>CM056718.1:142989097-144396132 GCA_029844215.1 Przewalskia tangutica
ACAAAAATGAGACAAAAGTACTATAATATTGAAGGTATGCCATTTCCCTCATCTTAAATCCGTTTTATCTTTAATTTTGAAAAATCAAAATCTCAATTTCCCCCAAATTTGTCGATGGTCTCGGTCAAAGTATCTGAAGTTGGTTGACCGTATCCCGGACATATCCCGCTCCCGCACCCCTATCCCACCCGCATCGAGACGGGAACGGAACAAAGAACGGAGAGTCCGCTATCAGAATTACTTAATGCTTCTAACTCACTAATCTGGACAAGTCCTCCATAATTGCTTCCCTAAAAGAGCGGTGTGGAGAAAGATAGTTGTAATACTTACAACTTTCCAGTCGTAACGCTAATGTCTTACTCTTCGTCTCCCTCTAACCCTTCCCCACAAAAACAAAAAAAAGAAGAACAAATGGTGGATAAGAGGCAACATTGACAATCGTTTCTCCTCTCCTCTTTCGCTTGCATGCCTAGTATGCTACCATAATAATCTTTAAAAGTAACAAAAAGGAGAATACCCCCTTAGCTCTAAAAGGAGTAACAGTAGCTGCAGTAAATTTTGGTAACTACTTCCTTTTTTCTTCTTTATATTTTATCATGTTGTGAATCCCTGTTGAAGGGAGAACACTTATCTGTAGTTAATTTCATATATTTGAACCCTCGTTAATTCAACTATATTTCTTACGCTTCTTAGTGACTTGATATATGATTTCCTGGTGACATTGAGCAAGAGACTGACAGAAGTGGATGTTTCTACCATATTGACAGTCCTACAAGGTAATAAACTTACCTTAAGGCTTTGTCTTTCTTTGTTGGAATGATCTGTCATCCAAGTATTTTTTTTCCTTCTTTACTTCTGCCCCATGTCTCTTCCTTATCCCAGAGAAAGTTCAAGAAATTATTCATGAGTAGCTAGGTGCTGTTAATTGAAGGCCTCAATTTATTCCCTTTCATCCCGTGTAACCATATGGTTTAACATTCTTTTCAGAATAAAAAAAAGATTTCTTAAATCAAGCAATATATTACTAATTCAAAAAAGGAACTTCTGTTTTGATTACCTTCGTATGCTCCAAATTGACAGTATGCTGCACTTGCGTTAAAAAATCAACATTTTGAACTAAATTTTATGGTTTGTCTTCTATGCTAAAAGAAAAAGATAAGACGATATTTTTTTGGGCTTGTTTGATACCTGTATGTGGTGTTTAACTGAAAAGTTTATACCACAAAGTGGTATCTAAAAGCTTGAAATGAGATACCTAAATCCTACCTTCGTGATGTGCAATACAATTATAATGCAAAATAAGCATTTGAAAGTCAATTATAACGATAGGAAAATATGATTAGGAAGTTCTTTAAGCTGGATTGAAAGCCACAGTAACTATGCCTCAATAGGGCTGTCAATCTTGACTCCCCCTTGTGTGAAATCCACTCAACCGTTCAAAGTATTATCTGTATGGTCACCCTTCAAAATAAAAAGTATTATATATGCGGTGTGTGAATAAGCAAGAACTTGTCATAATTTTCTGATACCAAATTGACATGTCCAAAGATGACTGTTTACATTATGTAACTCAAAATGTCACTTGGCAAACATGGCTTGCATGAAGCTTGAGATGGAACAATTCAACTGGTTACTTCTCTAGTAAGGGACACAACCTCGTATTACACCATGACCTCTAAGCATGTGTATTTTGGATTTTGGTATTATCATTTGCTTGTGTATTCTGTCTCTATAAGTTTTCTTTTGTTCTCCTTTTTGGGACTATCTCTTCCAATGATTACAAAACTTACTAGAGGAATATGTATGCAATATATGAAAAGTATAACATTAGCAACTTTGGAACTAAAGAGAAACTAATACCGAATTTACAAAAAAAATGAGAATTGGATTTTCCGGCTCCGGTTGGGCTATATGATGCATTGCTCCACACATTCTAAAGCTAAATGTTGACCATTCAAAATTTGGACAGGCTCGCTCATGACCCATTCTTTTACGCTACCATTTCAACCTTCTCAGCTTTTCAAATATTGCCCATGTCACACCATTGTGCCCTTTTTTATGATGAAAGTCCTGTTAAAGATGAAGCACATGACAGTGTACCACTATTAAGATGAAATCTTATTTTCAAGTTACTACTTTGGGTATCAGCTTGTATGCACAAAACCATGCAACTATTACTTCGATTGACCAATACCAATTCACCTTGAATCAATTGACTTGCATAATCCTGTGGGGCTTTTGATTTGTTCTTGAAATGTCCAATAAGCTTAAAAGCCCAAGGCATGATATAACTGCACAAATTAACATAGGTAACTTACCAGCAGAAGAAAAGCAAAAAAAACAAGTCGCTGGGCAAACAATTTCCCCCCAACAACGAATATCAGAAGGAAAGAGACATTTAAAAAACTGTGGAATTACTCACATTGTGATGGGAATGTTTTTATTAATTTCTATTAATTGGTTCTTGTATCAATGTGACAAAACACTATATTTTGGCAACTGATTCTTTTCCATATCTGATTAGTCTGAATATTATATGATTATTCCTACTTGATTTTACTGAACAGCTTGTGGGATGCAATTGAGAGGTGATGATCCTATTGGCATGAAGAACTTTATAGTTAGCGTTCAGAATAGGGTGAATGAATTGAAAACCTCATCTGGAGAAGGGCGATCAAACACTATCGGGAAAAGGGTATGCTAATGCTTTCTTACGCAGATTGCTTCGTATTCTGCCTCTGCTAACCGCATGAGTTTCTGTAACCACGTTAATCTGTATTTTTGCCTACTGGTTTTGTGGCAGATGGAATTCATGCTTGAGATGATATGTGATATCAAAAACAATAAAAAAAGGACCAAGGAGGACACCTTGAAGCTTACCCGAATAAAGAAATGGCTACAAAAGGTGCTTGTTGGACTCAGTTGTTTTGGTCAAATAATTATCTATTGCACATTTTAATCATTTGATCTGGGTGCCCTTTGTATGGAGCATTTCATCTATCTTATAAAATAGACATTGTAGTCTTTCTCAGGAAATAATAAAGATAGGGTTTTAACCGGTCATGCAACACTCTCCTTCAATTGCAATCGAGTTTGAATATGACAAAAAGAAGAAGGAATAGTCATATACAATACTTTGAGATTGTATTCGTGTGAATTAAACAAGCACAGAATGTTGGTCTCTAATAGTCCTTATATGAGATATTGGAGAACGGTTGGCCCCTCTGATTGATTTAGGCCTAGGAGCTTTCTAGTTTTCTCCTACAAATTCTCGATAACTTGCATCCAGTCATCCACTTTCCAATTGCCAAATTATCACTTGTAATTTATGGTCACAAATGCCTTTGTTGCTAAGCTGATTCCTTTGAATGAAGAGTGTCTTATATTTATTGAGGGAAAAATCTTTTATCCCTTAATTTGTCGGGGACGATCATTCTCAGAAGGTATTGTTAATAGAAAACTCTTCCTTTCTTTCTTCTTTCTGAGCCAGTATAGTATCTAAATGGTTCAACTGATCTACTTTTTTGTTTCCAATTCTCCCCTACCCCACTCCCTTCTAGTGTCTTTCTTTTGAACATTAAATTAGTTGTCCCTAATACTAAAAGAGCTCATGTTTTACCTACTGTATCCTGTAGGTTAATTAAATCTGTATGTGGTATTTTGGATTTGCAGAAGAAATTATTTAAATGCTCCTGGACTGATGTTTACCCATGATTCATAACAAGATATTCAATCCATATTACTTCTTATCTTGCACTTCAATGCAAAATTTGATGTATGATTGGATTGTGTTGAAGATGGTCTTTAAAATCTAGTGAAAATGTGTTGTGGCTTTTACACTAGATAAACTAATACTTATATATTTGTTGATCTAGTAATGCAATAGTAGAACACTATTCTCACAGGATTCATTAGTTCTGCAGAAGATAAATGTAGAGGGCTAAAAAATTATTCTGTATATAAGTTTCACTACCGTTTTTTGTTATTTCGATAGATAAAAGCGATAAGTGATGGTAATTAGCTATCAAAGTCCATGAAATTTAAAATTCCTTAGTTCATCATACTCTACATTGTCTCATCATTTCTGTCATCCTTAATATGTTAGTCTCTTCTTGTTTTGTGCTTCTGGTAATCTTACTTGCAGCTCAGAGTAGTTGATATATTGATTAGAGGATTAAATTGGAGCAAGCTGCTTGATCCTGACAAGAGAGGCCAGTGGTGGATGGCTGGGAATATTGATTCCACAACAACTGATATTCAAGATGTTGCCAGCACAATTGACTTGGAGGTCACCGAGGCTCAAAAGATGCTCCAGCTTGCCACTGCTCAGAGGATGAATACTGATGCAAGAAGGGCAATTTTCTGTGTAATAATGAGTGGAGAGGACTATATTGATGCATTTGAGAAACTTCTAAGATTGGATTTGCAAGGCAAACAGGTTGGCGTCCGTTAGTTGAATTCCCTGTTATTTGATGTTGTGCTTCAAGTGTGCAAATTCTTTATTCTTTAATATTTATACATGCAGGATAGGAAATCATGAGAGTTTTGGTGGAATGCTGTTTACAGGAGAAAGCTTTTAACAAATACTATTGTGCTCTAGCTTCCAAGTTATGCAGCCATGATAAAAACAATAAGTTCACCCTGCAGGTATGCCTATTGCTCAAATGTATCTTGGGAAGTTGTGTTACATGGTCTTTTGCACCCGGCAAAGCTGGGGACAAAAAGGTCATTTATTACATTCCTTGATTTCTAGAAAGGGAAAACTTACATCTCGGTTGTGTTTGGTCTGGCTGGAAAATATTTTTCAATTTTCTCATGTTTGGTTGGTCAAGATGTTATGAAAAACATTTTCTCTAGGAAAACAAGTTCTTAAAAAATTAGGAAAATGACTTTCCTTCTAGGAGTAGGGAAAACAAGTTCCAGAAGTGGTATTCCACAAATTGTCTCCTCCCCACCTCCAACATCCCACTCACGCCCCAATCCCCACCTCTATCATAGTGATTGTCTAAATTATATATATTCTTGGGGCAATATTTTCTGCTTACTTACCAAACACTCTGAAATGAGTAAGAAAACCATTTTATCTTCCGGAAAAAACATTTTCCCTCCTACCAAGTACACCCCTCATCTTGCCACATATCGGGAGAAGGAAAGGAAGAAAAGACAAATGAAGTGCTTCTTACACTATATGAATAGTGCATGTTTCTTGTGATTTCTGTTTCATGCTTGCATTTGATGTGTGCATTTAGAGCTCAAAGTTTTTCTTGGCAATGGTCAATTTCTGACCTGTGACTCAAGTTAACAGTGAGTCAAATTGAGACATCTGGTGGTTCAAGAATTGCGTTGATACATAAAATAATATTATTTGAAATCATATCCTCATTTCAGTAATGGAGGACGAATATGAAGAGACTATATGTGCACACAGTTTTTACTCTTTTCTCTCACACACCTTGTTTTCCCTTTATATTGGAGGGGCCAAAATCATGCTTGAGAATCATCTGAAACATGGTACTCACATACTCATTTTAGCAATGAATTTGAAGAGACTATATGCACACAGACAGTTTTTACTCTCTCTAACCAATGGTCCTCGTTATCCCTTTTTATTGGAGTGTCCAAAGTTGTCATGCTTGAGAATCATCTGAAACATGGTGCTCACATGAGCTGATGTTTGCACCCAACAGAACTGCATGCACTAACCTCCTAATGGTAGTGCAATTTTATTAAGTATATTTAGTTCCAAAAACAGTGTATCATACTGATCTCAAAACCATAACCATACTAATCCAATGTTATTTGCAGTACTGCCTGTGGGATCATTTCAAGGAGCTTGATCAGATGCAGCTGAGCAGATCAATGCACCTATCCAAGTTTGTCGCAGAGATGGTTGCTTCTTTTAGCCTTTCACTTGCTGTATTGAAGGTTATTGATCTCAGCGATTCTTCACAATTAACTCCAAAGAGAATCATGCACTTTCGGATGCTATTTCAGACCATCTTGGAGTTTCCTGAAAAGCTTGTCTGGAACATTTTTACTCGAATTGCTGTTTTGCCGGAGTATGAATCCCTTCGGGATGGGATTGTCTTCTTTATCCGCAAATACGTCATTGATAGCCAAAAGTCTCTAGCAGATCAATTCAAGATTGCAAAGAAGGCCCTTAACAATGCTGAAGGAGTCATCATGTGAGTCTTTGCATGATGTATTCTAGCTTTAGGATTTTGCAGGAATGATTATTGTTGTTCGAACGACATTTACCCATTTTTAGTAGATTTTTTATTGATCTAAGATCGTTTTATTTAATCAAGTTATACATGAGATAGCTGTGATGAGAATTTCTGTATAGAAGGATCCTAGTTATGTGACTTCCAACTTTGGAAATTGCATAATTCTTCACGAGTAATTTGTGTTAAGTCGAGTAATGTGAGGCTCTTGCCACAGTATTCTGATTCTCTGTACTTATTACATGCATTAGAGAGCATGATTTAGGGCCTTGATATTTGGTATAATCCGTTTATGAGTTTGTCCATAACCTGATACTATCATGCCTTGGATATTTAGTTGTTATTTCAACTGTCTGTTTTAATTTTTTTTTGTCGTGCACATTAGGCACCATGCTCTAAGTTTTCGATTGATTTCACATGTTTATTGCTTGATCATATATTCATATTTTGTTAAAACATCCGGGATAAATTTTCATGCTTGACTTTCTGGGGATGGTGCTTGAGTAAATTTTTGTATCGTGAGAAATGACAAAATATTGTAAGAAATAGCTATATATCGTGAGATGTTGCAGAATATCGTGAGACATAGTGATATACTGCGAGAAATAACAAAAATATTGTGTAATATCGCGAGAAATAGCCATATATCGCGAGAAATGGCAAAATATCGCTAAAAATAGCATAATATCACGTGAAATGACAATATTGTGACATATAGCAATATATTGCGACAAATAGCAAGAATATTGTGAGAAATAGCATTATATCACGAGATAAAACAAAAATATGGCGAGATATTGTATAGCGGGAAATTATAAAATATCGCGAGAATGGCGAAAAAATTACAAGATTTGGCAAAATATCACGAAAAGTGGAAAATTATCGTGAGAAATTGCAAAATATCACGAGAAATAACAAGATATCGTGAGAATATCATAATATAGCGAGAAATGATAAAATATCACGAGAAATAGCAAAATATCACAAGAAATGCCAAAATATGGTGAGAAATATTAGTATATCCCGAGAAATAGCAAAAATCATGAGATATTGCATAATATTGAGAGAAAGTGGCAAAATATTATGAGAAATAGCAAAAATATCGTTAGAAATAAGAATTTACCACAAGAAATAACAAAAATATCACGACATATTGCATAATATCGCGAGAAATAGCAAAATAATCCGACATATTGCATACTATTGCGAGAAATGGCAAAATATGCCTAGAAATATCACTATATCGCGAGAAATAGCAATATAACGCGAGAAATAATAAAAATATGGCGAGATATTTCATAATATCTCAAAAAATAACAAAAATCGCAAGATATATTATCGTGAAAAGGATAAAAATATCGCGAGAAATAGCAATATCGCGAGAAATAGAAAATATAATGAGAAATAACAGATAGAAATATACCGCATGTAATAACAAAAATATCGCCACATATTGCATAATATCGCTATAAAATAGCAAAAAATCAGGAGAAATAACAATACACTACAAGAAATAACAAAATTATCACGAGATATCGCATATTATTGTGAGAATGGCGAAAGTAACTTCTTGATTATCTTTTCAACTTCATTATGTAGATCATCCCTTTTAATGCAACTTAATCATTACATTATATACAACAACTGCATATCAAATTGAAATTCAATAGTTCTTCATTGAGAATCTTTTAAACTCGTGATAAAACCACGAAAAGAAAATGGCAAGTAAGAGCAGTGATGTGATTAGTATGAACAGTACTAATTGATAAATAAGATGAAAGGAAGACATGAGTAAATAAGTAATTATGAAACATTATATATATACTAGCTTTATAGAGTAAGATCTCAGAAGTTCACATAAATAATAGTGATGTAGGCGGTCTCGTTTGCGTGTATTTTGTCATTGTCTTTGTCATATTTTTAAATGTTATCTTGCTTGAATGTTTTCTTGTCTTTCGATCTGAACCTTACAAAGGTAGGAATAAAATTTGTATACATATTTATAAAGAATGGATTTTGGGTCTAACTCAATCAAAACTAGCTTGTAGGGTGAGGATTGTCAGTCATATTAAATTCCATGTTCCCATTCCATTTCGATGTGAGACTCTTAACTCTCAAATGCGCTCATTTCGTTAATTGGGCGTGAACGATATATGCCTCGGTTTCACGGGGCGTGACCACCGTCATGCGAAATTGGCCTGGTTGCGACCTTTTAACCAACCATGATTAACTTACAGGTGGCGTGAAGCGTGTTTGGTAGAGCGGAGGAGAGGATTACTTTGGAGAAGAAGAGTTCCACCCATTATATGCCTCGGAGGCGTACAACCATCGAAGAGCGAGGCGATCATTTGTGGTAGCGCGGATATTCTTGAGTTGATCAGGCAACTCGGCCGGGCTTGACAATAAGCTAAGACATTGAAAAATTATCCATATTTTTGTGAGAGAATTCTGCTCGAGGTTACGATAATATATCACGCAATCTATTCCAAGCTTCCATTTCATGGCGTCGGTTTGATAATTATCGTAAGAGGTCCGTAGATATGGTGGTATAAATCCATTGAAGGGCCAGTAACATCAAGAGTGAAACCTGACTACATGTAAATCGTCGGTGGATGCGCTTCTTGCCTTTTTCGGTTTGTGATGTGATGTAGGATTACATGAGACACTACGTGAATTTTAAAAAGTTCTGTCCATGTTGCGTATTGGACGTTCTCCATTTCAAGGACAATATGAATGTTGTTTTTTATGTTGGAGACTGTAATGGCAAGACGAAAGGTATTATTTGTGTTAGACATAATTGAGGAACAAAAGAAAAATTAGGGTTTGTATCGGAAAAAAGGGACGGGTGAGAGTGTTAGGACGACGGAAGACTAGTGGAGAAGGATTTCCCCCCCTAGACTGGTGATATCATGAAAGAGAATAATTCTTTCATTTTTTTAATGTAATTGATTTATATACATGATATACATAAACCTAGCCTATAATTATGGAAATCAAATATACATTTTTCTAATACAAAAGATTACTATCATAATTACAGATGTACAGTATCACTAATAATATCAAAGGAATATACAGTGTATATTCTACAAGTATGCATATTGTATGTATAGATATGTGTATTATTTGTATATGTATGCATAATGTATGCATACATCTAGTATAAAATATACACTACCTATACACTATCTGTATGGTATTTAGTTGAATTTTAAAAAGGAAAACTTACGTAAATATATATGAACTTGTCTATACTTGCTTGTGGTAGCCTTTGAGTGCAAGTATTATATTTTCTGTTACCGTGACTCTCGGTTGGAGTAGGTTGTCTTGTTGTGAATTTGCTTGGGCGTCTGCAAGCGGTGGTGGAGGATTCCACGGGTATGCTTCCATTGTGATTGATCCTTGGACATGCTTATACGATGAGGGATTCCGGGGCATGCGACCAGGATGCGGGTTAAATTCTCGGATGCTATTATTACCCCAAGGCCATGCTTATACGATGAGGGATTTCGGGGCATGCGACCATGTTATATACTATTACTCGATGGACTAGCTCCCCATGAAGACATGTACCCGAGATGAGGGATTCCACGGCGTGTGATATCGATTATTCGTTGTGATTAATTTTGACCCGTTTTTCGTATATTTCTTGCAATTTTAAGCATTTTAGGACACCGCATTTTAATCATCATTTTTGGCATTTTTTACATAATATTCTATGTTTATTTCTTCACAAAATGACATTGCATTTTTTTATTTTAAATTAAGCTTGATGTCTTTGTTAATATTATGTTTCTATTATTATTGCACCGTCGTTTTATTTTATTAATGTTTGCATCTCTTTAAATAATTAATTGACATCCCATTTTTTTTAATTAGACATTAAACATTTCTTAAATATTGTATTTTATTATTATTGCATCGGCATTTTTTATTTGGATAATTTTATATCTTTTTAAATAATTATACTTTCAAATGATAAACCTATTTTGTATTTTTGTCAAATCAGTTCAGTCCGAGGCACAATCAATATCAGTCCAATCCGCCAAAAACTCAGATCAATACACCTTTCATCTTTCCCCCAAATATCCAAAACCCTTAAACCTAAATACCCTTATAATACTTACCCCTCCCTCACCTAAAAGACACCAGCCTCATACACCCCAATTCCCGCCGCGTGAACAGTGACGCCGACGGCAATTCACTGTTTACGGCCATCTCCGGCGTCTTCTGCCAACGGGACCACCACCAAAAGCTTCGTCTCGACGCCCCCGTCATTCCCATACCTACCACGAACGTCGACTATTCCTAAATCGCCGGAAAATTCAGATCGAAAAACCCCTAGTTTTCCGATAGCTCTTTTCGATTTTCCGGCGAACTCCGGCAAAGTTGACGATCGGGGTTGGTACCAAAAGCTTCGTCTTCTCTTCCCCGTCATTCCTATACCCACCACGACCTTCGATTGTTACTAAATTTGAAGAGTTTCTTGCAACTGAAATGCCTGGACAGGATATCTCAGCAGAAGAGGATCTTGCTTTGGAAAGGAAGCTTGCGAAGAAGCTCAAGGTGAAGAGAGGGAAATTACTTGGGGATGATGATTATATGAATATGTTATTTGAGGGAATTCCTTCACTTCTGGGTTCTCTGGAGGATGAAAATATACAACTTGCTGGAGAAGCGCCTCCAAAGAGTGATAAGAGCTCCTCAAAGAAAAGATCTACAGAGAAAAGATATAATAAAGAAGCGCAAGGAGAAGATCAAGAGCAAGAGGAGGAGCAGAAAGCTGAGAGCACTCTATAATGTACAGATGCGAAGGCAGCAGCTGGAGAAGTTTTATCTGCTGGATCTGCTGCCAAAAGAAATGCAAAATATGTTGCTCCTGGCCTGAGGTCACGCCTGGGAAGTGAATCAGAGGAGTATGCTCAAATTCGCCGACGACTAAGAGGTACGAAATTTGGGACAGTTGCATTCATTTTTCTGGACTTGGAAACTTTCTTGCAAAATGATCTCTGTCTCTTGCACCTGAAGACCATTAAAAGAATCAATTTCTTTCAGGTCTTCTGAATAGGATGTCTGAGGCTAATGTGGAATCGATCACAAGTGAAATTTCCACGATCTACCAGGTATGCTACTGGTTCTCATTCAATATTCTGACTGATTTCTTATCTGAAAATTCTATCACCTAATGCACTGTGAACAGTAATGTTACTTTTATCTGTTTCTAAGATACAACTTAATAGTTTATAGTGAAATATCTTTTGTTGGTATATGTCTTGAGGTTTCAAATTATGATTCTTTTTTTTACCCCTACTACTTCATGGACTCAGCTTCTCTACCTCCAAGGGATAAGGTTTGCGTACAACTTCGTTTGTTGTTGTTGTTGTTGTTGTTGTACTTTATGGACTCAGTAGGTCTGGTACAATTGTTAGTGACTTGTCTAAGTACATTTAGCAATTTGAGAGTTAGATCTTAGAAATGTTAATTTATGTGATTTAGCATTGAGAGAATACCGAGATCATTGACATCACTTGCTGTCTCTTTTACTGTTACAACGTATGGCCGTTATATTCATTTATCCTTAATTACTTATACAAGCTTCTCAACATACTCATCTTGTACTGTCATATTGAGATTTAATGATATGTTAGTTTCTAGATCACCATAGCATACCTTTTCTTGTCAAAAATATTTTGACCAGTGAGACTATACCTTACAAATAATTATTTTCTTGTTCTATTGTCGTGAATTAGAAAATGACTTACTTGGATTAAAGCCTAAAATTATTGTTTCCTCCTTGGCAGACTGTTGGTCGAACTTTTGGTTCTCAGATTATCAGTGAAGAGGTTTTGACATCATGTTCTAGAGGTCCTCGTGGAAATGAACAGTAAGAATTACCTCATCCTTTATCTGTAGAAACCTTATCCAATCTAATTTTCTAGAGAAAGCTTATTTCTGAATAATTTTTAGAGACAACAGTAAATTTGAATCTGGAACCTCTAATAGCTTAATTTTCTTGTATCGTTTTCTGTCTAACACTGCTTCGAGGTGCCTGTTTCGTAACAAGGGTTTCATAGAAGCTAAGTGTAGCAACTTTGAATCTTTGACAATAGTGCTGATCTCAAAGAATTTGATTGAAGGTGGACCTTAAGTCTGCAAATTAGAGAATACTCTTTCTGATGTTTCGTGGAACAAAGCATTTTTTCTGCTGATCTATGTATGGATTTTAATTATTTCAGCGTGTATCACCTGCAGAAGTCCCACAGCCATTAACACCTTTTCTAGTACTCCTTGGAGTCAATGCCTTATTGTTTCTATCATCATGGTCTGGGTTATATTTATTTGTTTATGTGATGGCTGGTCGTAGCTTAGTAAACATCATAAGTGGATGGCATATCAGAGTATGCACCCTCTTTGGGTTTTGTCACCCGCCATTTTATTTCCTTCTGTAACACTTGAAGATTGGCAATTACTAACTAGCTACTTGTAAGAGTTAACTGACTATCCTCCTAGTGTTGACATGTTTCTGTCATAGCATACCTCAAGTTTCTATCTAATGCATAACTTCGCGCACACTCACATATTTCTTTTACTTCCTATATAAAAGGTATGCAGCAGTTTTTGCTGCTTTTGTTGCCGGCATGGCATGTTTGGTTGGAATGGACTTTGGCGCAAAACTTCTGGCATCTCTGGCTAAATGTTTTGAGGTATTGACACATTTGCAACTATGCAAGTGGTATTTTTATGGATCGAGCACTTATCTTCAAAGAAAAGAGAAGGAATTTAATGGAGGGAACAATTAATCTTCTTATAGTCAATGTAATATGTAAAGTGATATTTTCTGATTTCTCCCCAAAAAAAATGTTCTGTGATATGCAGTAGTGTTTAAAAGCATACATTACTTGGCCCATCTCATATAATGTTAAAATTAAATGAATTTACAACGCATAAGTAACTTTTTGTATGTTTTATTTAGGATGAGTATCTGAATGAAGATAACCTCTCTGTCAGGAATCTGACACTTCTGCTCGTACTTGTACACTTTTGGAGTTTGCTCAAGGTAACCACTAAATTTGGATTGACTAGTCTCTGGCTTGAATGTTTAGGTGGACAACCTTGGCATAGTACATTTGCCTGCATATCTCCTTTGTTTCTTTTATTCTTCTATGGTTCTTTCCTTCTAAATGCTTGTTGTAGTTGTAAAGTTGCTGGCTGTATGAGGAAATGAGCAGGAAATTTGCTCATGCTTGTGGGAGAAGATAGAGCTTGACTTCTCTGATGTTCTTGCCTAAGCAAACCTCTGGAAACAAAGTTAATATAAAGATGGTCTACCAATATTTCAAAAATAATTTGACACCCTATGTTAAATTGTTCACAAATTAAATCATTTTTTGGCATTCATGAATTTACCTTATTCCGTATTTGGAGGAACGTACCGCCTGATTCCTATAACTCAGGTCTTACCGTAATTTGCAGTAAAATGTCTGCGATGCGTATTGGATTAAGCAAGAATGTGTACGATGCTCTTTTATAAAAGAAGAGATGTCATTTGTGATTTGTAAAGAAGGAATGAATATTTCCCACGAGCTTTGGTCTAGTGGTGAGAGCGCAATGCATACATCACAGTCAAACCTGCTGCAAGTAAAAGCTTTTGTAATTAAGTGGAGAATGCAAGAAGGCTCATTATCCACCGAGTTGTGAATCGTGCATTACTGACCCTCGAAATTTCTCAATTATCACAAAAAAAAGGGAAAGAATATTATGTTTTGAATAAGAAGTCCTATATTCTAGCTTGCTGCAATAAAATAGAAGCGTAAACCTAGAAGGCATGCTTGTAGTGCACTGGATCTACCCTGTAGGTCAATGACTTCTTGAATCCTAAAGAGTCTGTTGCATTTGGACTATCCAAACAAAACTAAATTTCACTATACAAGATGTAGGATAATGTTCTTTATCACAAAAAGAAAAGAAAGGGGGGGGGGGTTGTCGGATATGTCAATCCTCTATTAGGTAGTGTGTCTTTCAAGCAGATACACCAAGTTGTTACAACCAAAGAGTGACCAGATTTTGCTTGCTTTCAAAATTTCTGGCCTAAATTGTAATATCACAATCTAAGTTGCTCGGACTCGGTTGCGGGTATCCGAGTGTCGGATTCGGAAAAATCTAAATTTTAAGATTCGGGAGTGCGGAAGGTATGGATACGGGTGGGGGTTTCGGCTAAGAAAATTCAAAATTATAAAAAATAGAGCTATAAAGAGAAAAATAAAGCCATTCAAGACCTTCCAGCAACTCTCCATCTATATCGCTGCATCCGAACTCAGAACACGACCTTGAATTCTTGCTTTCTACGAAACACGAAACAACAAAAATGAGACAAAAGTACTATAATATTGAAGGTATGCCATTTCCCTCATCTTAAATCCGTTTTATCTTTAATTTTGAAAAATCAAAATCTCAATTTCCCCCAAATTTGTCGATGGTCTCGGTCAAAGTATCTGAAGTTGGTTGACCGTATCCCGGACATATCCCGCTCCGCACCCCTATCCCACCGCATCGAGACGGGAACGGAACAAAGAACGGAGAGTCCGCTATCAGAATTACTTAATGCTTCTAACTCACTAATCTGGACAAGTCCTCCATAATTGCTTCCCTAAAAGAGCGGTGTGGAGAAAGATAGTTGTAATACTTACAACTTTCCAGTCGTAACGCTAATGTCTTACTCTTCGCCTCCCTCTAACCCTTCCCCACAAAAACAAAAAAAAGAAGAACAAATGGTGGATAAGAGGCAACATTGACAATCGTTTCTCCTCTCCTCTTTCGCTTGCATGCCTAGTATGCTACCATAATAATCTTTAAAAGTAACAAAAAGGAGAATACCCCTTAGCTCTAAAAGGAGTAACAGTAGCTGCAGTAAATTTTGGTAACTACTTCCTTTTTCTTCTTTATATTTTATCATGTTGTGAATCCCTGTTGAAGGGAGAACACTTATCTGTAGTTAATTTCATATATTTGAACCCTCGTTAATTCAACTATATTTCTTACGCTTCTTAGTGACTTGATATATGATTTCCTGGTGACATTGAGCAAGAGACTGACAGAAGTGGATGTTTCTACCATATTGACAGTCCTACAAGGTAATAAACTTACCTTAAGGCTTTGTCTTTCTTTGTTGGAATGATCTGTCATCCAAGTATTTTTTTTCCTTCTTTACTTCTGCCCCATGTCTCTTCCTTATCCCAGAGAAAGTTCAAGAAATTATTCATGAGTAGCTAGGTGCTGTTAATTGAAGGCCTCAATTTATTCCCTTTCATCCCGTGTAACCATATGGTTTAACATTCTTTTCAGAATAAAAAAAAGATTTCTTAAATCAAGCAATATATTACTAATTCAAAAAAGGAACTTCTGTTTTGATTACCTTCGTATGCTCCAAATTGACAGTATGCTGCACTTGCGTTAAAAAATCAACATTTTGAACTAAATTTTATGGTTTGTCTTCTATGCTAAAAGAAAAAGATAAGACGATATTTTTTTGGGCTTGTTTGATACCTGTATGTGGTGTTTAACTGAAAAGTTTATACCACAAAGTGGTATCTAAAAGCTTGAAATGAGATACCTAAATCCTACCTTCGTGATGTGCAATACAATTATAATGCAAAATAAGCATTTGAAAGTCAATTATAACGATAGGAAAATATGATTAGGAAGTTCTTTAAGCTGGATTGAAAGCCACAGTAACTATGCCTCAATAGGGCTGTCAATCTTGACTCCCCCTTGTGTGAAATCCACTCAACCGTTCAAAGTATTATCTGTATGGTCACCCTTCAAAATAAAAAGTATTATATGTACGGTGTGTGAATAAGCAAGAACTTGTCATAATTTTCTGATACCAAATTGACATGTCCAAAGATGACTGTTTACATTATGTAACTCAAAATGTCACTTGGCAAACATGGCTTGCATGAAGCTTGAGATGGAACAATTCAACTGGTTACTTCTCTAGTAAGGGACACAACCCTCGTATTACACCATGACCTCTAAGCATGTGTATTTTGGATTTTGGTATTATCATTTGCTTGTGTATTCTGTCTCTATAAGTTTTCTTTTGTTCTCCTTTTTTTGGGACTATCTCTTCCAATGATTACAAAACTTACTAGAGGGAATATGTATGCAATATATGAAAAGTATAACATTAGCAACTTTGGAACTAAAGAGAAACTAATACCGAATTTACAAAAAAAATGAGAATTGGATTTTCCGGCTCCGGTTGGGCTATATGATGCATTGCTCCACACATTCTAAAGCTAAATGTTGACCATTCAAAATTTGGACAGGCTCGCTCATGACCCATTCTTTTACGCTACCATTTCAACCTTCTCAGCTTTTCAAATATTGCCCATGTCACACCATTGTGCCCTTTTTTATGATGAAAGTCCTGTTAAAGATGAAGCACATGACAGTGTACCACTATTAAGATGAAATCTTATTTTCAAGTTACTACTTTGGGTATCAGCTTGTATGCACAAAACCATGCAACTATTACTTCGATTGACCAATACCAATTCACCTTGAATCAATTGACTTGCATAATCCTGTGGGGCTTTTGATTTGTTCTTGAAATGTCCAATAAGCTTAAAAGCCCAAGGCATGATATAACTGCACAAATTAACATAGGTAACTTACCAGCAGAAGAAAAGCAAAAAAAACAAGTCGCTGGGCAAACAATTTCCCCCCAACAACGAATATCAGAAGGAAAGAGACATTTAAAAAACTGTGGAATTACTCACATTGTGATGGGAATGTTTTTATTAATTTCTATTAATTGGTTCTTGTATCAATGTGACAAAACACTATATTTTGGCAACTGATTCTTTTCCATATCTGATTAGTCTGAATATTATATGATTATTCCTACTTGATTTTACTGAACAGCTTGTGGGATGCAATTGAGAGGTGATGATCCTATTGGCATGAAGAACTTTATAGTTAGCGTTCAGAATAGGGTGAATGAATTGAAAACCTCATCTGGAGAAGGGCGATCAAACACTATCGGGAAAAGGGTATGCTAATGCTTTCTTACGCAGATTGCTTCGTATTCTGCCTCTGCTAACCGCATGAGTTTCTGTAACCACGTTAATCTGTATTTTTGCCTACTGGTTTTGTGGCAGATGGAATTCATGCTTGAGATGATATGTGATATCAAAAACAATAAAAAAAGGACCAAGGAGGACACCTTGAAGCTTACCCGAATAAAGAAATGGCTACAAAAGGTGCTTGTTGGACTCAGTTGTTTTGGTCAAATAATTATCTATTGCACATTTTAATCATTTGATCTGGGTGCCCTTTGTATGGAGCATTTCATCTATCTTATAAAATAGACATTGTAGTCTTTCTCAGGAAATAATAAAGATAGGGTTTTAACCGGTCATGCAACACTCTCCTTCAATTGCAATCGAGTTTGAATATGACAAAAAGAAGAAGGAATAGTCATATACAATACTTTGAGATTGTATTCGTGTGAATTAAACAAGCACAGAATGTTGGTCTCTAATAGTCCTTATATGAGATATTGGAGAACGGTTGGCCCCTCTGATTGATTTAGGCCTAGGAGCTTTCTAGTTTTCTCCTACAAATTCTCGATAACTTGCATCCAGTCATCCACTTTCCAATTGCCAAATTATCACTTGTAATTTATGGTCACAAATGCCTTTGTTGCTAAGCTGATTCCTTTGAATGAAGAGTGTCTTATATTTATTGAGGGAAAAATCTTTTATCCCTTAATTTGTCGGGGACGATCATTCTCAGAAGGTATTGTTAATAGAAAACTCTTCCTTTCTTTCTTCTTTCTGAGCCAGTATAGTATCTAAATGGTTCAACTGATCTACTTTTTTGTTTCCAATTCTCCCCTACCCCACTCCCTTCTAGTGTCTTTCTTTTCGGAACATTAAATTAGTTGTCCCTAATACTAAAAGAGCTCATGTTTTACCTACTGTATCCTGTAGGTTAATTAAATCTGTATGTGGTATTTTGGATTTGCAGAAGAAATTATTTAAATGCTCCTGGACTGATGTTTACCCATGATTCATAACAAGATATTCAATCCATATTACTTCTTATCTTGCACTTCAATGCAAAATTTGATGTATGATTGGATTGTGTTGAAGATGGTCTTTAAAATCTAGTGAAAATGTGTTGTGGCTTTTACACTAGATAAACTAATACTTATATATTTGTTGATCTAGTAATGCAATAGTAGAACACTATTCTCACAGGATTCATTAGTTCTGCAGAAGATAAATGTAGAGGGCTAAAAAATTATTCTGTATATAAGTTTCACTACCGTTTTTTGTTATTTCGATAGATAAAAGCGATAAGTGATGGTAATTAGCTATCAAAGTCCATGAAATTTAAAATTCCTTAGTTCATCATACTCTACATTGTCTCATCATTTCTGTCATCCTTAATATGTTAGTCTCTTCTTGTTTTGTGCTTCTGGTAATCTTACTTGCAGCTCAGAGTAGTTGATATATTGATTAGAGGATTAAATTGGAGCAAGCTGCTTGATCCTGACAAGAGAGGCCAGTGGTGGATGGCTGGGAATATTGATTCCACAACAACTGATATTCAAGATGTTGCCAGCACAATTGACTTGGAGGTCACCGAGGCTCAAAAGATGCTCCAGCTTGCCACTGCTCAGAGGATGAATACTGATGCAAGAAGGGCAATTTTCTGTGTAATAATGAGTGGAGAGGACTATATTGATGCATTTGAGAAACTTCTAAGATTGGATTTGCAAGGCAAACAGGTTGGCGTCCGTTAGTTGAATTCCCTGTTATTTGATGTTGTGCTTCAAGTGTGCAAATTCTTTATTCTTTAATATTTATACATGCAGGATAGGGAAATCATGAGAGTTTTGGTGGAATGCTGTTTACAGGAGAAAGCTTTTAACAAATACTATTGTGCTCTAGCTTCCAAGTTATGCAGCCATGATAAAAACAATAAGTTCACCCTGCAGGTATGCCTATTGCTCAAATGTATCTTGGGAAGTTGTGTTACATGGTCTTTTGCACCCGGCAAAGCTGGGGACAAAAAGGTCATTTATTACATTCCTTGATTTCTAGAAAGGGAAAACTTACATCTCGGTTGTGTTTGGTCTGGCTGGAAAATATTTTTCAATTTTCTCATGTTTGGTTGGTCAAGATGTTATGAAAAACATTTTCTCTAGGAAAACAAGTTCTTAAAAAATTAGGAAAATGACTTTCCTTCTAGGAGTAGGAAAACAAGTTCCGTATGGTATTCCACAAATTGTCTCCTCCCCACCTCCAACATCCCACTCACGCCCCAATCCCCACCTCTATCATAGTGATTGTCTAAATTATATATATTCTTGGGGCAATATTTTTACCTTACTTACCAAACACTACGAAATGAGTAAGAAAACCATTTTATCTTCCGAAAACATTTTCCCTCCTACCAAGTACACCCTCATCTTGCCACATATCGGGAGAAGGAAAGGAAGAAAAGACAAATGAAGTGCTTCTTACACTATATGAATAGTGCATGTTTCTTGTGATTTCTGTTTCATGCTTGCATTTGATGTGTGCATTTAGAGCTCAAAGTTTTTCTTGGCAATGGTCAATTTCTGACCTGTGACTCAAGTTAACAGTGAGTCAAATTGAGACATCTGGTGGTTCAAGAATTGCGTTGATACATAAAATAATATTATTTGAAATCATATCCTCATTTCAGTAATGGAGGACGAATATGAAGAGACTATATGTGCACACAGTTTTTACTCTTTTCTCTCACACACCTTGTTTTCCCTTTATATTGGAGGGGCCAAAATCATGCTTGAGAATCATCTGAAACATGGTACTCACATACTCATTTTAGCAATGAATTTGAAGAGACTATATGCACACAGACAGTTTTTACTCTCTCTAACCAATGGTCCTCGTTATCCCTTTTTATTGGAGTGTCCAAAGTTGTCATGCTTGAGAATCATCTGAAACATGGTGCTCACATGAGCTGATGTTTGCACCCAACAGAACTGCATGCACTAACCTCCTAATGGTAGTGCAATTTTATTAAGTATATTTAGTTCCAAAAACAGTGTATCATACTGATCTCAAAACCATAACCATACTAATCCAATGTTATTTGCAGTACTGCCTGTGGGATCATTTCAAGGAGCTTGATCAGATGCAGCTGAGCAGATCAATGCACCTATCCAAGTTTGTCGCAGAGATGGTTGCTTCTTTTAGCCTTTCACTTGCTGTATTGAAGGTTATTGATCTCAGCGATTCTTCACAATTAACTCCAAAGAGAATCATGCACTTTCGGATGCTATTTCAGACCATCTTGGAGTTTCCTGAAAAGCTTGTCTGGAACATTTTTACTCGAATTGCTGTTTTGCCGGAGTATGAATCCCTTCGGGATGGGATTGTCTTCTTTATCCGCAAATACGTCATTGATAGCCAAAAGTCTCTAGCAGATCAATTCAAGATTGCAAAGAAGGCCCTTAACAATGCTGAAGGAGTCATCATGTGAGTCTTTGCATGATGTATTCTAGCTTTAGGATTTTGCAGGAATGATTATTGTTGTTCGAACGACATTTACCCATTTTTAGTAGATTTTTTATTGATCTAAGATCGTTTTATTTAATCAAGTTATACATGAGATAGCTGTGATGAGAATTTCTGTATAGAAGGATCCTAGTTATGTGACTTCCAACTTTGGAAATTGCATAATTCTTCACGAGTAATTTGTGTTAAGTCGAGTAATGTGAGGCTCTTGCCACAGTATTCTGATTCTCTGTACTTATTACATGCATTAGAGAGCATGATTTAGGGCCTTGATATTTGGTATAATCCGTTTATGAGTTTGTCCATAACCTGATACTATCATGCCTTGGATATTTAGTTGTTATTTCAACTGTCTGTTTTAATTTTTTTTTTGTCGTGCACATTAGGCACCATGCTCTAAGTTTTCGATTGATTTCACATGTTTATTGCTTGATCATATATTCATATTTTGTTAAAACATCAGGGATAAATTTTCATGCTTGACTTTCTGGGGATGGTGCTTGAGTAAATTTTTGTATCGTGAGAAATGACAAAATATTGTAAGAAATAGCTATATATCGTGAGATGTTGCAGAATATCGTGAGACATAGTGATATACTGCGAGAAATAACAAAAATATTGTGTAATATCGCGAGAAATAGCCATATATCGCGAGAAATGGCAAAATATCGCTAAAAATAGCATAATATCACGTGAAATGACAATATTGTGACATATAGCAATATATTGCGACAAATAGCAAGAATATTGTGAGAAATAGCATTATATCACGAGATAAAACAAAAATATGGCGAGATATTGTATAGCGGGAAATTATAAAATATCGCGAGAATGGCGAAAAAATTACAAGATTTGGCAAAATATCACGAAAAGTGGAAAATTATCGTGAGAAATTGCAAAATATCACGAGAAATAACAAGATATCGTGAGAATATCATAATATAGCGAGAAATGATAAAATATCACGAGAAATAGCAAAATATCACAAGAAATGCCAAAATATGGTGAGAAATATTAGTATATCCCGAGAAATAGCAAAAATCATGAGATATTGCATAATATTGAGAGAAAGTGGCAAAATATTATGAGAAATAGCAAAAATATCGTTAGAAATAAGAATTTACCACAAGAAATAACAAAAATATCACGACATATTGCATAATATCGCGAGAAATAGCAAAATAATCCGACATATTGCATACTATTATAGAAATGGCAAAATATGCCTAGAAATATCACTATATCGCGAGAAATAGCAATATAACGCGAGAAATAATAAAATATGGCGAGATATTTCATAATATCTCAAAAATAACAAAAATCGCAAGATATATTATCGTGAAAAGGATAAAATATCGCGAGAAATAGCAATATCATGAGAAATAGAAAATATAATGAGAAATACAGATAGAAATATACCGCATGTAATAACAAAAATATCGCCACATATTGTATAATATCGCTATAAAATAGCAAAAAATCAGGAGAAATAACAATACACTACAAGAAATAACAAAATTATCACGAGATATCGCATATTATTGTGAGAATGGCGAAAGTAACTTCTTGATTATCTTTTCAACTTCATTATGTAGATCATCCCTTTTAATGCAACTTAATCATTACATTATATACAACAATCGTGATATCAAATTGAAATTCAATAGTTCTTCATCGAGAATCTTTTAAACTCGCGATAAAACCACTAAAAGAAAATGGCAAGTAAGAGCGTTGATGTGAATAGTATGAACAAGACTAATTGATAAATAAGATGAAAGGAAGACATGAGTAAATAAGTAATTATGAAACATTATATATATACTAGCTTTATAGAGTAAGATCTCGTAAGTTCACATAAATAATAGTGATGTAGACGGCCTCATTTGCATGTATTTTGTCATCAGGTCGCCATATTTTTAAATGTTATCTTGCTTCAAATGTTTTCTTGTCTTTCGATCCAACCTTACAAAGGTAGGAATAAAATTTGTATACATATTTATAAAGAATGGATCTTGGGTCTAACTCAATCCAAAACTACCAGAAAGCAGGGTGAGGATTGTCCAAGTCCATATTAGAATTCCATGTTCCCATTTCATTTCTCGATGAGACTCTTAACACTCTCCGCACGCCACCGTTAATCGAGCGTGAACAATATATGCCTCGCTTTCACTGACGTGACCACCATCGTAGCGTAAATCGCCCCGTCGAACCTTTTAACCAACCATGATTCTTCTAAGCAGCATGAAACGTGTTTGGTAGAACGGAGGAGAGGATTACTTTGGAGAAGAAGAGTTCCAACCCATTATATGCCTCGGAGAGGTACGCAACCATCCAAGAACGACGATCATTCGCGACGCGCTACGATATTCTCGAAGTTGATCCGACAACTCCTCGAGCCTTTGACAATAAGCTAAGACATTCAAAAATTATCCATATTTTGTGAGAGAATTTCGCTGGCGGTTACGATAATATATCACGCAACCTATTCCAAGCTTCCATTTCACGGCGTCGGCTTGATAATTATCCGTAAGAGGTCCATAGATATGGTGGAATAAATCCATTCAAGGACCAGAACATCAAGAGTAGAGCACAACTCTATGTCATCATCGCTGACGACCTTCTTCTTGCCTTTTCGGTTTCGACGATGTGACGTAGGATTCTATGAGACCTTACGTGAATTTTAAAAAGTTCTGTCCATGTTGCGTATTGGACGTTCTCCATTTCAAGGACAATATGAATGTTGTTTTTGATGTTGGAGACTGTAATGGCAAGACGAAAGGTATTATTTGTGTTAGACATAATTGAGGAACACAAGAAAAATTAGTGGTTTGTATCGGAAAAAGGGATCAGGTGAGAGTGTTAGACGACGGAAGACCAAATGGAGAAGGATTTCCCCTAGATCGTGATATCATGAAAGAGAATAATTCTTTCATTTTTTTAATGTAATTGATTTATATACATGATATACATAAACCTAGCCTATAATTATGGAAATCAAATATACATTTTTCTAATACAAAAGATTACTATCATAATTACGTATGCATAAAGATCACTAATAATATCAAAGGAATATACAAACAGTATATTCTACAAGTATGATATCAGATGTATAGATATGTGTATTATTTGTATATGTATGCATAATGTATGATACATCTAGTATAAAATATACACTACCTATACACTACGCACATGGTATTTAGTTGAATTTTAAAAAGGAAAACTTACGTAAATATATATGAACTTGTCTATACTTGCTGGTAGCCTTTCGAGTGCAAGTATTATATTTTTACGCCGCGTGACTCTCACCGAGGCATTGTCTTGTTGTGAATTTGCTCGACGCATCGACAGCCGACGAGGATTCCACGCATGCTTCCATCAGGATCGATCCGACACGCTTATACGATGAGGATTCCGGCACGCGACTGTGACGCGTCAAATTTCTGACGCTATTATTACCCCATGGCTATGCTTATACTATGAGCGATTTCGGCACGCGACCACGTTATATACTATTACTCCACGGACTAGCTCCCCACGAAGACATGTACGAGATGAGGATTCCACTGATACGTGATATACGATTATTACCGCTGATACCAATTTTGACCCGTTTTCAGATATTTCTTGCAATTTTAAGCATTTTTGGACACCGCATTTTAATCATCATTTTTGGCATTTTTTACATAATATTCTATGTTTATTTCTTCAAAACGACATTGCATTTTTTATTTTAAATTAAGCTTGATGTCTTTGTTAATATTATGTTTCTATTATTATTGCAACCGCTGCTTTATTTTATTAATGTTTGCATCTCTTTAAATAATTAATCGACATCCCATTTTTTTAATTTGGCATTAAACATTTCTTAAATATTGTATTTTATTATTATTGCATCGGATTTTTATTTGGATAATTTTGTATCTTTTAAATAATTATACTTTCAAATGATAAATCTATTTTGCATTTTGTCAAATTAGTTCAGTCAAACACAATCAAGATCACCAATCCGCCAAAAACTCAGACCAATACACCTTTCATCTTTCCCCAAATATCCAAAACCCTTAAACCTAAATACCCTTATAATACTTACCCTCCTCACCTAAAAGACACCAGCCTCATACACCCCAATTCCCGCCGCGTGAACAGTGTCACCGCCGGCGATTTGTTGTTTCCGGCCAACTCCGGCAACTGCTGCCAACGAGACCACCACCAAAAGATTCATCTCGTCGCCCCCGTCATTCCCATACCTACCACATACGTCGACTCTTCCTAAATCTCCGGAAAATTCAGATCGAAAAACCCACAGTTTCCGATCGTTCTTTTCGAATTTCCGGCGAACTCCGGCAAAGTTGACAAACGGGGGTGGTACCATCAGATTCGTCTTCTCCTCCCCGTCATTCCTATACCCACCACCACCTTCGATTCTCACTAAATTTGAAGAGCTTCTTGCAACTGAAATGCCTGGACAGGATATCTCAGCAGAAGAGGATCTTGCTTTGGAAAGGAAGCTTGCGAAGAAGCTCAAGGTGAAGAGAGGGAAATTACTTGGGGATGATGATTATATGAATATGTTATTTGAGGGAATTCCTTCACTTCTGGGTTCTCTGGAGGATGAAAATACACAACTTGCTGGAGAAGCGCCTCCAAAGAGTGATAAGAGCTCCTCAAAGAAAAGATCTATAGAGAAAAGATATAATAAAGAAGCGCAAGGAGAAGATCAAGAGCAAGAGGAAGAGCAGAAAGCTGAGAGCACTCTATACTGTACAGATGCGAAGGCAGCAGCTGGAGAAGTTTTATCTGCTGGATCCGCTGCCAAAAGAAATGCAAAATATGTTGCTCCTGGCCTGAGGTCACGCCTGGGAAGTGAATCAGAAGAGTATGCTCAAATTCGCCGACGACTAAGAGGTACGAAATTTGGACACTTGCATTCATTTTGCTGGACTTGGAAACTTTCTTGCAAAATGATCTATGTCTTGCACCTGAAGACCATTAAAAGAATCAATTTCTTTCAGGTCTTCTGAATAGGATGTCTGAGGCTAATGTGGAATCGATCACAAGTGAAATTTCCACGATCTACCAGGTATGCTACTGGTTCTCATTCAATATTCTGACTGATTTCTTATCTGAAAATTCTATCACCTAATGCATTGTGAACAGTAATGTTACTTTTATCTGTTTCTAAGATACAACTTAATAGTTTATAGTTAAATACCTTTTGTTGGTATATGTCTTGAGGTTTCAAATTATGATTCTTTTTTTTACCCCTACTACTTCATGGACTCAGCTTCTCTACCTCCAAGGGATAAGGTTTATGACAACTTCGCTTTGTTGTTGTTGTTGTTGTTGTTGTTGTACTTTATGGACTCAGTAGGTCTGGTACAATTGTTAGTGACTTGTCTAAGTACATTTAGCAATTTGAGAGTTAGATCTTAGAAATGTTAATTTATGTGATTTAGCATTGAGAGAATACCGAGATCATTGACATCACTTGCTGTCTCTTTTACTGTTACAACGTATGGCTGTTATATTCATTTATCCTTAATTACTTATACAAGCTTCTCAACATACTCATCTTGTACTGTCATATTGAGAGTTAATGATATGTTAGTTTCTAGATCACCATAGCATACCTTTTCTTGTCAAAAATATTTTGACCAGTGAGACTATACCTTACAAATAATTATTTTCTTGTTCTATTGTCGTGAATTAGAAAATGACTTACTTGGATTAAAGCCTAAAATTATTGTTTCCTCCTTGGCAGACTGTTGGTCGAACTTTTGGTTCTCAGATTATCAGTGAAGAGGTTTTGACATCATGTTCTAGAGGTCCTCGTGGAAATGAACAGTAAGAATTACCTCATCCTTTATCTGTAGAAACCTTATCCAATCTAATTTTCTAGAGAAAGCTTATTTCTGAATAATTTTTAGAGACAACAGTAAATTTGAATCTGGAACCTCTAATAGCTTAATTTTCTTGTATCGTTTTCTGTCTAACACTGCTTCGAGGTGCCTGTTTCGTAACAAGGGTTTCATAGAAGCTAAGTGTAGCAACTTTGAATCTTTGACAATAGTGCTGATCTCAAAGAATTTGATTGAAGGTGGACCTTAAGTCTGCAAATTAGAGAATACTCTTTCTGATGTTTCGTGGAACAAAGCATTTTTTCTGCTGATCTATGTATGGATTTTAATTATTTCAGCGTGTATCACCTGCAGAAGTCCCACAGCCATTAACACCTTTTCTAGTACTCCTTGGAGTCAATGCCTTATTGTTTCTATCATCATGGTCTGGGTTATATTTATTTGTTTATGTGATGGCTGGTCGTAGCTTAGTAAACATCATAAGTGGATGGCATATCAGAGTATGCACCCTCTTTGGGTTTTGTCACCCGCCATTTTATTTCCTTCTGTAACACTTGAAGATTGGCAATTACTAACTAGCTACTTGTAAGAGTTAACTGACTATCCTCCTAGTGTTGACATGTTTCTGTCATAGCATACCTCAAGTTTCTATCTAATGCATAACTTCGCGCACACTCACATATTTCTTTTACTTCCTATATAAAAGGTATGCAGCAGTTTTTGCTGCTTTTGTTGCCGGCATGGCATGTTTGGTTGGAATGGACTTTGGCGCAAAACTTCTGGCATCTCTGGCTAAATGTTTTGAGGTATTGACACATTTGCAACTATGCAAGTGGTATTTTTATGGATCGAGCACTTATCTTCAAAAAAAAGAGAAGGAATTTAATGGAGGGAACAATTAATCTTCTTATAGTCAATGTAATATGTAAAGTGATATTTTCTGATTTCTCCCCAAAAAAAATGTTCTGTGATATGCAGTAGTGTTTAAAAGCATACATTACTTGGCCCATCTCATATAATGTTAAAATTAAATGAATTTACAACGCAAGTAACTTTTTTGTATGTTTTATTTAGGATGAGTATCTGAATGAAGATAACCTCTCTGTCAGGAATCTGACACTTCTGCTCGCATTTGTACACTTTTGGAGTTTGCTCAAGGTAACCACTAAATTTGGATTGACTAGTCTCTGGCTTGAATGTTTAGGTGGACAACCTTGGCATAGTACATTTGCCTGCATATCTCCTTTGTTTCTTTTATTCTTCTATGGTTCTTTCCTTCTAAATGCTTGTTGTAGTTGTAAAGTTGCTGGCTGTATGAGGAAATGAGCAGGAAATTTGCTCATGCTTGTGGGAGAAGATAGAGCTTGACTTCTCTGATGTTCTTGCCTAAGCAAACCTCTGGAAACAAAGTTAATATAAAGATGGTCTACCAATATTTCAAAAATAATTTGACACCCTA
This sequence comes from Przewalskia tangutica, assembly GCA_029844215.1. NCBI lineage: Eukaryota > Viridiplantae > Streptophyta > Magnoliopsida > Solanales > Solanaceae > Przewalskia > Przewalskia tangutica. The sequence continues at coordinate 143,017,224 of CM056718.1, forward strand.
TGTTAAATTGTTCACAAATTAAATCATTTTTTGGCATTCATGAATTTACCTTATTCCGTATTTGGAGGAACGTACCGCCTGATTCCTATAACTCAGGTCTTACCGTAATTTGCAGTAAAATGTCTGCGATGCGTATTGGATTAAGCAAGAATGTGTACGATGCTCTTTTATAAAAGAAGAGATGTCATTTGTGATTTGTAAAGAAGGAATGAATATTTCCCACGAGCTTTGGTCTAGTGGTGAGAGCGCAATGCATACATCACAGTCAAACCTGCTGCAAGTAAAAGCTTTTGTAATTAAGTGGAGAATGCAAGAAGGCTCATTATCCACCGAGTTGTGAATCGTGCATTACTGACCCTCAAATTTCTCAATTATCACAAAAAAAAGGGAAAGAATATTATGTTTTGAATAAGAAGTCCTATATTCTAGCTTGCTGCAATAAAATAGAAGCGTAAACCTAGAAGGCATGCTTGTAGTGCACTGGATCTACCCTGTAGGTCAATGACTTCTTGAATCCTAAAGAGTCTGTTGCATTTGGACTATCCAAACAAAACTAAATTTCACTATACAAGATGTAGGATAATGTTCTTTATCACAAAAAGAAAAGAAAGGGGGGGGGGGGGGGTTGTCGGATATGTCAATCCTCTATTAGGTAGTGTGTCTTTCAAGCAGATACACCAAGTTGTTACAACCAAAGAGTGACCAGATTTTGCTTGCTTTCAAAATTTCTGGCCTAAATTGTAATATCACAATCTAAGTTGCTCGGACTCGGTTGCGGGTATCCGAGTGTCGGATTCGGAAAAATCTAAATTTTAAGATTCGGGAGTGCGGAAGGTATGGATACGGGTGGGGGTTTCGGCTAAGAAAATTCAAAATTATAAAAAATAGAGCTATAAAGAGAAAAATAAAGCCATTCAAGACCTTCCAGCAACTCTCCATCTATATCGCTGCATCCGAACTCGAACACGACCTTGAATTCTTGCTTTCTACTGAAACACGAAACAACAAAAATGAGACAAAAGTACTATAATATTGAAGGTATGCCATTTCCTCATCTTAAACTGCTTTATCTTTAATTTTGAAAATCAAAATCTCAATTTCCCCAAATTTGTCGATGGTCTCGGTCAAAGTATCTGAAGTTGGTTGACCGTATCCCGACATATCCCGCCTCCCGCACTTCTATCCCACCCGCATCGAGACGGGAACGGAACAAAGAACGGAGAGTCCGCTATCAGAATTACTTAATGCTTCTAACTCACTAATCTGGACAAGTCCTCCATAATTGCTTCCCTAAAAGAGCGGTGTGGAGAAAGATAGTTGTAATACTTACAACTTTCCAGTCGTAACGCTAATGTCTTACTCTTCGTCTCCCTCTAACCCTTCCCCACAAAAACAAAAAAAAGAAGAACAAATGGTGGATAAGAGGCAACATTGACAATCGTTTCTCCTCTCCTCTTTCGCTTGCATGCCTAGTATGCTACCATAATAATCTTTAAAAGTAACAAAAAGGAGAATACCCCCTTAGCTCTAAAAGGAGTAACAGTAGCTGCAGTAAATTTTGGTAACTACTTCCTTTTTTCTTCTTTATATTTTATCATGTTGTGAATCCCTGTTGAAGGGAGAACACTTATCTGTAGTTAATTTCATATATTTGAACCCTCGTTAATTCAACTATATTTCTTACGCTTCTTAGTGACTTGATATATGATTTCCTGGTGACATTGAGCAAGAGACTGACAGAAGTGGATGTTTCTACCATATTGACAGTCCTACAAGGTAATAAACTTACCTTAAGGCTTTGTCTTTCTTTGTTGGAATGATCTGTCATCCAAGTATTTTTTTTCCTTCTTTACTTCTGCCCCATGTCTCTTCCTTATCCCAGAGAAAGTTCAAGAAATTATTCATGAGTAGCTAGGTGCTGTTAATTGAAGGCCTCAATTTATTCCCTTTCATCCCGTGTAACCATATGGTTTAACATTCTTTTCAGAATAAAAAAAAGATTTCTTAAATCAAGCAATATATTACTAATTCAAAAAAGGAACTTCTGTTTTGATTACCTTCGTATGCTCCAAATTGACAGTATGCTGCACTTGCGTTAAAAAATCAACATTTTGAACTAAATTTTATGGTTTGTCTTCTATGCTAAAAGAAAAAGATAAGACGATATTTTTTTGGGCTTGTTTGATACCTGTATGTGGTGTTTAACTGAAAAGTTTATACCACAAAGTGGTATCTAAAAGCTTGAAATGAGATACCTAAATCCTACCTTCGTGATGTGCAATACAATTATAATGCAAAATAAGCATTTGAAAGTCAATTATAACGATAGGAAAATATGATTAGGAAGTTCTTTAAGCTGGATTGAAAGCCACAGTAACTATGCCTCAATAGGGCTGTCAATCTTGACTCCCCCTTGTGTGAAATCCACTCAACCGTTCAAAGTATTATCTGTATGGTCACCCTTCAAAATAAAAAGTATTATATGTACGGTGTGTGAATAAGCAAGAACTTGTCATAATTTTCTGATACCAAATTGACATGTCCAAAGATGACTGTTTACATTATGTAACTCAAAATGTCACTTGGCAAACATGGCTTGCATGAAGCTTGAGATGGAACAATTCAACTGGTTACTTCTCTAGTAAGGGACACAACCTCAGATACACCATGACCTCTAAGCATGTGTATTTTGGATTTTGGTATTATCATTTGCTTGTGTATTCTGTCTCTATAAGTTTTCTTTTGTTCTCCTTTTTTTGGGACTATCTCTTCCAATGATTACAAAACTTACTAGAGGGAATATGTATGCAATATATGAAAAGTATAACATTAGCAACTTTGGAACTAAAGAGAAACTAATACCGAATTTACAAAAAAAATGAGAATTGGATTTTCCGGCTCCGGTTGGGCTATATGATGCATTGCTCCACACATTCTAAAGCTAAATGTTGACCATTCAAAATTTGGACAGGCTCGCTCATGACCCATTCTTTACGCTACCATTTCAACCTTCTCAGCTTTTCAAATATTGCCCATGTCACACCATTGTGCCCTTTTTTATGATGAAAGTCCTGTTAAAGATGAAGCACATGACAGTGTACCACTATTAAGATGAAATCTTATTTTCAAGTTACTACTTTGGGTATCAGCTTGTATGCACAAAACCATGCAACTATTACTTCGATTGACCAATACCAATTCACCTTGAATCAATTGACTTGCATAATCCTGTGGGGCTTTTGATTTGTTCTTGAAATGTCCAATAAGCTTAAAAGCCCAAGGCATGATATAACTGCACAAATTAACATAGGTAACTTACCAGCAGAAGAAAAGCAAAAAAAACAAGTCGCTGGGCAAACAATTTCCCCCCAACAACGAATATCAGAAGGAAAGAGACATTTAAAAAACTGTGGAATTACTCACATTGTGATGGGAATGTTTTTATTAATTTCTATTAATTGGTTCTTGTATCAATGTGACAAAACACTATATTTTGGCAACTGATTCTTTTCCATATCTGATTAGTCTGAATATTATATGATTATTCCTACTTGATTTTACTGAACAGCTTGTGGGATGCAATTGAGAGGTGATGATCCTATTGGCATGAAGAACTTTATAGTTAGCGTTCAGAATAGGGTGAATGAATTGAAAACCTCATCTGGAGAAGGGCGATCAAACACTATCGGGAAAAGGGTATGCTAATGCTTTCTTACGCAGATTGCTTCGTATTCTGCCTCTGCTTAGGGCATGAGTTTCTGTAACCACGTTAATCTGTATTTTTGCCTACTGGTTTTGTGGCAGATGGAATTCATGCTTGAGATGATATGTGATATCAAAACAATAAAAAAAGGACCAAGGAGGACACCTTGAAGCTTACCCGAATAAAGAAATGGCTACAAAAGGTGCTTGTTGGACTCAGTTGTTTTGGTCAAATAATTATCTATTGCACATTTTAATCATTTGATCTGGGTGCCCTTTGTATGGAGCATTTCATCTATCTTATAAAATAGACATTGTAGTCTTTCTCAGGAAATAATAAAGATAGGGTTTTAACCGGTCATGCAACACTCTCCTTCAATTGCAATCGAGTTTGAATATGACAAAAAGAAGAAGGAATAGTCATATACAATACTTTGAGATTGTATTCGTGTGAATTAAACAAGCACAGAATGTTGGTCTCTAATAGTCCTTATATGAGATATTGGAGAACGGTTGGCCCTCTGATTGATTTAGGCCTAGGAGCTTTCTAGTTTTCTCCTACAAATTCTCGATAACTTGCATCCAGTCATCCACTTTCCAATTGCCAAATTATCACTTGTAATTTATGGTCACAAATGCCTTTGTTGCTAAGCTGATTCCTTTGAATGAAGAGTGTCTTATATTTATTGAGGGAAAAATCTTTTATCCCTTAATTTGTCGGGGACGATCATTCTCAGAAGGTATTGTTAATAGAAAACTCTTCCTTTCTTTCTTCTTTCTGAGCCAGTATAGTATCTAAATGGTTCAACTGATCTACTTTTTTGTTTCCAATTCTCCCCTACCCCACTCCCTTCTAGTGTCTTTCTTTTCGAACATTAAATTAGTTGTCCCTAATACTAAAAGAGCTCATGTTTTACCTACTGTATCCTGTAGGTTAATTAAATCTGTATGTGGTATTTTGGATTTGCAGAAGAAATTATTTAAATGCTCCTGGACTGATGTTTACCCATGATTCATAACAAGATATTCAATCCATATTACTTCTTATCTTGCACTTCAATGCAAAATTTGATGTATGATTGGATTGTGTTGAAGATGGTCTTTAAAATCTAGTGAAAATGTGTTGTGGCTTTTACACTAGATAAACTAATACTTATATATTTGTTGATCTAGTAATGCAATAGTAGAACACTATTCTCACAGGATTCATTAGTTCTGCAGAAGATAAATGTAGAGGGCTAAAAAATTATTCTGTATATAAGTTTCACTACCGTTTTTTGTTATTTCGATAGATAAAAGCGATAAGTGATGGTAATTAGCTATCAAAGTCCATGAAATTTAAAATTCCTTAGTTCATCATACTCTACATTGTCTCATCATTTCTGTCATCCTTAATATGTTAGTCTCTTCTTGTTTTGTGCTTCTGGTAATCTTACTTGCAGCTCAGAGTAGTTGATATATTGATTAGAGGATTAAATTGGAGCAAGCTGCTTGATCCTGACAAGAGAGGCCAGTGGTGGATGGCTGGGAATATTGATTCCACAACAACTGATATTCAAGATGTTGCCAGCACAATTGACTTGGAGGTCACCGAGGCTCAAAAGATGCTCCAGCTTGCCACTGCTCAGAGGATGAATACTGATGCAAGAAGGGCAATTTTCTGTGTAATAATGAGTGGAGAGGACTATATTGATGCATTTGAGAAACTTCTAAGATTGGATTTGCAAGGCAAACAGGTTGGCGTCCGTTAGTTGAATTCCCTGTTATTTGATGTTGTGCTTCAAGTGTGCAAATTCTTTATTCTTTAATATTTATACATGCAGGATAGGGAAATCATGAGAGTTTTGGTGGAATGCTGTTTACAGGAGAAAGCTTTTAACAAATACTATTGTGCTCTAGCTTCCAAGTTATGCAGCCATGATAAAAACAATAAGTTCACCCTGCAGGTATGCCTATTGCTCAAATGTATCTTGGGAAGTTGTGTTACATGGTCTTTTGCACCCGGCAAAGCTGGGGACAAAAAGGTCATTTATTACATTCCTTGATTTCTAGAAAGGGAAAACTTACATCTCGGTTGTGTTTGGTCTGGCTGGAAAATATTTTTCAATTTTCTCATGTTTGGTTGGTCAAGATGTTATGAAAAACATTTTCTCTAGGAAAACAAGTTCTTAAAAAATTAGGAAAATGACTTTCCTTCTAGGAGTAGGAAAACAAGTTCCGTATGGTATTCCACAAATTGTCTCCTCCCCACCTCCAACATCCCACTCACGCCCCAATCCCCACCTCTATCATAGTGATTGTCTAAATTATATATATTCTTGGGGCAATATTTTCTGCTTACTTACCAAACACTACGAAATGAGTAAGAAAACCATTTTATCTTCCGGAAAAAACATTTTCCCTCCTACCAAGTACACCCCTCATCTTGCCACATATCGGGAGAAGGAAAGGAAGAAAAGACAAATGAAGTGCTTCTTACACTATATGAATAGTGCATGTTTCTTGTGATTTCTGTTTCATGCTTGCATTTGATGTGTGCATTTAGAGCTCAAAGTTTTTCTTGGCAATGGTCAATTTCTGACCTGTGACTCAAGTTAACAGTGAGTCAAATTGAGACATCTGGTGGTTCAAGAATTGCGTTGATACATAAAATAATATTATTTGAAATCATATCCTCATTTCAGTAATGGAGGACGAATATGAAGAGACTATATGTGCACACAGTTTTTACTCTTTTCTCTCACACACCTTGTTTTCCCTTTATATTGGAGGGGCCAAAATCATGCTTGAGAATCATCTGAAACATGGTACTCACATACTCATTTTAGCAATGAATTTGAAGAGACTATATGCACACAGACAGTTTTTACTCTCTCTAACCAATGGTCCTCGTTATCCCTTTTTATTGGAGTGTCCAAAGTTGTCATGCTTGAGAATCATCTGAAACATGGTGCTCACATGAGCTGATGTTTGCACCCAACAGAACTGCATGCACTAACCTCCTAATGGTAGTGCAATTTTATTAAGTATATTTAGTTCCAAAAACAGTGTATCATACTGATCTCAAAACCATAACCATACTAATCCAATGTTATTTGCAGTACTGCCTGTGGGATCATTTCAAGGAGCTTGATCAGATGCAGCTGAGCAGATCAATGCACCTATCCAAGTTTGTCGCAGAGATGGTTGCTTCTTTTAGCCTTTCACTTGCTGTATTGAAGGTTATTGATCTCAGCGATTCTTCACAATTAACTCCAAAGAGAATCATGCACTTTCGGATGCTATTTCAGACCATCTTGGAGTTTCCTGAAAAGCTTGTCTGGAACATTTTTACTCGAATTGCTGTTTTGCCGGAGTATGAATCCCTTCGGGATGGGATTGTCTTCTTTATCCGCAAAATCGCCATTGATAGCCAAAAGTCTCTAGCAGATCAATTCAAGATTGCAAAGAAGGCCCTTAACAATGCTGAAGGAGTCATCATGTGAGTCTTTGCATGATGTATTCTAGCTTTAGGATTTTGCAGGAATGATTATTGTTGTTCGAACGACATTTACCCATTTTTAGTAGATTTTTTATTGATCTAAGATCGTTTTATTTAATCAAGTTATACATGAGATAGCTGTGATGAGAATTTCTGTATAGAAGGATCCTAGTTATGTGACTTCCAACTTTGGAAATTGCATAATTCTTCACGAGTAATTTGTGTTAAGTCGAGTAATGTGAGGCTCTTGCCACAGTATTCTGATTCTCTGTACTTATTACATGCATTAGAGAGCATGATTTAGGGCCTTGATATTTGGTATAATCCGTTTATGAGTTTGTCCATAACCTGATACTATCATGCCTTGGATATTTAGTTGTTATTTCAACTGTCTGTTTTAATTTTTTTTTGTCGTGCACATTAGGCACCATGCTCTAAGTTTTCGATTGATTTCACATGTTTATTGCTTGATCATATATTCATATTTTGTTAAAACATCAGGGATAAATTTTCATGCTTGACTTTCTGGGGATGGTGCTTGAGTAAATTTTTGTATCGTGAGAAATGACAAAATATTGTAAGAAATAGCTATATATCGTGAGATGTTGCAGAATATCGTGAGACATAGTGATATACTGCGAGAAATAACAAAAATATTGTGTAATATCGCGAGAAATAGCCATATATCGCGAGAAATGGCAAAATATCGCTAAAAATAGCATAATATCACGTGAAATGACAATATTGTGACATATAGCAATATATTGCGACAAATAGCAAGAATATTGTGAGAAATAGCATTATATCACGAGATAAAACAAAAATATGGCGAGATATTGTATAGCGGGAAATTATAAAATATCGCGAGAATGGCGAAAAAATTACAAGATTTGGCAAAATATCACGAAAAGTGGAAAATTATCGTGAGAAATTGCAAAATATCACGAGAAATAACAAGATATCGTGAGAATATCATAATATAGCGAGAAATGATAAAATATCACGAGAAATAGCAAAATATCACAAGAAATGCCAAAATATGGTGAGAAATATTAGTATATCCCGAGAAATAGCAAAAATCATGAGATATTGCATAATATTGAGAGAAAGTGGCAAAATATTATGAGAAATAGCAAAAATATCGTTAGAAATAAGAATTTACCACAAGAAATAACAAAAATATCACGACATATTGCATAATATCGCGAGAAATAGCAAAATAATCCGACATATTGCATACTATTGCGAGAAATGGCAAAATATGCCTAGAAATATCACTATATCGCGAGAAATAGCAATATAACGCGAGAAATAATAAAAATATGGCGAGATATTTCATAATATCTCAAAAAATAACAAAAATCGCAAGATATATTATCGTGAAAAGGATAAAAATATCGCGAGAAATAGCAATATCGCGAGAAATAGAAAATATAATGAGAAATAACAGATAGAAATATACCGCATGTAATAACAAAAATATCGCCACATATTGCATAATATCGCTATAAAATAGCAAAAAATCAGGAGAAATAACAATACACTACAAGAAATAACAAAATTATCACGAGATATCGCATATTATTGTGAGAATGGCGAAAGTAACTTCTTGATTATCTTTTCAACTTCATTATGTAGATCATCCCTTTTAATGCAACTTAATCATTACATTATATACAACAACTGCATATCAAATTGAAATTCAATAGTTCTTCATTGAGAATCTTTTAAACTCGCGATAAAACCACGAAAAGAAAATGGCAAGTAAGAGCAGTGATGTGAATAGTATGAACAGTACTAATTGATAAATAAGATGAAAGGAAGACATGAGTAAATAAGTAATTATGAAACATTATATATATACTAGCTTTATAGAGTAAGATCTCAGAAGTTCACATAAATAATAGTGATGTAGACGGTCTCATTTGCATGTATTTTGTCATTGTGCTGTCATATTTTTAAATGTTATCTTGCTTCAAATGTTTTCTTGTCTTTCGATCTGAACCTTACAAAGGTAGGAATAAAATTTGTATACATATTTATAAAGAATGGATCTTGGGTCTAACTCAATCCAAAAACTAGCTTGTAGGGTGAGGATTGTCCAAGTCCATATTAGAATTCCATGTTCCCATTTCATTTCTGATGTGAGACTCTTAACACTCTCCGTACGCTCAGCTCGTTAATTGGAGCGTGAACAATATATGCCTCGGTTTCACGGGACGTGACCACCATCGTAGCGAAATTGGCCCTGGTTGCAACCTTTTTAACCAACCATGATTCTTCTAAGGTGAGCATGAAACGTGTTTGGTAGAACGGAGGGAGAGGATTACTTTGGAGAAGAAGAGTTCCAACCCCATTATATGCCTCGGAGAGGCATGCAACCATCTGAAGAACGAGACGATCATTTGTGACGGGCGCGCCGATATTCTTGAGTTGATCCGACAACTCCTTGAGCCTTTGACAATAAGCTAAGACATTCAAAAAATTATCCATATTTTTGTGAGAGAATTCCTGCTCAAGGGTTACGATAATATATCACGCAACCTATTCCAAGCTTCCATTTCATGGCGTCGGTTTGATAATTATCTGTAAGAGGTCCATAGATATGGTGGAATAAATCCATTGAAGGACCGTAACATCAAGAGTGAAACCTGACTACATGTCATCATCGGTGGATGCACCTTCTTCTTGCCTTTTTTCGGTTTGACGATGTGATGTAGGATTCTATGAGACCTTACGTGAATTTTAAAAAGTTCTGTCCATGTTGCGTATTGGACGTTCTCCATTTCAAGGACAATATGAATGTTGTTTTTGATGTTGGAGACTGTAATGGCAAGACGAAAGGTATTATTTGTGTTAGACATAATTGAGGAACAAAAGAAAAATTAGGGTTTGTATCGGAAAAAAGGGACGGGTGAGAGTGTTAGGACGACGGAAGACCAGTGGAGAAGGATTTCCCCCCTAGACTGGTGATATCATGAAAGAGAATAATTCTTTCATTTTTTTAATGTAATTGATTTATATACATGATATACATAAACCTAGCCTATAATTATGGAAATCAAATATACATTTTTCTAATACAAAAGATTACTATCATAATTACAGATGTACAGTATCACTAATAATATCAAAGGAATATACAGTGTATATTCTACAAGTATGCATATTGTATGTATAGATATGTGTATTATTTGTATATGTATGCATAATGTATGCATACATCTAGTATAAAATATACACTACCTATACACTATGCACATGGTATTTAGTTGAATTTTAAAAAGGAAAACTTACGTAAATATATATGAACTTGTCTATACTTGCTTGTGGTAGCCTTTGAGTGCAAGTATTATATTTTTACGCTGCCGTGACTCTCAGTTGGAGGGCCGGTTGTCTTGTTGTGAATTTGCTTGGACGTACCGACAGTGACGGAGGATTCCACGGGTATGCTTCCATTGTGATTGATCCTTGGACATGCTTATACGATGAGGGATTCCGGGGCATGCGACCAGGATGCGGGTCAAATTCTCGGATGCTATTATTACCCCATGGCTATGCTTATACGATGAGGGATTTCGGGGCATGCGACCATGTTATATACTATTACTCCATGGACTAGCTCCCCATGAAGACATGTACCCGAGATGAGGGATTCCACGGACATGTGATATACGATTATTACTGTTGACAGTCAATTTTGACCCGTTTTTCGTATATTTCTTGCAATTTTAAGCATTTTTGGACACCGCATTTTAATCATCATTTTTGGCATTTTTTACATAATATTCTATGTTTATTTCTTCACAAAATGACATTGCATTTTTTTATTTTAAATTAAGCTTGATGTCTTTGTTAATATTATGTTTCTATTATTATTGCACCGTCGTTTTATTTTATTAATGTTTGCATCTCTTTAAATAATTAATTGACATCCCATTTTTTTTAATTAGGCATTAAACATTTCTTAAATATTGTATTTTATTATTATTGCATCGGCATTTTTTATTTGGATAATTTTGTATCTTTTTAAATAATTATACTTTCAAATGATAAATCTATTTTGCATTTTTGTCAAATTAGTTCAGTCCGAGACACAATCAAGATCAGTCCAATCCGCCAAAAACTCAGACCAATACACCTTTCATCTTTCCCCCAAATATCCAAAACCCTTAAACCTAAATACCCTTATAATACTTACCCCTCCCTCACCTAAAAGACACCAGCCTCATACACCCCAATTCCCGCCGCGTGAACAGTGACGCCGACGGCAATTCACTGTTTACGGCCATCTCCGGCGTCTTCTGCCAACGGGACCACCACCAAAAGCTTCGTCTCGACGCCCCCGTCATTCCCATACCTACCACGAACGTCGACTATTCCTAAATCGCCGGAAAATTCAGATCGAAAAACCCCTAGTTTTCCGATAGCTCTTTTCGATTTTCCGGCGAACTCCGGCAAAGTTGACGATCGGGGTTGGTACCAAAAGCTTCGTCTTCTCTTCCCCGTCATTCCTATACCCACCACGACCTTCGATTGTTACTAAATTTGAAGAGCTTCTTGCAACTGAAATGCCTGGACAGGATATCTCAGCAGAAGAGGATCTTGCTTTGGAAAGGAAGCTTGCGAAGAAGCTCAAGGTGAAGAGAGGGAAATTACTTGGGGATGATGATTATATGAATATGTTATTTGAGGGAATTCCTTCACTTCTGGGTTCTCTGGAGGATGAAAATACACAACTTGCTGGAGAAGCGCCTCCAAAGAGTGATAAGAGCTCCTCAAAGAAAAGATCTATAGAGAAAAGATATAATAAAGAAGCGCAAGGAGAAGATCAAGAGCAAGAGGAAGAGCAGAAAGCTGAGAGCACTCTATACTGTACAGATGCGAAGGCAGCAGCTGGAGAAGTTTTATCTGCTGGATCCGCTGCCAAAAGAAATGCAAAATATGTTGCTCCTGGCCTGAGGTCACGCCTGGGAAGTGAATCAGAAGAGTATGCTCAAATTCGCCGACGACTAAGAGGTACGAAATTTGGACACTTGCATTCATTTTGCTGGACTTGGAAACTTTCTTGCAAAATGATCTATGTCTCTTGCACCTGAAGACCATTAAAAGAATCAATTTCTTTCAGGTCTTCTGAATAGGATGTCTGAGGCTAATGTGGAATCGATCACAAGTGAAATTTCCACGATCTACCAGGTATGCTACTGGTTCTCATTCAATATTCTGACTGATTTCTTATCTGAAAATTCTATCACCTAATGCATTGTGAACAGTAATGTTACTTTTATCTGTTTCTAAGATACAACTTAATAGTTTATAGTTAAATACCTTTTGTTGGTATATGTCTTGAGGTTTCAAATTATGATTCTTTTTTTTACCCCTACTACTTCATGGACTCAGCTTCTCTACCTCCAAGGGATAAGGTTTGCGTACAACTTCGTTTGTTGTTGTTGTTGTTGTTGTTGTTGTTGTACTTTATGGACTCAGTAGGTCTGGTACAATTGTTAGTGACTTGTCTAAGTACATTTAGCAATTTGAGAGTTAGATCTTAGAAATGTTAATTTATGTGATTTAGCATTGAGAGAATACCGAGATCATTGACATCACTTGCTGTCTCTTTTACTGTTACAACGTATGGCCGTTATATTCATTTATCCTTAATTACTTATACAAGCTTCTCAACATACTCATCTTGTACTGTCATATTGAGATTTAATGATATGTTAGTTTCTAGATCACCATAGCATACCTTTTCTTGTCAAAAATATTTTGACCAGTGAGACTATACCTTACAAATAATTATTTTCTTGTTCTATTGTCGTGAATTAGAAAATGACTTACTTGGATTAAAGCCTAAAATTATTGTTTCCTCCTTGGCAGACTGTTGGTCGAACTTTTGGTTCTCAGATTATCAGTGAAGAGGTTTTGACATCATGTTCTAGAGGTCCTCGTGGAAATGAACAGTAAGAATTACCTCATCCTTTATCTGTAGAAACCTTATCCAATCTAATTTTCTAGAGAAAGCTTATTTATGAATAATTTTTAGAGACAACAGTAAATTTGAATCTGGAACCTCTAATAACTTAATTTTCTTGTATCGTTTTCTGTCTAACACTGCTTCGAGGTGCCTGTTTCGTAACAAGGGTTTCATAGAAGCTAAGTGTAGCAACTTTGAATCTTTGACAATAGTGCTGATCTCAAAGAATTTGATTGAAGGTGGACCTTAAGTCTGCAAATTAGAGAATACTCTTTCTGATGTTTCGTGGAACAAAGCATTTTTTCTGCTGATCTATGTATGGATTTTAATTATTTCAGCGTGTATCACCTGCAGAAGTCCCACAGCCATTAACACCTTTTCTAGTACTTCTTTGAGTCAATGCCTTATTGTTTCTATCATCATGGTCTGGGTTATATTTATTTGTTTATGTGATGGCTGGTCGTAGCTTAGTAAACATCATAAGTGGATGGCATATCAGAGTATGCACCCTCTTTGGGTTTTGTCACCCGCCATTTTATTTCCTTCTGTAACACTTGAATATTGGCAATTACTAACTAGCTACTTGTAAGAGTTAACTGACTATCCTCCTAGTGTTGACATGTTTCTGTCATAGCATACCTCAAGTTTCTATCTAATGCATAACTTCGCGCACACTCACATATTTCTTTTACTTCCTATATAAAGGTATGCAGCAGTTTTGCTGCTTTTGTTGCCGGCATGGCATGTTTGGTTGGAATGGACTTTGGCGCAAAACTTCTGGCATCTCTGGCTAAATGTTTTGAGGTATTGACACATTTGCAACTATGCAAGTGGTATTTTTATGGATCGAGCACTTATCTTCAAAAAAAAGAGAAGGAATTTAATGGAGGGAACAATTAATCTTCTTATAGTCAATGTAATATGTAAAGTGATATTTTCTGATTTCTCCCCAAAAAAAATGTTCTGTGATATGCAGTAGTGTTTAAAAGCATACATTACTTGGCCCATCTCATATAATGTTAAAATTAAATGAATTTACAACGCAAGTAACTTTTTTGTATGTTTTATTTAGGATGAGTATCTGAATGAAGATAACCTCTCTGTCAGGAATCTGACACTTCTGCTCTCGTACTTGTACACTTTTGGAGTTTGCTCAAGGTAACCACTAAATTTGGATTGACTAGTCTCTGGCTTGAATGTTTAGGTGGACAACCTTGGCATAGTACATTTGCCTGCATATCTCCTTTGTTTCTTTTATTCTTCTATGGTTCTTTCCTTCTAAATGCTTGTTGTAGTTGTAAAGTTGCTGGCTGTATGAGGAAATGAGCAGGAAATTTGCTCATGCTTGTGGGAGAAGATAGAGCTTGACTTCTCTGATGTTCTTGCCTAAGCAAACCTCTGGAAACAAAGTTAATATAAAGATGGTCTACCAATATTTCAAAAATAATTTGACACCCTATGTTAAATTGTTCACAAATTAAATCATTTTTTGGCATTCATGAATTTACCTTATTCCGTATTTGGAGGAACGTACCGCCTGATTCCTATAACTCAGGTCTTACCGTAATTTGCAGTAAAATGTCTGCGATGCGTATTGGATTAAGCAAGAATGTGTACGATGCTCTTTTATAAAAGAAGAGATGTCATTTGTGATTTGTAAAGAAGGAATGAATATTTCCCACGAGCTTTGGTCTAGTGGTGAGAGCGCAATGCATACATCACAGTCAAACCTGCTGCAAGTAAAAGCTTTTGTAATTAAGTGGAGAATGCAAGAAGGCTCATTATCCACCGAGTTGTGAATCGTGCATTACTGACCCTCGAAATTTCTCAATTATCACAAAAAAAAGGGAAAGAATATTATGTTTTGAATAAGAAGTCCTATATTCTAGCTTGCTGCAATAAAATAGAAGCGTAAACCTAGAAGGCATGCTTGTAGTGCACTGGATCTACCCTGTAGGTCAATGACTTCTTGAATCCTAAAGAGTCTGTTGCATTTGGACTATCCAAACAAAACTAAATTTCACTATACAAGATGTAGGATAATGTTCTTTATCACAAAAAGAAAAGAAAGGGGTTGTCGGATATGTCAATCCTCTATTAGGTAGTGTGTCTTTCAAGCAGATACACCAAGTTGTTACAACCAAAGAGTGACCAGATTTTGCTTGCTTTCAAAATTTCTGGCCTAAATTGTAATATCACAATCTAAGTTGCTCGGACTCGGTTGCGGGTATCCGAGTGTCGGATTCGGAAAAATCTAAATTTTAAGATTCGGGAGTGCGGAAGGTATGGATACGGGTGGGGGTTTCGGCTAAGAACATTCAAAATTATAAAAATAGAGCTATAAAGAGAAAAATAAAGCCATTCAAGACCTTCCAAGAACTCTCCATCTATATCATTGCATCCGAACTCGAACACGACCTTGAATTCTTGCTTTCTGAAACACGAAACAACAAAAATGAGACAAAAGTACTATAATATTGAAGGTATGCCATTTCCCTCATCTTAAATCCGTTTTATCTTTAATTTTGAAAAATCAAAATCTCAATTTCCCCCAAATTTGTCGATGGTCTCGGTCAAAGTATCTGAAGTTGGTTGACCGTATCCCGGACATATCCCGCTCCCGCACCCCTATCCCACCCGCATCGAGACGGGAACGGAACAAAGAACGGAGAGTCCGCTATCAGAATTACTTAATGCTTCTAACTCACTAATCTGGACAAGTCCTCCATAATTGCTTCCCTAAAAGAGCGGTGTGGAGAAAGATAGTTGTAATACTTACAACTTTCCAGTCGTAACGCTAATGTCTTACTCTTCGTCTCCCTCTAACCCTTCCCCACAAAAACAAAAAAAAGAAGAACAAATGGTGGATAAGAGGCAACATTGACAATCGTTTCTCCTCTCCTCTTTCGCTTGCATGCCTAGTATGCTACCATAATAATCTTTAAAAGTAACAAAAAGGAGAATACCCCCTTAGCTCTAAAAGGAGTAACAGTAGCTGCAGTAAATTTTGGTAACTACTTCCTTTTTTCTTCTTTATATTTTATCATGTTGTGAATCCCTGTTGAAGGGAGAACACTTATCTGTAGTTAATTTCATATATTTGAACCCTCGTTAATTCAACTATATTTCTTACGCTTCTTAGTGACTTGATATATGATTTCCTGGTGACATTGAGCAAGAGACTGACAGAAGTGGATGTTTCTACCATATTGACAGTCCTACAAGGTAATAAACTTACCTTAAGGCTTTGTCTTTCTTTGTTGGAATGATCTGTCATCCAAGTATTTTTTTTCCTTCTTTACTTCTGCCCCATGTCTCTTCCTTATCCCAGAGAAAGTTCAAGAAATTATTCATGAGTAGCTAGGTGCTGTTAATTGAAGGCCTCAATTTATTCCCTTTCATCCGTGTAACCATATGGTTTAACATTCTTTTCAGAATAAAAAAGATTTCTTAAATCAAGCAATATATTACTAATTCAAAAAGGAACTTCTGTTTTGATTACCGTATGCTCCAAATTGACAGTATGCTGCACTTGCGTTAAAAATCAACATTTTGAACTAAATTTTATGGTTTGTCTTCTATGCTAAAAGAAAAGATAAGACGATATTTTTTTGGGCTTGTTTGATACCTGTATGTGGTGTTTAACTGAAAAGTTTATACCACAAAGTGGTATCTAAAAGCTTGAAATGAGATACCTAAATCCTACCTTCGTGATGTGCAATACAATTATAATGCAAAATAAGCATTTGAAAGTCAATTATAACGATAGGAAAATATGATTAGGAAGTTCTTTAAGCTGGATTGAAAGCCACAGTAACTATGCCTCAATAGGGCTGTCAATCTTGACTCCCCCTTGTGTGAAATCCACTCAACCGTTCAAAGTATTATCTGTATGGTCACCCTTCAAAATAAAAAGTATTATATGTACGGTGTGTGAATAAGCAAGAACTTGTCATAATTTTCTGATACCAAATTGACATGTCCAAAGATGACTGTTTACATTATGTAACTCAAAATGTCACTTGGCAAACATGGCTTGCATGAAGCTTGAGATGGAACAATTCAACTGGTTACTTCTCTAGTAAGGGACACAACCCTCGTATTACACCATGACCTCTAAGCATGTGTATTTTGGATTTTGGTATTATCATTTGCTTGTGTATTCTGTCTCTATAAGTTTTCTTTTGTTCTCCTTTTTTTGGGACTATCTCTTCCAATGATTACAAAACTTACTAGAGGAATATGTATGCAATATATGAAAAGTATAACATTAGCAACTTTGGAACTAAAGAGAAACTAATACCGAATTTACAAAAAAAATGAGAATTGGATTTTCCGGCTCCGGTTGGGCTATATGATGCATTGCTCCACACATTCTAAAGCTAAATGTTGACCATTCAAAATTTGGACAGGCTCGCTCATGACCCATTCTTTTACGCTACCATTTCAACCTTCTCAGCTTTTCAAATATTGCCCATGTCACACCATTGTGCCCTTTTTTATGATGAAAGTCCTGTTAAAGATGAAGCACATGACAGTGTACCACTATTAAGATGAAATCTTATTTTCAAGTTACTACTTTGGGTATCAGCTTGTATGCACAAAACCATGCAACTATTACTTCGATTGACCAATACCAATTCACCTTGAATCAATTGACTTGCATAATCCTGTGGGGCTTTTGATTTGTTCTTGAAATGTCCAATAAGCTTAAAAGCCCAAGGCATGATATAACTGCACAAATTAACATAGGTAACTTACCAGCAGAAGAAAAGCAAAAAAAACAAGTCGCTGGGCAAACAATTTCCCCCCAACAACGAATATCAGAAGGAAAGAGACATTTAAAAAACTGTGGAATTACTCACATTGTGATGGGAATGTTTTTATTAATTTCTATTAATTGGTTCTTGTATCAATGTGACAAAACACTATATTTTGGCAACTGATTCTTTTCCATATCTGATTAGTCTGAATATTATATGATTATTCCTACTTGATTTTACTGAACAGCTTGTGGGATGCAATTGAGAGGTGATGATCCTATTGGCATGAAGAACTTTATAGTTAGCGTTCAGAATAGGGTGAATGAATTGAAAACCTCATCTGGAGAAGGGCGATCAAACACTATCGGGAAAAGGGTATGCTAATGCTTTCTTACGCAGATTGCTTCGTATTCTGCCTCTGCTAACCGCATGAGTTTCTGTAACCACGTTAATCTGTATTTTTGCCTACTGGTTTTGTGGCAGATGGAATTCATGCTTGAGATGATATGTGATATCAAAAACAATAAAAAAAGGACCAAGGAGGACACCTTGAAGCTTACCGAATAAAGAAATGGCTACAAAAGGTGCTTGTTGGACTCAGTTGTTTTGGTCAAATAATTATCTATTGCACATTTTAATCATTTGATCTGGGTGCCCTTTGTATGGAGCATTTCATCTATCTTATAAAATAGACATTGTAGTCTTTCTCAGGAAATAATAAAGATAGGGTTTTAACCGGTCATGCAACACTCTCCTTCAATTGCAATCGAGTTTGAATATGACAAAAAGAAGAAGGAATAGTCATATACAATACTTTGAGATTGTATTCGTGTGAATTAAACAAGCACAGAATGTTGGTCTCTAATAGTCCTTATATGAGATATTGGAGAACGGTT
Organism: Przewalskia tangutica; assembly: GCA_029844215.1. Lineage (NCBI taxonomy): Eukaryota > Viridiplantae > Streptophyta > Magnoliopsida > Solanales > Solanaceae > Przewalskia > Przewalskia tangutica. The sequence continues at coordinate 143,036,043 of CM056718.1, forward strand.
GGCCCCTCTGATTGATTTAGGCCTAGGAGCTTTCTAGTTTTCTCCTACAAATTCTCGATAACTTGCATCCAGTCATCCACTTTCCAATTGCCAAATTATCACTTGTAATTTATGGTCACAAATGCCTTTGTTGCTAAGCTGATTCCTTTGAATGAAGAGTGTCTTATATTTATTGAGGGAAAAATCTTTTATCCCTTAATTTGTCGGGGACGATCATTCTCAGAAGGTATTGTTAATAGAAAACTCTTCCTTTCTTTCTTCTTTCTGAGCCAGTATAGTATCTAAATGGTTCAACTGATCTACTTTTTTGTTTCCAATTCTCCCCTACCCCACTCCCTTCTAGTGTCTTTCTTTTCGGAACATTAAATTAGTTGTCCCTAATACTAAAAGAGCTCATGTTTTACCTACTGTATCCTGTAGGTTAATTAAATCTGTATGTGGTATTTTGGATTTGCAGAAGAAATTATTTAAATGCTCCTGGACTGATGTTTACCCATGATTCATAACAAGATATTCAATCCATATTACTTCTTATCTTGCACTTCAATGCAAAATTTGATGTATGATTGGATTGTGTTGAAGATGGTCTTTAAAATCTAGTGAAAATGTGTTGTGGCTTTTACACTAGATAAACTAATACTTATATATTTGTTGATCTAGTAATGCAATAGTAGAACACTATTCTCACAGGATTCATTAGTTCTGCAGAAGATAAATGTAGAGGGCTAAAAATTATTCTGTATATAAGTTTCACTACCGTTTTTTGTTATTTCGATAGATAAAAGCGATAAGTGATGGTAATTAGCTATCAAAGTCCATGAAATTTAAAATTCCTTAGTTCATCATACTCTACATTGTCTCATCATTTCTGTCATCCTTAATATGTTAGTCTCTTCTTGTTTTGTGCTTCTGGTAATCTTACTTGCAGCTCAGAGTAGTTGATATATTGATTAGAGGATTAAATTGGAGCAAGCTGCTTGATCCTGACAAGAGAGGCCAGTGGTGGATGGCTGGGAATATTGATTCCACAACAACTGATATTCAAGATGTTGCCAGCACAATTGACTTGGAGGTCACCGAGGCTCAAAAGATGCTCCAGCTTGCCACTGCTCAGAGGATGAATACTGATGCAAGAAGGGCAATTTTCTGTGTAATAATGAGTGGAGAGGACTATATTGATGCATTTGAGAAACTTCTAAGATTGGATTTGCAAGGCAAACAGGTTGGCGTCCGTTAGTTGAATTCCCTGTTATTTGATGTTGTGCTTCAAGTGTGCAAATTCTTTATTCTTTAATATTTATACATGCAGGATAGGGAAATCATGAGAGTTTTGGTGGAATGCTGTTTACAGGAGAAAGCTTTTAACAAATACTATTGTGCTCTAGCTTCCAAGTTATGCAGCCATGATAAAAACAATAAGTTCACCCTGCAGGTATGCCTATTGCTCAAATGTATCTTGGGAAGTTGTGTTACATGGTCTTTTGCACCCGGCAAAGCTGGGGACAAAAAGTTCATTTATTACATTCCTTGATTTCTAGAAAGGGAAAACTTACATCTCGGTTGTGTTTGGTCTGGCTGGAAAATATTTTTCAATTTTCTCATGTTTGGTTGGTCAAGATGTTATGAAAAACATTTTCTCTAGGAAAACAAGTTCTTAAAAAATTAGGAAAATGACTTTCCTTCTAGGAGTAGGGAAAACAAGTTCCAGAAGTGGTATTCCACAAATTGTCTCCTCCCCACCTCCAACATCCCACTCACGCCCCAATCCCCACCTCTATCATAGTGATTGTCTAAATTATATATATTCTTGGGGCAATATTTTCTGCTTACTTACCAAACACTACGAAATGAGTAAGAAAACCATTTTATCTTCCGGAAAAAACATTTTCCCTCCTACCAAGTACACCCCTCATCTTGCCACATATCGGGAGAAGGAAAGGAAGAAAAGACAAATGAAGTGCTTCTTACACTATATGAATAGTGCATGTTTCTTGTGATTTCTGTTTCATGCTTGCATTTGATGTGTGCATTTAGAGCTCAAAGTTTTTCTTGGCAATGGTCAATTTCTGACCTGTGACTCAAGTTAACAGTGAGTCAAATTGAGACATCTGGTGGTTCAAGAATTGCGTTGATACATAAAATAATATTATTTGAAATCATATGCTCATTTCAGTAATGGAGGACGAATATGAAGAGACTATATGTGCACACAGTTTTTACTCTTTTCTCTCACACACCTTGTTTTCCCTTTATATTGGAGGGGCCAAAATCATGCTTGAGAATCATCTGAAACATGGTACTCACATACTCATTTTAGCAATGAATTTGAAGAGACTATATGCACACAGACAGTTTTTACTCTCTCTAACCAATGGTCCTCGTTATCCCTTTTTATTGGAGTGTTCAAAGTTGTCATGCTTGAGAATCATCTGAAACATGGTGCTCACATGAGCTGATGTTTGCACCCAACAGAACTGCATGCACTAACCTCCTAATGGTAGTGCAATTTTATTAAGTATATTTAGTTCCAAAAACAGTGTATCATACTGATCTCAAAACCATAACCATACTAATCCAATGTTATTTGCAGTACTGCCTGTGGGATCATTTCAAGGAGCTTGATCAGATGCAGCTGAGCAGATCAATGCACCTATCCAAGTTTGTCGCAGAGATGGTTGCTTCTTTTAGCCTTTCACTTGCTGTATTGAAGGTTATTGATCTCAGCGATTCTTCACAATTAACTCCAAAGAGAATCATGCACTTTCGGATGCTATTTCAGACCATCTTGGAGTTTCCTGAAAAGCTTGTCTGGAACATTTTTACTCGAATTGCTGTTTTGCCGGAGTATGAATCCCTTCGGGATGGGATTGTCTTCTTTATCCGCAAATACGTCATTGATAGCCAAAAGTCTCTAGCAGATCAATTCAAGATTGCAAAGAAGGCCCTTAACAATGCTGAAGGAGTCATCATGTGAGTCTTTGCATGATGTATTCTAGCTTTAGGATTTTGCAGGGATGATTATTGTTGTTCGAACGACATTTACCCATTTTTAGTAGATTTTTTATTGATCTAAGATCGTTTTATTTAATCAAGTTATACATGAGATAGCTGTGATGAGAATTTCTGTATAGAAGGATCCTAGTTATGTGACTTCCAACTTTGGAAATTGCATAATTCTTCACGAGTAATTTGTGTTAAGTCGAGTAATGTGAGGCTCTTGCCACAATATTCTGATTCTCTGTACTTATTACATGCATTAGAGAGCATGATTTAGGGCCTTGATATTTGGTATAATCCGTTTATGAGTTTGTCCATAACCTGATACTATCATGCCTTGGATATTTAGTTGTTATTTCAACTGTCTGTTTTAATTTTTTTTGTCGTGCACATTAGGCGCCATGCTCTAAGTTTTCGATTGATTTCGCATGTTTATTGCTTGATCATATATTCATATTTTGTTAAAACATCCGGGATAAATTTTCATACTTGACTTTCTGGGGATGGTGCTTGAGTAAATTTTTGTATCGTGAGAAATGACAAAATATTGTAAGAAATAGCTATATATCGTGAGATGTTGCAGAATATCGTGAGACATAGTGATATACTGCGAGAAATAACAAAAATATTGTGTAATATCGCGAGAAATAGCCATATATCGCGAGAAATGGCAAAATATCGCTAAAAATAGCATAATATCACGTGAAATGACAATATTGTGACATATAGCAATATATTGCGACAAATAGCAAGAATATTGTGAGAAATAGCATTGTATCACGAGATAAAACAAAAATATGGCGAGATATTGTATAGCGGGAAATTATAAAATATCTCGAGAATGGCGAAAAAATTACAAGATTTGGCAAAATATCACGAAAAGTGGAAAATTATCGTGAGAAATTGCAAAATATCACGAGAAATAACAAGATATCGTGAGAATATCATAATATAGCGAGAAATGATAAAATATCACGAGAAATAGCAAAATATCACAAGAAATGCCAAAATATGGTGAGAAATATTAGTATATCCCGAGAAATAGCAAAAATCATGAGATATTGCATAATATTGAGAGAAAGTGGCAAAATATTATGAGAAATAACAAAAATATCGTTAGAAATAAGAATTTACCACAAGAAAAAACAAAAATATCACGACATATTGCATAATATCGCGAGAAATAGCAAAATAATCCGACATATTGCATACTATTGCGAGAAATGGCAAAATATGCCTAGAAATATCACTATATCGCGAGAAATAGCAATATAACGCGAGAAATAATAAAAATATGGCGAGATATTTCATAATATCTCAAAAAATAACAAAAATCGCAAGATATATTATCGTGAAAAGGATAAAAATATCGCGAGAAATAGCAATATCGCGAGAAATAGAAAATATAATGAGAAATAACAGATAGAAATATACCGCATGTAATAACAAAAATATCGCCACATATTGCATAATATCGCTATAAAATAGCAAAAAATCAGGAGAAATAACAATACACTACAAGAAATAACAAAATTATCACGAGATATCGCATATTATTGTGAGAATGGCGAAAGTAACTTCTTGATTATCTTTTCAACTTCATTATGTAGATCATCCCTTTTAATGCAACTTAATCATTACATTATATACAACAACTGCATATCAAATTGAAATTCAATAGTTCTTCATTGAGAATCTTTTAAACTCGCGATAAAACCACGAAAAGAAAATGGCAAGTAAGAGCAGTGATGTGATTAGTATGAACAATACTAATTGATAAATAAGATGAAAGGAAGACATGAGTAAATAAGTAATTATGAAACATTATATATATACTAGCTTTATAGAGTAAGATCTCAGAAGTTCACATAAATAATAGTGATGTAGACGGTCTCATTTGCATGTATTTTGTCATTGTGCTGTCATATTTTTAAATGTTATCTTGCTTCAAATGTTTTCTTGTCTTTCGATCTGAACCTTACAAAGGTAGGAATAAAATTTGTATACATATTTATAAAGAATGGATCTTGGGTCTAACTCAATCCAAAAACTAGCTTGTAGGGTGAGGATTGTCCAAGTCCATATTAGAATTTCATTTTCCCATTCCATTTCTGATGTGAGACTCTTAACACTCTCCGTACGCTCAGCTCGTTAATTGGAGCGTGAACAATATATGCCTCGGTTTCACGGGACGTGACCACCATCATAGCGAAATTGGCCCTGGTTGCAGCCTTTTTAACCAACCATGATTCTTCTAAGGTGAGCATGAAACGTGTTTGGTAGAACGGAGGGAGAGGATTACTTTGGAGAAGAAGAGTTCCAACCCCATTATATGCCTCGGAGGCGTACGACCATCCGAAGAGCGAGGCGATCATTTGTGGTAGCGCCGATATTCTTGAGTTGATCCGACAACTCCTTGAGCCTTTGACAATAAGCTAAGACATTCAAAAAATTATCCATATTTTTGTGAGAGAATTCCTGCTCAAGGGTTACGATAATATATCACGCAACCTATTCCAAGCTTCCATTTCATGGCGTCGGTTTGATAATTATCTGTAAGAGGTCCATAGATATGGTGGAATAAATCCATTGAAGGACCGTAACATCAAGAGTAGAGCACAACTCTATGTCATCATCGGTGGATGCACCTTCTTCTTGCCTTTTTTCGGTTTGACGATGTGATGTAGGATTCTATGAGACCTTACGTGAATTTTAAAAAGTTCTGTCCATGTTGCGTATTGGACGTTCTCCATTTCAAGGACAATATGAATGTTGTTTTTGATGTTGGAGACTGTAATGGCAAGACGAAAGGTATTATTTGTGTTAGACATAATTGAGGAACAAAAGAAAAATTAGGGTTTGTATCGGAAAAAAGGGACGGGTGAGAGTGTTAGGACGACGAAAGACCAGTGGAGAAGGATTTCCCCCCTAGACTGGTGATATCATGAAAGAGAATAATTCTTTCATTTTTTTAATGTAATTGATTTATATACATGATATACATAAACCTAGCCTATAATTATGGAAATCAAATATACATTTTTCTAATACAAAAGATTACTATCATAATTACAGATGTACAGTATCATTAATAATATCAAAGGAATATACAGTGTATATTCTACAAGTATGCATATTGTATGTATAGATATGTGTATTATTTGTATATGTATGCATACATCTAGTATAAAATATACACTACCTATACACTATGCACATGGTATTTAGTTGAATTTTAAAAAGGAAAACTTACGTAAATATATATGAACTTGTCTATACTTGCTTGTGATAGCCTTTGAGTGCAAGTATTATATTTTTACGCTGCCGTGACTCTCAGTTGGAGGGCCGGCTGTCTTGTTGTGAATTTGCTTGGACGTCGAAGCGGTGTGGAGGATTCCACGGGTATGCTTCCATTGTGATTGATCCTTGGACATGCTTATACGATGAGGGATTCCGGGGCATGCGACCAGGATGCGGGTTAAATTCTCGGATGCTATTATTACCCCATGGCCATGCTTATACGATGAGGGATTTCGGGGCATGCGACCATGTTATATACTATTACTCCATGGACTAGCTCCCCATGAAGACATGTACCCGAGATGAGGGATTCCACGGGCATGTGATATACGATTATTACTGTTGACAGTTAATTTTGACCCGTTTTTCGTATATTTCTTGCAATTTTAAGCATTTTAGGACACCGCATTTTAATCATCATTTTTGGCATTTTTTACATAATATTCTATGTTTATTTTTCACAAAATGGCATTGCATCTTTTTATTTTAAATTAAGCATGATGTCTTTGTTAATATTATGTTTCTATTATTATTACACCGTCGTTGTATTTTATTAATGTTTGCATCTCTTTAAATAATTAATTGACATCCCATTTTTTTTAATTAGACATTAAACATTTCTTAAATATTGTATTTTATTATTATTGCATCAACATTTTCTATTTGGATAATTTTGTATCTTTTTAAATAATTCTACTTTCAAATGATAAATCTGTTTTGCATTTTTGTCAAATCACCGATCAGAAACCTGATCAGATCACCCAATCCGCCAAAAACTGAGACCCAATACACCTTTCATCTTTCCCCCCCAAATACCCAAAACCCTTAAACCTAAATACCCCTGTAATACTTACCCCTCCCTCACCCTAAAAGACACCAAATTTCATACACCCCGATTCATGCGTGAGCGGTGGCGCCGACGGCAATTCCATTTCGGCCATCTCCGTCTGCGCCAGCGGGACCACCACCAAGCTTCGTCTCGACGCCCCGTCGTTCCATACCTACCACAAACGTCGACTATTCCTAAATCGCGGAAAATTCGGATCGAAAACCCCAGGTTTCCGATAGCTCTTTTCGATTTTCCGTGAACTCGGCAAAGTTGACGATCGGGTTGGTACCAAAAGCTTCGTCTTCTCTTCCGTCATTCCTATACCCACACGACGCCCGATTGTTACTAAATCGTCGATTCACTCAAATCTCTTATCCGAAACCCTAGCGCGCCATTCGTTTTCGGTGACACGAGTCTGATCGACGGTAGTGAGTAATACCGGTAACCGTCTTCTCGGCCGTCATTTTGCACCACTCTCAACCTTGATTCAATTCATTCGCGGGCGACCAAGTCGATTTTTCCGACTGTTCATCGCCGATTTCCGGTCGTTTCAGTCATTGTCGAGGGTCGTGTGTGGTACCATTGTGTTCGTCTCATCAAGCTCTACAATTCTCACTAAATTCCGAATCTCAACGATTCGGTTTGAAATCGCCATCTTTTCCGACGATAGGCGACCTCCAGCGAGGTTACTCGATCATTCGTGATTTTCCTCATAATGCTCCTCAATGCAACAATTCATTATCATTGGATAAAAATGGAATTTTCGTGACTACGCCGCCAGCAGCGGCGATCTGATGTGTGCGAGCCCACGGCGGCAATCTTGGCCGCCCAACCACACGGAATTGGTCGAGAATATTCTCACGCGATCCGAGCATCTACTCAAAACAATCAACCTCGTTGCACCAAAGCAGTAGCTTTCTTACATGGAGAACCTACTTTTATGTTTGAACAATCTGAAATTGAGGAGTTGGTGATTAGACAGGAGTTGTGATGAGCTGTTATTGGGAAATTCAGTCATGACATGCCCGATATTGAATTTTTAAGGACTGAAATTCCCAAGAAGATTAAATTAAAGGCTTATGTGAATATTGGTTATCTATATAGTAGACATGTCCTAATTAGATGCTCCAATAAAGATGATTATGATACCTTGATGTCTATTAATGGATCATTTGATATTAAATGGAAGAACGTGTCATATCCGATGCGTTCTATGAAGTATGAGGTGCATTTTGATCCGACCAAAGAAACCAGTATTGCTTGGGCCTGCGTTTCATTTCCTAATCTGCCACCCATTTATTTTGAAGAATCTACTTTACTATCATTTGCTTTTGTTGTGGGTAGACCGATATGTATTGATACCGTAACAAAAAATAAGACCCGACCTAGTTGTGCTAGGGTGAAGGTAGAGTTAGATTTGTTGCGTGAACACCCCAAACAAATCCAAATCCAAATCGCCAAAGAGGGAGGTATTCAAACGAATTTCTATAAGATTCAGTTTGACTATCTCCCTAAATATTGCACAAATTGCTCCCTTCAAGGACATGATGTGCATGGGTGTTGGAAAGTTAATCCCTCATTGAGACCTTCGAAGGTCAAAGAAAACAACCATCCTGCTCCCCCTTCTCCTAAAGAAAATCCACAATGCCCAAATCCCCCAGAAAATCCAAAACAAATCACCTCCCATCCTAAAAATCCAAACCAACCTAAAGAAGCTCCTAAAAATCCAAATGGCTGGCATATAGTTGTCGGTAAAAAAAGAAAGAAAAATGCTCTCCAAGTACAAAAACCTACAACCAAAAATACGGGGAAACAAAACCCGCCTCAAAAAACCAAAATCACCAAAAAACAACCTCCTTACAAAAATACTCAACCCCCAAACCTCAACATAACACTCATTTCATGGCACAACCCCTCCCCACCTTTGCTACTACCTCCTTCACCTTACCTACCCCCACCCACCCTTGAACCCACTCCACACGGCCCGCCCCTCCACCCCCGCTTCCTCAACCAAACCAACCAGATATCCCCACCCCACCTGAGATCACCCACCCTCCCCCTCCTATTGAACCAAACCCACCTGAGACCACACCACACCTATCCCTACCCGACATCACACCCCTCCTTCCACCAGAACCCATCCCACCTCCCACTGAACCTACCCCCCTCTTGATCTTGGGGCTTCTGGTGATGAAGCTGAGATTAGCGATGACTTCCGGATAACAACAAATGCCGAGGAGATTGCTAAAGCTAGTACCACTACATACAAAACTCGATCCAAGCATACAAAATACAGAACCAACAGAGCAGATGCTGCTGCTGTTTCTGCGGTGATCTGTTGTTTAGCTGCGGTGATCTTTGCTTTCGAACCGGGGACACAAATGTTGACAGTAATCTGGTTGCAATAATCAACAAGTTGATGGCATTACATCCTCGGGTAGTGTGATACTGAAGAGGAGGAAGAAGATGAGTATGAGTCAGATGAAGACGACGGATATGAACTTCTATCAAAAGTGATACAGAGAGCAGAGAAGAGGGAGCGAGTCATAGGGGCAAGTCCTTCTCACGACGAGTTCCCGATAGAATGGCCGGCTGAGCCGATACGAGTATCACAGGTACAAGTGAAGAAGAAGGGGATAGCTCCTGTCATCACACCAATTGTCAAAAAACCAAGAGGACGACCAAGGAAAAACACAGTGGCTCCAGCCACCTCAACAATATCCAATAGAACCAAACACAAATGATCAAGTTCCAACAATATTTGGAAGAGGACAAGGAAGCGACACAACCTCTAGAATTTTTTATAAGCCCAAAGGGAGACTATACCTTTGTACTTATAATTTATTCTCATTACATTAGAATTATTTTGTGTAACATCATCACAGAGTGTGTTATAAACTCTGTGATGATCATAGAGTACTTGATTTTGACATCTTCTTTCTTTTTGCACTCTTGCTTTTAGAGGCCTGCGTGTCTCTAGTCCTGTAGGTGATTTATTTCATGTACTTTACTTTTCCCCTCTGGGGCCCCCTGTATCTTTATTTTCGATAAATAAAAATCGCCCGGCCCGCGAGTCCGGGAAGTGCTTATAAAAAAAAAATTCCCATCTATAATCTCACCTTACTTACCTCTCTCATTTTTTATCATCCAATCCATCACCCCTCTCTCCCGCCGCCGCTCTCCGCCGGAGCTTGGAGCTCCGGCGAACCCCCTTTAAACAACAATCAGCCACAATACCTACATATCTCACTCTCCTTCTGATTTTCGGAACCTATATCATCTCTCGTCGTCGCCGGAGTCCGGCGAACCCCCATCTGCTCACCACCGCCTCACCTCCACGACATCCCGACACCGTCGAGCCTCACCCGTTCCACTCTATTGTTTGTTTTCGGCTTTTGACGCAATGACATTGTTGTTGGTTGTTAATGGACTGATTTTCCATTATTTTGTTAACTGGCCGGAGTTTTAAACTCCGGCGATATTTGTCCGGCTATATTTTTGTATCCGTTGTCTTGTTGTGGTGAACATGACCGATTTTCTAACTTTTTTTCGTATCTTGCCGGATTTAAAATTTCCGGCACTGGATGCTGTTGATTCTACTGTTTTCGTTGAACTATACTATTTTCGGCGATATTGTGACATTTTCGGTGACCTTGCCCGGATCTGTAACTGTTTTCGTTGGTTTTTGTACTCACTGTTATTTTACTTTTGGGTTCATATTGTTTTGGCTATTTGACTACTGATTTTGGCCATGTTCGTTGGATGATTTAGGATGGACAGATTTTTAGGTTGTTTCGCTCTTGATTTTTGGCTATGTTGCTCACGACTTTGGGTGATTTTTCGCCATTTTGCTATTGATTTTTGGCTATTTTATCGGACTGATTTTAGGTTGTTTTGCTACTGATTTTCGGCTATGTTGCTACTGACTTTGGACTGATTTTTGGCCATTTTGCTATTGAATTTTGGCTATTTTATCGGACTGATTTTTAGGTTGTTTTGCTACTGATTTTCGGCTATGTTATTCGACTTTGGGTGATTTTCGGCCATTTTGCTATTGATTTTTGGCTATTTTATCAGACTGAGTTTTGGTCATCTTGCTAGGTCGGGAAAGAAGTTAAAAAAAATAACATTAAAATAGATTTGACTTCACTAAACTCAATATAATGGCTATTTTAGATGTAAAAATTTACTGGGCCATAGACATTACAAACTGTTGGCTTGGAATGTACATACTTGTAAATAGAAATTGAAGTAAGAAGAATATCTAGAGGTAATTAGAAGTATACCTAACAAGCAACATATATGTTCGGATAGCTAAGCTAGTTTTTACTAGCACATCCCGACCATCCCTTTTCCACTCCACAATGGATTGCACCTCTGCGAAGTCCGCACGCACTTTTGCACCTCTTCACGCACAAGAAAACTTATCTTTCTCTCTATATTCACATAACACCATTACCCATTTTCTTGGTATTTATAAGCGGAATTAGATAATGGGCAAGTTCTTTTTTTTTGTGTATTAAATATCTATCTATATTTTCAGCTATTCCTTGTAAAATTTTGTACTTATTTAGATGGGTCCGTGTTTTTGTTGTTGTGATACGAGAGAGAGAAAGTCTCGTAACGAAAGTAGAAAAAAGCTCGGAGGATAAAAAGAAGGAGAAGTTTGATTCATGGGTCCAACATCAAGTAATTGTTTTACTCTGATTTACAATTAATCTTTATTTAGAATCTAGCATAAATTGCATCATAAAAATTAAAGTTGTGCATATTGTTTTAAATTTTGTCTGGTAGTATATAGTAATAGCTTCTCTTTTGAGTGAAAAGAGTAGCAATATAGAGATGCTATGTTAAATATCCCCACAATATCAATGTGAAATCATCCGCCTTGACTTTGGTGGTCAGATGTGCTGTGGATAGACAACATGGTGGATTAGTCATCACTGTTATTATTAAATGAATCATATAATAAGGGCTTTTGTTGCACCCAAGGGTGTGGCCTAGTAAGTCAACGAATTGGGTGGAGAACCATGAGGTCTCGAGTTCAATTCCCAACAACATACCTAGTTTAATCCCACAAGTGGGATATGAGGAGGGTAGAGTCTATCATGAGAGGTTGTTTCCGATAGATCCTCGGCTCGAAGAAAGCAATCCGAAAAAGAAGTAATAGAAGTAAAGAAGTCACGGTAAAATACTAAATAAAGCATAGCAAAACAGTCTGTAAAAGTAATAATAAAGTAACTACCACCAAATCATACGACCATCGAAATGTTAGACACAACCTATAATAATATAAATCAAAGAACAAGAAACCACAAGAGTAATATACATGATAACCCTCAACTACCTACTAGTCTTCTACCCTGATTTGTGTCCTCCATAATCCCCTATCTACGGTCATGTCCTCGTTGAGATGTAACTGCGTCATGTCCTGCCTAATCACCTTTCCCCGATACTTATTCGGTCTACCTCTCCTGAAATCATCCATAGCCAACCTCTCACACTTCCGCATAGGGGCATCCGTACATCTCCTCTTCACATGTTCGAACCATCTCAACCTCGCTTCCCTCGTTTATCCTCCACCGAGGCCACCATCACCTTGTCCCGGATATCTTTATTTCTAATCCCATCTCTCCTCGTATGCCCACACATCCATCACAACATCCTCATTTTCGCCACCTTCATCTTTTGACGCGTGAGTTCTTGACTGACCAACACATCGCCCATACAACATAGTTGGTCTAACCACCACTCTGTAAAACTTGCCTTTAAGTTTTGGTGGCACCTTCTTGTCACACAAGACTCCTGATGTAAGCCTTTAGGGTTTAGGGTTATAAAAAATGGATTTTGTTTCCACCCAATTTTGATTCGAACAATTTAGGAAGATGTGATTGACATTAGAAGCATAAACACCTTTTCCTTTGGGGGAGGGGTTCTAATTAATGAGGATGTTCATGAACAACCAGCCAAGAGCATTTGATAAAGCTAATTACTGAGACAGATTAAGAATATTTGTTTAAGCAGATACTTTTGCTTTTGGCGTAAGATCTAACTATTACTATTTATGATGAAGCACATAAATTCAACTTGACAGGATTTTCTTTCCTGATACTGGCTTCTGTTTTTGGTTGTAGCAAACACAAAAAATGCGGAGAACATTGCCAAATTCAAAACCAACACACGCAGTCCAGTCACAAAAAGGTAGCGAAGTCCAAAGACATGAACATCTCCGCTCCTTAAATTCAAAGAAAGACTTGGACACTTTTCCACGGGTGGATGCTTCTAAGGTGGACAATAGGAGTTTGAAAAGGACAGATGCCCGAAATAAAAATTCAATGGCTTCTATAGAGCCCAGTGTTGAAGTTAAGAATGACTTGCAGACACCTCCACAGTTGGAATCTTCTAAGGTGGAAAAGAGGAGTTTGAAAAGGAAGGATGCCTCAAATAAAAATTCAAAAAAAATGTTTATGGAGCATCTTGAAATGGAAAAGGAGGGAGAAGCTATCTCTACGGACGTAGATTTGAGATTGGAGAGGAAACTCGCTAAGAAACTCAAGGTGAAGAATGAGAAATTGCGAGGAGATGATGATTTTGATATGTTACTTGAAGGAATTCCTTCTGTAGTCGACTATAATAGTCAATTGAATGAATCTCTGGAGGGTACCGATACTGACACTTCACGCAAGAAACTGAAAAAGAAGCCAGTGGATGACGTTTTAGATGGTAAACTGGTTTGTGAGGATGGGAAGTCTGATCCTTCATGTGTTAGCTATGTTGATCATGGCAACACGGATTTCTGAACCAAGAAAAAGAGTCAAAAAGATGAAAAGAAAGAAGACAAAGTTTGAAGAGCTTCTTGCAATGAAATGCGTGGACAGGATATCTCGTGAGATGAGGATCGGCTTTGGAAAGGAAGCTTGTGAAGAAGCTCAAGTGAAGAGAGGAAATTACTTGGGGATGATGATGATATGAATATGTTATTTGAGGAATTCCTTCACTTCGGGTTCTTTGGAGGATGAAAATATACAACTTCTTTGGAGAAGCGCCTCCAAAGAGTGATAAGAGCTCCTCAAAGAAAAGATCTACAGAGAAAAGATATAATAAAGAAGCGCGAGGAGAAGATCAAGAGCAAGAGGAAGAGCGAGAAAGTGAGAGCACTCTATAATGTCAGATCGCGCAAAGCTGGAGAAGTTTTATCTGCCGATCCACGCCAAAAGAAATGCAAAATATGTTGCTCCTGGCCCGAGGTCACGCTGGAAGTGAATCAGAGGAGTATGCTCAAATTCGCCACGACTAAGAGGTGCGAAATTTGGGACACTTGCATTCATTTTTACGGACTTGGAAACTTTCTTGCAAAATGATCTCTGTCTCTTGCACCAAGACCATTAAAAGAATCAATTTCTTTCAGTCTTACGAATAGGATGTCTGAGGCTAATGTGGAATCGATCACAAGTGAAATTTCCACGATCTACCGTGTATGCTCTTGGTTCTCATTCAATATTCTCGATTTCTTATCCAAAATTCTATCACCTAATGCACCGTGAGCAGAATGTTACTTTTATCTGTTTCTAAGATACAACTTAATAGTTTATAGTGAAATATCTTTTGTTGGTATATGTCTTGAGGTTTCAAATTATGATTCTTTTTTACCCTACTACTTCATGGACTCACCTTTCTACCTCCGAGGATAAGGTTTGCGTACAACCGTTTGTTGTTGTTGTTGTTGTTGTTGTACTTTATGGACTCGGTGAGGTCTGGTACAATTGTTAGTGATTTGTCTAAGTACATTTAGCAATTTGAGAGTTAGATCTTAGAAATGTTAATTTATGTGATTTGAGAGAATCTGAGATCATTGACATCACTACCGTCTCTTTTCTTTATCACAACTTATGGTCATTATATTCATTTATCCTTAATTACTTATACAAGCTTCTCAACATACTCATCTTGTCTTGTCATATTGAGAGTTAATGATATGTTAGTTTCTAGATCACCATAGCATACCTTTTCTTGTCAAAAATATTTTGACCAGTGAGACTATACCTTACAAATAATTATTTTCTTGTTCTATTGTCGTGAATTAGAAAATGACTTACTTGGATTAAAGCCTAAAATTATTGTTTCCTCCTTGCGCATCGTTGGTCGAACTTTTGGTTCTCAGTTATCGGTGAAGAGGTTTTGGCATCATGTTCTAGAGGTCCTCGTGGAAATGAGCAATGAGAATTACCTCATCCTTTATCTGTAGAAACCTTATCCAATCTAATTTTCTAGAAAGCTTATTTATGAATAATTTTTAGAGACAACGATAAATTTGAATCGAACCTCTAATAACTTAATTTTCTTGTATCGTTTCTGCCTAACACCGCTTGAGGTGCTGTTTTCGTAACAAGGGTTTCATAGAAGCTAAGTGTAGCAACTTTGAGTCTTTGACAATAGTCTTGATCAAAATTTTGTGTCTCAAAGAATTTGATTGAAGGTGGACCTTAAGTCTGCAAATTAGAGAATACTCTTTCGATGTTTCGTGGAACAAAGCATTTTTTCTGATCTATGTATGGATTTTAATTATTTCAGCGTGTATCACCGCAGAAGTCCCACACCATTAACACCTTTTCTAGTACTTCTTGAGTCAATGCCTTATTGTTTCTATCATCGTAGTGCAGGTTATATTTATTTGTTTATGTGATGGCTGGTCGTAGCTTAGTAAACATCATAAGTGGATGGCATATCAGAGTATGCACCCTCTTTGGGTTTTGTCACCCGCCATTTTATTTCCTTCTGTAACACTTGAATATTGGCAATTACTAACTAGCTACTTGTAAGAGTTAACTGACTATCCTCCTAGTGTTGACATGTTTCTGTCATAGCATACCTCAAGTTTCTATCTAATGCATAACTTCGCGCACACTCACATATTTCTTTTACTTCCTATATAAAAGGTATGCAGCAGCTTTTCGCTTTTGTTCTGGCATGGCATGTTTGGTTGGAATGGACTTTGGCGCAAAACTTCCGCATCTCTGGCTAAATGTTTTGAGGTATTGACACATTTGCAACTATGCAAGTGGTATTTTTATGGATCGAGCACTTATCTTCAAAAAAGAGAGAAGGAATTTAATGGAGGGAACAATTAATCTTCTTATAGTAAATGTAATATGTAAAGTGATATTTTCTGATTTCTCCCCAAAAAAAATGTTCTGTGATATGCAGTAGTGTTTAAAAGCATACATTACTTGGCCCATCTCATATTTTGTGTAACATCATCACAGAGTGTGTTATAAACTCTGTGATGATCATAGAGTACTTGATTTTGACATCTTCTTTCTTTTTGCACTCTTGCTTTTAGAGGCCTGCGTGTCTCTAGTCCTGTAGGTGATTTATTTCATGTACTTTACTTTTCCCCTCTGGGGCCCCCTGTATCTTTATTTTCGATAAATAAAAATCGCCCGGCCCGCGAGTCCGGGAAGTGCTTATAAAAAAAAAATTCCCATCTATAATCTCACCTTACTTACCTCTCTCATTTTTTATCATCCAATCCATCACCCCTCTCTCCCGCCGCCGCTCTCCGCCGGAGCTTGGAGCTCCGGCGAACCCCCTTTAAACAACAATCAGCCACAATACCTACATATCTCACTCTCCTTCTGATTTTCGGAACCTATATCATCTCTCGTCGTCGCCGGAGTCCGGCGAACCCCCATCTGCTCACCACCGCCTCACCTCCACGACATCCCGACACCGTCGAGCCTCACCCGTTCCACTCTATTGTTTGTTTTCGGCTTTTGACGCTATGACATTGTTGTTGGTTGTTAATGGACTGATTTTCCATTATTTTGTTAACTGGTCGGAGTTTTAAACTCCGACGATATTTGTCCGGCTATATTTTTGTATCCGTTGTCTTGTTGTGGTGAACAGGACTGATTTTTTAACTTTTTTTCGTATCTTGCCGGATTTAAAATTTCCGGCGAACTGGATGCTGTTGATTCTACTGTTTTCGTTGAACTATACTATTTCCGGCGATATTGTGACATTTCCGGTGACCTTGCCGGATCTCAGAATCGCTTTCGTTGGTTTTTGTACTCACTGTTATTTTACTTTTGGGTTCATATTGTTTTGGCTATTTGACTACTGATTTTGGCCATGTTCGTTGGATGATTTAGGATGGACAGATTTTTAGGTTGTTTCGCTACTGATTTTCGGCTATGTTGCTACTGACTTTGGACTGATTTTCGGCCATTTTGCTATTGATTTTTGGCTATTTTATCGGACTGATTTTAGGTTGTTTTGCTACTGATTTTCGGCTATGTTGCTACTGACTTTGGACTGATTTTTGGCCATTTTGCTATTGAATTTTGGCTATTTTATCGGACTGATTTTTAGGTTGTTTTGCTACTGATTTTCGGCTATGTTGTTACTGACTTTGGACTGATTTTCGGCCATTTTGCTATTGATTTTTGGCTATTTTATCAGACTGAGTTTTGGTCATCTTGCTAGGTCGGGAAAGAAGTTAAAAAAAATAACATTAAAATAGATTTGACTTCACTAAACTCAATATAATGGCTATTTTAGATGTAAAAATTTACTGGGCCATAGACATTACAAACTGTTGGCTTGGAATGTACATACTTGTAAATAGAAATTGAAGTAAGAAGAATATCTAGAGACGTAATTAGAAGTATACCTAACAGGCTAACATATATGTTCAGATAGCTAAGCTAGTTTTTACTAGCACATCCTGACCATCCCTTTTCCAAATTTCTCCACATGGATTACACCTGCGAAGTCCGCCACAAGACTTTTGCACCTCTTCTTCGCTGCACAAGAAAACTTATCTTTCTCTCTATATTCACATAACACCATTACCCATTTTCTTGGTATTTATAAGCGGAATTAGATAATGGGCAAGTTCTTTTTTTTTGTGTATTAAATATCTATCTATATTTTCAGCTATTCCTTGTAAAATTTTGTACTTATTTCCGATGGGTCTGTGTTTTTGTTGTTGTGATACAGAGAAGAGAAAGTCTCGTAACGAAAGTAGAAAAAAAGCTCGGAGGGATAAAAAGAAGGAGAAGTTTGATTCATGGGTCCAACATCAAGTAATTGTTTTACTCTGATTTACAATTAATCTTTATTTAGAATCTAGCATAAATTGCATCATAAAAATTAAAGTTGTGCATATTGTTTTAAATTTTGTCTGGTAGTATATAGTAATAGCTTCTCTTTTGAGTGAAAAGAGTAGCAATATAGAGATGCTATGTTAAATATCCCCACAATATCAATGTGAAATCATCTGCTTCAGCTTTGGTGGTCAGATGTGCTGTGGATAGACAACATGGGGGATTAGTCATCACTGTTATTATTAAATGAATCATATAATAAGGGCTTTTGTTGCACCCAAGGGTGTGGCCTAGTAAGTCAACGAATTGGGTGGAGAACCATGAGGTCTCGAGTTCAATTCCCAACAACATACCTAGTTTAATCCCACAAGTGGGATATGAGGAGGGTAGAGTCTATCATGAGAGGTTGTTTCCGATAGATCCTCGGCTCGAAGAAAGCAATCCGAAAAAGAAGTAATAGAAGTAAAGAAGTCACGGTAAAATACTAAATAAAGCATAGCAAAACAGTCTGTAAAAGTAATAATAAAGTAACTACCACCAAATCATACGACCATCGAAATGTTAGACACAACCTATAATAATATAAATCAAAGAACAAGAAACCACAAGAGTAATATACATGATAACCCTCAACTACCTACTAGTCTTCTACCCTGATTTGTGTCCTCCATAATCCCCTATCTACGGTCATGTCCTCGTTGAGATGTAACTGCGTCATGTCCTGCCTAATCACCTTTCCCCGATACTTATTCGGTCTACCTCTCCTGAAATCATCCATAGCCAACCTCTCACACTTCCGCATAGGGGCATCCGTACATCTCCTCTTCACATGTTCGAACCATCTCAACCTCGCTTCCCTCGTTTATCCTCCACCGAGGCCACCATCACCTTGTCCCGGATATCTTTATTTCTAATCCCATCTCTCCTCGTATGCCCACACATCCATCACAACATCCTCATTTTCGCCACCTTCATCTTTTGAACGTGAGAGTTCTTGACTGACCAACACATCGCCCATACAACATAGTTGGTCTAACCACCACTCTGTAAAACTTGCCTTTAAGTTTTGGTGGCACCTTCTTGTCACACAAGACTCCTGATGTAAGCCTTTAGGGTTTAGGGTTATAAAAAATGGATTTTGTTTCCACCCAATTTTGATTCGAACAATTTAGGAAGATGTGATTGACATTAGAAGCATAAACACCTTTTCCTTTGGGGGAGGGGTTCTAATTAATGAGGATGTTCATGAACAACCAGCCAAGAGCATTTGATAAAGCTAATTACTGAGACAGATTAAGAATATTTGTTTAAGCAGATACTTTTGCTTTTGGCGTAAGATCTAACTATTACTATTTATGATGAAGCACATAAATTCAACTTGACAGGATTTTCTTTCCTGATACTGGCTTCTGTTTTTGGTTGTAGCAAACACAAAAAATGCGGAGAACATTGCCAAATTCAAAACCAACACACGCAAATCACCACAAAAGGTAGCGAAGTCCAAAGACATGAACATCTCCGCTCCTTAAATTCAAAGAAAGACTTGGACACTTTTCCACGGGTGGATGCTTCTAAGGTGGACAATAGGAGTTTGAAAAGGACAGATGCCCGAAATAAAAATTCAATGGCTTCTATAGAGCCCAGTGTTGAAGTTAAGAATGACTTGCAGACACCTCACGTTGGAATCTTCTAAGGTGGAAAAGAGGAGTTTGAAAAGGAAGGATGCCTCAAATAAAAATTCAAAAAAAATGTTTATGGAGCATCTTGAAATGGAAAAGGAGGGAGAAGCTATCTCTACGGACGTAGATTTGAGATTGGAGAGGAAACTCGCTAAGAAACTCAAGGTGAAGAATGAGAAATTGCGAGGAGATGATGATTTTGATATGTTACTTGAAGGAATTCCTTCCGAGTCGACTATAATAGTCAATTGAATGAATCTCGGAGGTACCGACATCTGACACTTCACGCAAGAAACCGAAAAAGAAGCGATGGATGACGTTTTAGATGGTAAACTGGTTTGTGAGGATGGGAAGTCCGATCCTTCATGTGTTAGCTATGTTGATCATGGCAACACGGATTTACTGATCAAGAAAAAGAGTCAAAAAGATGAAAAGAAAGAAGACAAAGTTTGAAGAGCTTCTGCAAATCGAAATGCGTGGACAGATATCTCACAGATGAGGATCCGCTTTGGAAAGGAAGCTTGTGAAGAAGCTCGAGGTGAAGAGAGGAAATTACTTGGGATGATGATGATATGAATATGTTATTTGAGGAATTCCTTCACTTCTGGGTTCTTTGGAGGATGAAAATATACAACTTGCTGGAGAAGCGCCTCCAAAGAGTGATAAGAGCTCCTCAAAGAAAAGATCTACAGAGAAAAGATATAATAAAGAAGCGCAAGGAGAAGATCAAGAGCAAGAGGAAGAGCAGAAAGCGAGAGCACTCTATAATGTACAGATCTGGCGGCGGAATGGAGAAGTTTTATCTCACTGGATCCACGCCAAAAGAAATGCAAAATATGTTGCTCCCGGCCCGAGGTCACGCTGGGAAGTGAATCGAGGAGTATGCTCAAATTCGCGACGACTAAGAGGTACGAAATTTGGGACACTTGCATTCATTTTTCGGACTTGGAAACTTTCTTGCAAAATGATCTCTGCCTTGCACCAAGACCATTAAAAGAATCAATTTCTTTCAGTCTTGAATAGGATGTCTGAGGCTAATGTGGAATCGATCACAAGTGAAATTTCCACGATCTACTGTATGCCATCGTTCTCATTCAATATTCGACCGATTTCTTATCCGAAAATTCTATCACCTAATGCAATCGTGAGCAGTAATGTTACTTTTATCTGTTTCTAAGATACAACTTAATAGTTTATAGTGAAATATCTTTTGTTGGTATATGTCTTGAGGTTTCAAATTATGATTCTTTTTACCCCTACTACTTCACGGACTCGAACTTCTACCTCGAGGATAAGTGCTCATGACAACCGCTTGTTGTTGTTGTTGTTGTTGTTGTTGTACTTTATGGACTCAGAGGTCTGGTACAATTGTTAGTGATTTGTCTAAGTACATTTAGCAATTTGAGAGTTAGATCTTAGAAATGTTAATTTATGTGATTTGAGAGAATACTGAGATCATTGACATCACTTCCGTCTCTTTTATCTTACAACTTATGGTCGTTATATTCATTTATCCTTAATTACTTATACAAGCTTCTCAACATACTCATCTTGTAATCACATATTGAGAGTTAATGATATGTTAGTTTCTAGATCACCATAGCATACCTTTTCTTGTCAAAAATATTTTGACCGGTGAGACTATACCTTACAAATAATTATTTTCTTGTTCTATTCGTGAATTAGAAAATGACTTACTTGGATTAAAGCCTAAAATTATTGTTTCCTCCTTGGCATCGTTGGTCGAACTTTTGGTTCTCAGTTATCGGTGAAGAGGTTTTGGCATCATGTTCTGAGGTCCTCGTGGAAATGAACAGTAAGAATTACCTCATCCTTTATCTGTAGAAACCTTATCCAATCTAATTTTCTAGAAAGCTTATTTATGAATAATTTTAGAGACAACGATAAATTTGAATCGAACCTCTAATAACTTAATTTTCTTGTATCGTTTTACATCTAACACCGCTTGAGGTGCTGTTTCGTAACAAGGGTTTCATAGAAGCTAAGTGTAGCAACTTTGAGTCTTTGACAATAGTCTTGATCAAAATTTTGTGTCTCAAAGAATTTGATTGAAGGTGGACCTTAAGTCCGCAAATTAGAGAATACTCTTTCGATGTTTCGTGGAACAAAGCATTTTTTCACGATCTATGTATGGATTTTAATTATTTCAGCGTGTATCACTGCAGAAGTCCCACACCATTAACACCTTTTCTAGTACTTCTTCGAGTCAATGCCTTATTGTTTCTATCATCATGGTCCGGTTATATTTATTTGTTTATGTGATGGCTGGTCGTAGCTTAGTAAACATCATAAGTGGATGGCATATCGTAGTATGCACTCTTCGGGTTTTGTCACCCGCCATTTTATTTCCTTCGTAACACTTGAATATTGGCAATTACTAACTAGCTACTTGTAAGAGTTAATGACTATCCTCCTAGTGTTGACATGTTTCGCCATAGCATACCTCAAGTTTCTATCTAATGCATAACTTCGCGCACACTCACATATTTCTTTTACTTCCTATATAAAAGGTATGCAGCAGTTTTTGCTGCTTTTGTTGCCGGCATGGCATGTTTGGTTGGAATGGACTTTGGCGCAAAACTTCTGGCATCTCTGGCTAAATGTTTTGAGGTATTGACACATTTGCAACTATGCAAGTGGTATTTTTATGGATCGAGCACTTATCTTCAAAAAAGAGAGAAGGAATTTAATGGAGGGAACAATTAATCTTCTTATAGTAAATGTAATATGTAAAGTGATATTTTCTGATTTCTCCCCAAAAAAAATGTTCTGTGATATGCAGTAGTGTTTAAAAGCATACATTACTTGGCCCATCTCATATTTTGTGTAACATCATCACAGAGTGTGTTATAAACTCTGTGATGATCATAGAGTACTTGATTTTGACATCTTCTTTCTTTTTGCACTCTTGCTTTTAGAGGCCTGCGTGTCTCTAGTCCTGTAGGTGATTTATTTCATGTACTTTACTTTTCCCCTCTGGGGCCCCCTGTATCTTTATTTTCGATAAATAAAAATCGCCCGGCCCGCGAGTCCGGGAAGTGCTTATAAAAAAAAAATTCCCATCTATAATCTCACCTTACTTACCTCTCTCATTTTTTATCATCCAATCCATCACCCCTCTCTCCCGCCGCCGCTCTCCGCCGGAGCTTGGAGCTCCGGCGAACCCCCTTTAAACAACAATCAGCCACAATACCTACATATCTCACTCTCCTTCTGATTTTCGGAACCTATATCATCTCTCGTCGTCGCCGGAGTCCGGCGAACCCCCATCTGCTCACCACCGCCTCACCTCCACGACATCCCGACACCGTCGAGCCTCACCCGTTCCACTCTATTGTTTGTTTTCGGCTTTTGACGCAATGACATTGTTGTTGGTTGTTAATGGACTGATTTTCCATTATTTTGTTAACTGGCCGGAGTTTTAAACTCCGGCGATATTTGTCCGGCTATATTTTTGTATCCGTTGTCTTGCTGTGGTGAACATGGCTGATTTTCTAACTTTTTTTCGTATCTTGCCGGATTTAAAATTTCCGGCACTGGATGCTGTTGATTCTACTGTTTTCGTTGAACTATACTATTTTCGGCGATATTGTGACATTTTCGGTGACCTTGCCCGGATCTGTAACTGTTTTCGTTGGTTTTTGTACTCACTGTTCTTTTACTTTTGGGTTCATATTGTTTTGGCTATTTGACTACTGATTTTGGCCATGTTCGTTGGATGATTTAGGATGGACAGATTTTTAGGTTGTTTCGCTACTGATTTTCGGCTATGTTGCTACTGACTTTGGACTGATTTTCGGCCATTTTGCTATTGATTTTTGGCTATTTTATCGGACTGATTTTAGGTTGTTTTGCTACTGATTTTCGGCTATGTTGCTACTGACTTTGGACTGATTTTTGGCCATTTTGCTATTGAATTTTGGCTATTTTATCGGACTGATTTTTAGGTTGTTTTGCTACTGATTTTCGGCTATGTTGTTACTGACTTTGGACTGATTTTCGGCCATTTTGCTATTGATTTTTGGCTATTTTATCAGACTGAGTTTTGGTCATCTTGCTAGGTCGGGAAAGAAGTTAAAAAAAATAACATTAAAATAGATTTGACTTCACTAAACTCAATATAATGGCTATTTTAGATGTAAAAATTTACTGGGCCATAGACATTACAAACTGTTGGCTTGGAATGTACATACTTGTAAATAGAAATTGAAGTAAGAAGAATATCTAGAGACGTAATTAGAAGTATACCTAACAGGCTAACATATATGTTCAGATAGCTAAGCTAGTTTTTACTAGCACATCCTGACCATCCCTTTTCCAGCCCCCTCCACATTGGATTACACCTCTGCGAAGTCCGCCGGCGCACTTTTGCACTTCTTCTTCGCTGCACAAGAAAACTTATCTTTCTCTCTATATTCACATAACACCATTACCCATTTTCTTGGTATTTATAAGCGGAATTAGATAATGGGCAAGTTCTTTTTTTTTGTGTATTAAATATCTATCTATATTTTCAGCTATTCCTTGTAAAATTTTGTACTTATTTCCGATGGGTCTGTGTTTTTGTTGTTGTGATACAGAGAAAAGAAAGTCTCGCAACGAAAGTAGAAAAAAAGCTCGGAGGGATAAAAAGAAGGAGAAGTTTGATTCATGGGTCCAACATCAAGTAATTGTTTTACTCTGATTTACAATTAATCTTTATTTAGAATCTAGCATAAATTGCATCATAAAAATTAAAGTTGTGCATATTGTTTTAAATTTTGTCTGGTAGTATATAGTAATAGCTTCTCTTTTGAGTGAAAAGAGTAGCAATATAGAGATGCTATGTTAAATATCCCCACAATATCAATGTGAAATCATCCGCCTACTTTGGTGGTCGGATGTCTTGTGGATAGACAACATGGTGGATTAGTCATCATCAAGTATTATTAAATGAATCATATAATAAGGGCTTTTGTTGCACCCAAGGGTGTGGCCTAGTAAGTCAACGAATTGGGTGGAGAACCATGAGGTCTCGAGTTCAATTCCCAACAACATACCTAGTTTAATCCCACAAGTGGGATATGAGGAGGGTAGAGTCTATCATGAGAGGTTGTTTCCGATAGATCCTCGGCTCGAAGAAAGCAATCCGAAAAAGAAGTAATAGAAGTAAAGAAGTCACGGTAAAATACTAAATAAAGCATAGCAAAACAGTCTGTAAAAGTAATAATAAAGTAACTACCACCAAATCATACGACCATCGAAATGTAAGACACAACCTATAATAATATAAATCAAAGAACAAGAAACCACAAGAGTAATATGAAACATGATAACCCTCAACTACCTACTAGTCTTCTACCCTGATTTGTGTCCTCCATAATCCCCTATCTACGGTCATGTCCTCGTTGAGATGTAACTGCGCCATGTCCTGCCTAATCACCTTTCCCCGATACTTATTCGGTCTACCTCTCCTGAAATCATCCATAGCCAACCTCTCACACTTCCGCATAGGGGCATCCGTACATCTCCTCTTCACATGTTCGAACCATCTCAACCTCGCTTCCCTCGTTTATCCTCCACCGAGGCCACCATCACCTTGTCCCGTATATCTTTATTTCTAATCCCATCTCTCCTCGTATGCCCACACATCCATCACAACATCCTCATTTTCGCCACCTTCATCTTTTGAACGTGAGAGTTCTTGACTGACCAACACATCGCCCATACAACATAGTTGGTCTAACCACCACTCTGTAGAACTTGCCTTTAAGTTTTGGTGGCACCTTCTTGTCACACAAGACTCCTGATGTAAGCCATTAGGGTTTAGGGTTATAAAAAATGGATTTTGTTTCCACCCAATTTTGATTCGAACAATTTAGGAAGATGTGATTGACATTAGAAGCATAAACACCTTTTCCTTTGGGGGAGGGGTTCTAATTAATGAGGATGTTCATGAACAACCAGCCAAGAGCATTTGATAAAGCTAATTACTGAGACAGATTAAGAATATTTGTTTAAGCAGATACTTTTGCTTTTGGCGTAAGATCTAACTATTACTATTTATGATGAAGCACAGAAATTCAACTTGACAGGATTTTCTTTCCTTATACTGGCTTCTGTTTTTGGTTGTAGCAAACACAAAAAATGCGGAGAACATTGCCAAATTCAAAACCAACACACGCAGTCCAGTCACAAAAGGGTAGCGAAGTCCAAAGACATGAACATCTCCGCTCCTTAAATTCAAAGAAAGACTTGGACACTTTTCCACGGGTGGATGCTTCTAAGGTGGACAATAGGAGTTTGAAAAGGACAGATGCCCGAAATAAAAATTCAATGGCTTCTATAGAGCCCAGTGTTGAAGTTAAGAATGACTTGCACCTCACGGTTGGAATCTTCTAAGGTGGAAAAGAGGAGTTTGAAAAGGAAGGATGCCTCAAATAAAAATTCAAAAAAAATGTTTATGGAGCATCTTGAAATGGAAAAGGAGGGAGAAGCTATCTCTACGGACGTAGATTTGAGATTGGAGAGGAAACTCGCTAAGAAACTCAAGGTAAAGAATGAGAAATTGCGAGGAGATGATGATTTTGATATGTTACTTGAAGGAATTCTTCCATGATCGACTATAATAGTCAATTGAATGAATCTCTGAGAGTACCGTCTCGACACTTCACGCAAGAAACTGAAAAAGAAGCCAGTGGATGACGTTTTAGATGGTAAACTGGTTTGTGAGGATGGGAAGTCTGATCCTTCATGTGTTAGCTATGTTGATTATGGCAACACGAATTTACAGACCAAGAAAAAAGAGTCAAAAAAAATGAAAAGAAAGAAGACAAAGTTTGAAGAGCTTCTTGCAACTGAAATGCGGGGACAGGATATCTCAGCAGATGAGGATCTGGCTTTGGAAAGGAAGCTTGCGAAGAAGCTCAAGGTGAAGAGAGGGAAATTACTTGGGGATGAAGCCCATACTGCAGACTCGCTTGGTTAGGCATCACATTTTGCCCCCTAAGATTCGGCGGTGACTAGACCAGAGGTTCATTACCGGACCTTAGGCGCATACGCCAAGAATGATACTGACATGGAGAATCAAACTTCGCTATTAATTCGCCTATGGTCCCACTAGGCGTGCCAAATTTGTTCTTGCCCCGAAATATGCTTTTTGTCGTTGTATCGACTTATGAAATCGAGACACAAATTAATTACTTAACTCAAACGATTTGAGCTGAAAACGAAACTCTAATATCTAGCAATGGGTTCCCCAACTACTCTAGAAAGCATTAGGACAGTGGTATTAGTAAACTAAGAGGTAAGAAGCATGAATGCAACTAAGTAAAGTAAAGATAGATAAAATTTGAGTTGTTTGATTGATTGAGTATCTTTCGTATATACAAAGAATGAGTATTTATAATACAAAAAAGGAAAAAAATGTACAATAGTGACCTCCCATGTCGGTCGTCAAGTAACCCACTAAGTTTAACAGCTGACTACGGAAGAGGTGGTGCCGATTT
Organism: Przewalskia tangutica; assembly: GCA_029844215.1. Lineage (NCBI taxonomy): Eukaryota > Viridiplantae > Streptophyta > Magnoliopsida > Solanales > Solanaceae > Przewalskia > Przewalskia tangutica. Next base: position 143,063,464 of record CM056718.1, read on the forward strand.
TCTCGTCATTTACTTCTCTTGCTCAGATAATGGCTCATAATTTTAGTTGTTGTTGGCCGTTACCACTTTTGGGGGTCTGCCTTTGTCTTGATCGTTGAGGCGTCTGCATTTGAGTGGGTCTCAGTCATACCTCTAACTGACAACTTCGTCTAAGATGCCTTAGTAGCCGATGAAGTTCTTGTAGTCGATGGCTAAGAGTAAATTCGGCTCCGAAATAGTTTGGCTGTCACTGAATTCGGCTGAACATTTAAATTATTTTTGAGTGTTAACACATAGTTATTGTTCTCTCACTCTACTACTTTGAATTTCTCACTTCCAAAACTTAACTCAATGTTTAATCTCTTCTACTACTTTAAACATCTCTTACAGAAACAACTTTGAAGAAAACGTAAATGTTTGAAATTTGAACTAGAAAAAAAAAAATCAAGTCGCATGTGAATAGGAGACGTTAAAAAAAGTCCAATATACCCAATTGTAATATGTTTGTCGAATAAAAAGTCTCAAGTAATATTTACTTATTTTTCACGTTAAACATGATATATTTTTATTTTTAACAAGAGACTAAACTTCCAAACCATCTCTTTTAACCATGACTTCATATCATTGAAATGGCAAAATAATTTATTGTGGTGCCTTTAAACCCATGAATATTTGTGGAAAATCATAAAGTTCCCTACTACACCTCAATTTTTGTTTTGTTTTGAGAAATAGGTGGTTGATCTTTGTAATTGATAAGTCAAAAGTAGGAATAATCAAAACGTTGAAGGGTTGCTTTATTTGTAATGTTAAATGATGAAGTCAATATAGAGTTGCTTTATTTTCTTCAATCATCAAATATATGATTTTGTGTTTCTCACCCGTTGTATCAGAGTCCGATTATATTTGAACCGTGCAATGCATGACCCATTTTTTGGGAGTGGCGCTTCCAACAAAAAAAAATTCATTCTTAAGAGCTCAAACTTAAGAATTCTGATTAAAAGTGATATCCCACCATAACTCATGTTGGTGAGAGACATATGATTTAACTAGCCAAATTTAAATTTTAAAACTCTGTACTATATAAATTGCAAGAGTTATCATTTACTAACCTATAACACGCCTATGAAACTCACCTTAGTAATACAGCTATGGTTATTTAATTTCATGGAGGGGCTATTTCCACTTATTCATTCATAGCCATAAAATAGAACAGACTAAATTATGCATAGATAATAAAAAGAGTAGGTGGAAGATACAATGTCATCGATTTGATGTAAATATTGGGTGCGTGTAAGTTTTTACGTCACCTTTTTTTAATACTTCATATTTATACTCTGTCTCATGTTCAGGTATTTTTCTATGTTTTGACTTTGGACACGACGGTTAAATAAGAGGTTATCTTTTATTATGAGAAAGTTACGTAAATGTACTCTTCGTCTATTAGTTTATCAATATGGCTGAAGTATACACTATCTATATATTTTGGTTGTATATGTTGTGTATAGGTATGTGAAATAGAATAATCCCTTGATTAATTTCATTAATGTAATTGGTTTATATACATGATATACAATAGTAAACCTAGTCTATAATTACGGAAATCAAATATACATTTTTCTAATACAAAATATTACTACCATAATTACAGATGTACAAGATCACTAATAATATCAAAGGAATATACGGTGTATATTCTATCACACCCCCGTAGTCATAGTGGACGGTTGTCGTACGCTGAAACTGTCCCTAAAATCTTCAAACAGAACTAAGGGAAAACCCTTAGTAAAGATGTCAACAATTTGATAACGTGGGGGGACATGCAAGACATGTACTTTTCCACGAGCTACCTTTTCGCGAACAAAGTGAATATTCATCTCGATATGTTTAGTGTGCTAATGTTGGATATGATTCCCCGAGAGAGATATCACACTAACATTATTGCAGTAGACTAAGGTAGCTTTCCAAATAGGGAAATGAAGCTCTAAGAGGAGGTTACACAACCGAAAGGACTCAGAGACCACATTGTCTACCCATCGATATTCGGCCTCCGTGCTGGATCGCGACAAAGTATCCTGGCGTTTAGCCGACCAAGAGACCAAGTTATCACCAAGAAACATACAATAACCACATGTCGAATACCTGGTATCTGGACATCCACTCCAATCAGTATTTGTATAAGACATGAGAGTAGATATTGATGATGGATATAAGTGTAAACTGTAATCAAGAGTGCCCTGAATATAAAACACAATGCATTTGAGAGCGTGCATGTGTTCTCCTCTTGGATCATGCATAATAAACACAGATGTTTCACTGCATAAGTAATATCAGAATTCGTAAACGTGAGATATTGAAGATCCCCCACAAGACTACAATAGTGGGAGTGATCCTTGTATGATGTGCTAGAAGTGGCACTCAGCTTCAGTTTAGTATCAACCGGAGTAGAAGATGACTTACATGATGACATGTCAACTCATTCAATAATCTCTACTGCATACTTCCTCTGAGAGAGAAATAGACCACCTGCATGACGAGTGACATCAATACCCAAAAAAGAACTCAATGACCCTAAGTCCTTCATAACAAATTCAGAGTTGGGAAAGGATATAATAGACTTGAGCAGTTGGTCAGAGGAAGCAATCAATATAATATTATCCATATATAACAGAATGTATGTCATAGAAGTACCGTGAAATGAATAGAGAATGATCAGACCTACTATGATAAAACTCATGAGTAGACACATAATCTACAAACCTTTTGTACCAGGCATGAGGGGCATGTTTTAGCCCATACAAGGATTTTTTTAGCAAACACACATGGTTAGGATGATCGGGGACCCTGAAATCCAATGGTTGATGCATTTATACATTTTCCTTGAGTTTACCATGTAAGAACGCATTTTTCACGTCCATATGATGAATTGGCCATGCTTTTGAGAGAGCCAGACTGAGAATAGTGTGAATAGTTGCCAGTTTGACCATCAAACTAAATGTCTCTCTACAATCCACCCCAACTTGTTGAGTTTTTCCATCACCTACAAGATCTGTCTTATGCCTCTCAAAACACATATCCGATTTTTCCATGTGAGTAAAAATTCACATAGAATGAATCACATTGACACCAAGTGGATGTGGGACCAACTCCCATGTTTTACTTTCAATAATAGCATTATATTCATCATTCATGACCATTTTCTAATTCGGGTCACGAAGGGCAGCCATGGGATTACGTGGTAGAGGTGATTTAGTGTCATTAGAGTTGAGACTAAATTGTCATTTTGGTCTAAAAATACCATATTGGCTACGAGTAACGGGTCCTTGACTCGGAATAGAAGTGGATTGGACCTGGGTCGGTGTAATGATGTCGGTATTGATTGAGGTTGGGAGGAACTGGGCCGGCTGATGGCTGGAATTTGTTAGGCTAGCAGGCAGTGGGCATATGGATCGTGACCAATTGGGCCAGCATGTAGTGGGTCTTCTAGCAGAAAATTCAGACAAGGGGGTGTTGGGCCAGCATGAATTTGGCTAGACCGTGCATGCTGGTCCAAATTTTGAGGATTGGGCTGGATCAAATGGTGGACCACATACGGTGATAGCCCATCATCTAAAAATTCATAAGACTTGGATGCAGAATTGTTACACCCCGGAAATTCCAGGATATGTTTATAAGGACGTACGTAAGAACTAAAAAATGTTAAGATTTGAGACGAGTTAGTTTGTCGGAATTTTTGGAATTGGTCGGAAACGAAATATTGCGACGAACGGGAGGGCGACACGTGTCACCCCCCCTTTGCTTAGTCTTGGACGAAATATTCATGGATAGGATGGTCATTTGACCATAATTTAAATGGCCAAGTCTTGCAAAGACTAGTAGCATGATAAGATTGACTAAGTCAAAGGCCACTTGGGCTTGATCCATGTGAAATGCATCCAAGCCGCCCATTTGTTTTAATCATAACCCTTCCTTGTGTTATATAAGCTTACTAGTAGGATGACTAGTTCCCACACTTAGTTTTTTTCAAGAAATGTTTGAAGAAACTCATAGGAGCTCTCGGTATGAGGTTCAAGAAAAGAAAAATTCAATTGTTGTCAATAATTCCCACTTTAAACCAAGGTACCTAAGGGTATAGTAAGTGTTTCTCAATAAAAGATCCCGAAATGTGCTGTTTTCGTATTATTCGCAAGGCGAAAACCTAAAGGGTTATTCAACTTTGAAGTTGAAACTTGAAGATGAGTTTTTCATAAGCTTCTAAGGGTGGCTTGGGGTGGATTGGAATGTCGAAAGGAGGAGCTAAAGGTGCTAGAGATCGACTTGTACTCTTGGATCATATTTGGGCTAATTGAGGTATAATCTTCGTTTTACTTTTGTAATTGAAGATTTCATGTTATGATAAGTTATAAGTGGTCTTGTGATATGTGTTATGAAGTTTGATAAGTGTTATGGAATTGGAAGCTCAAAATCAAAAATGACATATTTAGCCATTTGAAATTGAAATCCAATTTGATCGATTAATTGAATTGTCGCATGTTACCTACTTGGAAAATGTAGTAGCTATAATTAATGGCGGCTTGATATCATATTATGCTACCAATTTGGATTGAATTGGAAATTGAATAAGAATTGGTATTGTTTTATACATTGTGGCCGAAATTGGACTAGTAGTTTAGACTAGTTTGTTATCGTTTGTGGTGAGCCAATTGGGGCTGTTTGGTTATTCATTTGCATTGAACTACCTTATAAATTGTGGTGAGCCAATTGGGGCTGTTTGGTTATTGTATTCGGCCTTGAAAAAGGTGGCAAAGTTAGTAAAAACAAAGGAAGTGCTGTCCGATTTTCCGTAGAATTTAGTGACTTGCACTTGGAATATTCTACGTTTGAAGCTAGAAGTTAATAGACGTACTATGGTCATTATAGGCTGGCATACTACGTACGGCGATTGGACTTAGCAAGTGGATTAAACCGAAGAGGTATGTGGAACTTTCTTACCTCTTGAGCATGATTAAGTTGTAAATGTATAGTACGGTAGACGTACAAGATTTTGACAATCTAGTCTATTTGATATCCTTGGCTTATTTTAAGAATGCCCCAGTTGTTTGAGTTAGAGAATTAACTCACTTGTTTATTTATTAAGGATATCTTGGTTTTCAAAGGTTAAGAGACTTTAAGTATGTTGAAAGTATTTTGATACTTGTTCTGTTGGAGAGTTTAAGTCTCTTGGTTAAAAAGAAGTATGTAAGTTGCTAATGTATAAAGCTAGTATAACGGCTTTATAGGAAGTTGGTTATAATAGCTTTATGGAAAGTTAATAAGAGAATGGTTTACTCTTAAGTAATTTAAGCATGTTAAGGGACTTGAAGAGTTTTAAAGAATGTGACACTTGTTTCGTTTTAAACGTATAAGTCCTCGATAGGAAATTGTACTTGACTTAGGTATAAAGTGAATATAACGACTTTATGGGAGTTGGTTATATTGGCTTTATGGAAAGATAAATGGCTTGATTTATTTGAAAGGCAATTTGATTTAAAGGCATCAATTGCCTAAGGCTTTACGAGAGAAGAAGTCACTGATTTAGAAGCCTAATTTTATTTCTAAAAGTATTGTGACTTGTCTTGAAAAAGAAATTGTAACTTGATACTACGGTTATTAGTATCTTGGAAGCTTTATAATGAAATGAGTCATTTTGAAAGAATAGAAGTACGTAGTACTTTGGGTTAAATTCCCGGATTTTTTTATAAAGAACATGTTAGTGCCTTAAGTAAACTAAAATGAGAGTGTATATGAAATGTAATAATAAGTTGGGGATTGCTTAACTTGCTTATATATTGTATGATAAGCCGGTAGTGCTTATGTTATGTGTGATAGCCGGATTTGTGCTAGTAGTTCAGTAATAATTGCGGGGTCATTCCCCGGGTTTGTGGCATTGCATATTTCCGTGGATTTGCTACCCACGATGCGAGGAATACCTCATGCGAGTCCGTAGGGCTTATGCGGGTGAAATAATCCCATGAGGCGGTCCAAACTACGCGAGAATACCTCACGCGAGTCCGTAAGGGCTTATGCGGTGAAATAGTCCCATGCGAGGAATACCTCACGCGTCCACCGGATCTACGCGGTGAAATAGTCCCGAATAGGATTGCTTAATGACACCGCGCGGGTGGTCCCGCTTTGATCGTGAGCTTTCCTACTTTATATTGTAAAGATACCCTATTTACTCTCATTGTTAGTAAGACACGATTATCGTTAATTGAGTTATCATACATGTCTCCGCTTTATTTTAGACTTATGATTTCATTACTGATTTCTGGCCACATATTTGGTACATGTCAGATCGACCTCTTCGGGCCGCGTCACGCCGCAGTAAAGTACAGTTCTGATCCTCGCTCTTAGGATCACTGTTCAGCTGTTGAGAAGCTCCTTTATTCCGAGGCTTATTCTGGTATCATTGCTATTGTACATTCGTGGTATGGCGGGCCCTGTCCCGCCAGAGTTGTTATTCTTAGAGGTCTGTAGTCACATTGTGGATTGGGTTGTAAAGAAAAAAAAATGTACTGTTCTATTTCCGGATTGAGTATATTTTTACGGAAGGTGGCCTTATCGGCTAGCCTGTTGTTAACTTATGTTTAAGTATTTTTTTTAGTTGTGTATGTTCCGCTGCTATTCTCTGATGTTTACCAAAAGGGGTGCCCAGGTAGGGCACCAGTCGCGGGCCCGGGGTCGGGTCGTGACAAGAATTATGCAACTTAGCAAACGAAAATTGAGTTCATAAAAAATGTCATGACGACTAATGATGATTTTATTATAGGATAAATCAAAATATTTATAATCACGATGATTATATGGGTATCCCCAGAACACACAAGCGGTATAGCGGGTTTGAAGTTTGTTAATGGCGATGGAGGGGAATAGAGGATAACATAAACACTCAAACACCCTAAGATGAGAGTACGAAGTGTCTTTTTGATAATTAATTTTGAGTAGAGATTGATATGCTAATCCTTTTCTAAGAAATATGTTAAGGAGATAAGTTTCCATTTGTAATGCATGATGCCAAAAAGAGGTAATGATTCACTGGCTAGTAATGTACGAACAATATTATTAATGGTGCAGATTTTTCTTTTGGCTTTCCCATTTTGTGATGACGTATGTGGACATGAAATCCGAAAAGATATACCATTAACCTTATAAAATTCTCTAAATGACTCATTTTCAAATTCACTTCCATTGTCACATTGAATATTCTTAATTTCTCGTTCTAATTGTGTACTGATGAATGCTCTAAATGATAGGAATGTGAATAAACCTGAGACTTTTTAGAAAATGGAAATGTACACAAAAATTAGAATAATCATACAAAAATAACACATAATAACGGTGACTGGTAGAGCTCAAAACAGATGTCCAAAGATCACTATAAATAATATCAGATGTCAACAAAGTACCAGAATTAGAAGCAACAAACGATAATTTAACATGTTTCCCAAGTAGACAAGAAGGACAAACATTAATACTACAAACACTATTACACTCAATAAATTTATTTTTTTAAGGGAGAAAAAAACAGATGCTCTCGGATTACCCAACTGCGCATGTCATAAGGAAGGTGCTAAAGCGAAAAACGTTGACGATGTGGCTTGATTAGTGGTGGTGGTGATGGGATAGATTTTGCCCCGACTATTACATCTTATTATATGTATTCCCATCCAGAAATCCTTCACAAAAAATCCTAAAAGGTCAAATTCAACAGAAATCGAGTTATCAATTGTAAATTTTCGAATAGACACCAAAATTTTAATTAAGCGAGGAGAATGAAGGATAATTTTCAAGGCTAAATGTGAGTTCAGGGGAGATAAATTTGTGTGACCATAACCACGAATTGGAATCAGATTACCATTATCAATAACTATGCCACAATTTTTGCTCAAATTGAAATAAGACGAGAGATTACCTAGCGCGAATGTCATATGAGAAGTAGCATTGATGTCCATTTACCAATTTTCATATGAAGAATTTAACCCAAGTGTACGCATTTCCGCCTCGATATTCATGGGTCGAAGACATAGGTGGGCCCATATTAGTGAAAGTCTGCTAAATTTGAGGCCCAAGCAGGCCAGACTGTTTCCAGGCTAAGTTATTCCGAGGCCCAGTCTGGCCTTGCTATTGTCGTTGCTGTCCACTGGGCCTGGCCCTTGGTGATGGGAGTGGGTAGGGCGGCATGGGCCACTGCCCACTGGCTCAAGGCAGGCCCACACGGCCACTGCCTAGCAGCCCAAGCCTGCTGCCAGGGGAACTGTGGTTCAAGTTCAACCCCCCATTGACCGTCACTGTCGCCTCCACGTCCGTCATTACCTCCACAGTTGCCGCCGCGGCCACCACCCTTGTCACATCCACGTCCGCTACCATAGTTTTTTCCACGGTTTTGACCCGTTTTGCCACCCCGTTGTTATGGTTTTGACCATAATTTTCGAAGAATGATTGAGAGTTACGTGACAACCATCATAGCGGAATTGGCCCTGGTTGCAACCTTTTTAGCCAATCATGATTCTTCTAAGGTGAGCATGCAACGTGTTTGGTAGAACAGCGGGAGAGGATTACTTTGGAGAAGAAGAGTTCCAACCCCATTATATACCTCGGAGAGGCATGGAACCATCTGAAGAACGAGACGATCATTTATGACGGGCGCGCCGATATTCTTGAGTTGATCCGTCAACTCCTTGAGCCTTTGACAATAAGATAAGACATTCGAAAAATTATCCATATTTTTGTGAGAGAATTCCTGCTCAAGGGTTACGATAATATATCACGCAGCCCATTCCAAGCTTCCATTTCATGGCGTCGGGTTGATCAGTGTATTTTATATACACTTTTTGGGTCAGTTTTAGTGAGTCTTTTGTCCCGTTTTGTACAAATATGTGTCGTCTTAGGATATATTTTCCTTCTTTTGAGTCAAACTGGTTAAAATGGTCCTTTGGCGGAAAAGGAGCGAAAAGAGGGCAAAAACGGAGGTTCCCGAGCTCAAAATGCGAGAAAGTGAGAACTGTGCACGACACGCCGCCAGGCCGCGCTCCATCCAAGCAGCCGCGGCGCCTAACATCCAAAGGTCATCGGTTTCAGCCGCGCGCCTGCATGCCAGAGCAGCGCAATGCGGTGCCAAATACCCGTGATCAGGAGTTCCGGCAAGCGCGCTAGCTTGAAGTGCCACGCGACGCGAAAAATCAGTTTTGATCGAATTTTGGGCCAGGCCTGAAGGGAAAAGTTGAGGGCGGTTTGGAGGCTATAAAAAGAGAACCCTAGGCAGTTTTTAGGGGTTTCCTTTCTTGCACAAACACAAGACTTCTTGGAGTTGAAGATTGGAGACCATAACTTAGTAATTTCTTTTCTTTCTTTTACTTTAATTCAGTTTGTATGTTGGATATTGAATTAGTTCTTGTCATGTCTATGGCTATGAACTAATTCTATTATAGGACTTTTCATGTTAATTCACTTGAACCTTATGTTATGAGTTAATGCATGTTTATGGTTGTTCTTCTTGTTGTTGAGATTTACCCAATAATTATTTTGCATGCTTGGTAATTAATTGATCACTAATTATCATTATTTATATGATTTTTAATCAAACTTCGAAAAGAAGAGGTTGTGACTATGCTGTAAGTTGGGTAGACATATTTTGGATTGGGGATGAAAATACCTCAATTACTTGTGTAGCGTTAATGAGAGGTTTAAACACCTAATTTCACGCATAGCGCATGACGATTAACTAGGTTTTTGGTCTTAATCCTCCTATAGAGTCATCCTTATCACCGAAAGGTAGAAAGGAGCGCTACTGGGGTTGAGTGTTTATATAGCCGTAACGGGAGTATAAAACGATTTAGTAAACCTGCTAGCTCCAAAAGAAGAAGAACCATAATTCATTGCATTAATAAGTAACATAAGCGGATAGTTGAAGCGACTTGGAAGCCCTATTTCCATCATCACTGAAGTAGACACATAGTTAATTAGTCTTTATAATTGTTAGTTATAATCAACAAACTCAAATATCGGTCACCAAATAGATACCAAAGAATAGAAGTTGATACTTGAGCACTAATCCCTGAGGACGATAACTCGGTCTTCAAGACTATATTACTTGAGTCGACAACGTGCACTTGCGTTAAAGTGTGTGCATTAAATCGTGCATCAAGTTTTTGGCACCGTTGCCGGGGATTAGGCATAGTTCAATATCAATTTTATCTATTTTTAATTTCTAATTTGGTTTTTAATTTTTTATGTTATTTTTACGTTTTTAATTTTTATTTCGATAAAAATCAGGGTGCCGTGATCTGTTTGCCTGTTTTTGATCTGTTTCAGGAAATCAGTTTATGCGAAGGAGAAGAGGGGCAAACACTCTTGTTCCCTTCAATTCAGAGATTGAGAAAACCTGTAAACAGAACAGAAAGAACCAGCGGATTGCAACCTTAATTGAGATGGACGGCATCCAAAACAACAATGTAATGAGAGAAGGGTTAGGTGAAAATCAACCTAACCCAAGAATGCCTCGGAGAGTGCCAATGGACGTAGAGGAGAGAGTTCAAGTCCAGGCAGAAAGAAGCTTGGGAGACCACGTGCTGCCGAGGGTGAACGGAGCACAAACATGTATTAGGCTCCCTGCAATAGGAGCGAATAACTTTGAGATCAAACCGGCGATTCTAAGTATGGTGCAGAACACAGTGCAGTTTGGAGGACTACCATCAGAGGATCCACATATGCACATAGCTAATTTCTTGGAGCTATGTGCAACATTCAGATATAACGACGTTACTGATGACGCCGTCAGATTGAGGATCTTTCCCTTCTCACTCAGGGATAGAGAAAAAGTATGGTTGAATTCCTTACCAGCTGATTCGATTTTTACATGGCAAGAGCTGGCACAGAAATTTTTGGCAAAATTCTTCCCACCGTGCAAAGCAGCGAAATTGAGAGGGGAGCTGAATAATTTCTACCAAGCAGATGGAGAGTCATTATACGAAGCTTGGGAGAGGTTCAAGGATTTGCAGAGAAAGTGCCACACCACAGTATCGAGTTGTGGAACTTGGTCCACATCTTCTATAACGGGCTGAGTGGAACAACCAGAACAATTATTGATGCAGCAGCAAGTGGGGCATTTATGAGGAAAACAACCCACGAAGCTCACGACTTGTTAGAAGATATGGCCACCAACAACCATGTCACAGAAGATAGACCAATTAGTGGAAGGAGAACAGTGGGAGTGTCACGACCCGACCCCGGGACCGCGACTGGTGCCCTACCTGGGCACCCTTACAGCTAAACATCAGAGAAAATCATCGGAACATACATGAAACTTAAAAATAAAACATCGTAAGTAAAACAACAGGTTAGCCGATAGGGCTACCTTCCTGAACATATATAAAAACAACCGGTTGCCTCGCTTTCTTTTTACAAATCGACCCACAATATGTGACTACTGCACCTCTAAGAGTTTAGACATAACAAGCGTATGGACAAGGCCCCGCCGCACTTGAATAAACATAAACGTGACAACTCCGAACACCGAGCCATCTCAACTTGAACCGATCCTAAGCTCGCGGATCCACAATCACAGACCTAAACTCGCGGCATGAACGCAGCTTCGGCGGGGTCGATAACAGTACCGAATATGGAATGTAATATAACGTGATAAGAAACAAATCATAATCAGATAAAAGAATGACAAGGACAAGTATAAAAATACATACCAGATCCTGCCGTGTCATTACCACTTATGAACTTAAACGTACCTTATTATCCTTTCCATTCCCAATAAAAGTTATAGTCACATTCTTACGTACATTATTTAGAAAAAGAATCATTAGGTTCATTACCATATAACTTACTTATCTTTCATAACATAGTCCGGCCCACTACGGAGGGACACATATACTACCCGGCCCAATCTGGGACGCGATCAAGTCACACTAATATCAAAGCATGCCCGTGGAATCCCCCATCACTGTCGACAGCTATTAGTGTAAAATATAACCATGTGACGCGCCCGTGGCATCCCACCTCACGGTCTGCATACATACACAATACATATATATATATCCCGCCTGTGGAATCCCACATCACTGCCGATCCAGGTATAATAATACACCAATAGGCATACATGAACACCAAGTCCCACCTGGTATAGCGTCTTGGTCTACCCTCACTTATACTCTTACACCGAGAAGGTGGTAAAGGTGGTATAGCATCTTGGGGTCTACCTCACTTATACTCTTACCACGGAGAAGGTGGTATAACGTCTTGGGACTTGCCTCATTTATACTCTTACCCTATCTCAACCGACCATTATACAAAACAAGCGGGGTATAATGTCTTGGGGTTTACCTCACTTATACTCTTAACTCGGAGAAGGTGGTATAGCGTCTGGGGTCTACCCTCACTTATACTCTTACCCTATCTCAACCTGGCCACAAACAAATGTATACTACCATGTCTTCTATAAGAATCCGAATTTAACCTAAGTACTCCAAATAACGGAAGCATACCCGTGGAATCCCACATCACCGCTTGTGCGTCCCAAGAACTTACAACAAGACAAATGACCTTCAACCGAGAGTCGCGGCAACTTAATAAAACATAATACTTGCACTCAAAGGCTATTACCAGCACATATAGGCAAGTTCTCAATTAACCAAGCCAAAGTACTTATCAAGGCACACATAGGATAATTCTCAATTAACAAGCCAAAGTACTTATCCGGGCACAAATAGAATAAATTCTCATTTAACAAGCCAAAGTACTTATCCGGGCACAAATAGAATAAATTCTCATTTAACAAGCCAAAGTACTTATCAAGGCACATTTAGACTAATTCTCAATTAATCAAGCCAAAGTACTTATCAGGGCACAAATAGAATAATTCTCAATTAACAAGCCAAAGTACTAATCAAGGCACAAATAGAATAAATCCTCATTTAACAAGCCAAAGTACTTATCCGGGCACAAATAGAATAAATTCTCATTTAACAAGCCAAAGTACTTATCCGGGCACAAATAGAATAAATTCTCATTTAACAAGCCAAAGTACTTATCCGGGCACAAATAGAATAAATTTTCATTTAACAAGCCAAAGTACTTATCCGGGCACAAATAGAATAAATTCTCATTTAACAAGCCAAAGTACTTATCAAGGCACATTTAGACTAATTCTCAATTAATCAAGCCAAAGTACTTATCAGGGCACAAATAGAATAATTCTCAATTAACAAGCCAAAGTACTAATCAAGGCATCACATAGAATTATTCTCAATTAAACAGGCCAAAGTACTACGTACGTACATTCTTTTCAAAAGACTCCTTTCCAAATAAAACTTCCCCGATACTAACAACCGTAGTATCAAGTCCTATTCACCTTTCAAGACAAGTCACAATACCTTTTTAGAAATACAATTACCGGCTTCTAAATCAAGTGACTTCCTTATTTAAAACCTTAAGCAATTGGTACCTTTAAAACAATTTGCCCTTCCTTAACACAAGTTATTTCTTGATTACTTTATTAGAGAAAACCATTCTCTTAACCTTCCATAAAGCCGTTATAACCAACTTCCCATAAAGCCGTTATAACCCTTTATGGTTTAGACCAACACGTTCCTTTTATAACCAAGAGACTTCTACTTTTTGAAACCAAGTATTAAATACTTTCAAATAAATTCTCATAACTTTCAAAAATACAATTAGTCTCTTAGCCTTTAGAAAACAAGTGACTCATTTTATATAAAACCTTAGGCAATTAATGCCTTAAAAACAAGTTGCCTTTTCACTAAAATCAAGTCATTTACCTTTCCATAAAGCAAATATAACCAACTCCCATAAAGTCGTTATATTCACTTAATACCTTAGCCAAATACAAATTCCTATCCAAGGGACTTATACGTTCAAAACGGAACAAGTATCACATACTTTAAAACTCTTCAAGTCCCTTAACTTTAAATAAAACTTAAGACATCCCTTATACTTTCAAGGAAGCGAGTTAATCTCCCAACTCACCCGACTTGGCCATTCAATAAACTAGTAAAGGATAACAAGGTGTCAGACGCTCACCGTACTACACGCGTGCAACTAGTCATGCTCAAAGATAGGAAAAGTTCTTCATAGAGTAAATCACACAACTACCTCTTAACTTCTAAGGGTAGAAGGAAACATGAAATGATACCACAAGTATATTCCATACATAGAATCATGCCAAAGGAAGGAAGAGGTTCACATACCTCGCGACGATTATCGACAAGTAGCAAAAAGCTCCAAAGTACTTCAACCTTGATAGCTAGCCCATCCTTCAAATAGGATACGCTATACTAAGTACTTCAACCTATAATGGTCACAATACGTCCATTAACCTCTTACTTCAAACGTAGAATATTCTAGGTGCTAAGTCACTAATTTCTACGGAAAATCGGACAAAGACCTCCTTTGTTTTTACTTACTTTGCCACCTTTTCAAGGCCGAAATACAATAACCAAACAGCCCCAATTGGCTCACAATTTATAGAAGATAATCCAATACAATTGAATAACTACACCCCAATTGGCTCACAATTTAGAAAGTAGTCCAATACAAATGACTAACTAACAATTTCAATTGGCTCACAATTTAATAACCAACTAAATGCAAACTACAAGTCCAAAATTCGCCACCTTGAGTTCAACAAAACCAATTCTTATCCAATTTCCATTTCAATCCAAATTGGTAGCATAACATGATATCAAGTCGCGTTTGATTATAACAACCATAATCTTTAAGTCAATAACATGCGACGATTCCAATAACGATCAAATTATATTCCAACTAAACATGACTTACATTACACTTGGATTTAAAGCTACAAGCAATCCATAATACTTATAAAACTTCAACACATATACTACATGCTAGTAAAATGTAAGGCTAACAACAATACATAATCTTGTAACACTTAAAGAGAACAAGATTATACCTCAACGAATCTCAATCTAACTTCCAACCAAGTCGCTCCTTAGTAGTTTAGAACCTCTCCAAGACACTTCAATCCGCTTGTTGAGACCCTTAGAACAATACCAACAATAATCCTTCAAAACTCTAAATAAAACCTAGAAAGACCATTAGGTTTTTCGTTCGACTAACCCGTAAACAATCTTTTTCCAAGATTTTTCTATTGAGACTTGCTTACAATACACATAAGACCCTTGGTTTAAAGCTGGGAGCTAAATGGATCACAAACAAAAATTTTCCTTCTTTTCCTTAGTGTAGCCAGAGCTCACCGCCATGTTCTTCAATTTTTGTGTAATATTTTCTAAGTGTTAAGCTCCTCTCTACTAGTAGTAATATAAGTAGCACTTGGAGGTTAGGATACAAACAAATGGTTGGTTTGGATGTAGTCTTGCTAAATATCAAGACAAAAGTGGGACCTTTGACTTAGTCAATATTCTCATGCTACTACTTGCAAGACTTAGCCATAGAAGACTTATGGTCAATGACCATATCGCCATGCCATTTTCGTCCCAAGGCACTCTGGGGTGACACATGTCGCCTCCCATTCACAATAATACGTTTCCGACAATTCCATAATTCCGTTAAAATTTTTTACGCCTCAAATTTTAACACTTATGAAGTTCTTACGTGCGTTTAAAACATGTCCCCAGAATTCACGGTGTAACAGGGAGTTCACGAGATAGACGCCATCGCTGCCCTGAATGCCCAAGTTGCCCTGTTGACCAAGAAGCTGCAACAACATACAGTATCAGTAAATGCAGTGCAGATGCCTAAGAGCTGTGAAATATGTGGGGGCCCACATACATTCGATAGATGTCCGTCAGCTGATCCTAATAATATGCCAATCGAGCAGGCAGAGTGCCAAGCTGTGGGTAACTATCAGAGGCCCCAAAACAATCCATACTCCAACACATATAATCCAGGGTGTGGGAATCACCCAAATTTCTCATGGAGAGGAGACCAGGGACATCAGAATAAATATAGAGGCCAGTACCTGTGAAATCCGGGAAAAACAAATATAGTTGTGCTTGGGTTAATAAAAAAAAAATATATAAGAATACAAAGAATAAATTGCATGAGATAGAGTTAGTGTTAAAGTTGGATAAATAGATAGATGAAATGAAAATAAGAAAACAAAAGAAAAAAAAAGAAGGCATGCAAGCATTGCATTGCACGTCCATTTCTTTCCCCTCCCCCCCCCCCCCCCTTTTCATTTTACTTCAATCTTTTGGTTTTTCCCCTCCCATAAGTTATAGAAAACTCTCCACTTATACATAGTATTTACACACAAACAAAGTACATAACATAAAGGTTAGAAAATCAGAAAAAAACAAGTGAAAAGAAGAGGAAAAAATACCAAGAGGGCAAGAAGAACAAGAATTAAAATACTAGAGAGTAAAGATAATTTTAGCAATCACACAACAATAATCCTCACACTTACAAGGTGAGTTTTCTCACTCAGAAATTCTTGGTAACATCCTTTATTTTAAGTTCAATACATGTTAGAATAAGAATTGAGTGTTGAAAAGAAATATTGAACTTTTGATTGTTTAGAGAACTAGTTGCGTCATGAACTTTACGAACTGTTCTCACTGAGTTATAACTGTTAGAATTTGATGAAATTCGGAGGAGTGGTACACCTCTCTAATATGATCATATAGAACCAAAAATGAGGTAAAATGGACGTACGGTTTGAAAGTTATCATAGTTCAAAGTTCCTGCATTAGATTTGGTCGAAATTCGGAAAGGCATAATTACGGACTATTTTTATTGAGTTTTACTTATTAGAATTATATGACAATTTACATGGTTGTAAATATATCTGTTACGGACAGATATATATAAATATTTATTAAAACGGACTTACGAGTTGAGAGTTATTGTAGTTTGAAGTTTCTGCCTCGGATTCGTCGGAATCCAGAAGGGCAGGACGTTGAAACGTAAAACTGTACTCATATGTGGGGAATATGAAAATTATTTCTAAATGAAAGTTCTATATCTCTTTGTTGTGGACATTTTGAGACCTTACGGGGGTCTATCCGACTTACGGATTGAGAGTTATCGCTGTTTAACGTTTCTGCCTCGGATCTATCGAGATCCAGGAAGGGCAGCGAATAAAAGTGTAAAATTGTACCAAATGGTACAGAATATAAAAGGATGGTTCACATGGAGACGTGTAGCTCTCTGTTATCGTCGTTTTGAGATTTTATGGGGCTTGAACGGGTTTACAGATTAGGAGTTATGACTATTCTAAGATTGGGTGCTGTTTAATAAAAATTCTGCCGAAACAAATTTTATGTGGCTGTTTTGAGGATAAATTTGTGTTAGTTACCCAAAGTAGTTTTAAATGAAATTTGGTACAGAGAAAGATCCCCGTCTTACCTTAGTTTCCGCTTGAGAAACACCTTAGTTGGAGTTATGGTTAAAAAGTTATAATCGTTACAAGTATGAATGACAGAATGTTGGGAAAGAAAATATTATTTATTCGATCTTACAAAAATATGAAAAGTGAATACGTGTTCACATAAATATATAAATATAAACATAATGGATCGGGTTGCACGCCGCAACAAAACGTAAAGTGAATACGTGTTCACAAATACGTAAATATAAACATAATGGATCGGGTTGCACGCCGCAACAAAACGTAAAGTGAATGCGCTCACAAATACGTAAATATAAACATAATGGATCGGGTTGCGCCGCAACAAAACGTAAAGTGAATACGTGTTCACAAATACGTAAATATAATGGGTCGGGTTGCACGCCGCAACAAAACGGAAAGTGAATACGCGTTCACAAATACGTAAATATAATGGGCCTGCGCGCCGCAACAAAACGTAAAGTGAATACGCGTTCACGAATACGTAAACATAATGTATCGGGTTGCACGCCGCAACAAAACGTAAAGTGAATACGTGTTCACAAATACGTAAATATAATGGATCGGGTTGCACGCCGCAACAAATATGAAAGATGAATATATGTTCACATATATATAAATATGACAAGTGAATACGCGTTCACAAATATATAAATGTAATAAACATGTGGAAATGCAGGGGAATGTCTTAACGTATAATACGAGATAAAATGAAGTGTTAGTTAAACCGAGAATTTCCCATGAGGAGTTGTTGCATACTTAAAAATGTTGTAACCTGATATGTTTTTGCAATATGCTTATTACGTTATAATGTGATTGTGCTTGGAATATTGTGATGTTACTTTGAATTGCAGGTAGTTCTCTCACCAAGGATGGTAGGGCTGACTCTTTATTTAACATGTTTCAGGAAAGCGTGATAGAGGAAAGGCTCCACGCCAAGGCTAGCGATCGTCCCGCAGCCTCTTGTCATACCAAGTACATTGTTTCGGGCTTGGTACTCGTCAGTTCGTAATGTCGGTTCAATGTCTCGAAATGCCCGCGGTGGAGCAGTCTCCCTTCCAACTTAGAATAATATTTGTCAGTATGTCTATGTAGAAATAATATTTGCACGAGCATGGGCTCGCGTTATATTTTCAATAAAATCATAAACAAATTTCTTTATTGTTATTTTTATTAATAGCTCCGTATTTGAATATAAGTTTAAAATTCTAAATAAAGAGAATTAAATGGTGCTCCTGGTGAAAAATAATTGTCCAGGTGCCATCACGCCCTAAGTAAAGACTTAGGAAAAGTCGGGGCGTGACAACACACATATTATTCCTACAGAAAGGGAGAAGGTCAAAAGAGTTGTTAAGGGTTTAAACCCAAACTTGGAAGAGAAGGTAGCGGAATTAGCCCATTATCGGGCATACCTTCAGATCGTCGGTATGACAATGAGGATAGAAGGTTTTGCTAAAGCAAAAAAAAAAAGAGTATTCGCAGAAAAGGTTACGGACGTCAGGATCATTTAGTCAGAGTCAAAATCAGAAGCAGGAGTTTAGTAAGGGATCTTCAAGACCGAACCAATCTATGGGCCAGTCTTATTTCAAGCCTAAGGGGAACAGTTGGTTTAATCACCAAGTGAGCAAGGACAAGGCCACCAATCCTAACACATGAGGGGACAAACCGGTTTGTAAGATTTGTCAAAGAAAATACGCTGGAGAATGTCGGCTCTTAACGAAGTCATGTTATAACTGTGGAGAATCAGGCCACTATGTCGGGGATTGCAAAGAGGACTCAAATACAATCTATTCGGGGTGGTCAAGCAACCACAACCGCCACAGGAAATCAGGAAACCAACCCCGCCAGAGTCGTGAGGTCAACAACCCAACAATTTAATCGGCTCTACACTTTGCCCGGAGGAATGAGGTAAGCATCTAATGCGGTGGTCACGGTATTTTGCTAGTCTCGAGTATTCTGCATTTGTATTATACGATCCCATTCTACATTTTCATATGTGTCAATGGGCTTTGCTAAGAATTTACACGTAGAACCTTCTTATTTAAGTGAACCTTTTGAGGTTATGACACGATGAGTGCCTCAATTGGGCCTCTCGGGTGGTAAATAATTTCCCATTAGAAGTGAATGGCAGGAACAATGGTGAACCTAGTACTACTTGATATAGTAGACTTCACGTCATTTTGGGTATGGATTGGTTGTCGCATGTTATGCCGAGTTAGATTGTCAACGAAAGATAGTGAGATTAACTTTTCCCGGAGAACCAGAAGTTGTTATAAGGGGTAGGATTGGAATATCCTCAGGTCAGTTTATTTCCTACCTTGGGGCTCAAAAGTTATTGAGAAGTCACAGAGTGGAGTATGCATATCTGGCTAATATAGTGGATACCCAAAAGGAATCCCCAGCAGTGAATGATGTTCCTATTGTTCGAAATTTTCCGGAGGTTTTTCCTGAAGATCTTCCAGGCCTTCCTCCGGATAGAGAAGTGGAGTTGTTATAGAGTTAATTCCGGGTACAAGACCCATTTCTATTCCTCCATATCGAATGGCCCCAGCTGAATTGAGGGAGTTAAAAGAACAATTGAAGGATCTTCTGGATAAAGGCTTTATAAGGCCTAGTGTTTCCCCTTGGGGTGCACCAGTCCTGTTTGTGAAAAAGAAAGACGGATCGCTCCGAATGTGCATCGATTATCGGCAGCTCAATAAGGTCACGATCAAGAACCGGTACCCATTACCAAGAATCGATGGTCTTTTTGACCAACTTCAGGGAGCTAACTATTTTTCCAAGATTGATCTCCGTTCGGGATATCACCAGCTGAAAATAAATCCAGATGATATATCCAAAACATCCTTTAGAACCCGATACGGCCATTATGAGTTCTTGGTCATGTCTTTTGGGTTAACCAATGCCCCAGCAACTTTTATGGATTTAGGGAACAGAATCTTCAAACCATTCCTAGATTTGTTCGTGATTGTGTTCATAGATGATATCCTAATCTACAGTAAGAGTGTTGAAGAACATGAAGAGCATCTGAGGGTAGTGCTTCAAGTCTTGAAACAGGAGAAACTATATGCTAAATTTTCAAAGTGTGAATTTTGGTTGGAAAAGGTAGCCTTTTTGGGTCATGTTGTGTCAAGGGATGGAATTATGGTAGACCCGAATATAGAAGCGATGAAGAATCGCCAAACCGACCACTCCGACAGAGGTTAGAAGTTTCTTGGGTTTGGCTTGGTATTATAGAAGATTCGTAAAAGGTTTTTCTAGTCTTGCTGCTCCCTTGACCCGGTTGACTCAAAAAAGCGGTTAAGTACCAGTGGTCGGAAGCATGTGAAGCCAGTTTTCAGAAACTAAAGGAATTGTTGACTCTTCGCACCAATCCCAACCTTACCATCGGGACAAGGGTTCACGATCTATTGCGATGCCTCTAGAGTTGGGTTAGGATGTGTCTTGATGCGATTTGGAAAGGTTATTGCGTATGCATCTAGACAATTGAAGATACATGAGAAGAATTACCCAACTCATGACTTGGAATTAGTCATGCGGTGGTGTTTGCCTTACGAATATGGAGACGTTATTTGTATGGTGCATGTGGACATATTTACAGATCATAAGAGTTTGCGAGACATAACCACGCAGAAGGATTTGAATTTCCGACAAAGAAGATGGTTAGAGTTGCTTAAGGATTATGACCTTAGTATTCTTTACCATCCCAGGAAAGCTAACGTGGTGGCCGACGACTCGATGGGAGATCAACGGGCAGCTCGCCCATTTGGCAATACAAAAGAGGTATTGTTCGAGGTACAAAGATTGGGAAACCTCGGGGTTAGCTTAACCGAGATCGGTGAAGGTAGGGTGGTGGTACATGATACCTCGCATGCCTTAGCTTCGTAAATAAAAGAAAGTCGGTTTGAGGATACGAGTTTGTTGGATTTCGAGAGGATCCAACAGGAAAACCTTCACGATTTACATTGGGAGATAATGACTAACCTTTCGGTATAAGGGTAGGTTATGTGTTCCTAAGGTAAAGGATCTAAAGAGGAAGATCTTAGAGGTCATAACACAAGATATTCCATTCATCCAGAGTCAACAAAAATGTATCAGACCTCAAGGCAAATTACCGTGGGGACGGGATGAAGGACGCCATGAGTTTGTCGGAAGGTGTCTTATATGTCATGGTGAAAGCTGAACATCAAAAACCTGGCGGTTTACTTCAGGACATTGGGGTCCCCATGTGAAAATGGGAGGCGATTCATATGAATTTTGTAACTGGTCTACCGAAAACTCGAGAAGGGTAAGATTCTATTTGGGTGATTGTTGATCGGCTTACAAAGTTAGCCAATTTCTTACCGGTCAAGACTACGTATCGCGCACCACAATACGCACAAATTTATTTGAAGGAGATTGTGCGGTTACACGGGATTCCTTTACAAATTATTTCAGATAGGGGTTCCCAGTTCACCTCACACTTTTGGCAAAGTTTCCAGCAGGTTCTCGGGAAAAAAGTTAAGTTAAGCACGGCTTTCCACCCGCAAACAGATGGGCAAGCTGAGCGAACAATTCAAACACTTGAGGACATGTTGTGATCTTGTGTGTTAGATTTCCAGGGAAGCTGGTTGGACCATCTATGTCTAATTGAGTTTTCCTACAACAATAGTTTTCACTCTAGCATACAAATGGCCCCGTTTGAAGCATTATATGGACGAAAATGTAGGTCTCCACTTGGATGGTTCGAGGTGGGTGAGACGAATCGTTCGGACACAAGTCATTCAGGAAACAAATGATAAGGTACATATGATTCGTGAGCGGATCAAAACAGCTCATAGTCGTCATAAGTTCTATGCGGATCATCGGAAAAGAGATCTTGAATTCCAAGAGGGGGATAAAATATTTTTAAAAGTGTCCCCAATGAAGGGAGTGATGCGTTTTGGTAAGAAAGGGAAATTGAGCCCAAGGTTTATTGGGCCATATGAGATCTTGCGAAGAGTGGGGAATGTGACTTACGAATTAGCACTTCCACAAGAGCTGGAAGCAGTGCATCCGTTATTTCATGTGTCAATGTTACGAAAATACTTGCACGATCCAAGTCACGTCATCATTCCCCAGGAGATAGTTCTTAATAAAGAGCTTCAATATGAAGAGGCTCCGGTAGAAATACTTGATAGAAATGTCCAACGCCTAAGAAAAAAAGATATTGCTTCCGTGAAAGTCCTATGGAAGAATCACTCCACAGAGGAAGCCACCTAAGAAGCGGAAGAGGAGATGAAAGTCAAATATTCATTCCTATTTGACTAAGGTAATAAAAAAATGCATTACATAGTACTTCATATGTGTGCCATTTGCGTGTCTATATGCATTGTGTTACAACCTTATTCTCATTCGAGGACGAATGCTTCTTAAGGAAGGGAGAATGTGAAGCCCCAAATTAGTGTTACAATAACAATAAACATTATTGTGTCTATGTGATTATGTTACGACCTTATTCACATTCGAGGACGAATGTTGCTTAAGGAGGAGAGAATGTGAAATCCGGAAAAAAAAAAAATATAGTTGTGCTTGGGTTAATAAAAAAAAAAAATATAAGAATACAAAGAATAAATTGCATGGGATAGAGTTAGTGTTAAAGTTGGATAAATAGATAGATGAAATGAAAATAAGAAAACAAAAGAAAAACAAAAGAAAAAAAAAGAAAAAAAAGCATGCAAGCATTGCATTGCACGTCCATTTCTTTCCCCTCCCCCCCCCCTTTCATTTTCCTTCAATCTTTTGGTTTTTCCCCTCCCATAAGTTATAGAAAACTCTCCACTTATACATAGTATTTACACACAAACAAAGTACATAACATAAAGGTTAGAAAATCAGAAAAAAACAAGTGAAAAGAAGAGGAAAAAATACCAAGAGGGCAAGAAGAACAAGAATCAAAATACTAGAGAGTAAGGATAATTTTAGCAACCACACAACAATAATCCTCACACTTACAAGGTGAGTTTTCTCACTCAGAAATTCTTGGTAACATCCTTTATTTTAAGTTCAATACATGTTAGAATAAGAATTGAGTGTTGAAAAGAAATATTGAACTTTTGATTGTTTAGACAACTAGTTGCGTCATGAACTTTACGAACTGTTCTCACTGAGTTATAACTGTTAGAATTTGATGAAATTAGGAGGAGTGGTACACCTCTCTAATATGATCATATAGAACCAAAAATTAGGTAAAATGGACGTACGGTTTGAAAGTTATCATAGTTCAAAGTTCCTGCCTTAGATTTGGTCGAAATTCGGAAAGACATAATTACAGACTGTTTTTATTGAGTTTTACTTATTAGAATTATATGAAAATTTACATGGTTGTACATATCTCTGTTACGGACAGATATATATAAATATTTATTAAAACGGACTTACGAGTTGAGAGTTATTGTAGTTTGAAGTTTCTGCCTCGGATTCGTCGGAATCCAGAAGGGCAGGACGTTGAAACGTAAAACTGTACTCATATGTGGGGAATATGAAAATTATTTCTAAATGAAAGTTCTATATATCTTTGTTTTGGACATTTTGAGACCTTACGGGGGTCTATCCGACTTACGGATTGAGAGTTATCGCTGTTTAACGTTTCTGCCTCGAATCTATCGAGATCCAGGAAGGGCAGCGAATAAAAGTGTAAAACTGTACCAAATGGTACAGAATATAAAAGGATGGTTCACATGGAGACGTGTAGCTCTCTGTTATCGTCGTTTTGAGATTTTATGGGGCTTGAACGGGTTTACAGATTAGGAGTTATGACTATTCTAAGATTGGGTGCTGTTTAATAAAAATTCTGCCGAAACAAATTTTATGTGGCTGTTTTGAGGATAAATTTGTGTTAGTTACCCAAAGTAGTTTTAAATGAAATTTGGTACAGAGAAAGATCCCCGTCTTACCTTAGTTTCCGCTTGAGAAACACCTTAGTTGGAGTTATGGTTAAAAAGTTATAATCGTTACAAGTATGAATGACAGAATGTTGGGAAAGAAAATATTATTTATTCGATCTTCTGAAAAATATGAAAAGTGAATACGTGTTCACATAAATATATAAATATAAACATAATGGATCGGGTTGCACACCGCAACAAAACGTAAAGTGAATACAAATACGTAAATATAAACATAATGGATCGGGTTGCACGCCGCAACAAAACGTAAAGTGAATGCGCGTTCACAAATACGTAAATATAAACATAATGGATCGGGTTGCACGCCGCAACAAAACGTAAAGTGAATACGTGTTCACAAATACGTAAATATAATGGGTCGGGTTGCACGCCGCAACAAAACGTAAAGTGAATACGCGTTCACAAATACGTAAATATAATGGGTCGGGTTGCACGCCGCAACAAAACGTAAAGTGAATGCGCGTTCACAAATACGTAAATATAAACATAATGGATCGGGTTGCACGCCGCAACAAAACGTAAAGTGAATACGTGTTCACAAATACGTAAATATAATGGGTCGGGTTGCACGCCGCAACAAAACGTAAAGTGAATACGCGTTCACAAATACGTAAATATAATGGTTCGGGTTGCACGCCGCAACAAAACGTAAAGTGAATGCGCGTTCACGAATACGTAAACATAATGGATCGGGTTGCACGCCGCAACAAAACGTAAAGTGAATACGTGTTCACAAATACGTAAATATAATGGATCGGGTTACACGCCGCAACAAATATGAAAGATGAATACATGTTCACATATATATAAATATGACAAGTGAATACGCGTTCACAAATATATAAATGTAATAAACATGTGGAAATGCAGGGGAATGTCTTAACGTATAATACGAGATAAAATGAAGTGTTAGTTAAACCGAGAATTTCCTATGAGGAGTTGTTGCATACTTAAAAATGTTGTAACCTGATATGTTTTTGCAATATGCTTATTACGTTATAATGTGATTGTGCTTGGAATATTGTGATGTTACTTTGAATGGCAGGGTAAGGTTCTCACCACTTGGATGGTAGGTGACTTTATTTAACATGTTTCGTGAAAGCGTGATAGAGGAAAGACTCACGCCAAGGCTAGCGATCGTCCATGCCTCTCTTGTCATACCAAGTCCATTGTTTCGCTTGGTACTGCCAAAGTTCGTAATGTCGTTCAATGTCTCGAAATGCCCGTGGAATCGGTCTCCCTTCCAACTTAGAATAATATTTGTCAGTATGTCTATGTAGAAATAATATTTGCACGAGCATGTGCTCGCGTTATATTTTCAATAAAATCATAAACAAATTTCTTTATTGTTATTTTTATTAATAGCTCCGTATTTGAATATAAGTTTAAAATTCTAAATAAAGAGAATTAAATGGTGCTCCTGGTGGAAAATAATTGTCCAGGTGCCATCACGCCCTAAGTAAAGACTTAGGAAAAGTCGGGGCGTGACAGTACCAGAACCAGCAGCACCAAAATCAGCAGCCATTTACTCAGGCCCATCTTCTCAGCAATTCAATGCACATGTTCAGCCAGAAAAGCCAGATGAGCTAAAAGCAGCTTTGTTGGCACTCACCAACGCCCAGACCCAGTTCGTGGCAGAAACCAGATCTTTGTTCAAGAACTTGGAAACACAAATGGGTTAACTAGCAAAGCAATCGAACAGCAGGCCACAGGGTACACTGCCAAGCAACACAGAGATGAATCCGAGAGAACAATGTCAGGCAGTACAGTTGAGAAGTGGTAAACAGTTGGAGCAGCAGTCACCTCAGCCGATAATTGAACAAAGGACAGAAATAGTGAAAGAGAAGATAGTTGAAACTCGCCCAGTAGTAGAGAAAACTCCAGAGAAGGAGTATACTGAGAAGATCCCATTCCCACAGAGATTGCAGAGGAAGGCAGTTGATAAACAATTCTCCAAATTTTTGGAGACATTCAGAAAGCTGCATATCAACATACCCTTTATAGAGGCGTTGGAGCAGATGCCTTCTTATTTCAAATTCATGAAGGAAATTCTGGGGAAGAAGAAGAAACTGGCGGAGTATGAGATGGTAGCACTAACGGAGGAGTGCAGTGCTATCCTGCAGAAGAAGTTGCCCCATAAACTAAAAGACCCAGAGAGCTTTACATTACCTTGCACAGTTGGCAAGGTGACATGCAACAGGGCTCTTTGCGATTTAGGGGCAAGTATAAATTTGATGCCTTTATCGGTGTTTAAACGGTTGGAATTAGGTGAAGCCAGACCAACCACAGTGAGCCTGCAACTAGCCGATAGGACAGTGGTGCACCCAAGAGGACAGATTGAGGACGTGATTGTTAAAGTAGGAAATTTTTTTTTTCCTGCGGACTTCCTCATTCTTGACATGGAAGAGGATGTAGAGATCCCCATCATATTGGGGAGACCATTCCTGGCGACAGGGAGAGCCCTAATCGATGTAGAAAGAGGAGATCTGACATTGAGGGTGGAGAAGGAAGAAATGGTGTTTAAAGTATTTAAACACATTATTGAGCCACCAATCATGAGTAGGTGCTTTGCAGTCAGCACCATCAAAACCCCCTGTGAGCCAGTACAAGCCAAACCAAGGGAGATGAGCCCACAAAAGCAGGTATGTGATGCCGAACCTCCACAAAAGCAGGTATGTGTTCCTGAACCTCCCCTTGAAGATAATTTTAAGAAGAGAAGAAGAAGAAGAAAAAGAAAAATGTGGAAAAAATGAATTGGTTGTGGGGTTAATTCACCCCACACCTACTAAGTTAAGGAACTTGCGTCCGGCTAAAAGACGTTAAAGACATCGCTACTTGGGAGGAAACCCAAGGTATTTTGATTTATTTTACTTTAATATAGTAGTTTTTATTAAGAATAGTCTCACGGAGGTAATGTTTGTGTTGTGATTGACAGGTATAGGCCAATAAATTGGAAGAAATCAAGAATAGTCGATTTCGAGAAAAAGCCGGCTACGCCAGCGAGCAGGGCGGCGCCAAAAGAGCAGAAAGACGCTGAAGATTAAGCGCCGCGGTGCCCAGGAGCAGGGGCGCGGCACCAAAAACCTAGAAAAATTGCCAAGTCTAGCCACGCTTCCAGAGCAGGGCCGCGCGAAATTCCGAAATAGTGCATAAAGTTGGCGCGCGGCTAAATGCAGGCCGACGGCGGAAATCCAAAAATTAAAAGAAGCCCAAAAACCCGATTTTCTCCAATTTCAAACCAAAACCTAACCTTTCTTCTCCACAAAAACCCACGAAAATTCAAACCTCACCCACAAATCTTCCATAAATCAAACCCAAACACAACCAAAGACTCTTAAAGTCCCTAAATACTTAACTATTTCAACCAACAAAACTTCATCCCAGTGCCTCAAATAACCATTAGAAGCAAGAAAACCTTGAAGAACACCGTCAAAAAGGTAATCTTCATCTTTTCTTGAAAGCTTTACAGTAGTCAAAATGAGGTAGTAGTTTGGAGGAATGTTGCATTGTTGAAGTCGTTGGGGTGTTGAAAAATTGATTGTGAAATTTAGGGGAGGAGGACACAAGGAGGGTGTGGGTATTGTGTAGTACATGAGTTGAAGTTTGGGGGTGTTAGTGTTGTAGCTGCTAGTGTTGTGTGATTGTGTTGGGGAACATTTGTGATACTAAGTTTGTAAGCTGCAAAAAGTGATTTAACCATGTCCGCCAGAAAGAGAAGAGCCTCCACATCCACCTCAGCACCGCAATACGATGATACTAGGTTCGTCAGCCAACAAGCTTATGAAAGATACAAAAAGCTTAGTACTAGGCCCTTAATCCCTGAAAGGGGAATGTACTATCAGAGGGATTCGCTTGGGGAAGAGGATGTCTATGAGCCCATTCGGGCAATGATTGAGATGATGGGGTGGAGGAGATTTGTAAACCCGGAAAAGATAGCACCAATGAACACAGTGATGATGCGTGAATTTTATCCTAATCTTCCGGAGAAGGTGGACAATAGATGCTTCGTGAGGGGACGATATGTGCATGTGACGGCGGAAGTGGTGAATGTGTCATTGAAAACTGTTGATGTTGAAGAAAGAGGTGATGACCGAAGCTACTTCAGAACATGATCTAGAAACACCAACAACATCGACTGGGACCTCGTCGCAGGAACAATGAGCTACCCTGGGGCTCCATTCGATATTGCCAGGAATGGGTCAAGAGGACTGAGCATGTGCCAGTTCAACAAAACAGCCAATGGTTGGTTGTATTTCGTCAGTTCCCGCCTGATTCCATCCACACACTTTACCAGAGTGCCAGAAGATAGAATCAAATTGATTTAAGGAATTATGGCGGGGAAGACGATTGATGTGGGGAAGGAGATAATGCAGAATATTGAAGAGACCAGCAGGTTGGTAACAACAGGAGGGTTGGGACATGGCTCACTTATTACAAGTCTATGCTCCATCAATGGGGTCCCAACCCTACCCACTGACACTTATGAGAGAAACCAACTGCCTGTGTCATATGGGATAGTGCACTCCTTTCCGCACTCCATTCCTCCAAAGAAGAAGAAGAAGAAGAGCACCAAAGACTACCAAAGAAGCAGCAGCAGAGGCCGCCATGGACGAAGATGAGCCTGAAACAGAGGCTCAATATGCGGCAGGAAGCAGCCATCAGCCACCCACAAAATCATAACCTTCAGTGCCCACGATAGAGCAGTTACTCCAGAATCAGATGAGGATGATGCAGAGTTTGGACACGGTGATACAAGGACAACAAGAAATGAGACAGCAAATTAACGAGATGAGTTCCTTGTTCAACCAGTGGTCAATGCACTATCCACCGCCACCGCCACCATTTTAACCAAGTCTGTAAGTGTCTTATTTCTTTTATTGTCTTTGAGTCTACACACATTGGGGACAATGTGTGATTTAAGTTTGAGGGGTGTTTTATTTGTGTCTTATTGTTATAGTATGTTTAAGTCTTTGTTGTTTTTGTGTATTTTTTAGTCATATTTTTTTTTTGAGTCATAATTGTCTGTCAAAAATCATGCATGCTGTAGTTACTAGAAACACCTAGTGAAGTAAGGTGGAATAATATAATGGAATTAGAAGCAACGTTCTAAAACACTTAGGTTAGATATGCCAAAAACTCACAAAATCTGTCTATTTAGAGTTTCTTGCTTGAATTGTGCATTGTAAATGATTAAAACCTATGTGTTATGATTGCTTGCTATTTGAGGCGAAATAGTTAGGATATGCATGTTAGGAGAGATGACTCAGGTACTTCTTTGTTAGCCAATTCTTACCACTCTCTTCTATCCCTGACACTAAAAATATCCCTAGTCAGCCCCGTTGAGCCTAAACAATGAACTTTTTCTTTGACACCCTATATTCCCACACTTGTGCCATAAGTAAAAATGCGAAATAGTTGGAATAAATTGTGTTAAAAAAGAGACAAAAAGAGTGAACAAGTTTTATGCACCCCAATAAGAAAGTAATAAGAAATAGGCAAAAGCCTAAGTTTGGGGGTGCTTGTTATTATAATACACTTCACTCTCCCAAAACAAAAGAGGGGAAGGATAGATTTGAAGTAAAGAAAAGAAATTAAGAAAAAAGGGAAAAATTGAAAAGCTAAAGAGCTTATGGTACACAAAATGAGCCTCAATGCCTATTTTTATCTACCTATGCCTAAGCCTACATTACAGCCCTGTAAAGTCCTGAAGATCTCTTAGATGCATAGCCATGATTAGTGGAGAATAACAAGTAAACATGCCATAGAAATTATGAAATTAACATGTATGATTCAGTGTTTTGACTTCCATTAAGCATGATAAAAATGAGTTTGTGAAATATCTAGCTTAATGTGTTTAGAGTGTTAAGATTTCATGCTATATGTTCTTGCATATTATTCTACCAATCTTCATGTTTTTCTAAATAACACCAATGCAGTAAAGTGATCAATGTCATTGAGTCTTTCTATCTTCGTTTTCATTGAGTCTTTGTTTCTTTCTTTTTGATCTTTGCTCGAGGGCGAGCAAAGGTTAAGTTTGGGGGTATTTGATCAGTGTATTTTATATACACTTTTTGGGTCAGTTTTAGTGAGTCTTTTGTCCCGTTTTGTACAAATATGTGTCGTCTTAGGATAGATTTTCCTCTTTTGAGTCAAACTGGTTAAAATGGTCCTTTGGCGGAAAAGGAGCGAAAAGAGGGAAAAAACGGAGGTTCCCGAGCTCAAAATGCGAGAAAGTGGAGAATCAGCACGACACGGCCGGCCATGGCGCCTTCCAGCCAAGATGCCAGCGCCGGCCGCCTAACATCCAGAGGTCATCGGTTTTAGCCGCGCCTCCAGACAGCAGAGTGCAGCGCCAAATACCCAGATCAGTGCGGAAGTTCCGACGCCGACGCGGAAAAATCAGGTTTTCAGTCGAATTTTGGGCCAGGCCTGAAGGGAAAAGTTGAGGGCGGTTTGGAGGCTATAAAAAGATAACCCTAGGCAGTTTTTAGGGGTTCCCTTTCTTGCACAAACACACGACTTCTTGGAGTTGAAGATTGGAGACCATAACTTAGTAATTTCTTTTCTTTCTTTTACTTTAATTCAGTTTGTATGTTGGATATTGAATTAGTTCTTGTCATGTCTATGGCTATGAACTAATTCTATTATAAGGCTTTCCATGTTAATTCACTTGAACCTTATGTTATGAGTTAATGCATGTTTATGGTTGTTCTTCTTGTTGTTGAGATTTACCCAATAATTGTTTTGCATGCTTGGTAATTAATTGATCACTAATTATCATTATTTATATGATTTCTAATCAAACTTCGAAAGGATGAGGTTGTGACTATGCTGTAAGTTGGGTAGACATATTTTGGATTGGGGATGAAAATACCTCAATTACTTGTGTAGCGTTAATGAGAGGTTTAAACACCTAATTTCACGCATGGCGCGCGACGATTAAATAAGTTTTTGGTCTTAATCCTCCTATAGAGTCATCCTTATCACCGAAAGGTAGAAAGGAGCACTACTGGGGTTGAGTGTTTATGTAGCCTTAACGGGAGTATAAAACGATTTAGTAAACCTGCTAGCTCCAAAAGAAGAAGAACCATAATTCATTGCATTAATAAGTAACATAAGCGGATAGTTGAAGCGACTTGGAAGCCCTATTTCCATCATCACTGAAGTAGACACATAGTTAATTAGTCTTTATAATTGTTAGTTATAATCAATAAACTCAAATATCGGTCACCAAATAGATACCAAAGAATAGAAGTTGATACTTGAGTACTAATCCCTGAGGACGATAACTCGGTCTTCAAGACTATATTACTTGAGTCGACAACGTGCACTTGCGTTAAAGTGTGTGCATTAAATCGCGCATCACGGGTTCGATAATTATCTGTAAGAGGTCCATAGATATGGTGGAATAAATCCATTGAAGGACCGTAGCATCAAGAGTAGAGCACAACTCTATTTCATCATCGGTGGATGACATCTTATTCTTGCCTTTTTTCGGTTTGACGATGTGATATAGGATTCTATGAGACCTTACGTGAATTTTAAAAAGTTCTGTCCATGCTGCGTATTAGACGTTCTCCATTTCGAGGACAATAGGGATGTTGTTTTTGATGTTGAAGACTGTAATGACAAGATGAAAGGTATTATTTGTGTTAGACATGATTGAGGAACAAAAAATAATTAGGGTTTGTATCGGAAAAAAGGGACGGGTGAGAGTGTTAGGACGGCGGAAGACCAGTGGAGAAGGATTTTTTCCCCCTAGACTGGTGATACAATGAAAGAGAATAATTCCTTCATTTTTTTAATGTAATTGATTTATATACATGATATACATAAACCTAGCCTATAATTATGGAAATCAAATATATATTTTTCTAATACAAAATATTACTATCATAATTACTACAATATCACTAATAATATTAAAGGAATATACAGTGTATATTCTACCAGTATGCATATTATATGTATAGATATGTGTATTATTTGTATATGTATGCCTAATGTATACATACATCTAGTATAAAATATACACTACCTATACATTCTGCACATATTTTATAAATTAGATGACTGGATGGTATTTAGTTGAATTTTAAAAAGGAAAACTTACTTAAATGCATCTTTCGACCAACTATTTTATCAACATGCCCGAAATATACATAACCATTACACTTCGATTGTATATTTTGTATACAAATTTCTTTTTTTTAAGTTGTGTGTCGAAGAATTATTTAATCAAAGCGGACACGGACAGGAAAACAGCCTAATTTTGACACTAACACTTGAGGACAACCAAAATACTGGACATAAAAAAAATCCTTTATGTGAGCGCGTTGATAACAATGAAAGTTTTCATATCTATAACCTGTTAATAATTTATTGTACTAAAATAATAAATATAGCTACCTCAACGGTAATTTACAACGTTTCACAAGACTAACAGCATTAGTATACATTAAACAATGATAAAGTTGATGTATTTGCCTCTTTGCCCCTCCTTGTCAAGATATTCTATTTTGTGAGTTACATAACCAATGTTTGGGGCAAAAGGTAAAATTCTTCTCTCACAGGGCTCCATTCCCGACCCGATATAGATTGGTGGATGATGTAAATCATAGTGACTCAACGGCATACTATGTGGGAGGCACAATGTCTGGTGCCCACAAGAAGCCATCTCCCGAAATGAAACTCTCACGACTGTCAGGGCTCGAACCTGCTTACTTGAGGGCAATTTACCACCTGACAAGTATATCCATGGGTCCTACAATCTTTTTTTAAAACATATATTTTTTTTTATTAAAGTCTACATTTTCCCTCATTAGAATGCTTTAGCTAAAAGGAAATTAAAACTAAAAAGATCTCCGATTATTACCAATGATATGAAACAAGATGAAGGGTAGTGGTGGTGGAAGTGGTGGTAAATTTGTCATTAGGGCTCTTTGGTCACGGTGTATTTGGATCAGCTTGAACCTTCTCCGAGTAGTTATGGGAATTCTTGGCATTCTGTTCTTGCTCAAGATTTATAGAAGAAGAGTATGGGTGGATTTTCTTATTAAAGAAGTTAAAGATTTAGAGTCTGTTTCGCCAAGCTCCATAAATTAACTTATTTTGAAATTTTTTTTGGCGAAAAACATTTTGTGTTCAGCTAATTAATTTATAAAACATTTTTGATCAACAATTAGTATTTGATCAAACTTTTAAAAAGGCCTTCGCAGAGCTGAGCTTTTGGATATGATATTATTACACATATAATAATAAAATTATAAATTACTTATATTCATTTAATTTTGACACTTATCAAATATTATTATAATATTACAACACAACAATACATTATTTTATTAATGAAGATAAATTAATCGTACAATTATAAAAAAAACACTAAAACAATGATAATATTAAAATCACAAATTGAAAATTATTTTCGGTTGTTCCAAACTTTTGCTAAATGTGCCGACGAGATCCTCCTTCAATATTGGAATTTTGTGGACGTTGAATATTGAAATTTTGTAGTTGGTTAGGAAATATAAAATTTTGATTAGGATCCATATTAAAAAAAATAGCAAATAATTTGGAAGAAGATAGAAATTTGGAGAAAATAACCAAAATATTTCGATGTCCAAATGAAGTAAACTTAGTCTCTTTTTATAGATCTTGAAAAATAAAAAAAATTGATTTTTTTTAATTCGCTCAAATTATTGGTCAAAAATACCAATTAAAGTAGCGGTGAAAAATGAATTTCTGGCAATCAATCGCAGACTTCTACATGGCGCTACCAGATTGCAATTTCACCTTCTGCAGCAGGACACATTGTCTTCACGTGGCAAAATTATACTAGAGAACGAAGAGGTCATTGCCGCTTATTAAAATTGCTTGCGTGATGAGAATCGGGAGATTCTCTAGTCTAAGAGAGACTAGAGAACGAAGAGGTTCTTGCCGCTTATCAAATTCGATGGTCGGTTCGTAATCAAAGTCAGAATCACGTTCCGTTCAAAACAAATTCATAGAGAGAATCGAGGGATTTTCTAGTCTGAGTGAGACTAGAGATCGATGGGTTCTCCATTATTACGCAAGGTGAATCCAATGGTTATTCTGTCGATTCTATGTTGAGGACAGAAACTGAGAGATTCAACTTGTAAATGTTGCATCTGATGTCGTCGATGTTGCGACTGATGGCTGCTATTATTGCTGGAAAATGAAAAAAAAACTGCTGGTTTTTTCTGTTGGAACTGTGCAGCAGGTGTTACTGCTGCTGGTATTATTCTGATTTTTGTGGCTGTTTTTTGCTGGTTTTCATCCAACTCTGGTTCTGGATGGAGATCATCTATTGAGGAGGTCAAGAAACTATCATGAGAGAATCTAAATAATTTTTTGAATTACTTGGAAGGTTCTTTAGCAATTTGTGGCATATGCAGTGACTCCCCTGCAGATGCTATTGTTGTCACTGCTGATTTGGATGAATTACAGAGAGTGTTTCTGGTCTGGATGTAAATTTGCCTTCATTGGAAGGCAAACAGGAACTTGCAAATGTTTTGTTTCTAGTATGGTAGACATAGTTACTACCAATATTAGAATTTAGATGTGTTGTTCCTTCCAGGTGACTTGGTTTGCTGAAAATGGAGTTTGGTGTTGCTGAAATTATTGACGCTGCAGTTATATTCTTATTTCTTGTTTCTGCTGCTGAGCTTATCTCAACAGTCAAATGCACCATGAAATGAAAGATTCCATTGCATTGCTTGCAGTTTTATCAGCTTGTAGTCACTGTAGAGCTCTATGCTTGCTACATTGATCTGCTGGGAAGGGCATCATCAAATCTGAACCAGAAAGTCCTGCTAATTATGCCTTGTTAAGCTTGGTATATGTTGTCTGAAAACTGTTCTGGTATGGCTGAGGAGGCTATATCACTGAAGAGGGAATGTTATGCACGTACTTGTTGAAGTCCTTATGGACATTGCTTCCAAGCTAGGACTGAAACCTTTATTTTCAGTGTCTAGCTTGAGGGGGGATGTTGAGATATTCACTAGTATACTTAGTAGTATACACATACAATGTTAGTTAGTTAGTGGTTATTTTCTGCAAAGTTATTATTATAAATAATGTAATAGTTGTAATATTTTATTTGAGCAAATTATAATACAAATATCTGAAGAGCACTTTGCTCCCCACGTTCTCTCTCAACTTCACAATTCCTTTCTTCTCTATTTTCTTCTTCTCGGTTCACTGTTCCATCACCTTAGCAGAAGAGCTGCAATTGACCTTGGATCAGTGATTTTAACAGAACTTATGTAACGCAATAAATTCCCCTTATCCACTTGTTCAAACACTCAACTTTTCTTGAAAATGGTAGAATGAGATTGAAATCCAAGTAAATGAGACCAATGGATTTAAAAGATGAAAACTAAAGGGTTAATTTTATACATTGTCATAAAAAGTTTTTGTATCCGAAAATACGAAAGGAATGGATCTTGGGCCTAACTCAACCCCAAAAGCTAGTTTTTACGGTGAAGATTGTCCACGTCCATATAAGGAGTCCATGTTCCCATTCCATATCCGATGTGGGACTCTTAACACTCCCCTGCATGTCCAGACCTTGTTAACTAGAGCGTGGATAATATAATTTAGGGACCCAACATCGATGAACAAAGAATTTGAATGAGTCTGACTCTGATACCATGAAAACTTGTATTAATCTTCCTTTAGAGTTGAGTTAGACCTCCAAAAGCTAGCTTGTATAGTGATGATTGTTCAAGTCCATATAAGGAGTTCATGTTTCCATTCCATATCCGATGTGAGACTCTTAACAAAGACATTCAATTTTATGCAAGTATCTAGAAAATAATTAAGTTACTTTTTGTAAAAAAAATACTTAACTATTGCTCTGAAACTAATTTGGTCAAATCTGAGAAAATCAGATTAGCATATCTGTTCAATTTTACACCAAACATATTTGGCAATTTCTCGCTTATTAATCGACATATTAGGTTAATCGGGGCTCTCCAATTAAATTAAATGCGTATT
The DNA here is from genome assembly GCA_029844215.1 of Przewalskia tangutica. Classification (NCBI taxonomy): domain Eukaryota; kingdom Viridiplantae; phylum Streptophyta; class Magnoliopsida; order Solanales; family Solanaceae; genus Przewalskia; species Przewalskia tangutica. Next base: position 143,099,782 of record CM056718.1, read on the forward strand.
TGGACCAATTATATAACATAAGGGCATGTGTGAGCTAAAATGGAAGAGAATGATTTTTTGAGTATTTTAGTAATGTAATTGGTTTATATAAAAGATATACAATAGTAAATCTATCATATAATTACGAAAATTAAATATATATTTTTTTAATACAAAAGATTACTACCATAATTACAGATGTATAATATCACTAATAATATCACTAATAATATCACAAAAATATACAGTGTATATTCTATCACACCCCCGCAATCATAGCGGGCGATTATCGTACGTTAAGACCGTCCCTAAAATTCTCAAACAAAACTAAGGGAAGACCCTTAGTAAATATGTCAGCAATTTGATAACGTGAGGGGACATGCAAGATACATACTTGTCCACGAACTACCTTTTCGCGAACAAAGTGAATATTCATCTCGATATGTTTAGTGCGTTGATGTTGGACAGGATTTCCTGAAGGATATATCGCACTAACAGTATCGCAGTAGACTAAGGTAGCTTTCCGGATATGAAAATGAAGCTCTAAGAGGAGATTACGCAACCAACAGGAATCAGACACCACGTTGGCTAGCCCTCGATATTCAGCCTCCGCGCTGGATTGCGACAAAGTAGAATGACGTTTAGCCGAACAAGAGACCAAGTTAACACCAAGAAACATACAATAACCAGACGTCGAACGACTGGTATCTAGACATCCACCTCAATCAGTAAATGTATAAGATATGAGAGTAGATATGGATGATGGATATATGTGCAAACCGTAATCAAGAATGTCCTAAATGTAATGCACAATGCGTTTGAGAGAGTGCATGTGTTCTTACCTCGAATCATGCATGAATAAATACACATGCTGCACTGCATAAGTAATGTTGGGCCTCGTAAATATGAGTTATTAAAGAGCCCCCGCAAGACTACGATAATGGGAGGGATCCTTGTATAGTGTGCTAGATGTAGCACTTAGCTTCGGTTTAGTGTCAACCGGAGTAGAAAAAGACTTACATGATGACATGTCAGCCCATTCAATAATTTTTGTTGCATATTTTCTCTGAGATAAAAATAGATCACAAGCGAGTGACAATAATACCCAAAAATAACTCAATGACCCAAAGTCATTCATAGCAAATTCGAAGCTGAGAAGAGATATGATAGATTTGTGCAGTTTGTCAGAAGAATCAGTAAATATAATATCATTCACATATAACAGAAGGTATGTCATAGAAGAACTGTGATAGTAGATGAACAGAGAATAATCAGATCTGGTATGAGAAAAGTCAAGAGTAGACACATAATCTGCAAACCTTTTGTACCAGGCCCGAGGGGCCTGTTTTAGCCCATACAAATATGAAACTAGAATGTCTCATATTTCCCATAGTGCACCTCAATCTTAGGCTCAGACTGAGTCTCAGCCTCAAACTGAAATTGGAATGTCTCTTATTCTCCCTAGTATGAGTTGAGGCCCCAAACAACGAAAATTAAAATTACTTGTATGGTATTTTTTTGATAGGGATAAATAAAATCAACTAGTTAGATGTAACAATTTGTCAAAATGTTTATAAATTTAAAACCGGAAAATGTCAAGGTCGGACGGGACGTTTATTGAGACATGTATAAGGCGATCACACCTCTAGGTGGAATCAATACTAGGCTGAAACATCGGGTGTGCCAATACCCTCTGAGTCAGGACAAGATTCACATAATGTCTCCGACCAAGTACAAGGTCAAATTAACCCGGCGACAGGAGGGATTATAGGCCCTAAATATGATAAATACAAAGATAGGGAAAATATAGCAAAATTAGTTGTGGGAGAGGGTTTTCCTTTTGCATTTCCTTCCTCTCCTGGTTTTATTCATTACGTTAGAGAAATGTATAATCCTACTTTTAACGGTTTTCCTAGATCAACTGTTAGAAGACACATTTTTAAATTTGCACATGAATATCAATATTATTTACGTTATGCATTATATCATTTAATGGCATAGTGACTCTTACTTCTAATATAGGTCGTAGTACTAACAATAATGATTATTTAACTGTAACATGTCATTGGATATATCATAATTGGTCTATGCAAAAATGTATTTTAGCATATAAATATATTGATGATAGACATAATGAAACTTTTATTGCACAAAATATTCATGAAATTTGTGATTATTATGAAATAATTGATAAAATTATTACTATTACATTAGATAATGAATATTACATAAGCACACATGGTTATGATAAGCAGGGTCCCTAAAACTCACGGGCTAGATGTATGTCTACAGTTTCCTGGAGTTCACCGTGTAAGAACGCATTTTCACGTCTAGCTGATGAACGAGACATGCCTTTGAGAGAGCCAGACTGAGAGCAGTGCAAATAGTTTCCGTTTTGATCACCAGACTAAATGTCTCACCACAATCCATGTCAACCTGTTGAGTTTTTCCATCACCTACAAGACGGACCATATGCCTCTCAAAACAACCATCATATTTTTCTTTATGAGTAAAAATTCATATAGAACGAATCACATTGACACCAGGCGGATGGGGTACCAACACCCACGTCTTATTTTCAATAAGAGCATTATATTCATCATCCATGTCCATTTTCCAAATCGGGTCACGAATGTCAAATATGGGATTACGTGGTAGGGTGATTTAGTGACATTAGAGTTGAGATTAAATTATCTTTTTGACCATTTTCCAATTCGGGTCAGTCAGGTACGAGTAACGAAACCTTGACTCGGAATGGAAGTGGGCCAAACCTGAGTCGGTGTAAGTGATGTCGGAACCGGGTCGAGTTGGGAGGTAATGGACCGACTGGAGGCTAAAATTTATTAGGTCAGCATGCAGTAGGCTTTTGCCAAACTAACTGGAACAATAGGGGAAACACGGGTTGGGCCAGTAGGTAGTGAGCCTGATGGCAGAGGGACTGGACCAAGAAGATTGTTTAGGCCATCAAGTAGTGGGCCTGCTGGCAGAGGGATTGGACCGTGACCAATTGGCTAGCAGGATTTTGGCTAGACCGTGTCTGCTGGTCCGGATCTCGATGAGTGGGTTGGATCGAATGGTGGACCACATACGATGATAGCCCATCATCCAAAAAATCATAAGACTTGGAAGCGGAATTATGCAATTTATCACACGGAAATTGAGTTTCATAAAAAATAACATGCCGACTAATAATGATTTTATTAGAGGATAAATTAAAACATTTATAACTACGATGATTAGATGGGTACCCCAGGAACATATAAGTAGTAGAGCGGGATTGAAGTTTGTTAATGGTGGTGGAGGGGAATAGAGGATAACATAAATACTCAAACACCCTAAGATGAGAATACAAAGGTTTTTTTTATAAAGAATTTTGAGTGGGGATTGATATACTAATCATTTTCTAGGGAGTATGTTAAGGAGATATGTTTCCATTTGTAATGCATGATGCCAAAAGAAAGTGGTAATGATGCATGTGCTAGTAGTGTACGAATAGTATTATTAATGGTGCAAATTTTTCTTTTAGCTTTCCTATTTTGTGATGACGTGTATGGACATGAAAATTGAAAAGAAATACCATTAACCTTACAAAATCTCTAAATGGCCAATTATCAAACTCATTTCCATTAACACGTTGAATATTCTTAATTTCCGGTTCAAATTATTTACAGATGAATGCTCTAAATGATAGTAATGTGGAAAAAACCTGAGACTTTTAGAAAACGAAAACGTCCACCAAAATTAGAATAATTATCCAAAAATAACACATAATAACGGTGACCGGTAGAGCTCAAAACAAGATATGTCCAAAAATCACTATGAATAATACCAAAAGGCAACAAAGTACTAGAATTGGAAGCCACAAATGTCATTTTAACATTTTTTCAAGTGGACAAGAAGGACAAACATTAGTGCAACAAGCACTATTACACTCGATAAATTTATTATTTTTAAGAGAGGATGACCCAAACGCGTAAATGTTGACGGTGTAGCTTATTTAGTGGTGGTGGTGATGATGATGAGATATAACTCGCCCCGACTATCACATCTCATTAGAGATATTCCCGTCCAGAATTTTTTCACAGAAAATCCAAAAGGGTCAAAGTCAACAAAAACTGAGTTATTAGTTGTAAATTTCCGAATAAACACCAAATTTTTAATGAATTGAGGAGCACGAAGGACATTTTGCAGGGCTAAATGTGGGTTCGGGGGAGATAATTTTGTGTGACCATAACCACAAATTAGAATTAAATTACCATTATCAATAATTATGCCACGATTTTTGCTCAAATTGAAATAAGAGGAGAGATTACCTGGTGCGGACGTCATATGCAAAGTAGCCCGGTGTGCATGTACCAATTTGCATCCAGAGAATTTAGTCTGAGTGTATGTATCGATGCCTTGATATCCTTATGGATCGGGACTGCTGATACACAATAGCGAAAGTCTACTGAGGTCGAGGCCCATGCAGGCCAGGCTACTGCTACACCAAATTATTTTGAGGTCCAGGCTGGCTTTGTTGCCGCTTTCATCGCCCACGGCCCGACCCGCTTTAATCTCGAAACAGCAGGCGACATAGGTCATCGCCATTGGCCCTGCGCACCCTGTACACGCCCATCATCCCAAGCTCGCTCGTGGTTCATGCTTGGCCCTCATCGATCGCCATCGCCACCGCGGACACCACTTATACCACCGCCACGTCCGCCATCACAATTTTCCTACAGTTTTGACCCTTTTTGTCACCCATGTTGTTACGGTTTTGACCATAATTTTTGGAGAATGATTGAAAGTCGTCGGTTTCGTAGGACGTGGCCACCATCATGGCGGAATTAGCTCGGGTAGCCACCTTTTTAGCCAAACACGTTTCTTCTAAGGTGAGCATGAAACGTGGTAGAACGGTTGGAGAGGATTTATTTGGCGAAGAAGAGTTCCAACCAATTATACGCCTCGGAGAGGCCTGCAACCATCTGAAGAACAATACGATCATTCGTGACGGGTGTGCCAACTGTCACGCCCATTTTTGACCGCGACATTTATTTTTTAGCGAACCCTCTGCTTAATAAAAAAAAGTTAGAAAATAAATAATAAATGCTAAAGTGCAAAAAGTGTTAAATGTTTTAACAAGGTGCAAAATGTTAAGGGTTCGCGGAGTCGCCACCTAATTAATTTGGGTGAATTAGGACACCTAAATGTTAACTAGTTTAAAGTAAACATTAACTCCATTTTAATGGTCTGCTAAACTTAATGAGATTCTGGGTAAGGGTTCTTTATTAATCTAGAGGGAAGGGGTTAGGCACCCTCTAAGATCCGCTAACTTGCGGTTGTCCTGCCAAACCTAGGGTAATTATTATGTTTAAAAATGCAAAATAAAAGCTCCTCATGCTTAATAAAATGTTAGGAAATAAAATAAATGCTAAAATGTTAAAATATTTAAAAGGTGCTTAAAGTATTAAAAGGGCAAAAGGTGCTATATGCTAAAGTACAAAAGAATGCTAGGAGGTGCTAAAATGTTAAGGACAAAATGTGCTAAAGGTGCTAAATGCCAAGGGGTGATTAAAAGTGCTAAGAAGGGCTAGAAATGCTACAGAATGCTAAGGTGCTTTATGGACTAATTATGTGTTCATGCAAAGGTTATTTACGGACTAATTATGTATCGCTAGCTAAATTAATCTTGCCTAACTCGCATAATATTATATAAGAGGTGCTTTAAGATGATTCTTGAGAGTTTAGGAAAAAATCTGTTATGGATTTTAATAAGGAACAAAATGTTGTTTTATGATGCAAGTTAAATCATTTAGATCATTTTTGCAGAATTTAGACATACGCCTATGATCTAAAAGACAAATAAAGAAGAAGTGCGTTTCTAAGTTTAAATTACCTTCCCACCTCATATGTTCAAAGGCTAATTGCTAGAAGTTCTCCTATTAATTACAAAATTAAATAATAAAATTACAATAAACAAATAAAGGCATAAAATGAGATAAGGAGGTTAAGAGAGTGAAGGGATTGGAGCGGATGACTCCGTCGTATTTGTTTTTCTAGGAATTTCTGAAGCGGGAACGCGAATGCGGATGCACATATACGCGGGTTGCCATTTGAAGTAGCTCGTGATGAGTCTCGCCGGGAGACTCTTCATTTTGCTCCGGTGCGTTTCATGTAAAAATAAAGAAAGATAAGGATTAGTACACGCTCAAATTTATTTAACCAAAACAAGCACTTGGCACATAGTTTATTTTTTAAAGCACACACATACATAAAGACCAAACAAAGGATAATATTAGATAGGGATAAGCAAGCAGATGGCAAAGGAAATAAGAATGAGCATGTATGTAGACTGCATAACCAGCTGCTAGTATTATACGCAACCCCTAACAATTCCAAGTAAAGACAAGTAAACAATAGGCTTAAGTAATTCCCTATTCTTGAAGCCATCTTATCAAGCAAGCATATGAAGAGTAAGCAGCCACAAACAGAGGAGCGAAAGGGGCAGACAGCCTGTGTATCGAGTATTTTAGAAATCCAAGTAAGACAAACGTGTACATCTTGGCAGGCAATTCAGGTAACTAAAACAGCTGGGTGTGAATGTCCTAAGTGCGAGCCTATATGAAGGTGATTAGTAGGGATCCAAGCCCCGTCGTACTAGAGTGAAGAAAACAACACATATAATTAAACACGCGAGGAGACAAAAGACGACATGCAGTTTTATATTCGGTCCTGACTCTCTTTAAATATTAAGGCCGCAAAAACAGACCCAAGTTGCAAAGAACAGTCCAAAAGAGATCCATTCAGGCATGGGCTTTGATAAGGCAGACAATACATAGATATAACAAACCCAAATAACTAGTATTTCATATCTAGAGATGGCAGACTCAGGTTCATTTTTCAGGTATACATGTAGACAGGATAACGTACAGACAAGAAAAAATAGAGGCTCGTGACTTGGGAGTAAACACTTAAACAACACAGCGGACAGATCCACACAGGTCTGCAACACTAACAGATTCTTTATTTTTCAAGACAGAGAGAAGTGTGACCCCGAAACAGACAGTAACCATTACGTGGTCCTATTCTTTTATTTGTAAGAAGGAGAGCAAAGGACAAATTCTCCAACAACACGTACACTTCGCTGTGTTTTATGAACAGTGGCAGTTTCGTATACCAAACAGAGGAGATTTCATTATCTAATATCACGTTTCATTTAGCAAGTAGTTGCAAACCCAGGTTAACTAAATCGATCAACACAGCGCAATACTTTGACATTAATAGCAGGACAGTAGCATGATAATCTTAACTAAGAATGATTAACCGAAACAGAATACGACAAACCATAAAACATGGAAATAAACTAGAATCGTGCGGAATTTGAAATTACCTTCTCCGCAATAACCGAGGCAAAGATATCAAGTCGTCGGTCCACTCGACGGGTTATTGCGATGCGATTGAAAAGGGGCAGAGCTGGTGCTTGGAAAATGATTGCTGGTTTCTTAATGTGAGAGTTGATTAACTGGTTCAAGGTAGGTTTTTCGGATTTCCTACTGATTGATGCTAATTCTCTGGGTGCTGAGTCCCTAAATCCCCATGAAATTGATTATTGCTCTTCGACTCCTCTCCCAATTGAGCTCACGCATGCATCGGTTTGCCCTCCCACCGATTGATCAGCCGCTTTTTCAATCTGTAAAAAAAACGATGGCCTCGACCGCTCGCCTCATCGTGCTCTTCGAATCGTCTTCTGAATCCCCCAATCGATGCCTATTGCATGCATAGTGGTTCTATATTTATAGCTAGGATTTGGATTCCAAGTTGGTAATCACCGATTTTGGGCGGATTTCGTCGATTCGTGCTTGATTCGTGCGATTTAGAACTGATCTCGTGCGATTCGAACAGGCGAAAATAAGGTAAACGATTTGAATGATTTGGTTTAGTTATGGCAAGAAGAGCTGGCTGGGGTGAGTGGATAAAAGAAAGCCCGGATTCTCCGGCGAGAAATCCGGGCATGGCGGCGACGGGTTCTCAGTTTCGTTTGCGTTTAGGTTTTCGTTGAGGGAGATAGGCGATGGGCAAGGGAAGTGATAGGGCTGAGGGGGATATAGCTGGGGCGTGGGCTTGCGGGCTGAAGGGAAAATAAAGAAGTGTTGGTATGAGTGGGCTGCGATGGTGGGTTAATTAATTAGGGTATTAGTGTTTAGGAGTTAATTTTAGGTGTATTGTTAATTTTATTAGTGGTAAGCTATTTTTCAAATTATGATTAGATTATTTAGGTGCTAAATTAGTCTAATTTCGAGTTATAAAACTATTACGATAATAAATGCGGGTGTGTTATTTAATTAGTGCTTAATATTTTATAATGTGATGCTGTTATTAACTTATTTATTATGCGTATTTTATTATTATTTTAAGCTAAGATTGAATTATCTTAATGTGATTTTAGGCGCTACAATAATTATTAAATTATTTAAATGCTAAATGCAAATATTTAAGGGCTGCTTAATTTTTTTTTTATAAATGCGACGCTATTAAATGCCTGTATTAGATTAAAATTGATTACAAATGATTATGAAATTCTCTTGCGTATTAATAAATGCGGCTATGCTATTTGACACAACGTCATTGCTAAATTATTTATTTTATGTACTTATTAATAATTATTATTTAAGAACTATGACAGGGCCTAAAATTAATAAATGCGGGCGCGAGGTTCTAAGTGTTTAATTTTCTGCGTAAGACGTGGTGCCATTATTAAATTGCTTATTTATGCCTGTATTATTGTTTTATTTGCTGTATTTTATTATAAAAAATCATAAAATTATTTTACAAAATTAGTCTAATTTTATAGCTAATGACTGGACGGGAGGGTCAAAATCAGCGTCAACAATACCCTCTCAGATGGAGACGATGGAAGAATCTTCTGACAAAGACGCTGACGACCATAGCCAATTTTGTCTCGACCGTAATTAGAACGCCGCAGTAAGGCCAGCGGACTAAACCGCCCCAAAGGTCGGTTACGACGTTATGACGACATCGCCGCCATGGTCAAAAACTGCGCGCTAACGCGACTGGGAATTTGTCCCAAAGGTCGAAGTTATGACGACACCGAGCTACCATGGTCAAAACCGCGCTAACGCGACTAAATTTGTAATTGTGTCCCGAGTTACGATGACATCGCTATGGTGCAAAAAGCAAAAATAAAAATAATCGCTTCAACTCGCGTACTCATATGGCTTACGGTGGCTGGTTTACGTGACGCTAACGAGCGATGTGACGCTGAGGCCGCCGCCATTCTTATCAGCGCCGCAACCCCAACAAATTGCCCCGTCAGAAGAGAAAATCCACGCCAGGTTCCCCGCTTCGCATGCTAAGACTTAAACAAACGGTTAGTGCATAATCATAAAGCAAAATGACGATGACGATAGTTTTAAAAGTAATGCGATCGTGAGTAAAATGTTATCTCGCAAAATGACGCTCGCTGCTGATGCTGCGAATGCGCCGTGGCTTTCGCCCTGCATGCACGCAAGGCGATAGCTGAATGCGATATGTCGCCCGCCGCAATCGCCTCGCATTGTAGCTCAAGAAAGAAAGTGCTTATCCGCTAAGACGTAATAATAAAACACGAAAAGAAATGCACTTCAAAGTATAGAAATCGCCTCGCGTATGTGATACGCCACGATAGTGTCATTTTCGACTTGCGCCGATAACGCCGCTGTTCGACGCGCCGGGCGCCGCTGCGTAGACGCACGCCGATGTCGCCGCCGTACATACGCCGCTAACGCCGCTGCTGACGTGACACGCTGGCGCGCCGCACAGACGCTGGATGACGACGCCGCCGCTCGGACGCTGCCGCCGGGCGCCGCTGCAGACGCACGCCGATGATGTCGCCGCCGACACACGCCGATAACGCCGCCGCTCGGACGTATCGCCGCCGGGCGCCGCTGGCACGCAATGTCGCGATGTCGCCGCCGACATAACGCCGATAACGCCGCCGCGGACGACCGGGCGCCGCTGCGCACGCACGCCGGCGATGTCGCCGTCAACATAACGCCGATAACGCCGCTGACGATTGCCACGCCGCTGCTGCAGACGCACGCCGACGATGTCGCCGCCGACATACGCCGATAACGCCGCCGCTCGACGATTGCTGCCGGGCGCTGCCGCAGACGCACGCCGGCGATGTCGCTTTCGACATACGCCGATAACGCCGCGCTCGACGTATCGCCGGGCGCCGCCGCCGACATAACGCCGATAACGCCGCCGGCCGGGCGCCGCCAGACGCAGCGCCGGCGATGTCGCCGCCGACATACGCCGATAACGCCGCCGCGGACGATTGCCGCCGGGCGCCGCTGGCAGACGCACGCCGGCGTCGCCGCCGACATACGCCGATAACGCCGCCGCCGGACGATTGGCCCGGGCGCCGCTGCAGACGCACGCCGATGATGTCGCCGCTCGACATACGCCGATAACGCCGCCGCCGGACGACATCGCCGGGCGCCGCTGCAGACGCACGCCGGCGATGTCGCCGCCGACATAACGCCGATAACGCCGCCGCCGACGTGTTGCCGGGCGCCGCTGCAGACGCACGCCGATGTCGCCGTCGACATAACGCCGATAACGCCGCTGCTCGACGTATTGCCGCCGGGCGCCGCTGCAGACGCACGCCGACATGTCGCTTCGACATACGCCGATAACGCCGCCGCTCGACGTATTGCCGCCGGGCGCCGCTGCAGACGCACGCCGGCGTCGCCGCCGACATAACGCCGATAACGCCGCCGTTCGACGTATTGCCGGGCGCCGCTGCGCAGACGCACGCCGGCGATGTCGCCGCCGACATAACGCCGATAACGCCGCCGCTCGACGACGTTGTCGCCCCGTAGAATAAATGCTCGCAAGCTTCGAGAAAACATTAGTGTATACCGCTTAAACGAAATGATAAATACATACGAAGTGCAATTTTATGGTAGAGATGTCGCCCCCGATACGCCCGGATGATATCGAGATGTTGTCCTTGACGGACATGCCAAATGCCGCAATCGATTTAATTGCCATGACGCCTTTGTTGCGCGATCGTTGGTTGCCAATTTGACTTTATGCCCGAGTTGATGCGCTAGGTTTTGTTGCGAACTTTGAACTTTGATCGCCGATTGTTGATGCCTTCTCACTGCTGTTGCTTTTGCTACGACTTTGATTGTTGTCATCCTCGCTTCACGCTTCTTTCTCGCTTCTCGTGAAGAAACTTTGCCGTATTTTCTACTTCGCTATCGTGACTCTCTCTCGTTAATATGAAAAGACTGCGCCAAAGAAACGCTTGTGAGTTTTGGGGTCGATTCATATTTGACTTCGCCTTGTTCCTCGACATCCGCGTTCGACTGATTGGACTCGCAACCCTTGTCCGTTTCCTACCTTGTCCCAGAATATGCAAGGGCGTTTGACCTAAAGTGGGTCTCAATAAAGTTGCTTGTATTTAGTGATGTTTCGCCTTCGATTTCGCCCGTAGGTTGCCATTTGTCGCGTAATCGGGCGAGGTGCTCGACGGATTTACGCCGCTTTTCTTTCGAGACTTCGCTTGTTATAGGATCCAAGACAGTTCCGACTGCTCGCTTCAAATGCCCTTGAATTGGTCATGTCGCCGACCGCGTTTTGATCTTGTGAAATATCGACGCTCGCCATTGCTTAGTCAAATACAAATCGACCTTTGGGAGATGGTAAATCCTTTAGACAACATGTAGCAAATCCGTGTTAGTGTAAAGCACGTGATTTTGCGTATGTAAAACATTTAGCAAGTACATATTGCATATAAATTGCCACATCGCAAAGTAGTCCTAACATGCACGGGACCCCTTTATGCCGTGAGGTAGGCCTAAACGCCACATACGCGAGGTCATGATGGATTTGTCCCAAGCCCAATCAGAATGCTTTTGTTGGAAATGGCAACCAAACGACGGCACTTTTCCAATTTCAATGACATGATTAGGTTTGGATTTGTCTATCAACGCCACGCTACACATAATATGCCGTTGGTCGTTGGGTTGAGAAACCCGCCGACAATTTTCGTGTCTTCCTAATCAGGCGCCGATGCCAGGGACCGACTCACCTAAGGTAAATGCATGCATGCCCTAAAATAAAGGGTGGTATAGCTCTATCTTAAGTTTCTAAGATTTGGCTTACTAGACGCAAGGTTCCCGAGTGGACTACTCGAGTGAGAAGGCTACGCGACCACCGGTTAGACCGGACACTCCACGTATATTACCAACTCTCCTAAATTTGGATTTTGAAGAAAGAATTTTGCTGAAGCACCCAGCGCACCTCGCATGTAATGTGTGATAGTGTGAATTTTCCAGAGTGGAAGAAATATGAGCGGAATGCCAGTTTAGGGAAAGCGGTAAGCAGGTAGCAATTAAAATAAACAAAATATAGCACACAAAATTAAATGCAAAAAATAATGCCGAATAATAACCCTAGGTCTGTTATGGTTAAGAACCTTAATTCTCCAGCGGAGTCGCCATTTCTGTCACGCCCATTTTCGACCGCGACATTTATTTTTTAGCGAACCCTCTTCTCCGGGCAGCGAACCGAGGCAGCGTATCAAGTCGTCGGTCCACTCGACGGGTTATTGAGATGCGATTGAAAAGGGGCAGAGCTGGTGCTTGGAAAATGATTCGGTTTCTTAACGTGAGAGTTGATTAATCGTTCAAGGTAGGTTTTTCTGATTTCCTCGATTGATGCTAATTCTTCCGCCGAGTCCCTAAATCCCCATGAAATTGATTATTGCTCTTCGACTCTCCCACTGAGCTCACGCATGCGCATCGGTTTGCCCTCACTCGATCGATCGCCGCTTTTTCGAATCAGTAAAAACGATGGCCTCGACCCCGCCTCTCGTGCTCTTGAATCGTCTTACGAATCCCCCAATCGATGCCTATTGCATGCATAGTGGTTCTATATTTATAGCTAGGATTTGGATTCCAAGTTGGTAAATGTCGGTGATTTTGGACGGGATTCGATTCGTGCTTGATTCGTGCGATTTAGAACTGATCTCGTGCGATTCGAACAGGCGGAAATAAGGTAAACGATTTGAATGATTTGGTTTAGTTATGGCAAGAAGAGCTGGCTGGGGTGAGTGGATAAAGAAAGCGGATTCTCCGAGAAATCCGCACGGCGACGGGTTCTCGGTTCGTTTGCGTTTAGGTTTCGTTGAGGAGATAGCGATGGGCGAAGTGATAGGTGAGGATATAGTGGGCGTGGGCTTGCGGGCTGAAGGGAAAATAAAGAAGTGTTGGGCCGCGGGAGCTGGGCCTGCGATGTGGGCTGGGTTAATTAATTAGGGTATTAGTGTTTAGGAGTTAATTTTAGGTGTATTGTTAATTTTATTAGTGGTAAGCTATTTTTCAAATTATGATTAGATTATTTAGGTGCTAAATTAGTCTAATTTCGAGTTATAAAACTATTACGATAATAAATGCGGGTGTGTTATTTAATTAGTGCTTAATATTTTATAATGTGATGCTGTTATTAACTTATTTATTATGCGTATTTTATTATTATTTTAAGCTAAGATTGAATTATCTTAATGTGACTTTAGGCGCTACAATAATTATTAAATTATTTAAATGCTAAATGCAAATATTTAAGGGCTGCTTAATTTTTTTTTAATAAATGCGACGCTATTAAATGCCTGTATTAGATTAAAATTGATTACAAATGATTATGAAATTCTCTTGCGTATTAATAAACGCGGCTATGCTATTTGACACAACGTCATTGCTAAATTATTTATTTTATGTACTTATTAATAATTATTATTTAAGAACTATGACAGAGCCTAAAATTAATAAATGCGGGCGCGAGGTTCTAAGTGTTTAATTTTCTGCGTAAAACGCGGTGCCATTATTAAATTGCTTATTTATGCCTGTATTATTGTTTTATTTGATGTATTTTATTATAAAAAAATCATAAAATTATTTTACAAAATTAGTCTAATTTTATAGCTAATGACTGGACGGGAGGGTCAAAACTGGGTGTCAACACCAACATTCTTGAGTTGATCCGACAACTCCTTGAGCCTTTGACAATAGGTAGAGACATTCAAAAAATCCTCCATATTTATGTGGGAGAATTCTTGCTCAAGGGTCACGACACGAGAATTTTTGTTATCTTGGAATATATCATGCAACCTATTCCAAGATTTGATTGTCGTGGAGTCAGGTTCGATGATTATCTGTAAGTGGTCTGTAGAGATGGTGGTATCATTGGAGCATTGTAGCATCAAGAGTTGCCCACAACTCTATTTCATCATCGGTGGAAGACACATTCTCCTTGCCTTTTTCCTGGTTTACGATGTGATAGCGGACTCTATGAGATTTTGCGTGAATTTTAAAGAGTTATGTCCACTTTGTGTACTGGACGTTCTCCATTTCAAGAACAATAGGGATGTTGTTCTTGATGTTGGAGACTGCAAAGACAAGATGAAAGGTATTCTTTGTGGTAGACATGATTGAAGAATAAGAAGAGAATTAGGGTTTCGGAAAAAAAACTAAGCGGGGGGGATGACCGAAGTGGGGTCGACCGAAGGGGAGTAGGGCGACGGAAGTTGTTTTTATGGAGAAGGAAAACTTTTGCCCTAGATTGTTGATACCATGAAAGAGGTTGATACCATGAAAGAGAATAATCCCTTGAGTATTTTCATTAATGTAATTGATTTATATACATGATATACAATAGTAAACCTAGCCTATAATTACAAAAATCAAATATACATTTTCTTAATACAAAAGATTACTATCATAATTACAAATGTACATTATCACTAATAATATCATAGGAATATACGATGTATATTCTATCATAAACTATTAACAAAGGACATATCTAATTAATTTCAAATATTTTAAAGGCATAATTGAAAACAATTCTGTATTTTAAAAGTTGAAAATTAATTCTTCCCTTTAATTTCTTTATAAGAAAAAAATTGGCTTAGAAAAAGAATGTTTTTATATACTGATGTATGAAACTATGAACTGTGGAGTGGTCAAAGAGTAGGATGATATAGTCGTATGGAAGTGATATTATGACTTGATGGCTGAGGTCTTGTCTTTCCTATGAAATTCAACAGTAATTTGCAATGGTTCTCTTCTCCGGTCAAACAAATCTAGGGATGTAATTTGAAAGTCTACGCATAGTGCATTAATCTAAATTTATTAGATAGCCCATAATTGTAAAATGAGAATTTACGAGTTTTTCTTGTAGCGAAAGTGGAAGATTTGGATGAACCACGATTGGTAGTACTGGTCGATGGTGTTATGATATATCGGAGCAACCTCCCTAAACTCTTATTTTGATTGTGAGAGAACAATAATATACTCAGTGAAGTCTCACAACATGGATCTGGAAAGGGTAGAGTGTACGAAAATCTTATCTCTACCCTTAATAGGTAGAGCGAATGTTTCAAAAAAAGAGCATGTACTTTCTAAGAATTCTATCACTCGTACATGGAAACTATTAGGGTTACAGTATTTACCATAATATTACATTTACCCTAATGGGCTTTTACAACACCTTTTATAGATGGATCTTTATTTCCAACATAATCAATCAGAAGCCAGAATTTAAAGTATAGGAATTCTAATTCTTTAGAGTAATTTGGTTTTAAATTAATAATTTATATATATTTTAATAATTTTAAAAAATAAAAATTAGGTCATCTGAAATAAAGCTATTGAATTTCGACTGAAGCCATATTCGAAGCGCTAGCACGGGCCCTATAATCAATGCTTTGTGGGTTCATTTTATGAAAAAAAATATACATATTTTTGCGCATTAAGCTCGTTTTTAATACAACTTGGAGTATAGAGATTTTTACACTATTAGATTAGGTACTTAAAAGCAATTCACGTGTAACTATCCATAGCAAGCATAAATCTGTAGTACCTGAGAATAATTTATTATAGCAAATAAAATTATACTATTAATATAAAACAAATTACACTATCAGTATATACATATATACAAGTTAAATCCTTGAACATGTATATGATCGAGTTGCTTGTTCCTTACTCATCAACTGTAGTATATTTAAGTTACGTAACATTCATTCTCATAAAAAATCTTGCTTGATTATTACTAATCTTTTTTTTTTTTAATTTCCGACAAATAGGGAAGGAAATCTTACAACTCCTCATTTTAGATACTATGTTGTATGCCACGAATTCATAATACTTCATCCATTCTATTTATGTTGCATTTTTCATTTTTGAGAGTCAAATTTTACTAACTTTAAATTATATGTTATTTGACCGTCACATGTTGGGTTACAGTTTTATAGGGTTGGCCCATATTTTTAGTTGACCCGGCCCAATTTGGATATGACCCAGCCCAAGTTTATTTTAAACCAACGAAAAAAAAGGTAAGTACCCTCATTTCGTTCAATTTCATCTAGGGTTAGAGAAACCCTAATGTCGTCGTCTCTCTCCACTCTTAGCTTCTCTCTTCATGTCATTGTTTCCTTGCCAAAATGGACATGGCATAGAGTACTACTGCAACTAACATTTCGTTCAATTTCATCTAAGTGGCCCTATGTCATTTTTGTTGATATCGTCCATGTCATCGTCGGAGCTGCTGCAGCTGATCCTCCGTTTGATATCATCGTAGATTTGAGGTATTTAGTTCTCCCTTTATCTTTGATTACGATTTTATTGCCGCATCTGATCATTTGGTTTATGTTCCATTCGATCTTCTTTGTATGTTCAAATCCACCATTATTATCTGGATTTGTTGGTGATGTTAATGTTGAAATTGGTTGTGCTTACCTGAGATGTACGCTGGTGGGCTTAGATCTGCTGCTCATGTTCATTTTGCTCTTTAACTTTGTTGTTATTTTTGTTCGATTTGTCTCACTGTATTTGTTTCTCGATGGTTTATCTTTTGTTGTTCATATCAGTAAAAACACAAACAGATGCATAAACACCCCTGCACCTACTTGGATGGAACATGCTCCATCTCATTTGTAGTGAAAAGTTGAAATTTAAGGTAAGAAGTATTCTCTATTGTAAGATACTACTGTATTATGGGTGTGTTTGGGAAACTTTTGGTTGGATGTTGGAGCAGGATTCAATGTTCCTTAAAAACTCCTAGAAGAAAGTCATTGACCTTATAGAAATCTTCATCTCTCTAAATGCTTGTATTGTGCTTTCATCATTTCTCTAGTAGAAGACTAGCAATATTCAATTACCTTTTAAGTATAGTGTGATTATAAATTTTCTTTGAATGCATTAACTTACTTTTGATAATTTGATCTTTGTTCTCGCGATTATTCTCCATCTGTTGTTGGATACTCCAAAACATCTTCTAAATTTGGCTGTTCCATTCTTTGATTCTTTCATGAAAAGGTCGATACATTTTTTGCTGTTGGATCCCCTCTTGGTGTTTTTCTTTCCCTCCGCAATGTTCGTATTGGGATCGGTAATTCTTCTACGTCTATATTTAAGTGCATGTAAATTTCATTGCTTATTATTCCTTTGTGGAGGCAGTTGAGGGATGTATACTTTGTACTTTTGTGATACACCTCTTGAATATTTTACCATAAGCCTGTGAGTTTGTTGTCAGTTTGCGTGAATAGACATCTAGTATTTATTTTCATAGATATAATACGTTTACTTTTACTACAATCAGAATCTGCTAACCTTGTGCAGTATAAATCTAATCTTTATATATCACTTACACGAAAGATCTTTTTTACTTTAGTATCAGTAAATAAATGTTTGTCAAATTAAATTTTAAAAACTATTTGTCAAATCTTCCAGGTGCATTATGTTGCCTTTAGTTCTGCAAGTTCCAAGAATTCTGCGGGTACATACTATAAACTTTGTATGTTGGTGGTGACTGGTGCCTTACTTTATAAGGGGTTAACTCATGTTTTAGTTGGTTCTAGGCAACTCACGGGAGTTTGAAATATGCCAGTTCTTTTTTCTTCTCTATATTAAAGATGATGCATCTATTGCACTTAGTTATCATTTCTTATATTCTATTTTATCTTGGTATGAAAGACAGGGGGAAAGAATACTGGGAAGAGGATACTATAGTTGAAGAGATGTCAGCTTGTCGACAAATGTTCAACATATTCAGTCCTTTTGATCCAGTGGCATACAGGTTTCACTCTCGTCGTTGTTGCTAGTTTGTCAACTCTTTTGTTGTACAAGCTCATGTATGCTTCTTTCTTATTTCATAATAGAACCACTCGTCTGTAAAGAATATCTCAACAGACGCCCTGTTATTATACCCTACCACAGAGGTGGGAAATGACTGCATGTTGGTTTTCAAGTAAGGCCACCATATTTACCTAATTAATGTGTTAGGTTCCTTCTTCCGTCTTTATTAATGTGTATTCCGATACTACTTGGTGCAGGAATTTAAAAAAGAAGTAGTTTTGCGTTCACAGGCTTTTGTGAACAATATAAATATTGTAAAAAGGTGTGGTTTTTCCCTATTTGTTTATGTGACATTACATGCACATAAGAGTTGTATGTTTGTAATTGAGATAATACGATTTGATATCACACCTTAGGAAGTTCAATGTCCTGTAATCTTGCGAAGATAGACAACTGAATAATTAATTATTCGGCTTACTACAAATGGAACTTGTTGGTTGGATTCTAAATGACCTTAACAAAATCAGAAAATAGCTGTGTAATATGAATTGTCCATGGAATTAAAATCAACTCAGTGACCATGTTGAGCCTGTTATGATTAACATGAAGTGTCACCATGACTAGTATAGTGTGAGTAGGGTGCACATGATTAGTTTATTCTTATGGCTCCGAATGTTGAGATGCTGCCTTTAAATGATTTCTCAAACTTGTTTTCTTATCTCTCATATCTGCTTTAAGCTGGTTATACATCTTTAATTGCATGTAATGTAAGTTCAAATTTGATTTTCAAGAACAATGCAAGGCTAAGAGCTATCTTTACTGTTTGGTTAATGATACAAGAAAGACTACTCACAATTGATAGACTTGCAGCCTGGGGATAGAGGTTGATACCAAGTGTGTGATGTGTAACCAATGTGATGAAGATAGAAACCATTTGTTTGCTACATGTGATTTTACTGTGAGCCTATGGAGCATAATATTAGCCTGGCTATATGGTCAACCTGTTAGAGCTCATAATTGGGATCAACACTACCAATGGGTACTCACTAAATGGAAGTTAAGATAGGCTCAATTGTTCAAATTATTGTATGCTGAAATTGTGCATAGCTTATGGATGGAAAGGAATTTGAGGAAGTACATACAAGCAACACCTTGGAGAGTATGGCTAAGACTATTATTGTTGTTTGTAATATTAGAGTCCCTAGTAGAGTCAGATGTATGTTGCAACAATTGGTATTCTGAGTTTTCTGTCAAGTTGCATATTGGCAATACAGTGTACTGGTGTCTTGATTTACAGGTGGGAACATTTTATTTTGTAAAACAATTCGTAAATGTTTCAATATTGTGTATTAAAATGATTTGATTAATTAGTTGCATTTTAGTTACAATATGTTATTTTCTCTCCAATTTAACTATTATTGAAAAATTTAAAAATTAATTAATTCAAATTCAAATTTATTTAAAATTTTACTGCAAAAAAAAATATTAAATTAATAAAATTCAAATATTTTACTGCCAAATTTTTTAAATACTCAGATTTCAAAAAAAACGGGAAATAGTCAAAGTCAACGAGTAAATTTGTGACGGCATATGTCCGTCACATATTGTGTGACAGTTATTTAAACCGTCATCTATTAGTGACACTGGCTATAATGACACTTACAAAAACCGTCATCCACCTCCTCCGATGACAGTTTTTAACCGTCACCGTATGTTCTTTTTCTTGTAGAGATATATTTTACTTATGTAAATTGTATAATTTGTTCCGGTGAAGAGTGATTGATTAACCACCCTTCAATATATTGTGTTGGAACAATCTAAGGACAAAAGTTGAACAATAAATTTAATTTATGAGACATTGGCTTGAAAGGGAAATAGAAACAGAGTTAATTACAAAATATGTCACTTATCGTTGAGTATCCCATAAATAATATGATATTTCGATAAATTTATGCCTTTTTTACAGCAGAGTATTTATAAAGTAAAGATGTTAGATTGGGTTAGGATCCCACATTGGTTAGGAAATGGACTGTTGATATGTTGAAATGGACTGTTAATAAGCTTACATGAACTTGGACAATTCTCCCTCTTAAACTGACTTTTGAGTTAAGTCCAAGTGTCATCTTTATATAGTATTAGAGCAGGACCCGTCACCATTCAAATTTTCTAATGTTGGACCCCCATATTATATTGTTCGCACTTGAGAAGTCTTGTATTCGGATTGAACTAATGAGGGGAATATTTCACAACACCATATAGGAAGACCAAAATTCATTCTTAACATGATATCAGAGTCAGGTTCATCCCTATTTGGGTTTCTGGTCCACGCTCTAGTTTGCCTGAGCGTGAGGGGAGGTTACCATATTAGTTGAGAATGAACTGGTAATCTGCTTATATGGACATAGACAATCCTCTTCGGGTCATTTACACTTATGGCCCTATTTTGTGTTTTTCTTTAATTTGTGCCTCTCATAACAAATAACTTTATCGCAGGACATAAATTTATATTTTTACATTATAATATTTCATATGTCCTTGAAGAACTTATTTACCCCGGGCATAAGTTCAATTGCTAAAATGCAAAATTAAAACCAGCCTATTTAAAGATGCAATTTTATCTTCCTGCCCTCGTGAGCTAATTTTTGTGCTTAAATAAGAAGTGTCATATCTTTACAAAAGAATACATGCACCAACTTATAGTTGGGAGTTTTTGCTTTTAGACACATAATTTTTATATAGAAGTGGTAATGTGGAAGCAGCAGAAGCCTCTAGAGTCAATGTATTTATTGTTTAATTATTTTTCTTTTCTGGAAGGTTTAATTAATTGGAGCAAGGAGGCGAAAAGGTTAATTAGAACAAGTTAAAGATGTTACCATTATTAGGAGCTTCAAATGCATTGGTCACTATGAGTCTTACCATAAGTTTAATTGTCATATATTCATAAGGAGATTCATTAGCTCCTTATTCACGAATCAACGAAATAACAAAATTCATAAGTGCCCACACTTCTCATACATATATTATAAATTATTGAATCACATCGATATATAACAGAAGTTTTAGGGTCTTACATATTTGGATTCAAAGGTAATATTCTTGTATTTTTTGTTAAAATTTATAATTCTGTCACTAGCAATAGGAGACAATCCTAGGGCTGTGAGATCTATAAAAGATTAATGCACACACATGCAGATACACAAGTTGTAAAAGTTACAATTCAAAGACGTGCATTTAACACTATATGGAATTGATGAATCCTATTCAAATACCAAACTAATAATTTTAATTTGTACTTGTTTGTTCTAGCTAGTATATAATATACATCATGCCGACATGTTTATTTTACTTAAGACTGATAAAGATAATGACATTTGTTTCATTTTATAACTTATATCGTTATTATTGTGTCTGTTGATGCCCCCAATTTTTGACAAAAGAAAATAACATTTAATTTGTTTCATATCTTATATCGTTATTATTGTCCTATGCTGAAAGTATATGTATGTCATAAAGACAATCTGTATTAGGACAAAATGTACTTTATACACATTCATGTTTATATTAATGATGATTAGTATTATGACATTTGCATTTGTTGAATTGTTAGTTGACTGTTTATAATATTCTATAAATGCATCCTAGAGTTTACGTGGTTATTAATGGTGTGAGAATTAATATTATAACGTAACTCTTAAATTGTCTCGACTAATGATCATCGAGATTGAGATATCGATGATACACTACTACATTTCTGGCATAATGCGACGACTCATGCCTATCTAATGCAACGCCATATGTACAACCGTCGCATTAGATGTGGCTAATGTGACGGGTTCAAGCTATACCAAATCAGAAAATAGGCTAATGTAACGACATTTTGTGGTCGTTGCATTAGATAGGCTAATGCGACGGCTTATATCGTCTAATGCAATGCCCATACACACCGTCGCATTAACCTATCTAATGTAACGACTCATATAGGCTAATGCAACGGTCCCTTAATTTTTTTGTTAGACAGTGCGACCCAACTTTTTTTATTATACAACCTATATAATGCTTTGCGTCTTCTCTTCCATAAGGGCATGATACGCAGGGTAGTAACGACCGGAGTTTCTCCATTTCCGGCCAATTCCAGCATCCACCGGGACGAGATTTAGTCCAATAGCTTCGTCTCTTCAAGTCCGTCATTTCCATACCAAGTACCCTCATCGATTCATCCTACATCTCCGTCAATTTTAGATCGAAAAACCCACTGCAAGCCCATCTATTCCGGTCGTTTTTTTGCAAATACCGCCCGATTTCAAGGTTCGGCGTTGGTAGCATCACACTCGGCATCACCTTCCCGTCATTTTGACACCCCCACGTTGTTCGATTCTCACCAAAACGTCACAACACCCAATCGAAAAATCTGAAAATCCTAGCCGCCGCCATAACATTTTCCGGCGACCTGAGACACTGTCGACGACTGAGGTTGGTACCATTAGTTGCGTCGTCCTAACCCCGTCATTTTTCAACCATACACTTTCGGCGACCCAATCGATTTCAGTATTTTAATTTCCCCAATCGATTGCAATCATACACTTCTCCCCAGCTCGTCATCACATCTCCTACCACACCTCGTTATCGCCTTATCCTTCCCCACTGCTCGTCGTCTCCCTTTTTCACTCGTCGTCGCATCCACTTCGGCGAACTGCTCTTCCCTCTTCTCCAAGGTAGTAATAATCTCATTTAAATGGATTTTATGAATGATTATGGTTAATTATGTTTGGTTTAGACTAAATATTGATTCAGTGCGAGGTTAAGATGACATGTGACTTGCTTGTTATGATTGGTTTAGTTTATATTATTCCTTTCATATACTTACCTTAGTTAAATTTATCTTAGTATGAGATTGATAGGTATGTTGACATCTATTTTAGAACTTTTTATGTTGTACTCACTGATTTGAAGTAGTGTAGTCTAAGTGTGGTATTTTAGGGGTTAAAATTGTTTGTCACAGAGACAACTTGCTATCATTGATGAGTAGCTTTTTTATTTCCGTTGGTTTCATAGATATGGTTCCTGAAATTAAAAAGCTCAAAGGATTTTGAATAGTTATAGAAATGAGAGTACATATTCTTTCACTATAATCATTTTCTGCTGCTAAATCGTCTGTTTCCTGCTGCATTCTATCTCATATTTTGAATATTTATCCCCTGAATTTATATACAGTGCATAAGGGATCATATTGAGCAACAATGCATTTTGTAAGAAAGATATTTGATGTAAGGAACTGGTTCACTGATGTTGATGCTATATCTCATGTGGAGAAGTTTGCAAAGGGAAGCATATTCAGCATTTGAGGGTAGGGTAGATGATATCTTTGTGGTTTTTTGTGCTCTTGACTTTTCCATTTAGGACCGTATGTCCTGGCCTGGCAAATATCATCAAGCCTAGTCTATTAAAAAAAATCTCACCTGAGAGTTGTCCATTTTGGTTTCACATAATTTCTTGTAGTCTACTGTGTTTGATGCTCAACCTGTTCTGCTTAGTATCTTAAACTATCTAACTTGTAGCACTCTGTTTCAATTGGCTAGAAAGCTCGGTGCTTTTTAAATGTATAATCTAATAATATATTCCATTTTTAAAATATCTTTATATGATGTTTTTTGTGGTGAACTTTTATGTCTAGAAAAGTTACTGCTGCTTCAATATATTCTACTAACAGTCGCTTAAGTGTTAGCTAGTTTTATTTGGTTGTTTTGAGCATGTATAATTTTTTGTGATCTTGAGTTCCTATTTTCTGAAAGGAGCTGTTGCTGCAGGGGCTATGTATTTCCTGTTAGCGTTCACAGGATTCAACTTCTTTTGAGCATGTATAATAAGTATCTTTTAATATAGCATCTACCCTACCCTAAAATATAGCATATTCAGATGAGGCTTGCAACTGTCGACAGACTAGAAAAATGGGGGATTCAAGTTCCACGTGAATGTGTTCTATGCAATGTTGCACCTGTGGAAACCATGGATGACTGTGCTGGTGGTAGTCACGTCCAATGTGCTGATACTCAGAGATGTTATATTACAGCTGCACATTAGAGGGCAAAGTTATTGTAAATGGAGTATAAAAAAATATGTCCTATGGGGTGTAATATTGTAATATCGTATCAATGACAATCCCTTTTTAATCTTATCTTTCTCTTTTTATTATTTATGTTGTAATTATTTTTTTTCTAGAGCATTATCTCATACAGTCGTCGCATAATTTGTTATTTTTTTTCTTCAAACCGTCGCATTAGCCATTTAGCCGTTGCATTAGGTGTTTCTAGGACTCTTCAAATCAGATGCATATTTAATGCGACGGCTGTACATGACCGTCACATTAGGTCTACCAGCCTTTGCATTAGATATTCACCTAATGCGACGACCTTGTACAACTGTCGCATTAGATATGCAACGGCTGTACAAGGTCGTCGCATTAGGTCCCTTTAGCCGTTGCATTAGATCTAATGCAACGCCAGAGGATGCAACGGTTCCTTGTCGTTGCATTAGACCTAATGTGATGGCAAAAGGGCCCTATTGCGACGATTTTGAGGCATCGCATTAGGCCATAAATGTAGTAGTGATATGCGATACGTCGACATGTGGTCTGCATCATATCCTTAGGGGATGTAGTATGTCTCACTTGCTACGAGTTATGGAAACTCGTGATGAACGCATGGATACTTGTTGAAGTATTGGTATACCCCGCTGATGCATTATTTTGTTGTATGTCTATAATGTCATCGGCGTGTGGGAGATAGAAGTCCTTAGACTTGAGGTCGATACCACCTTATTTACGGAGTAATGTACTTTGATTCTGTCCTAACCTAAAATGCCTTATAGGTTGAGACACGGCTTGTTTTGGGTACGTTACGAAGTAGATTAAAGGTGGTAGTTGAGCCAAGAATAGAATTCATTCCTCGAATGTATATTCGAGAGAACACTCATATTCTCATATGGTATTAGGTTGACTAAGTCGTTGGCCAACGCAATGGACATGTCTTCGATATGGTCCTGTTGTCAACTAATATAGATGAGATATAGTGATCAAGCCATTTGGATAGACACTTGACAAATTCTAAGCTTGATTGAGTGTGTCATGAATGAAAGGATTTTATCTTCTCACATAGAGGTTCAGTTCACATGTTTCGTGTAGCTAAACTTTACATATTGAGTTCGTCTTCCGGCGCAGTCTAGGAGTTTCTTTACCGACTTCATTTGACAAACACAACATCAAAATGTATAAAATTCACATGATGATAGATTAAGCCAAAAGGGAATGATTAGGAAGAATATTAGATGATCCACCCATAAACTCTACTTTGTTTTTAATAACTATCTGGTATTAGTGCCTGTTGGCTTGATTAATCAAGATCGCCTAGGCAGTAGATATTGAACCGTCTTGACTTCTTGTCGTATTTATTTATTATTCATTTAAGAGAGACACGCTGCATACTATGTGTTTCTTCATTCATATGGCTCGAACTCTAAATTTTTAATTAAAAATGACGAGATCACATTCATCCGGCCTCAGACTTTGGTAGTCGCATAAACTTTACTCTCTACCCTCTCTCCCTAACATTTTAAAAAGAGAATTATTATATTATACTAGATATTAGTCATATTCATGAATAGAAACTTTGACTGCCATCATTTCTTATCCAGTTTGTCTAGTATACTTCAACAATGACTTTGTTAATTTGTCATTATTTTTAAGATTTGTACATGTTATAGTACTGATAGATACACAATAGAATCTACATTTACCATTGTCACGACCCGGCCCCGGGCCCGCGACTGGTGCCTTACCCCGGGCACCCTAGTGATACAACATCAGAGAAAAACCAGCGGAAATAAAACATACAGATATGAAACAAGATAAAAGAAAACAGGCTAACCAAAACGGTTGCCTTTTTGCATATATATACAGAAATTTGAACAGTTACAACCTTTACAACCCTGCCCACAACAGTACTACAGACCTCTAAGAGTGTAACAACAACTATGACGGGACAGGGCCCCGCCATACCTCTGAATGTACAAGAACCTACAACTCAGGGAAACATACCAAAAGATAAGCCTCCGGAGAAACGGAGCTTCCTAATCTGTTGTCGTGATCCTATGAGCGAGGATCAACAACCGATGTACCTCTACTGCGGCGATGAACGCAGCCCGAAGGAGGTTAGTACAACAGTACAGTATGTGGCGAAAATCAGTAAATGAAATCATAGTAGTCTATATAAAGCGAGACATATATGATAACCAAACTACAAATACATAATATGTAAGTCATGTCAAGTCGGGGACTCACGCCTCAAAGTCATCACTCAAATATAACTATGGGTCTCATGCCCGCAACATCAATCATGCGTGGAACACCTTCCTCATCGCCAGCGATCTACGATAACCATACCAAGGAGTACACATGAACACAGTCCACGCGTGTCATAAAAACCGTCTGAGGCAAGTCTGGCTAACTACGGATACCAAACGCATCATCAATCGGCCGAGGAGCAAGTGCGAAGCCAACTACGGATACCAAATCCGTACCAACAAATCTATATAACCATACCACGGCGACCCGTGGCAACGAAAGCCAACTACCGGATACCACTGCGCCACGTAGTGGCGGCGGGGCAAATCTGAACTAACTATCGATACCGCCGTAATCACGAGACTTTGTCACAAACTGAGCAGGGGCAAGTCTGAAGGCAAACTACGGATACCAAGCCGAATCGGAACGACTTCGGGCAAGTCGAGCCAACTACGGATACCAAGCGAATCGGTAAAACTTCGCGGAGCTAGTCCATGGAATAATAATCGCAGCGTGCGTGGAATGCTCGTCACCGCCAGACGCCCAAGTAAGATCATCATAAATCAGCCGGCCCTCCATCGAGAGACGCGGTGGTATAGAAATACAATACTAGCACGACAAGGCTATCACACGCAAACATAGGCAAGTTACACACAACTCAAGATACTTTCATTTTATGCCAAAGTCCAGGTTTTAACCCCAAAGTACTACATACGTTAAATTCTTTTTAAAAGATTCATTTCTTTTACAAAGGTCACCCGATGCCCGTATTATAAAAATAGGGTGACTAACATTTTTAAGTAAACCAAAACAACATCCATACTTTCCTTTTTAAACCAAATTACCATTTTAAAACCAATGATAAAACCATTCTTTTGTTTTCATAAAGTCGTTATAACTAACTTCCCATAAAGATGTTATAACACTTTATGTTTTAAACCAACTTAAGATAAAACAATGTCTTTCTTTTAAACGAAAAACTCTTCAATTCCTCAAGTCTCTTTTCTTTTAGAAATCAAGTTCCTTACTTTGGAAATTTAAGAAAATTAATGCTTGTTTATAATGATTCTTATTAAAGCAGCCATGATCTAGGAAATATAATACAATTTTGTCTTATCTTAGCTTCTATGCAGATGGAGGTTTCTACTGGTTTTAATAGTAATTAATTAGTCAATACATTTTCCTTTAATAACGCGATGGTTTGTTCGATACTTATTCTCATTTCCAAATCAATATAATATTATTCCTTTTAAAACCCAAGTACCCATTTCTCATAAAAGCGTTTCACAACCTGCTTAACACAACCCAAGTCCTTATTATTTCACATCAAGTCTTTTATCTTTTAAAAACCACAAACCATTTCTTTGCCCACATAAAGTTGTTATAACCAACTTCCCATAAAGCCGTTATAACACTTTATGTTTTAAACCAACCAAATTCATTTAACACATGTACGTCTACCGTACTACATAGTTCACAACATATCATGCTAGAAAAGATAGGAAGAGGTTCACATACCTCGCGACGATTATCGACAATTAGCAAAATGCTCCAAGTACTACAACCTTGCTAGCCTTTTCCACCCTTCAAGTAGAATACGCTACTCGTAGTACTTCCACCTATAATGGCCATAAAACGCCTATTAACTTCTAGTTATCTTCGTAGAATATTTCTACGGAAAATTCGGCAGCACCTCCCTGTTATACCCCGTAGTTCTGACCCTACGTATGAGAGCGCACGAAAGCATGTAGGACTTAAAATTTTCAAAGGGTAGGTTGACGGGTCATTCCGGACGGGTTTTAGTCAACTTTGAAGCGGGTTATGACCCGGTACATTGAGAGTTCCTAAGTGTTTCAAAGGCCTAGGGCGTAGCTCGTTGAGTCTAGATTCCAACGCAACCAACCGTTTGTCGATAGGACATCAGAGTAGGAAGTTATGAGAGTTACAAGTTCAGTGCAATGACGAAATGTGTTTCGGACAAAGCGGCGGCGCGGACGCGGCGCGCGCGCCGAAATCTGAGGGGTCGCTGAAGTTTCAGCGCCGCGGCGCCGGGAAGCAGGGCCGCGACGCCGGAAGATCTGAGGGTCCGCAGGAGTTGCGGCGCCGGGAAGCAGGGCCGCGGCGCCGAGGCGGGATTCTGGGCGGAAAAACTTAGGAAAAGGCTGATTTCTCTTTTAAAAAGGCCATGGGAGGGTGACAAGTGTCCCCCCCATCTGATTTTGCTTGCATGGCTTATATTGACCAAGTCTTGTAGACTTGGTCATCTCTCAAACATCTTCCTCTCTCTAAAAATCAGCTCCTCCTTCTCTCTAAAAACCCAAGAAAAATCTGAAAGTTAAGAACAAGAAAAGGAAGCTTGTAGCTAGCTTGTGGTGGTGTTCTCGGCAAGGAAGCTAGCAACATTTGGAATAAGTTTGGCTAACACTTTAAGGTAATGATTTTTCCTTTAGATTTAGTTATAGTGTTGCATGTTAAAAAGAAAGAACTTGTGGTAGTAAATAATGCTCCTAGAGTCATTGCATGCTAGAAATGAGGTTTGGATATGAAGAATGGGTTAAGAAGAGATTATGAGCATGTTGTAGCCTAAAAACTACCTTAGAATTGTTAAGTGAATTGTTGTAAACTTATGGGACATGATTTTGGGTATGTAATCCCCTTTGAATTGTTGGATTGATTGAGCCTTAAATGTGGTGTTTTGATGGTAATTTCGGCCTTGAGAAAGGTGGCAAAGTGAGTAGAAACAAAGGAAATGCTGCCCAATTTTTCCCTAGAATTTAGTGGCTTGGAGTTAGATTATTCTACATTGAAATTAGAGGTTAATGAACGTATCATGATTATTATAGGTTGAAATATTACTTGCGGTAGTTGAGCTTGACAAGCGGATTGACCAAAGAGGTATGTGGAGCTTTCTTATCTCTTGAGCATGAGTAATTTGAACTATATAGTACGGTAGACGTACGTGTTTTAAATGAAGTAAATCTACTTGTTGTACTTGACTTGTTTTAAGAAAATGTCTAAGTTGGTTGGGTTAGAGAGTTAACCCACTTATTCCTTAGTAATGGTTTAACCTAAATAAGGTAGATAAGGATTTCGTGACATGAAGAAGTATTACGGAAATGGTGTGAGTTTGATTTGAAGTATAAGTCTCTTGGTTAATAAAAAGAACGAAATCTTTTGAAACATAAGGAGTTATAACGGCCTTATGGGAGGTTAGTTGTAACGGCCTTATGAAAGAGTATGAACGTCTAAAGCTTTAAAGCATAAAGTTAGTATAACGACTTTATGGGGAGTTGATTATAATAACTTTATGAAAGGTTAAAGAGTTGGTTTTTCTTGGATAAGGTCATGAAAATGAGATTCATTTTGTGTGTTAATGAAAGCCTAAAGAAGTTATGAGTTTACTTGACGCATCATGATGAAGGATTCCACGTATGCTTCCATTGTTCGATTATGAGTTTACTTGGGCGTGCGCCGTGATGATGAAGGATTCCACGGGTATGCTTCCATTGTTCAGTTATGAGTTTACTTGGACGTGCCGCCAGTGATGAAGGATTCCACGGGTATGCTTCCATTGTTCAGTTATGAGTTTACTTGGGCGTCGCCGATGATGAAGCGATTCCACGTATGCTTCCATTGTTCGATTATGAGTTTACTTGGGCGCCGCCGGTGATGAAGGATTCCACGTATGCTTCCATTGTTCGATTATGAGTTTACTTGACGCATCGCCCGGTGATGAAGGATTCCACCGTATGCTTCCATTGTTCGATTAGGAGGTTAATTGGACGCATCGCCATGATGAAGGATTCCACCGTATGCTTCCATTGTTCGATTATGAGTTTACTTGGGCGTCTGCGGTGATGAAGGATTCCACGGGTACGCTTCCATTGTATTTTGATTATGAGCTTCCTATTCTTCATGCCGTGTAGTATATGATTGATGTTCTTATTGTTAGTAAGGCACAGTAAAAGGTAATTTGATTTCATCCCTGATCCCAGCTTGTTTTCAGACTTATGTTTCATTACAGCATTTTCAGTTTCACATACTTGGTACCTGTTGTACTGACCTCCTTCGGGGGGCTGCGTTCATGCCGCAGGTCGAGATACGTAGCTTGCTGGTCCACACTCTTAGGATCACTGTTCATTTTCTGGAAAGCTCCATCCCTCCGGAGGCTTTGTCTTTTGGTATGATTCCCTGAGGTTATTTACTTTTGTACATTCAGGGGGTATGGCGGGGCCCTGTCCCGCCACAGTCGTTATTCCTAGAGGTCTGTAGTCACGTTTGTGGTTTGGGCTGTAATGATAAGATGTACTGTTTCACTTTCGGTTAAGTTATTTTATGAAAGGCGGCCTTATCGGCTTGCTAGTGATGTTTACCTTATACAGATTTTGTTTCATGTATGTTCCGCTGCTATTCTCTGATGCATACCTGATAGGGTACCCCGGTAGGGTACTAGTCGCGGCCCCGGGGTCGGGTCGTGACAAAAGTGGTATCAGAGCAGTTAGTCCTCGGAAAGTGTCTACTGCATCGTATCTAGTAAGTCTTGATTATCGGTGTGTTGTGCACCACATCTATAATCAGGAGGCTGCAGGATATTTAGGATTGGTTTCCATTCTTCTCACTCTGAGATCGTGCCTTAGAGCTGTGTTATAAGTTGGACTCCCTCTGACGTATTCTTTTATAGCAGTGATGCCTCCCCGTAAGACAACCAGAGCCCAGAAGGGCAAGGCAGTTGAGGGAACTGCAAGTAGGACGCAGAGGGCTACGAGGCCTGTGCCCGCCTTTGACGGAGATGATGTTTCGGGATGCGAGTTCCACGACGTCGCCAGCCTCAGCGGAGTTCGAGGCAGCAGCAGCGGCTACTGAGACCGCGGTACCAGAGCCTCCCGTTCCACACCGGGGCGCAGTATAGGGATTACGGGAGCGGATCGTTGTTGATTAGCATTGTGGCGTGGCAAGACGCCGCGAGCCGCCGCTAACCTAGAGCCGATAGTTTAAGGATTCGGGACTTTCTAAGTTGTGATCCACCCGAGTTCTATGGTTAGAGGTCCACGAGGATCCTCGTGAGTTTATCCGGCAAGTGCGCCGACCACGCAGTGCTTAGGGCCTCGGAGACAGAGTCCGTTGTGTTAGCTTCTTTCCGGTTACGCGATATTGCGTTGAATTGGTTTGAGTCGTGGGTGTTGTCAAAAGGTGTGGGTGCTCCTCCAGCTGCTTGGGATGAGTTCACGGAAGCCTTCCTCGGTCACTTTTAGCCTCCCGAGACGAGGAGAGCCCGCTTGGATAGTGTTTTGGCATTGAGACAGAATGGGAAGACCATCGGGAATACAACCTGTAGTTTGATTCATTGGCGTATGCGCCACTATTGTGGCAAACATGGCGCATCGAGTTCACCGCTATGTGATGGGATTAGATCGTTACGACCATCTGCGTATGCGGGGTGGCTCTTCACCGGTATGGATATTGCCAGACGCAGCGTTGCACGAGGATTGAGGGCGAGAGTGAGGGCGGCCAGTCGGCCCAAGAGGGCGGGGACAGCGTGGTTTCGGGATAGCTTCGTGGTGGACCTCGGCGAGTTGGGTCTACATTCTCGCCAACGCAGAGTGCCCCTTCCCGGTCTTCCGGCGGGTGGTTTGACCGTCGGGGATATTCAGGAGCGGGTCAAGGCTCCGGGGCGACAGGTTCACATGTATCCGAAGATATTATGCAGGGGGGCCACCTTTGCCTCGATGTGGTCATTGTGGTAGATCTCATTTTGGGGAGTGTCGGACTAGATCGATAGCTTGTTACACTTGCGGCCAACAGGGCCATTTGGCGAGAGACTGTCCGACCAAGGGTAGCCCTGGTGGGATGGCACAATCTATTGGATCAGTTGCGGGTTCTTCACTTTCAATGGCTAGGCAGGATGTTCATACACCGGCAGGACGCGGCAGAGGTCGTGGTAGCGGTTCCCAGTGTTAGCGGTCATTTGACCCGCCTATATGACGTCAGGTATACCTTTGACCCTTTAGAGATTAGTATGCATGATAGGATTGTTGTATGATGGAATGCCATGAGTGGATGATATTAAGGTTATGTATGTATGCTAGCAGTAGGTTGGAAGTACGATAAGAGAATCCTTTTAGGCCTTGAAGAGAAGTAAGATAGCGTTTGTACACCCTTGGGGTCTGTTGTCTTGTGTGATAGTGATGAGTGGATATGTGTGTACGATATCTTAGGACCATGTGTGGCATAATAAAGTTCCATTAGTGTAAAGTACGAGGGGGTACTGTTGACACCCAATTTTGACCCTCCCGTCCAGTCATTAACTATAGAGTCACACTAATTTTCAACAATAATTTTAATAATTTTAAAATAATAAAATGCAACAATAATACATTAACACATGCATAAATAAACAATTTAATAATAGCGCCGCATTCCAAAATATTAAGCATTAATTAAATAGCACGCCCGTCTTTATTTTTTGCAATAATTTTAAAACTCAAGCTTAGATTAATAAAGCACCTAAATAATTTAAGCACAATTTATTAATTAATTTATCACTAATTAAAATCCTAAAACTAATTAATTAACTCCTAAAATTAAAATACCTAATCAATCTACCACTACCACCCATCACGCTTGCGCATCACGCCACGCAGTGCCCAACACCCGCAAATCCAGCTTTCCCCTTATCAGCCCACAAGTCCAGAACCCAGCCTTCATTTCCCTTTACTTCCCATCGTCCCCATCAGCCTTCACGAAAAAAAACAGAACCCTAGAGCTTCTTCAATCGCCGCCCGGATTTCTCGTCGGAGAATTCGGGACTTTCCTTCACCCACGCACCCTGGCCAGCTTTCCTTACCCATGCACCCTCTTCCAACGATTTCTTACCATAATAACATCAAATCACTTAAGAATAGTACAAATCACACCAAATCGCGCCCTAAATCAAGAGACTCAAAATCGCCCCTTAACTATCGAGATTAATACCAAGATTTCGCCCAATTAACTCAAAGATTAAATGGTCTTAAGCCTTACCTAATAGGAACCCAAACGGGGCTATATAAGCACACGAAGACGAAGGGGGAAAATGAGTCGAACTCGAGATTCGTAAATCGGGGAGCACCCAAAATCGATAGGCATTGATGTGCACCCCCTAGCAGCAGTCATTGATCGTCCAGGGCTCAGTAGGGAAACAGTAAGAACAATCGAGTCTAAACCTCTTCTCCTCAGTCGCAAATCAGTAAGTATCCTCAATAAACAAGTTCTACCCTTTTCAATCGCATCGCAATAACCCGTCGAGTGGACCGACGACTTGATATCGCCGGTTATTTGTCAGAAGGTAAAACCGAACTCTTCTTTCATTATACTTATTTATGTGATATGTGTGTTTATTGCGATTCGCTTGTTTCTAACTATGTTAGCTCATACGTATTTGGTTGATATAATCTGGTCTGACAATGAAGTGGAATGTGCAGATTGAGTTTTCGGAACTTACAAACGATTAAACGATAGCTTTGAATGGCTGTTTGCGTGTTCATCGTGTCGATTGCAAATGTCCTGTTTGTTTAAGTGTCGAAGCATGTCCATATAAGTATAGCATGACCTCAATGGTGCCTGTGTCAATACCCTTCATTTTATTGAAGTCGCTTTGTCATATACTACTCGGTTCTTTTCTTTTAGTCATTACACGATCATGAGTGAAGCCTTCAATCACCTTTCTGTGTTGTGTTTGAAAGAAGACTAAAAAAGAAACCAGAATACGTGTCTAAAAGCTTGTATATCTAGATCAGATCATATCGTCTTCATTATGTCCCTACGTAGTTGAAGTGAACATGAATGTGTTTTGGGATTTGAACTAAAAGCAATCGCTGAGAGTTAAATGAGAGTTAAATGAGAGCTAAATGACTTGTATGATCCCATTATTGGGCCTATTCTGCACATCTGTATCATTCAAGAATCTGCCAAAGTGTGTATAGGTCTTGTAATGATTTGAAATTGTTATTGGTTTGTTTCTGAGAAATAAGAGTTGTTTAGGTCCTCAAATCATATCACACCTAGTTTTAAGATCAGTTTGGATTTAACAAGAACTCAAGATGCCCATTATTTGTTGGTAAAGCTTATTTTGGATAATGTCATGCTAAAGTTGTATTTGCTAAACTGATAAAGGCCGGTATATGAGTTGTGTATTTATTTGGTATTTTGTCAGCCTAGAATTCATGTGCTGTTGTTTTGAACTATAATTGACATCATTTTTGTGCATACGTAAGATATTCATGTCTGCCTTCGGGTCTCTATGGATGGTTTGAGTTAAATAATAACTTACATGCTTTGTCGTAATCTTTATTGCCTGTGTATACTTCACTTCGTGTTTTACTCTCTTAAGTTAGTCTTAAGATCATGCACAACTTTGCCATATCTGGACCCATGTGGATTTAGTCTTTACTGAATGGTTTTAGTTACACTTTCGCCTAAGTTAGATGCATATGAAGTCTCTATAAAGTTTATAGAAATTCGGTTTACCTATTTTGGGATTATCAGTTGCCAAGTTTCAGATTGAACAACCCTATGTGCTTATTGAATTTCTGTCCCTGCCTGCTGCCTACTGATCCTCACTGTTTTTTTATGGATATCGGGCTTGAGATGCATTATGCTCACTTATTGATTAAGCTTGTTGCTTCTTTGTTTGCTTTGTTTTACGCCTATTGCCATCTGCCATCGTCTATTGTTTCGCCTATGGCCCCGCATACACCCGCCTGCATTGTGTCGTTTCGCCCTCGCAACTCGACCAGTCCCATTTTGTACTTATCTTTGCGTTGTCATTAGTCCATTGCGTATGCCTCTTTAAAAATCTGAAAGCCAACATTCTATTGTTGTTTGTTCTGCCAGATTACAAGGCCTAATTAATTTGAATAACGTTGGGCCCTTGGTCAACTTCTATCATTTTAGAGATTAACTTAATTAAATATTAGCTAGAATATGCACATGTTCACTTATATTGTTTGGAATATTTACTAATCCTTATCTTTCTTTATCTTTTACATGGCACGCTTTTGAGCAAAATAAAGAGTCTCGCAAGAGACTCATCTTGAGCTACTTCAAAGAAGGCTGCGTTTATGTGCATTCATCTCGTATAGAAAATTCCAAACCATGAAAGGGACATCGTCATTCTTCGAGTCATCCCCTTTCTATTCATATCCTCTTTCATTTATTTGTTGTAATTATTTGCCTAACATTTACCCTTAACATTAATATATATTTAGAATAGTTTGAGCTTGGGTCGCCCTCTAAGTAAACCATTATTAGCTTAAGTTATAATTAAACCATTTGCTTGCGTACGTTAAGTCATGTAACTAAGACATTATTTCCTACCTAATTCCTAACCCAAAGAAATTAATTTTCTCATAAACTCTTTTACTAACATTATATAAATAATTTATCATTTAAGCACTTTATATATCATGTCACATATATATTAGCAAAAAAAAATTAAATTTTGCAAATACGTGTGTACTTTTCCTAATAAATCAATCTTATATTTTATAAACCATGCCATGCTACTTTATGTTATTTGAATGTGTCTTTCATGAAAATCAATTCTCGCATTATTCCTTTTCTTTCATACTATGCTTTACGGCAGTGAATATGTATTTTTAAATAATGTCTACTTCTACCCAAGAATTAACTTATATCTATTCTTATAGAATAAATCCTATAAGTCCTTTATGTTATCAAAATACACTTTATATACCTGCAAATATCTTTTACTTAGAATATTTTCAAAACATGCATTTCTCTAACATAATAATTAACCCTAGGTTTGGTAGGACAACCGCAAGTTAGCGGATCTTGGAGGGTGCCTAACCCCTTCCCTCTAGATTAATAAAGAACCCTTACCCAGAATCTCATTAAGTTTAGCAGACCATAAAAATGGAGTTAATGTTTTACTTTAAACTAGTTAAACATTTAGGTGTCCTAATTCACCCAAACATAATTAGGTGGCGACTCCGTGAACCCTAGCAACCCTTTAGCATTTTTAACACTCCTAGCAACTCTTTTAAATTTTAGTATTCTTTTAACATTTAACACTTTATTTACTTTCTAACACTTTTATTTCAAGCAGGGTTCGCTAGAATCCCGTTTTTGACTCCGGTTTAAAATAGGGTGTTACAGATGGCGACTCTGCTGGGGATTTTAGGTTCTTAACCACAACAAACCTAGGGTTATTATTTGGCATTACTTTTTGCATTTTGTGTGCTGTATTTTGTTTTGTTTATTTTTATTGCTACCTGCTTTACTGCTTTCCTTAAACTGGCATTCCGCTCATATTTCTTCCATTCTGGAAAATTCACACAATCACACACTACATGCGAGGTGCGCTGGGTGCATCAGCAAAATTCTTTCTTCAAAATCCAAATTTAGGAGAGTTGGTAACATACGTGGAGTGTCCGGTCTAACCGGTGACCGCGTAGCCTTCTCACTCGAGTTGTCCGCTCGGGAACCTTGCGTCTAGAAAAGCCAAATCTTAGAAACTTAAGATAGAGCTATACCACCCTTTATTTTAGGGCATGCATGCATTTACCTTAGGTGGGTCGGTCCCTGGCATCGACACCACAATTAGGAAGACACCAAACTTGTCGACGGGTTTCTCAACCCAACGACCAACCAGCATATTATGTGTAGCTTGGCAATGATAGACAAATCCAAACCTAATCATGTCATGCTGAAATTGGAAAAAGTGCACCGTCATTTGGTCGCCATTTCCAACAAAAGCATTACAGTTGGGCGACTTGGACAAATCCATCATAACCTCGCATATTTGACGTTTAGGCCTACCTCTGGCATAAAGAGGTCCCAAACATGTTAGAACACGCACTTGATTTGCAATTTGCTTATTAGTATATATTGGCTACAACTTTTTGCATGTTATACTAACTTGGTTTGCTTCATTTGTAGAAGGGTTATTTTTGTCTAGCTTATCCCCAAAAGGTTGATTCGCGTTGACTGGCAGAAGCACAATCATCTAATAAATGACTAATCCAGAAGCACCAGAACGAAACAACTTAGGACTCGCCCCCGTTCCCGTAGAGGATGCAGAGGCGTTGGAAAGGAGAAACACCAATGATCAAAACCTCGCCACACTATTGCAGCAAATGGAAATCATGCAAGCCGAAATAGAAAGGCTCCGAAATATCACAAACCTGTCTATTAGCTTGAATGCACCACTCCCAGAGCAAAGGACAAATGCAATCGTGTCACAAGCCCTTGAGCCTCCACTTCCCCAAAGCTCGCAGAGGCGCAACATACCACCACACCAAAATGTCACTCGCCCGGTCAATTTGCAAGCCGACCTCCAAAACGATCCATTCACTACATACACATCTCAACCTCCACCTACTTATATCTCCCCACTCAACCCAAATTGCCAAGCCACCCAATACGAGCAGATGACACACGTAATATGAGGATTAGCACATCCGATCGAAAGCCAACCATTTATTATGCATACATCCTCCCAAGAGACAGATCAATACAAGGAAATGGAGCGGCGGACTCGAGCCGTGATGAAAATATGGCAAAAGAAATCAGAGTTTGAAAGAGGCATTCAAAAGCATTCGGATGAACAAGGGAAGAAGGTTTGGAATATGAAAACTTATGTATGCACCTCGACGTTGAATTACCCGGGTACAAAGGTGCCCAAATTTGACATGTTCGATGGAAAGGGGAATCCTCGAGCTCATCTAAGGTCATATTGCGATAAATTGATTGGAGTTGGTAAAAATCAAGCAATCATCACGGTTATTCATCGTGAGTCTAACCGGCGCTGGATCGTACACATGCCAAGACCGAAAATGGGACGATTGGAATGCCATGGCACAAGATTTCATGGATAGATTTAGATTCAACGACCATCGTCTTAGACAGATTTTATCTTATTAAGCTTGAAAAGAAATCCACAGAAACTTTCAGGGAATACGCCTTGAGGTGGCGGTCAGAAGCAGCGAAGGTCCAACCTCCAATGGCAGAGAGCGAAATGACCACTTTGTTCGTGCGATGCGTTGAAAGACGCGACATATTATGAAAGGATGATCGGTGTAATTGGCGAAGTTTTGCGGAAGTCGTAGAATGGCGACTTCGTGGAAGAAAGGCATTAAGACAGCGAATTACAAACTTGACAACCTACAAGCAACTAGCAGGGCAATGCAGTCAGATTCCATAGGAGGTACCTCACAGAGGAGAAGAGATGCATCACCCTTTATCATGGTCATTCAGGAGCATAGGCCAGAACAACATCCAGTGTATCACAATCCACCACCTCCTTATTATAACCAAAACACTCAAAATCCACATTATCAGCACTACGCCCCCCCATATCCTGTTTACCATACCCAACCAGCATATCCAAAATACTCACCACAATCACGAACACGCACACCAAACGGACCCAACCCCGCGTAGATGCGAAGAAAACCAACAAAACCTATACACCTTTAGGCGAACCCATAGCCCAAGTGTATGAGAAGGCAGCGCAGAATACTCCACCAATTCCGAAATACCCCGTGCCTACCTCCCGAGGCACGATAAAACTAAACATTGTGCATACCACTCGGTCGAGAGGACACGACGAAAATTGTTATACCTCAAAGACAAAATCGAGGAATCGATCAAAGATGGAGTCATCCAACTTAAAAGTTCCCCCTAATATAAACAACAACCACTTACCAGACCCTGATGATGCCTATGTGAACATGATTGTTGAACAAAACAGTTTGGAAGGGACTGTCGTTGAATCATCAATCAATCTCCAAAGGAAGAGAAATGCTCGCTGCTGAGCACATTGCACTGAATCGGTCATTCATCAAAACATGCGCAGCGAAATCAAAGAAGAAGATACAAAAGCGTGTGGAAGGGCTCTAAAGTCCGCCGTTCTTTGAAAAGGAAACATAAATACAATGTGATCGGTATGATCCACAAGATCCCGCCCTCTAAGACACAAAGCAAGAAGAAGTGGACTCATGCCCCTGCTTTGGCCCGCCGAGTCCTAAAATAGTTAGTTTAATATATTTTGCCCTTCATATGTAATAAATTGGAACTACGTGTGACCTGATTCCCTTGGCGGATACGTAGGCGGCCACATCGGCTTCGGTCCCACCTTTTAGAAAAATCCCAATTTCACTTTTGCTTGTATTTGGAACTACGTGTGACCTGATTCCCTTGGCGGATACGTAGGCGGCCACATCGGCTTCGGTCCCACCTTTTAGAAAAATCTCAATTTCTCTTTACACCATTGGAACTACGTTCGACCTGATTCCCTTAGCGGATACGTAGGCGGCCACATCGGTCGCGGTCCCACCTTTAGAATTTTACCCAATATTCTCTTGTAATGAACTACGTCATGACCTGATTCCCTCATGGGGATACGTAGGCGGCTTAAATCGGCTTCGGTCACACCATTAGGAAACTTTCCCTTCGTTCTGAAAATAACAAGAATGCACATAACATACAAGCAACTCCATTGAGACCCCCTTAGGCCGAACACCCTTTTCGAAACTGGGACAAGGTAGGAAACCAGGCAGGGGTTATGAGTCCCAAACAAGGCAGACGCCCGACATCAAGAGTCAAAACTACAAAGTCAACGCGAATCAACCGCCCCCCCAAACTCATAAATTTTTTCTTTGAGCGCAGGTCCTTCATATTAGCAGAAGGTACAACAAAGTTCTTCATACTAGTAGAAGCAGAAAATACAACAAAATTCTTCAGAAGCGAAGCGGTGCACATCAACAATCGAGTTCAAATCCGCAACAAATTATAAGCGCGTCGGCTCGGGCTGAAGTCAAATTGCAACTCATGCAGTGCACAAACGCACAACAAAGACATCATGACAATCCACATGGTTCACAAATGCATCACAACAAAGGCATCATGGCAATTCGTCAGCGGCAGCATCCAGCATGTCCGCCCAAGGACAACATCTCAGCATTCACAACACCCCACATATCATACAGGGAAGACATCCTTATTCACATAATTGCATTTCTCATATATTTATCATCTTGTTTTACCAGTTATACACTAATTTTTTCTCAAGCTTAGCTTGCAGGAACATTTATTATACAGGAGCATCAGCAACACGTCCGAAAACGACGCTAAGTCCGAAAACGACACCACGTCCGAAAACGACGTCGAGTCCGAAAACGACGTCGAAAGCGACTCGCGTCCGAAAACGACGCCACGCGTCGAAAACGACACCACGTCAAAAATGACGTCAAGTCCAAAACGACGCCGAGTCAAACGACTCGAAGTCCAAACGACTCGGTCGAAACGACTCCGGTCGAAACGACGCCACGTCCAAAAACGACGTCAAGTCCAAAACGACGCCGAGTCCAAACGACTCGGTCGAAAGCGACTCGCGTCCAAAACGACGCTAAGTCCGAAACGACGCTAAGTCGAAAGCGACACCACGCCCAAAACGACGCCGGTCCAAACGACGCCGGTCGAAACGACTCGGTCCGAAACGACGCCACGTCCAAAACGACGCTAAGTCAGAAAGCGACACCACGCCCAAAAACGACGCCGAGTCGAAAATGACTCGAGTCCAAAACGACTCGTGTCCGAAACGACGCCACGTCCAAAACGACGCTAAGTCGAAAACGACACACGCCCAAAACGACGCCGCGTCAAAACGACGCCGCGTCCAAAAGACGCCACGTCCAAAACGACGCTAAGTCCAAAGCGACACCACGATCAAAAATGACGCCGAGTCCAAAACGACTCGGTCCAAACGACTCGCGTCCGAAACGACGCGCGTCCAAAACGACGCCACGTCCAAAACGACGCTAAGTCCAAAACGACACCACGCCAAAATGACGCCGAGTCCAAACGACTCGAATCGAAAATGACTCTGCGTCAAAACGACGCCACGCGTCCGAAACGACGCTAAGTCGAAAATGACGCCACGTCCAAACGACTCCGCGTCCGAAAACGACGCCGAGTCGAAACGACGTCGAGTCGGCGACTCGAGTCCAAACGACTCCACGTCCAAAACGACGCCACGTCCAAAACGACGCCCGGTCAAAACGACTCGGTCGAAACGACTCGCGTCCAAAACGACGCCGTCGAAAACGACGTCGAGTCCGAAAACGACTCCGAGTCCGAAAACGACTCCACGTCCGAAAACGACGACAAGTCCGAAAACGACGCCAAGTCCAAAACGACGCCAAGTCCGAAAACGACGCCAAGTCCGAAAACGACGCCATCATCAACATATCACATCTACGCAGGGACGATTTTCTCTGTTCTCAAAACTGCATTTTTCTCGTTTCATGCTTTATTATTATTCTGTCTTAGCAGTTATGCACTAACTCCGTCTTGAGCTTTAGTCTACAGGGGCAGCAGCAACAAATCCAAAGGCAACGACGTCATCAACACAACAAATCCAAAGGCAACGACGTCATCAACACAACAAGTCCAAAAACAGCGACAAGTCCGAAAACGACGCCAATAGCAACATTCCAACACAACAGATTCGCTCACAAAGTCAAACTGCAACAAGTCTACATCAAATACATCTTGCAAAAACCACAGGCTACATCATTTACACTTTAATTCATCTAGTTTTGATTACGCGTGAATTACGACACAACTCCATATATAGAACAATTTTTATCTATGCCCTAGGAGGCGTCATTTGCATCTCGTCCATACAACGACGAACATTTGCATTTCGTCTATACAACGACGACAACGCCCATACAAGGCGTCATTTTGCATTTCGTCTATACAACGACGAACATTTGCATTTTTCGTCCATACAAGACGATTCCGCCCATACAAGGCGTCATCTACATCTCGCCTATACAAGACGGCGTATCATCACACCATTTCATTTGACTACAACCACAACACAAAATTCACATTCTTACATTGTTTTGTTTTGACAGTTATGCACTAATGCTTCTATCTTAGCTTCAATCTGAGGCGCAAAAGATGGAGCACAACGTGGATTTTCTCTTACAGCGAACCGGGGCAATTTGTTGGGGGGCCAACCTTCCCAACAAATGGCAGAAGCGGCCTCAAGCGTCGGTCCAACTCGTTCCACATCACCATAAAACCCAGCATCATAAGTCGATAGCAGTACACCCCAGGTTCAAGCCAGTTACTTCTATTTTTTATTTTTAGCACCATAGCCCAGTGTCATCATAACTCGACACTGGGACAAATTTTGAGTCCGCGTTAGCCCGCCTTGGTGTTTTGACCATGGTAGCCCAGTGTCGTCATAACTCGACACTGGGACAATTTTAGTCGCGTTAGCGCGCAGTGTTTGACCATGGTAGCCCAGTGTCGTCATAACTCGACACTGGGACAATTTTTTAAATTTTTTTGCGTCAGCCTTGCTTAATTGCCCAAACCTTTCAATTCTGAGGATCGAGACAAAATTGGCTATGAGTCAACGTCTTTGTCCGAAGATTCTTCCATCATCTCCATACAAAGAGGGACAACTGTTGACACCCAATTTTGACCCTCCCGTCCAGTCATTAACTATAGAGTCACACTAATTTTCAACAATAATTTTAATAATTTTAAAATAATAAAATGCAACAATAATACATTAACACATGCATAAATAAACAATTTAATAATAACGCCGCATTCCAAAATATTAAGCATTAATTAAATAGCACGCCCGTCTTTATTTTTTACAATAATTTTAAAACTCAAGCTTAGATTAATAAAGCACCTAAATAATTTAAGCACAATTTATTAATTAATTTATCACTAATTAAAAGCCTAAAACTAATTAATTAACTCCTAAAATTAAAATACCTAATCAATCTACCACCACTAATCACCTTGCTCATCCGCGCTCCACATGAATGACACCCGCAGCCCAACACTTTCCCTTATCAACCACAAGTCCAGAACCCAGCCTTCATTTCCCTTTACTTGCCCATCGTCCCCATCAGCCTTCACGAAAAAAAAACAGAACCCTAGAGCTTCTTCAATCGCCGCCCGGATTTATCGCCGGAGAATCCGGGACTTTCCTTCACCCACGCACCCTGGCCAGCTTTCCTTACCCATGCACCCTCTTCCAACGATTTCTTACCATAATAACATCAAATCAGCCTTAAGAATAGTACCGAAATCACACCAAATCGCGTCCTAAATCAGTACTCAAAATCGTCCCTTAACTACTGAGATTAATACCAAGATTTCGTCCAATTAACTCAGCATTAAATGGTCTTAAGCCTTACCTAATAGGGAACCCAAACGGGGGCTATATAAGCACATGCGAAGACAGTAAGGGGGGGAAAATGAGTCGAACTCAGAGATTCAGAAATCGGGGAGCACCCAAAATCGATAGGCATTGATGTGCACCCCCTAGCAGCAGTCATTGATCGTCCAGGGCTCAGTAGGGAAACAGTAAGAACAATCGAGTCTAAACCTCTTCTCTCGATGCAAATCGCAAGTATCCTCAATAAACAAGTTCTACCCTTTTCAATCGCATCGCAATAACC
This sequence comes from Przewalskia tangutica, assembly GCA_029844215.1. NCBI lineage: Eukaryota > Viridiplantae > Streptophyta > Magnoliopsida > Solanales > Solanaceae > Przewalskia > Przewalskia tangutica. The sequence goes on from CM056718.1 coordinate 143,143,722, forward strand.
CGTCGAGTGGACCGACGACTTGATATGCTGCCCCGGTTCGCTGTCCGGAGAAGGTAAAACCGAACTCTTCTTTCATTATACTTATTTATGTGATATGTGTGTTTATTGTAGTTCTGCTTGTTTCTAACTATGTTAGCTCCTTCTGTATTTCGGTTGATATAATCTGGTCTTACAATGAAGTGGAATGTGCAGATTGAGTTTTCGGAACTTACAAACGATTAAATGATAGCTTTGAATGGCTGTTTGCGTGTTCATCGTGTCGATTGCAAATGTCCTGTTTGTTTAAGTGTCGAAGCATGTCCATATAAGTATAGCATGGCCTCAATGGTGCCTGTGTCAATACCCTTCATTTTATTGAAGCTGCCTTTGTCTATATACTACTCGGTTCTTTTCTTTTAGTCATTACATGATCATGAGTCGAAGCCTTTCTGAATCACCTTTCTGTGTTGTGTTTGAAAGAAGACTAAAAAAGAAACCAGAATACGTGTCTAAAAGCTTGTATATCTAGATCAGATCATATCGTCTTCATTATGTCCCTACGTAGTTGAAGTGAACATGAATGTGTTTTGGGATTTGAACTAAAAGCAATCGCTGAGAGTTAAATGAGAGTTAAATGAGAGCTAAATGACTTGTATGATCCCATTATTGGGCCTATTCTGCACATCTGTATCATTCAAGAATCTGCCAAAGTGTGTATAGGTCTTGTAATGATTTGAAATTGTTATTGGTTTGTTTCTGAGAAATAAGAGTTGTTTAGGTCCTCAAATCATATCACACCTAGTTTTAAGATCAGTTTGGATTTAACAAGAACTCAAAATGCCCATTATTTGTTGGTAAAGCTTATTTTGGATAATGTCATGCTAAAGTTGTATCTGCTAAACTGATAAAGGCCGGTATATGAGTTGTGTATTTATTTGGTATTTTGTCAGCCTAGAATTCATGTCTTTGTTGTTTTGAACTATAATTGACATCATTTTTGTGCATACGTAAGATATTCATGTCTGCCTTCGGGTCTCTATGGATGGTTTGAGTTAAATAATAACTTACATGTTTTGTCGTAATCTTTATTGCCTGTGTATACTTCACTTCGTGTTTTACTCTCTTAAGTTAGTCTTAAGATCATGCACAGCTTTGCCATATCTGCACCCATGTGGATTTAGTCTTTACTGAATGGTTTTATTTACACTTTCGCCTAAGTTAGATGCATATGAAGTCTCTATAAAGTTTATAGAAATTCGGTTTACCTATTTTGGGATTATCAGTTGCCAAGTTTCAGATTGGACAACCCTATGTGCTTATTGAATTTCTGTCCCTGCCTGCTGCCTACTGATCCTCACTGTTTTTTTATGAATATCGGGCTTGAGATGCATTATGCTCACGTATTGATTAAGCTTGTTGCTTTGTTTCTTTGTTTTACGCCTATTGCCATATGCTTCTCGCCTATTGTTTCTCGCCTATGCCCCTGCATACACCCTGTCTGCTGTGTCGTTTCCCCTGTCTCGCTTGGACCGATCCCATTGTGTACTTATCGTTGTGTTGTCATTAGTCCATTGCGTATGCCTCTTTAAAAATCAGCCAACATTCTATTGTTGTTTGTTCTTTGCCGATTACCAAGGCCTAATTAATTTGAATAACGTTGGGCCCTTGGTCAACTTCTATCATTTTAGAGATTAACTTAATTAAATATTAGCTAGAATATGCACATGTTCACTTATATTGTTTGGAATATTTACTAATCCTTATCTTTCTTTATCTTTTACATGGCACGCACCGGAGCAAAATAAAGAGTCTCGCGGCGAGACTCATCTTGAGCTACTTCAAAAGAAGGCCTGCGTTTATGTGCATTCATCTCGTATAGAAAATTCCAAACCGCGACGAAAGGGACATCGTCATTCTTCGAGTCATCCCCTTTCTATTTATATCCTCATTCATTTATTTGTTGTAATTATTTGCCTAACATTTACCCTTAACATTAATATATATTTAGAATAGTTTGAGCTTGGGTCGCCCTCTAAGTAAACCATTATTAGCTTAAGTTATAATTAAACCATTTGCTTGCGTACGTTAAGTCATGTAACTAAGACATTATTTCCTACCTAATTCCTAACCCAAAGAAATTAATTTTCTCATAAACTCTTTTACTAACATTATATAAATAATTTATCATTTAAGCACTTTATATATCATGTCACATATATATTAGCAAAAAAAAAATTAAATTTTGCAAATACGTGTGTACTTTTCCTAATAAATCAATCTTATATTTTATAAACCATGTCATGCTACTTTATGTTATTTGAATGTGTCTTTCATGAAAATCAATTCTCGCATTATTCCTTTTCTTTCATACTATGCTTTACGGCAGTGAATATGTATTTTTAAATAATGTCTACTTCTACCCAAGAATTAACTTATATCTATTCTTATAGAATAAATCCTATAAGTCCTTTATGTTATCAAAATACACTTTATATACCTGCAAATATCTTTTACTTAGAATATTTTCAAAACATGCATTTCTCTAACATAATAATTAACCCTAGGTTTGGTAGGACAACCGCAAGTTAGCGGATCTTGGAGGGTGACTAACCCCTTCCCTCTAGATTAATAAAGAACCCTTACCCAGAATCTCATTAAGTTTAGCAGACCATAAAAATGGAGTTAATGTTTTACTTTAAACTAGTTAAACATTTAGGTGTCCTAATTCACCCAAACATAATTAGGTGGCGACTCCGTGAACCCTAGCAACCCTTTAGCATTTTTAACACTCCTAGCAACTCTTTTAAATTTTAGTATTCTTTTAACATTTAACACTTTATTTACTTTCTAACACTTTTATTTCAAGCAGGGTTCGCTAGAATCCCGTTTTCGACTCCGGTTTAAAATGGGGTGTTACAGGTACCGAGGGATATTAGATTGGCTCCAAAGGAACATTCGGGGATGAATGTTTCTAAGGGGGGGAGAATGTTATACCCCGTTGTTCTGACCCTACGTATGAGAGCGTACGAAAGCATGTAAGACTTAAAATTTTCAAAGGGTAGGTTGACGGGTCGTTCCGGACGGGTTTTAGTCAACTTTGAAGCGGGTTATGACCCGGTACATTGAGAGTTCCTAAGTGTTTCAAAGGCCTAGGGCGTAGTTCGTTGAGTCTAGATTCCAACGCAACCAACCGTTTGTCGATAGGACATCAGAGTAGGAAGTTATGAGAGTTACAAGTTCAGTGCGCAGTCGGACAGAAATGTGTTTCGGACAAAGATGCAGGGCCGCGGCGCCGAAAGTACTGGGGGGTCGCTGAAGTTTCAGCGCGCTGGAAGCAGGGCGCGCGGAAGATCTGAGGGTCCGCGAGTTGCGGCCCTTGCAGCCGCGCCGGCGAAGGCAGGCGCGCGGAAAACTTAGGAAAGGGTGATTTCTCTTTAAAAGGCCATGGGAGGGTGACAAGTGTCCCCATCTGATTTTGCTTGCATGACTTATATTGACCAAGTCTTGTAGACTTGGTCATCTCTCAAACATCTTCCTCTCTCTAAAAATCAGCTCCTCCTTCTCTCTAAAAATCCAAGAAAAATCTGAAAGTTAAGAACAAGAAAAGGAAGCTTGTAGCTAGCTTGTGGTGGTGTTCTCGGCAAGGAAGCTAGCAACATTTGGAATAAGTTTGGCTAACACTTTAAGGTAATGATTTTTCCTTTAGATTTAGTTATAGTGTTGCATGTTAAGAAGAAAGAACTTGTGGTAGTAAATAATGCTCCTAGAGTCATTGCATGCTAGAAATGAGGTTTGGATATGAAGAATGGGTTAAGAAGAGATTATGAGCATGTTGTAGCCTAAAAACTACCTTAGAATTGTTAAGTGAATTGTTGTAAACTTATGGGACAGGATTTTGGGTATGTAATCCCCTTTGAATTGTTGGATTGATTGAGCCTTAAATGTGGTGTTTTGATGGTAATTTCGGCCTTGAGAAAGGTGGCAAAGTGAGTAGAAACAAAGGAAATGCTGCCCAATTTTCCCTAGAATTTAGTGGCTTGGAGTTAGATTATTCTACATTGAAATTAGAGGTTAATGAACGTATCATGATTATTATAGGTTGAAATATTACTTGCGGTAGTTGAGCTTGGCAAGCGGATTGACCAAAGAGGTATGTGGAGCTTTCTTATCTCTTGAGCATGAGTAATTTGAACTATATAGTACGGTAGACGTACGTGTTTTAAATGAAGTAAATCTACTTGTTGTACTTGACTTGTTTTAAGAAAATGTCTAAGTTGGTTGGGTTAGAGAGTTAACCCACTTATTCCTTAGTAATGGTTTAACCTAAATAAGGTAGATAAGGATTTCGTGACATGAAGAAGTATTACGGAAATAGTGTGAGTTTGATTTGAAGTATAAGTCTCTTGGTTAATAAAAAGAACGAAATTTTTTGAAACATAAGGAGTTATAACGGCCTTATGGGAGGTTAGTTGTAACGGCCTTATGAAAGAGTATGAACGTCTAAAGCTTTAAAGCATAAAGTTAGTATAACGGCTTTATGGGGAGTTGGTTATAATAACTTTATGAAAGGTTAAAGAGTTGGTTTTTCTTGGATAAGGTCATGAAAATGAGATTCATTTTGTGTGTTAATGAAAGCCTAAAGAAGTTATGAGTTTACTTGGACGTACCGCCAGTGATGAAGGATTCCACGGGTATGCTTCCGTTGTTCAGTTATGAGTTTACTTGGACGTGCCGTCAGTGATGAAGGATTCCACGGGTATGCTTCCATTGTTTAGTTATGAGTTTACTTGGACGTGCCGCCAGTGATGAAGGATTCCACGGGTATGCTTCCATTGTTCAGTTATGAGTTTACTTGGACGTGCCGCCAGTGATGAAGGATTCCACGGGTATGCTTCCATTGTTCAGTTATGAGTTTACTTGGACGTGCCGCCAGTGATGAAGGATTCCACGGGTATGCTTCCATTGTTCAGTTATGAGTTTACTTGGACGTACCGCCAGTGATGAAGGATTCCACGGGTATGCTTCCATTGTTCAGTTAGGAGGTTAATTGGACGTACCGCCAGTGATGAAGGATTCCACGGGTATGCTTCCATTGTTCAGTTATGAGTTTACTTGGACGTACCGCCAGTGATGAAGGATTCCACGGGTACGCTTCCATTGTATTTTGATTATGAGCTTCCTATTCTTCATGTCGTGTAGTATATGATTGATGTTGTTATTGTTAGTAAGACACAGTAAAAGGTAATTTGATTTCATCCCTGATCCCAGCTTGTTTTCAGACTTATGTTTTCATTACAGCATTTTCAGTTTCACATACTTGGTACCTGTTGTACTGACCTCCTTCGGGGGGCTGCGTTCATGCCGCAGGTCGAGATACGTAGCTTGCTGGTCCACACTCTTAGGATCACTGTTCATTTTCTGGAAAGCTCCATCCCTCCGGAGGCTTTGTCTTTTGGTATGATTCCCTGAGGTTATTTACTTTTGTACATTCAGGGGGTATGGCGGGGCCCTGTCCCGCCACAGTCGTTATTCCTAGAGGTCTGTAGTCACGTTTGTGGTTTGGGCTGTAATGATAAGATGTACTGTTTCACTTTCGGTTAAGTTATTTTATGAAAGCGCGCTTATCGGCCATAGTGATGTTTACCTTATACAAATTTTGTTTCATGTATGTTCATTGCTATTCTCTCGATGCATACACGATGGTACCCGGTAGGTACTAGTCGCGCCTGCCGGGTCGTGACACTCCCGCTATCACATAAATCTCTTCCTATCAAGGCCCGCTACTGTGCCAACAACTCCTGCGGATTACACGTCTAACCGGACGTGTTCAATTCCACTTCACAGGAATACTACAAGTCTACTGTAAATACAGTCCTATGTAATTACAGTTCAATTCTCTTCTTTAATATCCATTCTATATATAGTATACTCATCAATACATTACTACGACATGTAATTTCCAATTACAATAGGGGGATAAAGATCATTACCTCGATAAGCCCAAAATTATCCAAGATTATATGTCGATCCTGAGCAACGTTTAGCTCCAATTCCTTACGCTCCAACCCGCTCCAAGCAACCCTTAGAAGTTTCTAAACAACTTCTCTTAACACTTCAACTCCAAAAAGTGAAGAACACTTAGGCTTTGATTGTGGCAACTCTCGGCCAAGGGGTACTTTAGTGGCTAGGGGTGTGAAATCTTTTCCAACTCTTGGTTAATAGTCTTCCTAATACACTAAGGAAGAACACTTAAAACTTTAAGAATTTTTGGACAATTTTTTGCTCAAGAAACAAGGCTAAAGCCGAGAACTACAAAGGAAAGGGAGGGAGTTTTTTTCAAACTTGGAAAACTCTAAGTGTGGATGAATAATAGTCTTCAACTTAAGGGGGTATTTATAGGACATTCAAGGGCTAGGATTGAAGCAAGTGTGTGGTCTAGATTGAGCCATGTGTGTGTGGGTCCCACTTATCTATCTACTACACAAATATCTTGCAAGACTTTGACCAAATGTTTATGGCATTTTTCATGTGAAAAACGTGTACAACATGTCCAACAATTTCGTCCAACCTTGCCACCTAGGGGTGACACATGTCTCCCTCCTATTGGTCCAAAATATTTCATCTTCCGAAAATATCCGTAATGCCAAAAATCCGAAAATAAAGTGGGCCCCACAAACCGTAAATTCCTCCCGTGGGCCCCACGTGACCAATTCCGAAAATAAAATTCCATAATTCTTAAATATTCCAAAAAGTCCGAATACCAAATCTGGGAATCCAATTCCCATTAACGAACCTTTTTCCTTCCCGAAATTCGGAAACTTTTCCGTCGAAAAATCACATCTTTTCTTCCTTTCCAATTTAATGTCGTATTCTCGTACGTATGTCCTCACATACATACCCTGGAAATACGGGGTGTAACATTCTTCCCCCCTTAGAAACATTCGTCCCGAATGTTCCTTCTAAGTCTCCAAACGTACACGCGCCGGTATAGTCTTCACTACTATACTTACGAAACCAACTATGCCACCAATGGCCAAAAAGATAACCTACGCGCGAAACCCAAATCCAAGCCAACGAGGAATCACCTCTAAGATCACAAAAGCTTCCACCCATGGTCTAAAGGCTACTTTCTTCGCACCTTCACTTCACAAAAGATCACTTCCATCCTCTTAACACATGTTCGCTTCCTTCCTTACTCGTCGTACCCTTCTCGTACACCCGAACTCTTTCTAGTATACTTACCCCACTTCAGTCATTACTTCAGTTTCCAAAACCTTGGAGTTACTACCTCCAAACTTGGTCATCTTACTAGCCTCAAATTCCTTTAAGGCCATTCCCGGTCTTCATGGTCCGATTCTGGTCGAACGTATCCACGAACTCTTACGATGGTTACCTAAACCTGGGCTTAGCACCCTCGTGACCCTACCACCTGGCGGGACCACCTCGAACTGACCCCACCCCAAACCAGGCTGCGGATCGACCCGCGAATGGTTCTCAACCCGACCCATAATCGCGCCAAACTCTTGTTCCCCGATCCGGAACAATCTTACCTATTCAAGTCCTGAAAGCTACCACTTTCATCTTACACAACCCAAGGAATTATCCCACTGGTACACCCTATGTATATAATGCTCTCCGACAAGGATCACCCGCAAAATCTTCTACTCGTGACGACCTTACATCTAAGGTCTCGACGTGTAATATTCTAAGGTTCACACCTTCCATTACCCCATACTTATCCTTTCAACTAACCATGTTTTCTAACTCACAAATAACACAACACTATCCGTACATAGCACACAATAATAAGATCATCATATCAAGCATACTAAACTCTGGAGGGTTAAGGATATACCTTTATCTACCGCTTCACTCTAATCATAGGCCTGCCCTGCAGGGCGCATAGCTGTAGAAGGTGATGAACCAACCATAGATCCTGAAGGCCGAGTCTCTACATCCGCGCTACCTCTGGTTGGACAATTTCTCGCAAAATGACCCTGCTGGCCGCATGTAAAACAACCTCCCGAACCAGCACGACACTCCCTCTAATGGATTTTACCGCAACGGCCACACTGAGGTAAGGGTGGCCTCATCTGGTCAACACCACTACTCCCCCGAAAACCTGAACCCTTGGAGCCCTGACTTGCTCCTGAATACACTGGATGCCCTGAAGACTGTGGAGGACCGCTCTGTACTGGCGGAGGCGCATAACTAGTCTGCTGCTGAGGCGGTCTGCCTCGAAAGTCGCCAAAAGGCCCTGCTGTTCTGGCCCTCTTCTGCTGATCCCGGTCATTCCGTCGACCTCTCCGCTCCTCACACCCAAGTGCATAAGCCTGCATGCGGGCAATGTCCATGCCCGGCTGAAGAGCTACACCCGAGCAAGCCTCTGCCAAGTAGTCATCGAGCCCCGTGACGTAGCGGTGCACTCTGTCCTCCATATTTTCCACTAACGCCGGGACATATCGGGCCAACGAGTCGAACTCCACGTTGTACTCCCGAACCGTACGCCCGTCCTGCCTCAACATCAAAAATCTGTCGGCCCGAGCCCTCCTCATCTGTGGGGGCAAGAAATGTGCAAGAAATGCCCCTGAGAACTTGTCCCATACAGCTGGAAGCGCATGCTCCCCCCGGGACAGTTCCCATGAATCAAACCAGTCGACTACAGTATCACGCAGCCGATGCGAACCCAATACCACCGACTCTGCCTCTGAGGCCTTGATCACTCTCATGATCCGCTGTAACTGTCGGATAAACTCCTGAGGGTCATCCTCAGCTCTCGATCCATAGAACACTGGTGGACTGCAACTTAAGAAGTCCCGAAGTCTCCAACTATCGGCCCTGGGGTGCACTACTGGTACCACCGGCTCCCGTCTGTCCTCAAGTCTCGTCATAAACCTAACTAGTAACTGGGCCATCTCCTTGTAACCCATATCCTCTGTTCCTGGCCGTGGGACTGGAGGCTCAGATATCGTGGCCTCAGTAGCTACTGCTGCTGCTCTAAACTCTGTTGGGGCTGGCGGCATCGTAGAATCCGCCGTCTGTAGCACCACCTCGGGTAAAGACTCCGTGCTCTACTCGCAGCTCTCTCTGCTGCCTTGCCCTTCTGGGCTCTGGTTGCCTTGCGTGGAGGCATAACTGATATAAAAGAATACGTCAGAGGGAGTCCAACTTACAACACAGCTCTAAGGCACGATCTCAGAGTGAGAAGAATGGAAACCAATCCTAAATGTCCTGCAGCCTCCTGATTATAGATGTGGTGCACAACACACCGATAATCAAGACTCTACTAGACACGGTCTGTAGACACTTTTCGAGGACTAACTGCTCTGATACCACTTTTGTCACGACCCGGCCCCGGGCCCGCGACTGGTGCCTTACCCCGGGCACCCTAGTGATACAACATCAGAGAAAAACCAGCGGAAATAAAACATACAGATATGAAACAAGATAAAAGAAAATAGGCTAACCAAAACGGTTGCCTTTTTGCATATATATACAGAAATTTGAACAGTTACAACCTTTACAACCCTGCCCACAACAGTACTACAGACCTCTAAGAGTACGAAAGCCAACTACCAGATACCAAAGCTGTACCAACAAATCTATATAACCATACCACGAAGCTGACCCAGGGCAAGTTGATCGGTGTATTTTATATACACCTTTTGAGTCAGTTTCAGTTAGTTTTTTGTCCCATTTTGTACATATAAGTGTCGTATTAGGATAGTTTTTCTTTCTTTTGAGTCAAAGTGGTTAAAATGGCCAAATGGCGGAAAAAGAGCAAAAAGAGGGCAAAAGAGGAGATGCGAGGAAACAGAGAGAAAGTGGCGAGCGAGGAAAAATCAAGACCAGCCGCGGCTCCCTGCAGACAGCGGGCCGCGCGCCCACTATCCGAGAGTCGAAGACTGGCGCGCGCTCGCAAAAGCGAGCGGCGCGCGCCTAAACATCCGAGGAGCTCTGAAGATACAGCGCGCGCTCGCAGCGAGATATCGGGCCGGCGCAAAACACCCGGCGATCGCAGAACTTCCGGCCAGCGCTGTTCGCAGCGGCGCCGACGCGGAAAAATTAGGTCTTTTGACGAAAATCTGGGTCAGGCCTGAAGGAAAAGAGGGAGGCGGTTTGCAGCCTATAAAAGGAGAACCCTAGGCAGTTTTTAAGGGTTCCCCTTCTTGCACAACACAAGACTTTGGCTTGGAGATTGGATACCATTAGTTTAGTAATTTCTTTTCCTTTTCTTTACTTTATTTCAGTTTTTATGATGAACTTTGAATTAGTTCTTGTCATATTTATGGCTAGGAACTAATTCTCTTATAGGGCTTTCCATGTTGAATTGCTAGAAACTTATGTTATAAATTAATGCATGCTTATGGTTATTTTTCTTATTGTGAGATCTATCCAATAATTGAGTTGAATTCTTGGTAATTAATTGACAACTAATTATCACTATATGATTTCTAATCAGATTCTGAAAGGGGGGATTGTGAATATCTTTGTAAGTTGGGTAGACATTCTTGGATTGGGGATGAAAATACCTCAATTATTTATGTAGCGTTGATGAGAGGCTTAACAACCCTAATTTTGCGCATTGTGCGTGACGGTCAACTAGGTTTTTGTTCTTAATCCTCCTATAAAGTTATCCTTATCACCGAAAGGTAGGTAAGGCGATCATCGAGGTTGAGTGTTTATATAACCCTAGCGGAGTATAAACGATTTCAGAACCTGCTTTCTCCTAAAGAAGAATACCATAAGTTAATGCATTAGTAAGTAGCATAAGCGGATAGTAAGGATACATGGAAGCCCTATTCTCATCACCACTGAAGTAAATCTTTATATTAAAATAGCTTGCATAATTCGTAGTTATAAACAACAAATCAATCATAAATTCACCAAATAGATACTAGAAAATAGATAGTTGGTAATTGAACCATAATCCTTGTGGACGATATTCGGTCTTACTAAGACTATATTACTTGTCACGATAACGCACTTTGCGTTTAAAGTGTGTGCATCTTACCGCGCATCAAGTTTTTGGCGCCGTTGCCGGGGATTAGGCATTAGTTCAATATCAAATTTGTCTATTTTTAATTTCTAATTTGGTTTTTATTTTAATTTTTAATTTTTACGTTTTTCTTTTGAAAATTCGAGGTGCCGTGATTTGTTGTCTGTTTTTGATCTATTTCAGAAGTCGGTTTATGCGAAGGAGAAGAGGAGCGAACACTCTTGTTCCCTTCAATCCGAAATTGAAAAACTCGTAAAGCGAGAAAGAATCGGATTACAACTTGTTAGAGATGAGCGACGTTGAACAACAACGGGATGGGAGAAGGGTTAGGAGAGAATAAACCCCATCCAGAATACCTAGGCAAGCGCCGATAGGCGTGGAAGAGAGAGTCCAAGTCCACCGTAACGAAGTTTGGGAGACTATGTCTTTGCCAAGAGTAAATGGAGCACGACATGCATTAGGCTCCCGCACAGAGCCAACAACTTCGAGATAAAACCGACGATTTTGAGCATGGTAAGACACGGCAATTCGGAGGATCGCCATCGGAGGATCCACATATGCACATAGCTAATTTCTTGGAGCTATGTGCAACTTTTAGATATAACGGCGTTACTGATGATGCCGTCAGATTGAGGCTCTTTCCCTTCTCACTCAGGGATAGAGCAAACGTATGGTTGAATTCCCTGCCGGCCGATTCGATTTTCACATGGCACGAGCTGACATATAAATTCTTAGCCAAGTTCTTTCCTCCGTGTAAAGCAGCAAAACTAAGAGGGTAGTTGAACAACTTTTACCAAGCAGATGGAGAGTCCTTATATGAAGCTTGGGAAAGGTTCAAAGATCTACAGAGAAAGTGCCCACACCATTGCATTGAGTTGTGGAACTTGGTCCACATCTTCTACAACGGCCGAAAGCAAGGCAACCAGAACTATCATAGATGCAGCAGCAGGTGGAGCATTCATGAGGAAAACAACCCACGACGCTCATGAGTTATTAGAAGACATGTCCACTAACAACCATGTCACGGAAGAGAGGTCGACAAATGGGAGAAGAACAGTGGGAGTCTATGAAATAGATGCCATTGCTGCCTTGAATGCCCAAGTGGCCCTCCTAGCGAAACAGTTGCAGCAACATACAATGTCAGTGAATGCGGTACAGATGCCTAAAAGCTGTGAGATATGTGGTGGCCCACATACATTTGACAGGTGTCCTTCAGCGGATCCCAATAATATACCAATGGAGCAGGCAGAGTGTCAAGCCATAGGTAATTATCAGAGGCAACAGAACAACCCCTACTCCAACACTTATAATCCAGGGTGGAGGAACCACCCAAATTTCTCATGGAGACTGAGGCAGCGTAATCGGCACCGTAACCAACAGAACCAATACGAGCAACAGAACCGTGATCGTGGGCGCAGAATCCGATCGTGGGGAAAATCGTATAGGCCGACGAGAATCAGCAGAGCGAATCAAGAACCCTTCATTCAAGCCCCACAGCAGCTCAATGCACTTGCTCAAAGAAAAGCCGATGAGCTGAAAATAGCGATGTAACTTGCCAACGCCCGCACGCAGCCATGATGTGCTAGATCCTCGCTCGAAACTTGAGACACAGTGGGTCACTAGCAAACAGCAAACAAAGAGCCACAGGGACATTACCAAGCAATACAGAGGTAAATCAGGAGAGCAGTGTCGAGCGATGCGGTTGAGAAGTGGAAGAGTTGAGCGGAAATACCTCACCGAGAGTTGAGAGGAAAGCAGAGTTAGAAAAAGAGAAGGTGATTGAGCCTAGCCTAACAGTAGAGAAAACTCCAGAGAAGGAGTATACAGAAAATATCCCTTCCCCCCAGAGACTACAGCGAAAGGCTGTTGATAAACAATTCTCCAAATTTTTGGAGACATTCAGAAAGCTGCATATCAACATACCTTTCATAGAAGCATTAGAGCAGATGCCCTCCTATTTCAAGTTTATGAAGGAGATTTTGGGGAAGAAGAAAAAGCTGGCAGAGTATGAAATAGTAGCACTAACAGAAGAGTGTAGTGCTATCTTGCAGAAAAAGTTGCCACCAAAGCTAAAGGATCCTGGAAGCTTTACACTACCTTGCACAGTGGGCAGGGTGACTTGCAACAGAGCCTTGTGTGATTTAGGGGCGAGTATAAATCTGATGCCCTTATCAGTTTTTAAAAGATTAGAGTTGGGTGAGGCCAAACCAACCACAAGAAGTTTCCACACCGGCCGACAGATGCTGGTTCATCCACGAGGCAAGATTGAAGACGTGATTGTGAAAGTAGGAAAATTGCCTTCCCGCAGATTTCCTCATTCTTGATATGGAAGAAGATGCGGAAATACCTATCATATTGGGGAGGCCATTCCTAGCAACGGGGAGAGCTTTGATTGATGTTGAAAGAGGAGAATTAACACTAAGGGTGGAGTCTGAAGAAATGGTGTTTAAAGTTTTTAAACACGTCATTGAGCCACCAACAAGGAGTGGGTGCTTTGCAATCAGCACCATCAAACCTCCATGCGAGCCAATACAAGTCAACCAAAGAGCGATGAGCCCAAGAAAGCAGGCATGGTTTGCTGAAATGCCACTAAAGGAGGTAAGTATTCCTGAACTCCCTCTTACTGATAATGCTAAGAAGAAAAGAAGAAAAAGAAAACGCCAAATGTGGAGGAAATGGATAGGTTGGGGGCTTAATCCACCCCTAAGGAAAATGCGTCCGGCTAAAAGACGTTAAAGACAGCGCTTGTTGGGAGGCAACCCAACGTTTTCAATTATGTTATTTTAATTTCTGTCTTTAGTTTATTTTATTTTGTCTAAAACAATCTCACGGTCTTGTGTTCTTGTGTTTGTGCTGTGATTGATAGGTACAGGAATAAATCAAGAAAAATCAAGAAAAGCCAAAATTTCCAGAAAAAGCGGTAGCCGCGCTGGGTGAGCAGACATGGCGCAAAAGAATCGAACAGCGCAAGTTTAGCGCGCGCCAAGAGCAGGGCCGCGGCGCCAAAAGCTCAGAACATTGGCCAAGTTAGCCATGCGCAGAAAGTCTGAAGCGCCAGAGTTGAAGCCATGGCGCCGCTAGCGCTGAAGCGGGAATCCAGAACTTTAAAACGCCCAGAATCAGATTTTCCCCAAATCCAATTTCAAAAACCTAACCCTTCCTCTCCAAAAACCCACGAAATTTCGAAAAATCGCCCACAAATCCTCCATAAATCCAACCCAACCACAATCAAAACTCTTAAATTCCCAAAAACCCTTAGCCATCTCCACCAACAAAGCTCCATTCCATAGCCTCAAACCACCAATTGAAACAAGAACAAGCTTGAAGCTTCTCATAAAAAGGTAATCTTTTTCTGTTCTTGAATCCTTTACTAAAGTCACAGGAGGTAGTAGTTTGAAGGAGTATTGTAGTTGAAGTAGTTTGGGTACTGAAAAGTTGATTGTGAAGTTTGGAGAAGAGAGTAGAAAAAGAGTATGGGTATTGAGTAGAAAAGTTGAAGTTTGGGGGTATCGTGTTCGCTGCTAGTTGTCAATTGTGTAGGAAACATTTGTGCCACTAAATTGAAAAGCTCCATAAAACTATTTTAAACCATGGCCACCAGGAAGAGAAGAGGCTCCACATCCACCCCAACCCCACAATACGATGAAAATAGGTTTGTGAGCTACGAAGCCTTCCAAAGATACAAAAAGCTTGATACCAGACCCATAATACCAGAAAGGAGAATGGACTACCAGAGGGAGTCATATGGGGAAGAAGATGTTTATGAGCCCATTCGGGCAATGATTAAGTTAAGGGATTGGAGGAAATTTGTGAATCCGGAGAAGATAGCACCAGTAAACACAATAATGGTGCGTGAATTTTATGCCAATTTTCCGGAGAAGGTGGAAAGGGGATGCTTTGTAAGGGGACGCTATGTGCCTGTGACAGCAGATGATATAAATATACAATTGAAAACAGTTGATGTTGAAGAAAGAAGTGATTGGAATCACTTTAGAACATGGTCTAGAAGCATTGACCATCGACGGAATGCCGCAAACACCGTGAGCTACCAGGAGTTGTTTTGAGATTGGAAGAAATGGGTCAAGAGCACGAACAAAGCATTCAACAAAGTAGCCAAAGGTTGGCTATATTTCATCAATGCGCGTGATTCCATCCACGCACTTCACCGTAGAGTGCGGAGGATAGGATTAAACTGATATATGGAATTATGAGGGGGTTGACGATTGATGTGGGGAAAGAAATAGTGCAGAGCATTGAGGAAATCAGCAGGTTGGTAACAACAGGTGGATTAGGACATGGCTCAGTTATCACCAAGCTATGTCACACGAGCGGTTCCAAACCTACCCACCGACACTCAGAGAAACCAACCGCCCGTGTCCTATGGGATAGTGCACTCTTTTCCGCACTCCAAGCCCCCCAGCCTGGCGAAGAGTACCAAAGAATGCAGCAGAGGCCGCCATACACGAAGATGAGCCTGAAATAGGGGCTCAATATGAGGCAGGACCTAGCCATCGGCCAACCACAGGAGCAGAACCTCCAACGCCCACGATAGAGCAATTGTATCAAAATCAGATGAGGATGATGCAGACCTTGGACACAGTAGTACAAGGACAGCAAGAAACAAGGCAACAAATCAACGAGTTGAGTTCCTTGTTCAACCAATGGTCGATGCATTATCCACCGCCACCACCACCATTTTAACCAAAGTTTGTAAGTGTCTTATTTCTTTTACTGTCTTTGAGTCTACACACATTGGGGACAATGTGTGAGTTAAGTTTGGGGGTGTTTTATTTGTGTTTTATTTTCTATGTGTCATGTTATGTTTTACTTAAGTCTTTTTATTGTTTTTATGTTTATTTTGAGTCACCAAAATTTTTCTTTTTTGAGTCATAATTGTCTGTCAAAGATCATAATTGTTGTAGTTGCTAGAAACACCTAGTGAAGTAAGGTGAAATAATGTAAAGGAATTGAAGCAACTATCTAAACACCTAAGTTAGATATGCCAAAAACTCATAGAATCTGTCTATTTGGAGTTTCTTGCTTGAATTACGCATACTAAATGATAAATGCTTATGTGTTATGATTGCTTGCTATTTGAGGCGAAATAGTTAGGATATGCATGTTAGGGAGATGACTCAGGCATTTCTTTGATAGCCAATTCTTACCATTCTTTTCTATCCCGTACTTTAAAAATATCCCTAGTCAGCCTCATTAAGCCTAAAAATTGAAACTTCTTCTTTGACACCCTATATTCCCACAGATTGTGCCATAAGTAAAAATGTGAAGCAGTGGAATACATTGTGTTAAAAAAAGAGACAAAAAGAGTGAATAAGTCTGTGCACCCCAATACAAAAGTAATAAGAAATAGGCAAAAGCCTAAGTTTGGGGGTGCCTGTCATTATCATATACTTCACTCTCCCAAAACAAAAGAGGGAAAAGATAGAATTGAAGTGAAGAAAAGAACAAAAAGAAAAGGGAAATACTGAAAAGCTAAAGAGCTTATGGTACACAAAAATGAGCCTAAATGCCTATTTTAACCAACCCTACCTAAGCCTACATTACAACCCTTAAAGTCCTGAAGATCTCTTTTATGCATATCCAGAATTAGTGGAGAATAGCAAGTAAGCATGTCATAGGAATTCTTGAATTTATATGCATGGTTTAGTATATTGACTTCCATTAAGCATGATGAATATGAGTTTGCGAAATATTTAGCTTCATGTGTTTAGTGTGCTGAAATTTCATGCTATATGTTCCTGCATATTATTTTGCTAACCTTCATGTTTTTCTAGTTAACACTAATGCAGCAAAAGTGATCAATGGCAGTGAGTCTTTTTATTTTTTTTTATCTTTGAGTCTTTTATTTTATTTCTTTCTATCTTTGCTCGAGGGCGAGCAAAGGTTAAGTTTGGGGGTATTTGATCGGTGTATTTTATATACACCTTTTGAGTCGGTTTCAGTTAGTCTTTTGTCCCATTTTGCACATATAAGTGTCGTATTAGGATAGTTTTTCTTTCTTTTGAGTCAAAGTGGTTAAAATGGCCAAATGACTAAAAAGAGCAAAAAGAGGGCAAAAGAGAGATGCGAGCCGAAACAGAAAGTGACGAACGAGGGAAAAATCAAGACCAGTACGCGCGCCTCTCAAAGCAGGCGCGGCGCCACTATCCAGAGGTCGAAGACTGGCCACGCGCGCTCGCAAAGAAAAGCGGGCGCGGCGCTAAACATCCGGCGAGCTACGAAGATACAGCTGCGGCGCCTCGCATGCAGATATCGGCCGCGCGCTAAAACACCCGGCGATCGAACTTCCCGGCCATGCGCTGTCAGGCGCGCGGCGCCGACGGAAAAATTAGGTCTTTGACGAAAACTGGTCGCTCAAGGAAAAGAGGAGGCGGTTTCATACTTATAAAAGGAGAACCCTAGGCGCTTTTAAGGGTTCCCTTCTTGCACAACACAAGACTTTGGCTTGGAGATCGATACCATTAGTTTAGTAATTTATTTTCCTTTTCTTTACTTTATTTCGCTTTTATGATGAACTTTGAATTAGTTCTTGTCATATTTATGGCTAGGAACTAATTCTCTTATAGGCTTTCCATGTTGAATTGCTAGAAACTTATGTTATGAATTAATGACGCTTATGGTTATTTTTCTTATTGTGAGATCTATCCAATAATCGAGTTGAATGCTTGGTAATTAATTGACAACTAATTATCACTATATGATTTCTAATCGATTCGAAAAGGGGATTGTGAATATCTTTGTAAGTTGGGTAGACATTCTTGGATTGGGGATGAAAATACCTCAATTATTTATGTAGCGTTGATGAGAGGCTTAACAACCCTAATTTTGCGCATTGTGTGTGACGGTCAACTAGGTTTTTGTTCTTAATCCTCCTATAAAGTTATCCTTATCACCGAAAAGTAGGTAAGGTGCGATACTGGGGTTGAGTGTTTATATAACCCTAGCGGGAGTATAAAACGATTTCAGAACTCGCTTTCTCCTAAAGAAGAATACCATAAGTTAATGCATTAGTAAGTAGCATAAACAGATAGTAAGGATACATGGAAGCCCTATTCTCATCACCACTGAAGTAAATCTTTATATTAAAATAGCTTGCATAATTCGTAGTTTTAAACAACAAATCAATCATAAATTCACCAAATAGATACTAGAAAATAGATAGTTGGTAATTGAACCATAATCCTTGTGGACGATATTCGGTCTTACTAAGACTATATTACTTGTCACGATAACGTGCACTTGCGTTTAAAGTGTGTGCATCTTACCGCGCATCAAGTTTTTGGCGCCGTTGCCGGGGATTAGGCATTAGTTCAATATCAAATTTGTCTATTTTTAATTTCTAATTTGGTTTTTATTTTAATTTTTACGTTTTTCTTTTGAAAATTCGAGGTGCCGTGATTTGTTGTCTGTTTTTGATCTATTTCAGGAAGTCAGTTTATGCGAAGGAGAAGAGGAGCGTACTCTTGTTCCCTTCAATCCGTAAATCGAGAAAACCTCGAAACGTAATGTAAAGAATCGGATTGCAACCTTGTTAGAGATGAACGACGTTCAGAACAACAACGGGATGGGAGAAGGGTTAGGAGAGAATCAACCCCATCCATGAATACCTAGGCAAGCGCCAATAGACGTGGAAGAGAGAGTCCAAGTCCAGCCAAAACGAAGTTTGGGAGACTATGTGCTGCCAAGAGTAAATGGAGCACAGACATGCATTAGGTGGGCAGTGTACGTTATCTTATATTTGTGCGGATGAAAAACAATAGATATACTATGAAATTAGTTGAAGTCCGTACAAACTAATTACTAGGCCAGTGTTAAATTCATTATTAGCACATCTATATACTTCACACATTCCCACAATACCCCCTTCCTCAACCAAACCAAAACCAAAACCAAAACAAACAGACAAAAATTATAGTAAGCTTCATCTATCTTATGTATATATATAGTACCTTATTTAGGTGACATACATTATTGACAGAGAGAAGAATAAAAGAGTTTGTAGAATTAAGGGTGCAATGGCATCCCAAATTAGAGTTCATTCTTCATTTTTCTCTAGCATATTTCTATTAACTCTTCTCTCTTTAACCATATTCACCATTAATGTTGTTGCTCTAACAAAAGAACAAGAATTGGACCGGATAATATCACTTCCAGGACAACCTCCGGTGACATTTTCGCAATTTTCCGGCTATGTTACCGTCAATGAAGGCCATGGAAGAGCTTTGTTCTATTGGTTAACAGAAGCTACTACTCATCCTGAGAAGAAACCTCTTGTTCTTTGGCTTAATGGAGGTTAGTTAAAATTTTCTTATTTTCTTTTTCTTCCTTATTTTAGCAGTGGCACGTAACTAGAAATTTCGCTAAGTGTGTTCAAACTTTAATATATATGTGTATATATAGTATAATTTGTCGGTGAAGGAAATTCAACTAACCAACCTTCGCCATGTGGTGGAGCCATAGTGCTAGTTACATGTTTAGCTCAGGAGCGGCTTAACGGAATTGGTGGCCTAAATTCGAACCATAAATAGAGCGGAGGGAGCAATAAATTAGAAAGAAGGAAATTTATCGTAGTTTGCTTACTCACTCGAAAAACTTCAACCAAGTAAGAAAAAAGAACATAAAATTTAAAACCTTTTATGAATAATATTCATACAAATCATAGTATATTCTATAAGATAGTATACTTAATAAGAGTAGTAATTTTGGGGCCTTCAATATTTTGGGGCCTAAAGCAGTGGCTTCAATGGCTTTACCATGGTTTAGCTTTAATTAATATTTTGTACTTGTGCTAAAAGTTTAATTTAGCATGTATAATTATTATATTCAGAACCCAGTTAGTAAAGAGAATCACAGTCCTGAATTCATAAATTAAAATCCTGATTCCTCAGCTATAGCTTCACCATGTGGGGTGTTATCATAGGCGGATGGAGAAAGTATAAGTAATTGATTTAACTGAATCACATCATAAAAGTATATGTGAAATCACTCGAAAAAAGATCAAATATTAAACTATGAATCCATAATTTCATAAGTGCAATGGGTTCATATATAAGATGGCCTACTTATATATATATATATATATATATATATATATATATATATATATATATATACTTCTGCAAATTATGTACAAAAAAATCTATAATTTTGGGACTTGAGCAGTATACGAAAAAGAATAATCTCTTCATTATTTTCATTAATGAAGAGGTCTATATATACAATACACAATCTATAAATATGGAAAATCATATTCATACTATAATACTAATATCCTAATTATACTTGTACAAGAATTCTACAAAACCCAAATATATACAATTTAGATGCATACACGGTTGGTTTCTATCACACCCCCGCAGTCATAGCGGGTGGTTGTCGTACGCTGAGACTGTCCCTAAAATCTTCAAACCCCTTAGTAAAGATGTCATCAATTTGGTACCGTAAAGGGACATGCAACACAGTACTTGTCCACGAGCTACCTTTTCGCGACCAAAATGAATATTCATCTCGATATGTTTAGTGCGCTAATGTTGGACCGGATTCCTAGAGAGATAGAAGACATCACTAACATTATCATAGTAGACCAAGGTACATTTCTGAATAGGAAAGTGAAGTTCTAATAACATATTACGCAACCAACATAACTCAGACACCACATTGGCTACTCCTCGATACTCGACCTCCACACTGGATCACGATAAAGTAGTCTGGCATTTTGCAGACCAAGAGACAAAGTTATCCAAGAAAC
Source organism: Przewalskia tangutica (assembly GCA_029844215.1). Lineage (NCBI taxonomy): Eukaryota > Viridiplantae > Streptophyta > Magnoliopsida > Solanales > Solanaceae > Przewalskia > Przewalskia tangutica. Next base: position 143,164,466 of record CM056718.1, read on the forward strand.
ATACAACAACCAGAAGTTGAACGTCTGGTATCTCGAATCCACCCCAATCAACATATGTATACGACACGAGAGTAGAGACGGGTGATGGATATAAATGCAACTCATAATCAAGTGTGCCCTGTATGTATCGTATAATGCGCATGTGCTCAATCCGCGGATTACGATAAATCACAAAGAGAATGTTTTTGGTGAACCTTATCGTTCTGCAATAGATTATGGGTTAGGTTTTTTTTATTCTGTTATCGAGCAGAAGAGAAAAGATGCAGAGCAAAACGGTTTAGGAATTAGAGCTAACCGGTTAGGGCTTTAATTTATAAATACTTTACTTATAAAGGAGGGAAAATAAAAAAATTAAGGGAGGGAAGATGAAAATTCTAAAATTAACCCTATACCAACGACCAGCAATGTCGGTAGGTATATGCTATCTATACCAACGGTAAAAATAACCCTATACCAACGACCAGAAATGTCAGTAGGTATATGCTATCTATACCAACGGGTTTTTTGGCAGTCACTAAAAGTGTCCGTTGGTATATGACAGATTTCTTGTAGTGAGACCACCTACATGATAAGTGACAGTTATTTCTAAAAAATAACTCAAGACCCCCAAGTCTTTCATAGCATATTCGAAACTGAAAAGTGTCATGATGGACTTGCGCTAATTATCAGAGGAGGCATTCAAAATAATATCATCCACATATAACAGAATGTATGCTAGAGAAATACCACGACGATAGATGAACAAAGAATGATCAGACCTGCTGTGAGAAAATTCATAGTAGACACATAATTTGCAAACCTCTTATACCAAGTTTGTGAGACCTGCTTAAGCCCATATAAAGACTTTTTCAGCAAACAGACATGATGAGGATAATTGAGGTCCCTAAATCTCAAGGATTGATGCATGTGGACTGTCTCCTTGATCACAGTGTAAGAAAGTATTTTTCACATCCAGCTGATGAATGTGCCATGCTTTTGAGAGAGCCAGATTGAGAACCGTGCGAATGGTAGCCGGTTTCACCACCAGACTAAATATATCACCACAATCCACGACAAGCTGTTCAGTCTTACCATCACCTACAAGACGGACCTTATGTCACTCAAAAGAACCGTCAGAATTTTCCTTATGAATAAAAATCCACATAGAATGAATAATATTAACACCAGGCGGACGGGGCACCAACTCCTACGTCTTATTTTCAATAAGAGTATTATATTCATCATCCATGACCATTTTTCAATTGGGGTCATGAAGGACAGACATTGGGTTACGTGGTAGGGGTGATTTAGTGACATTAAAATTTAAATTAAAATGTCATTTATATTTAAAAATACCCCTTTTGCTATGAGTAATGGGTCCTTGACTCAGAATAGAAACGGACTGAACCGGAGATGTCGGGGTCTGCCGCGGGATGGGTCAGGTTTGGTATTTACGGGGCCATCAGGTAGTGGGCCTTCTAGCTTGGAAAATTCGACGGATCTGGGAGGTTGAAATATAGGGGCCAGCATGCAGTGGGCCTACTGACAGATATGACTCACGGGTAGGGTGAACCCACTATTGGAGAATATACGGGGAGATAGCATCGTTTAAAAAATATAATTACTCGACACGAAATTACACACTTTAACAAACGGAAATTGAGTTTCATAAAAAATAACATGGAGACTAATGATGATTTTAGTTGAATAAATTAAAAAAAATTGTAACCACGATGATTAGACGAAAAATCCAAAAATACACAAGCGGTAGACCGAGCTTGAAGTTTATTAATTGTAGTGGACGAAAAAAATGGATAGCACAAGCACCCAAACACCCTAAGATGAGAATACGAGGGATCCTTATTGTAAAGAATTCTAAGTGGGGATTGATAAGCTAAACCTTTGTTAGGGAGAATGTTAAGGAGGTAAGTAGCCATTTGTAACACATGATGCCAAAAAAAGGGGGTACGGAAGTAAGGTCCAGTAATGTTCGGACAATATTATTGATGGAATGAATTTTTCTTTCGGCCTTTTCATTTTGTGAGGATGTATAAGTACAAGAAAACCGAAAAGATATACCATTAGTGTCACAAAACTCTCGAAACGTCCCATTATCATATTCCCTCTAATTATCACATTGAATATTTTTAATTTTCCATTCAAATTGGGTACGGATGAAAGATCTAAATTTTAAGAAAGTTGAAAAAACTTGAGACTTTTTCGACAAAGAAAATATCTATAAAACATTAGAATAATCATCGAAGAATAACACATAATAACGACGGTCCAAATAACTTAAAACATGAGATATCCACAAATCACTATGAATAATATCGAAGGACATCGACATACAAAAAGAAAATGCTACAAAAGGTAAGCTAACATGTTTCTTTAATGAATAAGACGAACAAATTTGAGTAATACACGTACTCTTACCATATCAATAAAATTTCTATTTTGAAGAGAATTCTTAGGTAGAATAAGTTCATAAGATTTCATTTTTGATTTGTTCTCTCATTTATCCCAGTCCATCAAATGTACAGACAAGGTCTATAGGGCACATTTGGTACGTCAGATGTTCTGATCAGACTTGACAAAAATAATACAATGCTGGTGGCGTCAGACCTGACTGCATTTATTTCTAAAAATCTAAGAGTGGTCTCCTGATCAGTACTAAATATATAAAAAAAAAATATACAATCCATTATATATTAATACTCTAATACCGTCCATTATATATTAATACGATCCAAAGATTCGATTCGGTCAATGAAATTAAGATACCCAGTGCGACGTACCAACGAGCGCCGGGTGTTATCAATTGCCTCGTGAATTTTTAATTCAAGCTCCTGCAGTCAGCTTATTAGCAAGGTCACTACAAAATTAATTTATGATAAGAAACAAGCTTTAGAGTCACTCACATATGTTTGAGTATGTTATGCAGTAAATTATTTTCTTGCCCTTAATTTAAAACAACACTGCTGCATTCAATGCCATTGAAACTTTCTAGGTCAATCCCGTTGTATTTTACTAACACAGAGAGGTCAATAGTTGTCGTGGTGAGATCTACTCCTTCTCTCCCCCTTTTTCTTTTTCCTTTTTATGTTTTTTCAAGCACATACTCCGTTAAGTATTCTTCAGTTCCGTTAGTTTGGTTAGTTTAAGGATCAAAACGGCACAATTTATTTAATTCAAGATTAAATATGCTTAGCCAGATAATACATGGATGAAAAGTGAAATTACGTAATAACTTAGGGACTAAAATCGCTATTTATCCTAAACTTCTGCATATGAACTGTGTAAGTTGGATACTGTTACATAATTATTGGATAACTTTTCTGAGTTATGAGTTATATAATGTATGATCCGAAAATTCTAAAACTGCAAGATAATTGAAGAAGACGAAGAAGGAAGAACAACCATAACTCTTCTTGATTTTTTATTTTTAATAACAAATTAAGCCATTAGTATTTATCCATGCAAATTAAATATTGATATTTAGTCAAAACTAAAATATAGTAGTACTATTATGTGGTTACATCAAAGCAATAATTGTTAAATGATAAATGAAATAAGGACAACGCGTGATATATACATGTGCTTATGAGTAAGGTTCAAACATAAATGGGGTCGTTTGATTAAGAAACAAGTTATGGAGAGATTGTAATATATAAATTAGTAATCTTAAGATAATCTTTTGCTGTTTTCTTTCGGAAATTGGAGAAAATTTTAAAATAATTTTTATAAGCTATCAAGTAGCAAGGGGTGAGCTAAAAGCCTAAAAGTGAGGGATTGGTGCAAGTGCAACCACTGCTTCCTACCCCTGTCCCTTAGTATAAAAATTCATCAAATATTATTTGTCAAGTATACATTAAGTTAGAGGTGACGGGTTTGAGTTTTTGGTATGATTTTTTTTTATAAGAAGCGCTTCCTCCGAATGAGTTCTACGCGAAGCAAATTCAAATATAGTCATGTTCCAATTTGAGTATAAGACACCGGATGAAAAATAATTAGAAGTTTCGGATTTAAACTCTTGGATATAGAAAGCTCTCAATATAGTTATACAATATGAATCTGAATTAATGGGGACTCAAATACGAATACCAAACAATGAATGAAAAGAATATTATAGTTAGCACCAATAGTTGTGATAGAATGTATAGGATCTCTCCTCTCTTTATAGGAGGTTTCTAATTCGAGCAATATCGGGTCAGAAATTTTACTAAATGTTGTCATAATATAAAAATATAAAAACACGAAGAGTTAAAAAGATTCAACATATAATATACACATATAAAAATAAATTTTGGACCTAACTATATAGCATGTTTTTATGCCAAAGGTGTAATACCCTATAGCCTAAGGTGGCTACGCTACTGAACCCTAATATGAAAAAAATCTTAGTATGAATTGCTTCCTCCTTTAAGTGTATCTTCATCTTAGTATGACTGACTACACGTACCTAATATAGTTTTATTAGTGACTTCGTACCTATTCAAATTCAAGACTCCAATTTAATCAACGTTGAACTTGAGCAGCAAGAAAACGGTTGCGCTAAGAAAGAAAACGGATCCTAGATCTGCCGCCGCTAGTATAACAAAAAAAGCTGGCGGACGGGTGAGTAACGCGTAAGAACCTGTCCTTGAGAGGGGAACAACAACCGTTTCCGACTGCTAATACCCCGTAGGCTGAGGAGCAAAAAGAGGAATCCGCCCGAGAAGGGGCTCACGTCTTATTAGCTAAATCGAAATTTCAATAAGAATATTAGACACCAAGCGAAAAATAAATAATATAATGTTCCAAAGTTGTTTTCAAGAAGGAAAATGAAAGATCATCCATAAGTGCTCGTGATATCCTTCTGCCCCCCTTTACCTCATCATCATTTTTATTCCTTCTTCTTCTTGTTCCAAGTTTTATTCCTTGTTTGTATGTGCACAAAAAGCTGCATTTGGGCCTAAGCTTTTTCGTCTTTATCTCCACAATTTCATGATACAAACAAACAAAGGACAACATTCCAAACTCAACAAAAAAGTAAAACACCTTTCTCTCTGTCTTTGTACTATGCTTGATGAGGGGAAAATCCCGAAGGCGAAACCCTCCATCTGTATCAGAGGCCTCTTAGCCAGGTGGAATGTAAATTGAGAGATATGCGCGAGTGGCAGCCCTGCAAGGGAGAGGAACAACGGGATATGAACCCAGCAATAACCCTTGCAATATTTCAGCAAAGTATTGTCACCACACGGGTTCGAACCCGCGACGTCGGGGTGGTTGTACCCAATCACCTTGCCACTTACCAACTCGCCTGTACCCTAGAGGCTAAAACTAAGGTAGGGTAAACTTTTTAAAGCGACTTGTTCCACCGCAGTACAGCCCCATACCCCAAAAAATCCCACCCCCGACTGACCCTACGGATTAGTATACACCGCGTTAGCCTTCCACTAGTTGAGGAATTTTTTGGAGGAATAAAGTTTCACTCTCGATGATCACGGGAATAGAACACGACACCCCGACAGAAATATCCTAAAGAAATGGCCACTGGGCCGCTCGCTGGATTATGCTTTCCAATTTCTAGCATTAGCCTAACTTTTTCTATAATATTTAGCATAGTGAAAGAACCCCCCATAAACAAAATAAGAAATAAAAAATCGTCTCTACAACAAATAAGAAAAAGGTAAAAAAAAATGATTGGTCAAGATAAAGCAATTATTTAAGAAAATGAAAAAAATCTTATATTAGCACAAATATTGAGTAATTTTATCCACGGAAACTTCGGCAGATCATGAGAAAAATAATTTATTTCGTTCGTTTTAATTTATGTGTCATAGTTTGTATCAGCATAGTGTTAAAAAAGAAGTAAAAACTTTTAAAATTTATATTCTAATACATGTTATAATATTTGTATAATTATAGAAGTTTTTCACTAAATAAAATGAAAAGTGTCAAATTATTTTCCCCCGTAGTGTAGATACATATATTGAAGGTGGTCCGTTATATTGAACATTCTTTGACAGGAAAAATATATTGTGCATATAAATATTAATATTATGTATATATGTTAAAATTTACTTTTTAAATGGTGATTATTTAAAGATTTTGTATTCCCATTCGGTGTTCGATATTTGCATTTAACTCCGACTAATTCAGATTGAAGAAATTGCACAATTAAAGACCGGAACAAAATAGGGGCAAAAGTGTCAATGACCCATTCGGGTTCACGCTATCTAATGAATTGGGACTCCGCTTTAAAATAGAAAAAGTGCTACCTACCATAATTTTTTTCAAACCCTAGACTCAAACCGGAGATTTCATACTAATAGGAAAGAAACTCTATCTATTCCATCACCATTCTTGTTGGTTTCTTGTTGGTTTGTTTAAACTTAAAGCATTGAGGGTGAGAAGCATGCGTGTTCAGAAACTAAGAGAAATAAATAGTGTTGGTCATGATGATTGTCAACAGTCCTCATAGGTACACTATTCTCATTTCTTGGGAGTAAAAAGGCGAAATCTCTCGCCCACAGGGCCCCCACCCCTCCGACCCGACAGATATTGGTGGAGGAAGGTAAATCACAGACTCGGCCCACTAGTGGGAGGCACAAGGTTCTGTGCCCACAAGAAGTCATCCTCACAAAGAAGAATGAACTCCACATCTGCGGTTGTCGCCGAACCTGCTTTCGAGCAATCACCCCTGAACTAATCGGAATTACACCCATGCGGGTCACTATTTCAAACTATATGGCTGGAAATTTTAATTTTTTGGTGAATTTTATGTGAGCTATCATTAATAAACGATGTAACGAAAGAAGATTGCAAAAGAAGGAAAAATGAAGAAGGGTCATTGTCTTGTGAGTTAATAATTGAAGCTAACTGTTAGAAAAATAAAGAGAAAAAAAGTGGTAATAATTAATGATAAGGGATGGTAGGTGCATGAGTTATGGCAGATTGTTAAAGACAGAGTACTACTACTTCATTAATAGTTGGTTAGTTCCTATAAGGTTGTGTAGAGACATGATGGGATTCATGTGCTATCTAATACAATGATGTTTAAATGCAACTACTTGAAAAGAAGAAGGAACAATCACTATAAAAAGAAAAAGAAATTAGCCAGGGATAACTTTTCTCTATCTCAAGACTCAACCCAACAAATATAGAAGGGAAATAAATGAAAAAGAAAGTAGTGTAATGATAGAGTATTTGGGGAGTCCACAGCTCCATTTGTCAAACAAACTAGCCTCACTTAAATATAGGGCTGGCCAGTGGGACGGGCCGGGCCCATCAGGGTCGGGTTTGGCGGGAGCGGGACGGGGTCGGGGCGGGGAAAATGGGCGGGGTCGAGTCGGGCGAACTGGAGGTCGGGTCGGGCGGGACCATACCGTGTCCGTCCCGTCCGATCCGTTGGTAGGGTTGGGGCCAGTCGGAGCAGGCCTGACGGGGACGGGTTGGCGGGTTTTGTGTGTGTTTTTTTTTTTTTTAAATTTTTTCACTAAATTAAAAATACTAAATTACTAAGTAGTAAGTACTAACAAAGTAACATTAACATATACTTGTCATATAGTCATAATGTCATATACATATACTATAATATTATAGACTTATAGTATTATAATTTATAATTATAGTATTATAGTATTATACTCATATATATAATATATTTATAAACTAATAAAGTATAAAGTATAAACTATAAAGTATAAAGTTATAAACTAAATAATTAAACAAAGACAAGAATAGTGTAAAAAAAACATCCCAAGGCTGTTTTTGTGCCTCTTATATTATTAATTTCATTGAAATATCAAATATATAAGATTCAAAATTACATTGTAGTGTACTGTTGTTGAAAAAAATTGCAAAAGAGTGAAAGACATAGAAATCTGCAATGAAATAAATTATCAATTTGAAAATATTTTTTCTAATTTCTTTATAATTTCTTGTGGTTCTTCGGTTGGAATTGGTATATCTTGATCAAATTGTTCCACGTCGCTACTCATGCCTTCAGATAAAATGTCGTTGTAGTTGTCGCCATCTTCGTTAATCTGGTCGATCGCCTCCTTCGCCTCCGCTCGTATCCAATCTCGAATAGTACCGCCATCTCCAAGTTGTTCCCGCTAACGAGTGTGCAGGTTTCCTATTTGAAATCACTGCGTAAAAGCGCTTCGGAGCGATTGATGACGCTGAATGTTCAAAATATCTCGCCATCATTGAAAGTGTCGGAAATGTCTTCTCATTCTGGCTCCAATATTTCAGCAAGTCTTCCTTTCCTTCTTCATTGATAACTGCTTGGTAAGGTAAATTACCCTGCAAAACAAAAATATCGAACTCACTAATTTGGTTAGCACTGCTACCACCGCACATTCTATTTCTGAGGCTTTCAATAGAATTAATACTAGGCCTAGCCACAGAAACTGCTTGTCTTTTTTTAGGTTGTGTTGAAGAAGAAGATGGTACAAAAGTCGGTTGGTTACTAGCACTTTCTTGCTGGTAATGCCGATATACTTTTTTTGCATTCATCTTCTACGCTATTCAACACTTCTTCTAGCGTTAGTTCAATAGGTGGCTCAACATTTAAATTTTTGGGAGTTGGAGGTGGTAGTACGTCCATACAGGTATAAATATTTTGAATAAGACTTTTACAACCCTCTACTTTAATAGTCGGGTTTAATACAGCACCAATAATATAAATAGGGGGAATAGGAATAAAATATTTCTTTAATTTCATAAACATTTTTTAATAGTCAGATAAGGTGTTTTTCCATATATTCTTTAAGAAGTAAAAATATTATAGCTATATAAAACAACATAGTTGAAATAGTAGGATAATATAAAGTAGAAAATTCTTTTGTTGCTCGTTGAAAATTTTCTAAAAATACAATAAGTTCTCTAATTTTCTCCCAATCAAGATCCACAATCATATCATTTGAATTTTGATTATGCGTTAAAAATAAAGTAATAGGTTTTCTATAGTCATAAGCAACAACTAGTTGGTCATATAAAGAATTTCACCTAGTTGGTACTTCTTCTGAATTTTTCTCAGAAGATAGTCCACAATCGTGGCAAGTTTTTTATATTTTTTCTCTGTTGAATTCTATTATTTTTAAAAATAAAGTGTATAGCAAATTGTATTTTTCAAGAATATCTTGAAAAAGTGAAAGACCATCCTTTACAACTAAGTTATAAATATGGCACGCATTTGATATGAAAATATTTTGGAAAAGACGGAGTTAAAACATCTCTTAAAATACTAATAGCGTAATTGTTAGAAGATGCATTATCTAATGTAATACTCATAACTTTATCGGTTATTCCGTAATAATCACAGATCGAATAAATATTTTCTCAAATAAACTCACCAAATATGCCTACTATCTATATATCTATATGCTAAAATACGTTTTGCATAGACCATTTATAATCTATCCAATGACAAAGTTACCGTTAAATAATCATGGTAATTAGTACTACGACCTATATCGAAGTTAAAGCGACTTTGCAATTTAAATGATATAATGCATAACGTAAATATCGTTGATATTCATGTGCAAATTTAAATACATCTCTTTAACAGTTGATCTAGGAAAACCTTTATAAGCGGATTATACATATCTCTAATATAATGAATAAAACCAGAGATTCAGAAATGAAAAGGAAAACCCTCCACAAAGAACTAATTTTGCTAAGGCTTCCTATCTTTATGTTTATCGTATTTAGTGGCCTACAACTCCCCGTCATGTGGTTAATTTGACCAGACTTTCTCCGGACAAGAAGATGTGAACCTTGTCCCGATTGAGAGGACGTCTTCTCACCTTCTTTTTCAATCATGTATTGAGCATGCAAGACTTTGTGTTTTTGCAATAGGTGTCTTCCTAAACCCCCCGTCCCACCATGACCTTGTCCAGTTTTAAAAGAATAAACATTTTTACAAGTTTTACATACAGCTACTTGATTCGTGCGTCCTCACAAAATATTTCCATACAACTGATTTTAATGGTCGTTTTGCCGGACCTCGTCTCATAGTAGGGGGGATAGGAGACATTTCACTAGTGGGTGTATCATCATCTTCATTAGTAGGTGTATCATCAACTAGAGACTAGAGTGTCATCTAAATTAAAATCTTCTTCAATTTCAGGATAATCATTTGTGTCAAGATCATATGGTATTTCAGGAAACATTTCAGGATCTATAAAATCATCTTGTCTAGGAATACCGAACAGAATACTAGAAGAAGTACTCTTGCCCTTGTTACCACCCCTACTAGAAGCCCGACTTACCCTTACCCAACATGCCTCTTAGTCCTTTCATTTTAATTATGCTAATAAATAGTTAAAGATAATGAAATTAAATGTGCTAAATGAAATAAAGACAAAATAATAATTTAATGAGAGAACGAATGTACCAAACGCCGACGTAGAGTCGACGTGTAATCGAGAGGTTGAAAATTGAAACTTTGCTCGATAGATAATCCTCAAGCTAGTTGCCAACTTCACTCCCAATTCTCAAATTAATAAATAGATTGAATATGTAGACAATGTTGTATAGAGATTGATTGAGAGATTAGAGAGTAGAAAGATTTGTGAAAATAATAAGAAGAGGAATGAGGTATTTATAGGGGTTAAAAATAAATATAAAGGGGTAGCTGGTCGTAGTGGGGAGGCCTAAATGGCCTTGTCCAACGACCAAAATAAAATGGCCGTTGGACAACGCTATTTTCTCGCAGCGGTCGAATGGGCGGGTCGGGCGGGATCGGGGCGGATCGGGGCTCGGCGGGTCGGGTCGCGACCATACTCGCCCCGCCTTGCTCGAGCCCCGGTCCCGTTTTTTTTTTTTTTTTTTATAGCGGGGTCGTGTCGGGGTCGGGGTCGGGACCGGGACGGGGTCGGGTCGGCCCGGCCCACTGACCAGCCCTACTTAAATATGACATGGTGTGCCTCGCCTATCATAAATATTTTCATAGAAATTCATACCAAAACAGACCTTGTACTGTAATTGTAATGTCTAACATTTGATATGGATACTAAGAATCCAACATACAACATTTCATGAATTATACATGCATGTATTCTATATATGTCGGCTATTTTTATTTTAAGCAGTTATGTGAGCGGCTACTTAGGTTAATTCTTCTTTTTATTCTTTTTTTTTCTTGATATATCTTCAAGTTGAAATTATTTTTGTACCATGCAGGTCCAGGTTGTTCATCAGTAGCATATGGGGCATCAGAAGAAATAGGTCCATTTAGAATCAATAGAACTGGTTCTTCTCTCTATTTAAACAAATATTCTTGGAATAAGGGTAACAACACCATATTTGTTTTTATTCTCTTTCACCAACAATTTAAGAATAAATTTTGACAAAAAATCGTTAATAAATGCAGTGGCAAATATACTCTTCTTGGAATCTCCAGCTGGTGTTGGTTTCTCTTATACAAATACAAGCTCTGATCTTAAGGATTCTGGTGATAAAAGAACAGGTACATACACATTTCTTGATTTTCATATATTATTACACCTAACACGATATTACAAAGTTGTGCACCATAATATACTACAGTTTAACTTATATACACGGACGTTTATAAGAATATGTACACTATCAGGTCCTTGAAAGATAACTACAAGTACTTATTGTAATAATTGAGATTAGTGTCGTAAAAAATAAGAGGAATAATCTGCTATAACAAATTAAATTACATCAATAGTATAAAAAATTCACATTGTCAACGTATATAGGAAAAAGGAGCAAGGTCTTCAAAAATTTATATCGGTTTGCAATTTATGGACCTTTTAAATCATGCTCTAAAGATTTCTTTTGTACAAACTGAATGTCTTACGAGGAAACATTGGATCGCGATCTAGAATTTTATAGTCGTTAGACGACAATCTAATATTTTTTGTTAGTCTCAAAAGTTATATTTGCATAATTTTTAAAACTAAGAATAAAATTTAAACGGTAATCTAAAAAAGAGATATTTGCATAAATCAGGAACATATTAACTTAATTTTTGGAGCTGTTCATTTTTTGGCACAGCTCAGGATGCACTAATATTCCTCACAAGATGGATGTCAAGATTTCCACAGTATAAACATAGAGATTTCTATATTTCTGGGGAGAGTTATGCAGGTATTTCTTTTAGAAAAGAAATAAATTTCTAATTTCATAGTAATTAATTTTACTAACACTTTCTTTGGGTTTATCAGGGCATTATGTTCCTCAATTAGCACATGCTATTGTCAATTATAACAAGAAATTTTCACATCCGATCATTAATCTCAAAGGACTCATAGTAAGTAATTCAACCAATTTTTAGAAATAATATTGTTTCATTCAAGGGTAATTTGCGCTTTTAATCCCTCAAGTATCGATATGCTCTAAAATTGGTCATTATAATTTCGGGTTAAGCACAACTAACTTTCAATTGATTGGTATGTACATATTTGATCCTTCTACTAGTGAATTAGCGAATTATTAAGTGCTAAACCATTTAATAACCGATGTATGTCTTATGTTTAATTCATATTGTTTCTCTGTGTTCGAGCGTAATATAGTACTAAACATAGTCTAAGTAGGCGTTTGAACATAGATTTGGTTGAAATTTGAGAAAAAAAAGAATTTTAAAGTTGAAGTTGCAAAATAATATTTGAAAGTTAAAGTTATTTGTGAATGGGAAAAAATTTACTTGAAAAAATGATTTTGACCAGCTTCTTAAACTTGAAGACTCATCTTCAAAAACTAACCAAAAATTCATTACCATGTATAACCAAACAATATTTTAATAATAATTATTGAAAAAAGGGAAAATTATATATCCAAATATACCCTAAATTAATACTATCACTGTATCACATACTTCATAAGTTCATATACAAAGGGATCAAAATCACACATTTTACTTAATTGAAGGTTAGATGCGCTTCGCGCACCATATTACATGAATCGAAATCAAAATTTATCAATAATCAAGGGACTTGAATTGCAATCATATACCCCTCTAATCTAAGAATTTTTTACATACTCATGGAAATTGAAATAATACACAGATAGTCAGATTGTGAAGCCACATATACTATGAATGATTGTCTATTGAACTATCCTTCGAAGGAAAATTATACTCTATGTATAAAGAAATATACTAAGTATATATTAGGTCAAAAATTATTTTTACACACATATATTAAGTCTTGAACACCCTTAACGAAATTTCCTGACTTGACACAGGTAGGAAATGCAGTTACTGATAACAAATATGACGGAATTGGCACTGTGACATACTGGTGGAGCCACTCAATGATTTCAGACAAAAGTTACAAGAAAATCATGAATTCTTGCAACTTCACATCAGAAAATTCATCAAAAAAGTGTGATGAAATAGTGAGTTATGCAGTGAACCATGAATTTGGTCACATTGATCAGTACAACATTTACACATCATATTGCAAAGTTGTGCAAAATGAAACAAATTTGAACAAGTATGTTAGATTCAAGAACACAATTATTCATAGGCCACTCTCTGGGTATGATCCATGCACTGAGAATTATGCAGAGGAATATTATAATAGACATGATGTGCAGAGAGCTATGCATGCTAATATCACTGGGATTTCATATAAATGGACTGCCTGCAGGTACTCACTTCTCTTGTACTTCTATATGTTTAACCATAGAGGTGGATTCAAAATTTTAAATTTTTATGGAGTTCTGGATCACGATCCTTTTTCGCTTATTAGGTTCTGGAAAAATTATTTATACATATGAAATAAATTTCTTAAAGCAAATATAGAAATTTTGACCGAAGTGAGTTGTTATTTTCTTCAATGGTATCAGAGAATACTCACTTCATGAGCTAACTTTTAATGTTGAATAAGGTATAATATTATTTTATTAACATGATATCAAAGTCAGATTCATTTCAATTTGTTAATGTTATTCACTCACCAAATGTCCAACTTTGGGCGTTAGAATGTCCCATATTATTAAATAGATGTGATGTTGTCTCTTTATAAAGTTCTAAGCAATTAATTCTTATCTCATGAGCTAATTATTTAGGCTAAATTAGGTCCAATGTATGTTTTATTAATAAGTTATCAAAGCCAAATTAATCTTTATTATTGATTTACTTAATATTCAGCTCCCACGTCATTCGCGCTTTAAATGTCCAGTCCCGTATGTACATACGATAAGAAAGGTGTTAGAATGTTCTAGATTGATTGAATTTTTTTTGAAGGATCCATGATTTGACAGCTTTCTTTTTTGTTTTTGGGAGAACAGTGACATATTGTTAAAGAATTGGAAGGACTCTGATGACTCAGTGCTACCAATTTACAAGAAACTAATGGCTATTGGTCTTAGAATATGGGTGTTCAGGTAAAGCAAATTAATTTTCCTATACTTAGACTATAAAGTGTTTTATAAATGTGACTACAGATTAAGAAATTCAATACAGAATTTAATAATGGTTAGAATATGTTTCAATTTAAATGCAGTGAGGATACAGATTCAGTGGTACCAGTGACTGCCACAAGGTTCTCTCTAAGCTATCTTAATCTCAAGATTAAAACTCCATGGTATCCTTGGTATTCTGGAACTCAGGTAACATATAAATATACATATAGTTTGTGTATCATTTTAGTAAGCTTCAAGAATTAGCACTAGAGGCGGATCTATGATGAATTTTGAAGAGTTCAGCTGAATTTATATACATTCCGCAAAAGATATATAATGTATAAGTAAGTGTTAGGAGTTTCACATCGAAAATAGAATGAGAACTTGAACTCCTTATATGGACTTGCATAATCCTCACCCAACAAGTTAGCTTTTGGAGTTGGGTTAGGCCTAAGATCTATTCATTTATGTGGTATTAGAGTCAGACTCATTCCAATTCTTTGTTCACCGATGTTGAGTCCCAAATTATATTGTACATGCTCCAGTTAGCGAGGTCTGGACGTGCAGGGAGTGTTAAGAGTATTGAATTTATCTCTGATTAGTGAAAATGAATATGGCGTTATTGTAGGTGGGAGGATGGACAGAGGTGTATGATGGACTTACATTTGCAACAATTAGAGGAGCTGGCCATGAAGTTCCATTATTTCAGCCTAGAAGAGCATTTATTCTTTTTCAGTCATTTTTGGCTGGCAAAGAATTGCCAAAATAAATTGAGAAAATTCAATTAAGATTGCAATCTTGAAGAAGTTGAGAGTCAAAAAGGCAATTTTTAATTTATAGCTCCCATGAAAATTATGAGAGTTTTTCAAATTTTAGAGTTAGAATTGATTCATTTCAAATTGTGGATTGAAACTCATCATTTCTCATTTTCCCAGAAATGATTCTCTAAGAGAATCAGCTCTATCAAATAATTTTTTTGAGATGTCTATAATTCTCTGAAATAATTAATCTCTGATTATTCTTATTGATGAAAGACATATATATACAAGTTATAATAGGAGAATCATATTCCTACTTTACATCTAAATCTATGTTCTATATGAATAATAACTATACACTTATGGTAACATTATAATCCTAATTAAGGTACAAAACTAATATGAAAAATATACCAAATATAAAAACTAATATGGAAGGTACTACTCGGATGGGAAGGGACTTCTCGGATGGGCTTTGGTCCATATTTAACACACACCCGCAGTCATAGCGGGCGGTCTTCGTACGCTGAGACTGTCTCTAAAATCTTCAAAAAGGACCGAGGGAAGACCCTTTGTAAAGATGTCTACAATTTGATATCTGAAAGGAACATGGCAGACACGTACTTGTCCTTTAGCTAACTTTTCTCAAACAAAGTGAATATCCATCTCTATGTGTTTAGTGCGCTGGTGCTGAACTGGATTACCAGAAAGGTATATGACACTTATATTATCACAATATACTAATGTAGCCTTCTGAATAGGACAATAAAGCTCTAAAAGTAAATTTTGTAACCAACATGACTCAGAAACCACATTGGCTACCCCTCGAGACTCAGCCTATGCACTTGAACGTGAAAGCGTGGATTGACGCTTGGCAAACCATGAGACCAAGTTATTACCCAAAAATATACAATAGCCAGACGTAGACCGCCTGTTGTCAGGACAATCACCCCAATCAGCATCTGTATAGGAGACAAGTGTAGACGTCGACGAAGGATACAAATGCAATGCAAGCCATAATCAAGTGTTCCCTGAATGTACCTAAGAATGCGTTTGAGCGCATTCATATGTTCAATCCTGGGATCATGCATAAACAAACACACTTGTTGTATGTCATACATAATATCAGGTCGCGTGAACGTAAGATACTAAAGGGCGCCTACAAGACTACGATAGCGGGTCGAAGCCTCATAAGGAGAGTCAGCTGCAGCACCCAACTTGGGTTTAGTATCAGCTGGAGTAGAAGTGAACTTATAGGATGACATCCCAGCCCTCTCAATGATCTCTGATGCATACTTCCTCTGTGATAAGAACAATCCACATGCATGACGAGTGACACCAATCCCCAAAAAGTAACTCAATGGGCCCAAGTCCTTCATGACAAACTCAGAACTGAGCATTGTCATGATAGACTTTCGTAAAGCATCAGAAGAGGCAGTCAAAATAATATCATCAACATATAATAGTATATAAGCCATGGAAGAACCCCGACGATATATGAATAATGAATTATCAGACGTGATGTGAGAGAAACCCATAGTCGAAACATAGTCAGCAAACCTCTTATACCAAGCCCGTGGAGACTGCTTAAGCCCATACAAGGACTTCTTCAATAAACATACATGATTATGATATCTAGTATCCTAAACCCCAAGGGCTAATGCATATACACTGTCTCTTTGAGATCACCATGTAGCAAAACATTCTTCACATCTAGCTGATGAATGGGCCATGATTTCGAAAGAGCCAAGCTGAGCATAGTATGAATGGTAGCCGGCTTGACCACCGGGCTAAACGTCTCACCACAATCCATACCAACCTGTTGAGTCTTACCATCACCAACAAGACGAGCCTTATACCTTGCAAACGAACCGTCAGAATTTTCCTTATGAGCAATAATCCACATGGACCGAATAATATTAACACTAGATGGACTGAGCACCAACTCCCACGTCTTATTATCAATGATAGCATTATATTCATCGGTCATGGTAATTTTCCAATTAGGGTCATTTAAGGGCAGACACAGGATTATGGGGTAAATGTGACATAAGAATATTAGAATTTAAATTAAATGTCTTTTTGGTTTAACAATACCCCGTTAACTACAAGTGATTGGACAATGACTCGGGGTTGGATGGTGTGAATTTTGGGAATTTTCGGGAGATGGCACGGACAGGCCAGCAGGCAGTGGGCCTGCTGGCCCATTTTCTAAAATTATCGTCGGAGGCGTCGCGGCGCCGCGATCAAGGGTCGTGACTCCTTCGTTCCAGTGACTACTAGAACTTAGCCGCGCTACACGAAGAGGAAACAACCTCCGCCATCTGGATGAATAGCCGCGCTCCCTGGGCCGCGACAAGACGGATTTTGGGACAGATCCAAAAAAGGACAGAGAATATAGGGGGATATATCATCATCCAAAAAATAATACGAACTAGGAACGAGTGTTTCTACTTTAGAAAATGGTAATTGAGACTCATCAAAGATGACATGACGACTAATAATGATTCGTTTAGATGATAAATCAAAGCATTTGTAACCACGGTGATTTAACGGATGACCCAAAAACACACAAGGGGTAGAATGTACCTGAAGTTTGTTAATTGTGGTGGATGAAAATAGTGGATAACACAAGCACCCAAAGACTCTAAGATGTGTATACGAGGGAGTCGTATTATATAAAATTTGAAGATGGGACGAATATGTCGAACCTTTGGAAGGAAGAATGTTAAGAATATCGGTAGCCATTTGTAGAGAATGATGTCAAAAATATAGGGGTACGGAAGCATGAACCAAGAAAGTTCGGATAATATTATTAATGGTACGAATTTTGCGTTCGGCTTTCCCATTTTGTGAAGATGTATGAGGACAAGAAAAACGAAAATTGATTTCATTATTAGCACAAAATTCTCGAAACTCCCCATTGTCATATTCTTTGTCATTATCACATTGGATATTCTTGATTTCTCATTCGAATTGGGTTTTAATGAAAGCTCTAAATTTCTGGAAGATGGAAAGAACTTGAGATTTCTTCGCTATTGGAAACGTCCATAAAAATTTAGAATAATCATCTAAAATAGAACATAATAACGGTGACCCAAAGAACTAAGAACAGAAGATGTCCATAAATCGCTATGAATAATATCAAATGGCATTGAAGTAGTAGAAGTATAGGCGACAAATGGTAATTCAGAGTACTATGCGTACCCTTACACGAAATAAGTTTATTTTTATCTAAGACAGACAAAATAGATGACCCTGGATGACCTAGACGAACATGCCACAAGGAATGAGCAAGAGCTGCAAAAGTGGAAGACATGGCTAGACGCGAGGAACCGAGACTTGTTGTGATTGGATAAATATCCCCTCTACTGTCACACCTCATGAGAGGACTCACCGTCTTGAAATCTTTCACAGAAAACCCAAACGAATCAAAATCAATAGAAACCCAATTATCAGTGGTAAATTTACGGACAAAAATCTTTAATTAGTTTTGGGCATGAAGAGTATTTTTCAAGACAAGTGGTGGATGAGGAGGGGACAAAGTTTTATGACCATAACCCTTAATTAGAACTGAATTGTCATTATCCACAATTATACCACGATTACTGCTTAAATTGGAATAAGACGAGAGAGTACCTTGGTCAGATGTCATGTGGGTGGTGGCGCCGGTGTCCATGTACCAATTCGGGTCTGGTTGAGTCATTCCAAACGTGTGCATTGCACTTCAATATCGATATGCGTGGGTCGTATTGCATGATGGGCCTGAGGGGGCGAGGTCCAAGTATGCTGGACTGCTGGGTCGGCCCATAAAATAGTCTGAAACCCAGAGCCTGCTAGGGCCAAAACTGGGGCCCAGTGGCTGAAGCGTCGCGGCGCTGGAGTGGACAGGGACTAGGACCCACTGCCACTGCATTGGGGCCCACTGCTGGCCCCACGTCTGCGGATACTGCTGACTGCCGCCACTGCTACTGTTCCGGTGGGTGATGCCGCTGCGATTTTTCCTATTTGCCCCTTTTTATCACCACCTTTGTTGCGATTTTGGCTCAAGTTGGTGGAACCGGAAAGAGAAAAATTGGACTCAGTCATCATGACGATAGGACTAGCCCCAATAGTCTCCTTCTTTCAATGTAAGCATGAAGCGTGCGCTGATAGAATTACGGCAGGGGGTTACTTTGATGAAGAATTGAAGCAACGTCATTATAGGCCTCAGACATGCCTGCAACTATTTGTAGGACGAGACGACTACTGCTCACAGGAGCACCCACATTGCGAAGTTGATCCGCCAAGTCCTTGAGACATTTGCAATAAGACGAAACGTTTGGAAAATTCTCCATCTTGACTTGAGAAATTCATGTTCAAGGGAAATAATCCGGGAATGACTGTTATCTTGAAATATGTCACATAATCGATTCCAAGCCTCTATAGCTGTGGAGTTGGGTTCCATAATCGTCTGTAAGAGGTCAAGAGAGATAGTGACATAAATCCACTAAAGAACTTTTGCATCAAGCGTGACCCATGATTTTGGATCGTCTGCTTTGGTGGGCACCGCCTCTGAAGTACCCTCCGTTGCAGTCTCCGTATCATCCTCCGTATGAGTAGGTGGAGGGATGATGTGGTGAAGAACTTGATGTGTCGTGGCATGAATCTTGAATAAATCTGCCCACGTCCCATATTGGACGTTTTCTAGGTCAAGAACAATAGGAAGGACGCTCTTGATGTTAGAAACTGTGAGGGCAGGATGAAAAGTATTCTTATTAGTCATGGTGAATAGAACGAAAATTTGGAGAAGAAAATTTGTGAAGAAGAATTTTAGGAAGAAGGGTGATCTTGGGTTTGGGAATTCCGAGAGGGGGGTGGGGGAACTAAACACGTTATTTTGGAGAGAAAAGAGAAGAGCGGAAGCAAGGTAAAAAAATAACCTAGACTCTTGATACCATGAAATAATTAATCCCCCGATTATTCTTATTGATGAAAGACATATATATACAAGTTACAATAAAAAAATTATATTCCTACTTTATATTTAAATCCCTATTTTATATGAAGAATAACTATACATTTATGATAATATTACAATCCTAATTAAGGTACAAGACTAATACGCAAAATATACCAAATATAAAAAACTAATATGGAAGGGACTTCTCGGATGGGCAGGGACTTCTCGGATGGGCTTTGGCCCATATTTAACATTCTCAATGCAACTACTTATTAGCATCAATTTTCTGCCTAGATTGCAAAAATGTGTGAAAAAGCCATATGTACACTTCATTACTTTCTTCCGTGTAATTAAAAAGAACTTTGAAACACTTGACATCACTACATGCACATTACAAAAATTGACTTGTCTAAAATCTAAATGTGTGTGATGTAACAATCTTTCTACACACAAAGCTAGGATAGGGTCGTAAATTTTACCTGCCCTCCCCAGATCACACTGAATTTATTGTTGTTATGGTAACTAAGGACATATACTAAGATGTCTCTATTCTTAAGATTAAAATATTTTACTTATTTCTAGATTTTCTATTACATTGTGCGATTAAGAAAAGGAAAGGGACCGGGAAACAAGAATAATGAAAAATGAGCGTATTATTTGAAAAACGTTCGGTTGTAACACTAGATTGTAAGTTGTGGTTCAAAATTTGAAGTTGAAGCCTCTATTTAAGGGGGAATGAACTAAATCATGATGTCTATTAATTTACTAATTTGTAAAATATTCAATAAAAGTTGAAAATGAATATTTGAAGAAGTAGATATTAAGATTATCAACTTTGAATTCTATATTTGAGATGAAATAATGAACAAAAATTATAAAACAAATATTGAATCACAATTAATATTTAATACATACTAGCAAACAAGTACTCCTAATAACATAAGAAGTCAAACCACGCATCAGACAGAGCAATAACTTTGGATTTCCGTAATGCTCTCATTAACTCCTGATTTTTAATTCATCTCTGACAATCTCAATAACAAGATGGCTGACTGAAAACCAAGTTCATGAATATTGCCGATAGGACGACCTTAGCCGAAGCTACTCTAAGCAGCATCCCTAATCATGCATTTACAGACCGAACCGGACCGGTAAGTTTCGACGGGAGTGGGTAATACAACTGTGACCACCATCACCTTGCCATTCTTTCTACACTACCCCGTGCATCGAATCTTCCCCATTGGCGATGGCGGCCAGATCGATTTCAACAGCAAACCCTAGCCACCGCTAACAGGTTTCCGGCCACCTGAGCTACTTTCGTCGGTCAAGGTTGGTACAAATACACTCAGCATCCTCTCGCCGACATTCTACACCCACTTACCACCATCAATTGTTATACAACCTTCAGTTCGACCAAATCAAAAAATCCGAAAGGTTTTCTAACTTTTTCGGTCAACTCCGGTATCGACGAAGGCTATGAGTGGTACCATTGTGTTCGCTTCAACATCCTCTACAAGGACTCATTTGTAGTCAAGATTGGCTTCGTGCAACTTTAAAGAACAAATTCAAAATTATTAGAAGAGGGTCCATCGATCCATATAACCTGACCGGACCGATAAATTCGATCCAGTCTTCGATCCTAATTTTCTGAATATTTGATCCTCGGTTCGGTCCGATTTTACCCTATTGTGCAGTCCTAGCTGGGATACCATTACTCTTCTTAAAATTAAGGATGGGTTGGGAATCCAAAAAGATGAAACAAAAAACAAAGCCCTCCTAAAAAGTCTTGCCTAAAGACTCTTAAAGAATCCCAACTCAAACTGGGCTTCCATCCTCATTGCAAAGCACTGCAAAGCTGGCCAAAATCCTAGAGTTATTAAGTGTAGGCCTTGAAAGGCAATCTTGCAAGGGTAGAACATTGTAATAGGAGGATAACCAACATCATTCACAATGGTAAAGGAACCAACTTCTGGTACATCAACTAGATTCCACGCATTGGAACCATCAGGAGCTCCATCCAGGGACCAATTCCCCTCAATTTTGAGAACCTGGAAATTGCTGACATTTTTAATGATAATAGTTGGCACCTGAAGGGAATCCCCTTCACCTTTCTTGTCAAAATATTGGAGGCCATCCAAAATACCTTCATTCATCCTTACTCCAACAGAGAAGGCAGTATTGCCTGAAAACTCAACAGCAATGGTAAGTTTTCTACCAAATCTGCTAATGAGATTGCATAGATAAAGATTAAAATTGGGCAACATGACACTGCCAAGGATTTCAAATGGATATGGAAATTGAGATCCCCTAACAAGATAAAGTTCTTTATGTGGAATTTCTACCCTAAAAGACTGCCCGCCAACAGTATCCTCTCTTCTATAGGCATGGGCTTTCCTAATAGCTGCCACACTTGCAATGCTCAAAATGAAGTCATAAACCATATCTTTTTTTAGTGCCACATCTCCACCTCTTTCTGAAGTGAAGTGTGCAGCAAAGCTTCCTCCACCAACAACAACTTACTCAATTTTGACCCTGATGACATGTACAACACTTGGAAGATTATAAAAGATAACCAGTATAATCATCTCATCAAATGAAGGGAACATTTCTTTCTGTCTAACGTCCAAATTCACTCCTCAAAGAAAAAGTGTAAACGGTCTTTGCAATAAAATTTATCTAACTAGGCATCTGGATCGAATTCACAGGGAACAATATACTTGGGCAATTAAGCTAGTTATGAAATTATCACCAATTAAGCTAAGCCAAATGATTTTCAAATGTTTGATTTTATTTTAAAATGAGTAAAGATAAAACTAACTAATAGGGAGCATAAGCTATGAAAATTCTAGAATTTGGAATATAACAATTTACTTTAAACTCAATATGATCCAATACAATGCTAGACCACCACTATTATTATAAATCCAGTGTCCTTAGCCTTGGAATCTCAATTACCCACTAATGCCTCTCGACTATTTAACGGGTTTATCTTAGCTTATTCTCTCGAATCAAACTAAGAAACATTAATCACATTCTAATTTTCGGCTACACTAGGGTTTTTTCTATCTCTAGGTTAAACCCATTAGATAAGGTTTAAAGCCCCAAATCGTAATAATTAATCTATCCCAAACTCTAATTTACTCTCTCAAGTTTAATTAAGGATAAATAGGCAAGTCCTAGGGTTAGCTACTCCATTTGAAAATATTCAAGAACAAGATTAATTAAAATAACATGTGATTTCTTCATAAACAATGATAAATAAAACATTTGTAATCAACATGAGTCAAAGGTGATGGGTGATGAAACCATAGCCTCCAAAGGCTTGTTCTCAATCTTTTAAGCTCTCAGAATAGGTTGAAGAATGATTCTTGAGATTTGATATGAGTTGGTTTTATTTTTCTTGTGGCTAAAATAATTCTATTATGCGGCTGCAGAACAATTATTTGGCCAGCAGAATGGTTTTACAGCCATTAGAATGGTTAGCAGAATGGGGGCAGTGATAGCAAAACTTCATGTCCCATTCCGTTACCCATTCTTCGTTCAGCAGAACGGTTTTGCAGCCAACAAAATGGTCACAAAATTGATTGTTTCTCACTTTCTTGCGATTCTTGACACTTCAACTCCAAATTCCTACAAACACAAAATAAACATAAGAAATGATATTAAAACTTACTTAAAGGGCTGAAAAAGCTTAAAAAGGGTATAAAAAATGCGCAATTTTACCGCACATCATTCATCTGGCTTAATAGGAACATAAATTAGTTCAATAATCTAAAAAATCACACCAGCTTCAAGGACACTCTCAACAGTGCCTTAGAATACATCATGCTTATCCAAATCCCTCCTTCTCCCAGCAGCTGAACCACCATCAGCATCAAATGGAACCCTCACGAAAGAGGATTCTATAAGCTCAACACTGATGACTCCTACCTAGACAGTACTAGACTAGAAGGAATTGGTGGAGTTATCAGAAATAGTAGTAGAAATTGGATCATTAGTTTCACTAAAGGCTTACCTTTCTCATCTTGCATCTTTTCTGAACTAACAACTCTACTGCATGGACTTTCTTTGGCATGTGATCAAGGACTAAAACTATTAGAATTTGAATGTGACTCAACCGAGGTAATTACTATTGGAAAAAGCACTAGAAAATGGGTAAGTAACAACAACAACAAAAGGTAATAAATCTGAAAATGAAACAAAAAAAGTGGTTTGTTGCGTCGATTGATATTCAATCTATCCTTAAGATAATATTTTCTCGTATTAATCCTTTAACGGCTATTGGCAATTCGTCTTCCAAGATAAAACAACAACAAATAATTGAGTAAAGGATGACTCAAGTGTTTACTAAAAGAAGGGCCTTTGAGTGTACGGAAAATTGCTTAGAGAGGAAGAAGAACTTAGAAATTATAAGATTGTGTGTTCTTCAATTGTGCCAATTACACCAATTTATAGTGTGATCAAGATGTCTTCCCAAATAGCCAAGTAATGACATTCAATGCCATGTAATGACCTTTAATTTGAGGTTACAATTCAGCCAAATAATGACTGAATTCATGAGGCATATAATGGAGAATTAATGCTCCAAAAACAACTCAAGAAACATTCAACTTTCGTTCCCAACGGTCACACTGGTGCCGAGGCACCGCAGTGCTTCTCGTCCAGTAACTCACTGGAGCTGAGGCGCCGCGGCCCTCCGGAAAAGCGCCGCGGTGCTTCAACTCCAGTAGCTTCCCTGTAATTTATCATCATAGGCGCCGCGACCCTTGGGAGTAGGCGCGGCGGCCCAAACTGGGTCACATCGCGACCCTTCACGGCTCCGCGGTAATTTCTAACTCATTTTATCTTTCACACATTGTATATTCCTTCCTTCATTTACCAACGTGAAACCACTTATTACTTGGTCAATAACCATCTATCATTTCATGCCTCAAATATTTGTTTTACGTACCAATATCTTTTTCACTAAGAAAATTTACGATCTTTGGTACAACGTGTGCACGTGAGTGAAAATGACATTTCCGACGTGCGGGACCCCAATTGTTCGAGTCATAAATAATAGGATTAACTTTATTTTATGTTAATAAATTTCCAACAATCCCCTCTTGAAAGAGATTTTGGCGCACACACGTGGTGTCTTTCTAGCAATCTTCTGGCGGATCGATGTTGCATCTGGATAAGTAGTCGTAGCTTTGAACCTTCCATAGTAGAATACTATCGGACTTACTTACTGCGCGGTGAACGTGATGTCTTGAACCGTCAGTATTTAATGTAAGTCAAAACAATGGTACCAACACAACACTTTTCCTTACTATGTCCTTCTTTAAGGTTTTGTCCATTGTGGACATGAACACTTCTTGGATTCTTAAGTGCATTCAATTGAGGCGACCAGTCCTCGCACTTAAATAGGTGGTCTCCTACAAGGTATTCTACTATACCCAACTTTACAAGTGTTAGGAACCATTAAAAATTTCCCCAAACATAACCTCAACTGTTGAGGATCATCAAAGGTTTTACAAACTTAACCTTTACCCACTCTGCAGGTAACACTTAATATCTATCACGGGAACAACCTTGGATTCATGTTTCTATGTAGAAATCATTATCCGAAGTGCTCTTGCTTCCACCGAAGCGCTCCACTTGAACTTTTATGACATAATTTTCCCATTGAACCTAATTCCTGGGATCTCCAGTCTGTTAGATTGGGTGTCTGCGGTATCAGTTCTTAGTGATTGGGTTTTAGGCTCATTCCTCTAGACAGGCGGAACATCTGATCTCTGGGTATGCCTTCGTCAAGGGATCTACTATGTTTTCCTTTGATTTTACGTAATAAATGGAATAATACCCGTAGTGATCAGCTGCCTAACGGTCTTATGTCTTCGTCTGATATAACGATATTTGCCATTGTACATAGATCTCCGTGCCCTTTCTAGAGCCGACTGGCTGTCGCAGTGGATCATTACAGAATGCACGTGTTTATCCCAACACAGGACATCCTCTAAGTAATCGTGAAACCACTCAGTTTCTTCTCCTGCTTTGTCTAAAGCGATAAACTTTGATTCCATCATGGATCGGGTGATGCAAGTTTGCTTAGAGGATTTTTAAGACACAACCCCACCATCAATTGTAAATATATACCCACTGGTGGACTTGGTGTTCTCTATATCAGATATCCAATTTGCATCACAGTACCCCTCTAGTACCGTTGGATATCTCGAATAGTGTAACCCGTAGTTTTGCATGTATTTTAGGTATCTCAGTACCCGACTCAACGTTTTCCAGTGATTATCACTCGGATTACGAGTGAACCTAGCCAACTTGTTGACCGCATAAGTGATATCAGGTCGAGTGCAGTTTGTGATATACATCAAACTGTCAATCACCTGTGCATACCACTCTTGACGTATGGGAACACCATGATGTTTATCAATCTTATGATTCACATCTAGTGGTGTTGTTATTGGATAACTGTCGAAAATCTCATATTTCTTCAACACATCCTCGATGTAGTGAGATTGAGATAAGACCAGTCTGTCAGACGTCTTAGAGATTTTGATCCCTAAGATAACATCTGCGATACCCATATCTTTCATGTCGAAACACTATTTTAATATGTTCTTAGCCTCTAGGATTATCCTAGGACTGCTCTCTGTGATCAACATGTCATCTACATAAAGGCAGATCATGACGAACGAGTCGACATCTCCTTTCGTGTAAACACATTTGTCACACTCATTAATGGCGAATCCTTTTGATAAAAGAGTATTATCAAACTTCTCGTGCCATTGCTTTGGGTCCTGTTTTAGCCCTTACAGAGATTTGACAAGCCGACAAACCTTCTTCTCTTGACTAGGAACCACATACCCATCGGGTTGGTCCATATAGATTTCTTCTTTCAAATCACTATTTAGGAAGGTTGTCTTGATGTCACGACCCAACCCCGGGGCCGCGATCGTACTCAATGAGTACCTCACGGTATATGTCGAGAATAGAATGGAACATACATAACACATAACTTATAAAAGGGTAACATCACCGCCACCGATAAAGTCGCTTCCATAAAACATACTTAAACAAAGTATAGTAGTACAACCGGTTCTTATAGCCCAAAACATATATGTGACCACGCACTTAAAGATAACAACTGTATGGACAGGCCCCGCCATACCTCGAATGTACAAAATACCTATAAGATCGTGGAATATCCGTACCAATAACAAGCTTCCGGAGGAATGGAGCTTCTGACACCGGAATAGTGATCCTAAGAACGAGGATCCTCAATCGCGCTTACCTCATGCAGATTTAACGCACCGGGGAAGGGGGTCAAGACACAATATGTACCAAGTATGTAAAGTCGAAAATATCAGAATGGTGATATCATAAGTCTAAAAGTAGTGAGTCATGGAAGAAAATCAAAATACCTTTTATCGTGCCTTACTAACAATGAGTGACAAGTATATATATATATATAATCTGCATAAAATAGGGCCTTAGGATCAAAACAGGTACCTCGCCGTAGTATCAATAAGCACCCTACTCCTCGGGACTATTTCACCCGTGATAGTCTTGTGGACCCGCATGAGGTATTCCTCGCATAGGTCAGACTACCGCACGGGACTATTTCCCCGCATAAGCCCATAAGGACTCGCGTGAGGTATTCCTCGTCGTGGGTAGCAAATCCACGAACATGTGGTATAACGATCTTGGGGACTTTCCTCGATATACTCTTACCCCGAATCGGATGGTATAACGATCTGGGCTTGCCCGCCGGATATACTCTTACATCAAGCGGATGGTATAACGATCTGGGGCTTGCCTCGGATATACTCTTACATCAAGAAGGTGGTATGACGATCTTGGGCTTGCCCTCAAACATACTCTTACCCCAAGTAGGTGGTATAACGATCTTGGGGCTTGCCCTCGATATACTCTACCCTAGCTCAAATCACATCATATCATAATCATAAATAAGTTAAGAAAACTTATAACTTCTTATTAGTCTTGTTCATATACCCTCTCATTTTAGTTTACTTAAGGCACTTAATCATATCTTTAATAAAAGAACGCCGGGAGTTTAACCCAAGTACTACATGCTTCAACTCTTTTAAAAATGACTCTTCTTTATACATAAAACTCTTGGGCAATTGATGCCTTAAAACCAATTTGCCTCACCATATACTTATCTTACTTAGAGTAAATCTCTTCTCATTAACCTTTTATGAAGCTAATAAACCAACTTCTCATAAAGTTGTTATATTAACTCTACACTTTAGTAAAATCATACTTTTCCCCTAACTAAGAGACTTATACATTCTTAAAACAAAACAAGTCATTATATACTTAAAACAAGTAAGAATACCAAATCTTCTACGCTCACTACTACATAGTTTCATCTATTCATGCTCAAGAGATAGGAAAGCTTCACATACCTCTTTGGTCAATCCACTTGCTAAGTCCAAACTACCGCAAGTAATATGTCAACCTAAAATAACCATGATACGTTTATTAACCTCTAATCTTAATGTAGAACAATCCGAGTTCAAAGTCACTAAATTCTATGGAAAATTGGGCAGCATTTCCTTTGTTTCTACTCACTTTGCCACCTTTCTCAAGGCCGAATTTATCATTCAATTGCCACATTTAAGGCTCAATCAATCCAACAATTCAAAGGGATTACACACCTAAACTTGGTGTGTAAAATTCTGCCCATAAGTTACAACAATTCACTTAACAATTCTAAGGTAGTTTTTAGGCTACAACATGCTCATAATCTCTTCTTAACCCATTTTTCATATCCAAACCACATTTCTAGCATGCAATGACTCTAAGAGCATTATTTACTACCACAAGTTCTTTCTTCTTAACATGCAACACTATAAACTAAATCTAAAGGAAGAATCATTACCTTAGAGTTTTAGCCAAACTTATTCCAAATATTTTGCTAGCTTCCTTGCCAAGAACACCACCACAAGCTAGCCACAAGCTTCCTTTTTTGTTCTTAACTTTTCAGATTTTTCCTTAGGCTGGGATTTCCTTTGGAAATGTAGAGAGGAGGAGCTGATTTTTAGAGAGAGGAGAGAAATTGGAAGATGACCAAGTCTTCAAGACTTGGTCAATATATTGCATGCAAGAAATCAGATGGGGACACTTGTCACCCTCCCAAGGTATTTTTAAAAGAAAAATCGACTTTTCTAAGTTTTTCCGCCCAAAATCCGCCTCGGCGCTGCTTCGCCTCGGCCATGTACAAAACCTCCGCAGCCTCTTCAACTTTCGCGCCATGCCTCGCTGCCAGCTGGCGCTGCAACTTCACCGACCTCTCGATTTCGCGCTGCCTCGCATCCGGCGCGCCCGCCGCTTTGTCCAAACATATTTATGTCCGATCACGACCGAACTTGTAATTTCATAACTTCCTACTCCGACGCCCTATCGATTTAGCGGTTGGTTGCGTTGGAATCTAGACTCCACGAACTACGCCCTAGGCCTTTGAAACACTTAGAAACTCTCAATGTATCGGGTCATAACCCGACTCAAAGTTGACTAAAACCCGTCCGGAATAATCCGTCAACCTATCCTTTGAAAATTTTAAGTCTTACATGCTTTCGTACGCTCTCATACGTAGGGTCAGAACTACGGGGTATAACACTTGACATCCATTTGGTGTATCTCAAGATCCCGTAATGCGACGATAGCTATGAACATACGTATGGATGTCATCCTAGACACCAGAGAGTAGGTGTAAAAATAGTCAAGGCCCTATTTTTGTCGATAGCCATTGAATATCAATCTGGCCTTGTACTTGTCTATAGAACCATCTGCTCTCAACTTCCGTTGAGTATCCATTTACAACCCAGCGGTTTATTTCCCAGAGAAAGATCAACCAACTCCCTGGTATGGTTATGTAGGATGAATTATATCTCACTCTCAATAGGTTCTTTCCAGAGCGGAACTTCTGGAGTTAACAATGCTTCAACAATAGTCTGTGGTTCGTCATGAACCATATAAGCTACAAAGTTCGGACTGTAGGATTTATCGATCCTGGCTCGTTTTCCTCTTCTTGGTTCCATCTCTAGACCCTCTAAATCCTGAGAATCTGGAATTCTTGATTCCGGATAGTCAGCCACTTCGGAGTTCACTAGATCTGAACCGCTCAGATCCGGGCAGTCAATGACTCCTGAATCTTGTGAGGTTTGTTCATAACTTCATTTGTGAGAGGTTATGTCTCTTTCCTTTATTGGAAATGAGTCTTCAAATAATCTAGCATTTCTTGACTCCATGATTGTATCCACATGAATATCGGGTACATCTGACTTATGCACTAAGCAGCGATAAAAACTATTGTTATTTGCATATCCGATGAATATGCAATCTACAGTTTTAGGTCCAATCTTGACATGCTTTGGGGTAAGTACTTTAACCTTTTCCAGACAACCACATACTTTGAAGTATTTGTAGTTGGGTTTCTTCCCTTTCCATAGCTCATATGGAGTCTTGTCCTTACCCTTATGTGGAACTCTGTTCAGAATCTTACAAGCGGTAATGACAGTTTCTCCCCATATGGTTTGGGAAATGCCTGAATTGATGAGTAATGCATTCATCATTTCCTTTAACGTACGGTTCTTGCGTTCAGCAACACCATTTGATTGAGGTGAGTAAGGAGTCGTCGTTTGATGAACAATGCCTGATTGGGCACAATATTCTTCAAAATGCGCTATATATTCTCCCCCTCTATCGCAACAGATTGATTTAATCCGTCCGCTTAGTTGGTTCTCAGCTTCTGCTTTGTAACGTTTGAATGCTTTAAAGGCTTCATCTTTACGTTTTAGTAAGTAAAGGTAACAATACCTTTTGATATCATCTATGAAAGTCACAAAGTACTTGTTTTCCCCTCTAGTTTGAGAGAACTTCAAATCACATATATCCGTGTGTATGAGTTCTAGAGGAGCGGTTTTCCTTTCGACGGATCTAAAAGGACTCTTTGACAGTTTTGCCTCTACGCACACCTCACACTTACGTTGAGGGTTTACGTCGATAGACGGCAACAACTCCAACCTTACCAATCTTTGAATAAATTGATAGTTTACATGTCCTAATCTATGATGCCATAAATTAGAAGACTCAAGCAAATAACTAGAAGGCTCAATTTTATTAATAATAGTAGCAACGATTACAGATGAAACATTAACTCTAAAGAGGCATTCACAGACGAAGCCCCTTCCTACAAATGTTCCATTTTTGGTGATTACAAATTTGTTAGCCTCAAACACTATCCTAAAACTAGCATTTACCAACAAGGGTCCATAAATTAATTTCTTCGAATTTCGGGGACGTGCATCACATCCTTTAGAGTAAGCTCCTTTCCGGAAGTCATCTTCAGGATTATCTTTCCTAACCCCAACACCTCTGAAGAAGCATTGTTCTCCATGAACAACTTCTTATCCGTGACTGGTGTATATGTGGAGAAGGGAACGAATGTGTCGGGTAGAACCCGTCTCCATCCACCACTGCATTGGATTATCAATGAGGTTAGCTTCAGAACCACCGCTGAGAACTCCTCAATCATATCGTTTACGAGCTTGTCTTCGACGATGTTAGACTTAGCCTTGACTTTGGACTTATTCTCATTCTTGAGTTTGCGGCAATCTTTGACCATGTGACCAATTTTACCGCAGTGATGGCAAGTCCCTTTAAACTTTTCAGTTGTTGGGCCTTTACCGTTCTTCTAGAATTTTCGCTTCTTGCTTGAACTCCCTTTGACTTTCGCCAGGTTTTCCTTAGCCTCAGCGGGTAGTTTTCCCTTTGGCATGACCTTCTTATTATCCTCCTGAATTTGGAGTTTGACAATAAGTTCATCTAAGGTCATCTCTTTCATTTTAAGTTTTAGGTAACTCATAAACTCATTCCATGAAGGAGGTAACTTCTCAATTAACGAGGCAACCAAGAATTGCTCGTTAGGCTTCAATCCTTCCAAATCCATGTGATGTAAAATCATTTGAAATTCCTGAACTTGGGATGCCACAGTTTTGTTGTCCACCATTTGAAATTTTAGAAATTTCCCAATTAAGAACTTTTTAGATCCCGCATCTTGTGCGTTGTATTTCTTCTGAAGTTTATCCCATAATTTTTTGCAGTGTCAATGATGCAATATATCGTGTAAAGAGGATTAGACAAACAATTCAGGATATAGTTCTGACAAAGGAAATCACTATGACTTCAAACATCTTGAGTCATCTTCATGCCATTAATGACAAGGATTTCTTGGCCCCCCTCTCGCCGTTTCATTAGGCTGAGGGTCCACTTCATCTCCAACGTTTGGAGGGTCTTCGGTTAAGAAACGTGACATTTTCATAACCGTCAAGAAGAACAACATCTTTTGCTACCATCTTTTGAAATTAGTGCTCATGAATTTCTCAGGGTGTTCATGATGAAAGTCATCGGGTGGTGAAATGGAAGTGTTCCCATGAGCAGCGACAAAGGCGTTGTGAGTGCCTTGAGGAGCAGTGGGTTTGGCACCAGTGCCTTGAGGAGTAGTGGGTTTGGCACCAGTGCCTTGAGCAGTGGTGGTGAAGGCATTCAGATTGCTTTGAGTAGTGACGGAAGTTTCAGTGTTGAATCCAGTCATGTTATTGTTGCTAACAACGAATATTGTCTTAAGTTGTTGGAAAAAATACTAGGAAATGGGTAAGTAACAACAACAACAAAAGGTAACAAATCTGGAAATGAAAAAAGAAAAGTGGTTTGCTGAGTCGATTGATATTCAATATATCCTTAAGACAATATTGCCTCGTATTAATCCTTTAACGGCTATTGACAATTCGTCTCCCAAGATAAAACAACAACAAACAATTGAGTAAATGATGACTCAAGTGTTTACTAAAAGAAGGGTCTTTGAGTGTATGGAAAATTGCTTAGAGAGGAAGAAGACTCTGAGATTGTGTGTTCTTCAATTGTGCAAATGACACCAATTTATAATGTGATCAAGATGTCTTCTCAAATAGCCAAGTAATGGCCTTCAATGCTATGTAATGACCTTTAATTTGAGGTTACAATTCAGCCAAATAATGACTGAATTCATGAGGCATATAATGGAGAATTAATGCTCCAAAAACAGCCCAAGAAACAGTCAACTTTCGTTCCCAACGGTCACACACAGTGTCGAGCGCGCATGGCCGCGGCCGACGCTCAACTCGGTAGCTTCCTAGTGATTTATCATCAAAGCGCGCGACCGCGGGAGTAGCGCGCGCCTTCCGTGCACCGCGGCGAGACTGGGTCGCACCGCGGACCTTCACTTATCCGCGGCGATTTCTGACTCGTTTCATCTTTCACACATTGTATATTTCTTCCTTCATTTACCAACGTGAAACCACTTGTTACTTGTCAATAACCGTCTATTGTTTCATGCATCAAACGTTTTATTTACGTACCAATATCTCTTTCACTAAGGAAATTTACGATCATTGGTACAACGTGTGCATGTGTGTGGAAACGACGTTTCGACGTGTGCCTCTAATTGTTCGAGTCATAAATAATAGGATTAACTTTATTTCACGTTAATAAATTTCCAACAATTACTATGTTTGAAATGGAACATGATACTTAGAATCACATAATCTTTGAATACAGGGACTTGATAGAGAGGCTGGGGCGACCACAAATCATGCACATTTATCGGTAGCAGAATGTAGTCGCTGATGCCATGGCCAGACAAGGAGCAAATGATCAATCTATTTGTGGAATCAATCTTTTTGTAGTTCCTCCGATGTATGCAGTCACAAGTTTTTGGGCAAACATGGAAGGAACTTCTTTTAACAGATCAGTTGCTAGCTTACACTATGTAAATGCAAATAAAGCCTATTCATGGCACCTCAAATCAAAACAAGAACTCACACCCCCTTTTTGCACTTAGTGTTGTTATACTATTTTCTCCTCTAAAAAAGAGTGTTCATTTTTTTTATTATTATTATTTGAAAAGTGTGTTTAATTATTAAATTATAAAAGAATTAATTTTATTTTTTTAGATTTATTCTTAATAAGCACAAAGTAACCAGGTTCAAAATATCTATTTAATTAAGAATAATTTAATCAAATTATCTATTTATGTCTAAAAATTAGCATTTTTAAGAGGAGTTCAAATGGCTAATAATAATGCAACAAAAATTAAGTTCAGAAGCAAAGGGGCCTATATTATGACCGACAACATTGTTAAAGAAGCCAATCAAACTTTGAAGAAACCATCAACTTTTCTGCCTTAAATTAAACTGCCCTATTTCCCCCACTTAAAGTTACAAATAGTAGTTTCTTCTGTAAATAATAAAACAAAATTTTACAACCATTGTGTAGTAAAATCCCTTTGTTAATTTGTGTAATCCAAACTTGGATGTACAATCTGAAATTGATCCAGATTGTTTTGATAGAAAGACGAAAAGGAAAAGAAAAGAAAAAGATAAGAGAACAAGGGAGACGTGGAGAGAATAGATATTTTTGTGCAAGCTTTCCTTATTTTTCTTAATCAACATTACAAAGGGATCTTACATTTATAGTATTGGACTTAACAACTAAGCTAACAACTTTAATTAGTCTAACAACTTTAACCACTTTAACAACTTCCTAACAGTGTAACTAACTCCAACTAACAACTTGTAACATATCTCAACACCCCCGCAAGCTAAGATATATGAAGACATTCTGCATTCTTAGCTTAGACATTAGTTACAGCAGGAGCACCAACATCAGCTATTGCATTGGATACACACTGCAAATGCTTGATAGACCTGGATCAACACACCAGTTGTCTGAGTAGGTTGAGAAGACCTGCTCTTTCTTGGTTGGGATTCATTTGCATTCAAGGAGCAAAGGAGGAAGGCTAATGAGGATAAATTCACAGAAGTTCTCCAATAAGTCATATACTACCACCATATTGTCATCCATATAAAGCTGCTCAACCCTGTCAAAGACAATTTGGTAATGCCCATGTCCGAGTAGCTGCCCTAAGTCATCTCAACAGCTTGACAATGCAATTTTTCTTGTTCTTCAGCAACTTAAGCCGACATTTAACCATTTTAATCAAATTCTTACTTCCAAGTTGGCCAAGAAGAGTAGTAATAGCAGCAAAATTGTGCTCTGTTGAACAACATTCCAATACATCCAAAAGTGGGCACACAATTTTGTCAAATATCCAGTCCCAGTTCATGAAACCTGCAACAAGCTCCACAAATGTCCCAATAGCTGCTTCTCCTAAGCCATCCAACACCCCATTTGCCTCACAACACACCATTTCACCAGCTTCATCACTAAAAATCAGGTCTATGTCAGACAAAACATATGCCAGTGCATCATACATATTCAGAATCCTAAACAACTTCTCTGACGACCTTCGCCCTATTGCCACAACTTCTCCAGAATTCAATAACTGCATTACACATCCCTATGCAGTTTCCATAAAGCACACTTATTTAATTAACTCCGAGCCTACAAAAATTTGTTCACATAAGCTCTTCTCAGCAGATAAAAGGATTCTCACCAAAACTTTGACAACATAATTCATTTTCTCATCCAACGACTGCCACTCAGTCCTGTGAACCTCCTCAATGCTCAGTTTCTCAATCCCAAGAATCGTTAAAAACTCGTCAAGCACCTCTCTTCGAACACTAGAGTACACTTGGCAACATTATTTTTCATATCCAGATCGAATCATACGATTAGAATCTCTCTTAAATCACACACCAATAACTGCTACGAAGAACCCCTCGTTCTCTAGTCACACTCGGACTAGAGGATCCCTCGATTCTTCCTATGCAAGCTCTTAGAATAGCAACGAAGAATCCTTCATTCTCTAGTCACACTCGGACCAGAGAATCCCTCGATTCTCTAGTCACACTCGGACCAGAGAATCCCTCGATTCTCCCTATGCAAGCTTTTAGAATAAGCTCGAATATGCAGTGGAGTCTCTCTCAATTTATAGTCCAAATCCGACTAGAAATTCCTCGATTCTCCTGTCATGAGCTAAACAAATGAAAACAGGCAATCGAACATTTGATTGACCTGTGAAAAACACTGCAAATTGAGCTTCAACTCAATCCATATTGCTTCCGACGAAGTATCCCTCAGTTCTCAGTCAATTTGCAGCTTCCGACGAAGTATCCCTCAGTTCTCAATCGATTTGCAGCTGAAAACTCCTCGATCCTTCCATCAATCTATTGTTTATGCAACTCAACAAAAAAAAACTAATACTGTCTTTCATAAACTTATACTGTCTTTCAATTTCAAAAGGAAGATTGAACAAAAACAACACCTTAGAAATAGATTCAGTGCATCAAGACTGATGAACATGCTCAATCCTCACATGGATGCTCGTTTTCAAGACTTTGTTACGAACCTGCTTGTTTACTTCAAGACCGATGACACGTTTGGTAACATTCCAAATATGACCAGTACGTCACAGATCAAAAATCTCAATAGCTGATTCAGAACCAGTACTAAAAAACCAGACAAGCAATTCGAACCAGAAACCGATTCGAAACAGAAATCGATAGAAACAGAAATTGATTTGTAAATTCTATCAATTGAGGACGAAATCACCTAACCAGTTCATCATCGCGAC
This sequence comes from Przewalskia tangutica, assembly GCA_029844215.1. Classification (NCBI taxonomy): domain Eukaryota; kingdom Viridiplantae; phylum Streptophyta; class Magnoliopsida; order Solanales; family Solanaceae; genus Przewalskia; species Przewalskia tangutica. The sequence continues at coordinate 143,201,112 of CM056718.1, forward strand.
GAATCCCTCGATTTCCAGTCTTAATTCGAACTGGAAGTCCCTCGATTCACCTTGCTATTGATAACTTCGTTGTTTAATCGAAAAATGAGCAATGAAACAGTAATCAATTAACCCTAACTGAAATCCTTCGATCTAAATTCCTCGATTTCTCTCATATCCTTGAAGAAATACCTAAATCCGATCGATTAAGGCTTTGATACCATGTTAATTTGTGTAATCCAAACTTGAATGTACGATCTGGAATTGATCCAGATTGTTTTGATAGAAAAGAAGAAAAGGAAAATAAAAGAAAAAGAGGAGAGAACGAGAAACACGTAGAGAGAATAGATATTTTTGTGCAAGCTTTTCTTATTTTTCTTAATCAACATTATAAATGGACCTTACATTTATAGTATTGGACTTAACAACTAAGCTAACAACTTTAGCCACTTAATAACCACTTTAACAACTTCCTAACAATGTAACTAACTCCAACTAACAACTTGTAACATATCTCGACACCCTTCTTTCTTTTTGTATCTCCAACCTTTTCCAATTTTTTTATTTGATTATTCAATACAATATAAGGTACTTTTAAAATTAAATGTATTTATTTGATCTAATAAAATAATTTTGTTGTATTTAGACTAGTACCAATTGAAGCTATTTTATAGTTTAATTAATTAGAATTCACATCGAGTAAACTTCATATAAGTTTTTTATACTTATAGGGCTCGGATTTGAAATCTTTAACACGGTTAAAGCTAGGTGTTGATAAATAGGTTAAATCAAACATCATTCGAGGAAAGTTTATTTTAACACGGAAATAGGGCTACAATATTTTTTTATTTATATATAAATGGTCGAATATTCTTGATATAGGGAAGATTCTACTTAAAATATAATGACAAAAGGAAATTTAAAATGGTTTTACATCATAGGTTTAAATCTTAAGTGTGATATTGTAATAGCACTTTGGTTTCTCAGTTATTAATAAATTTTAATCTTAATTCTTGTAATATCTAACTAAATATATTTAGCTATTAATTAATTTAACCGTTCTCTTTTGGCTCTTTACTTGGGATATGATTAGGGGTGACAGATAAGTCATTTAAGCTGAAGTTGGACGGATTAAGATGGACTGAATCAATAGATGTGCAATGCCCAACCCGCCTAAAACTTACGTGAGTTAAGATGGGCGGGTTAAGATAGGCTAAATAATGGGTTATAACACAACTTGCCCAACTTGATCCATTATTTTTACAAATTTCAAACTTACCTTCTATGATGTTATTTTATTTTGTATGATTTTTTATTTTTTCATATCTTTATTTTTAAAATAAGAATAATATTTTTAAGAATTTTTTTATTTTTTTTATAAAAGCAAAAAAATATGAAATAGAAATTTGAGGATGGGGATAAGGAAATGAGGTGAGGTGGAGGGGTAGGTGTAGGCAGGGGAGGAGGTAAGAAAAAAAAGGATTTTTTTATAACATATTTGTAAAAAGTAGAAAAAATAGAAAATAGAAAATAGAAATTTGAGAATGGTGTAGGGCGGGAGAGGGGAAGTAAGAAAAAATATCATATTTTTAATAATTTATTTTATAAAAGTAACAAAAAATATGAAATAAAAATTTGAGTAAGGGGTAGGGGTGGAGAGGGGTAGGTGGGGTGGAGGGGGATATGTGGGTTTAGGACGGTAGGTGGGGTTAGGGCGGTAGGGGGGGTAAGAAAAAAATCATATTTTTTATAAATGTAAAAACAAAATCATATATTTTTTATGAAAGTTAAAAAAATAAGAAATAGAAATTTGAGGATGTGGTAGGGCAATGGGGTGGGGGTAGGTATGAGTAGGGCGGGGTGGGAGAGAAAAAAATTCATATTTTTTATAAATTTTTTATAAAAGTAAAAAAAAAATTAAATAGAAATTTGAGAATGGGGTAGGGCGGGGGTGGGGGTAGGGAGGTAAGAAAAAAATCATATTTTTATTAATTTTTTTATAAAAGTAACAAAAAATATTAAATAGAAATTTGAGGATGAGGTGAGGGTGGAGGTGAGTATGGCGATAGGGGAGAGGGGTAAGAAACAATTTTATATTTTTTAGAAAAGTACAATGGGGTGGGGGTGGAGGGTAGGTGTGAGTAGGGGAGATAAGAAAAAAATTCATATTTTTTATAAATTGTTTATAAAAGTAAAAATCTAGCATTTTATTGTCGGGGGGTGTAGGGAGGTGGGGGTAGGTTGGTAGGGGTGGTAGGGGATGAGTAGGCAAGGTAGGGGGCAGAGATGTGATGGTGGTTCAGTGCTTGGGTGCGGATTGGTGTAGGGGAGGAGGTATGGTGGATGGATAGTTTGGTTGGGGTGCGTTGATGTATTTTTATTGTTTTGAAATAATAAAGAAATTTTTAAAATAATTATTTATAAATAAAAATCTTAATATACAGTGGAGCTCTATTCGTTAAAATTGAACATTTTCGTGGGAGGTCGGTAGTGGGGGTTGGGTGGGATACAAAAAATTCTCATTTTTTAATAAAATTTTATATATAAGTTAAATAAATCTATAGAATCTCATTTTTTAATAAAATTTTATATATAAGTTAAATAAATCTATAGAATAAAAACTTCGGAGTGGTGTGTGAGGGCAGGGGATTAAGAATTTTTTTCATATTTTTAATAATTTTTTATAAAAGTAAAAAAATATGAAATAGAAATTTGAGGATGGAGTAGGGCATGGGGTGGAGGAGATAATATTTTTTTCATATTTTTTTTAAAAGTAAAAAAATAAGAAATAAAAGATTTGGGTAAACAATAAAATAGTAGATGAGTTACTTTGGGCTAATGTAATGAGTTGTTTGGACTGTTCAGGATGAATGAGTTAGGTTGAGCTAGTCCAAACTTAGTCCATTTAATTATATGTTAATGCTCAAAACCATTAAAATCTGAGCGGATTAGACGAATTAATTGGACTTGGGTCTAATTTATCAACCCTAAATATGATTCAACCTTTGGTATGTGTGCTCCTGATTGCTTCACTGACCCCTAGTTAAAAAGTAAGGATATATTATTGAACATAATTTTATTTTATCGAATTGAGTATGGTGGATTGGTGGGTATGCAATATTTTTATTTATAATCGAGAATTTCAATCTGCCACTTTATTCTCTTCCGCTTAAATCTAAAAAACACATTAGCTGTTATAGAATTCAAACCTATATTATATACATTAGGCTCTTACTACTAGAATAGAACTCTGAAGGCTATGCAAATCATTTTTTTTTGATAATCTAAGTCTCGGGGTGGCTTTAGTACCCTCATATCGCTAGTACCTGCACAAGTACTGGTACTATGCTCCTGGAGGCGAATGGAACCCGTTCTTAGCCGCCACCGCCAGGTAAATCGCGGGATGTGCGCCCCGCATTCAGTGTCTGATCGCCACCAACGGATCAATGCTACAAGGTCCGACCCCCCAACAGGGATTGTCTGAGGGAGTATCAAACTCACACTGCAACATGCCCGCGTGGTTAACTACCAGGCTTTAATACGAGGCATATGCCCCGGAGAACGTATCCGCCGAGAATCGAACTTGTGACCCTAAGGCCACAAATTTGACTAATGGCCACTGTGCCACTATCTTTGGATAAGGCTATGCAAATCTTGAAAATATTAAATGGGGTTGGAGGTATTGAAAATTTACTGAATGTGAAATAAATTCCTATTAAATTATGACTCGAATAATTGAGGCCCCGCACGTCGAAACATGGTTTCCACACACGTTCACATAAAGTGTCAAGGATCGTAATTTCCTTAAATGGAAGAGATATTGGTACGTATACGAATTGTTTGAGACATGAGAGAATAGATGGTTATTGGCCAAATAACAATGGTTTCACATTGGTAAACAAAGGGAAGACATGTGCAATTGTGTTAAAAGATGAAAAGAGTCATGAATCGTCGCGGCCCTATCGGGACGCGGCGGCAAGGACTGTGGTGCTGGAGCACCGCAGCACCTTCATGCAGGGCCGCGGTGCCAAGTCCCTGAAGTTTCGGCGCCACGGCGCTACTCTGCAGGGCTACAGGGTTGCGGCGCTGCGCCTCTGAAGTTCTGACGCCGCGGCGCCTCCCTACAGGGCCGCGGCGCTGTGACCATTTTCAGTCCGTTGGAGAAGAATAAAACTGACGTTTGAGCTGACTTTGGAGAATTAACTCTTCATTAGTCTGCTCTTGAATTCAACCATTACTTGACTGAATTGTAACTCCATACTAATGGCCATTACTTGGTCATTCAAAGCCATAAATTGGCTAGTTGGAGGGTCTTCTTCTCAACACTATAAAATGAGGCCTTTGGCTCATTTGCAAAACACACTTGACATTCACTAAACAATTCTGAAATTGTCTTCCTCTCTTGCAATCACAAACACTCAAAGATCTTTCTTCCAAAGCAAACACTTGAGTTCCCTTTGCTCATTTGTTTGATTGATGTTTTATCTTGGGAGATAAGTTGTCATTACAACCGTTGAAAGGATATACGGGGCAATATTATCTTAAGATAGATCAAGAATTTGGTCGACTCAGCAAACCCTCATATTTGATCATTTCCATATTTCTAACAAATAGTTGTTGTTATTTTCTCGTTTTACACATTACCACTCACAGGAGGTCTATTAAAAGAATTCATATCCTTCAGTCGTGGAACTTATGCAACCCCGTTTGGAGGTGAGTTATGCAGGTATTAAATCCTGCATAAGTAATAGAGTATCATGTTTGGTGGTTGGTTAGGAGATAAGTTATTTATGTATAAAATTAATATGGTATTTGATTTATAACTTAGAAGTCTACATATATAATTAATATATATAAGTTATGAGAGGATCTATGTATTATTATATGCAGGATAGATGGTGAATTAACTAATATATAAACAACTAAACTTACATAAAAATAATATATAAAAAATTTATAACTAATTTCTATATTATTAATACATATGTAACTCTAACCAGCTATCGAATCACCCCTTTATATTGAAGAGATTTATTATTGGCTTTTAAGACGGGGAGAAATGTGGATGGTTTCACACAATTCCAGAAAGTTAGGTATGGAGTAGACTCATCCCCCATTCTAATGTTTAAAAAAATTAAGTTATTGTATTTGAAAGAAATAATCCTTTGATTATTCTCATTAATGAAAGGGGTATATATACAAGTTATATATAGGAAAATCATTTTTCTATTCTACATCTAAAACTCTATTCTATTTGGAGACTAACTATACAATTATGGTAATAGTACAAGACTAATTATGTTAAGTGTACAAGACTAATTATATTAAGTGTACAAGACTAATTAATACAAAATATTTACCAAAAATACCTATGTAAAACCGAGACAAACATATGATATACTTTTATGGTATATCACGTGTATACTGACTGTATCTCTAACATACTCCCGCAGTCATCACGGACGGTCTTCGAACGCTGAGAATGCCCCTAAAATCTTTAAAAGGGACCAGGAGAAGACCCTTTGTAAAGATGTTTGCAATTTGATACCTGGAAGGGACATGACATACATGTACTTGTCCACGAGCTATCTTTTCTCGAACAAAATGAATGTCCTTCTCGATATGTTTTGTGCGCTGGTGCTGAATCGGATTACCAGAAAGATAGATGACACTAACATTATCACAATAAACCAAAGTAGCTTTCTGAATAGGACAATGAAACTCTAAAAGCAGATTTTGTAACCACATGACTCGAAGACCACATTAGCTACCCCTCGATACTCGGCCTCTGCACTAGAACGGGACAACGTTGATTGACATTTTACAGACCATGAGACCAAGTTATTACCAAGAAACATACAATATCCAGACGTAGACCGTCTAGTGTCTGCACAACCACCCTAATCATCATCTGTATACGAGAAAAGTGTAGACGTCGACGAAGGATATAAATGCAAGCCATAATCAAGTGTCCCCTGGATGTACCGAATGATGTGTTTGAGCGCATTCATGTGCTCAACCCTGGGATCATGCATAAACAAACATACTTGTTGTACGACATACGTAATATCTGGTCTTGTGAACGTAAGATACTGAAGGGCCCCTGCAAGACTGCGATAGCGTGTCAGATCCTCAAAAGGTGAGCTAGCCGCAACACCCAACTTAGGTTTAGTATTAACCAGAGTGGAAGTGGACTTACATGATGACATCTCAGCCCTCTCTATGATCTTAGTTGCATACTTCCTCTACGATAAGAATCACTCACATGCATGACGAGTGACAACAATCCTTAAAAAGTAACTCAAAGGCCCCAAGTTTTTCATAGCAAACTCAGAACTGAGCATCATCATGATAGACTTGCGTAATGTATCCGAAGAGGCAGTAAAGATAATATCATCCGCATATAATAGTATATAAGCTAAGGACGAACCACGACGATATACGAATAATGAATTATCCGACCTGCTGTGAGTGAAACCAATAGTCGACACAAAATCTGCAAACCTTTTATACCATGCCAGTGGAGACTGCTTAAATCCATATAAGAACTTCTTCAAAAAACAGACATGGTGAGGATATTTGGGATCCCTAAACCCCAAATATTGATGCATATAAACCGTCTCATTGAGATCACCATGTAAGAAAGCATTTTTCACATCCAACTGATGAATGGGTCATGCTTTCGATAGAATCAAGCTGAGCACTGTTCGAATGGTAGCCGGCTTGAACACCGAACTAAATGTCTCACCACAATCAACACCAACCTGATGCGTCTTACTATCACCTACAAGACGAGCCTCATGCCTTGCAAAAGAACCGTCAGAATTATCCTTGGAGCAAAAATCCACATAGACCTAATAATATTAATACAAGATGGACGGGGCACCAATTTCCACGTCTTATTATCAATAAGAGCATTATATTCGTCGGTCATAGCAATTTTCCAATTCGGGTCATTTAAAGCAGACACTGGGTTACGGGGTAGAGGGGATTTAAGAACATTAGAATTCAAATTAAAATATATTTTTGGTTTAAAAATGTCCCGTTGACTACGAGTGACTGGTCTATGACTCGGGGGAGAATTGGATGGATTTTGAGAATTTTCTGGATTAATATTGGGCTGGCCAGCAGGCAGTGGGCATGGTGGCCCAAGTTTGTAACGATGATGGGACCGAGAGCAGTGTCCGATCTTGGGCGAATCGATCGATTGATGGCCCGATTCTTTGGACCCGGACGGAGTTGAAGCAGGGACGTTAGGACCAGCCCACTGCCCGCTGGCGGATTCGGGGAGCGGGATATATCCGAAAAATGGTGAATTAAATACGGGATATACCATCATCCAAAAAATTATACGAACTAGGCACATTTTTATTATCCTTAGCAAATGGAAATTGAGATTCATTAAATATTACATGACGAATAATGATGATTTTATTAGATGATAAATCAAAACATTTGTAACCACGATGTTTAGAAGGATAACTCAAAAACACACAAGGGGTATAACGGGCCTGAAGTTTGTTAATTGTGGTGGATGAAAAAGAGGATAACACAAGCACCCAAAGACCCTAAGATGTGAATACAAATGAGTATTATTATATAAAATGTGAAGAGAGGACGAATACATCAAACTTTTGATAGATAGAATATTAAAAAGATATGTAGCCATTTGTAGAGTATGATGCCAAAAAGTAGGGGGTAAGGAAGTATGAAGCAATAAAGTTCGGACAATGTTGTTAATGGTGCAGATTTTTCGTTCGGTTTTCCCATTTTGTGAAGATGTATGAAGACAAGAAAAATGAAAACTGATCTCATTTTTAGCACAAATTCCCGAAACATTCCATTATCATATTCTTTGCCGTTATCACATTAGATATTTTAAATTTCCCGTTCGAATTGGGTTCTAATGAATGCTCTAAATTTTAAGAATGTGGAAAAAACTTGAGATTTTTTCGCAATTGAAAAAGTCCATAAAAAATTAGAATAATCATCCAAAAATATAACGTAATAACGATGACCCAAAGAACTGAGAACAGAAGATGTCCATAGATCAGTATGAATAATATCAAATGGCTTTAGAGTATGAGAATTAGAGTCTACAAATGGCAATATAACAATATTTCCTAAAGAACAAGATTGACAATTCGGAGTACTATGCGTATCTTTACAAGAAATAAATTTATTTTTATCAAAGGAAGACGAAATAGACGACCCCGGATGATTTAAACGAGCATACCACAAGGAAGGGGCAAAGACGACAAACGTAGATGGCAAGGTTTGACTCGAAAGATCGAAAATTGGCATGATAGGATAAAGATCCCACGTACTATCACACCTCATGAGAGGAATTCTGTCGCGCCCATTTTTTACCTCGGGGTCTGAACGGTATCCGCAACATTGTTCTTTGGTGCGGTTCCCTAGATGGATCAATAATGCCGATTTTGAGAAGTCGCCACCAAATTAGTTAAGTGAATTAGGACACTTGATTTATTGCAATAAAAATACTGCAATTAATCTCCATTTAATGGTCTGCGAAATTAATGAGATTCTGAATCAGGGTTCTTTATTATCCTAAAGGGAAGGGGTTAGGCATCCATCAAGATCCACTAACTTGTGGTTATCCGTTCAAACCTAGGTTAATTATTTATTACCTTTTTATTCTACATATTCTAAGTAGTTTTCATAATTTACAATTACAATGGAATGCAATACAGAATAATAAAGCTAAAATCGAATAAAATTCCGGGACATCTTTTAGCCCTTTTTAGGTCTTCTGCACAAGATGATCTCCGGATACCTGCATAAACACTTAGTAAAAGTGTTAGTAATAGAATAAATAATTTTAAAGTAATAGCAAGAATTAATAAGTAAAGCCAAAAAAAATCCGTCTTTTGTATAGGGAGGCCTTGGAAATCAGACGGAGATTTCTTCATCGGCCAATATTGCTGGAGATAATAAAATAAATAAAAACTTTCAAATCCGCGCCAAAACAGTAATAGTTTTAAACGCTGAGGGCTCAGATATATAAAAATAAAGTGGTACATCCTAAACAAGTCCGGTTGCGAAAATTCGCCCCGCCAGCGCATGTTGGTTATCCGATGTAAGTGGAAGAAATCATCATTGCCTAGAAAGCTTCAATTTATTTTATTTTCTGTCTTTGCAACTGCGGAGGCCTCAAAAATCGACGGATAACTTTTTCATTGGTCAGTGTAGTATCATGCTCAAAATCGATAAAATACCAAGTGTAGTATCTATTCTTTTGGAAATAAGAATATATTCCAATCAGTTTAATAGAAATAAAAATGGGCAAAATCATCCAAAGACAGTCCGAAACCCCAAGAACAGTAAATAGCAAATCAGTGAGCAACACAACATGCCAGCAGTGTAATAATGCAACATCTGCAGCAACAACAACAAAATGGTCCAGAAACCAGTGGAAACAACAGCAAGTTCGCTGGAAACAATACCATTAATACCACCAAACCAACAACTGAAAGCAGCCAGCAGAAAACTAACGGCGAGCCAAACAGAGTCGTCGGAGTCTACAAGAAACTCTGGTCGTGTACCCACACGTGAAAATCAGTCCAACAAGAAACCAAAATATGCAACAGATCTCAAAAGAAAGAACAAGATTCCAATAAAAATCAGTCTAAACAAAACACCATATATAATAACTCCAAAAGAGAAATGACCACCGTCTCCACCAGTCGCCGGTGGTAAGCTCCGGCGAGGCAGAAGCGGTGCAGCATAAAAAGGGGTTTACGGGGTGACGGTGGTGGTGGTGCTCGATGTGGGACTGCTCCAGTTCATCGGAGCTTGAAGCTCCTCGTCGGAGTAGTGGCGGCGACAGGGTTTAGAGATGGAAAGGGGGGATAGGCGGGTGTATGCAGCTAGAGTTGATAGATTAGGAGGGTGTAGTGGTTAGCTCCGGCGAATGGCGGCGGCGGAAATCGAGAAAGGTGTGAGGTTTGGGAGTGGGGAGGTGAGAGTAAAATATCTGCAGTGGGGGTGAGTTTTTTTAGGGTTGTGCGGCTGCTGTGTGTATGTGTGTGTGTTGAAGAAGATGAGGAGTTTTTATTTATAGGGGGTATTTAGGTTTAGGATTTTGGGTATTGAGAGAAAAAGATGAAAGGTGTATTGGGCCTCATTTTTGGGCCTCAGTTTGGGCTTCGATTTTTGGCGGATTGAACTGACCCAGATTGTGCCTCGGACTGGACTGATTTGACAAAAATGCAAAACGTGTTTATTATTTAAAAGAAAAATTATTTAAAGGTACAAAATTATCAAAATAAAAATGCCGATGCAATAATAATAAAATGCAATATTTAAGAAATGTTTAATGCCTAATTAAAAGTAAAAACGCGATGCCAATTAATTATTTAAAGAGATGCAAACATTATTAAAATAAAACGACGATGTAATAAAAAAAGAAACATAACATTAACAAAGACATCATACTTAATTTAAAATAAAAAGATACAATGTCATTTTGTGAAGAAATAAACATAGAATATTATGTAAAAAATGCAAAAAATGATGATTAAAATGCGGTGTCCTAAAATGCTTAAAATTGCAAGAAATGACTACAAGATGAGTCAAAATTGGGTGTCAATGACTTGTCCTCTTTGTGAAAGACGATGAAAGAGTTTTCGGACAAAGACGTTGACTTGTAGTCAATTTTGTCTCCATCGTCAGAATTAAAACAAAGATCAAGAAAATGAATGGGCAAAAAGCTGATGCAAATTCAAAATTTTGTCCTAGGGTCGAATTATGATGACACTGGGTCATTGTGATGCCAAAATAAAAGACAAAGTTGATGCATATTTAAAATTTGTCCTATTGTCGAATTATGAGGACAATGGGTTGCTGCGATGCTAGAAAATTAAAACAGGTAGACGCTGATTCAAAATTGTCTCAGTGTCGAATTATGATTGACACTGGGTTACATGTGATGTGGTGCTGTAACAGACAGAGTGTTTGTAGATGTTGATGGCGTCATTGCATGGACGCGATGCAGATGTTTGTCGTTGCATAGATGAAGCATATATGAAGTTGTTGCATAGGCTTAGAAGATATGGCGTCGCTGCATAGACATGATGCAGATGCTCGTCATTGCATAGACAAAACATAGATGAATATGTTGCATAAGTTAACATGAGATGACGCTGTTGCATAGACGCGATGCAGATGCTCGTCGTTGCATGAACGAAATATAGATGAAGTCGTTGCATAGGCTTACATGAGATGACGTCGTTGCATAGACGCGATGCATATGCTCATCGTTGCATAGGCGAAACATAGATGAAGCCGTTGCATAGACTTACAATGAAATGACGTTGTTGCATAGACGCGATGCAGATGCTTGTTGTTGCATAGACGAAACATAGATGAAGTCGTTGCATAGGCTTACAATGAAATGGTGTCATTTTATTGACGTACCTGCTTTGTGATTCGCCTGGGTTGAGATAACGTCATTGCATAGACGTTGCACGTTTGTAACCTGCATGGACTTATTGTTGTGCTCCTGCCTTTGCTGATATGAAGATCCTGCACTCAAAGAAAACTTGTGAATTTTAGGAAATGAGTGTTTGATTCGCCTTAACTTTGTAGCTTTGGCTCTTGACGCTTGCATGCTCAGACTTAAGCCAAATGTTAGTGCATAACTGTTAAGGCAAAAAACATAGATGAAGCCGTTGCATAGACTTAGATGAAAGAGCGTCGTTGCATAGATGCGATGCAGATGCTCGTCGTTGCATAGACGAAACATAGATGAAGCTGTTGCATAGGCTTAGATGAAAGGGCGTCGTTGCATAGACGTGATGCAGATGCTAGTCGTTGCATAGATGAAGTCGTTGTATAGGCTTACATGAGATGGTGTCGTTGCATAGACGCGATGCAGATGCTCGTCGTTGCATAGACAAAATATAGATGAAGTCGTTGCATATGCTTACAATAAAATGGAGTCGTTGCATAGACGCGATGCAGATGGTCGTCGTTGCATAGACGAACCATAGATGAAGCCGTTGCATAGGCTTACATATGCAGATGGTCGTCGTTTCATAGACGAATCATAGATGAAGCCGTTGCATAGGCTTACATGAAATGACGTCGTTGCATAGACACGATGCAAATGTTCGTCGTTGCATAGACGAAACATAGATGAAGCCGTTGCATAGGCTTAGATGAAAGGGCGTCGTTGCATAGACGCGATGCAGATGCTCGTCGTTGCATAGACGAAACATAGATGAAGCCGTTGCATAGGCTTAGATGAAAGGGCGTCGTTGCATAGACGCGATGCAGATGCTCGTCGTTGCATAGACGAAACATAGATGAAGTCGTTGCATAGGCTTACATGAAATGACGTCGTTGCATAGACGTGATGCAGATGTTCGTCGTTGCATAGACGAAACATAGATGAAGTCGTTGCATAGGCTCACATGAAACGACGTCGTTGCACAGACGCGATGCATATGCTCGTCGTTGCATAGACGAAACATAGATGAAGCCGTTGCATAGACTTAAAATAAAATGGTATCGTTGCATAGACGTGATGCATATGTTCGTCGTTGCATATACGAAATATAGATGAAGCCGTTGCATAAGCTTACAATGAAATTGTGTCATTTTATGGACGTACCTGCTTTGTGACTCGCCTGGGTTGATATAACGTCATTGCATAGACGTTGTGCGTTTGTAACCCGCATGGGCTTATTGTTGTGCTCCTGCCTTTGCTGATATGAAGATCCTGCACTCAAAGAAAACTTGTGAATTTTAGGAAAGGAGTGATTGATTCGCGTCAACTTTGTAGTTTTGGCTCTTGACGCTTGCATGCTCAGACTTAAGCCAAAGGTTAGTGCATAACTGTTAAGGAAAAAATGATAACGCATGAATTTATAAGCAATGTAATTGTATGAGTAGAAATATTATCCTGTAAAACGTGATGGCGGTTGTATTGATGTGATGCTGCAAATGCTGAGATTTCGTCCTTGCACGGACGTGTTGAATGTTGTGAATGCTTGCTGAATGCTGCGAGTGCTGATGCAGTCTCTGTGCGGACTTGCTGGATGCTGCGAATGCTTGCTGAATGCTCTGCGCGGGCTTGCTGGATGCTGCGAATGCTTGCTGAATGCTGCGATTGCTGATGTAGTCTCTGCACGGACTTGCTGGATGCTGCGAATGCTTGCTGAATGCTGCGATTGCTGATGTAGTCTCTGCACGGACTTGCTGGATGCTGCGAATGCTTGCTGAATGCTGCGATTGCTGATGTAGTCTCTGCACGGACTTGCTGGATGCTGTGAATGCTTGTTGAATGCTAGTCTCTGCACGGACTTAACTCTGACGGAAATTACTCATATCTCTTTTCGGAATAATCAAACGCATTCTATCTCACGCGAGCCAATGGGAAGATTTCTAATGGTGTGACCGGTTAATGTGGCGCCACGATCCCATCGAGGAATCAGGTCAAGACGTAGTTCGTGATGCAAAAAATAATTATACAATTTTCAAAAAATGAGAACGAAGCCAATGTGGCCGCCTACGTATCCCGCTGAGGGAATCAAGTCAAGACGTAGTTCGTGATGCAAAAAATGAGAATTTTTATATATATATTTTTTTTGTTTTTTTTGTTTTTTTTTCTGAAAAGTGGAAAGACAGCATCGCGTTCTGACTTCAGTTGATACCAACAATTAGTATTGTGCTTAGGAATTCCGTTATTCACTTCCAGTCTAACCGAGACTGACTTATGGGGAATTCCTATAGTTTCAAATAGTACCTCAGACACCTAAGTATCGACACACTTGCTTGCAGGCAAGGTTTCGAACTACACATAATCTCACGTTTCAAATGTCCTCACTGAAGAAAGTCTCATTTCTCACATATATTCCAGTATTTTGAATTTTGGGACGTTTAGAGAAGTATGCTCACACTCAAAAGGATGTTCAATGTATGCAATTGTGATACCATAGGCTTGGCTGTCATGTAAGTATCCACTAATGTGAGAACCCTCAGTATAAGATCATGTAGGGCTTGTCACGGGCTTGTAATGTAGGCTTGGGGAAAGGAATGAATATTATTTGGGTAAAAGTGATTAATCCTTCCTCGAGTGTTGGACTACGTCCGTGCTTGATATTTGTGTGCTTTAATGCTGACCTGCTTTCTTTTGTCTCAGTTTTTCTGTACTGACTTCTTTTGAATCTTTCGTTTGGAGCCCCCTTTTTCCAAAGTTATTCTCTCATTTTTGTTCATTTTTTTTAATAATGTCGGGGCTTTTGATTTCTTCTTTTTGTGAAGTCATTATTTGTGTTTTTCTTTTCCCTTTTGAGACTTTGATAATTTTTGTCTTTGCAAATTTCAACGCAGAATTTTGTCAGCCACTTGCACATTTCTAAAGCGCTCAAGGAGATCGGGTCAAGAGAGGGATAGTGTGTACGCACTCAGAAAGGGTATAGGTGTAATATGCGGTTGTCGAAAGAACAAGTTTTAGGCTCAAAAGGGGTGTACTACGGATAATGTTATTTGGTAGGCTGAAAAGGCTCAAACGGGTCAAAGAAAGCCTACGATCATTTCCTACACTGAGTGTTACTCAGGATTTCGCCTCAACAACATTCAGGTCAAGTTCTAGATCACAATGCAGTGCAATTGAACTTATTCTGAAACTCACCACACGATGCACATGAAACGATGAGGTTGATTTCGTTCTTATCTTAAAAGCATGCAAGAATGTCATTACAGGTGTGAGTGAGAGGTACCAAAAGAATCTATGGTTTACCACGAAGTCAACTCATATTGATTATTACTCGTTCTTTCCTATGCACACTCCTAACTGTGTTGGTATCAACCAAGTCAAACAATGATACTTAAAAAATGTTTCTTGTATTTTTTGATAACATTTTTTTTGTATTTATGAACAAAATATTTTTTTGTATTTTTTGAATAAAGGGTACCGAACCCGAGTAGGGTTGCCTACGTATCTCATCTTTGACGAGAATCAGGTGTGCATAGTTCACTCAGATATGTTATAAAACGTATGATTTAAAGAGAATTCATTCATGAAAGAAATGCAAAAGTAAAAGCTGTGCAAAACAAATGATTGTTCAATATAAGACTAATGCAAAGTAAAAGGAATGTAATGAAAAAATGAATGACTGTGATAGAATGAATGAAATGCAAGAATGAATGTATGTGATAGAATGATTGAAATGCAATAATGAACGTCCGTGATTGGATAAATGCAATGAATGGGTGAACCAAATATGCCCCCCCCTTTTTTATGTAGTGGTGTCGAACCCAAGATGAGTTGCCTATGTATCACACCGTATGGTGAGAATCAGACACGCGTAGTTCGGGATGATTATGTTGTAAAATGCATGATAAATAATTATGTAATCAACACTAGACATATCAATTGAATTTGCAAATATATATAAAGATACAAAATATGGGACCCAGAGCGATGCTTCGTTGAATCTGGTATAAGCTGACTTTTTTCCGTCAATATAACTCCAGCTCATTCTTGTGATGATTTTTTTTCTTTTTCTTTTTCTTCCTCTTTTTTTTTCCGGTCGCCCTCGACTTTTTGCGAGGACGGTCTTCCTGCAAAAAATATGACAAATGGGTGAGAGTAGGCAAGTCACAAAAATAATAAAATGTAGGGCGTGACAATATAGTCAAAGACTCCCCTGCTTGGTTCGACCGGACTGGTGGTTGATGATTCACAAAGTCCAAGTCGCGCTATTCAAGAGTGATTTACGCAGTAGAAGTCCTGATTGCAATGTGACGACAAAAAGTGCAAAAAAAGTGCAAATGCTCGTGCCCGGAGTTACAAAAAGGGTAATTATTGCATTAAATAATATGTACAGAATTGCTAGCGACAACAATAGTAAACAAAAGCATGCAAATCAAGCGCGCACCCTAATATGCATGAGACCTCTCTTATGTCAGAGGTCGGCCTAAACGCCAGATATGCGAGATTGAGATAGATTGACCAAAGTTGCTAAACATTAATGCTTTTGTTGGAAATGACGACCAAATGACGGTGCATTTTTCCAATTTCGGCATGTCATGATCAGGCTTGGATCCGTCTATCATCATCACGCTACACATAGTATGCTAATGGATCGTTGGGTTGTGAAACCCGTCGACAAGTTTGGTGGATTTCTAATTGTGGCGTTAATACCAAGGATTAACTCACCTAAGATTTATGCATGCATGACTTAATATAAAAGGGTGATATAGCTCTATCTTAAGCTTTCTAAGATTTGGCTTACTAGACGCAAGGTTCCCGAGCGGACAACTCGAGTGAGAAGGCTACGCGGTCGTCC
This sequence comes from Przewalskia tangutica, assembly GCA_029844215.1. NCBI lineage: Eukaryota > Viridiplantae > Streptophyta > Magnoliopsida > Solanales > Solanaceae > Przewalskia > Przewalskia tangutica. The sequence continues at coordinate 143,217,410 of CM056718.1, forward strand.
AAACGAATCGGACAACTCCGCGCAAAACGTCAACTCTCCTAAATTTGGGTATTTGAAAGAAATTTGCGGGTGCACAAAGCACACCATCGCGTGTAGTGTGTGATAGTGCCAATTTTTAAGAATGGAGGGAATATGAGCGGAATGCCAATTTAAAAAAACAGTAAAAGAGAATAGCAATTAAAGCAGTTATTTACAAAAAAATGAAAAGCAAACAATATAAAGCATTTGCAAAAATAAAAGCAAAATAAATCGCAATATTTAATTAACCTGGATTTGCTATGGTCAAGAACCTGATGTCCCCAGTGGAGTCGCCATGTTGTCGCGCCCGTTTTTGACCTCCGGGTCTGAACGGTATCTGCAATATTGTTCATTGGCGCGGTTCCGTGGATGGAGCAATAATGCTGATTTTGAGGATTCGTCACCTAATTAGTTAAGTGAATTAGGACACTTGATTTATTGCAATAAAAATACTACAATTAATCTCCATTTAATGGTTTGCGAAATTAATGAGATTCTGAATCAGAGTTCTTTATTATCCTAAAGGGAAGGGGTTAGACATCCTTCAAGATCCGCTAACTTGCGGTTATCCGTTCAAACCTAGGTTAATTATTTATTGCCTTTTTATTCTACATATTCTAAGCAATTTTCATAATTTACAATTACAATGGAATTCAATACAGAATAATAAAGCTAAAATCGAATAAAACTCCGGGACATCTTTTAGCACTTTTTAGGTCTTCTGCACAAGATGATCTCCGGATACCTGCATAAACACTTAGTAAAAGTGTTAGTAATAGAATAAATAATTTTAAAGTAATAGCAAGAATTAATAAGTAAAGCCAAAAATAAATCCGTCTTTTGTATAGGGAGGCCTTGGAAATCAGACAGAAATTCCTTCATCGGCCAATATTGCTGGAGACAATAAAATAAACAAAAACCTTTAAATTCGCGCCAAAACAATAATAGTTTTAAACGCTGAGGGCTCAGATATATAAAAATAAAGTGGGACATCCTAAACAAGTCCGGTTGCGAAAATTCGCCCCGCCAGCGCATGTTGGTTATCCGGTGTAAGTGGAAGAAATCATCATTGACCAGAAAGCTTCATTTTATTTTATTTTCCGTCTTTGCAACTGCGGAGGCCTCAAAAATCGACGGATAACTTTTTCATTGGCCAGTGTAGTATCATGTTCAAAATCGATAAAATACCAAGTGTAGTATCTATTCTTTTGGAAATAAGAATATATTCCAATCAGTTTAATAGAAATAAAAAGGGGCAAAATCATCCAAAGACAGTCTGAAACCCCAAGAACAGTAAATAGCAAAACAGTGAGCAACACAGCAGGCCACTAGCGTAATAATGCAACATCTGCAGCAACAACAACTAAATGGTCCAGAAACCAGTGGAAACAACAGCAAGTTCGTTGGAAACAATATCATTAATACCACCAAACCAACAACTGAAAACAGCCAGCAGAAAACTAGCGGTGAGCCAAACAGAGTCGCCGGAGTCTATAAGAAACTCCGGTCGTGTACCCACACGTGAAAATCAGTCCAACAAGAAACCAAAATATGCAACAGATCTCAAAACAAAGAACAAAATTCCAATAAAAATCAGTCTAAACAAAACACCATATATAATAACTCCAAAAGAGAAATGACCGCTGTCTCCACCAGTCGCCGGTAGTAAGCTCCGGCGAGGCAGAAGCGGTGCAGCATAAAAAGGGGTTTACGGGGTGACGGTGGTGGTGGTGCTCGATATGGGACTGCTCCAGTTCATCGGAGCTTGAAGCTCCTCGTCGGAGCAGTGGCGGCGACAAGGTTTAGAGATGGAAAGGGGGGATAGACAGGTGTATGCAGCTAGAGTTGATAGATTAGGAGGGTGTAGTGGTTAGCTCCGGCGAATGGCGGCGACGGAAATCGGAAAAGGTGTGAGGTTTGGGAGTGGGGAAGTGAGAGTAAAAAATCTGCAGTGGGGGTGAGTTTTTTTAGGGTTGTGCGGCTGCTGTGTGTGGTTGAAGAAGATGAGGAGTTTTTATTTATAGGGGGTATTTAGGTTTAGGGTTTTTGGTATTGAGGGAAAAAGATGAAAGATGTATTGGGCCTTGTCGCGCCCGTTTTTGACCTCGGGGTCTGAACGGTATCCGCAACGTTGCTCTTTGGCGCGGTTCTCTGGATGGAGCAATAATGCTGATTTTGAGGAGTCGCCACCTAATTAGTTAAATGAATTAGGACACTTGATTTATTACAATAAAAATATTGTAATTAATCTCCATTTAATGGTCTGCGAAATTAATGAGATTCTGGATCAGAGTTCTTTATTATCCTAAAGGGAAGGGGTTAGGCATCCTTTAAGATCCGCTAACTTGCGGTTATCCGTTCAAACCTAGGTTAATTATTTATTGCCTTTTTATTCTACATATTCTAAGCAACTTTCATAATTTACAATTACAATGGAATGCAATACAGAATAATAAAGCTAAAATCGAATAAAACTTCGGGACATCTTTTAGCTATTTTTAGGCCTTCTGCACAAGATGATCTCCGGGTACCTGCATAAACACTTAGTAAAAGTATTAGTAATAGAATAAATAATTTTAAAGCAATGACAAAAAATTAATAAATAAAGCCAAAAATAAATCCGTCTTTTGTACAGGGGAGGCCTTGGAAATCAGACAGAGATTCCTTCATCGGCCACATATTGCTAGAAACAATAAAATAAATAAAACCTTCAGATCCGCGCCAAAATAGTAATAGTTTTAAAACACGCAGGGCTCAGATGTATAAAAAATAAAGTGGGACATCCTAAACTAGTCCGGCTGCGAGAATTCTCCCTGCCAGCACATGTTGGTTATCCGGTGTAAGTGGAAGAAATTCTCATTGCCTTGAAAGCTTCATTTATTTTATTTTCCGTCTTTGCAACTGTGGGGGCCTCAAAAATCGACGGATAACTTTTTCATTGGCCAATCAAATGTAGTATCTTGTTCAAAATCAGTACATACCCAATACAAAATTCAACAACACCATATTTAATACATGACATCGACTGAGTTCCAGCAACCAATAGAATCAGTCAAAAATGCCAAAATAATCTAAAAATATATCCGGACAGTGAGTATTAACGGGACAATGATGAACAACCAACAAATAGCTTGTCGGAAATTTCAGAACCTTACCGATGGGTTTTTTTAATCAGCAAGTTAAAATCAGTCCCACATCCAAAATAGGCAAAACAAGTCCAAAATAAGCCGACAGAATCGTCGGAGTTGTGAAAACTCCGGCCAGATAACCAAATCCCAAAATCAGTCCAATAAAATAACAAATCAGTAGCGACGCAATGGCAACATCACAGCAGTCGCCAAAAAATTCCCACGATAACAGTAGCAAAATAACCAACAAGAGAAATAACAACAAACTATTAGCGTCGCCAGAATTCACAAACTTCGGCCAAGTTCAAAATCGCGAGAATCAGTCCCACAAACCAAAACAGACAACAGATACAAAATAGAGTAAAAAACAAGATTGTCGGAGTTTAGAATTCCGGCAACATACCGAAATCACAGAAAAAAAATCAGTCCAACACAAACCCGCAACATGTAACCAACAAGAGAAATACCAAACCTCAAACGTCGCCCGAGTTCAACTCAGTTTTCCGACATTAAAACAAAATCAAAGAATGGCGGCGTCACTTCTACGGCGAGGTCGCCGGAGTTCGCGAGAGTGTTAGGGTGTGGTTCTACTAGAACAGTGAGGGTCGATGGTGATGGCGTGTGGGGTTGTTGACGGTGGGAGCAGAGGTTTGCCGGAGATGGGGGTATCAGTGACGGGTGTCACTGACGTTTCAAACTCTGGTGGAGTTGGGGTGACGGGAAGCAGATGAGTTCGAAGGTGTGGGTGATGGGGGTTACACAAGTGTTAGAGCGACGGGAATGGAGAGTGTGGGGTCGCCGGTTGTTCGGCGATGATGGTGGTGGTTCACCGGCTGAGGGTCTTCGACGGGAGCAGTGGGGTGTGAGAGGTTTTTGGTTGGAGGGGATGATTGAAAGTATGAAGGGTATAAAATATATTAGAGGGGTGTGGAATGCTGCGGCTGCTACTGATGTTGTGTGTGCTGATGGTTGGAGTTCGTCGGAGTTCGGAGCTCCAACGAAAGGCGGCGGCGTCGGGAAAGGTGAGGGGTTGATAAAAAATGAAAGGGATGGTTATCAAAAAGGGGTATGCGGCTGGTTATCAAAAAGGGGTATGCGGCTGGTCATCAAAAAGGGGTATGCGACTGGTCAGATTTTTTTAGGGTAGGGAATTATTTTATTTATAGTGTGGGATTAGGTTTAGGGTTTGGGTTTTGGGTATTGAGGGAAAAGATGAAAGGTGTACTGGACCTCATTTTTGGGCCTCAGTTTTTGGCGGTTTGGACTGATCCTGATTGTGCCTCGGACTGGACTGGTTTGACAAAAATGCAAAACGAGTTTATCATTTAAAAGAAAAATTATTTAAAAAGATACAAAATTATCCAAATAAAAAATGCTGAAGTTATAATAATAAAATGTCATATATAAGAAATGTTTAATGCCTAATTAAAAGTAAAAATGCGGTGCCAATTAATTATTTAAAGAGATGCAAACATTATTAAAATAAAACGACGGTGTAATAATAATAGAAACATAATATTAACAAAGACTTCATGCTTAATTTAAAATAGAAAGATGCAATGCCATTTTGCGAAGAAATAAACATAGAATATTATGTAAAAAATGCAAAAAATGATGATTAAAATGCGGTGTCCTAAAATGCTTAAAATTGCAAGAAATGACTAAAAAATGAGTCAAAATTGGGTGTCAACAGGCCTCATTTTTTGGCCTCAGTTTGGGCTTCGGTTTTTGGCGGATTGGACTCACCCAGATTGTGTCTCGGACTGGACTGGTTTGACAAAAATGCAAAACGTGTTTATTATTTAAAAGAAAAATTATTTAAAGGTACAAAATTATCAAAATAAAAATGCCGATGCAATAATAATAAAATGCAATATTTAAGAAATATTTAATGCCTAATTAAAAGTAAAAACGCGATGCCAATTAATTATTTAAAGAGATGAAAACATTATTAAAATAGAACGATGGTGTAATAATAATAGAAACATAACATTAACAAAGACATCATGCTTAATTTAAAATAAAAAGATGCAATGCCATTTTGTGAAGAAATAAACATAGAATATTATGTAAAAAATGCAAAAAATGATGATTAAAATGCGGTGTCCTAAAATGCTTAAAATTGCAAGAAATGACTAAAAGATGGGTCAAAATTGAGTGTCAACAAATCCCTATTTTGAAATCCTTCACAGAAAATCCAAACGGATCAAAATTAATAGACACAGAATTATCAGTGGTTAATTTATGAACGGACACCAACTTTTTTATAAATTTAGGGGCATGAAGGATATTTTTCAAGATAAGAGGTGGATGGGGGGGTGACAAAGTTTTATGACCATAATCACGAATCAGAATTGAATTACCATTCCCAACAATTATACCACGATTACTGCTCAAATTGGAATAAGACGAGAGAGTATCTTGGTTAGACGTCATGTGGATAGTAGCTCCGGTGTCCATGTACCAATTTGGGTTCGGTGGCGTTATACCAAGAGTGTGCATAGTGGCTTCAATGTTGTCAGGGTGGGGCCCGCTGCGTGATGGGCTTGCGGAGGTCGGGACCCAAGATCACCTATATTATGCCCCGGCTCGTGACTGCTGCGGGAATCTTTGGCCCAAGTGGGCAGTGGGCCGATAAGGCTGCTGGAAAGCCCACTGGCCAGTGGCTGGGGCAGAAACTGGATATGGGCCGTAAGGCCACTGCCCATTGTTCCCAGCCCACAGCTAAGGGGCCCAAGGCTGAGACCAGTGGGTCGGTGGTCCACTATATCCGGGAGGGGGTCCACCGCCCCTAGTTTGGCCACCGTTACCACTGTCGCGTTTTCCCCCGCGATTTTTTGCATTATTTTTTTGATTATTTTTTCCAACCCCTGTGACCGGTTTTGGTTCGAATAGGCCCCAAAATTCGGAGAACCATGGGAGGACATCATCATGGCCACGAGATTAGCACTCGTAGCTGCCTTTTTAGCTAAGTCGGCTTCTTCCAAGGTATGCATGGAGCGGGCTTGATAGTACTTCGGGAGAGGATTACTTTGACGAAGGATAGTTCCAACGCCATTATAGGGCTCGGAGAGACTGACAACTATTTGTAAAACGATACGACGTCACTATCGGGCGCACCAACGTTGTGGAGTTGGTGTGCCAATTCTTTCAACTTTTTGCAATAAGCTGAAACGTTTGAGAAATTTTCCATGTTGACGTGGGAAAATTCCTGCTCTAGTGTAACAGGTCTGGAGTTTTGATTATCTTGGAAAATGTCACGCAGCCTATCCCAAACAGCCATAGCCGTAGCGGATGACTCAATAATTGTTTGCAACATATCGATAGAAATAGTGAAATAAATCCACTGAAGGACGGTGACATCAAGAGTCGTCCACAACTTAGGATTATCCTCGCGTTTGAGTACCTCTGCATCCTCAGGAATCGCGGGGATTATGTGATGGATGACTTGATGCGAACGTGCGTGAATTTTGAACAGTTCAGCCCACGTCGCATATTGGACGTTTTCTATTTCAAGAACAATAGGGATGTGATTCTTGATGTTAGAAACTGTAAGGACATGATAAAACATGTTCTTTGATGTAGACATAATGATAGGCTATAGCTATGGTTGTCAATAATAATAAGACCATACATCTCTATAAGCTATAGCTATGGTTGCCAATAGCAGACTCAAATGGTTGGTAGGCCTAACAGTTAAAAGGGAAAATGGAAATTTGCCAAGAGAAAGAGTAGACATCAAAGGAAGGAAACTCCAAATGCTAAAACAAGATTGAAAGTAACAAATTACCATTAACCTACCTAAAAATAGTAGTAGTAACAACAATTGGATTGTTCAATTGATTACTATGTTACTCGAATTCTTCAAAACTATGTTTGCACTCATATTAGATTCTTAACAAATGTGCTACTTTTAAAAAATTCGACATGCATGCAGTAACACATTAAAAACTTTCGAACAACATAGGTTGATGGTACAATATAAATATTTTATACAAAATGACATAATAGCACCTGATTAACGTTATAAAATTATAGTGTTGACGCGTGAATCTATATACTATTTTATACGAAATAAGAATGTGCAATAAAAATACATGCATTAACAATGCAATAATTAGACTATTAAAAATAAAATGCGCTTTTAGAGTTAAAAACTAAATATAACATTCTCTTTATTATTAATTACTTTTAAAAGCTCTATTATCCCATAATAATTCTTATATTATAATGCTCACACAACTAAGATGTGAACCACGCATAGCAAATAGATGGGGATCACATGGCACACAACAAATATTAATGGCTGACAGAGTTTGAAGAATAGCTTCACACTCATGGTCTCCAAAAAACACTCAAAAGTTGGTGATGAAATCTTGAACCAAAGTCAAGAAGGAGCACTTCAAAAAAAAACAAAAAAAGGGCATAATAGTAAAATCACATGAGACACCATTAAAAAGTTTAATAACAATGTATAGGAAAACTCCATCACTATCAGAGAGAAAACTTCACAGCCTAAAAACAAGGTACACAACCAATAACCCTCTTTTTGGATGGTTGTTTTCCGTTATGATATAGTATGGTGTTGTATTATATTGTACTTTATTAATGAACATAATGTTTGGATAGATTGTATCGTTTGTTGTGGTTTAATGATAAATTTATTATTTGATTTGACTGTATGTTACTGTATAATAACGTGTAAGTTTACTAAAATATCCTTAACCCTTAATTACAAACTAATTTTTAAATATTAATAAAATTAAGGTAAAAAATAAAATTGAAACTTTAAAAAATAAATAAGTGGTGGTGATGGGGTCATGGGTGGTGGTGGGGGCGGTGGTTGGTTTATGGGGTGGAGGTGGATGGTGAAGGTGAGGTGGTGAGTGAGTTTGAGGGTTGGTGGTAGAGGGTGGGGATTGGTAAGTTTGGGTATGATGGAGGGGTGGGTAGTTGTTTTAACATCCTCTTGTCCCACATCAGACATGGTTTATTTTGTTTTGTTATTCAACCCTATATAAAATGATGTAGTTGTTTTTCTTTAATTTACCAATACACTATCAATAATATTCTTATTCTCTTTTCTTTATTCTTGTTATTAACTTATAAGGATTCATAAATTATATGAATTCTAACATGGTATCAGAAAGAATAAATTAATATTAATTTTAAATTAATATTATTTTAAATTATTGGTCGGTTCTACCGCCTATTATATAATTTCTCGCATTATGATACTGGTCGGTTCTACCGCCTATTACATAAATTATTGCATTATAATATTGACCGGTTCTACCGCCTATCTTGTTTTCGCTATTTGTGTTCATTCTTGTTAAATTTGGGTTCTTGTTCTGATCGGTTCCGCCACTTCCGTATTTTGATTGGTGAGATTGAGATTGTTGCTTGTTAAATGAGATTTTTCTATTTAAATTGTTTTCGATGGATAGAGGTGACGATTCATTATAATCTATTGGTGTTCGTTTAGATTGACAAAATTATTCATATTGGAGTTATGTAATGATAAATTTTTTGAATGGTAGGGGACTTTGGGACTATATTACTGGAAAAGTCAAATGTCCTAAAATTGAAGATGAAAAATTTGATGAATTATTTCGTATTTGGGAGACCAATAATTCAAAATTTATTACTTGGATCAATAACTCTATTGAACAAAGAATTGGTGTCCAATTGGCTATGTTAAAAAATGCTAAAGAGATTTGGGATTATTTGTCTAAGACTGTTTGTGCAGAATAATTTTGCTGTTAAATATCAATTACAATCTAAAATTCGTGCACTAGTACAGAATGATTTTGTCACGGCCCGACCTCGGGCCCGTGACTGGTGCCTTACCCGGGACACCCTAGTGATACAACATTAAAGAAAAACCAGCGGAAGTAAACTCATAAACATGAAGCAATATAACTTAAGAAACAGGCTAACCCAAAATGGTTACCTTTCGGTAACTATACATAACAAAAATCGAGCGATTCATCCTTTACGAAACCCAATTACAACAGGACTACAGACCTTTAAGAGTTGTAACAACTATTACGGGACAGGGCCCCGTCATACCCCTGAATGTACCTGAATCTACAATGACAGGAAAACATACCAAAGATAAGCCTCCGAAGAAACGAGGCTTCCCAAAAGCAGAACGGTGATCCTAAGAGCGAGGATCAACAACCGATGTACCTCGACCTGCGGCATGAACGCAGCCCCCCGAAGGAGGTCAGTACAACAGGTACCAAGTATGTGAAACTGAAAATACTGTAATGAAATCATAACATTTCCAAACCAAAATCCACAGATATGTATGAAAAGCCAATTAACCGCACATGGTGTCACAACATAAGCAAGAACAATTAGGTGTAACGTAACCGGTCTTTCATAGGCAGCTAATGATCGAAGCAGGGCCACCCGCCCATGGTATCATTACGCGAGCCTAATCCTGGACTTCCGTAGTCCGCATAGGCCACATGGGCCCGCATGAGGTACTCCTCGCATCGGAGGTAGCTAAACCACAGTATTTTTCCTGGACTCCCGCAGTCCGCATGGCCACTTGGACCGCATGAGGTATTCCTCGCATCGGCGTAACACACCCGGAGTGATTCCTGGACTACCGTAGTCCGCATAGGCCACCTGGGCCGCATGAGGTACTCCTCGCATCGGGGGTAGCTAACCCGCGGTAACTTAACAAGTCAGGGGGTAAGTGATATAACACAAGCACAATCGGCTCATCGTAATCAACATAAGCACAATAAGAGAAACCCCCTTACCACAACAAATCTCAAGACACTAACACCCGTAGTATCACAACATTTTTACTTATCAAGCCAACTTACCACACATTCAGAAATCATTACAAGGCTACTATAAAGCGAGTAAGTAAACCATCTTTTTATCTTTCTTAAGTCGTTATGGCTAACTTCCCATAAAGCTAGTATAACACTTAAACTTTGTACTAACTCAAAACATCCACACTTGTTTGGAAAACCAAAAGAAACTTATTCTTTTAAACCCAAGTATTAATTTCCTTTTTAAAATAATGATTCAAAATTCTTTTTGAAGTATTTCAAGATTCTTAACAATTTGGACTCAAGTCAAAAGACCTCAAGGTGCAACCAAATTTAGTGAAACACGTACGTCTACCGTACTATATATTTTACAAATATCATGCTCAAGAGGATAGGAGGAATCACATACCTCCTCGGCTAAGTCCACTTGCCAAGTCGAATATGCCGCGCGTAGAGTATCAACCTATAATAACCAAATACTTCTATTAACGTCTAAACTTCTTCGTCGAATATTCTAGCATAAAGTTCCTTATTCTACGGAAAATTGGGCAGCACTTCCTTTGTTTCTACGTACTTTTCCACCTTTCCAAGGCTCGAATTCAATATACAAACGCCACTTAAGGCCCAACAATCCAATCAATTCAAAGGGAATTACACGCCTAAACTTGGACGTGTAAAATTCTGCCCCACAATGTATAACAACTAATTTAATAACGCTAAGGTAGTATCTTGGCTATAACATGTTCACATGCTATCCTTATTCAATTCTTTCAAATCCAAATCATATTTCTTACATGCAATATATCTAAAAGCAATATTGTCCACTACAAGTCTTTTCTTCCTCACATGCAACACAATTTACTCAAGAATAAAGAAGAGATTGTTACCTTAGAGCTTACCCAAATTAATCCAACAACTTTCACTTGTCTTCTTTCCACAATCACCTCCACAAAACTCCTTCAAGCTTGCCAACAAGTTTCCTCCTTGCCACCTTTTTCAGAATTTCTCTAGGCTTAGGTTTCTTCTTGAATTTCAAGAGAGAAGAGAGAGGAAATTTAGAGAGAAGGAAGAGCTATTTAGAGAGAAGAAGGAGCTTTGAAGAATGACCAAGTCTTCAAGACTTGGTCATTAAATAAGACATGCAAAAATCAGATGGGGGGGGGGGGGACACTTGTCACCCTCCCATGGCCTTTTTAAAAGAAAAAATCTGACTTTTCCTCAGTTTTCCGCAAAAACTTCGCCTCGGCGCCGCGGCGCTGAAACTTCTGCGAACTTTCGGAACTTCCGGCGCCGCGTCCCTGCTTTCCGGCGCTGCGGCACTGCAACTTCAGAGGATTTTCAGTGTGTCCGGCGCCGCGGCCCTGTGATGCGCGAAAAGATGCACACCCTTTAACGCAAGTGCACGTTATCGTGACAAGTAATATAGTCTTGGTAAGACCGAATATCGTCCACAAAGATTAGTGTTCAAGTACCAATTATCTATCTTTTGGTATCTATTTGGTAACCGATATTGATTTTGTTGTTTATAACTAATAATTATAAAGGCTAATTAACTATATGTTTACTTCAGTAGTGATGAGAATAGGGCTTCCACGTCTCCTCAACTATCCGCTTATGTTACTTATTAATGCAATGAATTATGGTTCTTCTTCTTTTGGAGCTAGCAGGTTTACTAAATCGTTTTATACTCCCGTTAAGGCTATATAAACACTCAACCCCAGTATTGCTCCTTTCTACCTTTCGGTGATAAGGATGACTCTATAGGAGGATTAAGACCAAAAACCTAGTTAACCGTCACGCGCCATGCGTAAAATTAGGTGTTTAGACCTCTCGTTAACGCTACACAAGTAATTGAGGTATTTTCATCCCCAATCCAAAATATGTCTACCCAACTTACAGCATATTCACAACCTCCTCCTTTCTTAGTTTGATTAGAAATCATATAAATAATGATAATTAGTGATCAATTAATTACCAAGCATTCAAAGCAATTATTGGATAAATCTCAACAAGAAGAAGAATAACCATAACCATGCATCAATTCATAACATAAGTTTCTAGTGAATTAACATGGAAAGCCCTATAATAGAATTAGTTCCTAGCCATTGACATGACAAGAACTAATTCAATGTTAATCATAAAAACTGAAATAAAGAAAAGAAAAGAGAAGAAAGTTACTAAATTATGGTCTCCAATCTCCAATCCAATAAGCCTTGTGTTGTGCAAGAAAGGGAACCCTTAAAAACTGCCTAGGGTTCTCCTTTTATAGGCTCAAAACCGCCTCTATCTTTTTCCTTCAGGCCTGGCCCATAAAATCGTCATTAAACCTGATTTTTCCGCGTCGGCGTCGCGGCCCTGCTATCGGCGCCGCGGCGCCGGAAGTTCTGCGATCCTTCGGATGATTTGGCGCCGCGGCCCTGCTTTCTGCTGTCTGTGGGCGCTGCAACTTCTGCGGCCTTCTGGATATTGGGCGCCGCGGCCCTGGACCTATCTGCAGTAGGCGCCGCGGCGCTGGTCCGTGTTTCTGCCTCGTTCGCCACTTTTTCGTCTTTTCAGCTCTGGAACCTCCACTTTTGCCTTCTTTTAGCTCTTTTTCCGCCATTGGGCCATTTTAACCAACTTGACTCAAAAGAAAGAAAATCTATCCTAATACGACACTTATTTGTATAAAAAGGGACAAAATACTAACTGAAAATGACTCAAAAAGTGTATATAAAATACACCGATCAAATACCCCCAAACTTAACCTTTGCTCGCCCTCGAGCAAAGATAAAAAGAAAGAAATAAAGACTCAAGAAAAACAAGAAACTAAATATACTCAATGATATTGATCACTTTTGCTGCGTTGGCGTTACTTAGAAAAGTATGAAGGTTGGCAAAATAATATGCAGGAACATATAGCATGAAATTTTAGCATTCTAAACACATTAGGCTAGATATTTCGCAAACTCATTTTTATCATGCTTAATGGAAGTCAAATACTGAATCATGCATGTTAATTTCAAAATTCATATGGCATGTTTACTTGCTATTCTCCACTAATCATGGCTATGCATCTAAGAGATCTTCAGGACTTTTAAGGGTTGTAATGTAGGCTTAGGCACGGGTAGGTAAAAATAGGCATTTAGGCTCATTCTGTGTACCATAAGCTCTTTTAGCTTTTCAATTTTTCCCTTTTCTTTTGATTCTTTTCTTTCACTTCGAATCTATCTTTCCCCTCTTTTGTTTTGAGAGCGTGAAGTGTATCATAATAGCAAGCACCCCCAAACTTAGGCTTTTGCCTACTTCTCATTACTTTTTAAGTGGGGTGCATCAATTTTTTCTTGCTTTTTTTGTCTCTTTTTTAACACACTTTATTCCAACTATTTTACATGTTTGCTTATGGCACAAGTATGGGAATATAGGGTGTCAAAGAAAAAGTTCAATTTTTAAGGCTCAATGGGGCTGACTAGGGATATTTTTAAAGTCAGGGATAGAAAAGAGTGGTAAGAATTAGCTAGTAAAGAAACGCCTGAGTCATCTCCCTAAACATGCATATCCTAACTATTTCGTCTCGAATAGCAAGCAATCATAACACATAGGTTTTAATCATTTATCATGCACAATTTAAGCAGGAAACTCCAAATAGACAGATTTTGTGAGTTTTTGGCATATCAAACCTAAGTGTTTAGATAGTTGCTCTAATTCCGTTACATTATTCCACCTTACTTCACTAGGTGTTTCTAGTAACTACAACATACATGATCTTTTGACAGACAATTATGACTCAAAAGAAAAAAAATTATGACTCAAAAATACACAAAAACAACAAAAAGACTTAAACATACTTATAACAATAAGACACAAATAAAACACCCCCCCAAACTTAAATCACACATTGTCCCCAATGTGTGTAAGACTCAAAGACAATAAAAGAAAACAAGACACTTACAGACTTTGGTTAAAATGGTGGTGGTGGTGGTGGCATTGGATAGTGCATTGACCACTGGTTGAACAAGAAACTCATCTCGTTAATTTGCTGCCTCGTTTCTTGTTGTCCTTGTATCACCGTGTCCAAATTCTGCATCATCCTCATCTGATTCTGGAGTAACTGCTCCATCATGGGCACTGAAGGTTCTGATTCTGTGGTTGGCTGGTGGCTGCTCCCTGCCGCATATTGAGCCTCTATTTCGTGCTCATCTTCGCTCATGGCGCTCTGCCACTTGGCGGTGGTGGTTGTGTTTTTCTTCTTCACGGGCTTGGGTGCAGGAAAGAGTGCACTATCCCATATGACACAGGCAGTTAGTTTCTCTCATTAGTGTCAGTGGGTAGGATTGGGACCCCATTCATGTGGCATAAATCAGTGATAAGTGAGCCATGTCCCAATCCACCTGTTGTTACCAACCTGCTGATTTCTTCAATGCTCTGCACTATCTCTTTCCCCACATCAATCGTTTTCCCCGTCATGATTCCATATATCAATTTAATCCTATCTTCTGGCACTCTGGTGAAGTGCGTTGATGGGATCAGACGGGCACTGATGAAATATAGCCAACCCTTGGCTGTTTTGTTGAACTGGCACCTGCTCAGTCCTCTTGACCCATTTCTTGCAATATCAAATGCATCCCCAGGGTAGCTCACTGTGTCTGCAACGGCGTCCCAGTTGATGCTGGTGGTGCTTCTCGACCATGGTCTGAAATAGCTTCGGTCGTCACCCCTTTCTTCAACATCTGCTGTTTTTAGAGATATATTTATCACTCCTGCCGTCACAGGCATATATCTTCCCCTTACAAAGCATTTGTTGTCCACCCTCTCCGGAAAGTTAGCATAGAATTCACGCACTATCGCTGTGTTCATTGGTGCTATCTTGTTCGGGTTTACAAATCTCCTCCACCCCATCATCTCAATCATTGCCTGAATGGGCTCATAGACATCCTCTTCCCCAAGCGACTCCCTCTGATAGTCCATTCCCCTTTCAGGGATTAAAGACCTAGTACTAAGCTTTTTGTATCTTGTATAAGCTTGGTGGCTCACGAATCTAGTATCATCGTATTGCGGGGCTGAGGTGGATGTGGAGGCTCTTCTCTTTCTGGCAGACATGGTTAAATCACTTTTTGCAGCTTACAGACTTAGTATTACCAATGTTCCCCAACACAATCAACAATTAGCAGCTACAACACTAACACCCCCAAACTCCAACTCATGTACTACACAATACCCACACCCTCCTTGTATATTCCTCTTATAAACTTCACAACCAATTTTTCATCACCCCAACTACTTCAACACTGCAAAACTTCTCCAAACTACTACCTCCTTTGATTACTGAAAGCTTTCAAGAAAAGATGAAGATTACCTTTTTATGGTGTTCTTCAAGGTGTTCTTGCTTCTAATGGTGATTTGAGGCAATGAGATGGAGTTTTGTTGGTTGAGATGGATAAGGGTTTTAGGGATTTTAAGAGTTTTGGTTGTGGTTGGGTTTGATTTGTGGAAGATTTGTGGGTAAATTTTGGATTTTTCGTGGGTTTTGTGGAGAAGAGGGGTTAGGTTTTGGTTTTGAAATTGGGGAAAATCTGATTTAGGCGTTTATCACTTCTGATTTACGCCGGCCAATGTTCGTGACCGCCGGGAATTTCTGCGCGCGCCGCATGGGCGTCGCGGCGCCTAGACTTGGCAATTTTTCTGGGTTTTTGGCGCGCGCCATCTGCTCCGCGGCGCTTAATCTTCGACATTTTTACGCTTTTTGGCGCCATACTGCTCTGAAAGCGCGGCGCTTACCCATTTTTCTGGAAATCCCTGCTGTTCTTCAGTTTTTCGCCCTTCAATTTATTGGCCTACACCTGTCAATCACAACATAAACACTACCTCCGTGAGACCGTTCTTAATAAAAACTACTATATTAACGTAAAATAAATCAAAATACCTTGGGTTGCCTCCCAAGTAGCGCTGTCTTTAACGTCTTTTAGTCGAACGCAAGTTCCTTAACTCAATAAGTGTGGGGTGGATTAACCCCACAACCAATCCATTTTCTCCACATTTCTCGTTTTCTTCTTCTTCTTCTTCTTCTCTTTTTAGAATTATCATCAAGGGAAGGTTCAGGAACACATACCTGCTTTTGTGGAGGTTTGGCGTCACATACCTGCTTTTGTAGGCTCATCTCCCTTGGTTTGACTTGTATTGGCTCACAGGGGGGTTTGATGGTGCTGATTGCAAAGCACCTGCTCATGGTTGGTGGCTCAATGATGTGTTTAAATACTTTAAACACCATTTCTTCCTTCTCCACCCTCAATGTCAGCTCTCCTCTTTCTACATCGATCAATGCTCTCCCTGTCGCCAGGAATGGTCTCCCCAATATGATAGGGATTTCTGCATCCTCTTCCATGTCAAGAATGAGGAAGTCCGCAGGAAAAAAGAATTTTCCTACTTTAACAATCACGTCCTCAATCTTCCCTCTTGGATGAACCACTGTCCTATCGGCCAGCTGCAGGCTCACCGTGGTTGGTTTGGCCTCACCCAACTCCAACCGTTTAAATATCGATAAAGGCATCAGATTTATACTTGCCCCTAAATCGCATTGAGCCACATTGCATGTTACCACCGCCAACTGTGCAAGGTAGTGTAAAGCTCCCTGGGTCTTTTAGTTTCGGGGGCAACTTCTTCTGCAAGATAGCACTACATTCCTCCGTTAGTGCTACCATCTCATACTCCGCCAGTTTCTTCTTCTTCTTCCCCAAGATTTCCTTCATGAATTTGAAGTAGGAGGGCATCTGCTCCAACGCCTCTATAAAAGGTATGTTGATGTGCAGCTTTCTGAATGTCTCCAAAAACTTAGAGAATTGTTTATCAACTGCCTTCCGCTGCAATCTCTGTGGGAATGGGATCTTCTCTGTGTACTCCTTCTCTGGAGTTTTCTCTACTACTGAGTGAGATTCAACCACCTTCTTTTTTTTTATTTCTTCCCTTTGCTCAACTACTGGCTGAGGTGACTGCTGCTCCAACTGTTTGCCACTTCTCAATTGTACTGCCTGGCATTGCTCCCTCGGATTCACCTCTGTGTTGCTTGGCAGTGTACCCTGTGGCCTGTTGTTTGCTTGCTTTGCTAGCTGACCCACTTGTGTTTCCAAGTTCCTGAATGAGGATCTAGCTACATCCTGGCTGAGTGCAGGCATTGGTGAGTGCCAACAAAGCTGCTCTCAGCTCGTCTGGCTTTTCTGGCTGGACATGTGTATTAAACTGTTGGGAAGGTGAGGCCTGAGTGAAGGGCTGCTGATTCTGGTTCTGCTGGTTTTGGTACTGGCCCCTATATTGATTCTGCTGCCCCTGGTCTCCTCTCCATGAGAAATTTGGGTGATTCCTCCACCCTGGATTATATGTGTTGGAGTATGGGTTGTTCTGTGGCCTCTGATAATTACCCACGGCCTGACACTCTGCCTGCTCGATTGGCATATTATTCGGATCAGCTGAAGGACACCTATCGAATGTATGTGGGCCACCACATATTTCACAGCTCTTAGGCATCTGCACTGCATTTACTGATACTGTGTGTTGCTGCAGCTGTTTCGTCAACAAGGCCACTTGGGCATTCAAGGCAGCAATGGCATCTATTTCGTGAACTCCCACTGTTCTCCTACCACTCATTGATCTCTCTTCTGTGACATGGTTGTTGGTGGCCATATCTTCTAATAATTCGTGAGCGTCGTGGGCTGTTTTCCTCATGAATGTCCCACCTGCTGCTGCATCTATAATGGTTCTGGTTGTTCCGCTGAGCCCGTTATAGAAGATGTGGACCAAGTTCCACAACTCAATACAGTGGTGTGGGCACTTTCTCTGCAAATCTTTGAACCTTTCCCACGCTTCGTACAATGACTCTCCATCTGCTTGGTAGAAGTTATTCAGCTCCCCTCCAAAAATTTCTGTGCCAGCTCTTGCCATGTAAAAATCGAATCAGCTGGCAGGGAATTTAACCATACTTTTGCTCTATCCCTGAGTGAGAAGGGAAAGAGCCTCAATCTGACGGCATCATCAGTAACGCCGTTATATCTGAAAGTTGCACATAGCTCTAAGAAATTAGCTATGTGCATATGTGGATCCTCTGATGGCAGTCCTCCAAATTGCACTGTGTTCTGCACCATGCCTAGAATCGCCGGTTTGATCTCAAAGTTGTTTGCTCCTATTGTTGGGAGCCTAATATATGTCTGTGCTCCGTTCACCCTCGGTAGCACGTAGTCTCCCAAGCTTCTTTCTGCCTGGACTTGAACTCTTTCCTCGACATCCATAGGTACTCGCCGAGGCATTCCTGGGTTAGGTTGATTTTCACCTAACCCTTCTCTCATCACATTATTGTTTTGAACACCGTCCATCTCACTTAAGAATGCAATCCGCTGGTTCTTTCTGTTCAGTTTACAGGTTTTCTCAATCTCTGGATTGAAGGGAACAAGAGTGTCTGCCCCTCTTCTCCTTCGCATAAACTGATTTCCTGAAACATATCAAAAACAGACAAACAGATCACGGCACCCTGATTTTTACCGAAAAATAACAAAAAAACATAAAAAATAAAAACCAAATTAGAAATTAAAAATAGATAACTTGATATTGAACTATGCCTAATCCCCGGCAACGGCGCCAAAAACTTGATGCGCGAAAAGATGCACACACTTTAACGCAAGTGCACGTTATCGTGACAAGTAATATAGTCTTGGTAAGACCGAATATCGTCCACAAGGATTAGTGTTCAAGTACCAATTATCTATCTTTTGGTATCTATTTGGTAACCGATATTGATTTTGTTGTTTATAACTAATAATTATAAAGGCTAATTAACTATATGTTTACTTCAGTAGTGATGAGAATAGGGCTTCCACGTCTCCTCAACTATCCGCTTATGTTACTTATTAATGCAATGAATTATGGTTCTTCTTCTTTTGGAGCTAGCAGGTTTACTAAATCGTTTTATACTCCCGTTAAGGCTATATAAACACTCAACCCCAGTATTGCTCCTTTCTACCTTTCGGTGAAAAGGATGACTCTATAGGAGGATTAAGACCAAAAACCTAGTTAACCGTCACGTGCCTTGCGTAAAATTAGGTGTTTAGACCTCTCGTTAACGCTACACAAGTAATTGAGGTATTTTCATCCCCAATCCAAAATATGTCTACCCAACTTACAACATATTCACAACCTCCTCCTTTCGAAGTTTGATTAGAAATCATATAAATAATGATAATTAGTGATCAATTAATTACCAAGCATTCAAAGCAATTATTGGATAAATCTCAACAAGAAGAAGAATAACCATAACTATGCATCAATTCATAACATAAGTTTCTAGTGAATTAACATGGAAAGCCCTATAATAGAATTAGTTCCTAGCCATTGACATGACAAGAACTAATTCAATGTTCATCATAAAAACTGAAATAAAGAAAAGAAAAGAGAAGAAAGTTACTAAATTATGGTCTCCAATCTCCAATCCAATAAGTCTTGTGTTGTGCAAGAAAGGGAACCCTTAAAAATTGCCTAGGGTTCTCCTTTTATAGGCTCAAAACCGCCTCTATCTTTTTCCTTCAGGCCTGACCCAGAAAATCGTCATTAAACCTGATTTTCCCGCGTCGGCGCCGCGGCCCTGCTATCGGCGCCGCGGCGCCGGAAGTTCTGCGATCCTTCGGATGATTTGGCGCGCCGCGGCCCGCTTCTGGCATGCGTGGCGCTGCAACTTGCGCGCCTCGGATATTGGCGCCGCGACCACGGACTGTCTGCATGGCGCGCGTGCTGGTCCGTGTTTCTGCCTCGTTCGCCACTTTCTCGTCTTTTCAGCTCTGGAACCTCCACTTTTGCCTTCTTTTAGCTCCTTTTCCGCCATTGGGCCATTTTAACCAACTTGACTCAAAAGAAAGAAAATATATCCTAATACGACACTTATTTGTACAAAAAGGGACAAAAGACTAACTGAAAACGACTCAAAAAGTGTATATAAAATACACCGATCACCCTGCAGCCGGCGCCGTGGCGCTGCGGCCTCTGACCGAAAATTTGCTTCCGCTCAACAGCGCACTGAACTTGCAATTTCCATAACTTTCTACTCCGATATCCTTTCGACGAACGGCTGGTTGCGTTGGAAACTAGACTCAACGAACTACGTACTAGGCCTTTGAAACACCTAGGGACTCTCAATGTAACGGGACATAAACCGCCTCAAAATTGACTAATAACCCGTCCGAAACATTCCGTCAACCCATCATCCTAAAATTTAAGTCTCAATTCCTTTCGCATGTTCTCTAAAGCATGACCTGAACTACGGGGTGTAACATTCTCCCCCCTTAGAAACATTCGTCCCGAATGTTCCTTCTAGGCTCACTCAAATCACAATATCGACATAGACCCTCTTAACTATTCTTCTCGCAAATAAAGACGCTCCACATGGCCACAACAATACTTGAGCATAATTGCTAAATTTAAAAACTAACAATCAGAAAAAGTGGGTTACCTGGAGGTGCAGGGAACAAGTGAGGATACTTCTTCATCATTTCCTCCTCTGCTTCCCATGTCATTTCCTCCCTGTTCTCGTTCCTCCATAAGACCTTGACGGAAGCCACATCCTTTGTCCGTAGTCGCCTAACCTGACGATCGAGTATCGCTATGAGACTCTCCTCATATGATAACCCCTCTGTCACCTGGACATCACAAATCGGGCACACTCTAGATGGATCTCCAATACATTTCCGCAACATAAACACATGAAAAACTGGATGTACTGCCTCCAGATCGGACGGCAGATCCAACTCATAGGCAACCTTGCCTACCCTACGGACAATCTGATAAGGCCCAATGTACCTTGGGCTAAGTTTCCCTTTCTTCCCAAATCTCATCACGCCCTTCATGGGTGATACCTTCAGGAAGACCCAATCATCCACCTCAAACTCAAGTGTCGGCCGATGATCTGCGTCGACTTACATGCGACTCACGGTGACAACAACCTCTCTGGATAAGCTTCACCTTATCCATCTGCTGAATCAAATCCGCCCGACTAATCGAACTTCTCCCACCTCAAACCAGCCTATCGGTGACCTGCACTTCCTCCCGTATAAGGCCTCATAAGGCGTCATCTGGATACTAGAATGGTAGCTGTTGTTATATGCAAACTCCACAAGAGGTAAATGGTCCTCCCAGCTACCCCTGAAATCGATAACACAGGCCCGCAGCATATCCTCAAGTGTCTGGATAGTGCGCTCGGCCTGTCCGTCGGTCTGAAGATGAAACGCAGTATTGAGACTCACTTGGGTCCCTAACCCCTTCTGGAAAGACCTCCAGAAGTTAGACGAGAATTGAGCTCCCCTGTTTGAAATGATCGATATAGGCACTCCGTGCAGTCTCACAATCTCTCTGATATACAGTCTAGCATAATCCTCGGCCGAAAACGTCGTCCTGACTGGAAGAAAATGGGCTGATTTCGTCAGCCTGTCGACGATAACCCAGATGGAATCATGCTTCCTCTGAGTGTGAGGTAACCCTGTAATAAAGTCCATATTGATCACCTCCCACTTCCATGTCGGAATCTCTATCATCTGCAACAACCCACCAGGCTTCTGGTGCTCCACCTTGACCTGCTGACAATTCGGACACTGCGCCACAAACTCCGCAACGTCCCTCTTCAGGCCATCCCACCAATATATACACCTGAGGTCATGGTACATCTTAGTCGACCCCGGATGAATAGAGTAACGAGCACTATGTGCCTCCCCCAGAATCTCTTGACGAAGTCTGTCACATCAGGAACACACAACCGGCCCTCAAATCTTAGCACCCCATCAGGTGCTACCTCAAATAGACTCTTCTCCTTCCGAAGAGTGCGTCTCGATACCGTACCATAATCGGATCCTCATCATCGCCTCTTCACCTCTCGACGATGGAAGACTCGGCAACCTCTCGAACCGAAGTCCATTACTATCGTAATCAACCAAAGCGAACCCCGAGGCTCATAGGCGATGTAACTCGCGGACCATGTCCCTCTTCCCTGGATGCACACCTGACAGACTACCCATCGATCTGCGACTAAGGGCGTCTGCAACTATATTGGCCTTCCCAGGGTGGTATAGGATATCAACATCATAGTCCTTAAGTAGCTCCAACCACCGTCTCTGCCGCAAGTTCAGCTCCCTCTGGCTGAAGATATACTGGAGGCTCTTGTGGTCTGTGTAAATATCCACATGAACTCCATATAAATAATGTCTCCAGATCTTCAAGGCATGAATCACTGCTGCCAACTCTAAGTCATGTGTGGGGTAATTCTTCTCATGCTTCCTAAGCTGTCGAGATGCGTAAGCTATAACTTTGCGTCTTTGCATCACGCACCCGAGCCCGACACCCGACGCATCACAATAAACCACATATCCGTCTAAACCCTCTGGAAGAGTAAGAACTGGGGCGGTCGTCAATTTCTCCTTCAGTAACTGGAAACTCTCCTCACAAGCATCCGTCCACCGGAACATAGCTGCCTTCTGAGTCAGCCTAGTCAAAGGTGCTGAAATGGAAGCAAACTTCTCCACAAACCTCCGATAATAACCCGCAAGGCCCAAAAAGCTGCGCACCTCCGTCGGTGTAGTGGGTCTAGGCCAAGTCTTGATCGCTTCTTTCTTTGTATCAACCCGAATACCATCGGCCCCGATAACATGCCCTAAGAAATCCACTGAGGCCAACCAAAACTCGCATTTCGAGAACTTGTCATACATCACGGCCTCGAGGACTCCCGATACCGCCTCGAGTGATCTGCGTGCTCTCGCTCATGCGCGAATAAACCAGATATCATCAATTAATACTATAACGAACATATCCAAGTATGGCTTGAACACCCTGCTCATCAAATCCATGAATCTTCGGGGCGTTGGTCAACCCGAAAGACATGACCACGAACTCATAGTGCCCATAGGGTCTGAATGCGATCTTTGGGATATCCGCCTCTAACTTCACTTTGATGGTAACTGCATCGCAGGTCTATATTGGAGAAACACCTCGCACCCTGCAACTGGTCAAACAAATCATCAATCCTGGGGAGGGGATATCTGTTCTTGATAGTTACCTTATTCAGCTGCCTGTAATCAACACACATACGCAGCGTCCCATCCTTCTTCTTTACAAATAACACTGGCGCTCCCCAGGGAGAAACACTAGGCCTGATAAAGCCCTTTTCCAGCAAATCTTTCAGCTGGTCTTTCAATTCCCTCAACTCAGCAGGTGCCATCCGGTATGGTGGAATAGATATCGGTCGAGTATCTGGCGACATATCAATGCAAAACTCAATCTCCCTCTCAGGAGGGATACCCGGAAGCTCGTCTGGGAATACGTCTGGAAACTCTCTAACAACCGGAACTGACTGAAGGTCTGGTATCTTGGCCTCAGTATCGAATACCCGAACCATATGGTAGATATACCCTTTCTGCACCATCTTCCTAGCCTTGAGGTAAGAAATAAACCTACCCGCCGGTGTGCAGATTCCCTTCCACTCGATAGCAACCCCTCCCAGAAACCGAATCGTACCAATCTCTCTCTACAATCCACGTTGGCATAGCAGGACGCTAGTCAATCCATACCCATAATCACATCAAAGTCCGTCATATCCAACTCTATCAAGTCGGCTAGGGTCTGACGACTGTAAATAGTCACAGGGCAAGCCTTATATACCCGCTCCGCTACCACCGAATCACCTACTGGTGTAGCCACCTCAAAAGGATTTATGGACTCAGGCTTTATCCCTATTCTACCAGCAATATGAGGAGATATATAGGACAAGGTAGAACCTGGATCTATAAAAGCATATACATCACAACATGAAACCAATAATGTACCTGTGACGACATCCGTGACGCCTCACCTCACGGACGGCCGACATAGCATAAATGTGGTTCGAGGACCGAATCGACCGGGACCCTTGCGACCTGCCGTGACTGGCCGCCCATGAGCACCTTGCCCTCGGGCGAGTAATCAGGAGATGAAGACCGGTGAATGACCTGTAGCTGAACCCTACCATCTGCCGCCTCTGGTGGACGGTCCCGAAATATGACCTGCTGGCCATAAGTGTAGCATGGCCCCACGATATTACACAACTCGAAATGAGATCTACATCGCCACACCGGAGAGGGTGGTCTCGACGGGTAGCATCCTCGCTTCCGGAAGCCGAAGCCACTGGGCCCCGACTGCTCCCGAATACCCTGAACGTCCGGAAGACGATGGAGGAGCGCTCTGAACCGGCTGAGGTGCAAATCCGGTCTGCTGCTGAGGTCGTCCGCCTCGAAAACTACCAGAGGACCCTGATGTCCTGGCCCTCTTCTGCTGGTATCTATCAATCCGTCGGCCCCTCCGTTTCTCACACCCAAGTGCATAAGCCTGCATGCGGGCAATGTCCATGTCCGGCTGAAGAGCTACCCCAGTGCAACTCTCTGCTAAGTAATCATCGAGCCCTGTGACATAGCGGTGCACTCTGTCCTCCATATCTGTCACTAAAGCGGGGACGTACCGAGTCAACGAGTCAAACTCCACATTGTACTCCCGGACCGTCCGCCCACTCTGTCTCAACGTCAGAAATCTATCGGCCCGAGCTCTTCTCATCTGCGGAGGCAAGAAATGGCTAAGAAATACCTCCGAGAACTCGTCCCAAATAGCTGGAAGCGCATGCTCCCAGGACGGTTCCGTGAATCAAACCATCAAGCTGCAGATTCACGCGACCAATGTGAACCCAACACTACCGACTCGTCTCGAGGCCTTGATCACTCTCATAATCCAGAATCGCTCGGATAAACTCCCGAGATCATCCTCGTGCCTCGACCATAGAAATCTGGTGGTCGACTCAAAAGTCCGAAGTCTCGCTATCGATTCGGGGTGAACTACGGGTACAACCGGAACTGCTGCCTCTCGTCTGTCCTCCTGCCTTGCCACGATCCTGGCTAATAACTGAGCCATCTCATTGTAACCCATCTCCTCCGCTCAGTGGTAACGGAGGCTCAGTCTGCGGTCTCGATGGCGGCTGCTGCCGAACTCTTTGGGGGTGGCGACGTCGTGGAACTCGCCGTCCGAAACATCATCTCAGGTAAAGACTGGGCCTGTGCCCTCGTAACCCTCTGTGTCCTACTAGCAGCTCCCTCAGCTACATTGCCCTTCTGGGCCGCGGTTGCCTTGCGTGGAGGCATAACTGATACATAAAAATTATGTCAGAGGAAATTCAACCTATAACACAGCTCTATTGCACGATCTTAGAGTGGAAGAATGGAAACCAATCCTAAATATCCTGTAGCCTCCTGATTATAGATGTGGTGCACAACACACCGATAATCAAGACTCTACTAGATACGACCTGTAGACCCTTTCCGAGGATTAACCGCTCTGATACCACTTTTGTCACGACCCGACCTCGGGCCCGTGACTGGTGTCTTACCCGGGGCACCCTAGTGATACAACATCAGAGAAAAACCAGCGGAAGTAAACTCATAAACATGAAGCAATATAACTTAAGAAACAGGCTAACCCAAAATGGTTACCTTTCGGTAACTATACATAACAAAAACTGAACAGTTACATCCTTTACGAAACCCAATTACAACAGGACTACATACCTCTAAGAGTTGTAACAACTATGACGGGACAGGGCCCCGTCATACCCCTGAATGTACCTGAATCTACAATGACAGGAAAACATACCAAAGATAAGCCTCCGGAGAAACGGGGCTTCCCAAAAGCAGAACGTTGATCCTAAGAGCGAGGATCAACAACCGATGTACCTCGACCTGCGGCATGAACGCAGCCCCCCGAAGGAGGTCAGTACAACAGGTACCAAGTATGTGAAACTGAAAATACTGTAATGAAATCATAACATTTCCAAACCAAAATCCACAAATATGTATGAAAAGTCAATTAACCGCACATGGTGTCACAACATAAGCAAGAACAATTAGGTGTAACGAAACCGGTCTTTCCTAGGTCGCTAATGATCGAAGCAGGGCCACCCGCCCATGGTATCATTACGCGAGCCTAATCCTGGACTTCCGTAGTCCGCATAGGCCACCTGGGCCCGCATGAGGTACTCCTCGCATCGAGGGTAGCTAAACCGCGGTATTTTTCCTGGACTCCCGCAGTCCTCATGGCCACTTGGACCGCATGAGGTATTCTCGACGGCGTAACACCGAGTGATTCTGGACTACAGAGTCGCATAGGCCACCTGGGCCCGCATGAGGTACTCCTCGCATCGGGGGTAACTAACCCGCGGTAACTTAACAAGTCAGGGGGGGTAAGTGATATAACACAAGCACAATCGGCTCATCGTAATCAACATAAGCACAATAAGAGAAACCCCCTTACCACAACAAATCTCAAGACACTAACACCCGTAGTATCACAACATTTTTACTTATCAAGTCAACTTACCACACATTCTGAAATCATTACAAGGCTACTATAAAGCGAGTAAGTAAACCATCTTTTTAGCTTTCTTAAGTCGTTATGGCTAACTTCCCATAAAGCTAGTATAACACTTAAACTTTGTACTAACTCAAAACATCCACACTTGTTTGGAAAACCAAAAGAAACTTATTCTTTTAAACCCAAGTATTAATTTCCTTTTTAAAATAATGATTCATAATTCTTTTTGAAGTATTTCAAGATTTTTAACAATTTGGACTCAAGTCAAAAGACCTCAAGGTGCAACCAAATTTAGTGAAACACGTACGTCTACCGTACTATATATTTTACAAATACCATGCTCAAGAGGATAGGAGGAATCACATACCTCCTCGGCTAAGTCCACTTGCCAAGTCGAATATGCCGCGCGTAGAGTATCAACCTATAATAACCAAATACTTCTATTAACGTCTAAACTTCTTCGTCGAATATTCTAGCATAAAGTTCCTTATTCTACGGAAAATTGGGCAGCACTTCCTTTGTTTCTACGTACTTTTCCACCTTTCCAAGGCTCGAATTCAATATACAAACGCCACTTAAGGCCCAACAATCCAATCAATTCAAAGGGGATTACACGCCTAAACTTGGACGTGTAAAATTCCACCCCACAATGTATAACAACTAATTTAATAACGCTAAGGTAGTATCTTGGCTATAACATGTTCACATGCTATCCTTATTCAATTCTTTCAAATCCAAATCATATTTCTTACATGCAATATATCTAAAAGCAATATTGTCCACTACAAGTCTTTTCTTCCTCACATGCAACACAATTTACTCAAGAATAAAGAAGAGATTGTTACCTTAGAGCTTACCCAAATTAATCCAACAACTTTCACTTATCTTCTTTCCACAATCACCTCCACAAAACTCCTACAAGCTTGCCAACAAGTTTCCTCCTTGCCACCTTTTTCAGAATTTCTCTAGGCTTAGGTTTCTTCTTGAATTTCTAGAGAGAAGGGAGAGGAAATTTAGAGAGAAGGAAGAGCTTTTTAGAGAGAAGAAGGAGCTTTGAAGAATGACCAAGTCTTCAAGACTTGGTCAATAAATAAGACATGCAAAAATCAGATGGGGGGGACACTTGTCACCCTCCCATGGCCTTTTTAAAAGAAAAAATCTGACTTTTCCACAGTTTTCCGCAAAAACTCCGCCTCGGCGCCGCGACCATGTTTTCCGGCGCCGCGGCGCTGCAACTTCAGAGGATTTTCAGTGTGTCCGGCGCCGCGGCCCTGCAGCCGGTGACCGAAAATTTGCTTCCGCTCAACAGCGCACTAAACTTGCAATTTCCATAACTTTCTACTCTGATATCCTATCGACGAACGGCTGGTTGCGTTGGAAACTAGACTCAACGAACTACGTACTAGGCCTTTAAAACACCTAGGGACTCTCAATGTAACGGGACATAAACCGCCTCAAAATTGACTAATAACCCGTCCGAAACATTTCGTCAACCCATCATCCTAAAATTTAAGTCTCAATTCCTTTCGTATGTTCTCTAAAGCATGACCTGAACTACGGGGTGTAACAGATTTGAGTATTCAATTTTTTTTCTGTGCAATGACTACTCTTTGAGATCAATTAGCTTTGACAGAATCTATTGAATTACAAGCATGTGGTGCTTATATTAAATGTAGAGATGAAGACCGTTTTGTTCAGCTATTGATGGGTCTTCGCCCAGAATTTTAAAATTGTCGTTCAGGCCTTTTGCACCCAAACCCTTACCATTTGTTGAAGATGTGGACAAATAAACTCATGGCCGAAGAAACTTGTTTAAAGACTCTAAAGGGGGTGCATACTACTTCTACCTCTGTCTTTATAGCTTCTCCATCTACATCAGTCTTTGCAGCTCCTACACACCATTATAAAACATCTTCTATAGGTAATTGTAATTATTGCAAGGAACCAAGACACTGGAAAGATCAATGTCATGAGCTACGAAATGCGTTAGGTTGGAAGCATCCACATTCAAATTCACAAGGACGGAAGCTTCCACAACAATATCATAGCGGGCAAAAAAAGTCATACTCTAGGGGTCAATCCTAGAACTCATATCCATATATTTAGGCTGCATTTGTGCCCTCTATTGATCACTCGGCTTCAGGAACTCATGTGAGTCCCAGTACTGATTCTGTAGCTGACCAAATTAAGAAGTTTCTCGCCTTCCAGCAGTTTAAAAGTAATCCACAGTCTTATGCTCTTTCTGCTCCTTTCGGTTCATCACTATCTATTGGTTCAGGTATCAATTCGTCTTCTTTGAAAATCATATGTCTCCTGATTCTTCTGATTTTATATTTATGTCTTGTGGCCCTGTTCGGCGTATTTTGTATACGTTTTTTGAGTCTTTTTTAGTTAGTATTTTTCTCATTTTTGTTTAAATAAGTGTCTTGTTAGGGTTATTTTTCTTTCTTTTGAGTCACAACGATTCTAAATGGAAAAATGGCAAAAAAAAAAGCTAAAAGTGGGCATAAAATGAGGGTCCCGAGGCAAAAAGGTTGAAAATTGGAGATTCGGACGAAGGCAAAGCAGGACCGCGGTGCCGGACTACAGGATCGCGGTACCATAATTACTGAAAAGCCGCAGAATTTCGGCATCGCGGTGTCATTCTGCAGAACTGTGCTGCCAATGCAGGAAATTCAGAATCCGAAGTAAATTTGGCCAAGAGCAGAAAGGTCCAGAGGGCACGAAATTTGCAACATAATTAAGCCCTAGGATTATTCTATTGAAGGGAGTTGGACATTCTATCACATAACACAATTGAAGATAAATTGAAGGCTACAATTGGAGACCTAGTTCTAAGTACTTTTTCTTTCTTTAGTTTTCAATTCAGTTTATGTTGGTATTTGTATTAGTTCTTAGCGTGACTATGGCTAGGAGCTAAACACTTTATTAGGGCTTTCCTATTGAATCGCTTGAAACTTTATTTCATGAATTAATGCATTAGTTTGATTTCTTCTTCACTTGATTAAGATTTATTCATTATTTGGTATGAATGTTTGATAGTTAACTGTCCATTAATTATCATAATCTATATGATTTCGAATCAAGAACCGAGAGGAGAGATTTGGATATGCTGTAATTGAATAGACATATCATAGAAATATAGAAGGGTTCTACACTGGGTTGGGCGATTATATATCCTAACCGGAATATAAGACAGTTTAGTGAACCGCTATCTTAACGTAGAAGAAGTCATTCTAGTTGCATTAAGGATTGAAAAGAGTGGATAGTCGAGGATATTGAAAGCCCTAATTCCTTCATAACTGATTAAACCTCAACAATTTAGTTTACTTCATGCAATTATTCTAGTAGTTAGATAAAAACCCAAACAAATTAAAATTCACCAAATAGAAACTAAAGCTTAGATAATCGGTACTTGATAACCAATCTATGAGGACGATATTCGGTCTTACCAGACTATATTACTTGTAACGATACGTACATTTGCGTTAAGCCTACGGAAATATCGCTAACAAGTTTTTGGCGTCGTTGTCGGGGACTGGCGTACTTTTAATATCGAACTATCTATTCTTATTTCTACTTTGGTTTTTATTTTTATTTTACTTCTTTATTTTAGAATATTTTGCCGTGATCTGTTTGCTTGTTTTTTATCACTTGCAGGAAGGACAAGGTAATTGTTGATCCTTTGTGCAATGAGAGATCAACGAAATAACAATTTGGTGGATGATGAGTTACCGCCTGTCTTAAGACAAGTCCCTGCAGAAAGGAGCTTGGGGGATTATGTGATGTCAACTATTACAGGGGTGCAGACTTGCATCAGGCTTCCAGCTGTTGAAGCCAATAACTTTGAAATCAAACCAACCATATTGCACATGGTTCAAAGCTCAGTTCAGTTTGGGGGATTACCGTCTAAAGATCCTCATTTGCATCTAGCAAATTTCCTGGAGATGTGTGCAACCTTCAAATACAATGGTGTTACTGATGACGTCATTCAGTTGAGACTCTTCTCATTCTCACTCAGGGATAGAGCAAAGGGCTGACTGAACTCATTACATGCAAACTCCATCACTACATGGCAAGACTTAGCCCAGAAGTTTCTTGCCAAGTTCTTCCCCCCAGCTAAGGCAGCAAGGCTTAGGGGAGAATTGAACAATTTTTATCAAATGGATGGAGAGTCATTGTATGATGCTTGGGAGCGGTTTAAAGATTTGCAAATGAAGTGTCCACATCATGGTCTTGAGAAGTGGAACTTGGTGCACATTTTCTACAATGTTCTAAGTGGGACTACTAGGACAATTATCGATGCAGATGGCACCTTCATGAAGAGAATATCACATGAAGTCCATGACTTGTTGGAAGACATGGTCACGAACAATCACTTGCCAGATGATAGAGGAACAGGTAGCAGAAGAGCAGTTGGGGTTCATGAGCTAGATGACATCACTGCACTGAATGCACAAGTTTCTCTCTTGACTAAGCAGCTCCAACAAAATACCATGTTCGTAAAAGCGATCCAGATGCAAGCAGTTTGTGAGATTTGTGGGGTTCCACACACCTTCGATAGATGTCCAACAACTGATCCCAATAACATCCCAATGGAGCAGGTTCAATGTCAGGTTGTGAGAAATTTTCAGAGGCCCTCTAATAATGCATTCTCCAAAACATATAATCAGGGGTGGAGAAATCACCCAAATTTTTCATGGAAGAATGACCAAGTACAACAACCACAGTTTCAGGCCTCATCTTCACAGCAGTTCAACCCACCATCCCCACAAGAGAAGTCAGGTGACATAAAAGCAGCATTGTTGACCTTAGCCAACTCTCAGACTCAATTCATGGCGGAAACCAGGTCCTCAATTTCAGCTTTGGCCAATACCCAGACACAATTTATGACAGAGACCAAGCAGTTCATGACAAAAACAAGATCCTCTATTAGGAACTTGGAAACTCAGATGGGCAAGTTGGTAGGGAAGTTGAATGACATACCTCAGGGGGTTTTCCCCAGTAATACAGTGATGAATCCAAGAGAGTAATGCCATGCAATCAGTTTGAGAAGTGGGAAGCAGTTAGAGCAGGTTGGATCTCCACCAGTTAGGAAAAATTGGAATAAGGCGGAGAAGACAACCGAGGTAGAGAATGAGGGGGTTACTGATGACCGCCCTATGTTAGAAAAGGCTCCACCGGCAGTCATGAGGGAATATGTAGATAGAATTCCTTACCCTCAAAGACTGCAGAATAAGTCCTTAGACAAGGAGTTTTCCAAGTTTTTAGAGATCTTCAAAAAACTTCATATCAATCTCCCATTCATTGAAGCTTTGGAGCAAATGCCAGCTTATGTAAAGTTCATGAAAGACATCCTGTTTAAGAAGAGGAAGCTGACAGACTATGAGATAATAACGCTGACAGAAGAGTGCAGTGCTATCTTGCATAAGAAACTTCTCCCTAAATTGAAAGATCCAGGGAGTTTCACCTTACCTTGCACCATAGGGAATGTGACATGCAAGCAAGTCCTCTGTGACTTGGGGGCAGGTGTCAACCTTATGGCCCTTTCTGTGTTTAAAAAGCTTGGTTTGGGGGAAGCAAGGCCAACAACAGTCCACTTGTAGCTAGCTGATCGCTCTATTGTGCACCCTAGAGGAATAATTGAAGATATGTTGGTAAAGATGGGCAAATTCATCTTGTCTGATGACTTCCTCATTCTTGATATGGAGGAAGATGAGATGATACCAATGATCCTTGAGAGACTATTCCTAGCCACAGGGAGGGCATTGATTTATGTTAAAAAAGAAGAGCTAAAACTCAGAGTTCAAGGTGAAGAGACGACCTTTAAAGTGTTCAAGCCACCACCTGAGCCAGAGATGACCTTCAAAGTTTTCAAGCCACCCACTGAACCTCAAGTTATGGATAGATGTTATGCTATTGGGATAGTTGACAAGGTTGTGCCTGAGAAAAGCCTCACGAGTACTGATACTTGTGGGATACCATTAAAGAAAAACGTAGAACTTGTGAGTAAGGCCAAGGAAATGGTGAAGGATGCCAAGATGGTAAATGCTTCTAAAAATAACACTGTGAAAAAGAAGAAGAGGAAGAGGAAGCGATTGGTGCTGAGATGGTTATGTGGAGGGGATACTCTACCCCCTTGATTTAGTAAGTGAACTGCGTCCGGCTAAAAGACGTTAAAGACAGCGCTACTTGGGAGGCAACCCAATGTTTAAATTATGTAATTAGTTTAAATTGAACAGTCTCACTTTTGGTATTATTATTTTTGGTTGTGATGTGATAGACAGGTACGGGAATCGGAGAATGAGCAGGAATAAAAGGGTGAAAAACACGGAATCGGGTCAGCACTGTGGTGCCATTCTGCAGGACTGCGGTGCCGAATGTTCAAAGAGGTAACAGTACTTTCGGAACCACGGTGCCTGGGAGCGATTTCAGAAAAATAAAAAGCCCTAAATCACCAAATTTCTTTCCACAGATACCGTCTCAATGCAGTATCCGCCGCCGCCACCTCCATTTTGAACCGCTATTGTCTGTAAGTCGATCCTTTTTAGATTTTGAGTCTTTACAAATTTGGGACAATGTGTCGTTTAAGTTTGGGGGGGTACTTATTTTATTTTTGTGTTTCTATTTTTGATTGAGTTTTTGTGTCTTTTATTGTGTCTATATAAGTCAATTTTTTTTAATGATCATGCATGTTGTAGCTGCTTGAAATGCCTAGTGAATTAAGTGTGATAA
Organism: Przewalskia tangutica; assembly: GCA_029844215.1. Taxonomy (NCBI): domain Eukaryota; kingdom Viridiplantae; phylum Streptophyta; class Magnoliopsida; order Solanales; family Solanaceae; genus Przewalskia; species Przewalskia tangutica. The sequence goes on from CM056718.1 coordinate 143,250,465, forward strand.
TGTAATGAAATTAGAAGCTAAAATATGTGTGCTTAAGTTAGATATGCCAAAAATTTATAAAAATCTAATTATTTGGGATATTTGTGCTTAGTCTATGTGTTGTCAATTGTAAAAAATGTCTATGAGTCTGCTTGCTTGTTATTTGAGGCGAAATAGTTAAGATATACATGTTAGGGAGATGATTCAGACATTTTTTTGTTAGCCCTTCTTACCATTCATTACCTACTTTGCAATAAATTGTATCCTTAGTCAGGCCTTTTGAGCCTAAAATAAGTTGTTTCTTTGACCCCCCCCCCCCCCATGATTCCCTTGTGTGCCATAAGCAGTAAGTGAAAATAGGAATGAAAAAGAGTGGAGAAAAAACCAAAAGAGAGTGAAAAAATTGATGCACCCCAATTAAAAAATATAAAAGCTCAAGTTTGAGAGTGCCTATGTGAATTTGTTTCATGCTCTCAAAAAGAGAAGAAGGGAATGATAGGTATGAACTGAAAAGAATATCAAAAAGAAGGACAAAATGGTTGAATGAGAAAAACGCTTATGATACGTAATTTGAGCCTAAATGCCAATTTTTACCTACCCTGCCTAAGCCTACATTACAACCCTGAAAAGTCCTGGAGATCTCTAGTATGTATGTCTATGATTAGTGGAGAATAACAACTAAACAGGCCCATAGAACTAAAAGAAGTTGACATGCATAGGTTAATGTTCATATTTCAATTGAGTGTGATTGAAATGAATTTGCGAAATATCTGGCTTGAAATTCTAGATTGCTATATTCATGCTATATATGTTCCAGCATATTATTTCAACTGATATTCATGCTTTTTTAAGTAACCTTGTGCAACTGCTTGATTAGAGTCTTTTGAGTCAGTTATCTTTCTGTTTCTTTGCTTTTGTTTTGATCTTTGCTCGAGGGCGAGCAAATGTTAAGTTTGGGGTATTTGTTCGGCGTATTTTGTATACGCTTTTTGAGTAATTTTTAGTTAGGATTTTTCCCATTTTCATTTAAATAAGTGTCTTGTTAGGGTTGTTTTTCTTTCTTTTGAGTCACATCGGTTCTAAATGGAAAAATGGCAAAACAAAGCTAAAAGTGGGCATAAAAGGAGGATCCCGAGGCAAAAAGGTTGAAAATTGGAGATTCATACGAAGGCAAAGCAGGACCGCGATACCGGACTGCAGGACCGCGGTGCCATAATTACTGAAAAGCCGGAGGATTTTCATCACCGAGGTGCCATTCTGCAGAACCGCGGTGTCGATGCGGAAAATTCAGAATCCGAAGTAAATTTGGCCAAGGGCAGAAAGGTCCAGAGGGCACGAAATTTACAACATACTTAAGCCCTAGGGATTATTCTATTGAAGGGAGTTGGACATTCTATCACACAACACAATTGAAGACAAATTGGAGGCTATAATTGAAGACCTAGTTCTAAGTACTTTTTCTTTCTTTAGTTTTCAATTCAGTTTATGTTTGTGTTTGTATTTGTATTAGTTCTTAGCGTGACTATGACTAGGAGCTAAACACTTTATTAGGGCTTTCCTATTGAATCGCTTGAAACTCTATTTCATGAATTAATGCATTAGTTTGATTTCTTCTTCACTTGATTAAGATTTATTCAATATTTGGTATGAATGTTTGTTAGTTAACTGACCATTAATTATCATAATCTATATGATTTCGAATCAATAACCGAGAGGAGATATTTGAATATGCTGTAATTGAATAGACATAGGTTAAAATCGCGGACGAAAGTACCCCAATACTTGTGTAACATTATATGTTATTTTTCTTAATCCTCCTATGTGGTAAATCCTATCATAGAAATATAGAAGGGTTCTGCACTGGGGTTGAGCGATTATATATCATAATCGAAATATAAGACAATCTAGTTAACCGTTATCTTAACGTAGAAGAAGTCATTATAGTTGTATTAAGGATTGAAAAAGTGGATAGTTGAGGATATTGGAAGCCCTAATTCCTTCATAACTGATTAAACCTCAACAATTTAGTTTACTTCTTGCAATTATTCTAATAGTTAGATAAAAACCCAAATCAATTATCGTTTTCCAAATAGATAAACCTAGAATAGATGTTCGGTAATTAGAAACCAGTCTATGTGGACGATAAACTCAGTCTTACAAGACTATATTACTTGTAACGATACGTACACTTGCGTGAGCACGTGGAAATATCCACCCAACAGACCTCTCATCCACTTCTGTTGTGACTGCTGATGGCACACCTATGCCATTGACAGACATTGGTACCATTCAAACATCCACTATATCTTTACCTGATGTTTATTGCATTCCAAAATTACATATGAATCTTGCTTCTGTTGGTCAAATATGTGACTGACTATTTTATTGGCCTTTTCCCCAATTCTTGTTATGTGCAGGATCTAAAATCTAAGAGAGTGATTGAGACAAGATGTATGAAGGGGAAAAGTCTATATGTTTTGGATGAGCTGTATCTTCCTACTCATGCAGCGGCTATGCTTGTTAATTTGTCTTTTTCTATTTGACGCCTTCTTCAAAAATTATTTGTGACACTCTAGACTCGGTCATATATCAGGCTCTCGCCTAAATTTTATGTGTACTTCTGGTATTCTTGGTGATTTTCAATCCGATGATATTTCTGACTGTAGTGGATGTAAACTTGGAAAATTTTCCACTTTGTCTTTTAATCTCAGTACTTCTACTTCTTCTGCACCATTTGATCTAGTTCATTTTGATGTTTGGGGCCCGACACATATCCCTACTAAGAGAGGCTCCAAATATTATGTTTCTTTTATTGATGATTATACTCGTTATTGTTCAGTTTATTTATTAAATGATGTTCTGATCTTGTTCATATTTATACTGAGTTTCAAGCCTATGTGAAAACTCAACATTCTACCACTATTAAATGTTTTCGAACTGATTTAGGGGGTGAATATACTAGTGGAGATCTATCTGGTATTTTCAAAGTTGATGGTACAATACATCAATCTACTTGTATTGATACCCCACAACAAATGGGATAGCCGAGAGAAAGCATATGCATATTATTGAGACCGCTTGATCTATGCTTTTGTCCGCTAGTGTTCCTAGCGAATTTTGGGGAGAAGCTGTCCTAACATTTTTTTATCTTATTAATAGTATTTCTACCTCTCATAATTCTGGGATTTCTCTGTATGCTAGACTATTTGGTCACACCCCACTGTATTCCCATTTGAGAGTTTTTGGCTCAACGTGTTTTGTTCTGCGTCCACATGCAGAGCGTACTAAGTTATCATCTCGTGTAGCTATTTGTGTTTTTTTTGGATATGGAGTTGGGCAAAAAGGTTATCGTTGTCATGATCCAGTTTCTAGAAAATTGTATGTTTCTTGTAATGTTTAATTTATTGCGCATGTTCTTTTCTTCTCCGTCTCATCTACTTCACATGACACCAAATTTGACCTTGTTGATATTGATCCTTTTACTACTGATTGTCCATCTGATTCTACATCTATATCGCTTCATTCCTTCTCGCCTTCCGCAGTCCCATGATATCGATACTCACCCCTCTCTACGATCGCTCCGTAACCTCTTGTGATTGCAGATCCAGATCTACCTCGCTATCCTAAATGCACTACTCGATCTATCCAGGTGTCCGATATGATTATTCTTGCTATTCTCCATCATCCGCCTCTTTTTTAGTTTCTATTAATTCTCTTTGTGAGCCTACCTCTTACTCTGAGGCAGCTCGTGATCCTCTTTGGCAAAAAGCTATGAGTGAGGAATTGTCTGCTTTGGACAGAACTGGTACTTAGCATTTGGTTTCTCTACCATCTAGTAAGAAAACTATTGGTTCTCGATGGGTATAGAAGATTAAAACCAAGTCTGATGATTTTATTGAACGATATAACACTCGTTTGGTTGCAAAGGGTTTTGCTCAAGAGTATGGTATGGATTATGAGGAGACTTTTCCACCTTTTGCAAAGATGACATATGTCAGAGTTCTATTGCAATAGCCTCTGATCGTCATTGGCATATTTCACAAATGAAATTTAAAAATGCCTTTTTAAATGGGGATCTTCAAGAGGAAGTCTACATGGTCCATCCACCTGGTGTGTCACATAATCCAGGACAAGTATGCAGGCTTAAGAAGGTTTTGTATGTTCTCAATCAAGCCCTAGGAGCTTGATTCGACAAGTTTTCCACTGTAATATCTTTTCTTGAGTTTATTTTCAGCTTTCATGATTCAGCGTTATTTGTTAGATCGTCCCCAGTAGGCCATACTTTGTTTTTGTTGTATGTTGATGATATGATCATTACAGGTGATAATATTGATGGTATCACAAACCTAAAATACACTTTGTCTCGTCGCTTTGAGATGAAAAATTTAGGTCATCTACGTTACTTTTTAGGCATTGAGGTAGCTTATTCTGAGAAGTGGTATCTTCTCTCTCAGTCTAAGTACACTACATATATTCTTGAGCGGGCTCACAGATACTTGTATTGTTGACTCTCCTCTTAAGGTCAATGTTCGTTATACCCCTACTGACGGGGATTCTCTTCCTGATCCCACTTTATATCGTTCAGTTGTGGGTAGCCTAGTGTACCTTCCCATTACTCGCTCTGACATTGCATATGTTGTTCACATTTTCAATCAGTTTATTTGTTCTCCTACATCTGTACATTGGGCTGCGGTTATGCGTATTCTTCGCTATCTCCGAGGAACGATTTATCAAAGTCTCTTGTTTCCATCAATCTTATCATTAGAGCTTCGTGCATTTTCTGATGCAGATTGGGCTAGTAACCCGACTGATCGGAAATCCACTATCGTTATCAGGTATTTTGTGAGATTCACTCATTTTATGGAAAAGTAAGAAACAAGATGTTGTTTCTCGCTCTTCAACCGAGGGAGAGTATCGTGCTATGGCTTCTACTACGTGTTAGATTGTATGGTTACGTTGGTTATTGGCTGATATGAGTGTCTCTATTTCCTCACCAACACCGATGTACTGCGATAATAAGAGTTCTATTAAAATTGCACACAACACAGTCTTTCATGAACATACCAAGCATATTGAGATTGATTGTCATATTATTCGATATCATCTTCAACAAAACACTTTATCCTTGCCATTTGTCTCATCTTCGATGCAACTTGCAGATTTCTTCACAAAGACACATACCTTACAGCGTCACCGGTTCTTTCTTGGCAAACTCTCGATGTTTCTCTCTACACCATCGCGAGCTTGAGAGGGGATGTTAACATCCTCTTGTCCCACATCGGACAGGAATTTATTTTGTTTTGTTATTCAACCCTATATAAAGGGATGTAGTTACTTTTCTTATAAGGATTCATAAATTATATGAATTCTAACAGTTGTGTGGGGTCGGGGGTGGGTTGGTAGGGGTGTGTGGTGGGGTGTGGGAAGGGTGGATTTGGGTGTGACAGAAGATAAAATGGGAACATTAAAAAATAAATAGGTCGTGGGGGGGTGAGTGGTGGTGAGGGGTGGGGTGGGGGTGCTGATGGTGAGTGGTAGTGTGGGGAAAAATGATTTAATGAGAACTCATATTTTTTTAGTAACGTATGTGATTATTACCATACCGACCAACTCAATCCTTTACCCAAAAAGAACACCTCATACATAGATGGGCAAAAACATCAGTTACCAAACAAACTACAATTCAAAATTGAAGTAACAAAAAATATCTAGGTACAGATTCTCTGTATAATACCTCTGCATCTCCTTGCCCATTTTATTTTGCTAAATGCTTTAACTCTTTCTTTGATATCACTTTTAATTTGTTAAACTGCAGTATTTACTTATACATTGTGTTCTTTAAATTTTTTATTGTTCTTGGCAATCCAAGTATGGTATATACAAGCTCTAAATGTTGTAACAAACAGCTCTTTCTGGAACCTTTTCCAGTGGTTTCCTTTATTATGTAGTAAGGACAGCCTAATATCATTCTGCCTAAGATCTGTCTCAACCATTGACTGAGTTCATCCCAAACTGCTATCCTCCAAGAGCAATCAACAAACAGATGAGTAGCCGACTCCATGACTCAATCTTCATACATATTGAAATTCACCCTATCATATTGAATATCAAGTCTCAGTAATCTATCCTTAGTTAAGAGTTTACGTTGCACTGCAAGCTATAAGAAAACTCTATGTTTAGGCAATAAGATACGACTCCATATAAGTCAGGCAACATCCATAATCTGTTTGTTCGCAAGCAAGGCAAGGTAACTGGCAGTAACACTATAACCCCATTCGGTGTCAATAAATATTTACTACCAGCATACCAGTTAAACCATTGTGAGCTCTATTTTGTGTAGCCTCTTCCAGTATCAACTACAATCAACATGTGGGATGTGAAACCAGAAGTCAATAGTCTTCATATACACCCCATGAACCTATTTGACCCATACAACATCCTTCTTTTCAGCTAAAGTTCAGACAAGTTTTCCTATTAAGGCTAAGTTTCATAACCTGCAATTTTTAACATTCAGCCCACCAATCTTCTTAGGCATACATACCTGATCACATACAACTTCCTTTTCTCTTCAGAAGCTCCCCAAATATACTCTCTACACTTCTTGTCCACGACGTTCAAGTTATTCTGGAGAAGGATGAATACAGACCCCCAAGAGTTATGTGGTGACAATAAAAAACGTTTCCTGTAATCGACCGACATATGACAAGTGTCTAACAAATCAATAATCTTCAAGAGAAGCTGGTTGTAGTCCTGTTTATTCCATTTTTTAGGAGATAAGGGAATCCCAAATGCCTTATTGGGAATCTTCCTAAGAAAAAACCAGTAAGCTCCAGTATATTTTTGTGTCAATCTACTCCAGCTAGGAAGACATTTGACTTGTCAGTATTTTCCACCAATCTAGTAGTCTCAATAAAACATTTCAAAGCATCCATTACCCTTTTCACAAAATTTAAGAATTCTTTACAAAAGATCATCTGCAAAATTAAGGTGAGTAAGTTGTAGTCCTCACATGGGATGGAATCTTAAATCAGAGACTCTTGCCATTTTCCTCATGAATCTAGTGAAGTACTCCATAATCAATACAAATAGCAAGGGGATATGAGATCTCCCTGCATCAGCGCTCTTCTATCCATGCCCAACACCATTAACTTTGACAGTGAACTTAGTTGATCTTTACTGAGAAATTCATAACTAGACAACATCTTTCAACAAACTCCTATCTGACCATGTATAAGTCTTTCTTAGGTCTATTTTCATCGTACATCTAAAGGAAGTCTTCCTATTATAGTGCCTCATCAATAGTTTTTATTTTTCTATATCTATCTCTGGTGTTTTGAGTGTTATCACACATCTTATGATGCTCTTTAGGGATAAATGAAAGAAATAATCTCTTATTATTCTCATTAATGAAAGGGTATATATACACTTTACATATTTCCATAATAGAAAAATCTTTTTCCTATTCTACTCCTAAAATCCTATTCTATTTGGAGACTAACTATACAATTATAGTAAGAGTACAATACTAATTATACTACAATATACATTTCATATACATCCTGATTTGGGCATTCACGGGAGTCACGGGTGGCCCAAACATCCGAGAGACAGTGGGCTTCCTTGGGCCATTGGGACATTGGGCTTCATCTGAGACCTTCAATATACATACAATTACATGTATATTGTGTATATTGTATGCATATTTAACACACCCCGCAGTCATAGCGAGCGGGTTTCGAACGCTGAGACTGTCCCTAAAATCTTCAAAAATGACCGAGAGAAGACCCTTTGTAAAGATGTCTGCAATTTGATACATGGAAGAGACATTTTCGATGTTGGATGGATGTTGTGACAACATCTGTAAATGCTCAGAACAACATCTTAGGATGTTGCCTGCGATGTTGTGACAACATTCCTGACAACATCTCTATAACGATTTTGCCTATTCTTCCGGCCAAAACAGGACGTGTTACTGTGAGTAAAAAATTACCTAGGCAAGATTACAATGTTGTTGTGTTTAAAACGTGGTAAAAGAAACAGTCAAAGACTTGGAGAAGAAGCAGCGTGAAGACCAAGTCCAAGACGCTGAGATTTTTCAGGAGAAAGAATCTGTCCAAGTTGCCTTCTTTTACTCAACCTCCGCAACCAATCAGTGAGGATTTCAAGGGAAACTCTACACTATAAATAGAGGGGAGCTTCACAGTATCGATATCCAGATTTGAACGAGAAGAATTTTTAAGAGACCTCTCGGATTTTACCTTAGAAAACTGGATCAACACACCTAGCCTAAAGTAGTATAACAATATCTAGTTTCATATTACAATTGTTATCTTTATTCTAGATTAAGCTTACTGTTTAAACGATTGTAATTGAGATGTTGTATTTGACTTTTTAGATTTTCTAACTTTAGGCGAAGTCATCTGCGACTTCATTTTTTGTAATTTTTTTTTTTATTTATATTGCTCAATTTTTTAAAAGAAATTCATTTGTAATTGTATATAATTTATACAATTCTTTTGGTCATTTACCATCAAGGGATATATTAATATATACCCTTGAAAATATAAACCTTGTGTCTTTTTACTTTTTCCGCTGCATTTACTCTACAAAGGTTTATACTGTTTTATCACAATGTTGCCTCAGATGTTGACACAACATTGAAAGCAACATCCAGTGACTGTTTTTGTTGTTCTAGCTTTTGCGAATTTTTATTTCGTATTTTTACTTATCCGTAGCCCCGGGACCCAACAAGTGGTATCAGAGTCTGCACTTGATACAATAAGTGTTTGATTCTGAATATTACGGCTATTGACTCAGCTATACAAAACGTTGGTAGACTTCCAATACTTGACGAATCTAACTATGTCTACTGAAAAAATTGACTACATTCGCACATCAAATCCATTGATGTTCGAGCATGGAGATCAGTTTCCGAAGGCTATGTAATCCCCAAGTACCCAGCAGACGAGGATGGTGATGTTCTTACAAAACCCGAGTCTGAATGACCCAAGAAGAGATCAACAGTGCAAGCTTTAATGAAAAAGCTCTAAATGCAATATTTGGATGTGTAGATCTCTATATGTTTAAGCTTATCCAGAATTGCACAATGGCTAAGGATGCTTGGAAAACCTTACAAACTCATTGTGAGGGTACCTCAAGTGTTCGACGTACAAAGTTTCGCATGATCTTGAGTCAATACTAATGCTAAAGGATGGAAGAATATGATGACATAAAATCCTATTTTGAAAAGTTGATTGACATTGCTAATCAGTGTCAAGTGCTTGAGTCTCCTTTAACCAACACACAACTTGTGGATACTCTCAAATCTCTTCCTGAAAGATTCAATACTAAGATTTGTGCTATTGAAGAGGCCCATAATCTTGCTACTATGGATCTTCATTGTTACACCTCGTAAGTTTAAGACGATGATTAGAGAATGTAATTAAGGAAATAAGATTCAGATATTGGATATAAAGTATACAAGGATGTGATTCCGGATTAATTTTTGAATACTACGAGTGTGACGTTGGATTTTTTTTTTAATAATAGTTGTATATTCCCGTTATGGATTAGTGTCGTATTATAAGAATTACGACATTAAGAATACGAGACCTTATGAAATTTTTGGGAATTAGAAGAAGTGGGACCTAAGCTTTAATTATTACTTGAGGGATTAAATTAAGTAGACAATGAAGAGAATTGGACCAAAGTGTAATTTTATTTTTTTCAGATTTTTGCCCTAAATACTTAAACCTTTCACCTCCTTTACATTTTCATTTCAAACACATATTTTCTCTCCTTCTTCTCTCCCCGTGCTAGCCGAAAATTTCCCCTTCCCCATAGCTAAAAATTTAAGTTTTTGTTTCTCCCTCCTTGCCTAAATTCTCCCACAAATTACAATCCAAAGAAATTCCAAAACAGTGAGAAACAAACTGCACTGTACCGTGCAAATTAGCCCCAGAAAATTCTAATTTTTGGATGAGTTTTTGGGAAGAAAAACATATAAGAATGATGGATTAAACTTGTAGAATACATGCATGTAATTATAAGTTGAAGAATGGTGAGAATGATAAAGCTTTTGGAGCATGCAAGGACCGAGATTAAGGGACTGTTTTGGGCTAAAAATTAAGGTAAAAATTCTTCTTTTCATAGAGTATTGGAAAGATTAAATGATGTTATAGTTAAGGGATAAACTCATGTTAAAGAAGAATTGTAAATTAGAGAATGCGTGTGATTGTTGTTATTCTTGTCACTAATTGCATGTTGAAAGTTGAAGGAAAACCTTGTTATTTAAGCTTAAGTTATAGTTGGTTATATGAAAATGTTGAAAAGGGTAATTGGATTCTAAGAAAGTTGGGAAACGAGTTATGGAATTATGACATGTTGTGACCAAGAACTTCATGAAATTGTTAGACGTTGTTGTAATGTTTTAGGGGCTGATTTGGTAGTATTAAAATGCTGGAAAAATAAGTTGGGAACATATGTATATGATATGGTAAATACTACTACACGTCTTAAATAAATTAAAACATAAAAATGTGTTACATTGCACTCTAGATGTTGTTGGATTATGGACTATTTTATGGATTGTTTTAATGTGGATTAAGGGGTTGTATTAACATAACAAATAGGCGTGATAATCACCTTGATTACTATTTGGGTTATATTCCATGAAGGTAAGGAGAAATGATGTATAATGGTGGTATATGTCAAGTATATGGTCTGTTTTGGCTATATTCTTAAGTTATGACTTGCTATTGGTATTGTTGACTTTGGTTGTAAGTTGTGGATGTGCACATAAATAGGGGAAGTGCTACCCAAAGTTTTATAGAGAATAAAGCAAGTTATCATTTAATTATAGCATATGCTAGTAGTGGTAAGGTTAATGAATATGTTACTATTAATATAGGTTGAAGTGTTAGTCAAGACGTATTTAGAATATTGAGTTGGCTAGTTCGTCAATAAGGTATGTGAAACTCTTTATTCTTTCTTTTTTGACATGATTTATTGAAAGTACGACGGACGTACATGATTTCTACACAGTCTATTTTGTAAAGATGTTAGTTATGAGAAGTGCCTATGATTTTTCAGTAAAGAGTTCATCATAATGATATCATTGAGAGTGAAAGTGATGATTTATATTGTATAGTTACCCATGATACTCTATTTGTGCTGGATATGATTATAAGAATTCACCGAGTCCCTCACTAGAGGGCCGGGACACGTTATACGTATATATATGATTATTCTATGGACCTGTATCCATGATGCGGGTATAAATACCCATGATAGTATATATATGATTATTTCATGGACTTGTATCCATGATGCGGGTATAGATACCCATGATAGTATATATATATATATATGATTATTCCATGGACATGTATCCATGATGCGGGTATAGATACTCATGATAGTATATGTATGATGATTCCATGAACAGACATCCATGATGCGGGTATAGATACCCAGGATAGTATATATATATATATATATATATATATATAAATGATTATATGGAAAGACATTCATGATTTTGATATGACTCTCATTTTTATAAGGCACAGTCGACTCTCATATTTTTATATATGGCACAATTGGATTTGGTATTTGATCCTCTTACTTGTCTCCTGTACGTTTTGACCAGTTATGATTATCTACTTGTACTTTACGTTTCATATACTCGGTACATTCTTTCGTACTGATCCCCCTTTCCTCAGGGGGTTACGTTTCATGCCCACAGGTACAAGTACTCAGTTTGGTGATCCTCCAGTCTAGGATTCTTGTTCAGCTAGTTGGAGAGCTTCATTGATTTGGAGCTTGTCATTTTGGTACAAAACTTTATTCTGACTTATGTATATATTTAGGGGCACGACGGGGCCCTGTCCCGTCATATATCGTTATCCTTCTCATAAAGGTCTGTAGAAAGTCGTGGGTTGTACGTATGTATAGTTGTGAACCTGTTTTTGTATATGTGTTGTTGTATTCTATTTTGAGAAATTCCCGTATATAGTGGCAGCCTTGTCGGCTCGCCTATTCGTTATATCTGATTTAGATGTGACTCTTCAGGAGACAGGATTGTTCGTGTGTAAAGGCGGCCTTGCCGGCTTGCCTATTCAGACATATGTTATGATTGCAGTGTTATATTGCTGAATTTGATATTGCTCTTAGTGTCAGTCTGATTACGTAATAGGTTAGTGTAATGGCGTCGTTAGGGCGCTTAGTCACGGCCCGTCGGGTCGGGTCGTGACAAAAGTGATATCAGAGCAGTTAGTCCTCGGAATGTCTACAGACCGTGTCTAGTAGCGTCTTTTGTATGGGTATGTTGTGCACCACTTATACGCAGGAGGCTACCAGGAATTTAGGATTGGTTTCTATATTTCATCTTATAGATCGTGCATTAGAGCTATGTTATTAGGATGATCCCTCTCTGACGTATTAACGTGTTTACAACTATGCCTCCGAAGAAGGCAACAGCGGACCAGAAGGGCAAATCAGTAGTAGGAGCTACTAGCGGGGTTCAAAAAGTTACCAGGTCCCGTACTCAATCTATGCCGAAGACTGTACCCCAGTCGACGAGCTCTGCTACGTCGCCACCTCCAGAGGCTCCAGTTTAGGAGGCAGGATCACCAATTTCTGAGACCCCAGCACCTGAGCCTCTAGATCTTCAGCAAGGGGCAGATGACAGATCCATGAGAGATGCAGTTTAGTTGCTGACTAGATTAGTGGCAGGGCAGACTTATAGACAGGGACCAGGAGTTAACCCCAGATCTGATAGTTTGAGGGTTCGTGATTTCTTGAGTTGTAGCCCTCCAGAGTTTTTTGGGTCAAGGCCCGAAGATGATCCACATGAGTTCATCCGACAGATACAATATACGTTGAAGGTAATAAAGGCTTCAGAGATTCGGTCGTGTTGGCTTCATATCGGTTGTGTGACGTCGCTATTAACTGGTATGAGTCGTGGGAGCTATCTAGGGGCGAGTGTGCTCTTCCAGCCGTGTTGGATGAGTTCGCAGAGGCTTTCCTTGACCACTTCCTACCTCCATAGATGAGGAGAGCCAGAGTTGATAGGTTTCTAAACTTGAGGCAGGGCGGTAGGAGCGTTAGAGAGTATAGCCTTGAGTTCGACTCATTGGCCAGATATGCACCCACTATTGTAGCAGATATGACAGACATGGTGCATCGCTATGTCATGGGGCTGGACCACTATTTGGTCGATGGGTGTATGGCGGTGGCTCTTCAGCCGGGTATGGATATTGCTAGGATCCAGGCTTATGCACAGGGGGTTGAGGACCTACACAGAGGCAAAGCGTGCGAGGTCGAGATAGGCCAAAGATAAGAGGCTAGGCCTCAGCTTATTTTGGTGAGTCTCGAGGCGTGCAACCTCGATGCGAGTTAGATATTCATCCCGCCAAGACATAGTGCTCCCTAGTTCACAGGTAGGAGATTTGACCGTCCAGGGTATTTAGGGGCCGGTCAGAGTTCCAAGGCTTCAGGTTCACAGAGGAACATGCGTTCTATTCATTCGAGGCCACATTTGCCTCGGTGTTCTCGGTGTGGTAAGCATCATGTTGGGGAATGTCACCTTATTACAGGTGTTTGTTTCTTTTGCGGCTGTCAAGGCCATATGATAAGAGACTGCCCTTATGAGAGTGGTATAGGTGGTATAGCTCGGCCTACTGGATCGGTTGTTGGTTCATCATCATCCATAGCTATGCGCCCCACCGGGCAGAGTATTCAGATGCTATCAGGCCATGGTAGAGGCCGTGGCGACGCTCCCAGTTCTAGCGGTCCTTCGAACCGCATATATGTTTTGGCTAGAAGGAATGATCAGTAGGCGTCACCAGATGTGGTCGCATGTATATTTTTTATCTTTTCGAGACGTATATGCAATGATAGATTCAGATTCCACCTTATCGTATATATATATATTGTCGCGCCCATTTTCGGCCGCGGCATTTATTTTCTAAACTCCTGCTTAAATAAAAAGGTTAGAAAATAAAAATAAAAGCTAAAATGTTTAAAAGAACGCTAAAATGTTAAAAGGGCTTAAAGATGTTTAAAAAAAAGGTGCTAAAGTGTTAAAAGTGTTAAAAAGGCTAAAGATGCTAAATGCTGAAGGGTTGCTAGAATGCTAAGGGTTCGCGGAGTCGCCACCTAATTAGTTTGGGTGAATTAGGACACCTAAATGTTTAACTAGTTTAAAGTAAAACATTAACTCCATTTTATGGTCTGCTAAACTTAGTGAGATTCTGGGTAAGGGTTCTTTATTAATCTAGAGGGAAGGGGTTAGGCACCCTCTAAGATCCGCTAACTTGCGGTTGTCCTGCCAAACCTAGGGTAATTATTATATTTTAAAAATGCAAAGTAAAAGCTCTTCCTGCTTAATAAAAATGCTAAAAATGTTAAAATGTTTAAAAGGTGCTTAAAGTATAAAAAAAAAGGCAAAAGGTGTTATATGCTAAAGTGCAACAGAATGCTAGGAGGTGCTAAAATTTTAAGGACAAAATGTGCTAAAGGTGCTAAGGGATTAATTTTAAAAGTAAAGGGTGTTAAATATTAAAGTGGTGCTTAAAACGCTAAAGTGCTAAAGAATGCAAAAAGGTGCTAAAATGCTAAGGTTTTTAAAGGGCTAGAAATATGCTAAAGAATGCTAAGGTGCTTTATAGACTAATTATGTGTTCATGCAAAGGTTATTTACGGACTAATTATGTATACTGCTAGCTAAATTAATCTTGCTTAACCTGCGTACGATATTATATAAGGGGTGCTTTAAGAAATGTTTTATAGAAAGGGGCATGTTGATAAAAAGTTTGCAAGACTAATACTATAAAAAATAAAGTTTTAAAGAGTGCTTTTATACTGTTTATAGATATATGCCATGTTGATTTATGATCAAAGACAAGCTTTTAGAATCAAATATATATGACGTAGTGCAAAAGATGATTATTTTATAGTTTTCCGATAATAAGGTTGTTCAACACAAATTATTTATATTATGCTAATGAAAGAGCTTATGAGAAAATTAATTTATTTTATCATGGATTTTATAAAGAAATAATACTTTAGTCGCGAGTTAAATTATTTAGTAAGGT
Organism: Przewalskia tangutica; assembly: GCA_029844215.1. NCBI lineage: Eukaryota > Viridiplantae > Streptophyta > Magnoliopsida > Solanales > Solanaceae > Przewalskia > Przewalskia tangutica. The sequence goes on from CM056718.1 coordinate 143,265,542, forward strand.
TTAGATATGTATGACAAGCATAAAAGACAAGCAGTGTCTAAGTGCTTCTAATTATGAATTGCTTTCCCTTATATGTTTGAAACTTAATTGTTCTAGATATCCTAAATATTACAGAAATAGAGTTATTAAATTACAATAAATAAATGAATAAATGAATAGCAAGTAAAGAGAGAGAATGGGATTTAAGAATGCTCTTTACGACGGATGACGACGTCCTATTTGTTTTTCTAGGAATTCCTGAAGCGGGAACGGGAATGCGGATGCAGATGCGGGTTGCCATTTGAAATAGCTCGCGACGAGTCTCGCCATGAGACTCTTCATTTTTGCTCCAATGCGTGCCATGTAAAACAAAGGAAGATAAGGATTAGTAAATGCCCAATAATATTCGATATAGATAATTAAACGCTAAACCTATATCTATGTCTATAATACATGCTCAATGATAATTTACGCGAGTCCGGTCGGCCCAAAACAAGCAACACACAGGAAAGGGAGAAAACAGGGGAAAGGCAAACAGTGGGCGGGCGTCGCCTTAGCTTATGAAGAAGCGAAGCAAAAGTTTATCCGGATATGTTAGGCCCATAACGTGACTACCAAATTTTAAGGAGAAGCAGGGCATGCAACTAGCCACGCGGGAGTCTAGATCATACGTTGCAATTTAACACATAGGAGAAGGGGTAATCAACAGATGCTGGACACAATTGTATTTAACAGGAGAGGCAGGAGAGGCAACATACTAATCCATGCTATTGCTTTGTACTCCAGCTTACTGGAAACTTAAGCCATGGTTCATACGACTATTCTGCATACTTGACAATTAACGAGCAGGCGGTATGTACTATATAGTTATAGCCTAAGTCTAATCATATTGACAAAATAAGTTCATACAAGGCAATTACTGAAGGACAATCAAATTAAAGCTTAATCTCAAGTCATTTTACAAACATAGTAACATTTAAGATATCATGACATAAAAAAAGATGTAGAATCCTAAAGAACATGGATGGAACTTATCGTAGCAGGGTAAACATGATTTCAAACTTAGACTAAACAAACTAAATGATCATTTTTACTTAGATGCAAACAACCAAATTACCCCCTTTATCTACCTCTTTAGGTCAACATACATAGTTTAGCTTAATTTCCATCCATTGCAGGTATTCAACAAAGCACTTTTAACACTGATTTCAGCAAGTAAACATGTCAATCTAAACTAGCAAGAAGTTATTCTAAAAGAAAACATGTGTTAGCCAAACTGGGGATCAAGCGCCATATAACATGTGACCTTTAGATATGCATTAACTAATCAGATTTCAACTATTTAATAAAATACTCCACATTTGTCTAAACTGAATTAAACAATGCTCGAGACATAATAACAGGCTATAATCAAGCATTTAAAAACATAATCCTATAAAGAGAAAAAAACTGAGAGGAGTTTGGATTTACTTAAAGCGGATCTTATTTCGCGTAGCATTCTTTCGATTATGGAGACAACTAAACTGATTAACAAACTGGAACAACTAAACTGAATCTTAGAACAACATCTATCACAAAGCATTTCGCAAATAAGTATCTGCCATCACAATCAAACAAATGATATTCACCAAACCGACTTCACTATTCGCCAAATAACCTTGCATTTATCGTAATCCGCGTAACTAAACAAATAAATTCTAACATTATACTAGTACGAGACACGAAAAATGCAGAAATTCAGCAATGCGACGAAATCAGTAGGTAGAGGAATTATAACTTCTCCGGCGGCTAACCGATGCAGAGTATCAAGTGTCGGTCCAATCTAAGTGTTTTGGTTTTTCCGATGCGAATAAAAGGGGTAAAATACTTGCGATTTTGGCTAATCGAGAGAGGGTTCGATCGATCCTCGATTGATGCTCTCAGTGAACTCGAGTCGATGCTATCCCCGATAATGTTTCTTGACATCCTCCTCTGAGCTCTTTTTCATGTTCTTATATAGCCTTTGTTTGGATTCTTATGTTGGTAAGTTTTCCAGTACGATTTCAGACAGATTTTGCGCGATTTGGGTACTGATTTCGTGTGATTTTAGGACGAGATTTGGGGTGTGTTTATGGTAAGAAATCACCAAGACGTGTGCAGCGTGAAGGAGGAAAGTCGCCGATTCTCAGCGAGAATCACGCGACGGCGTGAGGTGGCGTGCGGCGCGCGGTTTCTAATATTTTAGTGGTTCGTTAAGTTTTCTTGTGAGGAGACGATGGGTAAAGGGAATAAAATGGGGCTTCGGGTGGTGAGCCTTGTGGGTCGGGGTCGTGGGTTTGGGTCAGCGACGTGAATGTGCAGTGTGAAAGGGGTTAATTAGTGGGTATTATTTAACTAGGGTATTAGATTAGGGTAGTATTAAAATCTAGGAGTTTAATTAGTTTTTAGGCTAGTTAATTAGCTAATTAATTCTAGGCAAGTGTATTAATAAGTAATTAGTGATAACTTAAATTAACACATGTGATTAAACTAATTAGGTGCTTCATTAATCCAATTGTTATAATAAATAAACGCGGCGCTATTTAATTAATGCTCAATACTTTAGAATGCGACGCTATTATTTAAAATCTTATTATTGTGCATTATTGCGAAGTTAAATTAAAATGCATTGAGTTTATATTAAATTACTTAAATGCCGAATGCAAGTACGATATTTAAGAATTGTTTAAAGCTTTTATAAATGCGACGCTATTAAATGCATATATTAGATTAAAATTGATTTTAAATTACAAATGATTACTAATAAATGCGGCTATGCTACCTGACACGACGTTATCGCTAAATTATTTATTTTATGCATTTATTAATTATTTAAGAATTACGACAAAGCTTAAAGTTAATTAATGCGGGCGCGGGACTCTAAATGCTTAAGACTTTACGTAAGACGCGATGCCATTATTAAATTAATTATTTATGCCTGTATTTAATGTTTTTATTGTTGTATTTTATTATAAAAATCCTAAAAATTATTTTACAAAATTAGTGTAATTTTATAGTTAATGGTTGGACGGGAGGGTCAAAATTGGGTGTCAACAGATGTCCCTCTTTGTATGGAGATGATGGAAGAATCTTCGGACAAAGACGTTGACTCATAGCCAATTTTGTCTCGATCTTCAGAATTGCAAAAATGCTGGGCAGGTAGACAAGGCTGACGCAAAAATCAAAAACTGTCCCAGTGTCGAGTTATGACGACACCGATACCATGGTCAAAACATAAAGCGGGCTAATGCGACTCAAAGATGTCCCGGTCGAGTTATGACGACATCGGGCTACCATGGTCAAAACACCGCGCGCTAACGCGGCTTAGTTCGCCCTGTCGAGTTATGATGACACCGTTATGGTGTAAAAAGTAAAAGAAAATAACCGCTTGAACTCGGGTGTACCGCTATGGCTTCAGGGTGCGGGTTCTACGGTGGAGCGAGTGGACCGACGCTGAGGTCGCCGCCAATCGCCGTAGGCCGCCCCAACATTGCCCTGCCGTCAGAAGAGAAAATCCACGCCAGGCTCCCGCTCCCGCATGCTAAGACTTAAACAAACGGTTAGTGCATAATCGTAAGGCAAAAATGATGATGTATAATTTTAAAAGTAATGCAACCGTGAGTAGAAAAGGTTATCCCGCAAACGCTGATGCTCTTTGTGTTGATGCGATCGCGAATGCCGTGATTTCGCCGCACGGACGTGTGCGATTGTGAATGCGGATATGTCCTTGCCGCAATTGTCCTCAGATACTAAAGCTCAAGAAAGAGTTAGTGCATAACCGCTAAGACGTAATAATATATGAGGAAAAAATGCAATTTTGAGAACAGAAATCGTCCTGCGTAGATCCGACTTGTCGTCGCTTTTGGACTTGTCGTCGTTTCGGACTCGTTATCGCTTTCGAACTTGGCGCCGCTTTCGACTTGGCGCCGCTTCCGACCGCGCCGCTTTCGGACTTGTCGTCGCTTTCGGACTTGTCGCCGCTTTCGACTTGTCGCCGCTTTCGACTTGGCGTCGCTTTCTGACTCGTTGTCGCTTTCTGACTTGGCGCCGCTTTCTGACTTGGCCGCTTTGGACTGGCGTCGCTTTCGACTTGTCGCCGCTTTCTGACTTGTCGTCGCTTTCGACTTGGCCGCTTTCTGACTTGGCGCCGCTTTCTGACTTAGCGCCGCTTTGGACTTAGTGCTGGCCGCTTTCGACTTGACGCCGCTTGACTTGGCGCCGCTTTCGCACTTGGCGCCGCTTTTGGACTTGTCGCCGCTTCAGACTAAAGCTCGCCGAAGAGTTAGTGCATAACCGCTAAGACGTAATAATAAAGCATGAATGATAAAATGCAATTTGAGAACGAGAAAATCTTCTCGCAGATGTAATACGCCGACGACGGGCGCTGCCGACTTGTGGCCGATAACGCCGCTGTTCGGACGTGTTGCCGCCGGGCGCCGCTGCGTGGACTCATTGCAGGCCGATAACGCCGCTGTTCGGACGATATCAGCCGCCGGGCGCCGCTGCGCGACTTGCCGATCACGCCGTTGTTCGGACGCAGTTGCCGCCGGGCGCCGCTGCAGACTTGTTGGCCGATAACGCCATTGCTCGGACGTATTGCCGGGCGCCGCCGCATGGACTTGCTGATTACGCCGTTAACCTCGGACGTTGCCGCCGGGCGCCGCTGCAGACTTGCTGCGGCCGATAACGCCGCCGCTCGGACGGTTGCCGCCGGGCGCTGCGCAGACTTGTCGCGGCCGATAACGCCGCTGTTCGACGACGACGCCGCGCCGCTGCGTGGACTCACTGATCACGCCGTTGTCCGGACGGTTGTCGCCGGGCGCCGCTGCGTGGACTTGCCGCGGCCGATAACGCCGCTGCTCGACGTGTTGCCGCCGGGCGCCGCTGCAGACTTGCCGCGGCCGATAACGCCGCTGTTCGGACGATTCGCCGGCGCATCGCTGCGCGACTTGCTGCGGCCGATAACGCCGCCGCTCGGACGTGTTGCCGCCGGGCGCTGCGTAGACTTGCTGCGGCCGATAACGCCGTTCGGACGACGCCGCCGGGCGCCGCTGCGCGGACTCGCCGATCACGCCGTTGTCCGACGTGTTGTCGCTGGGCGCCGCTGCGGACTTGTCTTGGCCGATAACGCCGCCGCTCGACGTATTGATGTTGGCGCCGCTACGACTTGTCGGCCGATAACGCCGCCGTTCGGACGTGTTGCCGCTTCCCGTAGAATAATGCTCCCGCAAGCTAAGCTTGAGAAAAAACGCAGTGTATACCGCTTAAATGAAATGATAAGTACATACGAGAAGGCAATTTTACGGATAGAGACGCCGCCCCCGATATGCCCGATTTAATCATCGAGATGTTGCCCTTGCACCGCAACCGATTTAATTGTTATGATGCCTTTGTTGCAGGCGCGCGTTGCAAGTTTTGACTTTATGCCCGAAGCCGACGCGCCAGGTTTTGTCATGAACTCAACTTTGATTGCCATTGCCGATGCCCTTTCGCCGCCGCTTTGCCGCGACTTTGATTGTTGTCATCCTCTCGCTTTGTCGCTTCGCTTCGCAAGAGACCTTTCGCCGTATTTTCTCGCTTCGCCGTTGCACTTTCGCTTCGTTAATATTAAAAGACCGCGCTCAAAGAAAATTTGTGAGTTTTCGTGGGGTCGATTCATATTTGACTTTGCACGCTTGTTCTTTGATATCTCGCGTTCGCTTGTTCGACTTGCAACCCTCGTCTGCTTTCCTACACCGCCCCGCTTTGAAAAGCGGTGTCCGCCTAAACGGGTCTCAATGTAGTCGCTTGTAGGCTATGGTATTCTTGTCATTTTCAAAGCAAAGGAAAGTTTCCTAACGTGCGACCTGCCGATTTAGGCCGCCACGATCCCCACGAGGAATCAGTCGAACGTAGTTCATTACAAGCGAATATTGGGAAAATTAAAATTTCTAGCGCTGGACCGGCCGAGACGCCGCCACGATCCACTAAGGGAATCGTGTCAAACGTAGTTCATTACAAGCAAAACGAAAGAAAACATTATTAAAGCTTAAATATGAGTTTATAAATTATTCTGCTAAAATAAATCGTTCTTCCTATCCAGGCTCTAGGCTGACCAAGACAAGGGTGAAAATCCAAACAATACTCCTTCTTGCTCTGCATCATGGCTGGCTGGGTCTTCTCGCTCGCCAAGATCTCCTTCTTTGGCTTCGCGCGTGCCCGCTAGATAAATAATCGATTCAAAGTGAGCGTTCTCGCAAGGAACACCTCTTCCTTTGGGGTTTATTGTACTCATCGGGTAAGCCTCCTCCACCGAATGACTCTCCTCGATCGCCTCCCTTACTTTGTCTCGAGTGTATAACACCTTCCCATGTCGTGTCCGATGGCTCCTAATGGTATGCGTACTTTTGTTCCCATCACGAGCTTTGGACTTGGGATTGGGCACATTCGCGGGATTGGCCGAGTATCCTCGCAAACCTCAACCTCTCGACAACCGCGACAAAGGCTCGGCTAAACGGGTGTATATTTTGGTGGCCTTTCGTGGTATTTAGGCGGGGTGTGAAGATGTTTGGTGGGCGGGCTTTTGGGTGGCGTATACATACGGGTATCGCAGCGTTGCCATACGATTGCGAAATGGGTTTGTGGTGGCCTTTGGTTTGTGTTTAGGAGTCGTTAGGCATTCGGTTTTGTGTGGAATATATGGGTGCATTGTATATTGGCTGAACGGGATATGTAGTGGCGCATCGTAATAATTTGGAGGTTTTGACTGCTTTGGTTATTTGCGACGCAGTGCTCGTGAGGTTCTTGAGCCTTTGATTTCGGCCGCGTGGTTGCCATTTCATTGTGGTAATTGTGCGAGTTGTCGCTCGATCTATCTTGTCTTTCTCTCCCGAGACCTCTGCTTTGCTTATAGGAACCAAGACAGTTCCGACTGCTCGCCAGATGTCCTTGAATCACCATGTTCTTGGACCGCACTTTGATCTTGTGAAATATCGATGCTCGCCATTGCTTAGTCAAATACGAACCGACCTTTTGGGAGGATGATAAATCTTTCTAAAAATGCAACAAACTGTTAGCATAAAGCACATAATTTGCAAGTATGTAGCGTATATATCGCATAGCACATTCAAACGTTTCCTAACACGCAGGGGACCTCTTTATGCGCAGGTAAGCCTAAACGCCACTCATGCGAGATTATGACGGATTTGTCCAAGTCGTTCAACTATAATGCCTTTGTTGGAAATGGCGACCAAACGACGGTGCACTTTTCCCAATTTCAGCATGTCATGATTGGGTTTGGATTTGTCCGTCATTGCCACGCTACACATAATACTTTGGTTGGTCGTTGGGTTGAGAAACCCGCCGACAAGTTTGGCGTCTTCCTAATTGTGGTGTCGATGCCGCGACCGACCCACCTAAGGTAAATGCACGCATGCCCTAAAATAAGGGTGGTATAGCTCATCTTAAGTTTGCTAAGATTTGGCTTTCCTAGACGCAAGCGTTCCCGAGCGGACAACTCGAGTGAGAAGGCTACGCGCCACCAAGTTAGACCGCACTCCACGTATATTACCGACTCTCCTAAATTTGGATTTTGAAGAAAGAATTTTGCTGATGCACCCAGCGCACCTCGCATGTAGTGTGTGATTGTGTGAATTTTCCAGAGTGGAAGAAATATGAGCGGAATGCCAGTTTAAGGAAAGCCGTAAAGCAGGTAGCAATCAAAAATAAATAAAACAAAATACAACACACAAAAATTAAATGCCAAAGTAATTGCCAAATAATTATCCTAGGTCTGTTGTGGTTAAGAACCTAAAATCCCCAGTGGAGTCGCCATTTCTGTCGCGCCCATTTTCGGCCGCGGCATTTATTTTCTAAACTCCTGCTTAAATAAAAAGGTTAGAAAATAAAAATAAAAGCTAAAATGTTTAAAAGAACGCTAAAATGTTAAAAGGGCTTAAAGATGTTTAAAAAAAAGGTGCTAAAGTGTTAAAAGTGTTAAAAAGGCTAAAGATGCTAAATGCTGAAGGGTTGCTAGAATGCTAAGGGTTCGCGGAGTCGCCACCTAATTAGTTTGGGTAAAACATTAACTCCATTTTATGGTCTGCTAAACTTAGTGAGATTCTGGGTAAGGGTTCTTTATTAATCTAGAGGGAAGGGGTTAGGCACCCTCTAAGATCCGCTAACTTGCGGTTGTCCTGCCAAACCTAGGGTAATTATTATATTTTAAAAATGCAAAGTAAAAGCTCTTCCTGCTTAATAAAAATGCTAAAAATGTTAAAATGTTTAAAAGGTGCTTAAAGTATAAAAAAAAAAGGCAAAAGGTGTTATATGCTAAAGTGCAACAGAATGCTAGGAGGTGCTAAAATTTTAAGGACAAAATGTGCTAAAGGTGCTAAGGGATTAATTTTAAAAGTAAAGGGTGTTAAATATTAAAGTGGTGCTTAAAACGCTAAAGTGCTAAAGAATGCAAAAAGGTGCTAAAATGCTAAGGTTTTTAAAGGGCTAGAAATATGCTAAAGAATGCTAAGGTGTTTTATAGACTAATTATGTGTTCATGCAAAGGTTATTTACGACTAATTATGTATCGCTAGCTAAATTAATCTTGCTTAACTCGCATCGATATTATATAAGGGTGCTTTAAGAAATGTTTTATAGAAAGGGCATGTTGATAAAAGTTTGCAAGACTAATACTATAAAAATAAAGTTTTAAAGAGTGTTTTATACTGCTTATAGATATATGTCATGTTGATTTATGATCAAAGACAAGCTTTTAGAATCAAATATATATGACGTAGTGCAAAAGATGATTATTTTATAGTTTTCCGATAATAAGGTTGTTCAACACAAATTATTTATATTATGCTAATGAAAGAGCTTATGAGAAAATTAATTTATTTTATCATGGATTTTATAAAGAAATAATACTTTAGTCGCGAGTTAAATTATTTAGTAGGGTTTAGATATGTATGACAAGCATAAAAGACAAGCGGTTAGTGCGTTTCTAATTATGAATTGCTTTCCCTTATATGTTTGAAACTTAATTGTTCTAGATATCCTAAATATTACAGAAATAGAGTTATTAAATTACAATAAACAAATGAATAAATGAATAGCAAGTAAAGAGAGAATGGGATTTAAGAATGCTCTTTCTGACGGATGACGACGCCCTATTTGTTTTTCTAGGAATTCTGGCGGAACGGAATGCGGATGCAGATGCGGGTTGCCATTTGAAATAGCTCGCGACGAGTCTCGCCATGAGACTCTTCATTTTTGCTCCAATGCGTGCCATGTAAAACAAAGGAAGATAAGGATTAGTAAATGCCCAATAATATTCGATATAGATAATTAAACGCTAAACCTATATCTATGTCTATAATACATGCTCAATGATAATTTACGCGAGTCCGGTCGGCCCAAAACAAGCAACACAGAAAGGAGAAAACAGGGAAAGGCAAACAAATGGGCGGGCGTCACTTAGCTTATGAAGAAACAACAAGCAAAAGTTTATCCAGATATGTTAGGCCCATAACGTGACTACCAAATTTTAAGGAGAAACAGACATGCAACTAGCCACAGGGGGGAGTCTAGATCATACGTTGCAATTTAACACATAGGAGAAGGGGTAATCAACAGATGCTGGACACCATTGTATTTAACAGAGAGGCGGGAGGCAACATACTAATCCATGCTATTGCTTTGTACTCCACCATCGAAACTTAAGCCACGGTTCATACGACTATTCTCGCATACTTGATTAACGAGCAGGCGTGGTATGTAATATATAGTTATAGCCTAAGTCTAATCATATTGACAAAATAAGTTCATACAAGGCAATTACTGAAGGACAATCAAATTAAAGCTTAATCTCAAGTCATTTTACAAACATAGTAACATTTAAGATATCATGACATAAAAAAGATGTAGAATCCTAAAGAACATGGATGGAACTTATCGTAGCAGGGTAAACATGATTTCAAACTTAGACTAAACAAACTAAATGATCATTTTTACTTAGATGCAAACAACCAAATTACCCCCTTTATCTACCTCTTTAGGTCAACATACATAGTTTAGCTTAATTTCCATCCATTGCAGGTATTCAACAAAGCACTTTTAACACTGATTTCAGCAAGTAAACATGTCAATCTAAACTAGCAAGAAGTTATTCTAAAAGAAAACATGTGTTAGCCAAACTGGGGATCAAGCGCCATATAACATGTGACCTTTAGATATGCATTAACTAATCAGATTTCAACTATTTAATAAAATACTCCCACATTTGTCTAAACTGAATTAAACAATGCTCGAGACATAATAACAGGCTATAATCAAGCATTTAAAAACATAATCCTATAAAGAGAAAAAAAACTGAGAGGAGTTTGGATTTACTTAAAGCGGATCTTATTTCGCGTAGCATTCTTTCGATTATGGAGACAACTAAACTGATTAACAACCGAACAACTAAATCAATCTTAGAACAACATCTATCACAAAGCATTTCGCAAATAAGTATCTGCCATCACAATCAAACAAACAGATATTCACCAAACCGGGACTTCACTATTCGCCGAAATAACCTTGCATTTATCGTAATCCAAGCAGAACTAAACAAATAAATTCTAACATTATACTAGTACGAGACACACGAAAAAATGCAGAAATTCAGCAATGCGACGAAATCAGTAGGGAGTGGAATTTTACCTTCTCCGGCGGCGAACCGAGGCAGCGTATCAAGTGTCGGTCCAATCGACGGGTTTTGGTTTTTGCGATGCGAATAAAAGGGGTAAAATACTTGCTGATTTTGGCTAGAACTGAGAGAGGGGTTCGACTGATCCCTGAATTGATGCTCTCCAAGCTGAACTCTGAGTCGATGCTATCCCCGCTAAGGGTTCTTGACCTCCTCCTCTGAGCTCTATTGCATGTGCTTATATAGCCTTGGTTGGGATTCTAATGTTGGTAAGTTTTCCAGTACGATTTCAGACAGATTTTGCGCGATTTGGGTACTGATTTCGTGTGATTTTAGGACGAGATTTGGGGTGTGTTTATGGTAAGAAATCACTGAAGACGTGTGTGCAGGTGAAGGGAAAGGAAAGTCGCCGGATTCTCAGGCGAGAATCACGGCGACGAAGGCGTGAGGTGAAGGTGCGAGGCGCGGCGGTTTCTAATATTTTAGGGTTCGTTAAGTTTTCTTGTGAGGGAGACGATGGGTAAAGGGAATAAAATGGGGCTTGCGGGTGGGCTGAGGAGCCTTGTGGGTCGGCTGGGTCGTGGGTTTGGGCTGGGCGACGTGGTGCAGTGTGAAAGTGGGTTAATTAGTGGGTATTATTTAACTAGGGTATTAGATTAGGGTAGGATTAAAATCTAGGAGTTTAATTAGTTTTTTAGGCTAGTTAATTAGCTAATTAATTCTAGGCAAGTGTATTAATAAGTAATTAGTGATAACTTAAATTAACACATGTGATTAAACTAATTAGGTGCTTCATTAATCCAATTGTTATAATAAATAAACGCAAGCGTGCTATTTAATTAATGCTCAATACTTTAGAATGCGGCGCTATTATTTAAAATCTTATTATTGTGCATTATTGCGAAGTTAAATTAAAATGCATTGAGTTTATATTAAATTACTTAAATGCCGAATGCAAGTACGATATTTAAGAATTGTTTAAAGCTTTTATAAATGCGACGCTATTAAATGCATATATTAGATTAAAATTGATTTTAAATTACAAATGATTACTAATAAATGCGGCTATGCTACCTGACACGACGTTATCGCTAAATTATTTATTTTATGCATTTATTAATTATTTAAGAATTACGACAAAGCTGAAAGTTAATTAATGCGCGGGACTCTAAATGCTTAAGACTTTACGTAAGACGATGCCATTATTAAATTAATTATTTATGCCTGTATTTAATGTTTTTATTGTTGTATTTTATTATAAAAATCCTAAAAATTATTTTACAAAATTAGTGTAATTTTATAGTTAATGGCTGGACGGGAGGGTCAAAATTGGGTGTCAACATATATATATATATATATATATATATATATATATATTTCCCCTTGTTGCTAGTAGAATCGAAGTAGAATCTGAGTTGATAGAACCATTTGAAGTAGGAAACTGCAAAAAGAATATTGTTCCCATGTAAGAATAAGAAGGGGTTATTACTTCTTGAATAATAAGATTGATATAAACGAATGAAAGTGCCTTTTTATTTTTGGACCAAGTTCTGGGAAGTATTGGACATAGAGATTATTTGAGTTCTTTCGCAAATGATTTAGAACTTGGGAATGATGAGCATCCTATTAGTGTATAGTTGTGTCAAGCATTTAAAATATCGTAAAGAGTAGTGTTCAGCGCACAAAAAATTGAAAGAGCAAAGCAAGGACGTGCAGCGAACCTCTGGAGTTCATATTTTCAGTTAAGAAGTTATTTGAAGGATTGGTAACCGTTTCAATGCATTGATTCACGTAGAATGCTAAGATGGGGTTATTTTGGTCTCTTGGAACCAATGGTTAAAAGGGAAGAAGTTCATATGTCTCTCTTAACTTGTGTAGTGGGTGATCTTTTAGTACTAATCTTACTGCGCATCAAAATGGAAGAGTATGGTTATCATAGAAGCCTCATCTCTATGAGGTGGATATTATAAACTGTACAAGATGATTGATACACTGCGGGGTAACACATAGGGGTACAAAGAAAAGTTCCATATGACCTTGGTGCATGCGTTCAATGATGTGACTCTTAAAAGGGAACTGTGGATAGATATTGGAAGGTTACATGGCCAGGTACAAGGACCATAGACAATAATGAGTGATTTCAACTGTGTATTAGAAAGAGATGAAAAGGTGAAATGTCCGGTTACTATGACTAAGATAAGAGATTTTAAGCAGTAATTATTAGAATGTGATTTGATAGAACTAAGATCATCATAGGCATACTATACATGGTAGTGTGCTAAAAAGGGTTTATAGCAGTACTTACTAACCAATGAGGGGTTGATAATCTACATGCTTCTAAAGTGCATTTCATGAAACCAGACCTATATGATCATTCTCTTGGAATAATTATGTGGGAAAGAGGCATATAGATTTAGTACAGGTTCATATACTTTGATATGTGTAGGTTGGATCCTGAATTTCTATAGACAGTAATAGAAGGGTGAAAAACAGATAAGAGAGGTACAAAGATATATGAACTAATGGGCAAGATGAACAAGCTCAAAGAGGTTGCTACACCGGTGGGAGATTCTGTTATAACTAAGCAAGTATATCGAAATTGCTTGATGATTATATATAGTCATCGTACCATAGCAGATTGGATAGATTTAGACATGACCGAATTGGGTGTTACTATGGGTATGGATTAGTTGACTTCTTGTTATGCTAACGTTGATTGTAGAGAAAAGATGGTTCGGTTTCCTTTCCCAAGCGAACCAGTTTTAGAGTGAGAAAGAAATACAACATCACCGGTGGGTAAGTTTATTTCATACCTCAAGGCGAGGAAGATGGTTAGAAGAAGGTGATGTTTATCATTGGGTTCAGATGCAGGATATGAAAGCAGATGTATCGACTCTTCGGTCAGTCTCGGTGGTTAATGAGTTCCTAGAGATGTATCATGACCTCAGATATTTATATTGGTGGGATGGCATGAAAGTGGACATAGCGGAGTTTGTTGCTCAGTGCCCGAATTGTCAGCAAGTTAAGATTGAGCATCAGAAGCCTGGTGGGTTACTATAGGAGATAGAGATCCCTTATTTAATTATAGGAATTGGTAAATTATATATGTGTTATATTGTGGCCCTGGGAGGCATCTTTTGGTTTGCTGAATATTGGTGGATAGGTATAGTTATAGAGGAGTCTCTGCCGAAATTTTTCTAGCATGAGACATATTATGAACATTCGAGGACGAATGTTTCTAAAGAGGAGAAGGATGTTACACCTCGTAAGTTTAAGGCGATGATTAGAGAATATAATTATGGAAATAAGATTCGGATATTGGATATAAAGTATATTTATACATGATAATACGGAAATTAGTATACAAGGATGTGATTCCGGATTAATTTTTGAATACTACGAGTGTGGCGTTGATTTTTTTTTTAATAATAGTTGTATATTTCTGTTATGGATTAGTGTCGTATTATAAGAATTACGACATTGAGAATACGAGACCTTATGAATTTTTTGAGAATTATAAGAAGTGGGACCTAATTTTTTTTTTTTTTACAATCCACGGACTCTCGGCCCGAGTCAATTTTATATATAATAAAGAAAGTACAGGGGGTCCCGTAGGGAAAAATACACTGCATATCAGCAGGAGTGCAAAAAGAAAGAAGAAGCAAAATCAAATAAGCTATGATCATCACTGAGTTTATAACATACTCGATGATGATACTACAAATGCGGATACAAAAAAAATGAAGATACAATGTAAGCCTAAAGCTATAAACTACCTCCGGGCTTACAAAAACTTCAATCTGCAGTGTCTCATCACTGTCGTCCTCCAGGTACTCTAAAAATTTGATCATCTAGGCCCTGAATCTGGTAGTAATAGATGAAGGTGCCCGAAGTGAAATCTTCGGAGCAGCTCTCTGTACTGGAACCAATGGAACTGGGTCTGGCTGTGCCAGAAAAATATTTGTCATGGCCCTGAGTACCTGATCTAGCTCCTCTGTACCAATCCCCATGTATTTTCCACCGCCTGGTTGTCTCATGTCTGCTATCATCTGTTGCTCTGACTGGTGATAAGTGTAGGCCTCGTGTGCTTGCAACCTGTACCTCTTCCTGTCAAGAGCCTCTTGAATGATATCCAAAGAAGGGTCGTAGTTGTTCACGCCTGTAAAACATGCATGACTCTGATGCCACAACTGTGCTGATCTCGCCTCCATAAAGGTCTTGATGAAATCTGTGCACTGCTTAGATAACTTCATTACCATTATCAGTCGAGGATCCTGAATATCCCTGTTCCTAACTGGAGCAGCCCCATCCGAGCCTATAGGAAGAGCTGGTGTAACCTGTGGAATCTCATTCTTCTCAAGCACAATGTCATCCATATAAGTAGCAGAACTCTCAGAAATGCATTCTACTACGGCTAGTTTGTCACCTTTGTATCCCTATCCTCATCAAACAGGTCAGTCATGTCAACAAAATTATCATCGTTGTCAGTCATGGCTTCCTCGTGGACATCAACCTCCACCTCAACATCATCATCATCAGCAATGACAAGCTCATTACCACAAATCCTCTTCACACTACCAGAAGAGGGGATGCTAGTACAAGTTTGGTTCAAAGACACAAAATTCTTGGCTAAAGAAGGTAGCTCAAGATTAATGTCAATCATGAAAGGGTCTTGTTGCTGGGTGCATTTAGGAGCAGTGGGGGAAGAAGGTGCAGATGAAAATATAGGACGCTTACCTTTGGCTTTTCCAATATCCAGTGGGGATAATGGATGAGTAAGGGTAAGTGTAGGGGTGTGATGGTTTGGGGGTCTGGGATCTGTAGGGGGTAGGTTCTGGTGGGACATAAGCTTTAATTATTACTCGAGGGATTAAATTAAGTAGACAATGAAGAGAATTGGACCAAAGTGTAATTTTATTTTTTCAGATTTTTGCCCTAAATACTTAAACCTTTCACCTCCTTTACATTTTCATTTCAAACACATATTTTCTCTCCCTCTTTTCTCCCCATGCTAGCCGAAAATTTCCCCTTCCCCATAGCTAAAAATTTAAGCTTTTTGTTCCTCCTTCCTAGCCTAAATTCTCCCACAAATTACAAGCCAAAAAAATACCAAAACAGTGAGAAAAAAACTTCACTGTGCCGTGCAAATTAGCCCCAGAAAATTCTAATTTTTAGATGAGTTTTTTGGGAAGAAAAACATATAAGAATGATGGATTAAACTTTTAGAATACATGCATGTAATTATAAGTTGAAGAATGGTGAGAATGATAAAGCTTTTGGAGCATGCAAGGACCAAGATTAAGGGACTGTTTTGGGCTAAAAATTAAGGTAAAAATTCTTCTTTTCATAGAGTATTGGGAAGATTAAATGATGTTGTAGTTAAGGGATAAACTCATGTTAAAGAAGAATTGTAAATAAGAGAATGCATGTGATTGTTGTTATTCTTGTCACTAATTGCATGTTGAAAGTTGAAGGAAAACCTTGATGTTTAAGTTTAAGTTATAGTTGGTTATATGAAAATGTTGAAAAGGGAAATTGGATTCAAAGAAAGTTGGGAAAAAAGTTATGGAAGTATGACATGTTGTGACCAAGAACTTCATGAAATTGTTAGACGTTGTTGTAAGGTTTTAGGGGTTGATTTGGTAGCATTAAAATGTTCGAAAAATAAGTTAGGAACATATGTATACGATATGGTAAATACTATTACACGTCTTAAAGAAATTAAAGCATAAAAAGGTGTTACATTGCACTCTACATGTTGTTGGATTATGGACTATTTTATGGACTGTTTTTATGTGGATTAAGGGGTTGTTAATACATGATAAATAGTCGTGATAATCACCTTGATTGCTATTTGGGTTATATTCCATGAAGGTAAGAAGACATAATGTATAATGGTGGTATATGTCAAGTATATGGACTGTTTTGGCTATATTCTTAAGTTATGACTTGCTATTGGTATTGTTGGCTTTGGTTGTAAGTTGTGGATGTGCACATAAATAGGGAAAGTGCTGCCCAATTTTTTATAGAAAAGAAAGCAAGTTATCATTTAATTATAACATATGCTAGTAGTGGTAAGGTTAATGAATATGTTACTATTAATATAGGTTGAAGTGCTAGTCAAGACGTATTTAGAATATTGAGTTGGCTAGTTCGTCAATAAGGTATGTGAAACTCTCCTTTTTTTTGGCATGATTTATTGAAAGTACGGCGGACGTACATGATTTCTACACAGTCTATTTTCTAAAGATGTTAGTTATGAGAAGTGCCTATAATTTTTCAGTAAAGAGTTCATCATAATGATATCATTGAGAGTCAAAGTGATGATTTAAATTGTATAGTTACTCATGATACTCTATTTGAGCTGGATATGATTATAAGAATTCACCGAGTCCCTCACTAGAGGGTCGTGACACGTTATACGTATATATATGATTATTTCATGGACTTGTATCCATGATGCGGGTATAGATATCCATGATAGTATATATATGATTATTTCATGGACTTGTATCCATGATGCGGGTATAGATACCCATGATAGTATATATATATATGATTATTCCATGGACATGTATCCATGATACGGGTATAGATACCCATGATAGTATATGTATGATGATTTCATGGACATACATCAATGATGCGGGTATAGATACCCAGGATAGTATATTTATATATATATAAATGATTATATGGACAGACATTCATGATTTTGATATGACTCTCATTTTTATAAGGCACGGTCGACTCTCATATTTTTATATATGGCACAGTTGGATTTGGTATTTGATCCTCTTACTTGTCTCCTGTACGTTTTGGCCAGTTATGATTATATACTTGTACTTTACGTTTCATATACTCGGTACATTCTTTCGTACTGACCCCCCTTTCCTCGGGGGGCTGCGTTTCATGCCCACAGGTACATGTACTTAGTTTGGTGATCCTCCAATCTAGGATTCCTGTTCAGCTAGTTAGAGAGCTTCATTGATTCGGAGCTTGTCATTTTGGTACATAACTTTATTCTGACTTATGTATATATTTAGGGGCACGACGGTGCCCTGTCCCGTCATATGTCGCTATCCTTCTCATAGAGGTTTGTAGACAGTCGTGAGTTGTACGTATGTAGAGTTGTGAACCTGTTCTTGTATATGTGTTGTTGTATTCTATTTTGGGAGATTCCCGTATATAGTGGCAGCCTTGTCGGCTCGCCTATTCGTTATATCTGATTTAGATGTGACTCCTCAAGAGACATGATTGTTCGTGTGTAAAGGCGGTCTTGTCGGCTTGCCTATTCGGACATATGTTATGATTACAGCGTTATGCTGCCGGATTTTCTATTGCCCTTAGTGTCAGTCTGATTACGTAACAGGTTAGTGTAATGGCATCGTTAGGGCGCTTAGTCGCGGCTCATTGGGTCGGGTCGTGACATTCATGCCTTGATGAACATCTTTCAAACATATGAGATGAACATGAAGAGCCAAAGAGATTTGTACAATGACAAGACTTTGGCACTCCAAGGACAAACTTCGGAATCTGAATTGGAAAACGAGGAAGAAAACCTGGAAGAACTGAGAAGTGATGCAACTGTTGCCTTACTCACTCATCGATTCAATTCGATGGTGAGAAAGATCAACACTGATCGCAATAAAGCTAAATATAATCAGTATCATAACCCACTCTTCAATAAGCAGCCGAATAGGTCACCTTCTGAGCAAAGAAATCATAATCCACTGAGGAAATCTAACTCCGACGGTACCAATTACAATCCCAAACAACTCGAGGGAGGGCAGTGTCACATGCTCGGGTTGGGGAGACTACGCTAATGAGTGTGCGGACACCCTTAGAAAAATTAGTAAAGTTATGTGGGTAACCCTCAGTGATGATGAGAGCGAAGAGGAGGAAGGAGATCAAGAAGAAGAACCACAGGCAATGCCGACAGCCATGTTCGAACACTCACTTTCCGACGATGAAGATGTTGTTGACAATGTTGCGACAATATCAGGAACAACATCGGACTCCACAACTGGAATGTCTACACCATCAGAGAGGTATGTATACTTTGATTATTATGATGTAAATTGTTTTAGTGGATTTATTTCTTCATCTGAGACTGTAAATTTGGATCTAGTTGACTCCAAAGATGAAATGATAAAGGAATTACAAAGTCGTTGTAAAGACTTAATCACTAAATCTGAGCAACTAGACTCAAAAGCAAAATCATTGGCTCTTGAGAATAGCAATCTGAAAGGCACAATCAATCGATTAGAGGTGACACTTACCAAGAAGGATCTAGAGCTTGGTAAGATTCGTGCACGATTGAACACAGCTGAGACCACGTTTCAAAGGTTCAACATGGGAACCTCCAAACTGGATGAAATACTGAACTTCAGTAATCCTACAAGGACTGAGCTTGGTTACCAATCTCCTAACAAAACCAATACTTCCAGAATCCATAGTCAAACTGAGAGGATAAAATTTGTCAAAGAAAATGCGAGTAACTCTCAGATCACTATGATTGGAACGAAGTTTGTATATAGCTTCTGTAAAAGATCAGGAAATCTTATGCCCTACTACTACAAACTTCAAAACTCTACACTCAGACTATTGCCTAAAGTGTTGTCACCAATGTTGCCCAACATCACTGACAACATTCAAAGCAACAAGCCTGAGAGCAGAAGGAAGAAAATGTTTGAAAATGAATGGGTACTCAAAGTGAATCTGAGATGTAATGTATGCATAACTGCCTCACATACCAACATTACAAGTTCTTGGTACTTCGATAGTGGTTGCTCACGTCATATGACAGGTACCAAAAGTGTTATACCCCGTGGTTCGAACTGGACCGCGTCGGGTCTCAGCCGCGGCCGGGCGTGGCCGCGCGCAGCGCGTGATTGTAGGCGCGCGCGGTCGGGCCGCGGCTCGAAAATCGAGGTCGCTGAAGTTTCCAGGGAAGCGGCGCCAGGAAGAACATGGCGCCAAAGATCCGGAGGTCCGCAGGCGCCAGCCGCCGGAAGGTGGCGCGCCGAGGCGGGAAATTTGGGCGGAAAAACTTAGAAAGTCTGATTTTTGTTTTAAAAAAGGCCATGGGAGGGTGACAAGTGTCCCCCCCCATCTGATTTCTGCTACATGCATTATATTGACCAAGACTTGGTCATTTCTTTCAACATTTCATCTCTACACTCCATCTCTCTAAGTTAAAAGCTCATCCTTCTCTAAATTCCCAAGAGGAATTCTAGCCTAAGGAAAAATCTGAAAAGTGTAATAGGAAGGAAAGGTTATTACAAGCTTGTGAGGACTATTGTGGTGGTGTTCTTGGAGAAAAGGCTAGCAAGGTGTTGGAATAAGTTTGGCAAAAACTTAAGGTAACATTTCTTCTCTTGTAGTTGGTATTGGGTGTTGCATGTTTAATAGGAAGAACTTGTAGTTGGAAAATGCACTTAGAGTAGTTGCATGTAAGAAATGGGGTTGATTATGAAAGAATTGGTTAGGGGGATATTATGAGCGTGTTGTTGCCTAAATACTACATTAGACTTGTTGGGTTAGTTGTTGTAACTTGTGGGGCTGAATTTTACACACCAAAGTTTAGGTGTGTAATCCCCTTGGTGTTGGTTGGTTGTTGAGCCTTAAACATGGCATTTGAGCATTAAAATCGACCTTGGAAAAGGTGGCAATGTATGTAGAAACAAAGGAAACGCTTGATTTTCCGTAGGAAATTGGTGACTTTAACTTGGAAATTCTGCATTTGTAATTAGAGCTTGATAAACGATTGTGGTCATTTTAGGTTGACATACTACGTGCGTAAATTGGACTTAGCTTGTGGATTAACCAGAGGTATGTGGAGCTTTCCTATCTCTTGAGCATGATTAGTTGTACCTATGTAGTACGGTGAGCGACAAGATTTGAAAATCTTCGCTTGTTATAAGCATTTGATACTTGCTTCGTTTTAAAGAAAAGTATAAAAATCCTCGACTTAAGGGAATGTGTTTTACTATTGTTTAACTCTAATATAACGGCTTTATGGGGAGTTGGTTATATTAGTTTGTGAAAGTTTAATGGAGAAAGGTTTTGATGTTTTGAACTTGTGAAAGGAAAATGGTTTTAAGGCATGAATTGCCTAAGGTTTTACAAGAAACGAAGTCACTTAATTTAGAAGCTTGAGATAGTTTTAAAAGGAAATGTGACTTGTTTGAAAAGAAATCGTAACTTGATACTATGGTGATTAGTATCTTGGAATTTTTGTATAAAAGAGTTATTCCTTAAAAGGTTAGAGGTACATGATACTTGGGTTAAATTCTGATTTTTATTAAAAGACATGATCGTGCCTTAGGTATACTAAAATGAGAGGATGTATTAAAACTATTAATAAGAAGTTAGGTGATTCTTAACTTGCTTAAGTTATGATAGTCGGTAGTGCTTATGTTATGATATGATAGTAGGTAGTGCTTATGTTATGATATGATAGGCGGTAGTGCTTATGTTATGATATGATAGTAGGTAGTGCTTATGTTATGTATGATAGCCGGATGAGCTATGTTATATATATATTGTTACGTAAACCCGGGTTATTATTTATGCCATGGATTTGCTACCCATGATGTGAGTGCGGCGCTTGTACTCATGCGGATGGACCATGGGATCCGTGCGGGTGAAATAGTCCCACGCGAGTACGCTGATGGTACTCATGCGATCCACAGATCCATGCGGTGAAATAGTCCCGTGCGGGTGAAATAGTCTATGGCGAGGCGGATGACCTCATGCGGGTCCACGGGACCTATGCGGGTGAAATAGTCCCGAGTAGGATTGCTTAATGATACTACAGGCGAGGTACCTGTTTTGATCATGAGCCTCCTATTTTATGCTATAAAATGTATACTTGTTACTCTCATTATTAGTAAGGCACCTGACATAATTTGGTTTTATCTATAACTTTAATGTATTTTGGACTTATGATATTACTACAGTATTTTCGCTTACATACTTGGTACGTTGTGTCTTGACACTTCCTCGGGTGCGTTCATCTGCGCAGGTAAGAAGCGGCGGTAGATCCTCGTTCTAGGATCTTGTACTCAGTGTCGTGAGCTCCATTTCTTCTGAGGCTCGACTTTTGGTATGGTTCTCCCGAGTTGTTGTTATTTTGTACATTCAGGGCATGACGGGGCCCTGTCCGTCATAGTGTTATTCATTCTTAGAGGCACGTCTTGTCGAACTTGGTTCGTTAATGATGTGACTGTACGCTTTATGTACTTTATGGTTAGCAATTTTAGGATAGAATATTCTATATCTGAATGGTTTTTTATCTTGAGTTTCCAGTCCGCTGGTTTTCTCTGATGTTGTGTCACTAGGGTGCCCAGGTTAAGAACCGGTCACGGGTCCGGGGTCGGGTCGTGACAAAAGTGGTATCAGAGCAGTTAATCCTCGGAAAGAGTCTGAGCCGTATCTAGTAAGTCTTGATTATCGGTGTGTTGCGCACCATCTATAATCGTGAGGCTGCAGGATAGTTAGATTAGTTCCCTTCTTTCACTCTAAGATCGTGCAATAGAGTGTGTTAGAGGTTGAATTTCCTCTGACGTATTTTTCCCTGTACGCTTATGTCTCCGCAAGGCAACCGCGGCCCGTAAGGGCAAAGCGATGAGAACTACCGTAGGGCACCGAGGTCACGAGCCTGCCCGGTCCTTACGAGGTGTTTGGACAATGAGTTCTGACGTCGCCAACCCCAAGTCGGCGGCGCAGCGGCTCACGAGACGCGATACACGAGCCTCGATCCAGCGGCGGCGGAGGATATGGGCTAAGAATAGCCCGATTCTTGGCGAGATCGTGGCGAGCAGAGGATAGGTTGAGATGCAGCTCCGGCTGCACTGTAGTTCAAAGACAGAGCTGCTCGAGGCGAGAGATTTTTTGAGTTGTAGCCCACGGAGTTTCTGGTCGAGACACGAGGATGATCCTCGTGAGTTTATCCGATTCTGTGGATCATAAGCGGTGATCGGGGCTTGTAGATCGAAGCCGTGGTCTTGAGTTCGCATCGGCCGCGGATACGGCGATTAGTAATATGCGATCGTGAGGACTGTCGGAGAGCATGCGCTTCGGCCGTTTGGGGCGAGTTCTCGAGGCATTCTTAGCCATTTCTTGCCTCCGCATGAGGAGGGCTCGGCCGATAGATTTTGTGGCCCGAGGCGAGAATGGGAGGACGGTCGAATACAACGTGGAGTTTGACTCATTGGCTGGTATGTGCGCATTGGTAGCGACATGGAGGGCGGTGTGCCGCTATGTCACAGACTCGATGATCACTTGGCGAGAGTTGCTCGGGGTGGCTCTTCACCGGGCATGGACATTGCCCGCACGCAGCACGAGCCACATGCCCTCGGGTGTGAACGCAGGCCGACGGATCGGCAGTATCGCGAGAAGAGGGCCGGGGCAGGTCCTCTGGTAGTTTCGGGTAAACGGCCTCGGCGGACGAGTTGCACCACGGCGATTCGAGCACTCTCCACCATGCCGGGGCGTCTGAGTATTCGGGGCGGGGCGGGTTCGAGCCGGGTTTCAGAGGACGAGTTCGGTCGAGATGAGGCCACCTATGCCTCGGTGTGGTCGATGTGGTGATTGCCATTATGGGGTGTCGTGTTCCTCCGTGAGCTTGTTATTCTTGCGGCGGCGGGGCCATTTGAGAGAGATTGTCCGTCAGGTGGCGGAATATGATGGCTCAACCGAAGCGGTCGATGGCTGGATCTTCATCGTCGATGGCGTGCGCCCGAGGGCGGTATTCACGGACGAGCGAGCGCGGCGGTCGTGGTAGAGGTTCCATTCGGTCCTCGAACGCATTTATGCTATGTCGGCCGCCCGGGACCGGGGCGTCACGATGTCGCCACGGTACATTGTTGGTTTCTTCTTTGTGATGTTTATGCTTTGATAGATCCGTGTTCTACCTGTCCCATATATCTCCTCATATTCTTTGGTAGAATAGGGATAGAGCCGAGTCCATAGAATCCTTTGAGGTGGCTACGCCGGTCGGTGCTTCGGTGTTAGCTGAGCGGGTATATAAGGCTTGCCCAGTGACTATGGATGGTCGTCAGACTCTAGCTGACTTGATAGAGTTGGACATGTGAACGCCGATGTGATTATGGGTATGGATTGGCTATCGTCTTGCTATGCCAATGTAGACCGCGAGAGAGGTTAGTTCGGTTCGGTTTCTGGTGGCCGGTTGCTCAGTGGAAGGGAATCGCATCGCTAGGGTAGGTTTATTTCTTACCTCAAGGCTGGGAGGATGGTGCGGAAAGGGTATATTTACCATTTAGTTCGGGTATTCGATCGAGAAGTGAGATGCGGACCTTGATCGATTCCGGTGGTTAGAGAGTTTCCAGACGTTTTCCCAGACGAGCTTCCGGGTATCCCTCCTGAGAGGGAGGTTGAGTTTTGCATCGATTTGGCACCAGACACTCGACCGATATCTATTCCGCCATACAGAATGGCACCTGCCGAGTTGAGGGAACTGAAAGACCAGCTGAAGGACTTGCTAGAAAAAGGCTTTATTAGGCCTAGTGTTTCTCCCTGGGGAGCGCCAGTGTTGTTTGTAAAGAAGAAAGATGGGACGTTGTGTATTGATTACAGGCAGCTGAATAAGGTAACCATCAAAAATAGATATCCCCTCCCCAGGATTGATGATTTGTTTGACCAGTTGCAGGGTGCGAGATGTTTTTCCAAGATCGACCTGCGATCTGGTTATCATCAGGTGCGAGTTAGAGAGGCAGATATCCCGAAGACCGCATTTAGGACCCGGTATGGGCACTATGAGTTCAGGGTAATGTCCTTTGGATTGACCAACGCTCAAATGTATTCATGGATTTGATGAATAGGTGTTCGAGCCATTCTGGATATGTTCGTTATATAGTGTTCATTGATGATATCTTGGTGTATTCACGCACGCAGGCGAGCATACTGATCATTTGGCGGTGTTAGGAGTCCTCGTGGACCGGCTTGTATGCCAAGTTCTCGAAACGCGAAGTTTTGGATTCGGGGCTTTCTTAGGACATGTTATCGAGCTGATGGTATTCGGGTTGTCTACAAAGAAAGATTGAGGCAGTCAATACTTGGCCTAAACCCACTACACCGGCTGTAGGCGCAGCCTTTGGGCCTTGCAGTTATTATCGGAGGTTTGTGGAGAAGTTTGCTTCTATTTCAAAGATTTTGACTAAGCCGACTCGTAAGCAAATATGTTCCGTGGACGGATACTTGTGAGGAAAGTTTTCTTGCTAAAGGAGAAGTTGGCGACCGCCCCGTTCTTACTCTTCCGAGGTTTAGATGGATATGTGGTTTATTGTGACGCCGTCAGTGTCGCTTGTGCGTCTGATGCAAAGACGGCAAGTTATAACATGCATCCCGACAAATTAGGAAACATGAGAAGAACTATCCCACACATGACTTGAGTCGGCGGCGATGATTCATGCCTTGAAGATCCGAGGCATTATTTATATGGAGTTCACGGACATTTACACGCACCACAAGAGTCTCCGACATCTTCACCGGAGGAGCCGAACTTACGCAGAGACGGTGGTTGGAGCTACTTAAGGATTACGATGTTGATATTCGCACCACCCGGGAAAGCCAATGTAGTGGCAGATGCCCTTAGTCGCAGATCGATGGGTAGTCTATCTGATGTTCAGACAGAAAAGGGATATGGTCCGAGAGTTACATCAGCTAGCAAGCCTTGGGGTTCGTTTGGTTGATTCCGTTAGTAACGGAATTGGTTCGAAGGTCGCCGAGTCTTCCATCGCCGTCGAGGAGGTGAAGAAGCGGCAGATGAGGATCCGATTTTGGTACTGCATCGAGATGACGCATTTCTCCAGAAGAGAAGTGTCTATTTGAGGTAGCACCGACGGGTGCTAAGATTCGAGGGCCGGTTGTGTGTTCCGATGGACAGACTTCGTCGAGATTCGGGAGGCACACGCGCTCGTTATTCGATTCATCCGGTCGACTAAGATGTACCATGACCTCAGTGCGTGTATTGGTGGATGGTTTGAAGAGGACGTGGCCGGTTTTGTTGCCCGGTCCTAATTGTCGCCAGTTAAGGTTGAGCACGAGCCGGTTCTGGCTATTACGCTATTGATATTCATGTGGAAGTGGGAGGTGGTCAACATGGACTTTATTACAGGTTACCTCGCACCCGCAGGAGACATGATTCCATTTGGGTTATTGTTGACGGTGACAAATCAGCCCACTTTCTTCCACCAGACGACGCCACCGAGGACTATGCCAAAGTTATATATTAGAGAGATTGTGAGATCGCCTGAGTCGGTGTCGATTATATCGATAGAGGAGCCCACACGCTAACTTCGGAGGTCCTTCCGTAAGGGATTAGGGACACAGTGAGTCTCAGACGGCGCTTCATCCTCGTGACGGACGGACAGCCGAGCGCACTATCCGCAACGAGGATATGTTGCGGGCTTGTGTTATTGATTTCGGGTAGGCGGGAGGATCATTTACCTCTTGGAGTTTGCTTATAACAACATACCATTCTAGTGTTCGGATGGCGCCTTATGAGGCCTTATACGGAGGAAGTGCAGTCACCCATAAGGTTGGTTTGAAGTGGGAGAAGTGCGATTAATCGGGCCGATTTGGTTCACAGCATGGATAAGGTGAAGCTTATCCAGGAGCGGTTATTGGCAGCCCAGAGTCGACAGAAATCATATGCAGATCATCGGCGTCGACACTTAGAGTTTGAGGTTAATGATTGGGTCTTTCTGAAAGTGTCACCCATGAAGGGTGTGATGAGATTTGGGAGGAAAGGGAAACTCAGCCCAAGGTACATTGGGCCGTTTCAGATTGTCCGAAGAGTGGGCAAGGTTGCCTATGAGTTGGATCTGCCGTCCGATCTTGTGGCGGTACATCCAGTTTTTCACGTGTCTATGTTACGGAAATGCGTTGGAGATCCGTCTAGAGTACACCCGATTCAGGATGTCCAGGTGACAGAGAAGTTATCGTATGAGGAGAGTCCCATAGCGATACTCGATCGTCAGGTTAGACGACTTCGGACGAAGGACGTGGCTTCCGTCAAGGTCTTATGGCGGAACGAGAACAGGGAGGAAATGACGTGGGAAGCAGAGGATGACATGATGAAGAAGTATCCTCACTTATTCCCTACACCTCCAGGTAACCCACTTTCCTGCTTGTTAGTTTTGATTTAGTTGATTATGCTTGAGTAATGTTGTGGCTCGGGGAGCATTCTTATTTGCAAAGGAATAGTTAAGAAGATATGTTTATATTGTGTTTTGTGTGAGGCTAGAAGGAACATTCGTCCCGAATGTTTCTAAGAGAGAATGTTATACCGTGGTTCGGCCCGACCGCGGTCGGGTCTCAGCGCGCCATGCGAGGCCGTGGCGCGCCAAGGCGGTGATTGTAAGTCGCGCGCCAAGTCGGGCCGCTCCGAAAATCGAGGGTCGCCGAAGTTCAGCGCCATGGCCGGAAGCAGGCTGCGCGCCAAGATCCGAGGGTCCGCAGAGTGCGCGCCAGCGCCGGAAGGTGGTTGGCGCCGAGGCGGAAATTTGGGCGGAAAAACTTAGAAAGTCGATTTTTGTTTTAAAAGGCCGTGGGAGGGTGACAAGTGTTCCCATCCGATTTCTACATGCATTATATTGACCAAGACTTGGTCATTTCTTTCAACATTTCATCTCTACACTCCATCTCTCTCTAAGTTAAAAGCTCATCCTTCTCTAAATTCCCAAGAGGAATTCTAGCCTAAGGAAAAATCAAAAGTGTAAGAGGAAGGAAAGGTTATTACAAGCTTGTGAGGACTATTGTGGTGGTGTTCTTGGAGAAAAGGCTAGCAAGGTGTTGGAATAAGTTTGGCAAAAACTTAAGGTAACATTTCTTCTCTTGTAGTTGGTATTGGGTGTTGCATGTTTAATAGGAAGAACTTGTAGTTGGAAAAATGCACTTAGAGTAGTTGCATGTAAGAAATGGGGTTGATTATGAAAGAATTGGTTAGGGGGATATTATGAGCGTGTTGTTGCCTAAATACTACATTAGACTTGTTGGGTTAGTTGTTGTAACTTGTGGGGCTGAATTTTACACACCAAAGTTTAGGTGTGTAATCCCCTTGGTGTTGGTTGGTTGTTGAGCCTTAAACATGGCATTTGAGCATTAAAAATCGACCTTGGAAAAGGTGGCAATGTATGTAGAAACAAAGGAAACGCTGCCCAATTTTCCGTAGGAAATTGGTGACTTTAACTTGGAAATTCTGCATTTGTAATTAGAGCTTGATAAACGTATTGTGGTCATTTTAGGTTGACATACTACGTGCGGTAAATTGGACTTAGCTTGTGGATTAACCGAAGAGGTATGTGGAGCTTTCCTATCTCTTGAGCATGATTAGTTGTACCTATGTAGTACGGTAGACGTACAAGATTTGAAAATCTTCGTTCGTTATAAGCATTTGATACTTGCTTCGTTTTAAAAGAAAAGTATAAAAATCCCTTGGACTTAAGGGAATGTGTTTTACTATTGTTTAACTCTAATATAACGGCTTTATGGGGAGTTGGTTATATTAGTTTGTGAAAGTTTAATGGAGAAAGGTTTTGATGTTTTGAACTTGTGAAAGGAAAATGGTTTTAAGGCATGAATTGCCTAAGGTTTTACAAGAAATGAAGTCACTTAATTTAGAAGCTTGAGATAGTTTTAAAAGGAAATGTGACTTGTTTGAAAAGAAATCGTAACTTGATACTATGGTGATTAGTATCTTGGAATTTTTGTATAAAAAGAGTTATTCCTTAAAAGGTTAGAGGTACATGATACTTGGGTTAAATTCCCGGATTTTTATTAAAAGACATGATCGTGCCTTAGGTATACTAAAATGAGAGGATGTATTAAAACTATTAATAAGAAGTTAGGTGATTCTTAACTTGCTTAAGTTATGATAGGTCGGTAGTGCTTATGTTATGATATGATAGTCGGTAGTGCTTATGTTATGATATGATAGGCCGGTAGTGCTTATGTTATGATATGATAGGCCGGTAGTGCTTATGTTATGTATGATAGCAGGATGAGCTATGTTATATATATATTGTTACGTAAACCCGGGTTATTATTTATGCCATGGATTTGCTACCCATGATGCGAGTGCGCGCTTGTACTATGCGGATCCGACCATAGGATCCATGCGGGTGAAATAGTCCCACGCGAGCACGCGATGGTACTCATGCGATCCACAGGATCCGTGCGGTGAAATAGTCCCGTGCGGGTGAAATAGTCCTATGACGAGGCGGATGACCTCACGCGGGTCCACAGACCTATGCGGGTGAAATAGTCCCGTGAGTAGGATTGCTTAATGATACTACGCGAGGTACCTGTTTTGATCACGAGCCTCC
The DNA here is from genome assembly GCA_029844215.1 of Przewalskia tangutica. Classification (NCBI taxonomy): domain Eukaryota; kingdom Viridiplantae; phylum Streptophyta; class Magnoliopsida; order Solanales; family Solanaceae; genus Przewalskia; species Przewalskia tangutica. The sequence continues at coordinate 143,294,558 of CM056718.1, forward strand.
TATTTTTATGCTATAAAATGTATACTTGTTACTCTCATTATTAGTAAGGCACTGCAACATAATTTGGTTTTATCTATAACTTTAATGTATTTTGGACTTATGATATTACTACGATTTTCCGATTTACATACTTGGTACGTTGTGTCGCGACCCCTTCCTCGGGCTGCGTTCATGCCGCAGGTGAAAGAAGCGGTAGATCCTCGCTCCTAGGATCTTGTACTCAGTGTCGAGCTCCATTTCTTCTGAGGCTCGACTTTTGGTATAGTTCTCCCCGGAGTTGTTGTTATTTTGTACATTCAGGCATGACGGGCCCTGTCGTCATAGTGTTATTCATTCTAGAGGCCTGTAGTCTTGTCAGAACTTGGTTCGTTAAGGATGTGACTGTTCGGTTTATGTACTTTTGGGTTGCTTGATTTAGGCTAGACTATTCTATATCTTAATGGTTGTTTATCTTGAGTTTACATTCCGCTGGTTTTCTCTGATGTTGTGTCACTAGGGTGCCCGGGTTAAGGCACCGGTCACGGGTCCGGGTTCGGGTCGTGACAAAAAGTCTTTTGAAGGAGTATGAAGCATTCAATTGAGGGTACGTGACCTTTAGAGGAGGAAGTAAGAGTAAGATTATTGGTAGAAAAACTCTTAATGTTCCAAATGTACCAGCCTTGAAAAATGTGCTTCATGTGGAAGGTTTAGTTGCTAATCTCCTTAGCATAAGCCAACTATGTGATGATGATCTCGAGGTGAAATTCAACAAGCTTGGATGCAAGGTTACAAATTCTGCAAACAAGTGTGTCATGTCAAGAACCCGAACCGGAGATAACTGCTATCTAGTAGGTAGACAAGAGTTTTGCAACTCTGGAAAGGTAGGTGACTTGATACTTTGGCACCAGAAGTTGGGACATGTCAACTACGACATCTTGGAGAAACTGATCTCATTTGAAGCTGTCAGAGACATTCTCAGACTGGATCCAAAAGATACAACACTGTGTGAAATATTTTTGAAGGGAAAGCAGACCCGAGTCTCTCATAATATTGTCCAACATGACGGACAATATTCAGTTGAAGAAGAGCAACTCACTGAAGCAACAAGTGTTGTCCCAACATCAGAAGACACATCTGAACCTCAAAGAGAGAACACAGAGGACGAAGTCGAGGAGGAGTCTACTACTGAACTGAATGATCAAGTGAGAAGAGACCCTCTATCGAGGATTAGGAGGAACCATCCACCCGACCAAGTGATAGGGGGAGTTTTTTAGCAGAGGCGAACAAGAGAGAAATAACCAGTGAACTACCGAGAGATGGTAAGGTATGTGTGTATGTCCACCATATACCAACAGGTTAGTCTTTCTTGTCTTACATCTACTTTGGAACCTAAAAATATTGGGGAAGCATTGAAAGATAATTTTTAGATACAAGCCATGCAAGAGGAGCTTGAACAGTTTACCCGAAATGAGGTTTGGGATTTGGCACCACGATCCAATAACACAAATGTTATTGGGACCAAGTGGATATTCAAAAACAAATCAGATGAGTTAGGGAAAATTGTTAGGAACAAAGCTCCACTTGTTGCTCAAGGATATACACAAGTATAAGGTATCGACTATGACGAGACCTTCGCACCTGTGACTAGACTTGAGTCAATAAGATTGCTTCTTGCTATTGCTTGCTACTTAAAAATCACCTTGCACCAAATGGACGTTAAAGGTGTCTTTCTCAATGGATACTTAGACAAAGAAGTATATGTTGAACAACCAAAGAGATTTGAGGATCCTCACCATCCACATCATGTGTATAAGCTCAAGAAAGCTTTGTATGGTCTGAAATAAGCACCACGTGAATGGTATGGTCGTTTAACTAACTTCCTTGTTGAGTTTGGTTTTACCCGTAGAGAAGCTGACAGAACTCTATTCATTAAAAGACACGGTGTAGATGTAATAATAGCTCAAATCTATGTTGATGATATTGTCTCTGGCTCGACTACAGAATCTTTCTTGAAGTCGTTTGTCGACAACATTTGAGATGAACATGATTGGAGAACTAACATTTTTTTTAGGCTTGCAGATTAAACAGAATGAAGAAGGGATCTATGTATCTCAAATAAAGTATGCCAAGAATCTTGTTAGGAAATTTGGTCTGGAAAATGCTAAACACATCTAGACTCCAATGGGATCTACGCAACAGGTATGTAAAGACGATGTTGGACAAGATGTTGACCCAACATTGTACAGATCTATGCTAGGTAGTCTTTTATACCTTACTTCCAGTCGCCCTGATATCATATTTAGCATGTGTGTTTGCGTCAGGTTCCAAGCCAGTCTTAAGGTATCTCATCTTAATGTCGTAAAGCGTATCATTTGATATGTTGCCGGTACAAGTGACTTGAGAATTTGGTACTCCAAAGACACTAATCCTAATCTAATAGGATATAGAGACTAGGATTGGGCTGGTGATGTAGACGATAGGAAAAGCACTAGTGGTAAGTGTTTTTATCTTGGCAATAATCTAGTCTCATGGTACAGTCGTAAACAAAATTGCTTTTCACTCTCGACTGTCGAATCCGAATATGTTGCAGCCGGAAGTTGTTGTGCTTAACTGATTTGGTTACGACATATGCTTGATGACTATGACATTTCTAAAAACTCCATGATTTTGTACTGTGATAATCTGAGTGCTATTAATATTTCCAAAAACCCTGTTCAACATTCACATACAAAACATATAGACATAAGACATCATTTTTTAAGAGACTTAGTGGAAAAACAGCTAGTTCAAATATAACATGTTGATACTCTTTCTCAACTAGCTGACATCTTTACCAAACCCCTAGATCATGAGAGATTTTCGAGCTTGAAAAAATCTCTTGGTCTCTGTTTTCTTTGAAAATAAGACAGGCTAGGTAAATGTTGCCTGAAATGTTGTCATAACATTCTGATAACATTTACTGTTTGAGTCAATATACAGGATATGTGTTGTAGTGATGTTGCATTATTTTTCAAAAGAATAAAGCATGACTTCACAAGGACTGTTGACACCCAATTTTGACCCTCCCGTCCAGTCATTAACTATAAAATTACACTAATTTTGTAAAATAATTTTTTAGGATTTTTATAATAAAATGCAGCGAATAAAACATTAAATACAGGCATAAATAATTAGTTTAATAATGACATCCCGTCTTACGTAGAGTTTTAAGCACTTAGAGTCTCGCGCCCGCATTAATTAACTTTAGGCTTTGTCGTAATTCTTAAATAATTAATAAATACATAAAATAAATAATTTAGCGATAACGTCGTGTCGTAGCATATAAGCGTTTATTAGTAATCATTTGTAGTTTAAAAATCAATTTTAATCTGAGATATATGCATTTAATAGCGTCGCATTTATAAAGCTTTAAACGATTCTTAAATATCATACTTGCATTTAGCATTTAAATAATTCAATCTAAGCTCATTTTAATTTTAATTTAACTTCGCAATAATGCATAACAATAAAATTTTAAATAATAGCGTCGCATCCTAAAGCATTAAGCATTAATTAAATAACACGCCCGCGTTTATTTTAACAATTAATTTTAATAAAGCACCTAAATAATATAAGCAATTTATGTCATTAATTTAATCACAATTTATTAGTTTATTTAGCACTAATTAATTAAACACTACCTAATAACTACCCAGCCCAATACCCCCTTAATTTCGTCTAACCCACAGCACTCTACCCACCCATTTCTCGGGCCGTTTCTTTTGCACCGCCATTTCCACTTTTAAGCGTTGCCGACACCCGGTTGGCCCATCACCACCTTTATTCTTTAATCCTCACAAAGCCCTATCATTTTCTTTATCTGACGGCCGTCGTCCCTCTCCACGACTCAAGAACCCTAAACCTAAAGCCCTCAACCGCGCACTCACTCCATCGCCATACCGGATTCTCGCGGAGAATCCGGCTCTTTCCCCACGCGGCTCCTCTTACCATAACCAGACCCAAATCCCTAAAATCGCACCAAAATCTTTTGGCCAGACCAAATCAATACGAATCAGCACAATATCAAGCCTAGAATCGTCCTTATTTACTTACCATTATTAGAACCTTGAGGGAGGCTATATAGCGCACATGCAGTCGAATGCAGAGAGGACAGCAGTTAAGCACACACACGAGTCAAATAAAACCCGGAGGCATCGACCTTAGCGTGATCGACAACTAAGGAGTTGGGGCTCGACATGAACAATCGCGTAGCACAAATAGGAAATTAGAATCCTTTCCTTTCAATTCCAACCAAAAATCGGTAAAGGAACTGCCGCTTTATCCGCGTCGCAAAACAACTCTCGAGTGGCACCGCGACTTGATCTGTTGCCGGTCATTTGTCGGAGAAGGTAAACCTATTTACTCTTGACTCTAATTTACGTCGATGCCTATGTGCTTGTTGTGTTCTCTGTTGCTTAATCATGTTTAGATGAGCTCGTCGTGTTATTGTTTCTATTAATGTTTAATACAACGACGAATGTAATCTGCTTTAGTTAATCCAGATTGGTAATGGTTTATTAAAAATCAGGAAATAGGTTGATGCTGCTGTAATTGTTTGCCTACCGGGTATGATGATGGATAGTAAAATGCTCATTGATATTTGTTGTTGTCTTATGGCTTGCCAGCCTGTTTTACTAGCTAATATTTAAATATGAGATATACACAAATATTGAAATATGCCACTGTACCTCTAAATATATCACGTATATTGCAACCCCATGTTCTCATTTGTATGAATTGATCCTAGTAAAATATGTAGCTTATGCAGAACTATTCTGTGTGCAACCAAGCATGTTTAGTCTTTTTGAATGGATAATATTTAACGACTTTGCCTTTAGTTGTAGTCTGGGATGTCTTTAGTTGTGGCGCGGAAGTCCGATTTGAATTACTTAAAACTTGTCTCGATTGTGTTGAACTTGTTTGGAGTATTATCATGTTTAATGTATAGTTTGAATATGATTACGTCCAATTTGCATTCTGCATATATGAAGGACCATTGCTGTTTGATCCTCGTCATCTCTATGTTTAGCGTTAAATCTACCTAGTCACTGTTTGTTAAAGCAACTCACCGATCGGCTTGATCCTTGAAATCCGCTAATTGTTGCATCATGTTTGTTAAAGCAACTTCGATCGATCCTTGAAATCTTCGTTGTTTGTTCACGGATACACTGGGTTGGATATGAATCATGTTTTACTAAAAGCTCATTTATTTGGGTCAAGTCTTGCCTGCTTCTCGTTACTTACTGCTTGACTGGCCGATCCTCATTATTCGAGGATACACTAGGTTTTGATACGAATTATGTTACATTAAATGCCTATTTATTTGGGTTAAGCCACTGTTTGCTTCCATTGTTTATTGCCATTACTCGATCCCATTGTTATTCCAAAGTGCCTTAATAAAAATGATTCAAATATGTCAAATACTTGCTTATTATTTAATAAAGTTTTGAGCGGGTACTAATCCTTATCTTCTCTTACTTTTGCATGAAATGCACCGGAGCAACAAGAGTCTCACGGCGGGACTCATCGTGGCAAATTAACACCCGCATCTGCATCCGCATTCCCGTTCCCGCTTCAGGAATTCCTAGAAAAACAAATAGGATGTCGTCATCCGCGTAAAGAGCATTCTTAAATCCCATCCTCTCTTTACTCACTATTTATTCATTTATTTGTTTATTGTAATCTAATTACTCTATTTCTGTAATATTTAGGATAGCTAGAATAATTAGCCTTCAAACATATAAGGTGGGGAAGTAATTCATAATCAGAAATGCACTTTTACTTTATTTGTCTTTTAGGACTATTAAGCATGTCTAAATTCTGACAAAATAATCTAAACAATTTAACTTGCATCATAAAATCAACACTTTATTTCTCACTTAGGGTATATCATAACCAAGATTAACTAAGTAAATAAATCTGATTGTGATAACCATTTTGCATCACATATTTTTATAAATAATATAAGGCATGCTTTAAACTTTATATGCATTTTATGGCTCTAATCTCATTAATCTTTGAATAAAAATTACCTTCTTATTATCGAACTGTAAAAAATGGAATCTTTATATCATACCTTGCATGTTGTTAATCAAAACTGATTTTTTGCAAAATGAAATGCATATCTTTAGTAAATACACCAATTCTGTATTATTATTTTTTATAAATGCATAATTTTAAACCTTACATGCGCTTACGTAGCATCGGACTTATAAATCTTTTATCAAAGCGCATTCTCTTATAAAGCACTTGCATCATCTTTTAAAACTATGCATTTTCTCTAACATAATAATCAACCTAGGTTTGGCGGGATAAGCATGAGTTAGCGGATCTTAGAGGGTGCCTAACCCTTCCCTAGATTAATGAAGAACTCTTGCAGAATCTCACTAAGTTTAGCGGACCATTAAAATGGAGTTAATGTTTTACTTTAAACTAGTTAAACATTTAGGTGTCTAATTCACCCAATTAATTAGGTGGCGACTCATGAACCCTTAGCATTCTAGCAACCCTTTAGCATTTTAGCACCTTTTAAACTTTAGCATCTTTAGCATTTTAGCACCTTTTGCACTTTTAGCCTCTTTTGCGATTTTAGCATCCTCTTAGCATTTTTTAAAACCTCTAATCCTTTTAAACCTTTTAGCATTTTATTTTCTAACATTTGCATTTAAAGCAGGGCTCGTTATTTTATTTTAGTATCTGTAAAAGGCGCGAGAAATGGCGACTCCACTGGGGAATTTAGGTTCTTAACCACAACAGACCTAGGGTTATTATTTGGCAATTATTTTGCATTTAATTCTTGTGTGTTGTATTTATTTTTGATTGCTACCTGCTTTACTGCTTTCCTTAAACTGGCATTCCGCTCATATTTCTTCCACTCTGGAAAATTCACACAATCACACACTGCATGCGAGGTGCGCTTGGTGCATCGGAAATTCTTTCTTCAAAACCCAAAATTAGGAGAGTTGGTAACATCGTGGAGTGCGGTCTAACCTAACCGTGGCGTAGCCTTCTCGCTCGAGTTGTCGCTCGGGAACGCGTCGGAAAAGCCAAATCTTAGAAACTTAAGATGAGAGCTATACCACTTTATTTTAGGGCATGCGTGCATTTACCTTAGGTGGGTGGTCCTTGGCATCGACACGCAATTAGGAAGACACCAAACTTGTCGTGGGTTTCTCGACCAGCGACCAACATATTATGTGTGGCGTGACAATGTGAGACAAATCCAAGCCAATCATGGCGTGCGAAATTGGGAAAAGTGCGGCGTCGTTTGGTCGCCATTTCCAACAAAGGCATTATAGTTGGGCGACTTGGACAAATCCGTCATAATCTCGCATAAGTGGCGTTTAGGCTTCCCTCGGCATAAAGAGGTCCTGCGTGTTAGGAAGCGTTTGAATGTGCTATATGCGATATATATACGCTCGTACATGAATTATGTGCTTTATGCTAACACCGTTTGTTGCATTTTAGAAAGATTTATCATCTCCCCCAAAGGTCGATTTGTATTTGACTTAGCAATGGCGAGCATCGATATGTCACAAGATCAAAGGCACGGTCGGCGATGGCCGATTCAAGTGCATCTGGCGGAGCGATTCGAACTGTTTGGATTCACATCGTAGCAGGGTCTCGAAAAGAAGAAGCGGCGTAGCGCTTCTCAAAGCGGGACAATGTAGGAAACAGGCGAGTGCAAATCAAAGCGGGCACGCGCGGATATCGACAAGCGTGAAGTCGGATCTGAATCGACCCCAAAACTCACAAATTTTCTTTGAGCGCAGGTTTTTCATATTAACAGAAGCAGAAAGTGCAATAACCGAAGCAGAAAATACGGCGAAAGGTTTCTTCGTATTAGCAGAAGCAGCAAAAAGCAGCAAAGGCAGAGGATGACAACAATCCAAAGTCGCGTCGAAGCGTGGCCGAAAGGGCATCAATAATCAGCAATCAAAGTTGAGTTCGCAACAAAACCTAGCGCATCAACTAGGGCACAAAGTCAAATTGGCAACCAATCATCACGCCCAGCCAGGCGTCGTGGCGGTCGTCGATGGCGACATTTAGCGTGTCCGTGCGAGGCGACATCTCGGTATTCATCGGCGTAGCGAGTGCGTCTGCCATAAAATTGCACTACCGTATGTGTTTACCATTTCATTTAAGCGGTATACACTAATGTTTTCTCGGCTTGCGGGAAGCATCTATCCTACGAGGAAGCGGCAATACGTCGAACGGCGGCGTTATCGGCGTATGTCGGCGGCGACATATATCCGACTCGATTTAAATCGATCAGCTGGGACATCTTTGAGACCGCCACGAAGGACAAGCAAATATGATTCCATACGCTCGAGAGATAGAGGCGCAATCAGCGATCGAATTCAAAGTCATGACAAATTATAGCGCGTCGGCTCGGGCCTGAAGTCAAATTGCAGCTCATGCGATTGCACAACGCGCAACAAAGACATCATGACAATCCACGTGGTTCACGAATGCATCACAACAAGGCATCGCGACAATTCGTCGATGCGGCGTCTAGCGTGTCAGCGGACAACGTCTCGGCGTGCGACACCGCGTATCATACGAGGAAGTCATCCTTATTCACATAATTGCATTTCTCATATATATTTATCATTTTGTTTAAGCGGTATACACTAACGTTTTCTCGAGCTTAGTTCGCGGGCATTTATTCTACGGGAAGCGTGATACGTCCGAACAGCAGCGTTATCGGCGTGTGTCGAACGCGACACCGTGGCGTCGGCGTCTGCAGCAACGCCCGGCCAATGACACGTCCGAGCGGCGTCGGCGTTATGTCGAAGCGGCGACATCACCGGCGTGCGTCTGCGGCGGCGCCCGGCGGCAACACGTCCGGCGGCGGCGTCGTCAACGTGTGTCGAGCGGCGTTATCGGCGTTATGTCGGCGGCGACATCGTGACGTGCGTCTGCAGCGGCAGGCGGCGGCAATCGTCGAGCGGCGGCGTTATCGGCGTATGTCGAGCGGCGACATCGCCGGCGTGCGTCTGGCAGCGGCGCCCGGCGGCACGTCCGAGCGGCGTCGGCGTGCGTCCTGCAGCGGCGGCGGCGTTATGTCGAAGCAGCGGCATCGTCGGCGTGCGTGCGCAGCGCGGCGGCGCCAACACGTCCGGCGGCGGCGTCGTCGGCGTGCGTCTACCGCAGCGCCCGGCAACATTATGTCGAACGCGACATCGTCGGCGTAGTGTCGAGCCGGCGCGTGCGGCGGCGCCCGGCGGCGGCACGTCCGAACGCGGCGTTATCGACGTGTGTCGACGGCGACACCGCCGGCGTGCGTCTGCCAGCGGCGCGGCGGCGGCACGTCGAGCGCGGCGTTATCGGCCACGGCAAGTCGGCAGCGCCATCGTGACCAGCGTCTGCGCGAGGCGATTTTCTCGTTCTCGAAATGGCATTTCCTCGTTCATTTTTTATTACGTCTTTGTGCGGTTATGCACTAACTCTTTCTTGAGCTTTAGTCACGGTACATTTGCGACAAGGGCGGCGTGTCGCGTTCAATCGCAACACGTGCATGCGAGTCGAAAAATCCACGGCGTTGCGGCGTCAAGCGATCAAGCGATCCTGCGGCGTGAGGCAATCGCATCTGGCGTATCGCGTCACGTGCGCAGCGTCGAAATCGACAACATTTATGGCATCAACCAGAGCATCATATTTTTGCGGGATAACCTTTTACACTCACGGTTGCATTACTTTAATTATCGTCATTTTTGCATATGATTTATACGCTGCAGTTTGTTCAAGTCTTAGCGTGCGAGGCGGGAAGCTGGCGTGGATTTTCTCTTCTGACGGGCAATCTGTTGAAACGACCTTCCCAGCGATTGGCGAAGCGACCTCAGCGTCGGTCATCACCGTAGAACGCGCCAGCCATAGACGTACACTCATGATTCGAAGCGGTTATTTTCTTTTACTTTTTGCACCGTAACTTGATGTCGTCATAACTCGACAGGACATTTTAAGCGCGTTAGCGCGGTGTTTTGACGAAGTAGCCCGGTGTCGTCGTAACTTCGACCACTGGGGCGATTTAAATCGCGTTAGCTGCGCCGAGTGTTTAACCGACCATAGTAACCCGATGTCGTCGTAACTCGACCTTTGGGGCGATTTTGATTTGCGTCGGCGCTTGTCTACACGCGAAACGTGCGCAGTACGAAGATCGAGACAAAATTGGCTATGAGTCAGCGTCTTTGTCGAAGATTCTTCCATCGTCTCATACAAAGAGGGGCGTGCATTGACACCGCGATTTTGACCCTCGTCCGATCATTAACTATAAAATTACACTAATTTTGTAAAATAATTTTTAGGATTTTTATAATAAAATCGTGAATAAAACATTAAATCTGACATAAATAATTAGTTTAATAATGACATCCCGTCTTACGTAGAGTTTTAAGCACTTAGAGTCTCGCGCCCGCATTAATTAACTTTAGGCTTTGTCGTAATTCTTAAATAATTAATAAATACATAAAATAAATAATTTAGCGATAACGTCGTGTCGGGTAGCATAAGCGCATTTATTAGTAATCATTTGTAGTTTAAAAATCAATTTTAATCTGAGATATATGCATTTAATAGCGTCGCATTTATAAAGCTTTAAACGATTCTTAAATATCATACTTGCATTTAGCATTTAAATAATTCAATCTAAGCTCATTTTAATTTTAATTTAACTAGCGATAATGCATAACAATAAAATTTTAAATAATAGCGTCGCATCCTAAAGCATTAAGCATTAATTAAGTAACACGCCCGCATTTATTTATTTTAATAAAGCACCTAAATAATATAAGCAATTTATGTCATTAATTTAATCACAATTTATTAGTTTATTTAGCACTAATTAATTAAACACTACCTAATAACTACCCAGCCCAATACCCCCTTAATTTCGTCTAACCACGGCTCTACCCAATTTCTCGGGCCGTTTCTTTTGCATGACCCATTTCCTTAAGCGTTGCCGCCGCACCCGTGGCCCATCACCGACCTTTATTCTTTAATCCTCACAAAGCCCTATCATTTTCTTTATCTGAGCGGCCGTCGTCCTCTCTCGACTCTCAAGAACCACAAACCTAAAGCCCTCAACGCGCGCCTCGCTCCCATCGCCATACGGATTTCTAGGAGAATCAGCTTCCTTCCACGCGGCTCCTCTTACCATAACCAGCCCAAATCCCTAAAATCGCACCAAAATCTTTTGGCCAGACGAATCAATACGAATCGGCACGATATCAAGCCTAGAATCGTCTTGTTACTTGCCATTATTAGAACCTTGAGGAGGCTATATAGCGCATGCGATCGAATGCGAGAGGGACAGCGATTAAGCACACCTGCAGTCAAATAAAACCGAGGCGTCGACCGCCGCGGCGATCGACAACTAAGAGTTGGGGCTCGTAGACAATCAACGTAGCCTGAATAGGAAATTAGAATCCTTTCCTTTCAATTCCAACCAAAAATCGATAAAGGAACTCGCCGCTTTATCCGCATCGCAAAACAACTCTCAGTGGCAGAAGCGACTTGATCTGCTGCCGGGTCATTTGTCGGAGAAGGTAAACCTATTTACTCTTGACTACAATTTACGTCGATGCCTATGTGCTTGTTGTGTTCTCTGTTGTAATCATGTTTAGATGAGCTCGTCGTGTTATTGTTTCTATTAATGTTTAATACAACGGCAGATGTAATCTGCTTTAGTTAATCCAGTTGGTAATGGTTTATTAAAAATCGGAAATAGGTTGATCTTCTTTGTAATTGTTTGCCTCTCAGGGTATGATGATGGATAGTAAAATGCTCATTGATATTTGTTGTTGTCTTATGGCTTGCGACTGTTTTACTAGCTAATATTTAAATATGAGATATACAAATATTGAAATATGCCTGTACCTCTAAATATATCACGTATATTGCAACCCGTATTCTCATTTGTATGAATTGATCTAGTAAAATATGTAGCTTATGCGAGAACTATTACGTGTGCAACCAAGCATGTTTAGTCTTTTGAATGGATAATATTTAACGACTTTGCCTTTAGTTGTAGTGCAGGATGTCTTTAGTTGTGGCGCGACGAAGTCGATTTGAATTACTTAAAACTTGTCTCGATTGTGTTGAACTTGTTTGGAGTATTATCATGTTTAATGTATAGTTTGAATATGATTACGTCGATTTGCATTACGTATATGAAGGACCATTCTTTGTTTGATCCTCGTCATCTACATGTTTATACGTTCGTCTACTAGTCTGTTTGTTAAAGCAACTCATTTGATCGACTTGATCCTTGAAATCCGCTAATTGTTGCATCACATTTGTTAAAGCAACTTCGATCAGTCCTTGAAATCTTCGTTGTTTGTTCACGGATACACTGGGTTGGATATGAATCATGTTTTACTAAAAGCTCATTTATTTGGGTCAAGTCTTGCCTGCTTCTCGTTACTTACTGCCTGCTTGACCTGCTGATCCTCACTGTTATTCAGGGATACACTAGGTTTTGATACGAATTATGTTCTGTTAAATGCCTATTTATTTGGGTTAAGCCCTGTTTGCTTCCCGCTGTTTATTGCCCGCTGCTACTGATCCCAACTGTTATTCCAAAGTGCCGGAATAAAAATGATTCAAATATGTCAAATACTTGCTTATTATTTAATAAAGTTTTGAGCGGGTACTAATCCTTATCTTCTCTTACTTTTGCATGAAATGCACCGGAGCAACAAGAGTCTCACGGCGGGACTCATCGTGGCAAATTAACACCCGCATCTGCATCCGCATTCCGTTCGCCAGAATTCCTAGAAAACAAATAGGATGTCGTAAATCGCGTAAAAACATTCTTAAATCCCATCCTCTCTTTACTCACTATTTATTCATTTATTTGTTTATTGTAATCTAATTACTCTATTTCTGTAATATTTAGGATAGCTAGAATAATTAGCCTTCAAACATATAAGGTGGGGAAGTAATTCATGTCGAATGCACTTTTACTTTATTTGTCTTTTAGGACTATTAAGCATGTCTAAATTCTGACACAATATTCTAAACAATTTAACTTGCATCATAAAATCCACACTTTATTTCTCAATTAGGGTATATCATAACCAAGATTAACTAAGTAAATAAATCTGATTAGCCAATAACCATTTTTGCATCACATATTTTTATAAATAATATAAGGCATGCTTTAAACTTTATATGCATTTATGGCTCTAATCTCATTAATCTTTGAATAAAAATTACCTTCTTATTATGAATGTAAAAATGGAATCTTTATATCATACCTTGCACGTTGTTAATCAAAAGCGATTTTTGCAAAATGAAATGCATATCTTTAGTAAATACACCAGTGTATTATTATTTTTATAAATGCATAATTTTAAACCTTACACGCTTAGCATCGAACTTATAAATCTTTTATCAAAACGCATTCTCTTATAAAGCACTTGCATCATCTTTTAAAACTATGCATTTTCTCTAACATAATAATCAACCTAGGTTTGGCGGGATAGCAGAGTTAAGCGGATCTTAGAGGTGCCTAACCCTTCCTCTAGATTAATGAAGAACTCTTTTGAATCTCACTAAGTTTAGCAGACCATTAAAATGGAGTTAATGTTTTACTTTAAACTAGTTAAACATTTAGGTGTCCTAATTCACCCAATTAATTAGGTGGCGACTCATGAACCTTAGCATTCTAGCAACCCTTTAGCATTTTAGCACCTTTTAAACTTTAGCATCTTTAGCATTTTAGCACCTTTTGCACTTTTAGCCTCTTTTGCGATTTTAGCATCCTCTTAGCATTTTTTAAAACCTCTAATCCTTTTAAACCTTTTAGCATTTTATTTTCTAACATTTGCATTTAAAGCAGGGCTCGTTATTTTATTTTAGAATGCCGCGGCCGGAAAAGGGCGCGACAAGGACAAGGCTTGAATGTGATATCGTTCTCTACGATGATATATATAAATCAATTATGTATATCATAAAAAAAAGAGTATCATAAGAAGACAAAGCCTCTACTAAAGATTTGGTTGTATACAAAAAGAGCAAAGCTCTAAGATTGGTATCGTTCCTATTCTATAAGAGTACCATGTGTTTCAAGAAGGTTGAAAGTTCCTTAATATTTTTTTTGTTTCTGTATGTGTTCAACTAAGTTTATTAAGGACTGTGGTAAAATGCCATATTAGTCCAGCGATCATTCTCATAGGGAACATATACAGAATAATATTTTACCAAATCAGAAAATCCTTGGAGTCTCATAATGCTTATTGAACTTTGAAATGTTGCCAACATTATTCACAACATCGTGTTCCAATACATTGATCAATCTTGTTTATCTTATTTTATTCTGGGTTGTGGTTTGTAACACGTCTTTTCAAATAACGAAAATCCAAAATTCTGGAGGACCATTTCTTTTTAAATTTTTAATGATGTTTTGTGCTATGTAAAACTCTTTGTTTTAGGTATGTGAAGAGTTCCAATTATTCTATACTACCTAAATTTAAGGAAGAGAGTTTGAGTGTAATTAAATGTTGCCATGATGAAAACCCCCAATTGTGTCTTGGACTTGTCACATCAGTCAGTCGCCTATCAATCTATCAAATGGAAGCCCAAACACCATCACATTTTCAAAGCCAAAGCTTTTCAAGCACGCCTAACTCATCAAAACCCTCTCCCATGTCCATATCTCAAAATTCCACAGAAACCAAAGAATATTCTCCAATGTCGACGAGCCCAGCAAACAACAATAAGGTCTACAAGAATTACACTTTCATCAATGATTTGAAGCCGATAGAGGAGGACTGCACACAAGCTATGATCCTTCTTGGTTCAGAAGAACCACTACAAGTGAGCTATCCTGGTGACTTTGGGAACCCCATCGATGTTGAAACAACATCAGACTTTTCGAACCTTGCTTCGCGATAGTCAATATCAACAATGCCGACGAGAAGATCGAAAAGGGTTTTCGAAAACCAATTTGGAGATAACCAGCCTGCAAAAAAATCCAGGGAAGAGTCGACTTTCCCTATTGATACTACCATTAGCAGTGGAACTGACTCTGATTTCAGTATGCCTAGCTCCTCCAGAACTCCATCTGATTCCACTCCACAAGATGCAACTGAAAAGGAAGAAGAAAAAGAGGAAATGTCAGACGACATTCCCCTAAGGAGCTTCATTCCAAAGGGGTCCGTAGAACATTCTGGAATTTTACACTAAATTTTGCCTCATCATCAAGGGCAACTGGTGATGCAAAGGACCCTGATTATGTTTCCCCAATATCCAAGGCAACTCCAGCACCCACCTCATCAGAACAAGAGCACACAGAACAGAATCTGAAACAGATTCTGAGGTAATGTCTTACTCCCCTTTGTTCCAAAATAAATCATGCTCTGGTAGGTGTAATTGGTTTAAGAACAGATGAGTTAGAGAAGAAAAAGTGACAGGCCTGTCTTCATTTTCTGACTATAGTTTAATTGATTTTTTGAGCAGTCGTAAGGTTCTAAGTTCTGTTTTTGGGAAGAATTCCTATTGTGAGAAGGTTATTAGGGTATTTTATGCTAACTTGACACATGTTTTACGATAAACTACCTCAATGAAATTTGGGAAAGTGTATCTATACAGCAAAGTATGCAACTTTACCCCTGAAATCATTAATTCCACTCTCGGAATAGTCATTAGTGATAGAACCCCTGAATCCATGATCAAGTACCTAACAGGGAATTTGATCACTACTTAGGCTCCTCGTAGTCCAGTTTCAAAGCTCACTACCTTGTTTGCTACTTTGCATAAACTTGCCATATACAACTGGCTACCCTCACTGAATGAGACTGTAGTAACACTTGATCAAGCAACATTACTCTATAAGATTGGAAGGAACCTAAGAGTTGATTTAGGAACTTTAATATTCAACCATATAACCAACCTGGCTGAACGACAATCCAAATCTGCCCTTCCATACCCTTCGCTGATTTTTCAAATCTTGCTCAACCAAGGCTTTAAAACTCCAAAAGTTGAAAAACTGAGTAAAGCCTTAGAAGTTTATTCAGTAAAAAGAGCAATTGTGAACAACAAGGACAGAGTCGTAGATCTGCCCTGGAAGAAAGATGATTGGGACACTGAAACATCGAAGGGCCAGGATTCAGAGTAACATCCCTATGTCCAAAGAGTGGCTTCGAAAACACATTGTCGAACTTGATAGACAAATCCAGGAACTTGTGCGAGCCAAAAGCTATTACGAGGACATACTTTCTTCACAAAAAGGGGGAGAGAGTGATGATGTTGCTTAAGATGTTGCTGCTAATGCTACTGAGGGGAGCAAACAGACAGGGGAAGATGAAATTGCTGGACCAAGCAAGAAGCCATGAGGCAGGGGGAGAGGAGCTGATGACTGCTAGTATCATGGAAATGAATATGGTGATGGTGCTGCGTTGGATTGATCAATGGATAGATTGGAGTGATGAATTGATGAATGCTGATAATCTTTGTTAATATGTTTTTTTTGTTTGAATGTAGAGATATATATTTGGATGATTATTTCTCTTGGTTTGTAATATTTAACGATGGGATATTTTGGTTTGTTCTGACAAATATATATTTGTGATTAATTTATAAACAGTTTGTATATGTTTGCCTGACGTAGATTGTTATAAATGTTCTGTTACACCCCGTATTTACAGGACATGGTGTAAGAACGTACGTAAGAACTCACAGTGTTAAGATTGGAGACTTGTAAAAATTTCTCGGAATTATGAAATTGTCGGAAAACGTAATATTGTGACGAATGGGTGGGCGACACTTGTCACCCCCCTTATTGATGCCTTGGACGATTTTAGGCATGGCCAAAATGGTCATTGACCATAGCCTTAGGATGACTAAGTCTTCCAATTAATTAGCTTGACAAAATTGACTAAGTCAAAGGGTCCTAAGTCTTGATATTTTAATTAGAGATCATCCAAACCACCCAATTATTTGCATCTTGACCCTCCAAGGTTCTATATAACACTACTAGTAGCAAGACCAAGTTTGACACTTAGAAAAATTTCCAAGAATTTCAAGAATCCAAGGAGGTGCTCTCGGGTTAGGCTAGCTTCCCACAAGAAAATTTTTTGTTTGTTATCCAATAATCTTCCCACTTTAAACCAAGGTCCCTATGTGTATTGTAGGCATATCTCAATAGAAAAATCTCGGAAAAAGATAGTTTTCGGGTTAGTCGCAAAGTGAAAACCTAGTGGCTTTCTAGGTTTTGGATTGGAGGTTTGAAGGAAAGTTGTTGGTGTGGTTCTAAGGGTATCAAGGATCGGATTGAGGTGTCTTTATGAGGCTCTAGGTTGCTAAGGAGCAACTTCGGTTTTGAAGATTGGATTACAATTCGTTGAGGTATAATCTTGTTCTTTGAAAGTGTTACAAGATTATTTATATTGTTGTTGTTAACTTTACATGTTGCTAGCATGAAGTTGTTAAGTTGAAGTTTATAAGTATTATGGACTACTTGTAGCTTAAGTTCGAAATGGAAAGTAAGTCATGTTAAGTTGGAATACAATTTGATCGTTATTAGAATCGTCGCATGTAATTGACTTTAAGATTATAGTAGTTATAATTGGTTGCGACTAGATATCATGTTATGCTACCAAGTTAGGATTGAAATGGAAATTGGATAAGAATTAGTATTGTTGAACTCAAGGTGGCGAATTTGGACTTGTAGTTTGTATTAGTTTGTTATTCATTTGTATTGGACCACCTTCTAAATTGTGAGCCAATTGGGGCTGTTTGGTTATTGTATTCGCCTTGAAAAGGTGGCAAAGTGAGTAGAAACAAAGGAGGTCTTTGTCCGATTTTCCGTAGAATTTAGCGACTTAGCACCTAGAATATTCTACGTATGAAGTAAGAGGTTAATGGACGTATGGTGACCATTATAGGTTGATGTACTAAGTATAGCGTATCCCACTCAAGAATGGAATAGCTCAAGGTTGAAGTACTTTGGAGCATTTTGCTCTTGTCGACAATCGTCGCGAGGTATGTGAACCTCTTCCTTCCTTTGGCATGATTCTATGTATGGAATATCGGTGGTATCATTTCATGTTTCTGTTACTCTTAGAAGTTAAGAGTTAGTTGTGTGATCTACTCTATGTAGAACTTTTCCTATCTTTGAGCATGACTAGTTGCACGTATGTAGTACGGTGAGCGTCTGACACCTTGATATCCTTTACTAGTTTGTGAATAGCCAAGTCGGGTGAGTTGGGAGATTAACTCACTTCTTTGAAAGTATAAAGGATGTCTTAAGTGTTATTAAAGTTAAGGGACTTGAAGAGTTTTAAAGTATGTGATACTTGTTCCGTTTTAAACGTATAAGTCCTGGATAGGAAATTGTTTTGGGCTAAGGTATAAAGTGAATATAACGGCTTTATGGGAAGTTAGTTATATTTGCTTTATGGAAAGATAAGTGATTTGATTTTAGTGAAAAGGCCACTTGTTTTAAGGCATTAATTGCCTAAGGTTTTATAATAAAAGGAGTCACTTGTTTTCTAAGGGTTAAGAGACTATTTGTATTTTTGAAAGTTATGAGAATTTATTTGAAAGTATTTAATACTTGGTTTCAAAAGTAGAAGTCTCTTGGTTATAAAATGAGCGTGTTGGTCTAAACCATAAAGGGTTATAACGGCTTTATGGGAAGTCGGTTATAACGGCTTTATGGAAGGTTAAGAGAATGGTTTTCTCTAATAGAGTAAGCAAAGAAATAACTTGTGTTAAGGAAGGGCAAATTGTTTTAAAGGTACCAATTGCTTAAGGTTTTAAATAAGGAAGTCACTTGACTTAGAAGCGTAATTGTATTTTCTAAAAGGTATTGTGACTTGTCTTGAAAGGTGAATAGGACTTGATACTACGGTTGTTAGTATCGGGAAGTTTTATTTGGAAACGAGTCTTTTGAAAGAAAGAATGCGTCGTAGTACTTTGGCTGCTTAATTGAGAATAATTCTATGTGATGCCTTGATTAGTACTTTGGCTTGTTAAATGAGAATTATTCTATTTGTGCCGATAAGTACTTTGGCTTGTTTAATTGAGAATAATTCTATGTGATGCCTTGATTAGTACTTTGGCTTGTTAAATGAGAATTATTCTATTTGTGCCGATAAGTACTTTGGCTTGTTAAATGAGAATTATTCTATTTGTGCCCGATAAGTACTTTGGCTTGTTAATTGAGAATTAGCCTATGTGTCTTTGGTGATAGCCTTTGAGTGCAAGTATTATGTTTTATTACGATCTGCGACTCTCGGTTGGAGAAGTACCGTCTTGTTATAAGTTACTTGGACGTCTGAAGCGATGATGTGGGATTCCACGTATGCTTAGTTATTTGTAGCACTTAGGTTAAATTCGGATTTTATAAAAGACATGGTAGTGCTTATGTCTTGTTTGATGGTCGGTCGAGATAGGGTAAGAGTATAAATGAGGCAAGCCCAGACGTTATACCACCTTCTCCGGTAAGAGTATAAGTGAGGGTAAACCCCAAGACTGTACCACTGCTTTATGTGTTGTTTGTGGCCAAGTCGAGATAGGGTAAGAGTATAAATGAGGGCAAGCCCAGACGTTATACCACCTTCTCCGGGGTAAGAGTATAAGTGAGGGTAGACCCCAAGATGCTATACCACCTTTACCACCTTCCGGGGTAAGAGTATAAGTGAGGGTAGACCCAGACGCTATACCACCGTGGGACTTGGTGTTCATGTATGCTATTGGTGTATTATTATACCTGGTGTCGGCGGTGATGTGGGATTCCACGCGGGATATATATATATGTATTGTGTATGTGTACGCCGACAGTGAGGTGGGATGCCACGGGCGCGTCACATGGTTATATTTTACACTAATAGCTGTCGACAGTGATGGGGGATTCCACGGGCATGCTTTGATATCAGTGTGACTTGATCGCGTCCCAGATTGGGCCGGGTAGTAAATGTGTCCCTCCGTAGTGGGTCGGACTATGTTATGAAAGATAAGTAAGTTATATGGTAATGAACTTAATGATTCTTTTTCTAAATAATGTACGTAAGAATGTGACTATAACTTTTATTGGGAATGGAAAGGATAATAAGGTACGATTAAGTTCATAAGTGGTAATGACACGGCAGATCCGTATGTATTTTTATACTTGTCCTTGTCATTCTTTTGTCTGATTATGATTTGTTTCTTATGCGTTATATTCATTCCATATTCGTACTTGTTATCGAACCCGCCGGCTGCGTTCATGCCGCATGAGTTTTAGGTACCCATGTTGGTGATCCTTGCTCATAGGATCTCGGTTGATTTTGAAAAAGCTTCATTTGCTCGAGGCTTATCTCTTATGCAGTTTCCCGAGGTAGTAGATTCATGTATATTCGAGGTATGGCGGGGCCTGTCCATACGCTTGTTCGATTGTTATTCTAGAGTGCAGTATTCACATATGGTGGGTCGATTTGTAAAAAGAAAGGAGGCAAGCTTGGTTGTTTTTATATATGTTGGAAGGTAGCCTATCGGCTAACTTTGTTGTTTTACGATGTTTTATTTCTAAGTTTCATGTATGTTCGCTGATTTTCTCGATGTTTACAGCAAGGGTGCCTGTGTAGGCGCCGATCGCGATCGAGGTCGGGTCGTGACATGTTCACTGTAGACTAATTACGCATCTGTTGTAAGAAAGTCACGACGGACATAACATAAATCCTAACTAATCATAACATCGATACAACACTACTTGAGATTTTCTACTGCAGGTTAAGGGGGAGCATAACACTGATCCTATTGATTCTTGGAATGTAAGGACTACATCGGGAATTAGTATCCAAGTCATTTTCGCATCGTATGGAGTTTTGTGAAGAAAGACAAAAAGGGGGTGTTGGATGGATGTTGTGACAACATCTGTAAATGCTCAGGACAACATCTTAGGATGTTGCCTGCGATGTGATAACATTCCTGACAACATCTCTACAACGATTTTGCCTATTCTTCCGGCCAAAACAGGACGTGTTACTGTGAGTAAAAAATGACCTAGGCAAGTTTACAATGTTGCTGTGTTTAAAATATGGTAAAAGAAACAGTCAAAGACTTGGATAAGAAGCAGCGTGAAGACCAAGTCCAAGATGCTGAGATATTTCAAGAGAAAGAATCGGTCCAAGCAACTGCCTTCTTTTACTCAACCTCCGCAACCAATCAGTAAGAATTTCAAGGGAAGCTATACACTATAAATAGAGGGGAGATTCACAGTATCGATATCCGGATTTGAACGAGAAGAATTTCCAAGGGAGCTCTCGGATTTTACCTTAGAAAACTGGATCAACACACCTAGCCTAAAGTAGTATAACAGCATCTAGTCCCACATTATAATTGCTATCTTTATTCTAGATTAAGCTTATTGTTCAAGCGATTATAATGGAGATGTTGTATTTGTCTTTTTAGATTTTTTAACTTTACGCGAAGTCATCTGCGACTTCATTTTTTATAATTTCTTTTTCGTTTGTATTGTTCAATTTGTAAAAAGGAATTCATTTTTAATTGTATATAATTTATACAATTCTTTTGGTCATTGATCATCAAGAGATATATTAATATATACCCTTGAAAATATAAACTTTGTGTCTCTTTACTTTTTCCGCTGCATTTACTCTACAAAGGTTTATACTATTTTATCGCAATGTTGACTCAGATGTTGACACAACATTGAAGGCAAAATCCAGTGACTGTTTTTGTTATTCTAGCTTTTGAAAATTTTAATTCCGTATTTTTACTTACCCGTAGCCCCGGGACCCAACAGACATGACAGACGTGTCCACGAGCTACCTTTTCTCGAACAAAGTGAATGTCTATCTCAATATGTTTCGGCGCTGGTGCTGAACCGAATTACCAGAAAGGTATATGACACTAATATTATCACAATAAACCAATGTAGCTTTCTCAATAGGACAATGAAGCTCTAAAAGTAGATTTCGTAACCAACATGATTCAGAAATCACATTGGCTACCCCTCGATACTCGACCTCTGCACTGGAATGTGATAAAGTCGGCTGACACTTTGCAGACCAAGAGAACAAGTTATTTCCAAGAAAAATACAATAGTCATACGTAGACCGTCTGGTGTCTGGATATTCTCCCCAATCAACATCTGTATACGAGACAAATGTAGATGTCGACGAAGGATATAATGTAAGTCGTCAAGTATCCCCTGGATGTACCTAATAATGTGTTTGAGTGCATTCATGTGATCAACCCTGGGATCATGCATAAACAAACACACATGTTGTACGACATGTGTAATATCTGGTCTCGTAAAAGTCAGATACTGAAGGGCATCTGCTAGAATGCGATAGCGGGTCGGATCCTCGTACGGGGAGTCAGCCAAAACACCCAACTTGGGTTTAGTATCAACTAAAGTGGAAGTGGACTTACAGGATGACATCCCAACCCTCTCAATGATTTCAGCTGCATACTTCCTCTGTGATAAGAATAACCCACCTACATGACGAGTGACAACAATTCTCAAAAAGTAGCTCAAGGCCCTCAAGTCTTTCATAGCAAACTCATAACTGAGCATTGTCATGATAGACTGACGTATAACATCAGAAGAGCATTAACACATTATATTCGTCGGTCATAACAATTTTCCAATTCGGGTCATTTAACGTAGACACTGGGTTACGGGGTTAAAGAGATTTAAGAACATTAGAATTTAAATTTAAATGTCTTTTCGATTTAAAAATACCCCGTTGACTACAAGTTACTGGTCTTTGACTCGGGGAAGAATCTGGTGGATTTTGGGAATTATCGGGACTCGGGACGGACGATCCAGACGATGAGGCGTGATGGCCCAACACGAAATGAATCTGAAACTAGATCGACCAGTGGTGGTAATGGGTTGAGTGGTCGCGATTACCATTCGCCCGATGGCGAGTGGGCGATGTTCTTTGGCGTAACTTGTGAGCGATTGGGTCCGGTAGGCGATGGGCCATTGGAGGATTTAAGTGCGGGACATGTCCCATAAATGGTGAATAATATACGGGGATATACCATCATCCAAAAAATTATACGAACTAGGCATGAGATTACTAACCTTAGCAAACCGAAATTGAGATTCATCAAAAATTACATGGCGACTAATGATGATTTTATTAGATAATAAATCAAAATATTTGTAACCACGATGATTAGACAGATAACCAAAAAAACACACAAGGGATAGACCAGACCTGAAGTTTGTTAATTGTGGTTGACGGAAACGGGTAACATAAGCACCTAAAGACCCTAAGAAGTGAAAACGAATGAGTCTTATTATATAACACATGAAGGGGGGATGAATACGTCAAAATTTTGATAGGAAAAATGTTAAGTAGATATGTAGTCATTTGTAGAGCATGATGCCAAAAAGTAGGGGGTACGAAAGCATGTATTAATAAAGTTCGGACAATATTGTTAATGGTATGAATTTTTTGTTTGGCTTTCCCATTTTGTGAAGACGTATGCAGACAAGAAAAATGAAAATTGATCTCATTATTAGCACAAAATTCCCGAAATGCCCCATTGTCATATTCTTTGCCATTATCACATTGGATATTTTTAATTTCCCGTTCGAATTGGATTTTAATGAATGCTCTAAATGTGAGGAAGGTAGAAAAAACTTGAGATTTTTTAGCTAGCGAAAAAGTTCACAAAAAATTAGAATAATCATTCAAAAATAGAACATAATAACGATGACTCAAAGAACTGAGAACAAGAGATGTCCATAAATCTCTATGAATAATATCGAATGACATTAAAGTATGAGAATTAGAGTCTACAAATCGCAACCTAACAATTTTCCCTAAAGAACAAGACTGACAATTCGGAGTATTACGTGTATCCTTACAAGAAATAAACTTATTTTTATTTAAAGAAGACAAAATAGACGACCCGGATGACCTAGACGAGCATGCAATAAAGAAGGAGCAAGAACTGCAAAAGTTGATGGCAAGACTTGACTCGAGAAACCGGAACTTGGCGTAATAGGATAAAGATCTCCCCTACTATCACACCTCATGAGAGGACTCCCTGTCTTGAAATCATTCACAAAAAAACCAAATGAATCAAATTCAACGAAAACGTAATTATCAATGGTAAATTTACAGACATACACCAAATTTTTGATCAATTTTGGGACATGAGTGATATTTTTTTAAGACAAGGGGTGGATGGGGAGGAGGAGGCAGTGTTTTATGATCATAACCACGAATTAGAATTGATTACCATTACCAACAATTATACCACGATTACTGCTCAGATTGAAATAAGACGAGAGAGTACTTTGGTCGGATATCATGTGGGTAGTGGCGCCGGTATCCATGTATCAATTCGGGTCTGGAGGATTTAATCAAAGTGTGTGCATATCGGCTTTGATGTCTGTAGGAGTGGGGCCCGCTGCATGGTGAGCTTGCGGAGGCCGAGGCCCAAGCACCTCTGTTTGCTACCTCGGCCCAGAATGATTGCCGAAATTAGGCCACTATCCACTGTTTGTCCACTGCCCACTGTTGTGCCACTGCATATTGGGTTGAGAGATTGGTTGGCGGCCCATCGCCATTCGGGCCGATGTTGCGGATCGGGACCGATGGTTGTTGGGCTGCCGGCTGGCCATCGCCCATGTATTGGTCAGTGAGACCAGTTGGGCCGCGGCCCACTGCTGCTGGAGTTGGATTCGCTACCACCGTTAACTCCGTCGGAACTAGAGATGACAACGGATCCTGGACCCGGTCCAGATCCGGTGGATCCAGATCCATTTTATATGATATGGATCTTCAAAATTTGGACCCGACGGATACGGATCAGACCCGGATCCATTTATGATGGATCGGATCTGGATATGGATCTTGTCTTTGAGATCCATATCCGGTTCAGATCCGACCCGTGGATCCATTTTTTATTAAATACATTATACATTTATACATCCATAAGAGTTAACTTAATCATGTTCTCTATGGATCAGGGTGACTAAATATTTCAACATTAAGTACCAAGTAGTTGATTGTACCTAATTGAATTTGGTCCAGTCTTAAGGATGACTAGAAAACAAAAGGGTTCAAATAGAGCTTAATAGTTAGATGATTAAGATCACAACTGATAACTAGTAAAGGATTAAAAGTAGTTGATTGAATAATTTAGATAAAATTTCTTTTTTGTTTCTATAAAACTAAATTTTACTTGAGCAGAATTCAACACCTTCTAGCATCGGCTGTATCTGGGATCCTGTAAAATGGAAGAAAGTTTACATGTACTTGCATTCAGAATAATTATAAAAAGTGATTAGTTAGCCAAAGAAGCAACATAGAGTATGGTCAGCTCAATCAAATTTCTTGACAATAGTATGAAACCATCTACGCTGGAAAGCAATACTGCCTTCATTTGCAATAACTAGCAGTAGAATGTCGCCCTTATCTCAATTGGACTTATTCTACTGTATTAGTACTTTTTAAAGAAAATCAATATTTAAAAGATTATCATGTAGTTGATTGAATGGTTTAGCTAACATTTCTTTATTTGCTTTAGGTTCAGTTTAAAATTTTAGTAAAAGAATGAGTTCTTGATGCATTTGATAGCAAATAGTTTTTTGTTTTTTCATTTTTCTTTCTGAAACTAACATTTACTTGTTTGGAAATGAAATAGAGCAGAATATGTTAGATTATTCAGATAACATGTTGAATGTTTGAATATTATTAAGGCAATTTTTTTTATATGTGGATCCAGATCCGATCCGTGGATCCGGTGAATCCGATGGATCTGGATTTGGATCTGATTTTTATGGACCCGATGGATCTGGATACATGTATGAAAAATGGATCTGGATCTGGATCTAGTAGGATCCGGTCCAGATCCTATCTGTTGTCATCCCTAGTCGGAACAACCGCGTTTGCCACCACAATTTCCCCCTTATTTTTACGATTATTTTTGCCGCCACCGTGAGCATGATTTTGGCCCGAATTATCAAAGAAACCTAGAGAATTTGTGGAGGACGTCATCATGACTACGTGGCTATTGCCGGTAGCCATCTTTTTAGCCAAACCGACTTCTTCCACAGTAAGCATGAAGCGGGCTTGATAAAACTTTGGGAGAGAGTTACTTTGATGAAATAGAGTCCCCACACCACTATAGGCCTCAAAGAGGCCAGCAATCATCTGTAAAATAAGACGATCGTCACTAATGGGTGCACCAATGTTGAAGAGTTAGTCCGCCAATTCTTTCAACCTTTTGCAATAAGCTGAAACATTCGGGAAATTTTCCATGTTGACGTGGGAAAATTCCTGCTCAAGAATAACAGCTCTAGAGTTCTGATTATCCTGGAATATGTCACGCAGTCTATCCCAAGCGGCCTTTGCCATAGCGTTTGGCTCAATAATCGTTTGCAACAGGTCGGTAGAGATAGAAAAGTAAATCCACTGAAGTACGGTGTCATCAAGCGTCATCCACAACTTTGGATCATCCTCGCGTTTTGGCACCTTAGTATCCTCAGGATCCGCGGGGATTATGTGATGTATGACTTGATGTGAGCGTGCGTGAATCTTGAACAGTTCGGCCCACGTCGCATATTGGACGTTTTCTATTTCAAGAACAAGAGAGATGTGATTCTTGATGTTAGAAACTGTAAGGGCAAGATGAAACGTGTTCTTTGATGTAGACATGTTGATAGAACAATATGTGATTGAGAGATTTGGGAGAAAGAATTTTAGGTTGTAGAACAAGAAAATTCTCGGAAACCGAGGAGTAATTTTCAGCGGAAGTAAGAAGGAAAAGTTAACCTAGACTTTTGATACTATGAAAGAAATAATCCCTTGATTATTTTCATTAATGAAAGGGGTATATATACACTTTACATATTTCCATAATGATTTTCCTATTCTACTCCTAAAATCCTATTCTATTTGGAGACTAACTATACAATTATGATAAGAGTACAATATTAATTATACTACAATATACATTTCATATACATCCTGGTTTGGGCATCCACGGGCAGTCACGTGTGGCCAAAACATCCGAGAGGCAGTGGGCTTCCTTGGGCCATTGGGCTTCATCTGAGACCTTCAATATACATACAATATACATGTTTATCATGTATATTGTATGTATATTTAACAATAAACATAGTCAAGCCTTATTTTTTTTGCACTTGGTGAATGTGTTAATTATTTAATTATTCAGATCTCAGTCATTAAATTTGTTTGTTATTTTAAATCTGAACTTAATCCTTCAGATATTAGCCATTAAGCAAATTATTTTTAAATATTGTAAGTTCGTAACCATTTATTGAGTCTGAATAGATCTGAATGCTTAAGTTTTGTAACAAAATCTTAATGTCACTAAGATGTCTATTCAAAGATTTCTACAATGATGATAATTCACTAATTTCGTCCATTCACCGCTACCACAATCACCCACCGTTGTCAATTACTCGCAGCCCACTATTATCAACTACCACTATCTACCACCCATAACCATCATCTCAGCCACAACCACCACTATTGTCAATCACTACAATCAACCACCACCGCCGCTAGATATTATTTACAATCACCACCCACCAAACATCATTGCCACAATAATCACCAATCGCTACTAACAATCACCGTCATTATATATCACAAACTATCGTCGTCATTCACCACCACCATTAGCTACTACTATTAGTCACCTCAACGATTAGCCATCGACTATCACGTTAGTCACTATTGTCAGCCACTATAACCACTAGCTACTACCCACAACCATCATTATCACCAGTCAACACCATCCACAATCACCATCGCTAGTCATCACTTTCATCAACCTCTATATAATTTATTAAAAGTATTTTAAATAATATTAGATTAGTTTAGTATTTTATTGAAATTTATATAATTATTTTAAATAAAGATCATTCAAATGTTAAGAAAACAACAGTCTTAATTATTTAGTATTCAAATATTAATACTACATGTTAATATTTTGATATATATTTAGATTCAGACGTCTGAATCTTAATAAAAACAAATGAGGCCTTAATTAATTATTTCTTTAATGTTTGATGCATTTTTGGTGTTACAATTTTTTATATTTGTCGAGACTTTCCTGATGTTTCCAATTAGATTTTCTTTTCTATAATTCTCGTTAAAATTAACAGACATAATTTGTTAAATATTTAACGAGATACTCACTTTTAATAAATTTAAAGGACTAAAACTACCAAAAAATTATTTAAAGGACTTCTTTAAACCTATCCAAACATAAAGTGACCATTTTTGTCATTTTCTCCAACCAATAACACCTGCCATACTAATCAGAAGAAAAAGAAAAGAAACATCTTCTCTTGCTCTTTTTCAGCAAATTCCATGGCCTCATCACTTTCTCTCAAGGAAAAAAAAACCACCCGTCACCCACTCCCCACCCCCACCCCCACCCCCATCCCCAAACAAAAAGTTCCACCTCACAAATTAGTAATTACCTCATTTTTCTTCTATTCCTACATCAACATTACTGCTACATACATCTACATATATGTAAATTCCAGGGCTGGCCAGTGGGCCGGGACGGGCCCACCGGGGTCGGGTTTGGCGGGAGCGGGACGGGGTCGGGGCGGGGAAAATGGGCGGGTCGAGCGGGCTGGAGGGGTCGGGTCGGGCGGGACCATACCATGTCCGTCCGATCCGATCCCGTTGGGTAGAAGTCGGGGCCAGGCCTGGTCGACTGACGGGACGGGTTGGCGGGTTTTGTGTGTGTGTGTGTGTTTTTTTTTTTTAATTTTTTCACTAAATTAAAAATACTAAATTACTAAGTAGTAAGTACTAACAAAGTAACATTAACATATACTTGTCATATAGTCATAATGTCATATACATATACTATAATAATTATAGACTTATAGTATTATAATTTATAATTATAGTATTATAGTATTATACTCATATATATAATATATTTATAAAGTATAAAGTATAAACTATAAACTATAAAGTATAAAGTTATAAACTAAATAATTAAACAAAGACAAGAATAGTGTAAAAAAAACATCCCAAGGCTGTTTTTGTGCCTCTTATATTATTAATTTCATTGAAATATCAAATATACAAGATTCAAAATTACATTGTAAGTGTCTTTGTTGTTGAAAAAAATTGCAAAAGAGTGAAAGACATAGAAAAATTTAAAAATTGCAATGAAATAAATTACCAATTTGAAAATATTTTTTCTAATTTCTTTATAATTTCTTGTGGTTCTTCGGTTGGAATTGGTATATCTTGATCAAATTGTTCCACGTCGCTACTCATGCCTTCTTATAAAATGTCGTTGTAGTTGTCGCCATCTTCTTCGTTAATCTCGGTTGTGCGCCTCCTTCGCCTCGCTCGTATCAATCTGAATAGTACCGCCATCTCCAAGCCGCTCCGCTAATGAGTGTCTGTGCTCTCTATTTGAAATCACTGCAGAAAAAGCGCTTCGAAGCGATGACGATGTTCAAAATATCTCGCCATCATTGAAAGTGTCGGAAATGTCTTCTCATTCTGCTCCAATATTTCAGAAGTCTTCATTTCCTTCATTGATAAGCGCTTGGTAAGGTAAATTACCTGCAAAACAAAAACATCGAACTCACTAATTTGGTTAGCACTGCTACCATCGCACATTTTATTTACGAGGCTTTCAATAGAATTAATACTAGGCCTAGCCACGTAAAGCGCTTGTCTTTTAGGTTGTGTTGAAGAAGAAGATGATACAAAAGTCGGTTGGTTACTAGCACTTTCTTCTTTGGTAATCGATATACTTTTTGCATTCATCTTCTACGCTATTCAACACTTCTTCTAGCGTTAGTTCAATAGGTGGTTCAACATTTAAATTTTTGGGAGTTGGAGGTGGTAGTACGTCCATACAGCTTATATATATTTTCAATAAGACTTTTACAACCCTCTACTTTAATAGTCGGGTTTAATACAAAGACCAATAATATAAATAGGGAATAGGAATAAAATATTTTTAATTTCATAAACATTTTTTTAATAAATGCGAGTATAAGCGAGTTTTTCCATATATTCTTTAAGAAGTAAAAATATTATAGCTATATAAAACAACATAGTTGAAATAGTAGGATAATATAAAGTAGAAAATTCTTTTGTTGCTCGTTGAAAATTTTCTAAAAATACAATAAGTTCTCTAATTTTCTCCCAATCAAGATTCCACAATCATATCATTTGGATTTTGATTATGGGCGTTAAAAATAAAGTAATAGGTTTTCTATAGTCATAAACAACAACTAGTTGGTCATATAAAGAATTCCACCTAGTTGGTACTTCTGAATTTTTACGTAAGATAGTCCACAATCGTGGCAAGTTTTTATATTCTTTTCTTTGTTGAATTCTATTATTTTTAAAAATAAAGTGTATAGCAAATTGTATTTTTTCAAGAATATCTTGAAAAAGTGAAAGATCATCCTTTACAACTAAGTTATAAATATGGAACGCACATTTGATATGAAAATGTTTTGGAAAAGACGGAGTTTAAACATTTCTTAAAATACTAATAGCAGAATTGTTAGAAGATGCATTATCTAATGTAATACTCATAACTTTATCCGTTATTCCGTAATAATCGTATTTGAATAAATATTTTACGAAATAAACTCACCAGGTGTACTACTATCTATATATCTATATGCTAAAATACGTTTTGCATAGACCATTTATAATCTATCCAATGACAATTCTGTTAAATAATCATGGCCGTTAGTACTACGACTATATCGAAGTTAAAGCGACTTTGCAATTTAAATGATATAATGCATAACGTAAATACTATTGATATTCATGCAAATTTAAATACATCTCTTTTAACGGTTGATCTAGGAAAACC
Organism: Przewalskia tangutica; assembly: GCA_029844215.1. Classification (NCBI taxonomy): domain Eukaryota; kingdom Viridiplantae; phylum Streptophyta; class Magnoliopsida; order Solanales; family Solanaceae; genus Przewalskia; species Przewalskia tangutica. Next base: position 143,325,401 of record CM056718.1, read on the forward strand.
TTTATAAGCGAGGATTATACATATCTCTAATATAATGAATAAAACCAGAGATTCAGAAATGAAAAAGGCAAACCCTCCACAATGACTAATTTTGCTAGTCTTCCTATCTTTATGTTTATCGTATTTAGGCCTCTGACTCCCGTCATAGGGTTAATTTGACCACTGTACTTTCTCCGGACGATAGTATGTGAACCTTGTCCGATTGAGAGGACGTCTTCTCACCTTCTTTTTCAATAATGTATTGAGCATGCAAGGCTTTGTGTTTTTGCAATAGGTGTCTTCCTAAACCCCCCGTCCCACCATGACCTTGTCCAGTTTTAAAAGAATAAACATTTTTACAAGTTTTACATACAGCTACTTGATTTGGTACGTCCCTGTCAAAATATTTCGATACAATTGATTTTAATGGTCGTTTTGCCGGACCTCGTCTCATAATAGGGGGGATAGGAGACATTTCACTAGTGGGTGTATCATCATCTTCATTAGTAGGTGTATCATCAACTACAGTGTCATCTAAATTAAAATCTTCTTCAATTTCAGGATAATCATTTGTGTCAAGATCATATGGTATTTCAGGAAACATTTCAGGATCTATAAAATCATCTTGTCTAGGAATAGCTGGAACAAGAATACTAGAAGAAGTACTCTTGCCCTTGTTACCACCCCTACTAGAAGAAGCCTGACTCTTACCCTTACCCAACATGTCTCTTAGTCCTTTCATTTTAATTATGCTAATAAATAGTTAAAGTCTTAAAGATAATGAAATTAAATGTGCTAAATGAAATAAAGACAAAATAATAATTTAATGAGAGAACGAATGTACCAAACGCGAAGCGTGTCGGCGATGTAATCGAAGGTTGAAAATTGAAACTTTGCTCGATAGATAATCCTCAGTAGTTGCAACTTCACTTTCAATTCTCAAATTAATAAATAGATTGAATATGTAGACAATGTTGTATAGAGATTGATAATTGATTGAGAGATTAGAGAGTAGAAAGATTTGTGAAAATAATAAGAAGAGGAATGAGGTATTTATAGTTGAAAAATTGGGTTAAAGTGTAAATATAATAACTTAGGGGTTAAAAATAAATATAAAGGAGGTAGGGGTTGGGGAGGGAGGCCTAAAATGGCCGTTGTCCAACGACAAAATGTAAAATGGCCGTTGGACAACGCTATTTTCTACAAAGTCGGCCCGGGCGGGATCGGGCGGGTCGGGCGGGATCGGGGCTCGGGTCGGGTCGGCGGGACCATACTGTCCCGATTCGAGCCCCGGCCCTTTTTTAATAGCGGGGTCGTGTCGGGATCGGGTCGGGACCGGGACGGGGTCGGGTCGGCCCGGCCCACTGGCCAGCCTTAGTAAATTCTAATTATCCTTAGTAAGCCAAAAGATATGAAAGAAGATGATTCAAGAAACATGAAATTCCACCCGTACCCCCAACCCCCACACCCCCAACAAAATCAAGAAGAGTCCACACCATCAAAACTCTCGCTAATGGCCCAGCTAGACCAAAATTTATGCATACAAGAAAAACTCAAAAGAAATCAATGGGAAAGTTGAGATGTCTTCAAACTTCAAAGTCATCTAAACCAAAAGACACAAAATTTGCCACAAATATCCTTTTCTATTACAACCCAATTCTCCCCCCTCCCCTTCTCACCATCTTCATCACTGTCTTAAAGGAACAACAAACACGAAACACAATGTTGTGTGTATATATTATGTGTACTATTACTTTTTTTCTTCTTGTTTACCGGTTTATGTGGATTTGTCTTGGTCAGAGAAAGCAGGCAAAGGCAGGAACTTTCTCACCACAACTCACTCTCTATCTCTTCTCCACACACACACACCCCACCCCACCCTCACCTCCACCCCTTTGGTCTATCTTTTCTATTACCCTTTGCCTTATTTGTTGCATTATTGTTCTTTCTTTCCATTCACACGCCTTTTTTCTCTTCTTTATTATCTCTTTCTCTCATCTACAGCCATACCCTTTTCTTAATTTTGTCTATTTGTTCCAAAGATCGGTTCTTTATTGTGATTTAAGTGTTGTTTCGTTTGATTTCTCTGTGATTTTATTGATATGTCTAAGAAGATGAAAAGGGTTGCTTTGGAATCATCACCTTATGTTGTGTTTGAGGATAATAAGGCTAGATTGAAGCATCAGACTCTATTGCAGGACTTTCAAGAACTCCATAGGGTAAACAAAATTCTGTTTTTTGGGGTTGTTTTGGCCTATAGTTTTGAAGATCTATGCTTCTCTTTTGATTTTTTTTTTGTTGTTGTGTGTTTTTTCGGGGCTTTTGTGTAGAACTGTTTCTTGATTTGTTGTCTCTGTTAGAGTTTCTTGTTGTGTTAGACCTTCTGCTGAGAGTCTAGCGGAAACAACCTCTCTATAGGTCTGCCTATACTCTACTCTCCGCCGAGCCCACTTTGTGGGATCTCACTAGGTTGTTGTTTAGGTACTATTCTTGGTTTTGATTTGTTTCCTTTGATGATTCTTGGTTCTTTAGTTACCCTTTTCAGCTCTACTATTGGGTCTTTGTCATGGATTTGTTTATTCAACAATTGTTATATGTTGGTTCTTGTGTTTTCCTTAATTTTGTGAATGAATTGAAGAAATTTGTGTATCTAAACTTGTTGCTATATTTGTGATTTAGTGAGTATTAGTAATAGGACACAATGGAAGGAAAAGATCCACATAGGATGATATCTACTTCTTGAGAATAAGTTTTAGACTTGTACCGGTGGGAGGCAGCAAGTACTTACTCGTGCAATTAGTTGAGGTGCGCATAAGCTGGCCTGGACACAATGGTTATAAGAAAACCTAGTGGAGCTTTCCCTGAATTTGTTTATTCAACAGTTGTTTTATGTTGGTTCTTGTGTTCTCCTTGGTTTTGTGAATGAATTTGTGTATGAAGTGAAGGACTTTTGTCTATCTAACTTTGTGTGTTTTAGAGTTGAGAACATGTTCAATTGGATGCCCTTTGAGAATTTTAAAGCTACTTGATACTTATTGATATATTTGTGATTTAGTGAGCATTAGTAATACTGCTTGAATAATAAAGTTTTAGACTTATGCTATTGGGAGGTAGCAAGTACCCATGGAATTAGTTGAGTTACACGGTACTTGTGTTGGTGGGAGGTAACAAGTACCTCGTGGAATTAGTTGAGGTGCGTGTAAGCTGGCCCGATACCTCGGTTGAAAAAAAAAACTAATTGGGGCTTTCCGTGTATTTGTTTATTCAACAGTTGTTTTAGTTTGGTTCTTGTATTTTCCATGGATTTGTGGATGGATTTGTGTATTTTATCCAACTTTGTGCCAATTTAGGTTGAGAACATTTTCAATTGGATACCCTTTGAGAATCTTAAAGCTACTTGATGCTTATTGAGTATTAGTGATTTGTGTTTTCTGGTTTTATCTTTTGATAAGGTGACTTTCTCTTTAACAAATCTTAGTATGTTCCATCAAAACCATACTATAGTCAGTTTATAATACAATAGAACTTTATTTAATCTCTGCTACATCAAGTTGCATATAAAAGCGTGGTTGAGAATATTCAGTTAATTTATGTGTAATTTGTTTATCATTATTTACAGGAAACTAATGACATGAGGGACAAATTGGATGACGCAAAAACGAGGAAACAAAGATTACTTGCTGAAGTTCAGTAAGTTTTCGTTGTTTTTGTTCTTTTTCTGAGTTTTGTTTAGTCTATTGTACTTTTATTATCTGTAGTGTAGGTTCTAATAAAATATCGTCTGAGTTCGACTTAGTTTTGGACTTTGAGGCTAAATCGATTTGGGATTATTGGTTGTCAATTAGATACTATGTCCCAATTTATGAGAAGGTGTTTGACTGGACATTGAGTTTAAGAAATAACATTTTTTTTTTAAACTTGTGATCTGAAATAAGCCATAGATATTTGTGTGACTATAAATCATCTCAAGGGTAAATGAGGAAGTTTAAAGTAAAATTGTTACTAAATATAGAAAAGTGTCATTCTTTTTGGTACTGTCTATAAAGTGTCACATAAATTCTTTTTGGTACTGTCTATAAAGTGTCACATAAATTGGGACGGGGGAGTATAATGTTAGCAAATACTAAATTTTGAACCCATAATTTCAAGAGTGCAGTTGATTCACTGGTAGGACTCTTTAAGGGTTGAACTCTGTCAGTTTAAATCCTCAATTTGCCTCTGGCTGACACTATTGGTTTCCTTTTTCTTTTTCTAACTCTAAATGCATTCGACATAAATTTGCAGTTTCTTGTGGCGAAGGCACAAGTGCCTATTGCAGATGAAGTCATCATCAAGTCATCCAGAACAGCAAAAACGAGCAGCACTGCCAAACACAGAGTTTTACTATAACAACGGGATGAAATATCGATTTCCCAGAAAAAAGGAGGCAAAGCAACACAAACTTCCCCCTCTTCCTGGGCCGAAACAGAAAGTGAGGATTCAAGTTGCAAAGGAAGCGCCTCCTGATATTCTTGTGAACCATAAGCAGGCTTTACGTATTGGGAAAGACGATGTTTTACGTAGTACAGTTTCAAGTTTGAAGCATAAATCAAGAGTATTTAGTGGAAAGGAACTGCTACTCCGAAAGCCAGCTCCAGCATTTGATTTGAATCAGAATGACAGGTCGTTTGCCGGGAACGGTTCTGTTTCGAGGAGCACCACACCCGTCTTTGATTTGAATCAGGAAACTAGTCATGGTGGGAAAGATGTTGTACTGCCTAGTCGAGCTCCAGTCATTGATTTGAATGAAATCTTGGTAAGTATCTAGACAAGAAATCCAAGTTTGAACTTGTGGGTTTTTATATATGCTACTTCCCTTGGTTCAATTTGTTTGTCTTACTTTCCTTTTTAGTCTCTTTAAAACAGAATGCCTCTTTCCTAATTTGACAACTCTTTAATTTCATATGTCACATGGCATGATTAAGACCACACAATTAAAGTATCATTTTGGTACATTATACTTATCTTTAGTTTAAGCCCACAAGATTCAAAAGTCTTCTTTACATTCTTAAACTCCGTATCAAGTCAAACTACAACAAACAAATTGATTTGGCGATAAATTGAGAAGTTTGCAATTAATGAGTTTCCGAATATAAAAATGTGTCAATTCTTTTTGGGACAGTTGAGAAAGGGAAGTATATTGTATGAAATGGAACAGAGGGAGTGTGTTATACATTTTGCGAGCAATATATTAACACACTGCCTTTGACATCTAATTTTTGCAGATAGGGAAAGAGGAACCCCAAGCAAATTTTGAACCATTGAACTTTGAGGAGCCAAAGAGAGGATTAATTCAAAACATGAACGATGATCAGCACAGAGACTTAAAGTTGTCGATATGCAGAAATGTGGAAGAAGGAACTTCTCATGTTGAGAAGCGGAAAATATTGTGGCAAGATCCTGTCGCTTTGAGGGTTTGATCCATCCTTCAATTTTCAATAAATACTACAGAATACTTAAAACTTGTGATCTAGGGTGAGCATTTTAAAGTTGGAGCTTATCCAAAGAGGTCTTGACTGACCCTCAAGGATTTCTCGGTTATAAAAGAAGAATTACCAATAGAGGTCTCTTTTTCCTCTCTCAATATGTAGGTCTGTTTTTTTTGCCATTTTGTATAAAGAAAACAGAGATATATTTAGTGATAATGATACACATGATGAAGTATAGTCAGCATAATTGGTTCTCCACATTTAGTAGAATATATTCTTCAGTAGTTTTCTTGGACAAGTTTGGGTAATGCCCTTTATTTGTTGATTTCTACATTGGATTGAGATGAGCTTAAATGGTGTGACATGAACCATGAGATATGTTAAGCTTGTTCTGAGTTCTGACTTACTTGTAATTGAGACGTTGCTCTTGTATGAATTGCAATTTTATTCAACATGAAGTGCTTCAAGCTGGCTAACTTGTAGAAACTAACATTGAGATGTGATTTCAAATGAGAAAAACCTGGTGTCTGATAAAGTTTGATCCACATAATTGAATGAAATAAGTAGAGAATAGAAAAGGATTGACTTCAAAATGCACCATCTCTTAATCATCTATTTCTTTTCCCTATTTACCTTTCTCTTTTATTCAATTTTCCTATTGACAGTGGAGTTGAAATGGCAAAGAAAAATAAAAATGAAAATTCAAGGGCAAGGCCAATGCACCACACATCATGCACTATGTCGCATGCAATGAAAAACTACTCAATAATGTTTTTTCAACCAAAAGTCATCTTAAATAGCTTTTCAATTTTGCCAAAACTGAAAAACACCTCTAGAATGAAAATACCTAATTATTTAACAGAGTTTAGTTAAGAGTTCAAATCACAATTGGTAGACAAGCTGTCGCAGTTGAGCCTCCCCCCCCCCCCCACCACCACCACCTTTATATCTTAACATAAATAGCATAATCCTGAAAATGACTGAACTCAGTCTTCGCCAGTTGTGAACACTTCTTCCTGTTCTTCGGGGTTAATCCTATCAACAATCGCACCCACATCATCGATCACTTCAGTTTCTCCAACATCTTCTAATGCTTCATTAACAGTAGTGCTCTCAATCTTAGTGGCTGAAGTAGCAATGCTGCTGCCATTGAGATCCTGGAGGCGAGCCATATGCTTCTTCCCTATCCTGTGTGCCTCCATCGACTTCTCTGACAAAGCCCCTATTTTGCATGTTGCGCACCAAAAGTTGAACTTTTTCTTCTTATTCTTCGACTTTTTTGAACTGAACTTGCACTTTTCTTCAAGCCATCAGCATTGTCCTTTGTGCGTTCTTTCTCTGAAGTTACCAGAGATCCCACCCCTGATTTATTATCAGGCAATAATTCAACTCTTTGTTTTACCACTTGCTCCATGTCTATATTGTCGTTGGCTTCCAAAAGGTTGATAATTTTAGGTTTCTTTGGGAAAAGACCGATACTGTAGTTCTTTCCATTCCTCTGTGCTCGCAGAGCAGCTTCCTTGGACTTGTGTTTCTTTCTTTGTAGGTGATCATTCAGGCCACGCTCACTTGTCGCACTTACCTGGCAAAGTGCACAACTCCAGTCCTCTTTACAACTTTTCTTAGAAGCAGACGGAGGATTGCTGGTGACCTCCACTGGTGGTGTGATAGCTTTCCGTTTTGCTCCAGAGAGACTTATGTTAGGTACTGCAACATAATGCTCAAAAGAATATCATGAACAAGCACTGCTTGAAAATTTAACCTGATTAGTGGTGAAAGGTACTGAAAGCCTACTCATTATTAAATTTCATAAAATTTAGATAACTGATGAGAGCAACACTCGCTCATACTACACCAAATACAAAGTGCCACTACTGCAGGCACTTAGTGTCAGATTTCACACACATAATGACATAATGCAGATCAGTATAGTATAAACGTTTGGAACTTTTGCATTCTTTCTTTTTACAATTCAATTCCTTATTTTTTTTTGAATTTTTGTATTAATTGTATGTGGAAAAATTCGTATAAGACAGTTGTACGAATTCTGACGTGGCACGTGAAGTATGATACTGAGTCAAGTCCAGATAAATAGCCGATAAGATCCGAGCTGAGCCGGAAGCGTCGTACGCGTATGTGGTGCCGGTAACTCACAATGTCAGGTGAGTCGTTTTAGGTGAGTCGTTTGTATTGCAACGGACGACCATTACCAAACCGGTCACACGTTTTCCAACAAAGCATAAATGGCATTTATGAAGATACTAATTATCCAGTTATTACAACATTCATTTTCTTATTTTAATGAGTGCATATTTCATTGGGTGTGTAGTAAAAAAGCTCATGTATAAACAGAACACTGTTCCATTGTAAATCATCAAATTCAAGTTATTACAATACACTCTCTCAATCTGTGTCGATTACTGTGCTTTCATACTTGTTACGAAGAATTTGTCCAGAAATTTTCACAAGTCTCAGGTTAATTATCTCTTTACTTTGTCTTAGTATTATTTATTTGCAGTATATTACTATATTTCATCGCTTTATTCTTAAATCAGTCACTTGAGATTCATGTGTCCTTGACCACGTAAACAAATTCAACTGTACCCCGTAAAACATTAATATTGCACCACACCAGTGTCAGGCATAACTCGAAAGCGTATATCAAATTACCAGAAAACTCTGCCTAGACCTAAAATATGCACTGATTTATGTAAGTCTAGAGATAATAAGAGAGAACCTCAAACCATGCTTTCTCCCATATGGATTCCAATGGTTACTCACCTATTATGTCCATTTATCAATCTCTCTCTTCAGGACCATTTAATCCACATTAAATACATGGATTCCCCTTTCTACAAAGTTCCGGCTTGTTAATTAGTGTAAAGATTGGTCTCCCAATCGCCAGCCTTTACCTCCTCACAACTACCTCCCCTTCATGTCCACATTATGGCTGTCAAAGATAACAGAACAGCTAAATCCTACAACCCAACTCTGCTTCTCTACTGTAGAATATCACTTGCATGCAATACTTGACCTTACCAATTTTAAAAAAAGAGAACATCAGCTGCATGCAGATAATTTGTTTGATCTTCCTTTACTCTGCCGACTTTACATATATCCTTATTTATCTCATCCTAGTTTATTGGGGATGCCGATCTCTTCAGGTCTGCTGAATTTCTCCATCTCCGTTCAGGTTTGGCAGCAATGAATATTCTTTTGTTCTTTCTAATTCTCCTTGCTAGCCCTTCTATCCTTCTAATCTCTTTTTATTCTGGTAAGCAGGATAAGTTCTTTTTCTTTAATGACAGGGATAAGGTCATTCTCCCTGTATCTACACTATCTTCCTTTCTGGATTTAGGGGTTTGACATCTTGCTTTGTTGAGTTAGGTATTTTTTTCCCACAATGGTTGTGACCTGGCCGCTTGCATGCACCAGTATGGATGTCTACCGGTTCAATCCGGTCCGGACCGGTTGACCGGGACCGGATTGAACCGGTTTCGATCCGGTTACCGGTTCGGATTCCCGGGCCTACCGGATCGGTTTCTTATCGGATTTCTGATAGGCCCGTGCGGTTCCGGGTTGAACCGGTCGGACCGAATTTTTTTTAATTCCGAAAATGTAAACTAAATTCAAATTAAATATTTAATATAATATAGTTTTATATTTTATATTTTAAAATAAGATGTAAACTTTCGAACTTTCATTATTCATAAATTATAATGCTAAAAAGAGTACATAATGAAGTAATAATAATTTTATTTATATATTATGCATCCTTTTAACAAGTTCTTCGTAATTTATATGTTGACTGAATTGCTCCATAACTTTTAAATCTGGAGTATTAATTCCAGTCCCGCTATCGCTGTAACTTGTGCTCCCGTTTTCAAAATATTGTCAATTTCTTCATCTTTCGCAGAATCAACGTCTTCAATCCTTGATTTATTTTCTCTGATCGGATCTAATCCCTTAAGCAGACTAACACTTCTAATGTGGTTCCGCCCAATGAGTGACGTGTGTCTCCTATTTGGTCTCGTGCTTGGCTGAATGCACTTTCAGAAGTCACGGTTGAGATAGGCACATTAAGAACATCCCGTGCCATAGCTGCAAGTACCGAAAATTGCCTTTGTTATCCTGCCACCATTGTAAAGGTTGAAAGTTCTTCTTCGACTCCGTTGACTTTTGTAAATAAAAGTGCATTTCATCACAATTTCGACTTGTGGTTGCTTGTGTTGTTGTAAAAGTGCTCCAAATATCTAAAGATTCATTATCATCGTCTTCATCGAATCCTGCAGATGTAGAACTAGAAGGAATATTAGTAGCAGAGTTGTTATTTATCAAACAATGTAGCATAATATTCATATAATGTAGTTAAGTTACTATCAAGTTTACTTATTCAATTGAGATGAACTTTCTTCTCAACCTACTTCCATATAATTATATAAACTAAATATTAAATTATGACAATATAATTTTTTAATAGAAGGATTTAAGACTACACTAATACAATAAATATCGGGAATGAAAAAAATATTGTTTAAATTTTTTCAAATATAACTGTAACTGCAACTTTATATTTTATATTTGATTTTGAACCCCAAAGTAAATATGAAATTCAGCTATATGAGCTAAACCATTACAAACTGTTGGGTAATAAGATCCTGAAAATTCAACAGTAGTAATGTAAAATTTACATAATTTTTTTAAAAGTTCAGCAATTGATTTCCAATGTTCGTCGGTTAACATATGAATCACGTTCTTACAATGAGCATTTGAAACATATGTTACAAGGTCTTTATACTTATAACATTCTTTTAAAAATAAAAAAGTATAATTTCACCGTGTAACAATCTCACCTAACATGAATTTTGGTTTCAAATTAAATTGTTTACATTTTTCTTTAAATTCTATAATTCTATTTTTTCTATTATTACCTTGAATAACTCCAACAGCTCTTCGGACAAGAGATAATTCAGTTGCAAATAAATCAAGATCACTTTTAACAATTAAATTATAAATATGACAAGCACAACAAACATGAAATATAGCAGGAAGTGGTGGTTCTAATTTCGCCTTTAAAAGATCTACAACAGCAGTATTATTAGATGAATGATCGAATGATATAAAAAGTATTTTTTTATAAATATTATAATTTTTTGCATAAGCACAAATAGTTTCACTTATATATTTTCCAGTATGACTTTGATTCTCGTCATACGGAAAAACAATAATACGTTTTTCATTTTAAAATTTTCATCAATCCAATGACAAGTAATTGTTAAATAATCATAACCGTTTAAAGCATGCCCAATGTCTGAAGTAAAACTAACTAGACATGAAAGGTTAGCGAACAAATATTGCAAATAAATAACATAATCATTATAAAGTCTAAAAATATAGGATCTACAAGTACTACGAGGAACACCTTTAAATAAATGATTATATACTCTTTGAATATATGTAATTAAATATGAAGAAGAAGCAAAAACAAAAGGTAAACAACCTCCGACAACCATTTTTATTGCATCGACATTTGCATTTTAATAATCTTGCATCTTTTTAAATAATTTTTCTTTTAAATAATTAACCCGTTTTGCATTTTGTCAAACCAGTACAGTCCAAGACACAATCCGGATCAGTCCAGTCCACCATTCCATAAGCCCAACCATCAATTTTTAAATTTCAAACACCCATTTATTTTCCCCCCAAAACCAAACCTAAAACACTAAACTCTAATCCTACCCCTATATAATAAACATTACCTAATAAAGGAGGGGGGCAGCCCCACAGGATATATCAGCCGCACACCCCTATACTCCTCCTTTTCATTTTTTTAGGTCTCACCCTCTCATTCCCGTCACCGCCGCCCTTCGCCGGAGCTCCAAGCTCCGGCGAACCCCCTTGAAACACCTGCAGCCGCACCTCTACCCTCCATCGTTCCCGTCAAACACAATCACCCCACGCCCTGTCTCGCCGGAGGTGATGACCGGCGAGAACCCTCTTGTCGGACCCCCCACTTAACCACCGACGATGAACCACACCATCAACCACTGACCCTGGTTCCCGTCGATTCCACCATCGCGGGATCCCTGAGTTCCGGCGAACACCTTCGCCCTCTGCCCGTCGTCGATTAACCCCGTCGGCCACCACCACTGTGCAAACCCGCACCATCTCTCTCTGTGGCGTCGCTCCGGTATTCTTACCGTCGAAGTGACGCCGCCCCTTTCCCTGTCCGCTCTCCTGTTGTTACACCATTACTGTTTGTTTTGCATATTTTTGGTTGTTCGTTTGCAGTATTTCACATTATTTTATGATTTTATGTCTTACCGGAGTTCTAAAAACTCCGGTGACCTTGTTCTTGACTGCATTTTTGGGCATCGGTTGTTTTCTTGGTTAATGGGCTGATTATAACTTTTTGGGGCATCTTCTGGAGTTTTAAAACTCTGGCGACCATGGTTTGGCTTCGATTCGGTATCTACTGCATATCTTGGTTAACTGGACCGTTTTCTTAGTTATTTTTGTCTGGTCGGAATTTCGGCGATCTTGTTTGCTTCTTGTTTGGAAATCATTGTTAATGGTGTTTTAGATCGATTTGATTTTCGACGATATTTGGACTTTCGTGAATTATGTTCTTTGCATCATTTGCTTGTTTTGGACTGGTTTTTCTGATTTTTGGCTACCTTCAAACTCCGGCGATGTTCTAAAAAATTCTAGCATGTTCGTTGTGTTGCTGTTGCTGTTTCTACTGTTTTCATAATATTTCGGGCAGATTTTGACAATTTTGCCCCTTTGATTTATTTTTTATTAAACTGATTTAGAACAAATACTACACTGTTGGTATTGACTGATTTGAACATGATACTACACTCGCCTGGCCGAAGAAGGATTTATCCGTCGATCTGGAGGCCTCCATGGTAAGCGAGACGGAATATGTGGGTGAGGAGGAAAGTGAAAAGATTAGGCGAGAATGCATAGTATCGTTCACCGGGAGGTGAGTCGACCGCAGTCGAAGCGATATTGGCTTCTCATGTCTTAGTATCCCGGGTTGCCAACTTTTCAGTTTTTTGAGCTCTGGAACCTCTGTTTCTGCCCTCTTTTCGCTTCTTCTCGCCAATGTGTCACTTTAAACCATTGTGACTCAAAAGAAAGAAAATATATCCTAACACGACACATATTTGTACAAAAATGGGCAAAAGACTAATTAAAAATGACTCAAAAGATGAATATAAAATACACCAATCAATTATCCGATCAAACCTAGGTTAATTATTTATCAGCTTTAGAAAAACATGTACTGACAAGAAAGTTTAAAAGTATTGTGACGGACCTAAAAATAAATAAACTAGCAATTTCCGATTTTAATCTACTCTCTTAATTATTAATTCTAAGTCTATCTATTCTAAAAAACATTTTAAATAATTACAATTACAATAAAATGCAATACATAATAAATTAAAGACTGAATTTAAATACATCAACAAAAATAAATATTCGAAGGGTATCTTCTTGAAATGCATCTCCGAGTACCTGTATAACACTTAGTAAAAGTATTAGTAAGGGAATAAATAACTATCACAACAATGACAAAAATTAATAAGTAAATCAAAAATAAAACTCGTCTTTTATACAGGGAAGACCTTGGAAATTAGACGGAGATTTCTTCATCGACCAGTGTAGTATCATGTTCAAATCAGTAAAATATCAATAGTGTAATATCTGTTCTTTAAGAATCAGTTTAATAAAAATAAAGGGGCAAAATCGTCTGACAGTCCGGAACCGACAGACAATAGTGGTTCTCGCCGGAAAGTCGACCAAAGCCCCAACAAAAACATAAAATATCAGTAACAAAAAATGGAGCAAAATCAGTCCACCAAAAATGGCCAAAAATCAGTAGAACAATAGCCAAAATTAGCCCGCAAAATGGCCAAAACAGGTCCGAAAAATGGCCGAAAGTCAGTCCAAAATCAGTAGCAACACAGCCGAAAATCAATAGCGAAATGGCCAAAAGATCGGTAGTAACATAGCAAAACCGGTCCGCCAAAATCAACAACTATCAAGAGCAGTGATAAACATGGCCGCGGTCGACGCAATATCGCCGAAAAAACACAAAATCAGTAGATTAGCGACAAAATAAAGGAACCTGATTCGCCGAAAAATAACAAGACAACCCAATATAATCGCAATAGCAAAAATAAATAATAGAGAACAATCGTAGTCCAACAAAAATAAAATATACCAAAATAGAAAGAGAATAATACAGCGTCGCCGGAGTTTTAAAACTCCGACAAGATATCATACAAACTCAAAAAAAATCAGTCCAACATCATCCACAAGGTAAAGGGGAAGGGGTCAGCGTCGCCTCGTTGACAAGATACCGGAGCGACGCCGTCATAGTGTAAGGGTGTTCGACGGTGAGCAGGGAGCAGTGGGGTCGACGGGTTCGTGGTGGTGTTTAGAGACTGAAGTAGTGGGTAGAGGGTGTGATGGTGGTTAAATGAAGATGATAGAAATGGGGAGTTCAAGAGAGACGTGCGGCTGTTGTTGTCTAGTGTGTGTGTGTGTCTATGGAGGGATCAGGGAGATGAAAATGAGTGAGTAAAAAATCTGCAAGGGGGAGTGGTAAAATGAGATGGTGTGGCGCTGGGGAGTTTTGAAAAAGAGAGGGGGAATGTATTTTATTTATAGGGAATTTTAGGTTAATGTTTAGGGTTTTTGTTTTTTGGGGGGAAAAAGATGAAAATGGTTTTGGGCTTTATTTTTGGGCCTCTGTTTTTGGGGGAATTAGACTGATTTTTATGGGTTGGGTAAAAGGAAATAAAATGTTATTTGAATGAAATGATTTGGTTAAAATATGAAAGAGGTTTATTATTTAAAAGAAAAATTATTTAGAGAGATGCAAAATTATTAAAATAAAATGACGGTGTAATAATAATAAAAATAATATTAAGAAAGACCTAATGCTTAATTTAAAAAATAAAAGATGCGATGCCATTTTTGTTTAAAAAAAACATAAAATATTAGGTAAAAATATGCAGAAATAATGATTAAAATGCGGTGTTAAAAAATACTTAAAATTACAATAAATAATGAAAAGATGGGTAAAATTGGGTGTCAACATCATTCATATCGAAACATCGTTTCAACATACTCTTAGTCTCTAGGATCAACCTAGGACTTCTTCATGTGATCAACATGTCGTCTACGTAAAGGTACATCATGATGAACGAGTCAGAATTACCTTTCATGTAGACACATTTGTCATACTCATTAATGGAGAAACCCTTCGATAGTAGAGAACTATCACGATTTTTTCACCATTGCTTCGGGGATTGTTTTAGCCCGCACAGAGATTTGACAAGTCAACAGACTTTCTTCTCTTCCCTGGAACCACATACCCCTCGGGTTGTTTCGTATTACTTTCTTCTTCCACTTTTGGACTGTTTGGTTTTCCAATTGTTGGCTTCTAGCTTCAGAGTCAATGTTTCTGTAGTCAGATTCATTATTTCTATTTTATCTGAAACTTTCAGGACCAAAATGTAAACAGGGACCATAATGGAAGTTCAGGAAGAAGCCCAAAAGTCCATCAAACCAACTCTCCGGTTAGGAAGGCTGTCTCAATCATCCATGTCACGCAAGACTGTAATTACCCTGGATGTTAAGCTATTCACAGTGGAGCACATATCCAAGTAGTCGAGACCTTATACTCATCAGTAGATCCATCTACTTTATACTCACTTTGAGTATCCACTTTTACAACTCAGAGGTTCTTTTTCCGGAGGAAGATCAACTATCACACAAGTGTGATTTTATCTGATAAAGTCTATTTCTCTCTTTTAGCTTATTTCCAAAGCAGTGCTTGTGGAGATGATGATTGTTTCTTAATTGTCCATGGTTCTTTCTCAACCATATAAGCTAGTAGGCCTGGAATAAGTCTTTATCCCCTCTTTTTGCTCTGTCTCGGTTCAACATCTAGAATTTCTGAGTTCTGTAGATCTGAAACATTAAGTTCTGGATAGTCAGCAACTTTCGAGTCCAGTAGATCTAGAACATCTAGTTCCGTACAATCAGGCACTCGCGGGTTCTTGTTAACCTTGGGCAAATACTACCTTTTTCCTTCTTAAGGAAAGTCATCTTCAAAGAATTCACCATTTGATACCAAGATGCGATACATACTACTGTTATTTGCAGATCCAGTGGATATACAATCTACAGTCTTAGGTTCAATATTGACCTGCTTTGGTTTAGGTACTTCAACCCTAGCCACACTACCTCATATCACAACATTTGTATATGAGATTTTTTCCATGCTTCACATGGAGGATTATCCTTATCCTTATACAGAGTTCTCGTTAAAACTCGTATTAGCAGTAATGATCGCCTTGCCCCACATATCTTTGGCATATGGATCTGCGCTTGGCTAACACCGTTAGACTGAGGTGAGTAAGGAGCAGTCGTTTGATAAATGATGGTTTGCATTCTCCATCTCTATCACTACGAATTCCTCAATCCGTAGGCTTTTCATCTTCTGCTTTGTTGCGCTCATCCGCTTCAATAGCTTCATCTTTGATTTTCAACAAACAAATGATGCAATATGTTGTACCATCGTCAATGAAGGTCACAACGTATTTTTCTCCCCCCTCTATTTGTACAAGCTTCAAAACACCCACGTAGGTATGACTAAGTTATAGAGGAGTGACATTTCTTTCGTTATTCCTTTGACGGAATGGAAAGATGATTTTGCCTCTTTGCCTACCTCACATTTGTATTGAGGGTTTACGTCGCCAGAAGGCAACAATCTCAACTTAGTTAGCTCTTGAATGACTTTCTATTTAACGTGTCTTAATCTATGAAGACATAGATGCACAGATTACAAATATATCATCCATTTGGCTACAGTCTTACTGTATCATTCTTAGTTATTATAGACTTATTGGACTAGACTCAAACCATCTTGACCAACATCGTCATTGAAACCAAGTTTGGGATATATATCACCTGTTGTTAGAGGGATCCCATTCTGTGAAGTCCTTTGAGGACAACCTCTTCAATTCATTTTACTTTGAAGGTGGCGTTGCTTCACATGAACAACCTCTTGCCCGTGGTTAGGGCCAACTGGATCGTATGAGATATAGATATTCTGGCCCACTATAGTTGCCTTGGCAGACTGAGTGTCCAATTTATGCCTTTCTTTTGGCCTTCAGACCATTGAAGATCTGGAAACTCTAGTCCACTACAGTCGCCCTGAGTGTCCAATATCATCCTATCTTGACGGATCTAGCCCACTTCAATCGCCCGTAGGCATTGTATGACTGGGTGTCCACTACTATCCTGTCAAAAGACAGATCTTATGTCGGAAACGGTGACATGTTTGTCTCTAGTCCTCTAGTCCTTGTATTTAGTCCTCTAGTCATTTCCCTTGAGATTGGTGCCCGGAAAATTCCTGGCGCTTACTTAGGATTGTCCATAAATCCAATTTATTACAACCTAAGTCCATATCTTTTAAACCGTTATTTACAATAGTCCAATCTTTAAATGGGAAGAAAAGTGAGATTAAACTTCTGATTTTAAAGTGTAGAGAATATAACTCTTAACAAAAACACTTCATATTCCTAGCCTTGTTTTATTCACTTTTATTTAGAAATTATCTTTTAATCTCATTTTTGACAAGGAAGAATAAATGACTTATACCTTTGCGATCTGGCCCACATCAGTCACTTCGTTGATCTGAGTATTCAAATCCTCCTTACCATTCTTCGGATCATTTGTCTGGGACAGATGTAGACCTTCTGCTGCAAGATAGAACATCATCTTCAGCTTTCTCCTCTTGTCCCAATTAATATCCTCCACCTCTTGTGGGTGCTTGTTTCCACCACTCTCGGGAGCGGTAACATCAACTCTTCCTTGACCCTTATCCTTGATAGCATGACTATCAGCAGTATCATCAAGTTCAACATCAGATCCAGAGGTCCCACCTTTGACTGAGACATATTTATAATTGTCGTCAAAGAGAAAGCCAAAACTAGGACCAGATTTGAAACCTTTGTTGTTGACAGAGACAGTGTTAGAACTGTTAACAGAACTGTCAATAGAACAATTTTCATTAAGAAAACCACAGCTAGATTTAAGACTATATCTACTGGCGAACATCTTTCTAGCACTAGTACAAATAATGTCTTAAGATTGTGAGTTACAATGAATGTACGGGAATAGTATACAACTACTACTAGTGCTTCGAAAGGATAAACTCTAATGATTTACAATACAACAGGCTTGAAGCCTAACAAGAGTTGTGACAAAAACAACAAGTTTGATGATCTTGGTCTTCGTTCTTGGATGTTCTTGAGTCCGTCCTGAGTCTTCGTTCCAATTGCATCAAACTCTTAGATCTTGATAGCCTGAAACCAAGAGACACTAAATTTGATAGCGTTATAGTTGTGCTGCTGAGTCGAGCGATATTCACTCTGTCCTTCAGACATTATTGCCCCGTATATATCCTTTTACGATATGGGAAACTGTCTCCCAAGATAAAACATCAACTAAACAAATGAGCAAAAGAAACTCAAGTGTTTCTCAAGAAGAACCTTTGAATGTGTGAAAGTATGCTAGAGAGGAAGAAGTTCAGAAAAATCTGAACTAAACAAGAGTGAAGTGTCTTCTTCAATTGAGCCTAAGGGCTCAATTTATAGTGTGTATAAGATGACCTCTCATCTAGCCAAATAATGGCAATCAATGACCATGTAATGACACTTATTGAGAGGTGTTATTCAGCCAAATAATGGCTGAATTCAAGTGTCAAGTAATGGAGGATCAATGTTCCAAAACCAGCCCAAAAGTTAGAAACTTTCCATCTTCTGTCTACCACACTGCCTCCGAAGAGCCACGACACCGCAACTCTAGTGACCAAAACCAACATTAGCACCGCGGCTCCGACAGTTCTGCGCCGCGGCCCTTCGAGGCTCTGCGGTGATTTCCGGCTCGTTTCATCTTTTACACGTCGTATACTTCTTCCTTCATTTACCAACCTGGAACACGTGTTATTTAACCAATGACCGTCCATCATTTCAAGTCTAAAATATTTACTCATGTACCAATATCTCTTTCACTAATAAAATTTACGATACTTGACACTATGTGTGCACGTGTGTGGAAATGACATTTCCGACGTGCGGGTGATCGGTGTATTTTATATACACTTTTTGAGTCAGTTTTAGTTAGTCTTTTGTCCCTTTTTGTACAAATAAGTGTTGTATTAGGATAATTTTCCTTTCTTTTGAGTCAAAGTGGTTAAAATGGCCAAATGGCGGAAAAGAAGCTAAAGAGAGCAAAAGAGGAGGTTCCAGAGCTAAAAACAGAGAAAGTGGCGAACGAGGCAAAAACCCGGACCAGCGCCACGGCGCCTCCTGTCGAAGCGAGGCGCGGCGCCAATATCGAGAGATCTTGCGAAGTCCCAGCGCGGCGCTCATGCCAACAAGCGGGCGCGCGCCTAATATCCAGAGAGGCTACAGAAGTGGCGTGCGCGGCGCCCATGCATACGAGATCGGCGCGCGCCAAATCACCCGGTACCACGAAGTTCGTGGCGCCATGCGCTGCGGCGCCGACGCTGAAAAATCGAGGTTTTGACGATTTTAGGCGGACTGCGAGGAAAAGAGAGAGGCGGTTTTCAGCTTATAAAAGGAGAACCCTAGGCAGATTTTAAGGGTTCCCTTTCTTGCACAACACAAGATTTTCTTGCTTGGAGATTGGAGACCTAAACTTAGTAATTTCTTTCCTTTTTCTTTTCTTTATTTCAGTTTTTGCATGATGAACTTTGAATTAGTTCTTATCATATCTATGGCTAGGAACTAATTCTATTATGGGGCTTTCCATGTTGATTCACTAGAAACTTATGTTATGAATTAATACATGTTTATGGTTATTATTCTTCTTTGAGAGATCTATCCAATAATTGTGTTGAATGCTTGGTAATTAATTGACAACTAATTATACTTATATGATTTCTAATTTACTTCGAAAGGAGAGATTGTGAATATGCTGTAAGTTGGGTAGACATTTTTGGATTGGGGATGAAAATACCTCAATTATTTATGTAGCGTTAATGAGAGGCTTAAAAACCCTAATTTTGCGCATGGTGCGTGACGGTTAACTAGGTTTTTGTTCTTAATCCTCCTATAGAGTTATCCTTATCACCGAAAGGTAGGTAAGGTGCAATCAGTTGAGTGTTTATATATCCTTAACGGGAATATAAAACGATTTCGTAAACCTGCTTTCTCCGAGAGAAGAAGACCATAAGTCGTTGTATTAATAAATAACATAAGCGGATAGTTGAGGAGACATGGAAGCCCTATTCCCATCACAACTGAAGTAAACTCATTAGATAACTCAGTCTTTATAATTCTTAGTTATAAACAACAAAATCAAATATCAATTTACCAAATAGATACCAAAAGATAGATAGTTGGTACTTGAACCCTAATCTTTGTGGACGATATTCAGTCTTACCAGGACTATATTACTTGTCACGATAACGTGCACTTGCGTTAAAGTGTGTGCATCTTTTCGCGCATCAAGTTTTTGGCGCCGTTGCCGGGGATTAGGCATAGTTCAATATCAAATTTATCTATTTTTAATTTCTAATTTGGTGTCTATTTTATTTTACTTTTACGACTTTATTTTTTATTTATTTCTTTACATTGTTTATTTTATTTTCCTTTTGTACAAACAAGTGTGCCGTGATTCGTTGTTGGTTTTGATTCATCTCAGGAACCCTTTTAGATATGGATTTTTACTGTCAATATGATAGAGAGCCAACCATAGAGGAAGAGAGGGAGGAATTACGAGAAGCTATACTCAGTTTCACGAGGTACCAAAATCAGTTCATGGACGAAACGAGAATGGCCATGAAGAAGTTGGAAACGCAAATAGCAGAACTCGCGATCATATTCAACAGCGAAACACAAGAAGAGCAATCTGCACCTGGGGTAGGCAATGAGGAAACACAATGTCAGACAATTGACCTGACGGATGCCGAATCAGGGGAGATAGAGAGTTCGCAGCAGCAGCAGCGCCGCGACGCCGATGAGCAGGGCCGCGGCGTCGAAGATTTTGAGACAGTCTGCGAGAGTGGCCAGCGCTGAACCAATCGAGAATTCTGCAGAAGTTGTAGCAACTGCACCCCAGGTGATAATACCATATCCCCAGAAGTTAAAAACATGTACTCTTGACAAGCAATTCTCTAGATTCGTGGAGGTCCTCAACAATTGCAACTCAATATCCCGTTTGCTGAAGCATTAGAGCAAATGCCGAGCTACGTCAAGTTCATGA
This sequence comes from Przewalskia tangutica, assembly GCA_029844215.1. NCBI lineage: Eukaryota > Viridiplantae > Streptophyta > Magnoliopsida > Solanales > Solanaceae > Przewalskia > Przewalskia tangutica. The sequence goes on from CM056718.1 coordinate 143,346,166, forward strand.
AGGATGTGCTTAGCAAAAAGTGGAGGATAGAAGACTACGAAACAGTGATGTTGACTGAGGAATGTAGTGCCATCCTCCAGAGACAACTACCTCAGAAGTTACAAGATCCAGGGAGCTTCACCATCCCATGCACCATTGGAAAGTTTGAATGTCAGAAAGCATTGTGCGACTTGGGAGCAGGCATAAATCTGATGCCTTATCTAGTTTTCTGCAAACTAGGAATGGGAGAAGTAAAACCTACAAACATCACTTTGCAGTTAGCTGACCGCTCAATAGTTCATCCTAGAGGAGTCATCGAAGATGTATTAGTGAAGGTGGACAAGTTCATCTTTCCCGCCGACTTCGTTATCTTAGACATACAAGATAACGATGGAATCCCCATCATACTTGGCAGACCCTTCTTAGCCACAGGACAGGCTCTCATTGATGTTCACAAAGGGGAGTTGAAGCTTCGAGTAGATGAAGAAGAGGTGATTTTCAATGTCTTTCAAGCAGCAACTTTTCCAGATGCCAAGGAAAACTGCTCAGCCATTGATCTTATCGAAGAAGCAGCGTCAGCCAAGGAGTTCGGACATGGTGATACGCTTGAAGAAGTACTGACCAAATGGGATAATGATAGTAGAAACGATCCAGATCTGATGGAGGATGCAAATTGGATGAGTGTTTATGGAAAATGGGATACGATGAAGTATGAAGAGCTTGGACAGATGCCAGAAAGATCATTACCATCCACAGAGAAGGCTCCAGAGTTAGAGTTAAAAACCCTACCCAATCATCTACAATACCAATACCTAGGTGAGGAGAAAACCTTACCAGTGATCATTTCATGCCACCTATCCACCGAAGAGATTGATAAACTGCTAAGAGTACTGAAGAATCACAAGCGGGCAATCGGATGGACATTAGCAGACATAAAAGGGATAAGTCCGTCAACGGTAATGCATAAGATCCGTCTAGATGAGGAGAGCAGACCATCCATCGAAGCCCAAAGGCGACTAAACCCAAACATGAAAGAGGTAGTCAGAAAGGAAATCCTAAAATGGCTCGATGCAGGAGTAATTTACCCTATTTCTGACAGCACATGGGTAAGTCCAGTACAAGTGGTGCCTAAAAAGGGTGGAATGACAGTGGTGACCAACGAAAGGAACGAACTCATTCCTTCTAGAACAGTCACTGGATGGCGAATCTGCATTGACTATCGCAAGTTGAACAAGGCAACCAGAAAAGACCACTTTCCGTTGCCATTTCTAGATCAAATGTTGGACAGACTTGCAGGGCATAACTACTACTGCTTTTTGGATGGATACTCAGGGTATCACCAGATTGCAATAACACCAGAAGATCAGGAAAAGACAACATTCACTTGTCCTTTTGGTACATTTGCATTTAGAAGGATGCCATTCGGACTTTGCAATGCACCTGCAACGTTTCAGAGGTGTATGATGGCAATTTTCTCAGACATGGTGGAGAAGACTATAGAGATCTTTATGGATGACTTTTCGGTCTTTGGAGCATCGTTCGATGAGTGTTTAAGGCACCTAGAAGCAGTGTTAAGCCGATGTGAAGAGTCTAACCTCGTGCTAAACTGGGAGAAGTGTCACTTCATGGTAACAGAGGGGATTGTCTTGGGACACAAAATATCAAGCCAAGGTATTGAGGTGGACAAAGCAAAGATTTCAGTGATCGAAAATCTACCACCTCCAGTATCAACAAAAGGAGTCAGAAGTTTCCTTGGACATGCAGGTTTCTATAGAAGATTCATCAAGGATTTTTCAAAGGTCTCAAAGCCTCTTTCCACATTGCTAATGACGGGGGTTGCCTTCAATAAAGAATTCTTATCCGCATTTCAGACGCTCAAGGAGAAGCTTATTTCAGCACCCATAGTCATTGCACCAAACTGGGAGCTCCCATTTGAACTAATGTGCGATGCAAGCGATTATGCAGTGGGAGCAGTGCTTGGACAGAGAATTGACAAGATATTTAGATCCATTTACTATGCTAGTAAAACTCTAAATGACGCACAGTTAAATTATGCAACTACCGAAAAGGAACTACTAGCTATAGTATATGCATTTGAGAAATTCAGGCCATACTTGATTGGGAATAAGGTGATAGTATACACTGACCACTCTGCTATAAAATACTTGATGACAAAGAAGGATGCAAAGCCTCGCCTCATTCGATGGGTCCTGCTTCTACAAGAATTCGACGTGGAGATTCGTGATAAGAAAGGAACAGAGAATTCAGTTGCAGACCACTTGTCAAGACTGGAGAACAGAGAGAGCCAGAACACCAAGGATGTGCAAATAAATGATCACTTTCCAGACGAACAACTATTTCAAGTAAGTATGAATTCTAATTTACCTTGGTACGCTGATTTTGTTAACTTTCTTGCAGCTAAGGTACTACCCCCAGACTTGTCAAGACAGCAAGTGAAGAGGTTTTATTCAGAAGTAAAGCATTACTATTAGGAGGAACCTATGTTATACAAACACTGTGCCGATCAAGTCATCAGGCGATGTATACCAGAGGAAGAGATGCACCAGGTTCTCACCCATTGCCACACCCTATCATGTGGTGGACACTTTGGGGCATCAAGAACAGCGGCAAATGTACTGCAATGCAGATTCTATTGGCCAACACTTTTCAAGGATGCCCATACCTTTGTGAAGAAATGTGATAGTTGCCAGAGAACAGGGAACATCTCAAGACGAAACGAGATGCCTTCGCAAGGGATATTGGAAGTAGAACTCTTTGACGTGTGGGGAATCGATTTCATGGGACCATTCCCGCCATCCTTTGGAAATCAATATATCCTTCTGGCGGTAGACTATGTGTCCAAATGGGTAGAAGCAGTGGCCAAAAAGAGAACGATGAAGACTGCTCAAAAATTCCTTCAAAAGAATATTTTCACAAGGTTCGGCACTCAAGAGCCATCATCGATGTGAAGGAAGTCACTTTTGCAACAAGCGGTGAATTCATTGCTCTCCGATATGGAGTCTACCATCGCACTACAACCGCCTACCACCTCAAGCTAATGGGCGCGAAGTGTCAAATAGAAGTGAAGAGCATATTGGAAAAGACGGTGAATGGCTCGAGGAAGGATCGGTCTATCAAACTGGATGACGACATGGGCATACCGACAGATTCAAAACACCAATTGGTATGTCACCTTATAAATTAGTTTTTGGTAAAGCATGTCATTTGCCAAGAGAATTGGAACACAGGCGTATTGAGCAATGAAGAAGTTAAACATGGACGCCACTTGACAGCGACGGGGCGGAGGCTACTACAGCTAAATGAGTTAGAGGAATTCCGGCACAATGCCTATGAGAATGCAAAGATCTACAAGGAACGAACGAAAGCATGGCACGACAAGAAATTGATACCGAAATACTTTCAAGAAGGACAACAAGTGCTTTTATTCAACTCAAGATTGAGATTATTTCCAGGCAAGTTAAAATCACGTTGGACAGGACCATACACGGTGGTAAGAGTATTCCCATATGGTGCGATTGAAATAAAAGGGAGAGAGGGAGCTTCCTTCAAGGTAAACGGACAGAGGTTAAAACCCTATCTGATCAATGAAATGGAATACATGAACTTAGTAACCTCTCATACCTTAGAATAATAAGGAACTTGCGTCCGGCTAAAAGACGTTAAAGACAGCGCTACTTGGGAGGCAACCCAACGTTTTCAATTATGTTATTTCAATTCCTGTCTTTAGTTTATTTTATTTTGTCTTGAACAGTCTCACGGTCTTGGGTTCTTGTATGTTGTGTTGACAGTGAAAGCGAGGACTTGGAAGGCGAAGAATCAAGCAGGATCTCGTAAAATCGCGAGCGCCGCTCCCGTAGCGGTCGCTACGCCAAAAGATCAGAAGACGCCCAGAGGTCTGAGCGCCACGGCTCCCATTTGCAGGGCCGCGGCGCAGAAGTTCGTAACCAAAGACAGAGTTTGGCGCGCGCGCCATTTCTGGCCATGGCGCCACAACGGAAAATATGAATTCTGAAAGACGCCCTGATCCGAAGGCCCTGTCGCCAAATCAAACACCAAGAGCTCTCCTCCCCTCACAGAATTCAAAGTACTATCCACCGCCACCACCATCATTTTAGCCAAAGTCTGTAAGTGTCTTATTCCTTTTATTGTCTTTGAGTCTACACACATTGGGGACAATGTGTGATTTAAGTTTGGGGGTGTTTTATTTGTGTCTTGTTTTATTTGTGTCATGTTATGTTTTATTTAAGTCTTTTGATTGTTTTTATGTATTTTTGAGTCACAATTTTTTTTTTGAGTCATAATTGCCTGTCAAAGATCATGTATGCTGTAGTTGCTAGAAATACCTAGTGAAGGAAGATGGAATAATGTAATGGAATAAAAGCAACTATCTAAACACTTAGGTTAGATATGCCAAAAACTCACAGAATCTGTCTATTTGGAGTTTCTTGCTTGAATTATGCATGCTAAATAATGAATACTTATGTGTTATGATTGCTTGCTATTTGAGGCGAGATAGTTAGGATATGCATGCTAGAGAGATGACTTAGACATTTCTTTGATAGCCAATTCTTACCACTCTTTTCTATCCCGGACTTTAAAAGTATCCCTAGTCAGCCCCATTGAGCCTAAAAATTGAAACTTCTTCTTTGACACCCTATATTCCCACAAATTGTGCCATAAGTAAAAATGTGAAGTAGTGGAATAAAATGTGTTAAAAAAGAGACAAAAAGAGTGAATGAGCTTGTTGCACCCCAATAAAAAAGTAATAAGATATAGGCAAAAACCTAAGTTTGGGGGTGCTTGTCATTATTATATACTTCACTCTCCCAAAACAAAAGAGGGAAAAGATAGAATCAAAGTGAAGGAAAGAACACAAAGAAAAAGGGAAATACTGAAAAGCTAAAGAGCTTATGGTACACGAAATGAGCCTAAAATGCCTATTTTTACCTACCTATACCTAAGCCTACATTACAGCCCTTAAAGTCCTGAAGATCTCTTTTATGCATACCCAGGATTAGTGGAGAATAGCAAGTAAGCATGCCATTAGGATTTTTGAATTTATATGCATGATTGAGTATATTGACTTCCATTAAGCATGATGAATATGAGTTTGCGAAATATCTAGCTTAATGTGTTTAGTGTGCTAAAAATTTCATGTTATATGTTCCTGCATATTATTCTGCTAACCTTCATGTTTTTCCAGTTAACACTAATGCAGCAAAGTGATCAATGACAGTGAGTCTTTTATTTTTCGTTTCTTTGAGTCTTTTATTTCTTTCTTTCTATCTTTGCTCGAGGGCGAGCAAAGGTTAAGTTTGGGGGTATTTGATCGGTATATTTTATATACACTTTTTGAGTCAGTTTTAGTTAGTCTTTTGTCCCTTTTTGTACAAATAAGTGTTGTATTAGGATAGTTTTCCTTTCTTTTGAGTCAAAGTGGTTAAAATGGCCAAATGGCGGAAAAGGAGCTAAAGAGGGCAAAAGAGGAGGTTCCAGAGCTAAAAACAGAGAAAGTGGCGAACGAGGCAAAAGCGAACCAGCGCGGCCTCTCCTGCGATCGAAGCGGGGCGCGCAATATCCAGAGATCCGCGAAGTCCCAGCGCCGCGGCGCCTCATGCCAACAAAAGCAGGGTCGCGGCGCCTAATATCCAGAGAGGCTACAGAAGGCGTGCGCGACGCCTTGTGACAGCAGAGACGGGCGCGCGCCAAATCACCGGTACCACGAGATTCCGGCCAGCGGCTAAAGCGGCCATGGCGCGGAAAAATCGTGGTTTTGACGAATTTACAGGCCAGCTGCGAGGAAAAGAGAGAGGCGGTTTTTCTATAAAAGGAGAACCCTAGGCAGATTTTAAGGGTTCCCTTTCTTGCACAACACAAGATTTTCTTGCTTGGAGATTGGAGACCTAAACTTAGTAATTTCTTTCCTTTTTCTTTTCTTTATTTAAGTTTTTGCATGATGAACTTTGAATTAGTTCTTGTCATATCTATGGCTAGGAACTAATTCTATTATAGGGCTTTCCATGTTGATTCACTAGAAACTTATGTTATGAATTAATACATGTTTATGGTTATTATTCTTCTTTGAGAGATCTATCCAATAATTGTGTTGAATTCTTGGTAATTAATTGACAACTAATTATCCTTATATGATTTCTAATTTACTTCGAAAGGAGAGATTGTGAATATGTTGTAAGTTGGGTAGACATTCTTGGATTGGGGATGAAAATACCTCAATTATTTATGTAGCGTTAATGATAGGCTTAAAAACCCTAATTTTGCGCATGGTGCGTGACGGTTAACTAGGTTTTTGTTCTTAATCCTCCTATAGAGTTATCCTTATCACCGAAAGGTAGGTAATGTGCAATACTGGGGTTGAGTGTTTATATATCCTTAACGGGAATATAAAACGATTTCGTAAACCTGCTTTCTCCGAGAGAAGAAGACCATAAGTCGTTGTATTAATAAATAACATAAGCGGATAGTTGAGGAGACATAGAAGCCCTATTCCCATCACAACTGAAGTAAACTCATTAGATAAATTAGTCTTTATAATTCTTAGTTATAAACAACAAAATCAAATATCAATTTACCAAATAGATACCAAAAGATAGATAGTTGGTACTTGAACCCTAATCCTTGTTGACGATATTCGGTCTTACCAGGACTATATTACTTGTCACGATAACGTGCACTTGCGTTAAAGTGTGTGCATCTTTTCGCGCATCAGCGGGATCCCAATAGTTCGAGTCATAAATAATGGGATAATCTTAATTCCACATTAGTAAATTTTCAACACAACTCATATTAACAGTAGTAGAATCCCTGTACAATCTCATCACCATAATTATAAATATTATGTATATATTTAGATTACATAATTATGGTAAGACTAGGATACATATGGTAAACCTAGATTTGTATTGTATTAGGATTAATATTTTACTACTATATATATACATTTTAGTGTAAAAATTCCTCAAGGAGACTGAGATATTCTCACATGGCATCAGCCTAAACCTTGATTCTCGGCCAAATACATCTCTACGTCGCAACCTCTATTCTCGATAAAAAACAATGAGATTTGAAAATCTTTTTGCTTTCCTCCTCTTCATTCCCTGTTTTATTACCAACAAACAATAACCATTACTATGACTTCACAATCAGCCTCAACCTCCTCTGTTGTCGATCCCAAACCATCTTTTTCACCCTCAACTCATCCAACTCTCGTGATCACAAACATCAAGAACTTCATTCCCATAAATCTTGATCAAGAACACGGGCAGTATTCCACATGAGTTGGTCGGGAATGACAGCTAGCAATCACATATGTTCTATTTCGGGTTAAACTTTGAAATCGAGCAAGAACAGGAACCAGTGAGGGGCCTCTACTCGGAGGATCTGGCAGATTAAATACCATAGAGGTGTCAGATGTAGGAAGATCCACAACAAAAGATCTCAAGCTTACCTGTTGTAGACCAAACAGTCTCAAGGAATAAGTATACCTAGTGTTGACACCCAATTTTGACCCATCTTTTAGTCATTTCTTGCAATTTTAAGCATTTTAGAATACCGCATTTTAATAATCATTTTTTGCATTATTGTATATTTTTTACCTAACATTTTATGTTGTTTTATTTTTTGTAAATTGACATCATGTTTTTACTTTAATTAGGTATTAAATTTTTTCAAATATTATGTTTTATTGTTGCGCGATCGTTTTATTTTACTAATTTTGCATCTCTTTAAATAATTAATTGACATCCCGTCTTTACTTTTAATTGGGCATTAAATATTTGTTAAATATTGTATTTTTATTATTATTGCATCGACATTTGCATTTTAATAATTTTGCATCTTTTAAATAATTTTTTCTTTTAAATAATGAACCCGTTTTGCATTTTTATCGAATCAGTCCAAACCGCCAAAAACTGAGGCCCAAAAATGAGGCCCAGTACACCTTTCATCTTTTCCTTCAATACCCAAAACCCAAACCCTAAACCTAATCTCACACTATAAATAAACCAATTCCCTACCCTAAAAAATCCCCCCTCAGCCGCAACACTCCCCTCTCTTTACCTCACCAGCCGCCCAAGCAGTCAGCCGCACACCTAAAAGACTCCCCTCCCCTTTTATTTTCTAAATTGTTCCTTCCTCTCTAAAAACCATCCGAACCACCCCTAATCCCTCTCACCATCGCCGCCCTGGAGCTCCGACGAACTCCATCACCTTCACCCACTGCTTCTCACCATCCCGTCGCCCAAGCCCATCAGCTCCGGCAAACCAAACCTCAATCCCCGAACCTGTCGCCTACACCACCGTAACTCCGACGAAGTCACGCCGCCGGAGTTCGAACACCAACCCCGTCGTTGAACCAAACCTCCAGCGAACCTCCACCACAACCGTCGAACCCACTGCCTCGTCGCCACTGAACCACCGTCGAATCCACTGCCTCTTCGCCACTGAACCATCGTCGACCACCACTGTTCCGCACCTCAATCCACGGTGGCGCCGCCAGATCTCACCGCAGGCGACGCCTCCTCTTGGATTTTTGTGTTGTCGAACTGGCCGGAGTTCAAACTCCGGCGACGTTTGTTATTCCTACTTCTGTTTCACTTATTATGTTGTTGGAAATATATTTGCGGTCTTGAATCTGGAGGAGTTTTTAAACTCCGGCGACGTATTGTTGCTATTTCTCTTGTTGGTTGTTTTATCCACTATTACCATGGCTATTTTTCGGCGAACTCGCTGTTGTTTCCACTGGTTTCTGGACCATTTTTGTTTTCTATATTGTTGTCACTGCTTCTGATTTTGTTGGGTTGATTCTGCATTGTTGGGATTATTCCGACGAACTCGTTGTTGTTTTCACTAGTTTCTGGACCATTTTTGTTTTCTATATTGTTGTCACTGCTTCTGGTTTTTGTTGAACTGATTCAGCTTTGTTTTGACTTCCTCCGTCAATGTCCTAATGTTCTTCGACCATTGTTGACTGGTTTTTGGCTTGGAAATATTCTAGCGTGTGCAGGTGTTTGGTTTCTTTATTATTGTTGGTATCTCTGTTGTTGGACTATTTTTTCTGACTGATTTTGACAAAATTTTGGCCCTTTATTCATTTATTAAACTGGTTGAACAGATTTCTACACTTGATTATGGGGCATTTACTGATTTGAACATGATACTACATTTGATTGGCCAATGAAAAAGTTATCCGTCGATTTTTGAGGCCTCCACAGTTGCAAAGACGGAAAATAAAATAAATGAAGCTTTCAGGGCAATGATGATTTCTTCCACTTATACCGGATAACCAACATGCGCTGGCAAGACGAATTTTCGCAGCCGTACTCGTTTTAGGCTGTCCCACTTTATTTTTATATATATCTGAGCCCTCCGTGTTTAAAACTATTACTGTTTTGGCGCGGATCCGAAGGTTTTATCTATTTTATTGTTTTTAACAATATTGGTCGATGAAGGAATCTCCGTCTGATTTCCAAGGCCTTCCCTGTACAAAGACGGATTTATTTTTGGCTTTACTTATTAATTCTTGTTATTGCTTTTAAAATTGTTTATTCTATTACTAACCCTTTTACTAAGTGTTTATGCAGGTACCCGAAGATCATCTTGTGCAGAAGGCCTAAAAAGGGTTAAAAGATGTCCCGGATTTTTATCTTATGTCGCATTTAATTTTAAGTTTTATTATTATGTATTGCATTTTATTTTAATTGTAAATTATGTAAAGATGCTTAGAATAGGTAGAATAAAAGCCAATATATAATTAACCTAGGTTTGAACGGATAACCGCAAGTTAGCGGATCTTAAAGGATGCCTAACCCCTTCCCTTTAAGATAATAAAGAACTTTGATCCAGAATCTCATTAATTTCGCAGACCATTAAATGGAGGTTAATTGCAGTATTTTTATTGCAATAAATCAAGTGTCCTAATTCACTTAATTAATTAGGTGGCGACTCCTCAAAATCAACATTATTGCTCCATCCATGGAACCGCGCCAAAGAGCAACGTTGCGGATACCGTTCAGACCCCGAGGTCAAAAACGGGCGTGACACCTAGGCTCAGGCCTAACCCTAGATTTTGGAAAAATTTAGTTACATTTATGAGTGACAATATTGGTAGCTTCACTTGGTCGAAGTTAGATATCACAGATGTACCCTCGGAACTGGCACTTCACAAGCTGAACATCGACCCGAATTGTTAACCCATTAAGCAAAAAAGACATTCGGTATCAACATATCAAGCCGATTCATTAAAGAAGAAATAATTTGACTTATCCGATTTGAAGCAGTTCAAGAGATAAAATATTCGGACTGGCTAGCGAACGTGGTAGTACTTCCTTAAAAACATGAAACTTTTCAAATATTTTTAGATCTTACAGACTTAAACAAAGCATGCGTGAGGAGCTCGTACCCTATGCCCCACCTAGATTACGTTGTCGATGCGGTGGCTGGACATGAGTTGCTCAGTTTCCTAGATGTGTCCACAGGGTTTAACCACATACTGTTGGACCCATTGAAATAGGAGAAGACTCCATTAATAACGGAGCGCATAACTTATTATTATACTGTCATGCCATTCAGCTTAAAAATGCAAGGACTACTTTCCACCAATTGACATAGTGGATGTTCCAACATCAGTTGGGTCGGAGTGTGGTGATTTATTTAGATGACATAATCGTTAAGTCCCTGGAAACAGAGGAACATATTAGACATTTGTAGGAGGTATTTGAAATTCTCCGCGAGTATAACCTCAAGATGAATTCAGAACGGTGCGCCTTCGGAGTAGGCTCGGGAAAGTTCCTGGATTTCGTAGTGTCAAACAAGGGTATAAAGGCCAACCCGAATCATATCCGGGCATCAAGGCCGAAGCCCTGGGTAAAAACGCATTTGGGTCGTTCAGTGCTTCCGAAAACCTCAACAACCCCCAAGGCTCTCTACAACTTGTCTTCTACCCTCAACAACTTCTATCACATCAACGCTCATAGATCAGAGCGTCGCGACGCGCGTGGGCACGGTGACGTCAGTGTGCTCACGTCATCCTAACTCTTGAGGAGCATAATTGTCTAAGTTTTGTCTTATATATGCAAGACTTAGAAGAGAAGGAATACACATTATATTCTCTCAAAGCCCACACTTGTAACCTAAATCTCTCTCAAGCAAATATACCACTCTTAGCTCTTGTTCTTATATTTCATTGTTTATTTAAGATCTAGCTTATTTGTTCATTTTACTTGTTTATTCTCGTATTTATTTAATTTGTTACCTTGCATACCCGTGACCTAACTAATAGCACCGAATTCATCAAAGAGGATCTCCGGATCGGATACAATCTATTTGTCTTCAAATTCTAGAAAATAAATCTCTAAATGTATTTTTATATGAAAACATTTTCATCTAGTCTAGTTTAATAACAGTTGACGTTAATTTAGAAATTCTCAAATTAGTAGCACTAGCTAGATCCACATGTCCCTTCCAACTACGAAATGCTTATTGTTGTTCATCAAAATTAATCAATATATTATTTATAATAGATGAAGACATGTTGCAGATCATGTGTGAACCAATTAATAAAAAAGACAAGACCTTAGCGACCTCTTCTGCACACACTTATTTTAAAACCATGATCATTTGTAAACAAATCAAGATCTTTTTGTTAACATATTATATTCGATATTCGTTAATCTGACTAATTCAAATATGCATAACGCAAAACTTATAAAGAGGGACATATTTTTTTATCTAAATTTTCTCTAATTTTAATGCTCGGACTCAAAATTACTATTTAAAAAATAAAGAGATTCCATCCATCTAACCACACATTTGTGATAATTATTTTAAAAAAACTTATTAGTAACCTTTCTCTACACAAACAAAAGCTAAGTACCATATTTGGTCAACCACATGTGAAAATACCAAGATCAATGCTTTCATAGTAGATCGAGCGGTGCAAATAAGTAGTTCTAAAGATTGAAATCTATTCTCTAATTTCATTTTGATTTGGAAGAAATTCAATTCAAAAGGGCTAACAGGAATTCTCTTCCACATTAATCCATAGGTATATACTCCCTAATTTCCCAAAAATCTTTTGCATTTTCTTAATTTAGAAGCAAAAGAAGAAAAAAACTTAAAAGATTCATTTATATGCCAACTCATTCCAGACATTGCTGAATATAAAACATTAGTCATTAGAAATAAATCCTTGCCTTGCATTTCAGTCATCATTTCTCAACACAACCAATACCCCCCACTCCACCCCACCCCGCTCCCCCCAATTTGAAGAATGGCCTCAAAATGTGCAATTTTGTGTGAAGTGTTAATAGCAATCTTTCTTCCTCCTCTCGGTGTTTGCCTTCGCCATGGTTGCTGCACTGTAAGATCCCCTCTTTTTTTTTTCTTTCTATTTATCCAAAAAAAATGCTAGAAAGATTCAATTTTTTTTGTTTATTTTTTAATACTTTGATTAGGGTGATTGTTTTTGGGGATGAACTGAATAGGGTGTTTGATAATTGATTCAATTGTTGGATTTAGTGATATGGGTGTTTTTTTCTTTGTTGAAATTGAAAAAAGATTCAATTTTTAAAGAAATTTTGATTGGGGGATTGTTTTGGAGGATTAACTTGAGCCGACGGTCTATCAGAAACAACATCTCTACCCCTAAAAGTTGAGATAATGTCTGCCTACATCTTATCCTCCCCAAATGCTCTCAGACTTTACTATGTACACTGGGTATGTTGTTGTTGTTGTTTTGGAGATGAACTGAAAAGGGTCTTTGAGAATTGGGTCAATTGTTTAAGGTGATTTAGTGATTTGAGTGAAAAAAGATTCAATTTTTTAATTTTGTTTTTATAATTTTTATCAAACTTTGATTTGGGTGATTGTTTTTGGGGATGAAGGGTGTTTGAGAATTGGGTCAATTGCTTAAGGTGATTTAGTGATGTGAGTGAAAAAAGATTCAATTTTTAATGTAATTCTTGTTAAACCTTGATTTGGGTGGGGATAAACTAAAAAGGGTGTTTCATAATTGGATCAATTGTTTTAGGGGATTTACTGATGTGGTCTTTTTTTTAAAAAAAAAAATTGAAAAAAGATTCAATACAACAACAACAACATACCCAGTAAAATCAAAAAGATTCAATCTCTTTGTATTTTTATTATAAGAAAACGTTGATTTGGGTGATTGTCTTTGGGATGAATTGAAATGGGTATTTGAGAATTGGGTCAACTGTTTAAGGAGATTTAGTAATGTGGGAGTCTCTTTTTCTTCTTGAAATTGAAAAAAGATTCAATCTTTTTGTAATTTTCTTAAAAAACTTTGATGTAGGTGATTGTTTTCAAGTATGAACTATAAAGGGTGTTTGAGAATTGGCTCAATTGTTTTATGGAATTTAATGATTTTTTTTTTTTGCAGGTGGAGTTCTTGATTTGCTTGATTTTGACCATATTGGGCTATGTTCCTGGAATAATCTATGCTCTTTATGCAATCCTCTGTGTTGAACGTGAACCACACTACCATCATTATCACTCTCTTGCTTAATAATAAGTATTATATTTGTTAATTTTTTTCATTTGCCTTGTTGAATACACCACTTTAGATTGTGAGGTTATTGTCTTGTATTGTAATTCTTTGCTTGTAATTTAGACTTGTACCATAGATGAATTGTACCTTATGTTACTTGATATGAATCAAATCTTGCAGTTTAAATTTAAAGATTGGTCATTTATAGCCTTTTGTTCTGAGGTGTTTATTTAATTTCTCAGTACTTTAATTAGATCTTAGTGTCAGTGTGCTGTTAGAATACTAGCACTTATGGTGTGATCTAGTGGTTAATCAAGTGGGTTAGGAATTATTAGATTTAAGGTTTAAATCAAAACATACTAGTTGATTTTTTTCTGTTTGTTTAAATCTTGGTAGACAGAGTTATTTGGTATCTATACCGATAAGAGGTTAGCAAATACTCTGCAGAATCAATCGAGGTGCACAAGTTGCTTGTGGAGAGATCAAAGTTCTATTTAGATAAGCTCATTATTGTAGTGTTGATCCATTTAGCTATTTAGCTGTGTGATTTGGTGGTACTGCATTTCAAGATCTAAACTGGGAAAGTTTGGGTAGAAATTGAGTATGTTTGTAGAAAGTTTGAGAAGTTATCTATAACATTATTTTTCATAGCATTGAATGCCTCTCCAATCTTGGGAGGTATCACAAGTTCACAACATGAGTTGGCACAATCAATGTATCTCCTTCTCAACTGGTGCAACCTTCTCATTGGCCCTTCTTAAATGTTGTTGTAGCTTCTCGTTTATAAATATGGGGCCTTTGTACTGATAAATAGAACTCCCTTGACATGGCTTTGCACACATCATAGAACCTTTTATACCTGTCGCTCTGAAATCAAGTTTGTCACGACTGAATGAATGATGACTGACACCCGAGCTTTGAAATTTAGTTTGTCGCGATCTGTACTGACACCCGCCATCTAAACATGCTTTACAAAATATGAAACGTATGCAATTCTCGGAAAGAAACCATATGAACTTAATTTGAAATCACAACTTCAAAATCTCAACTTAAAAAACTTACATTTATCTTCAAAAGTCATAAACATTCATGAGGAAAATAACTTCCATAACCCCACCTACAAAGCCTAACTCCCGGAAAAGGATTCTTCTCATTCTTGATCAATGTCAAATTCTTTCTAAAAAAAAGGGCATAAAGGAAATCTTGGCCATTCTGCAAATAAAAAGAAGTGACGATGATGGATAAATGGGCCTCTACTGAAAGCAAAATTGGAGCTCACCAAAAGTTTACAAGCAGTGAGAGATCTTATTCCTTTTTCTAATTTCCCATTCGGTGTCCGATATCTATTTTAGAGCCCAACTAAATTTGAATTAGCGCTGAGAAGTGTGGGCTAAATCTGAATTAGCGCTGAGAAGTCCCACATGGGGGACAAAGCACTCCGTAACAAAGATGATTCCACCCCACAACCCGTATTGGTGAGATCCTATCCTTGTACCTCAACATCTGTAATGCATCATGCATGTACCACAATGACATAGTTAAAGTAGTTTCACCTAAAGGAGCGTGTGTACGTGTGTATCTCTAGGGTTTAGGGTTTAGGGTTTAGGGTTTATAATTGAGTGCCATTGATTCTCTCACTAAGGCTGAAAGAAAATTATAAAACATAATGCATAACATATAAATTCTTAAAGCATGAATAATCCTTCTGTTTTTGGAGAGTACCATTTGACTCTGACAATCTTTTTATTTTTTTTGATGGAATGGTAAATGTGTATAAAAGATCATTAAAAAGTACAGGTTTTGTGGGCGAACCCACGGACATAGTGAAGATATAAATCTTACGCTTCCCAGACAAATCAGCACAAGATTTTGGATCGTCAATAACAAAACTCAAGCTATTCCCACACGCCGGGTAGTCAAGAGTACCAAAAAGAAACGTCAAAAGTAATGCAATCCCACACGAGAGAGACCTAGCCCATGACAATTCCCTTATGTATAGACATAAGGTTACAGCCGCAGGCCTCCTTAAACCCTTGCCATGGTAAACCCAAATGGGACAAACCCACAGTTAAGAGAAGAGTACCTAACACGTTATGCTGCTAAAGGTGCAATTGCCATGGTTCCTACCTCATATACTGCTAAACATACGCCACAGTGACTGACGTTGTATATGTCGAGCATAGTCCTTAGGAAGGGTATGCCCGATATGGTGACAATCTTTTTAATTAAGTCACCATATTGCTCCAAATATCCTTGATCGACTGCATCATCACCCTGTGGTGCCACACATCTTAATGTTCTTTTGTTAGCGCGCATATTTTTCTTATGAGGACAACTTTTTGAATCAACTATCTCATCAATCTCTTACTTAAATTATATTTTTGATTTAATATAAAAGAGTTGGCTCAGCTTAGTTCGGGCTTGATCAAAATGTAAAAAATCTTGTTGAGCCCGACTCGGCTCAATATATCAAATGTGAGTTATAATTGTGATTACAAGGAAATGGAAAAGTAAGCAACAACAATTTTTGAGTACAAATCTGGAAATAAGAACAAAGAAAATGGTTTGCTGAGTCGATTGATATTCAACCTGTCCTTAAGACAATATTGCCCCGTATGAATTATTTAACGACTATCGACAACTTGTCTTCCAAGATAAAACAAAAACAAACAATTGAGCAAAGAAAAACTCAAGAATTTACTATAAAAAAGAACAATATGAAAGATAGCAAGAGAGGAAGAAGTATTCAGATTTTTCAGTGTGTTATTCAAATGAGCTTTTAGTCTCAATTTATAGTGTGTAGAAGATGACTTCCCATCTAGCCAAGTAATGGCCATCAATAGCCATGTAATGACACTTATTGAGGGGGTGTAATTCAGCCAAATAATGGCTGAATTCAAGTGCCAATTCGTGGAGAATCAATGCCCCAAACCAGCCCAAAAGTCAGAAATATTTCAGCTCCCGTCGAAGCCTTCTGCCATCGAAGCGCCGAGGCGCCACGACGCTTGACGTCCAGAAACTTTCTGCCACCAAGGCGCCGCGACACTGTCTGGAGGCGACGCGCCGCTCAACTTCCGATGCTGACGAGTCGTCGCGACCCGGAGTGGGCGCCGCGACCGAAGAGAAGCGCCGCGGCCCTTCGAGGCTCCGCGATAATTTCTGACTCGTTTCATCTTTTACATATCGTACACTTCTTTCTTCATTTACCAACGTGAAACACTTGTCATTTGGCCAATAACCGTCTATCATTTCATGTCTCAACCATTTTGTATATGTACCAATATCTCTTTCACTTAGAAAATTTACGATCTTTGGTACAACGTGTGCACGTATGTGGAAACGACGTTTCCGACGTGCGGGACCCCAATTGTTTGAGTCATAAATAATAGGATTAACTTTAATTCACGTTTAATAAATTTTCAACAATCCCCTCTTGAAAGAGATTTTGGCGCACTCACATGGTGTCTTTCTAGCAAGCGGATTGATGTTGCATCTGGATAGGTAGCCGTAGCTTTGAACCTTCCATAGTGGAATACCATCTGACTTACTTACTGCGCGGTGAACGCGATGTCTTGAACCGTCAGTGTTTAGTGTAAGCCAAGACAATGGTATCAACACAACACCTTTCCTTACTCTGTTCATCTTAAAGGTTTTTTCTGTTGTGGCCGTGGACACGTCTTGGATTCTTAAGTGTGTTCATTTGATGCCAGTCCTTGCACTTAAATAGGTGGTCTCCTACAAGGTATTCTGCTATACCCCACTCCACGAGTGTTAGACATCATTAAAAATTTTCCGAAACCTAACCTCAAACTTAAATGTTGTTGTTGCCTCCGCAATTTTTGCCATTATTTTTACGATTTTGACCCTTCTTGCCGCTACCGTTTTTGAGGTTTGGCCGGAATTGTCAACAAAACCATGAGAATTATCAGACGTAGTCATCATCGCCACAGAACTTGCGCCGGTAGCCGCCTTCTTTGTCAAGCCACCTTCTTCTAATGTGAGCATCGGACGGGCTTGATAAAAAAATGAAAGTGCATTACTTTAACGGAGTAGAGTCCCAACGCCATTATAGGCCTCAGAAAGGCTTGCAACCATTTGTAGAACAAGAAGATTATTGGTAACAGACGCTCCAACATTACGGAGTTGGTCCGCCAATTCGTTGAGCCGTTTACCATAAAGTACAATTTTGTGAGAGCTATACATTATTTAAATTACTATTAACTCCTTTTATGTTTGTGTTTCTCGATGGTAGTAATCTTCAAAAGTGATCTTAAAATTCCGTTTTGATTAAAAAAAATTCTACTCCCTCCATTTTAGTTTTTCTTACTTTACTTTTTAGTATGTCTAAAAAAATTACACATTCAAAGTCGTTACACATCTCATTTAAATAGTCGTGAAATTTTAATTCTTGAGCCTAATATTAGATAATAGCCATGATTTTTGTATCTCTATAGCTAAGAATTCCTAATTATATAAGCATAATTTTCCAGTGCCAAATCGATTTCTTGGGATTTCCACAATCATTAGAAAAAGATTAACAAATCTCACATTATTACAGTTCAAGCATGACAATTCAATCTATTTTCATTTGCTTCTTTAATTCTTTCACTGCGTCATAGTGCCCCAATGAACCCACTCTATCAAGCCAGCTTTGGGATGTTTCCGTTGGAGTGTATAAGCAGATATGAAGTTGGAAATGCAATTGCATGTGTTTATGGATTGAAGAAGATTCTAATAATTGCACATGTCGCTCATGTGCAATAATTTTTCATATAATTGCACAAGAACAATTGTTAATATGCTGCAGCATATGTTGTAACTGGTGCGACATGGAATAAAGATAATTGTTATGTTTCGAGCTGTCAAGACGGGCTCACCCAATTTAACTCAACCCAACCCAACCTAGCTCTAGCACAGTTTCTTGCACGAATTGTCCTTTAAATGCACTGGTCTTTAAATTTTGCTTCTCATATATGTGGTCTTTAGTTTTTACCCATGTTGTTCATTTAATAAAAATACTCAAATTTGTGTCGCTCGACATAAGTTTATCTTCAGAAACTGAACCTTTGCCTCGCTCGGTATAAGTTCTGTAGAAATTAACTGATGCGACATAAGTTGTATAGTTTTTTCAAAATTTGTTGTAGTGTTCAGAAATTGGAATTATGCCTTTTGGGACATATATTTTTTTATCTTTTTCGTGCATGTTTTTGTGGAGTTTGATATGTTTTTGGCCATTTTTTATGTTGAGTTTTGAAAGTTTTGTCGTGTCTGTTGACACTCAATTTTGACCTTCCCGTCCAGTCATTAACTATAAAATTACACTAATTTTAAAGCAATTTTGAAATAATAAAATGCAGCAATAAAACATAAATACAGGCATAAATAAACAATTTAATAGTGGCATTGCGTCTTACGTAGAGTATTAATCACTTAGAGTCTCGCGCCCGCATTAATTAATTTCAAGCCTTGTCATGATTCTTAATTAATAATAAATACATAAAATAAACAATTTAGCAACAACGTCGTGTCAGGTAGCATAGCCGCATTTATTAGTACGCAAGAGAATTTCATAATCATCTTTAATAGCGTCGCATTTATAAAGCTTTTCGTAAATATCACACTTGCATTTAGCATTTAACTAATTTAATCTAAACTCAATTCAATTTTAATTTAACGTCGCAATAATGCATAATAATAAGATTTTAAATAAAAGCGCCGCATTAAACATTAATTAAATAGTACGTCCGTCTTATTTCTTTATAATAATAATTTAAACTCAAGCACCAATTAGATGGCACGCCCATTTTATTCTTGTAATAATTTTAATAAAGCACTTAAATAATTTGAGCACAGCTTATTAATTTAAATACCTAATTAAATTAACTAAAGCCTAAAACTAACACTAATAATACACCTAAGGCTTTATCTACAACCCATTAATTAAATAACAAATACCTAAAACTCTACCCAACCCAAAACTAATTAAAATACCCCAAGCCCACCCTATTTTCGTCAAACCCGCGGCCCACAATCCTCACCCCTTCAACCCGAACCCGCAGCCCATAACCCATCCCCTTTAACTCACCCCTTCGACAGCCCATTTTCTTAAAACCCTAGAACTTCTGCGTCGACCTCCCTCTCCTCTTAAGAAAACCTAAAGACACAAACCCTAGAAAAACTCAAACGCCGCATGCAGCCCTCCCTCACGCCACCTCTCCAGCCGAGATTCTCGCCTGAGAATCCGGCGACCTTCCCCAACTTACCATTAAATAACCTTTCCTTATCAATCTCAGTAAGAATCTGAGAATCCAAAAATGGTAACAAATCGCCTAAAGTCAGCAACCAAATCATCCCACGAATCCTTAACAAACCAGTACGAATCATCCCTTGAATCCATCTTAAACTTACCATAGAAACGAAGCCTAATTAGAGGCTATAAATACCCAACGTTGGACATGCATCTGGAGGCAGAGTCGGCCATCGAACTATCACAGTATCCAGTCTAGAAATCCTTTTCGTTTCTATCAAAGTCACTATTATCCGTTCTTGCAAACAGTCTTTGTGACTTTTCCTTCGACGATTCGGGAAAACCATTGTCGCCTCGATTACTACCCATAAAAGGTCCGGAAACCCCTTCTCTTTCATTTACTTAATTGTCTAATTGATACTATGTGATGGTGTCTGTATCATTTTGTTCAAACTTGTTCGATTTGGTTTGGTCACTGTTTCCAGACAAGTCTATCGGCAGTAGCCTTCGATATTTGTAGCGTGATTCTGTTTCGAGCATGTGCGTGTGCTTCGATAGTACTTTCTGAGGGTACGATTAAGTGTACAACGATTGTATAAGGGTCGTAGATCTATTTTGTTGGTTGTATGCTGATGGTTGTGTAAACACTGATTTGAATATTCTGTTTAACTTGCTAGTATGCGACTGGATGTTAGTAGATGGTTGTGTAAACACTGACTTGGATATTCTGTTTTAACTTGCTAGTATGCGACTGGATGTTAGTAGGAATGTATTGATATGTTAAATCCAAAAATCAGTATTAATCATGATGAACTGTTAAAACCGAAATTCGCTACATATGTTGTTTCTTGTAACTTTCTCTATAAATAAACACTTCTCCTAACAAATAGCTAGCGGGAAGTAAAAGGGATTACGAGGTCTAATCCCGAATTGTAAAATCAAGCCGACATGCTCCCGGAAATAACAACAACCAGTATTTAAAAGGATTATGTGTTTATATGCATGTAGATTTATGTGCCTACATTCAAGATTCAAACCTCTTACTCATTTTCCAAAAGATCATAAGAAAGACTATAAGTCCACATACATGTCATAACAACCCAAATTTCAAAAGAATTATGTGTCTATGTGTTTGTATATTTATATGCTTGCATTCAAAAGATTCAAATCCTTTACCTGTTTTCTAAAATATCACTACTATATTTTAATAACCTAAGACCGACCTCCAATCAAAAATGTTACTAAGATCAAGGATATACGATTTACAATGTCGTGTTATCCTCCCGATAAAGTAACAAACACTTTAATGGTAAAATAAATCCCCCGCGTTCTCCTCTCTAAAAAATGGTAATGTATTTACTATAAGCTAACTATACAAGTATAATATCTATCATAATATTCATTATACTTTGTTTCCACTGTCTTGGGTATAATTAAAGTTTACATTACGTGGGAATGATAAATAAAATCATTGTAAAGCAGAATTGTATACTAAATGATGAACAGGAGTGCCTTATACCTATATTCTGTGGCTGACTGCATATATACGTGTCTAAAATTGCCTATGTGAAGCATATATGCATCATACTCAGATTTCAGTCCCAGAATAAACAGCCATATAGCCATCCGTATGTTATATTCAACAAGGTTTGTACTTTTGAATGAGCTAGCTTAATATCACATGCAATCATGTCGTATCTGTATGGATTTAGGCCTAGTCAAGTAGTCTCGTTGGCATTTTAGTCTGAGTTAAATGCATGTGAAGTCTTCCTATAGGAGTTCTCATGACATGAGATGTTCTCAAAGGTCATCCTTTATGCGTGTGATTAATACGAAATGTTGCTGTAATCCCGTAGGATTGTTGGACCACCGATCATTTTGGGCCACTGTTTTGGCCATTTTTAGACCAATTCTTAGCATGGATCAGTCTGATTTTCAGCCCTGCTGAGACTGATTTTAGCCCTCTGTTTGGACTGGTTTTCCATTTCTTGATTTATTCTTTGCATTTATCCATGAAAAAAAATGTGCTCTAGTCTTCCTATTGTCATTGTCCATCCATAAACTCATCTCCTTTTAAGTTTTGTCTCTTTAATCTGCATTGTGTGGCCTGTATGATCAAGTTATGTGATGGTTAATTGTTTTATCTCAACTCGGTTATTGCTTGGAGTGCAATCGGTTTTTAAAACAAGTTAAACGAATGTTAAATGTCATCGGATAATTATTATGTATGTTGGCTAGGTTGTTACTGTTTCTGAATCCTCGAGTACACACATATTAATCCATAAGTTCACTGATGTTATTATGTTGCCATCCCTTTCGGTTTTGCTGTTGTAATTGTTTACTGTAAGGAAAACCCGCAAAACTTTAAAACTAATGGGCTCGCAATTCATTATTTTGGGCTGATTACCAAACCGATTCTTGCATTTAGTCCGTACATTAAAATAAGTGATTAATATGTGTTTGGGTGCTGTGGCAATGGTTACTTATTTTTTGATAAGCTTGGATGTATACTAATCTTTCCATTTTATCTGCCTTCTTATTTTATCTGACACGCATTGGGAGTCAAATCAAGAGTCTCGGTATGAGACTCGTCAGGATTTCCATATCGTCGCCAACTATGCTTCCATGCAGGCTTCCAAACAGCCTATAGGATGGATGGTGTCACCATCCATTCCGGATGTCATGTCAACTACGATCTCATCCTCGCTTGGCTTATTTGTGTATTTATTCATTTTTGCTTATTTATTATTGTTACATTTGTTAATTCTGTAATTAATAGGATAACTAACTCTATTAGCCTTTGAATATATGGGAAGGGTAGTATAAAGATGAATCCGCTCTTTGTTAAATCTAGATTAAATCATACAAATCTAAATCCAAGATAAATTAATTAATCCTAGCTATGCTTAGTTATGTAGTCAAAATACCACTCCTTATCTAGAAAGAAAGTAAGAAAAATAGACTTTCTTATAATCTCTTCATAAACAACATAGGAGCAATTTATTTAACGTTTCATACACATTTACAAAGATAATTTCCTAACCGATTCTATATGCTTATAGGGATAATTTGTCATTTTTTACTTTGTCAAATAAAGAATGATTTCATAATTAACCTTAGGTATGAAAGCCTTAATCTTACATATACCTATAGGATGTAATTTATCATTAAATAAAACGATTTCATGATCTACGAATTGCATAATTAATTTTACATATTTTTGAATCCTATAAAGTCTTTTTTTGTAAGTTATCAAAATACCCTCTTTAGATATTTGCTACGTTTTTTTTTTTTTTTTTAATCTTCTTAAAACATACACCTTTAAACTAGAATAAATCAACCTATGTTTGAACGGACAACCGCAAGTTAGTGGATCCTTTAGGGTGCCTGATCCCTTCCCTTTAGGATACTAAAGAACCCTTACTCAGAATCTCATTTAGTTTCACAGACCATTAAATGGAGTTAATACTGACTTTAATTGGTTAGTATTTAGGTGTCCTAATTCACCCAACTAATTAGGTGGCGACTC
Organism: Przewalskia tangutica; assembly: GCA_029844215.1. NCBI lineage: Eukaryota > Viridiplantae > Streptophyta > Magnoliopsida > Solanales > Solanaceae > Przewalskia > Przewalskia tangutica. The sequence goes on from CM056718.1 coordinate 143,369,464, forward strand.
CCTTAAACATTTTTAACATTTATTTCTTACATTTTGGGGAGGATAACCATTCCGTCGCGCATTTAAGCCTGAGAGTTCAAAATCGGGTGCGACAGTGTCTGACATAACTTGTGGGAATGAAATATAAACTATGCCAAGCGAAATCTAAATTTACTCCGCGCAAAAAGTGCTGAAGACCAAATATTAAAGACCACAAATTTGACCGGCAAAAATTGAAGACTACCCCGAAATAGAGACATTTGTGTGAATAACTCGCTCTCACGGGCTATGAGATTCGACTGAGTTAGGACGGACCACTCCTTCATATAAAGGCCTTTACTAGTCCTGCTCAACCTTAAGAAGGTCGTGGGATAAAAATGTGCTAGCCCATAAAAAAATTAATGCATGAACATGTGTATGTGGAAAAAGAAGAGGAAAATTATGTTACAACCAAAACCAACTTTCCATTTCAGAAATAACAACATTTATATATTCCAATCAGTACGCTATAAAAGTAGATTATTGCATCATTTGCTTCTTGCTTGAATTCTTCTTTCAACATTTTAATTCAAAATATATCATTTTTGTTCTCGTCCCCCCTGTTCTCTGTCGTTGTATCGGTTGACCGAATCAGGAGACAAATTGATTCCTTAACTTAAGCGATTTAGACTGGAAATGAAACTCTAATTTCCAGCAATGAGTTCCCCAACTACTCCAGAAAGCGTTAGGACGGTGTTACGAGTGAACTAAGAGGTAAGAAACATGAATGAATCTGAGTACAGTAAGGTAAAGCAAAGGATAAAGATAAAGATAAATAAAATTTGAGTTGTTTGATTGATTGGATGTTTCTGTACATACAAAGAATGTTCCTATTTATAGTACAAAAAAGGAAAAAAATTGTACAAAAAAGGGAAAAACTGTACAATCGTGCTCCCCCCCCCCCCCCATGTCAGCCATTAAGTAACCCACTAAGTTTAATGGCCAATTATGGGGGAGATGGTGTCGAATTTCTCGCCCTTTATTCCTCTTGCTCGGATAATGGGCTTTTCTTTTAACTGTTGTTGGTCGTTACCATTTTTAGGGGTCAAGAAACCCCTTTGACTTGGTCGTTGAGGCGTATGCATCTGAGTGGGTCCCAGTCATACCTCCAACTAACAACTCGGTTAAGATGCCTTAGTAGCCGATGAAGTTCTTGTAGGCGAGAGCTAGGAGTAAATTCGGCTCTGGAACAATTTAGTTGTCACTGAATTTTGGCTAAACACTTAAATTATTTTGAGTGTTAACAATTTCCCTTATACATTGACTCGAGTGTGACTGTTGAGTTAATATATTAAAAATAGCCTTCGTTTCAGTCTGACAACCGCGCATTTCACTTCAGTCGTCTCGTCTCCAGTGAATGCAGTGATGATTGCTTCTGACTTGGGTTTCCCTTTCAACTGAGGTGTTTTTATTACCATGACTCGATTCCAAGGCTGTAATTTATTTATGCATGTCCCAAACGAAGGATAGTACTTTTTTAGATACTTGTAATTTACATTCCTGTCCATTTTTTTGTCATGCATGTTTATCAGTCGATATGCGCTGTCGGCGATCCGTTAGCTTACTATGAAAGGTCCTTCCCAATTTGATGACCATTTGCCGAATTTACGATCTTTCAACCCAGTTGGCAAAATGGTTTTCCAAACTAAGTCTCATACGGTAAACCTTTTAGTCTTGATATGTTTGTTATATGTTTTAGCGATTTTACGTTTACTGACTTCGATTTTATCTAGGGCCATCAGTCAATCTTCATCTAGCTGGTCTAACTCCATTAGCATGACCGTTAATATTCCTCTAAACTTAGAGAATTCTGCTTAGCCACCCGTAAGGATTTGACATTGATTTCCAACGACAACACTGCATCTTGGCCATAGATTAGCCGATAAGGTGTCATCCCGGTGGCTGTAGATTTAGAGTTCCTAATCGCCCAGACGGCTCATCCAGAGTGAGATGCCACATTCCTGGTTTATCCTATACGTTCTTACTAATTATGTTCACGATCAGTTTATTGGCTGTCTCGGCTTGCTTATTCATCTACGCGTAATAAGGTGAAGTTGTGATCATTTTGATACCAAACTTCTCAGCAAAGGCCGCCACCTCAGAACCAGTGAACACCATCCCTTGATCTGTGGTAAGCATCTAGGGAATACCATAACTGTATATGATCTGATGTTAGATAAACTGAATGACATATATCTGATGGACCCTCTTCATCGACTGAGACTCCACCCATTTATTGAAATAATCGGTAGCCACGATAATGAAATTGTGGCCTTTATCCAATTGTGGGTGAATCTTGCTAATGAGGTCCATATCTCATCATATGAAGGACTAAGGTTTTACGATCGGGTGTAGCAACTCGGCTAGTACCCATTGGATCGGTCCATGTTTATGACATTCTCTACATCCTTTTGCATATTGGAAATAATCAGCTATAATAGTAGGCCAATAATAGTTGTCGGTAGATCAGTCACTTCATCGCTGGCCCCGCTCTGTGAAATCCGCACTCTCCTTCATGGATCTCTCCCATGACCCTAAGGCCTCTACTTTGGCAATGCACTTGAATAGTATTCCAATCACGCTTCTTTTATAGAGGTCATCGTTAATGAGCACATATTTCAAGGCTCTTCTTTTAATCTTGGGGCCTTGCAACTGGGATCCTTTAGGTAGTCGATCAGTGACTGCCTCCATGAGTCTATTTGATGAACGGCTAACACTTCAGCTGGTTATTCATCGTGCTCTAAGGTGAGTAGTGACTTCCTAAAACCTGAATCTTCTTATGCTAAGTCGTTAGCCTCAACATTCATGCCTCTAGGAACATACCTTAAAGTGGATGATGTGAACCCACTAAGCAACCTTCTAGCCGTCCTGTGACGGGCCAACAAATTTAGGTCTTTGCAGTCTTATTCCTCGGCCAGCTGTTTGATCACCAGTTGAGATTCTCCTCGGATCTCGATGCACTTCGCCTTCATAAAAACAATTCCATGATGAGAGCATCGTATTCGGCTTGGTTATTCGTTAATTCAGGATCTAACCGATATGAGAACCTCCATGTTTTATCTCTCAAACTTGTTATCGTGACTCCGACTCCAACTCCTTTCTGGGTTCTAGACCCGTCAAAGGTTAGTACCCACGACACGACATCTATACATGCAGAAGGAAGGGCGCATGGATCCTATACCTCCAGACAAGGATGTTCTGCCAGGAAATCAGCTACTGCTTGGCCTTTGACGGCCCTGAGTGGCTTATACTTGAGAGAGAAAGCGGTAAGCTTGATGGTCCATTTCATTAATCGACCTTGCAATACAGGTCTATTTAATAAGTATCGAACAATATCAACTTTGCACAGAACGTATACAACGTGAGGCATTAGATAATATTCGAATGTTGTGCAAGCATAGAACAAAGACAGGCAAAGCTTCTCTAAAAGAGTATATCTAGTTTCAGTATCATTGAGTATTTGGCTAAGATAATAAACCGCTCTTTCAGTTCCATCATGGCCCTCATATGGTAGCAAGCAGCCGATAGATAACTCTGCATGATCTATGGGATCGCCTCAGTTAGAGGTTCATCCGGGACCATGTCCAATTGCCGGAGTTCCTCTGTCGGATTGTCGGTAGGTTGTTCATCTAGTTTTGGTTGACCCAACATTTCTCCTTCAGGTGTAATTGCTCTTGAAGTGACTTAGCCAAATTCCCGCTCGATAGCTTCGTCTACGGCACACTCAGGAATCTCCTGATTTTCGGCTGCCTTGGTGTTGGAAATTAGATGCAATGTCTATTGCATCTTTCTCAATGCCATGACACGTTGCATCTTTCTTTCTGAGTTCTATATGCAACTCTCGGTGGTGCATCTTTCTTTCCAGGAGCCTGATTGACAAACCACTTCTCTTCTTTTGTGTTGGCCGTCAATTTAATCATTCTCTAGGGTCTCGTCATGTCCTCATTTTTTGACGTGATACGTAAGGACGAAACACCCTCATTTACATCAAACTCGACCACCATCTGTTTGATTTTAGGGAGCGGTTCTTTATCTATTTGAGGCATGCTCGACTGCCAGTTGGTTGGCATCCGTACTTGCCCCCTAGGCCTACGCCTGGCGTCAATATGGACCCTTATGATCCTTATGGTTTGTTCTTGAAGTTCTCATTCAGTGTTCCTCAAGTATTTACGACGACCATAAAAATTGCTCTTAGCTAGCTGCGTGTCATCATGAACGTCATGTGGACTGCCTAACCGGTTGAACACAGAGATATTTGTGTCCTTCTCCTATTCGGTAGTTTTTTTTGGGACCCACACCCTTCTCATCGACTGTTTCCCTTTGATGTCCTTAGATATTGGTACATCGGGAAATGGGTCGGTATCAATAGACATTTCAGCCATACTTTTGTCAGCTAGCTTAAACCATCCCTCGTTGATGCCCTTTTGGATCACCTTTCTGAATACCACACAATTAATAGTAGAGTGACTGTATGTATTATGTCACTTACATTACTTCTTATCTTTGATTTCCTCGGCAGGCAGAATCATATGACCTTCAAGTAGCCGAATATGCTTATCTTTGAGCAGATGATCAAAGATTTGATTTGTCTTCGTGATGTCAAACAAGTAACCGACTCTGTCATCGGATGAACTCATCTCCATGCCTTTTACAACTTTCAAGGCTGGGCAAGAGTAAACCTTACCCCTAATAATCTCCCTCACCATTGCGTCTGCCGTGCAATCGGCTGACTCTAATTCAGACTCATCTAATTTAATGATGGATACTAAGTGGGGAGTCTTGATTTCAGCTGGCTCTTTTCCGCTCATTCTCCTGGACATACTGCTCTATTTGGCTAGACTGTTTGGCTAATTGGCTCAGATCAGAGCAGGATTGTCCCACCAACTTCTCCTTTAACTGAGGGTGCATGTTGTTGATTATCATGTGGGCACACTTAAACTCGGGGAAGTGTACAATGCATTTTCCAACCTTCTTTCTGAACCTCTTGATAAAATCTGTAGCCGATTCATCGACATGATGTTTGAGATTTGTTAGATCAGTTACGGTAACATGAGGTTGGGCTAATAGAACCTATCATGGAAGTAACCCTCAATGTCAGCCCAGCTTTGTATGAAATTAGGAGTCAAAGAGGAGTACCATGTAAAGGTTGTCCCCTTTAGAGAGAGACAGAATAGCTGCAAGTTGTGACACTCATTCTGTCCAGCCTCACCGCATTGGGCAGTGAATCTATCGATGTGCTCGATAGTGGATTTTCCGTCGTCGCCAGAGAAGATGGAAAACTCCGATGTTTTGAAGTGTCTTGGAAAAGGTGCTCTCCGATCTACCCAATCAGGGTAAGGCTTCTTATAAGCAGGCCTGTCCAAAGGTTTTAGTTATATGTCGAAGTACCTCCGCATGGTATTAGTACTAATAGGTGGGGGTAATGCCCCATTGCTGTTGTTGGGTATGGCCACCAAAGCGTGCAACTTGAGCTCCTAGAACGGCTAATGGAACCTGAGGACAAGGTGGAATAGTATTCCATGGCTACTTAGGCGTCAGACGTTCTTAGAAAATATATGCTTCCTAGGAGGTATGAATTGGGTACTAACAATGACTACTGGAATGGTATTCCATTGTAAATAGCGTCACCAGAGATCCGAGCTAAGTCATATCCAGGGGCCATCGGCATCCAATTTGGCTGGCCACCGTTGTTCGCCTGCATTGTAGGGCTATTCGTAGAAATATACGGTATAATGGGCGGTAATCCAAACTGTCCTGGGGCTTGAACTAGTCTCCGAGCCATATTGATCTGCCCATACTGCAGACTCGCTTGGTGAGGTGGCACACTTTGCCCCCCCAAGGTTCGGCGACGACCATGCAGTATGCTGGTTGCCAAGCGATTGGGCTTGTCTTCCTAGGTGCGCTATCGGCTGCACCTGAGTAGGCACTAGCTGATGCACATACGACTGAGGAACAATACCGGAAGTCACAGTCTCATGTTGAATAACCCCGCTCGTTAGAGAGATGGAAGAACTAGCCGAGCATTCTCCAAGGTGCATTCGATTGGTTTCAATCTCCCCCGCTTGCTGAACCTCATTATGTACCATCGGCTTCACAATGTCAGCCAACTGTTTAAAGACTTAGTACATAATATTTTGGATGCCCAAGTTGATCTGTTGTCTAATAAAAGACGTGGTCATTATGGTTGGACCTTCAAATTGTCTAGATTATTCGACAACTTAAGTTGATGGAGGAAGCGGAGGGGTATCAACTGATGTAGGCATACCAGAAGAGGATGATGGTTCATTGTTCCTTTTGGGAGGATTTTGTTTAGGATATGAACTGGACTCGGGGTTCATTTTCCTATCAGACCTTAGCACATACGTCAGAATGATCATGACTTAAGCGATTTGGGCTGAAAACGGAACTCGAATTTCCAGCAATGGGTTCCCCAACTACTCCAGAAAGCGTTAGGACGGTGTTACGAGTAAACTAAGAGGTAAGAAACATGAATGTAGCGGAGTAAGGTAATGTAAAGGATAAAGATAAAATTTGAGTTATTTGATTGATTGGGTGTGTCTGTATATACAAAGAATGTTTCTATTTATAGTACAAAAAAGGGGGGAAATTGTACAAAAAAGGGGGAAAACTGTACAATCGTGCCCCCTCCCCCATGTCAACCATCAAGTAACTCACTAAGTTCAATAGCCAACTATGGGGGAGGTGGTGCTTAATTTCCCGCCCTTTACTCTTCTTTCTCAGATAATGACCATTTCTTTCCGCTGTTGTTGGCTGTTACCGCTTTTATGGGTCTAGAAACCCTTTTTACTTGGTCATTGAGGCGTCTGCATCTGAGTGAGTCCCAGTCGTACCTCCAACTAACAACTCGGCTAAAATGCCTTAGTAGCCGATGAAGTTCTTGTAGTCGAGGACTAGGAGTAAATTCGGCTTTGGAACAATTCGGTTGTCACTGAATTTCGGCTAAACACTTAAATACTAGGAGTAAATTCGGCTCTGGAACAATTCAGTTGTCACTGAATTTTGGCTAAACACTTAAATTATTTTGAGTGTTAACACATTTTATTGGGCCACAAAGGATTGTTGTATTCTAGATCACAATCACATGAACAAATTTGAATATTGATTCACATAGCCAACTAATAGATCCAACAGAAGTAGCTAAAATACAACAAAGAGATTATAATACTAACTTTTTAGATCTCAATTCCAACTTTGGCCAAGAGATTATTAAATGTTGATAAACTTTTTTTATTCCCAATTTGAGATCCTTTTTGACATACTTGAGTAGATGATGTATATATTTAAGGGAATATGAACGCCCATCAAGGTATAATTGGTCATTTATAAGGTAATAGTAGTTTGATAAATATATTAGCTAACCTATTATCAAAGTTAAATTATATTTATATAGTATAGAAAAGATTCACGTAATAAGTATTTATAACTTAAATCTTGAAGAAAGTGTCAAACCTAATCACCAACTTTAGGTGTTTACTTAAAATAGTACGTAATTTGGTGTTAAAGTATGCTAAGGCAGTGATCGAGCACCGATTGTGTGCACAAACGATCGAGAAGAAGAATAAGACAAAGGTGGAGAGGTTTAACAGAAGGAGATGTGAAGCAGAGGAGCTGGGAGCCAATGCTCTTCTTTGTTCTCTTTATTTTTGCTCAATTGTAATTACAATAAGTGGGTCCTATTTATAGGCTAATCTAATTGCTTAATGTCACAAAATATCTAACCACAAATATATAAGGATCATCTAATCAAAAATATCTAATTAATACAAACTAACCACTAACTAACTAACCACATATATACATTGTATATATGTGGTATATCTCAACACTTCTCAAGCTAGTAATCAAAACAATGGTTTCAAATTCTAGCTTGAAGCAATGTCCTAAGGACTTCAATTTTGAAAATCTCAAGAAATTGAAGTCAGATCACTTTACCAAGCTCCTTATCCTTGAACAGCTTGTCAAGCTTTTCTTTCCATTCCTTTGTCAGTGCGAATATGAACATACTCCAAAGAAGAGAGTGTAGCAAAGAAGAACACTAGCAAATGATTTGTAGCACCAAAACCAAGATACCAAAGACCACAAAGACCAACAATTGCACACAAAAGAAAAACGGTCATGCAGCTGCAGAAAATATAAGCAGCAACATAGATTGCAAAACAAGCAGCAACACATCTGCATCAATAAGCAGCAATAGGCAGCAATAAGCAGCAACACAGCTGCATCAAGCAGGAGCTTCAACTCCCACAACAATAATGAAAAACCTCTCATTCTCTAGTCTCACTCAGTCTAAAGAATATTTTGATTCTCCTTATGCAAGCTAGACGGCAAGAACCCATCGTTCTCTAATCACGTCCGGACTAGAGAATCTCTCGATTCTCATCACGCAAGTTATTTCAATAAGCGGCAAGAACCCCTCGTTCTCTAGTATCGCTTGGACTAGAGAATCCCTCGATTCTCATCACGCAATCTCTCATAATAAGGTCGGATATGCAGCGGAGTCTCCCTCAATTTCTAGTCCATTTTCGGCTAGAAACTCCTCGATTCTCCTATCCTGAGCTACACATATAAAAACAGGCAATCCAATAATTGATCAATCTGTCAAATACTCTTTGAATCCTTGAATTGAGCTTCAACTCAATCCATATCATCTCCGACGAAGTATCCCTCAGTTCTTAGTCTATTCGTCGCTAAGAACTCTTATATCCTCCTATCGATAAACATTTCCTACTCTTAATATCCTGATCAACATAAACAGCAGCTTTGACGCAGCAGAAGCATTTTTTTCCTCATATATTCTAGCTCTGAATACTTAGAAGAACCAGAAACAGATGATCTAGAAAAATTAAGCCAGAGTAAATGATGGCTCGTTTATCCCTTCTGTTCCTGTCAAACTTGTGAGAGACTTTAACACTTGCAGCCTTGCAAGATCCTCTACAGATAGTGGTAGTAACCTAATGTCAAGTCCTATTTTCTTAGCAGAACCTCTTCTTCTAAACTCTTTCTTTCGACTCCTAAGTTTGGCTCGCAGAGCCTCGTTTCATGGCATAATCATCCAATGTCTAGTATCGATACTCCAAGACGAACAAGTAAAAACTCAATTGCAACACCAGTCAACTACATCGACATTACTCACATCTGAAACATAGTGTCCAACAACAATAATACCAACACAAAAAAACGACGAACGACACTTTTCTCCAATTCGTCAACACAAAATCAATACAAATACAAAAATGAAGTTGAATTTCCATCAACTCGACTATCCTCGGCAATCTGCGACATCGCAACGATAGCCAAAGGCAGAGTGTATCCGCATAAAAAGATATTATCTCCATCCGACTAAATCGACAAATGCGATAATCGAAGTAAACAAAATTGGATGAATCGACTTTGAATCTCTGTCGATTATGTTGTCACTCGCAACAAAATTGATCGATATTCTACAGAAATTACCTCAATACTCTGTCGATTTCGATTCCTTGATTTTCAGACGAAAATTGTGATTTCGATTTTTCAATCGCGATCCTGATTTCTAGTTTCGATTCTCTGATTTTCAGAAAAAAATCGTGATTCCGATTTTCGCTACGATTCTCGCTTCTCGATACTCGGCCTTTCAATCGATCTTAAATTCCGGATCGATCAACCAGAATGAAAAATTACGCAAATGCAGAAAAAATTATTCCGCACACACTAGTTCGACTCAAATCGAATCCATATGATAAATCGTAATCAGAAAATCCAGATCTGATTGTATATAGTTGAGATTACAAAAAACTTTACTTATCACCTCGATTAAATCTCAATTTGATCGCCTCGACTGAATCTCAATTCTGAGCTCTACAAATGCATGAAGCAATCCACAGTCCGATAAGCTTCACCGACGCCGACTCTGATACCATGTTAAAGTATGCTGAGGCAGTGATCGAGCACCGATAGTGTGTACAAACGATCGAGAAGAAGAAGAAGGCAAAGGTGGAGAGGTTTAACAGAAGGAGAAGTGAAGCAGATGAGCTGAGAGCAAATGCTCTTCTTTGTTCTCTTTATTTTTGCTCAATTGTAATTACAATAAGTGGGTCCTATTTATAGGCTAATCTAATTGCTTAATGTCACAAAATATCTAACCACAAATATCTAAGGATCATCTAATCAAAAATATCTAATTAATACAAACTAACCACTAACTAACCACATATATACATTGTATATATGTGGGATATCTCAACATTTGGTAATTTTTGAGGTCATAATTTTAGACTTTAATATCTTAAAAGGGGTTAATTTCTATCTTATAAGATCTGCGAACACTCTATCTTTTCAGATATTATTTGTGGGATTACACTGAATTTATTATTGTTATTGTTGTTGTTGGATAGTTGCAAATTTACACAAACAGATTACTTACGTGATAGTTACATATAATTTTTAATGATAAATAATAGTTAGTAATCTGATTAGAAAATATAACTATTATACTATAACATGCTTATAAGCTATACTAATAGTGCAAAAAATATAGTCATCAGAATTTTCCAATATCATATTTGGGATTCCTGCGACTTCGTTTTCCCCTTTGGATAACAGGTTCAAGTCACTAGACGTGAGAAATTGTAAATAGTTCACTTGATTGACGATCTGAATTAATATTTTATTAGTAAAATTTGATTTTAACTTTTTAATTTCATGTTTTTTTTCAATATATAGAAAAAAAGGGGCAATCTTGTAGGCTCTTGTTATGCTCGGGGTCGGAGAAGGACCAGAGATCAATGTATAATTAAATAATCACACTTTCTCCGTTCACTTTTATTTGTTCACTTTTAATTTCACACGCCACTTAAAAATTAATAAATGAAGTATATGTTTTACCATGATACCCATATTGATTGTTGTATAGTCTCACTAGATTTGAAAAATAAATTGAAAATAAGTAATTAATGTTAAAGATAAAATCAAAAAAAATAATTGTCTTTCTCTTAATATGCTAAATTGAACAAATAAAGTAAAAAATTATTTTTAATATGATGTACAAGTAAATATGAAGAGTACAAAAAAGTGACATCCAAAGATAACTTTCTAAACTTTATATAATGTGAAAAAGTCCTATGCAAATATACATGTATTATGTTAGAACTTTGACTTGTGGCTTTTATATAACGTTTAATTAAAGATATACAAAAACAATTAATCGAATAATATCGATATTAAAGAGAAAGCGAGACTATTGGAATGATTTCAAAACTTTATTTTTAATATATGAAATAGAGTAATAGAATAACTGACTGAACGGAACTATTTTGACTACGATAATTGGTTGGCCGTTTGGATTAATATTACAACAACATACCTAATTGTAGGCGTTTGCGTTGGGTTCGTCCATGATCAAAGTACATTACTCTGTAAATAAGGTGATATCAACTTCAACTCTAAGGACTATTATCTCCCACACACCGATGACATTATATACATATAACAAAACAGTACATCAGCAGGGTATACCAATACTTCAACAAGTATCCATGTGTCCATCACGAGTTGCCATAACTCGTAGCAAGTGAGACATACTACATCCCAAAGGATATGATGCAGACCACATGTCGATGTATAACATATCACCGATATCCCAATCTCGATGATCATTAGTCGAGGCGGTTTAAGAGTGTCATGCTATGATATTAATTCTCACTCCATTAATAACCACGTAACCCCTAGGGATGCATTTATAGAATATTATAAACAATCAACTAAAAATTCAACAAATGTAAATGTCATAATATTAATCATCATCAATATATAAATATGAATGTGTATAAGTACATGTGTCCTAATACTGATTATCTCTAAGACATACATATACTTTCAATCTCCCACTTGGCCTAGAGCCAATCACCAACATATCTAATACCCATGTTCTCAAAATGACCATTATGCTTAACCAAGCTTAATGGTTTAGTAAACGGGTCTGCAAGATTATTGTCTGTGGAATATAATCTATCTTGATATCTTCAGCTTTCACCATCTCTCTCAGGATGTGGTACTTTCTCGGTACATGCTTGTTTCTGTTCGTTGATCTTGATTCTTTTGCCTGTGCAATGACACCAGTGTTGTCACAATAAATGATTATTGAAAAAGTAGCACTCGGAACAACCCCTAGCTCCTTTAGGAACTCAGAAATCGCGACAACTTCCTTAGCAGCTTTCGCTCCAGCAATGTACTCCGCTTCAGTAGTCGAGTCTGCAGTAGTATCCTGTTTGGAACTCTTCCAGCTCACTGCTCCTTCGTTGAAAATGTACGTATAACCAGACTGAGATTTGAAATAATCAACATCTGTCTGGAAACTAGCATCGGTATACCCAGTGGCAACCAACTCATTTCTTCCACCATAGAATAAGAAGTAATCTTTAGTACGTCTGAGGTACTTGAGAATACTCTTGACTGCTTTCCAGTGTTCCTCACCAGAATTCTGTTGGAACTTGCAAGTCATACTAAGTGCAAAGGCCACAACTGGCCTAGTACAGGTCATGACATACATGATAGATCCTATAGCCGAAGCGTACGGGATCCTCTTCATGAGCTCAAGTTCTACAACACTAGAACGACAGTCTTCTTTGATAACTTGATGCCTTGACCCATTGGAAGACCACCTTTCTTGGAATTATGCATTGAAAAACGTTTAAGCACTTTGTCTATGTAGACTGACTGTGACAGCCCCAACAACCTGTTAGGTCTATCTCTATAGATCTTAATTCCCAGAATGTAGCAGGCTTCACCCAAATCCTTCATCATGAAGGTCTTGGATAAACCAATCCTTAACTGACTGCATAAGGGCCCTATTGTCTCACATTATCAATATGTCATCAACATATATAATAATGAAGACAATGCCTTCATCCTTGCGTTTGAAATAAACACAAGGATCCTCTTTGCTTCTGACGAAATCAAATGACTTGATAGCCTTGTCAAAGCAAATGTTCCAACTCCTAGAGGCTTGCTTAAGTCCATAAATGGACTTTTGTATCCTGCACGCAACATTTGGCCTGGACTCACATGAAAAACCTCCGGGTTGTTTCATATACACTTCCTCAACTAGATCACCATTGAGGAATGCAGTCTTGACGTCCATCTGCCAAATGTCATAGTCAAAATGTGCAGCTATCGCAAGCAAAATCCGAATAGACTTATCTTAGCAACAGGTGAAAAAGTCTCATCATAATCCACTCTGGGACGCTGAGTAAAACCTTTAGCCACTAGTCTAACTTTATAAGTCTGAATCTTGTCTGATGCATCAATCTTCTTCTTGAAGACCCATTTGCATCCTATGATTTTAACCCCACTCGGCAAATCAACCAAGTTTCACACTTGATTTATATACATAGATTCCATTTCGGATTTCATGGCTTCTTGCCATCTCTTCGAATCAATGTCTAGCATTGCTTCGTTATAGGTTGTAGGCTCATTGTCATCTGAAATATCTAACTCATTTTGTGTTTTCCACAAGTAGATTTAGTCTTTCCGGAGGACGATGACTTCTAACAGACCTACAGAGTTGAGTGTCTTGCAGTACAGTTTCAGATATGTTCTGACTGTGAGAAGGTTCATGTGTGTTGGTTGATCCACCAACATTGGAGCTTTCAGGAATATCATTTTCATGTCTTTCCTGAGTGGGAACAAGTGCAGTTCCTGCACTTGCTCCCAAGGTCTGCGCCGAAGGATCTTGCATTTCTGCATTATTCCTCGTAGCACTCCTACTGGTCGAAGGGCGTATCCGAAATACCCAATCTTCGCCATAAGCTCCCACTGAATCCTTGCCTTGTTCACTCAGCTAGTTTTCAACCTCTATGTTACTTTGCTCTTGAATTTCTTCAAGTTCTATCTATGTGCAATCCTCTTCCTTGTAGACATATTCTTCTTCAAGGAAAATTGCGTTCCTGGAAACAATTATCTTATGTTCTCCAGGAAGATAGAAGTAGTATCCTTTAGTTTCCTTTGGATACCCAACGAAGTAACATTTCTCACTTCTAGACTCCAACTTATCAGTGATCAACTTCTTGACATATGCAGGACACGCCCAGGGCCTCATGTGTCTAAGTGATGACATCTCGCCACACCATATTTCATATGGTGTCTTTTCGATTGATTTAGATGGAACTCTGTTCAGAACATATGTCGAGGTTTGTATAGCGTATCCCCAACTGTATATAGGAAGAGCTGAAAAACTCATCATGGAACGAACCATATCAAGTAAGGTTCGGTTTCTCCTCTCGGTAACACCGTTTATCTGTGGTGTTCCAGGAGGTGTCCATTCAGAATGAACTCCATAAAGCTTTAAGTAGTCAATAAATTCTTTACTCATGTATTCACCCCCTCGATCAGATCGGAGAGTCTTGATACTCTTTGAGAGCTGTTTCTCAACTTCACACTTAAACTCTCTAAACTTCTCGAAGGCCTCAGATTTGTGTCTCATAAGATACACAAAACCATACCTTGATAAGTCATATGTGAAAGTGATGAAGTACGAGAAACCTTCTCTAGCTTGAGTTGGAAATGGTCCACATACGTCCGTATGTATCAACTCAAGCACCTCCTTGGCACAGATCTCCTTTCCAGAAAGAGGTTTAATGGCCATCTTACCGTTCAAACATGATTCATATTTACCATAAGATTGTAAGTCAAATGGTTCGAGGTAATTTAATTTCCTCAACCGTTCTATCTTCGTTTGATTGATATGACCAAGTCTGCAATGCCACAAGTAGGTAGAATTTCTTTCATTTAACTTAGCTCTTTTATTTTGTACATTGAAAATTTCCCTGCGACAGTTTAATGTATACAATCCATTCACAAGAGGCGCAATTCCATACACACTATTATCTAAGGTCAAAACCATATTTCCATTAGAAGTATTTGAGGAAAAACCCTCTGAATCAAGTACAGGAATGGAAATAATGTTCCTTGTTAAAGAAGGAACATAATAACAATTGTTTAACATCAAAACATTGTCGGAAGGTAAATTTATCCTATAAGTTCTCACGCGCTCAGCAGCAACTCGTGCTCCGTTTTCGATGCGCACGTCCACCTCTCGAGGCCCGACCTTTCTTCTATCAGTTAGCCCCGACACATTTGTACAAATGTGTGAGCCACAAGCGGTATCAAGTACCCATGAGTGAGAATCATTTATAGATAGAATAATTTCAATTACAAACATACATTTTCCGCCCGGTCTTGAGCACTGTGTGCTCGCCTCCTCCCGAGCAAAGGCACTCAAACATCCAGTGCCCCTTCCTATTGCAGTTTCTGTACACATCCTTTGCCGGAAGCACCTTCTTATTCTTCGCCCATCCCTGGGACTTCATTGATGCGGGCAACGACAACTTTGACCTTCTTCTTCTTTTGTCCCTTACTTTTCGATTTGGGCTGATAAGAAGACCCTACCATGAGGACAACTTTACCCCTGAAGATTGAAGATTCAAAGGTCTTCAACATACAGTTCTGGCAATGTCGCCTTAGTTCCATTCATATTGTAGTTGATAATGAAACTCTCGAACGACCGTGGAAGGGAGTGGAGAACGAGGGTGGTGGAGACTCTGTCTTGAAACTTTATATCTATGGAGGCCAACCTCTCAATCAACTCAATCATCCTCAACACATGAGGTGAAACTTGGCCCCCTTCATTTAGCCTACACTTGAAGAGTTCTATGAGCAGGTCATACTCCATTGTCTGACTCTGCGCATCATAAAGACTCTTCAAATGGGCTAACATTTCGTTGGGCCCCATAGTTTCATGTTGTCTTTGCAATGGTGGTGACATAGAAGACAACATTAAGTATTGAGCAGAAGTGACATCCTTATAATGTTTCTCGTAAGCAGCCTTGGCGAAAGTTGCATACTCAGCAGAGTCCTCCGCCGGTGCGGTGAGGAATACTTTGTCCAATGTATACTCAATATGTTCCTGTCTCAAGACCAATCTGACATTTCTAAGTAAGTCAATGAAGTTGGGTCCAGTAAGTCTGTTGGACTCCATAAGCATTTTCAACGAAAAGTTTGACATTTCTGAAGATCTGAAGATATATATAGAATAGGAAAATGCAATCAACAATTCATTCTTCCAATTTATACACATTCATTATAGACTAATTTAACATGGTCTTTTGTTTAATTAGCTCCCACTATTTTGCATACTTCTACGACCCCACGGTAGAATACGAATCTAAATCATTTTAATTCATAGTGGGCCAAGATCCAAAATTATGTTATATCAGCGTTTGCTTTGGATGATAACTTCAATAGCACATTTCGGTAGGTTATCAACCAATTATAAAACTAAATTTGCAACTCTTGATTTGATTAAATATCTTTCATTTTAATCATGCGTCTTTAGACTAGTCCGACACTTTGACGCCAAGATTTATCTAAACAAACCAACCTCATTACACGACTGCGTTTAAATGCCTAAATAAATTTAGCCTTTGCAAGAAAACACTTTGGTGTAGATACCTACAAAAGTTTATTATCTACTTTCATTTTAACACATCTATGAAAGGGTCTCGGTCATCTTAGACTTAGAGCAAATGCTTTGACATAAATACTTTTATCGCCGAAAAAGATTTTAGCACCCTAACAATTATAATGCACGACGCGTTATAATTAGACTTGTATTTAATGCTTGGGAAACATTTTCAGTTTTCGGGGATATCGATCAAGACCAATATGCCATATATCATATGACATCCTATCATGCAATTTCTAAACACATTTAGATGGAAAACCATCAAACCCAATAGGCATGATATAAGATGGGTTTAATCAAGTACTGGATGTCGTCTATCCAGACAGTTATCGCGGTCATTAAAATTTAAATAATTCTTTGGCGCGCCTATCCGCATAATAATCATGACGCTATGCTAATAATTTAAATGCATCACATTTAACACATAGCACATTTGTATATTATATAATAATATATCATTAATGATAATCATGAGTCTATTTGTCTAAACTCTATAATCTATGTCAATGTCAAGCAGTCCCTAAACATTTTCTGATTTTAAAATTCTAGTTTTCGGAAATTCTGTAAATTTTTAGAATTTACACTTTAGTCCCTTAAGAATTTAAAATTCAATTATGAACCCATATAAATTCATAAAATCCAATTCTAAACTTCAGAAAATATTTTCAAACTTCTGGGACCCGTTTGCAATTTTCAGAAACCTTCCTTTAATTATAGATTTGCCCGAAAGGACCAAATCTGTTCAACTTTAAAACTTATTTTCAGAAACTGTAAACCTTAAAACTTCAGATTCATAATCTAAAACTTTTAAGTTTCGCTTACGATTTTCGATTTTTTAATTAAATGCCGCATGATTCCAATCGTGGCACCGCGATTATATGCTGATGAGCACTGGATCTGCAAAAATAAATTGCACCTCTGTTCCGTAAATTACCGTCACAGGAACCGCGGTCCTAACAGGTGGCACCGCGGTGCCACGAAGACAGTATATCCGAAAAATTAATTTTAAGCTTCTGGATGAACAGCACCGCGACTCCCATAAATAGGACCGCGGTGCCTCTGGTTTCATCTGGGAAGCACCGCGGTGCCGCCGTCAAAACCCTAGCAGGCACCGCGGTGCTCCATCATGGAACCGTGGTGCCGTACCCCAGAAACACAAATCCCGAAAATCAAAACTCCTAAAACTGATTTAGGGTCAGATTTTTCAGATGAATCACTTATATCTCCATCATCATTAACACAACATGTTCATCGACCATCTAATCCAATTTTCTTCATGTTCTTCGTTTCAATGCACTATGCTTTAAGCCGGATAACGCATATCAATTTAGAAGAGTTATTTATTGGATTGACTTCCTCGAATACATTATTGTATTAACAGATCTGGGTACAAGGACCATGTGTTCTAAAGATTTAGGATTTTAAAGCTTATAACAACATAAAATATAGATTTAAACAAATCATAACCCATATTATCATTAATATTCATTACATATCACAAGAAACAGCCCAGACTTTGATATCACTGTAGGCGTTTGCGTCGGGTTCGTACACGCAGCGGAATTTGAAAATTTATGTTTCAAACCCGACGACGGTCAAACTGAAGTATGATATGTAATGTAAAGTTAAACACAAAGTAAATGTAATACTTCGAACGAAGACTTACATTTTGAAGTAATAAGCCAAACAGTTGAAACTTGTTACTTTGTGTAGTCCGGGGAGCACACTCAAAAGTCTCTTGATTTGCAAGTTCTAAATTCTTAGAACTTTGATGTAATTTCTATCTTTAGAAATGCTAGGGATTTATGCAGATTTTTAGAAGAGATAATCTATCTTAGATATGGTGTAGTGTAACGGGAAGAGAGGCCTCTTATTTATAGGACAAATAGGAGCTTTAGGGTTTCCGTGGGCCAGGCCCAGCAGAGAATCGGGCTGGATCGAAATTCGGACTGCCAGAACACGCGTCAGCACCGCGGTTCCATGAGGTGGCACCGTGGTGCCTTCACGTGCTTCTGGCACCGCGGTCCTGAATTAAGGCACCGCGGTCCTGCCCAATATTTTGCACCCTTTTCCCATTTCTAATGTCCCGGTTATCAACAGGACATTTGACTTAGTGTCATACTGACACTAATATAATTAGGATCTTCACGGAACTCCTAGACTGCGCCGGAAGACGAACCTCAATATGTAGAGTTTAGCTACACGAAACACGTCAACTGAACCTCTATATGGGAAGCTAAAATCCTTTCATTCACGACACACTCAATCAAGCTTAGGATTTGTCAAGTGTCTATCCAAATGGCTTGATCATAATAGCTCATCTATATTAGTTGACAACAGGACCATATCAAAGACATGTCCACTGCGTTGGCCAACGACTTAGTCAACCTAATATCTTATGAGAATCTGAGTGCTCTCTCGAAGATGCATTCGAGGAATGAATTCTAATCTTGGCTCAATACCCACCTTTAATCCACTTCGTAACGTAACCAAAACCTATAAGACATTTGAGCTTAGGACATGATCAAAGTACATTACTCCGTGAATAAGGTGTTATCGACCTCAAGTCTAAGGACTATTATTTCTCACACACCAATGACATTATAGACATATAACAAAATAGTACATCAGCAGGGTATACCAATACTCCAACAAGTATCCATGTGTCCATCACGAGTTGCCATAACTCATAGCAAGTGAGACATACTACATCCCAAAGAATATGATGTAGACCACATGTCGACGTATAACATATCACTGATATCTCAATCTCGATGATCATTAGTCGAGGCGGTTTAAGAGCATCACGCTATGATATTAATTCTCACTCCATTAATAACCATGTAACCTCTAGAGATGCATTTATAGAATATTATAAACAATCAACTAATAATTTAACAAATGCAAATGTCATAATATTAATCATCATCAATATATAAATATGAATGTGTATAAAGTACATGTGTCATAATACTGATTGTCTCTAGGACATACATATACTTTCACTAATATAATCTCATAATTGGGTTTGGAAGGGTAGAGTATATACATACTTTATTCTTACTTTGGAAGATAAAGAAGTTATTTTCGATATATTTTTAGCTCAAGACAAGTAAATGAAAATAGTTTGAAGAAAAAGATAACAAAAGTGAAGAAGCCATGAATAATACTTTGTTAGTAAGATTAGATTTCCTATTGTGTAATGTCCTCCCCTTCCCTTAATTATAAAAAAATCTATAGTAATAAAAAAGTCACTAGATGCAAGATAACTTTCTAAACTCGGTGATGATCATTGCTTATTTGATTATTGCATCTTCTTTCTTTTTGCACTCCTGCTGATAAACAGTGTATTTTTCCCTACGGGGGCCCCTTGTACTTTCCTTTTTATATAAAATTACCTCGGGCCGAGAGTCCGTGGATCGTTAAAAAAAAAAAAAAATCTAAACTTTAGAACTGATATATTATCTAAATATACTTTAAAATTTCATGTTCCAGAATTTCCTGCATGTGCTATCAACTCATGATGACAACTAGTCAATTGTTTTTAATATACTAAGCACATGATTATGCATGCATCAAAAGATTCAGTCTCCACTTGATTATGATTAGTTTAAATGCTTAGCCACCTTTATTTTCTATCTGAAATGATTAAGAACATATACATTCTTTATTTAAAATTAATTTGATTACCAGAGATCCGATCAACTTTCTGTTTTGGTAATAATAAATTATTCCTGATTATTGTCGCAACATAAGAATACTATATGTAACATTATTATTATTATACTCAATGTTGAAGAATATACAAGCAAAATTTAATAATGAAATAGCAATTAACAAAGAAAAACAAAAAAACAATTAAATGCTTTTTTTTTTGGGTAGATAAAAGTAATTAGATTCGAACACATGATGACTGCGGAATGTTTGTTGATCACCTAATTTTCTTTGTAGTTTGGTAGAACATTTATGTGACAATTACGATTGTAATTAATTATAGTCAAACATGGTCTTGTTGTAGGAATTTGTTGGTTATAAAACGCATAAGTAAGGTGCAGTGGAAATTTAAATTTTTGTTTAATTTACTTATCCCAACAATTTTATCTGATATAATTACGTTACAATTGAAACCTGTAAAGACATGAACATATAACTTACATTTGATAATTTTTGGAGTCTTTACTATAGGGAGCGCACGCGACTGTCCTTACGGATGCAAGCCTTGCTACGGTATAGTCCTCTGTCAAGAAAGCCAGAAAATCTTGGCAGAGGTTCGAGAGGGTTTTTTCTTCTAAAATCTTAGTTCAGAAAGTTTGAATTGGTCTATGTGATAATAAGATTCTCAAATTACTTCAAGATTAACCTTAAACTTATGGGCTCCAAGCCTGGCCCAAATCCCGAGGTGCAGTGGGCTAGTATGACCGCCCATCGCCGAAGCCGGCATAGCCTAGCAGCGCGTGCCGATCCGCCGCACCAATCTCGGTAGCGTCGCGGCCCTTCACGTCCCATCATTTTATATATATTCAGCACATTTAATTAAATCCAAAATTCAATTTTAACTTAATTAAATAATTTCCATCAAATAGAATTTATCCCATAATTTATTATCAATTTAAATATCTCGATTCTAAATCGAATATTTAATATTCTCTTAATATACCCTTAGATCGAAAATACAATCGACATAGTGTGATTCTTTAGGCCTTCACATATCGACATTAATTTAATTAAGGTCCATACAGAACTCCTAGATTGCGTTGTATGACGAACTCAATATGTGAAGTACGTTTACATGAATCCAGCAAACATAACTTTTATGTGAGATGATAAATTTCTTTCGTCCGCGACACACTCGATCAAGCTTAAGATTTGTCATGTGCCTATCCAAATGGCTTGATCATTTTATCTCATCTACATTAGTCGACAACTAGACTATATTCTAAATATGTCTCTTGTATTGTCCAATGACTTGGTCGGCCTAATATCACTAAGAAGTTGAGTGTTCTCTCGAATACTCAATCGATGAATGAATCTATTCTTGGCTCAACTACCACCTTAGTTTACATTATAATGTACCCAACACAAGCCGTGTCTTATATTATAAGGAATTTAATCTTAGGACAGGGTCAAAGTACATTACTCTGTAAACAAAGTGTGTATTGACCTCAAGTGAGAGGACCTCTATCTTCCACACACTGATAACCCTTTAGATATGTATAACAAACAGTTTATTATACCAATACTCTTCAAGAGTATCCATGTCTCCATCACTAGTAACCATTACTAGTAGCAGGTGAGACATACTACATTCTCTAAGAATGTGATGCAGACCTCATGTCGACTTTATAACATATCATCGATATCTCATTCTCGATGATCATTAGTCGAGGCTATTTTCTGAGTTACGCTCTATCATAAATATCTCACTCTATTAATGACAACATAAGCTCAAGGGATGCACATTAATGAACAATTACAAATAATCAAATAATAATCCAACAATTGCAAATTCCATAAAATATTAATCTTATTAATAATACTAATGTGTTCAAGTATATTTGTCCATAATCATGATTGTCTTTAGGACATACATATTTTCAATCTCCCACTTGGCCTAGAGCCAATCACCAATGTATCTAATACCCATATTTTCAAAATGACCATTATGCTTAACTAAGCTTAATAGTTTAGTAAATGGGTCAATTAGATTATCATCTGTGGAAACATAGTCTAATCTTATTTCTTCAGTTTTCACCATCTCCCTAAGTATGTGGTATTTTCTCGGTACATGTTTGTTTCTATTTATTGATATTGGTTCCTTAGCTTGCGCAATCGCACCCGTGTTGTGACAATAAACCGTTATTGCACAAGTGGCACTTGGAACAACCCCTAGTTCCTTTAGGAACACTTAGTTATTGCGACAACTTCCTTACCATCTTCCGATCCAGCAATGTACTCGACTTCCAGTTTTCGAATCAGCAGTTGCATCTTGCTTGGAACTTTTTCAACTCACTGCTCCACCATTGAAAATGAAGGTATA
This sequence comes from Przewalskia tangutica, assembly GCA_029844215.1. Classification (NCBI taxonomy): domain Eukaryota; kingdom Viridiplantae; phylum Streptophyta; class Magnoliopsida; order Solanales; family Solanaceae; genus Przewalskia; species Przewalskia tangutica. The sequence goes on from CM056718.1 coordinate 143,392,038, forward strand.
ACCAGACTGAGACTTGAAATCATCAAGATCTATCTGGAAGCTAACATCAGTGTACCCAGTAGCAACTAGTTTTTCCTATCCACCATAAACTAAGAAATATTCTTTAGTTCGTCTAAGACACTTAAGAATATTGTTGACTGCTTTTCAGTGTTTTCCCCCGTGATTCTGCTGAAATTTGCAAGTCATACTAAGTGCATAAGCAACATCTGACCTCGTACATGTCATGGCATACATGATTGATCCTATAGCCGAAGCATAGGGGATCCTCTTCGTGCGTTCAAGTTCTGCAACATTAGAAGGACTATACTTCTTTGATAACTTGATGACTTGACCCATAGGAAGACCTCCCTTTTTGGAATTTGCCATAGAGAATCGTCTTAGCACTTTGTCTATGTATACGGACTGTGACAACCCCAATAATCTATTAGTTCTGTCTCTGCAGATCCTAATTCCAAGAATGTTGCAGACCTCACCCAAGTCCTTAATTATGAAGGTGCTGGATAACCATTTCTTGACTGATTGCATGAGAGTCTTATTTGTCACGACCCGACCGACCCGACCTCGGACCCGTGACTGGTGCCTTACCCCGGGAACCCTGGTGATACAACATCAGAGAAAACCAGCGGAAATAAACTCACAACAGGAAACCATATAAAATATGAAACAGGCTAACCCAAAATGGCTACCTTTCCGTAAACATAAATATAACAAAAACTGAACAGTTACATCCTTAACAACCCAATTTATAACAGGACTACAGGCCTCTAAGAGTGTGTAACCACTATGACGGGACATGGCCCCGTCATACCCCTGAATGTACATAATATCTACAACATCAGGGAGAACCGTACCAAAAGTCAAGCCTCCGGAGAAATGGAGCTTCTGACACCTGAGCAAAGATCCTAAGAATGAGGATCCAACATCTGCTTACCCCTACATGCGGCATGAACGCAGCCCCCGAGGAAGGGGGCCAGTACATAATATGTACCAAGTATGTAAAACTGGAAAATACTGTAATAATATCGAAAGTCTAAAATAAGTTGGAGTCATGAATGAGAATCAAATTACATTGCACTGTGCCTTACTAACAATGAGAGTAACAAGTAAAAACTTTACTGCATGAAAATAGGAGGCTCATGATCAAAACAGGGTCCCTCGCCCGTAGTATCATTAAGCAATCCTACTCCTGGGACTATTTCACCCGCATAGATCCTGTGGACCCGCATGAGGTCATCCGCCTCGCATGGGACTCTTTCACCCGCATGGACCCGGTGGGCCCGCATGAGTACAAACACCGCACTCGCATCATGGGTAGCAAATCCATGGAATAAGTAGTAAACCATCCTAATGGACGCATACCCGTGGACCATCCATCGTGTCAGTATGTCCAAAGGAAATAACAAGAATAAGTAGTAAACCATCCTAATGGACGCATACCCGTGGACCATCCATCGTGTCAGTATGTCCATAGGAAATAACAAGAATAAGTAGTAAACCATCCTAATGGACGCATACCCGTGGACCATCCATCGTGTCAGTATGTCCAAAGGAAATAACAAGAATAACCCGGGGTCTACCCCGTAAGAATACATAACCTAGCACAACCGGCTATCATACATAACATAAGCGCTACCGGCTTATCATCACATAAGCAAGTTAAGAAATCTCCTAACTTCTTATTAACATTATTAACATATCCTCTCATTTTAGTTTACTTAAGGCACTAATATGTCATTTAAGAGAAAATCCGGGAATTCAACCCAAGTACCACGTACCTCTAACCTTTTAAGAAATGACTCCTTTTTATATAAAACTTCCAAGATACTAATAACCGTAGTATCAAGTCACGACTACTTTTCAAGACAAGTCACATTTCCTTTTAGAAATATAATAGGCTTCTAAATCAAGTGACTTCATTTCTTTTAAAACCTTAGGCCATTAATGTCTAAAAATCAATTTGCCTTTCACAAATTCAAATCATTTATCCGTACTTATTTTACTTAGAGTAAATCTTTCTTTTGTTATCCTTCCATAAAGCTAATATAACCAACTTCCCATAAAGTCGTTATATTAACTTTATACATTAATCAAATACATTTTCCTATATCCAAGAGACTTATACTTTTAAAACGAAACAAGTATCATATACTTAGAACACTTCAAGTCCCTTAACTTTGAAAACTTAAGACATCATTAATACTTTTTAAAGAAGTGAGTTAATCCCCTTACTTACCAAACTTGGCCATTCTTAAAACAAGTAGGGAACATCAAAGTCTTGTACGTCTACCGTACTATATAAGTACAACTACTCATGCTCAAGAGATAGGAGAGTTCCACATACCTCTTCGGGTCAATCCACTTGCAAGTCCAATATACCGCACGTAGTATGTCAACCTATAATGACCATAATACGTCCATTAGCATCTATCTTCAACATGAAATATTCTAATTGAAAAATCCCTTATTCCTACGGAAAATTGGACAACACTTCCTTTGTTTCTACATACTTTGCCACCCTTTTCAAGGCCGAATTCAATAACCAAACACGCCACCTTTAAGGCTCAACAATCCAATCAACACAAAGGGGATTACACGCCTAACTTGGACGTGTAAAATTCTGCCCCACAATACCTAACAACTAATACAAACTACAAGGTTCAATTTGGCAATTTTGAGGTATAATAACATAACTTCTTATCCAACTCCTTTTTAATCCAATTTCTTATCCAATTCCTACATGCAATTTATCTAAGAGCAATATTGACAACTACAAATCCTTTCTTCCACACATGCAACACAATTTACTAGCAAAAGAGAAAAGATTGTTACCTTAGAGCTTACCCAAATTAATCCAACAAATTTCACTTGTCTTCTTTCCACAATCGCCTCCACAAAACTCCTACAAGTTTGCCAACAAGTTTCCTTCTTGACACTTTTTCTGAAATTTTCTCTAAACCTTGGTTTCTTCTTGAATTTCTAGAGAGAAGGGAGAGGAATTTTAGAGAGAAGGAAGAACTTTTTAGAGAGAAGGGAGAGCTTTCAAGAATGACCAAGTCTTCAAGATTTTGTCAATAAATAGGACATGCAAAAATCAGATGGGGGGGGACACTTGTCACCCTCCCATGGCCTTTTTAAAAGAAAATATCTGATTTTTCCTCAGTTTTTCGCAAAAACTCCGCCTCGGCGCCGCGGCGCTGAAACCTCCGCGAACTTTCAGAACTTCCGGCGCCGCGACCCTGCTTTCCGGCGCCGCGGCGCTGCAACCTCAGAGAATTCTCAGCATAACCGGCGCTGCTCGCATCCGCGCCGCGCTGTGGCCCCGACCAAAATGTTTTACGCCGATCACGACCGAACTTGTAATTTCCATAACTTTCTACTCCGATATCCTATCGACGAACGGTTTGTTGCGTTGGAAACTAGACTCAACGAACTACGTACTAGGCCTTTGAAACACCTAGGAACTCTCAATGTAACGGGACATAAACCGCCTCAAAGTTGACTAACAACCTGTCCGAAACATTCCGTCGACCCATCATTCTAAAATTTAAATCTCAATTCCTTTCGTACGTCCCCCTAATCATGACCCGAACTACGGGGTGTAATATTATTGTCTCCCATTATTAATGTGTCATCTATATATATTTAACAATGATGACAATAGTCCCATCTATGTATTTACTATAAACGCATGGACCTTATTTACTTCTAACAAAGTCAAACGATTTGACTACTTTGTCAAAACAAATATTTCAACTCCTTGAGGCTTGCTTAAGTCCATAAATTGACTTTTGTAGCTTGTATACTGCTTTGGGCTTATTCATGGATATAAAACCCTCTGGTTGTATCATATACACCTCTCAATTAGGTTACCATTGAGGAAGATAATTTTAACATCCATTTGTTAAATGTCATAATCATAGTATGCGACTATTGCAAGTAAAATCCAAATGGACTTAATTTTGACAACAGGTAAAAATGTTTCATCATAATCGACCCCACACCGTTGATTATAACCTTTAGCCATTAGTCTTACCTTATAAGTTTGTACCTTTCCATATGCATCAATCTCCTTCTTGAAGACCCATTTGTATCCTGTAGGTCTAACCCCTGTTGGCAAATCAACCAAGTTCCAAACTTGATTGACATACATCGAGTCCATCTCAAATTTTATGGCTTCTTTCCATATCTACAAATCAATGTCTAACATTGCTTCATTGTACGTCATAGGTTAATCGTCATCAAGAATATCTATCTCATTGTGTGTTTCAATAAGAAGATTAAGTCTTTCAGGCGGACGATGAGTCCTAGTGATACTACGGAGTTGAATATTTTGTGTTTCAGTATTTGTTGTATTATGATTATGAGAGGGTCCTTGCGTGCTGGGAAATCCAGCACATTGAGAGCTTTCAGGAATGACATTTTTATGTGTTTCATAAGCATCTTCTTTACATCAACAGGGCACCCCAGGGTCGCATGTGTTTAAGTGCTGACTTCTTGCCATTCCATATCTCAAAGGTATATTGGTAGATCTTAGAAACTCATCATGAATCTAACCATATCTAATAGGGTTTGATTTATTTTTTCAGCAACACAATTCATTTGTGGCATTCTGGGAGGCGTCCGTTGTGATTGAACTCCATGAAGCTTCAAGTAATCTAGAGATTTTTTTACTTAAGTATTCACCTTCTCGATCTGATCGAACGGTCTTGATACTCTTTTCAAGTTGTTTCTTTACTTCTAACTTATACTCCTTGAATTTCTCTAAGGCTTCGGACTTGTGCTTCATAAGATAAACATATCCAAATCTTGTGATATTGTTTGTAAAAGTTATGAAGGAAAACTTCCCTTAGCTTGAGTGGAAAACGGCCCACATACATCTGTATGGACCAACTCAAGTACCTCTTTGGCTCGTACACCTTTCCCAGAAAGTGTTTTGTTGGTTATCTTTCCTCTCAAGCAAGATTCACAGTCACCATAGGACTCCAAGTCAAATAGTTCCAGGTAGTCTAACTTTCTTAATCTTGATATCATTGATTCATTGATATGACCAAGTATACAGTGCCATAGGTAGGTGGAATTTCTTGGATTATATTTTTAGCTTGTTACGTCCCTGGCCAACCTAAACTTCTTGTGAACACCTCCTTTAGGTTTCAAAACTGTGGGTTTGGCACCAGTCTTACCCTTATTCTTCTTGTTCTTACCTTTAGGTTTGAGCCTAGTAGATGAGCCCACCATGAGCAAAATCTTTTCATTTGAAGTAGATGATTCATAAGTCTTTAGCATGTTGTGAATTTCTAAAAGATTTACATTGGTTCTATTCATGTTGAAGTTCACAATGAAATTCTCAAAGGAACCATGAAGCGAATTCAAAATCAGGTTAACAGACACATTCTGGGGCAGTTTCGTTCTAATCGAAGTCAACATTTCTGTCAACCCAATCATCTTCAGAACATAACCAAACATTTGGCCCCCATCATTCAGCTTACATTTGAAGAGGTCTCTCAGCAGTTCATACTCCATTGTCTGAGACTGTGAGTCATAGAGACCCTTCAAATGTTTGAGCATCTCGTTGGGGCCCATGTTTTCATGCTGCCTCTTTAAATCTACATTCTTAGAGAATAACATTACATATTGTGTCGATATAGCGTCGTCAAGATATTTTTGATAGGCTGCCTTGTCAAACAGGGCATTTTCTTCAGAATCTTCGGCATGGACAGTTGGGAATACTTTATCCAATACTCAATCCTTTCCAATCGCAACACTAGACACATATTTCTTAACTAGTTAGTGAAGTTTGCTCCAGCCAGCTTGTTCGTTTCAACCAACATTTTAAGTGACAGATTTGACATTGTATACCGAAAAAATAGACTTGAAATTAAACTCTAATGTAATTTCTATTGAACACATTCGTCAACTAATTAACATGACATTTAGTTTAATTAGATCCCACTATTTTAAAATACTCTTTGACCTTATGAAAGAATACGAACTCATATCAAATATGGTCATAATGGGTCAAGATCCAGGATCATGTTATCTCCGCGTTTGTTGTAGCTGATAACTTCAATAACATAACCTAGTAGGTCTCTAAACCAATTACAAATAATTTGAAACTCTTGGTTGACCGAATATGCTAAACAAATGATCTACGTCCCTCAGCTTGTCCGACACTGTGGCGCCAAGACAGCCTAGCAAGTTAACCTCGTTATGCGTCTGCAATTATGTATCTAAGTGAGTTTGCCTTCATGGAGCAAACATTGTGATATAAATACTCATGAAGGTTTATCACCCACTTCTACATATGAAGAGTATGAGTCCTAGTAGACTTAGAGCAAATATTGTGGCGTAAATATTCATCTCACCGAAAAGGAGTTTACACTACAATCAATTATAATGGACGATGCGTTTATTTTAAAATGAGACTTGTACTAAATTTTGGGGAATATTTTAATTCAGGGTAAACCAAGATCAACTCTAACATGCTTTATCAAATAAAGAATCATGCAAAGGTTCTAAGCACATATTAGGTATTGTGTTCCCAAACATGACACTAAGCGGTTAAAACACGTACTGGACATCGCCTACCCAAACAATTATTTGCGGACGCTATTCTACTAATCTAAATGACAATCATTTAGCACATAAAATAATATACTTAAATAATATTCTACAAAATAATAATCATGGGTTAAACATTCTAAAACTGAAAACTTTTACTTTCTGGACAGATGGAGCCGCGGCGCCAGTGAGGCGGAAACTTTTTAGCTTCTGCGTTGAATTAGTGTCACGGTGCTTGCATGGCAGAAACCTCCTGGTTTCTATTTTGCGAATTAGGGTCGCACCTCTCCATCATGGAGTCGGGGAGCTTCAGGTCCAGTAAGTTACGAATTTTAAAATCGATGCCTTTAATCACGATTTCGGATAGGAGCCGCAGTCTCTTCCTGTTATCGTGACTGGATCTACAACGCTCCACTATGTAGTTGCGGTGCAGCCTCAAAATCCTAGCAGGCATCGCAGTGCCCTATAGTAGGGTCACGACGCTGACGTCCTGACACAAATGAATCTGTGTTGATTTTCTGAAAATCGTCCAAACCCTAAATGCAATTTATGGATCAGATCATGGGCCCTTCATTATCACCCACCAATATCAATAACGCACACATCGACCATCATCCATTCCTACATGTTCTTCTTCATGCACCATGTTCGTAATGAACCGATTTTCTGCACTAGGCCTTGTCTGAGTTAGAATGGAATGACTTCCTCGATTTAACGTAGTTGATAAGTTAGGATGATTACAAAGATCAATCATTCAGTCAAGGTATGTCAGAGTTCAAGTATCCTTGTTTTAATTCAGATTAAAATCAATCCTACGTTTAACCCACATTATTATGTCTTTCAATTGTTACGTAACCATTGAACCAGCCTGGGCTCTAATACCATTGTAGGTATTTGTTGGTCATAAAACACAAAAGTAAGGCGCATCGAAATTTTAAAATTTTGTTTAACTTACTTACCCTAACAATTCCATCATGTATAGTTACGTTACAATTGAAACATGTAAAGACGTGAACAGATAACTTACAGTTTATAATTTCTGGAGTCTTTACTATAGGAAGCGCACGTGATTGTCCTTACGGGTGCAAGTCTTGCTACGGTATACTCCTCTGTCAAGAAAGCAAAGAAATCTTGGCAGAGGTTCGAGAGGGTTTTCACTTCTAAACTCTGAGTTCATAAAATTTGAATTGGTCTATGTGATAATAAGGTTGTCAAATTACTTCAAGATTAACCTTAAACTTATAGGAGAGTGTTGTTTATATAGGAGGGATTAGGTCAAATATAAGATTAGGGTTGGGCTCCAAGCCTGACGCAAATCCCGAGGTGCGATGGGCCACCGACCGCCACACTATCGCCTGCCGCAAGACAACCTAACAGCGCCGCTACCGGTCGTGTCGCGTTCACCCTGATAGGCGTCGCAACCCTTCACGTCCCATCATTTAATATATATTCAGCACATTTAATTAAATCCAAAATATAATTTGGCTTAATTAAATAATTTCCATTGACAGAAATTATCCCATAATTTATTATCAGTTTAAATATCTCGATTCTAAATCGAATATTTAATATTTTCTAAATATACCCTTAGACCGAAAAGGCAATCGACATAGTGTAACCCTTTAGGCCTTCACATATCGACACTAATCTAATTAAGGTCCATACAGAACTCTTAAATTGCATTGTATGACGAACTCAATATGTGAAGTACGTTTACATGAATCCCGCAAACATAACCTTTATGTGAGATGATAAATTTCTTTCATTCACGACACACTCGATCAAGCATAGGATTTGCCATGTGTTTATCCAAATGACTTGATCATTTTATCTCTTATATTAGTCAACAACTAGACCATATTCTAAATATGTCTCTTGCAGTGGCCAATTACTTATCGACCTAATATCATTGAGAAGCTGAGTGTTCTCTCGAATACCCAATCGAGGAATGAATTTTATTCTTGGCTCAACTACACCTTAGTTAACATCGTAATGCACCCAACACAAGTCGTGTCTTATCCTATAAGTAATTTAAGCTTAGAACAAGATCAAAGTACATTACTCTGTAACAAAGTGTGTATTAACCTCAAGTCAGATGATCTCTATCTCCTACACACTGATAACACTTTAGACATGTATAACAGACAGTTTATTAGTAGGGTGTACCAATACTTTTCAAAAGTATCTATGTGTCAATCACTAGTAACCATTACTAGTAGCAGGTGAGACATACTACATTCTCTAAGAATGTGATGCAGACCACATGTCGACTTTATAACATATCATCGATATCTCATTCTCAATGATCATTAGTCGAGACTATTTTCTGAGTTACGCTCTATCATAAATATCTCGCTCTATTAATGACAACGTAAGTTCAAGGGATGCACATTTATGAACAATTGCAAACAATTAAATAATAATCCAACAATTGCAAATGCCATAAAATATTAATGTTATTATTAATACGAATGTGTTCAAGTACATTTGTCCCTAATTATGATTGTCTCTTGGACATACATACTTTCACTTGTGTGTGCTTAGAGTATTATAATTTCATTATTAATAGAAATAAGAATCGTTGAAGTTCAAATATATGATTTAATTAAAAGTCATACCGCAGTATATTCCAACAACTGAAATTATAATTAAGTTAAGTAAAATATGATCAGGGGAGGCTCAATATGATCGGTGGACTAAACCCAAACTTTAACTGAAAGCCTTATCTTCTCTTAAAAAATAGCATATATATTTTTATTCAAAATCTTTCTGTAAGGTTTAGTATACTTATAAACCGAACCAATAACATTCAAAACTGAACCAAACCACGAGATAAGAACCCCTAGTTCAAGCATCATAATGAAAAAAATCTTGCGAGGAAGCTCTTTCCTCTTTAATTGGCCTTGCGTGTCTCGAAATCAAATTAATCGAAACATCCAATACAAATATCAAATACCGAAAGAAAAAAATTGGTGCCTGTTGCGATATTTTTGTGTGTTAATGCAAGTGTACGTATCGATAAAGTAATAAAGATTTGTAAGATCGAGTTATCGTCCACATATACTGGTTTGTCAAGTACCTAATATCTAATCTATGGTATATATTTGGTTAATGTTCTTTTGTTTGATTTTTAAATTAAGAATTAAAACTAAAGTAATTTGCAGAAAATAAACTAAGGATAATAATACCTTGGTTTAAAACTGTTATGAAGAAAATAGGGTTCCAATCTCCTCAACTATCCACTCTTTCACTTGTTAATGCAATGCTAATGACTCTTCTTCTTATTAAGATAACAGGTTAACGAACATGTTCTATATTCCGGTTAGGACATATAAAAACTCAACCTTATGCAGAAACCTTCTATATTTCTATGATAGATTTTACCACACATGAGGATTAAGAACAATAACCTTAAACACTACACAAGTATCGGAGTACTTTCGTCCACGCTTTTAACCTATGTCTAATCAACTAAAGCATATTCAAATCCCACCTTTCGAATTTCGATTCGAAATCATATAAATTATGCAATTAATGGCCAGTCAATTATCAAACAATCAATACAATATTGAATAGATCTTAATATAACTGAAGAAGAAATCAATAACTATGCATTAACTTACGAAAGAGTTTCAAGCGATTCAACGAAAAACTCTAATAAAGAAATCAGCTTCTAGACATTGTCATGCTAAGAGAACTTGACCAATTTGATGTCTCTAATCTCGTTTTTGCCTCTGTTCCTATCCTCCAAAGTATGATATGAAATAAGACAGAGTTTCAGGGTTTTATATCTGAGAAAAACCTCATTTCGGACCCTTTTACCCTTTTGAAATTCGGCCCAGAAATTACAAAAACACGCGTCAGCGCCGCGGCGCTGCGGCCCTAAATCAGCCGAGAAGCACTGTTGCTCACTGGAATTCTTGCACCTCTGCGCTTCTGCCAAGCACCGCGACGGTAAATATTTTCGGACTTTCTGGAAATTTTACGTCTCGGCCCTAATTCCTTCCGCCGCGGCTAACCGAGCGCCGCGACCCTTGCATGTCTTGCGCCGCGGCTCTTCTTCAATTCATGTCCGGATTTTGCCTGATTTGTTCTATTCTTCTCGAAAATTCTTAGGCTTCATTTCATGGGCTTTGCTTGTGCAATTTCATCCTCAATTTAGCTCATTTCATCCTCAATTCGGTATTCTCTCCTTTAGGACCACTGTGACTCAAAAAGAAAGAAAAACAACTCTAACACTATACTAAAAGTAAAAGAAAAGAGGAAAATACTAACTAAAGAGGACTCAAAAGTGTGTATAAAATATACTCAACAAACACCCCCAAACTTACACTTTACTCGACCTCGAGTAAAACACTAAAGAAAAACAAAACCAAAAAAAAAAAAACTCTATGAAATGGATCAAGTAGTTATATTAATGTTGCCTCAAAATCATGGATCAAAACTGAGATAATATGTTAGAATAACAATCTAGAATTTCAAGTTAGATATTTCGCAAATTTAATTAAAATCATGAATACTGGAAATACAAACACCTAACCTGTGCATGCCAATTTCATTCCATCTTTCCCAAAATTCTTTAGACCTGTTTACTTGTTATTCTCCACTAATCATAGGTACACATTAGAGATCTTCAGGACTTTCAAGGGTTGTAATGTAGGGTTAGGCAGGAGTAGATAAAATTTGGCATTTAGGCTCAATTTCATATCATAAGCACTTTTCATTTAACTTTTTTTCCCCTTCTTTTTAACTTTCTTTTTAGTCTCATACATATTTTCTCTCCTCTTTTCTTTTGCGGGAATGAGACACATTATCAATAACAAGTATCACCAAACTTAGGTTTTTGCATATTTTTCATTGGGGTGCATCAAACTTTCACTATCTTTTTATTGTTTTTTCAACACTTTTCATACTAATATTTTCAATTATCACTTATGGCACAATCAGAGAATCATAGGGTGTCAAACAAAGATATTATTTTAGGCTCAAAGGGGATGACTAATGATACAATTTATGTCAGAGTAGGTAATGAACGGTCAGAAGGGCTATCAAAGAATGCATGAATCATTTCCCTAAACATGTATATCTTAACTATTTCGCCTCAAATAACAAGCAAACAGGTTTTATAGACATTTTCAATATTTCTTTCCATAATTGACAACTCATAGGCTAAGCACAAATATCCAAATAATTAGATGTTCATGAATTTTTAGAATATCTAACTTAAGCACACATATTTTTGCTTTTAATTCCATTACAATATCTCACTTTATTCACTCAATATATTTAGCAACTACAACATACATGATCCATAAAAAAAATTATGACTCACTAAACACATAAAACAACAAAACTCAACAAAAAAACTCAAAACAAAACACAAGATAAAGTAAGATCTCCCCCAAACTTAATCGACACATTGTCCCCAATGTGTAAAGACTAAAAAATCAAGGGACAACTTACAGAGGTCTGGGAGGAAGTTCTTGAAATTGCACAGCATCGGGATTCTTTGATCTTTTGGCGCCGCGACCTTGCAGGTTGGCGCCGCGGCGCTGTGCCAAATTTTTTCCTTTTTTCAGCATTTTGTCCCTTTTTCCACTCGGGGTCAGTCCCTAGTTCACCTGCCGTAAAAAACATAAACCAAGAAGCCAAGACCGTGAGACTATTCAAGAACAAAATAAAATAAACTAAAACAGAAATTGAAATAACATAATTAAAATATTGGGTTGTCTCCCAACTAGCGTTGTCGTTAACGTCATTTAGCCGGACGCAGATGTCTTGTTCACTCAAAGAGGTTGATTACCCATGCAGAATATCCATTTCATTATCATCCCCTTCCTCTTTCTCCTCTTTTTTTTCACAGGGCTAAGTTCAGAAGGGTTTACCCATTTTTCATTATTCGCCGGCTCATTCACCTTGCCATCTTGTTTTAAAGTTACTCCTAGAGCGTCAGTACTTGGAGCATTCATGAGGAGCAACTTTATCAATTATACTAACAGCAAAGCATTTGTCACTTGTTTGTGACTCAGTGGGTGGTCTGAAAACTTTGAATATAATTTCCTCATCTTGGACTCTGAGCTTTAACTCTCCTTTTTCAACATCAATGAGGGCTCTCCCTGTAGCTAGGAATGGTCTCCCAAGGATAATGGTATATTCCCATCTTCATCCATATCAAGGATGAAAAAGTCAGCATGAAAGATGAATTTGCCCACTTTCACCAATACATCTTCGATTATACCTCGGAGATGTATGATTGAGCGATCAGCTAGCTGCAAGTTGACTTTGGTTGGATTTGCTTCCCCCAACCTAAATCTTTGAAACACTGAAATGGGCATCAAGTTGATACTTGCCCCCAAATGACACAAAGTCTGCTTGCATATCACCTTCCCTATAGTGCAAGGTAAGGTAAAACTCCCTGGATCTCTTAACTTCGGGGGAAGTTTCTTCTGCAAGATTGCACTGCTTCCATCAGCACCACTTTTTCATAGTATGCCAGCTTCCTCTTTTTAAAGAGAATATCTTTCATGAATTTGACATACGCTGGCATCTACTCCAAGGCTTCAATGAAAGGGAGATTGATATGCAGTTTTTGGAAGACCTCCAAAAACTTGAAAAATTGCTTGTCAAGAGATTTATTCACAAGTCTCTGAGGGTATGGAATTATGTTTGTATATTCCCTCATAACTGCTGGTGGATCCTTCTCTAAAATAGGGCGGTCATCAGTGACCCCCCCTTTCTCTGCATCCACTGTCTTTTCCAACCCATTCTCCTTTTCAATCAGTGGTTGGGGTGCAACCTGCTCTAACTGTTTATCACTTCTCAAGCTAATTTCCTGACACTGCTCCCTTGGGTTCATCACTGTGTGTCTAGGGAGGTTCCCCTGTGGTCTGTCACTCAATTTTTTTTTAGCTGCCCCATTTGAGTCTCCAAATTCCTAATAGAGGATCTTGTTTCTGCCATGAATTGAGTCTGAGAGTTGGTCAGGGTTGAAAATGAGGACCTAGTTTCCGCCATGAATTGTGTCTGGGAGTTGGCGAGTCAGCAGTCTTTGCTCTCACTTCATCCGCCTGCTTGTGGGGATGGTGGCCTAAATTCATTCTTTGGATCTGTCCCTGAGGAGATGGATTGGTCTGTTGAAATAGCTCCTGAAACTGAGGTTGTTGCCCTTGGTCATTCCTCCATGAAATGTTTGAGTGATTTATCCGCCCCTGATTATATGTGTTGGAGTAAGGATTGTTGTGTGGCCTTTGAAAATTCCCAACTGCCTGAACCTGCTACATAAGTACATTGTTTGGATCCACTGATGTGCACCTATCAAAAGTATGGGGACCCCCACAAATCTCACAATTCACTGCTGTCTGAACAGCTTTAACGGACATGGTACTCTGCTGCAACTGTTTTGCCAAAGTGGTAACCTGGGCAGTCAATGATGTGATAACATCCAACTCATGAACCCCTGCCACTTTCCTGCTGTTCGTTGTGCTCTCATCTGACCACTGATGGTTGTTGGTGGCCATGTATTCTAATAAACCATGTGCCTCATTGGCACTTTTGCTCATAAAGGTTCCCCCTGCAGCAGCATCAATTATGGTACGAGTAGTACCACACAGCCCATTGTAGAAGATGTGGACCAACATTCACTTCTCAATCCCATGATGCGTGCACTTCATCAGTAAGTCTTTGAACCGCTATGCATCATACAATGATTCTCCCTTCAACTGATAAAAATTATTAAGCTCTCATCTGAGCTTTGCTGCCTTCGATGGAGGGAAGAATTTGACAAGAAACTTCTGAGACATGTCTTGCCATGTGGTAGTGGAGTTCTCCTGTAATGGGTTCAACCAGCCCTTGGCTCGATCCCTGAGTGAGAAGGGAAAAAGCCTCAATCGAATGACATCATCAGTAACACCATTGTATTTAAATGTTGCACACAGTTTTAGGAAATTTGCCAAATGCATACCGGGATCTTAAGACGGTAACCCCCCAAACTGAACTGAGCCTTGAACCATGTGCAAGATTGCTGGTTTTATCTCAAAATTATTAACCTACGGTGGGCTTTGATGCAAGTCTGCACCCCTGTAATTGTCGGCAACACATAGTCCCTTAAGCTCATCTCTGCAGGATGCGGGACTTGTCTCATGACATGCGGTAACTCATCATTAACCACATTGTTGTTTTGCTGATTTTCCATTGCTAAAGAATCAACAATTCTATTATCTTTCCTGTTCTGTTTGCACAACTTTTCAATTTTAGGGTTCAGATGGGCAAGAGTGTTTGCTCCTCTCCTAATTCGCATAAACAAGTTTTCCTGAAATCGAGCAAAAACAAACAGATCAAGGAAAAAGTGTTCTAAAATAAAAAGAAAAAAATAAAAACCAAATTAGAAATAAGACGAGATAATTCGATATTGATAGTACGCCAGTCCCCGGCAACGGCGCCAAAAACTTGTTGCGATATTTCTGTGCGCTAACGCAAGTGTGCGTATCGCTAAAATAATAAAGATTTGTAAGACTGAGTTATCGTTCACAAAGACTGGTTTGTAAAGTACCGAATATCTAATCTATGATATATATTTGGTTAACATTCTTTTATTTGGTTTTTAAACTAAGAATTAAAACTAAAATAATTTGCAGAAAATAAACTAAGGATGATAATACTTTGGTTTAAAACAGTTACGAAGGAAATATGACTTTCAATCTCCTCAACTATCCACTCTTTCACTTGTTAATGCAATGCTAATGACTCTTCTTCTTATTAAGATAGCAGGTTAACGAACATGTTCTATATTCCGGTTAGGACATATAAAAACTCAACCTTATGCAGAAACCTTCTATATTTCTATGATAGATTTTACCACACAGGAGGAGTAAGAACAATAACCTTAAACACTACACAAGTATCGGGGTACTTTCGTCCATGATTTTAATCTATGTCTAATCAACTACAACATATTCAAATCTCACCTTTCGGATTTCGATTCGAAATCATAGAAGTTATGACAATTAATAGTCAGTCAATTATCAAGCAATCAATACAATATTGAATAGATCTTAATATAACTGAAGAAGAAATCAATAATTATGCATTAAATTACAAAAAGAGTTTCAAGCGATTCAACGGAAAATCCTAATAAAGAAATTAGTTCCTAGACATTGTTATACTAAAAACTAATTCAATATCCAACATAAACTGAAATAAAACAAAGGGAAGAAAAAAAACTTGAACAATTTGATGTCTCTAATCTCGTTCATGCCTCCGTTCCTAGCCTCCAAAGTATGATATGAAACAAGACAGAGTTTCAGGGTTTTATATCTGAGAAAAACCACGTTCCGGACCCTTTTACCCTTCTGAAATTCGGCCCAGAAATTACAAAAACACGCGTCAGCGCCGCGGCCCTAAATCAGCCGAGAAGCACTAATGCTCACTGGAAGTCTTGCGCTGCTGCCAAGCGCTGCGACGGTAAATATTTTCGGACTTTCTGGAAATTTTACACCTCGGCCCTAATTCCTTCAGTCGCGGGCTTACCGAGCGCCGCGGCCATTGCATGCCTTGCACCGCGACTCTTCTTCAATTCCTGTCCGGATTTCGCCTGATTTGTTCTATTCTTCTTTGAAATTCTTAGGCTTTATTTCATGGGCTTTGCTTGTGCAATTTCATCCTCAATTCGGTATTATCTCTTTTAGGACCGCTGTGACTCAAAAAGAAAGAAAAACAATCCTAACACTATACTAAACGTAAAAGAAAAAGAGGAAAATACTAATTTAAGAGGACTCGTGTGTATAAAATATATTCAACAGTGTCCTAAAATTTTGGGCATAAAGTGGTTGCTGCACTGGCTTAACCCTCTGACCGACCATGAATATAATCTCTATAACAATTTAATCAACAGAGGTCTGAGTTCATGAAGTCTCATGACCACGTATTATTAAAAAGAATTTTGTCTTACTTAACCCATAAAAAATAAATCATTCTGGTACCTGAGGAAGAGTGTTAAATGTCAATCATTATAAAAAATAAAAAAATAAAAAGGTACTTAGCCCGTATAAAAGAATCACGCCTGCATCTGAGGACGCATGTTGAATGTCATTAATTATTAAAAATAATTTTTTCGTACTTAGTCCATAAAGAAAAAAATTTATGCTCGTATCCGAGAAAGTATACTGAATATCATCCCTTATCAAAAAGAATTTTTTCGTACTTAGTCCATAAAGAAAAAAATTTATACTCGTATCCGAAAAAGCATACTGAATATCATCCCTTATCAAAAAGAATTTATGAGTACTTAGTCTATAAAATCACGCTTGGACCTGAGGAGGTTTGCTGAATGTCATTTATTATCAAAATTCTTTTTAGCATACTTAGCCCAAAAAAAAAAAAATCGCCCGATCTTGAAGAGACATGTTAAATGTCATTCACTATCAAAAACAATTATTATGTGCAGTGAGTAATGAAACTCAGTAAAGCTATGAGGTTGAATAGGTTCAATGTCTCTTTCTGAAGAAGCTATTAAGTGACATTTTTCAATCATGAATTAAGATTAGAAAGTACACGCAACAAAAGATTAATTAACTTGCTACCAATATCAATTACTAAGTACAGATGATGCTGACAATGTTTGTCGATCACCACATTTTTTGAATTAGGTAGAGAAAATGTCTGTGAAAATGAAAAAATTATTGGAAATTTACTAATGTGGAATTAAGTTTAATCCATTATTTATGACTCGAACAATTGAGGCACCGCACGTCGGAAACGTCGTTTCCACACTAATGAACCGGGTATTCAAGTCATTTCTGAATACATTTGTTATAGTGTTCATTGATGGCATCCTGGTGTATTCTCGTTCAGAGCATGAGCACGTAGATCATTTGAGGACAGTACTTAGAGTCCTCCAGCACCAACGGTTGTATGCGAAGTTCTCCAAGTGTGAATTCTGGTTGACCTCAGTGGCATTTTTGGGGCATATTATCGGGGCTGATGGAATTCGGGTGGATACTCAAAAGATAGAAGAGGTGAATACTTGGCCCAGACCTACCACACCTACTGAGGTACGCAATTTTCTAGGTTTAGCAGGGTACTACAGGAGGTTTGTGGAGAAGTTTGACTCGATCTCAGCGCCTTTGACTAGGCTAACTCAGAAGGCAGCTAAGTTCCAGTGGACCGATGCTTGTGAGCACAATTTCCAGTTGTTGAAGGATAAGTTGACTACGGCTCCAGTTCTGACTCTTCCTGAGGGACCGGATGGCTATGTGATTTATTGTGATGCTTCAGATATGGGACTTGGTTGTGTGTTGATGCAGCATGACAGAGTTATAGCTTATGCCTCCCGACAGCTCAGAAAGCATGAGAAGAATTATCCCACTCATGATCTAGAGCTAGCAGAAGTGATTCATGCCTTGAAGATATGGAGACATTATTTGTATGGAGTTCATGTTGATATTTATACGGATCACAAGAGCCTCCAATACATCTTTAAGCAGAAGGAATTGAACCTACGGCAGAGGCGGTGGCTAGAGTTGCTAAAGGACTATGATGTTGATATCTTGTACCACCTGGGGAAAGCCAATGTTGTGACAGATGTTCTTAGCCGTAGATCCATGGGTAGCTTGTCAGATGTGCAACCAGACAATAGAGAGATGATTCATGAGATACACAGGCTAGCTAGTCTTGAAGTCCGGTTGGCGGATTCAGAAGATAGTGGGGTTCTTATTCGGGAAGTTGCTGAGT
This sequence comes from Przewalskia tangutica, assembly GCA_029844215.1. NCBI lineage: Eukaryota > Viridiplantae > Streptophyta > Magnoliopsida > Solanales > Solanaceae > Przewalskia > Przewalskia tangutica. Next base: position 143,410,323 of record CM056718.1, read on the forward strand.
ATTCTATCGTAGAAGAGGTAAAGACACGTCAGTATGAGGATCATGTTCTGGCACGGTATAAAGATGTAGCTCTCCGAAAGGAGAAGGATTTATTTGAGGTGACACCCGATGGTGTGCTACGGTACGTGTTACACCCCGTAGTTCAGGTCATGCTTATGTCACGACCCAACCCGGGGCGCGGCGGTACCCTAGGGGTACCTGTCGGTATATGTCGAGAATAGCGTGAACATACATAACACATAACTTATAAAAGGGTAACCGTCATTTGGCGGTAGATAAAGCTTTCTATAAAACATACATAAACAAAGTATAGTAGTACAACTGGTTCTTACAGCCCAAAACATATATGTGAGCACAGACCTCTAAAGATAACAACTATGGCGGGACAGGGCCCCGCCATACCCCTGAATGTACAAAATACCTATAGCGTCGTGGAATACCGTGCAGCAACAAAACAAGCTTAGGAGGAATGAGCTTCGACACACGAGTAAAAGATCCTAGGAATGAGGATCGCCACGCTTTCCTTACTGCGGCATGAGCGGCCCAGGAAGGGTCGATGCAACGTGCAGTATGTAAAGCGAAAAATACCGTAGTAATATCATAAGTCAAAATATAATTTGAGTCATAGATAAAATCAATTTCCTTTGCGTGCCTTACTATCAATGAGAGTAACAAGTATAAATCTTATAGCATAAAAATAGGAGGCTCGCGATCAAAGCAGGTACCTCGCCCGTAGTATCATTAAACAATCCTACTCACGAGACTACTTCACCCGCGTGGGTCTGTGGACCCGCGTGAGGTCATCGCCTCGTCGTGGGACTATTTCACCGCGTGGGACTATTTCACCCGCATGGATCACGTAGACGCGTGAGTACCATCGCGTACTCGCGTGGGACTATTTCACTGCGTGGATCACGTGGTCGGATCGCGTGAGTGCAAGCGCCACACTCGCATCATGGGTAGCAAATCCATGACATAGATAATAATCCGGTTTACCAGTAATAATAAATATATAACATAGCTCATCCGGCTATCATACATAACATAAGCACTACTGACCTATCATATCATACATAAGCACTCTGGCCTATCATATCACAACATAAGCACTTCTGGCCTATCATATCATACATAAGCACTACTGCTTATTATAACATAAGCAAGTTAAGAAATCCTAACTTAACATTAACATTACTAATATATCCTCTCATTTTTGTATCCTAAGGCACTAACATGTCTTTTAATAGAAAACCAGAATTCAACCCAAGCACCGTACTTCTAACTTTTAAGAAAAACTCTTTTTATACAAAGATTCCAAGATACTAATCACCATAGTATCAAGTTACAATTTCTTTTCAAAACAAGTCACATTTCCTTTTAGAAATATAATAGGCTTCTAAATCAAGTGACTTCATTTCCTTTAAAACCTTAGGCAACGATGCCTAAAAATCAATCCACCTTCCATAGTTTCAAATCCTTTACGTACTTGTTTTAATTAGAGTAAACCATTCTTTGTGAACCTTTCAAAACTAATATAACCAACTTCCCATAAAGTCATTATATTAGCGTTATTCCTGTCAAATACATTTTCCCTAAATCGAGGACTTATACTTTTAAAATGAAACAAGTATCATATACTTTAAAACAAGTGAAAGATGTCAAATCTTGTCGTATACCGTACTACATAGGTACAACTACTCATGCTCGAGAGATAGGAAAGCTCTACATACCTCTTGGTCAATCCACTTGCTAAGTCCAACTACATGAGTAATATGTCCACCTATAATAATCATAGTGCGTTTATTAACCTCTAATTTCAATGTAGAAATTCCAAATTCAAGTTACCAATTCCTAAGGAAAATTGGGCAGCATTTCCTTTGTTTCTACTCACTTTGCCACCTTTTCAAAGGCCGATTTTCAACACTCAAATGCCTCATTAAGGCCCAACATCCAAAACAACACAAAGGGGATTACACACCTAATCTTGGGTGTGTAAAATTCTGCCCCATAAGTCATAATAATACACTTAACAATTCTAAAGTAGTTTGTAGGCTACAACATGCTCATAATATCTCTTTAGCCAAAACCTTCATACCCAACCCACATTTCTTGCATGAAATGACTCTTAATAGCATAATTTACTACCACAAGTACTTTCTTCTTAACATGCAACACTAAAAACTAATAATAGAGGAAGAATCATTACCTTAGAGCTTTAGCCAAATTTATCCAACAATTTGCTAGCCTCTAATCCAAGAACACCACCACAACAACCTTCACAAGCTAGCCCCAAGCTTCCTTCTTGCCTTTTACTTTTTCAGATTTTTCCTAAGGCTAGAATACCTCTTGGAGTTTTAGAGAGAAAGAGGAGCTTGAAATAATTTAAGAGAGAAGGAGGAGCTTTTCTAAGAGAGAGGTGAAAGATGACCAAGTCTTTAAGACTTGGTCAATATAATGCATGCAGAAATCAGATGGGGGGGACACTTGTCACCCACCCATGCCCTTTTAAAAGAAAAGATCAGATTTTCCTAAGTTTTTCCGCCAGATTTCCCGCCTCGGCGCGGCCTGCTTCCGTGCGCCGCGGCTCCTGCGGATCTCGGATCTTCCGTGCGCGACCACGATTCGGCGCGCGGCTGAAACCAGCGACCCGCCGGATCTTTCGGCGCCTCGGCCTGTCTTCGTGCGCGGCCTACGATCACCGCCTGGCGCGCGTACGCCTCTAGCGCCGTGGCGAGACCACGACGCGGTCGGACCGAACCACGGGGTGTAACATTCTCCCCCGAAACATTCGTCCGAATGTTCCTTCAAACTTACTTGAATCACAATTTGGCGTAGGCGCTCTTAACTACTCTCTTGCAAATAAAAGCGCTCGCGGCCACACAATACTTAAGCACAATTGCTAAATCAAAACTAACAAGCGAGGAAAGTGGGTTACGGAGGTGTAGGGAATAAGTGAGGATACTTCTTCATCATGTCATCCTCTGCTTCGCGTCATTTCCTCCACTGTTCTCGTTCGCCATAAGACGCTTGCGGAAGCCACGTCCTTCGTCGAAGTCGCCTAACTTTGTCGATCGAGTATCTCTGGGACTCTCCTCATGCGATAACTCCTGCATTACTTGGACATCATAGGCGGATGCACTCTAGATGGATCTCGATACATTTCCGCACACGGACACATGGAAAAGCTGGATGTACCGCCTCCAAATCGGACGGCGGATCTAACTCATAGGCAACCACTGCTGCCTACGGATAATCGATCGACCCGATGTACCTTGGGCTAAGCTTCCTTCTTTCCAAATCTCATCACGCCGCCGTGGCGTACGCTAGAAAAACCCAATCATCTATCTCAAATTCCAAGTGTCGGCGTCGATGATCTGCATCGACCTGCCGACTACGAGTGCCAACAACCGCTCTGGATAAGCTTCACCTTATCCATGCTGCTGAACTAAGTGCGGCCCGACTAAGCTGAACTTCTCCACTCGAACTAGCTATCGGTGACTGCACTTCCTCGTATAAGGCCTCGTAAGCGCCGTCGAATCTTTGGAATGGTAGTTGTTGTTGTAAGCAAACTCTACAAGAGGCAAGTGATCCTCCGGCTACCACGAAATCAATAACACAAGCCCGCGACATATCCTCAAGTGTGCGGATAGTGCGTTCGGCTGTCCGTCGATGCGAGGTGAAATGCGATCTTGAGACTCACTGTGTCCCTAATCCGCCACGAAAAGACCTCGAAGTTAGCGAAGCGGGCTCCTCTATCGATATAATCGACCTTTGGGACTCCGTGCGATCTCACAATCTCTCTAATATATAATCGGCATAGTCCTCGGTGAGCGTCGTTACGGCCAGGAAGAAAATGGGTGATTTAAATCGACTGTCGACAATCACCCAAATGGAATCATGCTTCTCGAGTGGTAGGTAGCCTGTAATAAAATCCATATTTATCACCTCCCACTTCCAAGTCGAATATCAACGACTGCAATGACCAGGGCTTACGGTGCTCAATCTTAACCTGCGACAATTCGGGCGCTGTGCCACGAACTCGCAGCGTCCTCTTTGAGCCATCCACGCAATACACGCATCGAGGTCATGATACATCTTAGTCGACCGGATGAATAGAATAACGAGCCGTGTGCCTCACGAGAATCTGCGGCGAAGTCTGTCACATCGGGAACACCTGGCCGGCCTCGAATCTTAGCACCCGTGAGCGCTACCTCGAATAGACTCTTCTCATACGGAGGCTGCGTCGATGCCGTGCCAAAATCGGATCCTCATATTGTCGCCTCTTCACCTCGCCGGCGATGGAAGACTTGACAACCTCTCGAACCGGTTAGTCACTACGAGAATCAACCAAGCGAACCCGAGGATCGCTGGCGATGTAACTCTCGGACCGTATCCGCTTCTGCGGGTGAACAAGCAGACGGACTACCCATCGATCTGCGACTAAGGCGCATCCGCGACTACATTGGCCTTCCTGGGTGGTGCGAATATCAACATCGTAATCCTTAAGTAGCTCGACCACCGTCTGCGCAAGTTCGGCTCCTGCGGTGAAGATGTCTGGAGACTCTTGTGAGTGCAATGTAAATGTCCACATGTACTCCGTATAAATAATGTCTCGGATCTTGAGGCATGAATCACTGCGCGACTCAAGTCATGTGTGGGATAGTTCTTCTCATGCTTTCTAAGTGTCGAGATCATAAGCTATAACCTTGACGTCTTTGCGTCGGCCTGGCATGAGCCCGACACTGGCGTCGCGATAAACCACGTATCCATCTAAGCCCTGCGGAAGAGTAAAAAGCTGAGGCGGTCGTCAACTTCTCCTTTAGCAATGGAAACTTTCCTCACAAGTATCCGTCCACGGAACATAGCTTCATACGAGTCGACTTAGTCAAGGTCTTTGAAATAGAAGCAAGCGTTTCTCTGAACCTCAGATAATAGCTGCGAGGCCCAATATCTGCGCACTCCGTCGGTGTAGTGGAGTGCAGGCGAGTCTTGGCTAACTTCAATCTTAGTTGTATCAACGAATACCGTCGGCCCAGATAACATGTCTAAGAAAGCCAGCGGCCTTGACGAGTCGCGCCGAGAACTTGGCATCTGTTGCGGTCTCGGAGGACTCAATCTGCGTCGCCGAATGATCTGTATGCTCTGCTGCGTGCGCGAATACACAAGATATCATCAATAAACACTATAACGAACATATCGAGAATGGCACGAACACCTATTCATCAAATCCATGAATCTTCTTTGGGGCGTTAGTCGACGAAAGACATCACCACTGAACTCATAGTGCCCATCTGGGTCTGAATGCGATCTTTGGGATATCTATCTCTCTAACTCGCACTTTGATGATAACGGACCGCGGTCTATCTTGGAAAAAACACTTTGCACCTGCGGTGGTCAAACAAATCGTCAATCACGGGAGGATCATGTTCTTGATAGTCACCTTGTTGCACATGTCAATACACATCTGCGTCGTCCCATCCTTCTTCTTTACAAATAACACCGCGCCCCGAGGAGAAACACTTGGACTAATAAAGCCTTTCTCCGGCCAAATCTTTTAGGTGGTCCTTGATTCCTTCAACTCGGCGGTGCCGTCTGTATGGCGGAATAGATATCGGTCAGTGTCGGCGCCAAATCGATGCAAAACTCAATCTCCTCTCGGGAGGATGCGAGCTTCGTGCGGGAATACGTCGGAAACTCTCTAACACCGGACCGGTGAAGGTCGGTATCTCGATTCTCGATGTCGAATACCGAACCAAATGGTAAATATACCGCCAGTACCATCTTCCAGCCTTGAGGTAAGAAATAAACCTACCCGCCGGCGATGCGGTATTCCTTCCACTCGATAACGGCTCGCCAGAAGCGGAACCGAACTAACCTCTCTGCGGTCCACGTTGGCATAGCAAGGCGCTAGCCGATCCATACCGTAATCACGTCGAAGTGTCATATCCAACTCTATCAAGTCGGCTAGAGTCGGCGACCGTCTATAGTCATGGCAAGCCTTATATACGCTCGGCTACCGGCGAAGCACCTGCAGGCGTAGCGCTCAAAAGATTCTATGGACTCGGGCTCTATCACTATTCTACCCGGCAATATGAGGAGATATATAGGACAAGGTAGAACACGGATCTATCAAAGCATATCATCCGCAAAGAAACCAATAATGTACTGTGGCGACATCGGGTGGCGCCTCGCGGTCACGGCATTTGGACATAACATAGATGCGGTTACGAGGACCATTGGAACTAGAACCCCGCCACGACCCCTGCGCGGCTGCGGCCGTGAACACCACGCCTCGGGCGCGCAACAAGCGAAGATAAAGACCAAAGCCCGAGCGGTGGTGAGCCATAGCATTTCCGCCGCCTGCGGTGGACAATCTCTCTTCAAATGGCCTGCGTACAGAGTAACAAGCTCACGGAGGAACACGACACCCCATGTAATGGCAATCACCACATCGACCACACCGAGGCATAGGTGGCCTCGTCGGCGGAACTCGGTCCTGCAGAGCGAAGCCACGGAACCTGTCCTGCTCCTGAATACTATGTACGTCCCGAAGATGGTGGAGGATCGCTCTGGACCGGGTGTGGTGCAAATCTGGTTTGCTGCTGGGGTTGTCTACCCCTAAAACTACCGGAGGATCTGCTGTCTAGCCTGCCTGGCGATACTGTCGATCCGTCGGCCCTGCGTTCGCCGTACCCAGTGCATATGCTGCGTGCGGGCAATGTCGTGCGGTGAAGAGCCACTCGTGCGACTCTCGCCAAGTGATCATCGAGTCTGTGACATGGCGGTGCACCACTGTCCTCCGTATGCGCTGCAAGCGGGCACATACTGAAACAATGAGTCAAACTCCACATTGTACTCTCGAACCGTCGCCACTCTGTCTCGGTGTCAAAAATCTATCGGCGAGCCCTCGCCATCTGCGGAGGCAAGAAATGGTCAAATGCGCCTCACGAGAACTTCGTCCCAAGCAGTGAGCGCATGCTCCCAGGGCGGTTCCATGAATCATACGATCAGCTGCGGTGTCCGCGGCCGATCACGAACCTAGTACCACCGACTCGGTCTCGAAGCCCGATCACCCTCGATCCAGTATGCGTCGGATAAACTCACGAGATCATCCTCGAGCCGACCATAAAACTCCGGTGGCTGCGGCTCAAAAGCCCGCCGGTCTCAGCTAGCGACTCTGTCTTTGAACTACGAATACTGGCCGGGCTGCATCTCCGGCTATCTCGTATGCGGCCCACGATCACGGCTAATGGCGGGCCATCTCGCGTAGCCCATATCCTCTGCGCCTGGCTGCTGGACTGGAGGCTCAGGTACCGCGGTCTCGATGGCATTGCTGCCGCCTCGGACTCTTTGGGGTTGGCGGCGTTGTAGAACTTCGCCGTCGAAACACCTCATCCGTGGGGCCCGGGCACGTGCCTGGTAACCCTCGGTGCCACTACTAGTAGTTCCCTCTCTTGCCTTGCCGCCACGGGCGCGGTTGCCTTACGTGGAGGCCTAACTGATACATAAAGGAAAACATCAGAGGAGGTTCAACCTATAACTCAGCTCTATTGCACGATCTTAGAGTGAAAGAATGGAAACCAAACCTAAATATCATGCAGCCTCTTGATTATAGATGTGGTGCACGACACACCGATAATCAAGACTCTACTAGACACGGATGCGTGGACACTTCCGATGACTAAGCGCTCGATACCACTTTTGTCACGACCCGATCCGGGGCGCGGTACCTACTCTAGGGGTACCCTGTCAAGTATATGTCAGAGAATAGCAGCGGAACATACATAACAAATAACTTATAAAAAGGTTAACCATCTCTGGACAGCAGATAAGTCTGCCTTCCATAAAACATACATAAACAAATTATAGTAGTACATATGGTTCTTATAGCCCAAAACATATATGTGACCACAGACCTCTAAAGATAACAACTATGGCGGGACGGGGCCCGCCATACCTGAATGTAGAAAATACCTATAGCGTCGGGAATACGTGCAACAAAACAAGCTTGGAGGAATAGACTTCGACACACGAGTAAAAGATCCTAGGAATGAGGATCTGCTACCTTTCCACCTGCGGCATGAGCGCGGCCCAGGAAGAGGGTCGATCTGACGTACCAAGTATGTAAAACTGAAAAATACCGTAGTAATATCATAAGTCAAAATATAAGCTGGAGTCATAGATAAAATCAATTTCCTTGCACTGTGCCTTACTATCAATGAGAGTAACAAGTATAAATCTTATAGCATAAAAATAGGAGGCTCACGATCAAAGCGAGGTACCTCGCCAAGTAGTATCGTTAAGCAATCCTACTCGCGGGACTACTTCACCGCGTGGGTCTGTGGACCCGCGTGAGGTCATCCGCGTCGTGGGACTATTTCACCCGCGTGGGACTATTTCACCCGCATGGATCCTGTGGACCGCGTGAGTACCATCGCCGTACTCGCGTGGGACTATTTCACGCGTGGATCACGTGGTCGAATCGCGTGAGTGCAAGCGCGCGCTCGCGTCATGGGTAGCAAATCCATGGCATAGATAATAACCGGGGTTTACCAGTAATAATACAAATATATAACATAGCTCATCCAGGCTATCATACATAACATAAGCACTCCGACCTATCATATCATACATAAGCACTCTAGGCCTATCATATCACAACATAAGCCTTCTGGCCTATCATATCATACATAAGCACTAGGAACATCATAACATAAGCAAGTTAAGAAATCTCTAACTTAACATTAACATTACTAATATATCCTCTCATTTTAGTATCTAAGGCACTAACATGTCTTTTAATAGAAAACCGAATTCAACCCAAGCACCGTGTACTTAACTTTTAAGAAAAACTTTTTTATACAAAGATTCCAAGATACTAATCACCATAGTATCAAGTTACAATTTCTTTTCAAAACAAGTCACATTTCCTTTTAGAAATATAATAGGCTTCTAAATCAAGTGACTTCATTTCCTTTAAAACCTTAGGCAACGATGCCTAAAAATCAATCCACCTTCCATAGTTTCAAATCCTTTACGTACTTGTTTTAATTAGAGTAAACCATTCTTTGTGAACCTTTCAAAACTAATATAACCAACTTCCCATAAAGTCATTATATTAGCGTTATTCCTTTGTCAAATACATTTTCCTAAATCGAGGACTTATACTTTTAAAATGAAACAAGTATCATATACTTTAAAACAAGTGAAAGATGTCAAATCTTGTCATTATACCGTACTACATAGGTACAACTACTCATGCTCAAGAGATAGGAAAGCTCTACATACCTCTTCGGTCAATCCACTTGCTAAGTCCAACTACCGCAAGTAATATGTCCACCTATAACAACCATAGTGCGTTTATTAACCTCTAATTTCAATGTAGAAATTCCAAATTCAAGTTACCAATTCCTAAGGAAAATTGGGCAGCATTTCCTTTGTTTCTACTCACTTTGCCACCTTTTCAAAGGCCGATTTTCAACACTCAAATGCCTCATTAAGGCCCAACATCCAAAACAACACAAAGGGGATTACACACCTAATCTTGGGTGTGTAAAATTCTGCCCCATAAGTCATAATAATACACTTAACAATTCTAAAGTAGTTTGTAGGCTACAACATGCTCATAATATCTCTTTAGCCAAAACCTTCATACCCAACCCACATTTCTTGCATGCAATGACTCTTAATAGCATAATTTACTACCACAAGTACTTTCTTCTTAACATGCAACACTAAAAACTAATAATAGAGGAAGAATCATTACCTTAGAGCTTTAGCCAAATTTATCCAACAATTTGCTAGCCTCTAATCCAAGAACACCACCACAACAACCTTCACAAGCTAGCCCAGCTTCATGCCTTTTACTTTTGATTTTTCCTAAGGCTAGAATACCTCTTGGAGTTTTAGAGAGAAGAGGAGCTTGAAATAATTTAAGAGAAGGAGGAGCTTTTCTAAGAGAGAGGTGAAAGATGACCAAGTCTTTAAGACTTGGTCAATATATATCGTCTGAGAAATCGGATGGGGACACATCACCCACCCATGCCCTTTTAAAAGAAAAGATCAGATTTTCCTAAGTTTTTCCGCCAGATTTCCCGCCTCGGCGCCGCGGCGCCGCAACTCCTGCGGACCCTCGGATCTTCCGGCGTCGCGGCCCTGATTCCCGGCACCGCGGCGCTGAAACTTCAACGACCCTCGGATCTTTCGTGGCGGCACGTCTTCCGGCCTTGCAATCGCCACGGCGCGCGCGGCCACGCCTCTGGCGCGCTGAGACCACGACCGTGGTCGGACGAACCACGGGGTATAACAGCTTATGAGAACGTGCGAAAGGAGTTAAGTTTTAAATTTTTGAAAGATAGGTCGACAGAATGTTTCGGACGGGTTTTTAGTCAACTTGGAGGCGGTTTGTGTCCAGTTGCATTAAGAGTTCCTAGGTGTTCAAAGGCCTAGTACGTAGTTCATTGAGTCTAGTTTTCAACGCAATCAACCGTTCATCGATAGGACATCGGAGTAGAATGTTATGGAAGTTACAAGTTCAGTACACAGTCGAACAGGAAAACATTTTCGGTCAGGGGCCACAGCGCCGCGACGCCGGATGCAGGGCCGCGGCGCCGGATAGTCTGAAAATCGCTGAAGTTGCGTGACTGGCTGAATCGAACATGGCGCGGAAGTGCGAAAGTATGCAGAGGTTTCAGCCGCGGCCCAGAGGCGAGTTTTCTGCGGCGAGGAAAAATCAGATATTTTCTTTTAAAAAGGCCATGGGAGGGTGACAAGTGTCCTCCCCCCCCCCATCTAATTTCTGCATGTCCTATTTATTGACCAAGTCTTGAATACTTGGTCATTCTTCAAAGCTCTCCCTTCTCTCTAAAATTAAAAGCTCTCCCTTCTCTCTAGAAATTCAAGAAGAAACCAAGGCCTAAAGGAAAATTTCAGAAAAGTGGCAAGAAGGAAACTTGTTGGCAAGATTGTAGGAGTTTTGTGGAGGTGATTGTGGGAAGAAGACAAGTGAAATTTGTTGGATTAATTTGGGTAAGCTCTAAGGTAACAATACTTTCTCTTTTGCTAGTAAATTGTGTTGCATGTGTGGAAGAAAGGATTTGTAGTTGTCAATATTGCTCTTAGATATATTTCATGTAGGAATTGGATAAGAATTCGGATTAAAAAGGAATTGGATAAGAATTTATGTTGTTATACCTCAAAGTTGCCGAATTGGACCTTGTAGTTTGTACTAGTTTGATATCAATTGTGGGGCGGAATTTTACACGTCTAGTAGACGTGTAATACCCTATTTGTTACCTGCATTGTTGAGCCTTAAAGATGGCATGTTTGGTTATTGAATTCGGCCTTGAAAAAGGTGGCAAAGTATGTAGAAACAAAGGAAGTGTTGTCCGATTTTCCGTAGACTTTAGTGACTTTGCACTTGGAATATTCTACGTTGAAGCTAGAGGTTAATAAATGTATTATGGTCATTATAGGTTAACATACTACGTGCGGTATATTGAACTTGCGAGTGGATTGACCCGAAGAGGTATGTGGAACTTTCCTATCTCTTGAGCATTAATAGTTGTACTTATATAGTACGGTAGACGTACAATACTTTGATATCCTTTACTTATTTAAGAATGGTCAAGTTGGGCGAGTTAGGAGATTAACCCACTTCTTTAAAACTATTAAGGATGTCTTAAGTTTTCAAAGTTAAGGGACTTGAAGTGTTTTAAGTATATGATACTTGTTTTGTTTTAAAGTTTAAGTCCCTTGGATATAGGAAAATGTAATTGACTAAGGTATAAGGTTAATATAACGACTTTATGGGAAGTTGGTTATATTCGCTTTATGGAAAGTTGAAAAGAGCGAGTTACCTTAAGTAAGATAAGTAAGTACAAGTGACTTGATGCTATGATTATTAGTATCTTGGAAGTCTTATAAAAAAAGAGTCATTTGTTTTAAAAGAGTAGAAGTATGTAGTACTTGGGGTTAAATTCTCGGATTCTTTTATGAAGACATGTTAGTGCCTTAAGTGAACTAAAATGAGAGGATATATTAATAATGTTAATAAGAAGTTAGGGGATTTCTTAACTTACTTATGTTATGTATGATAGCCGGTTGAGCTAGGGTAAGAGTATAAATGAGGGGTAAACCCCCAAGACGTTATACCACCTTCTCCAGGGTAAGAGTATAAATGAGGGTAAACCCAGGCGTTATACCACCTTCTCCGGTAAGAGTATAAATGAGGGTAAACCCCAAGACGTTATACCACCTTCTCGGGGTAAGAGTATAAATGAGGTAAATCCCCAGACGTTATACCACGCCGAGTATGATTGCGGGGTAAACCCCAGACATTATACCACTCATGGATTTTCTACCCATGATTTGATCGTGAGTCTCTATTTTTATGTTGTAAGTATACTCTTATTTACTCATTATTAGTAAGGCCGATGAATCGTAATTTGATTTTCATACATGTCTCGGCTCGGTTTTAGACTCATGATGTAATTACAGTATTTTCGATTTACATACTTAGTACATATTGTGTCTTGACCCCTTCCTCGGCTGCGTTAAATGCCGCGGTAGGGGTAGCGGTGGTGGATCCTCATTCTTAGGATCACTGATCAGGTGTCAGAAGCTCCATTTCTCCGGAGGCTTATTACTTTTGGTACGGTTTTTCCCTGATGTTGTAGACATTATGTATATTCAGAGGTATGGCGGGGCCCTGTCCCGCCACTGTTGTTTATCCTAGAGGTCTGTAGTAACTTTTGTGGTTTGGGCTGTAAGAACAAAGTTGTACTGTCTTACTTTTGGCTATGTATATTTTATGGAAGGCGGCCTTATCGGCTAGTCTGTGATGTTATTGTCTAAGCATGCTTATGTGTTGTGTATGTTCCGCTGCTATTCTCTGATGTTTACCTGAGAGGGGTGCCCAGGTAGGGCACCAGTCGCGGCCCGGGGTCGGGTCGTGATAAAAGTGGTATCAGAGCAGTTAGTCCTCGGAAAGTGTCTACAGACCGTGTCTAGTAGAGTCTTGATTATCGGTGTGTAGTGCACCACATCTATAATCAGGAGGCTACAGGATATTTAGGATGGTTTCCATTCTTTCACTCTAAGATCGTGCAATAGAGCTGTGTTATAGGTTGAACCCCCTCTGACATATTTTTATGTATCAGTTATGCCTCCACGAAAGGCAACCGCGGCGAGAAGGTGAGGCGGTGAGGAGCTGCTAGTAGGACCACGAGAGGTTACGAGCACAAACCAGTCCTTACCTGAGGTGATGTTTCGGACGGCGAGTTCCATGACGTCGCCGGCCCAAGCGAGCTCGGGCGGCGGCGACTCGAGACCGTGGTACACGAGCGCCATTTCCACGGCGGTGAGTATAGAGATTACGAGGCGATCCGGTTATTGACCAACATAGTAGCGAGGCGGCCAAGCGGGAAGCGGGTAGCCAACCCAGAGACGGTTTCTGGATTCGGGATTTTACGGGTTGTCATCCACGAGTTCTATGGTTCGAGATCAGGAGGATCCTCGGGAGTTTGTTCGGCATTTGCGGCGGACTATGCAGTGCTTAGGGCCTCGGAGATGAGTCGATCATGCTAGCCTCTTCTACCAGGTTCTGTGATATTGCGTTGAACCGTTTGAGTCATGGGAGCGGTCTAGAGGTGAGAGTGCTCTTCCGGTGGTTGGGAGGAGTTCACGAGGCCTTCGGATCACTTTTGCCTCGAGATGAGGAGAGTCCGCGTGGATAGATTCTTGACCTTGAGGCAGAATGGGAAGACTATCAGAGAGTACAGCCTAGAGTTTGACTCATTGGCCAGGTATGCGCACACCATTGTAGCTGATATGGCAGACATGGTTCATCGCTATGTGATGGGGCTAGACCGTCATATGATTACGGCATGCTTGGGGGTGGCTCTTCAGCCAGGTATGGATATTGCCAGGATGCGGCGTATCGCGAGGATAGAGGATAGAGAGGAGGATCGGCTTGACTCGAGCCGGCCCAGAGGTCGGGGCAGCGAGGTCTCGAGGCGATTTTAGGCGGACATCCTCGGCGAACTAGATCCACATTTCACCGACACGAGTGCCGCTTCCGCTTTCGGCGGGAGGTTGATCAGTCGGGACTTCAGGGAGGCAGAGACCATCATCGATCGGGACCACCCCCATCTCGGCGTGTACGATGCGGTAGGTTCCACCCAGGCGAGTGTCGTATGACTTCGGGAGCTTGTTACTCTTGTGGCCAGCAGGGCCATTTGAAGAGAGATTGTCCGAACAGAGGCGGCGGGAGTGTTATGATTCAGCCGGCGAGTCGATTCTTTGGATCTTCGTCTTGGTGGTCATGCGTCGGAGGCGGTGTTCACGGACCATCGAGCGCGGCGGTCGTGGCGAGTCGATTCAGCCAGTCCTCGAAGCTGCATTTATGCTATGTCGGCCGTCGGGACGAGGCGTCACGGATGTCGTCGCAGTACATTATTGGTTTCATGTCGTGATGTATATGCTTTGATAGATCCGAGTTCTACCTTGTCTATATATCTCCTCATATTCTTTGGTAGAATAGGGATAGAGCGAGTCCATAAAACATTTTGAGGTGGCTACGCGATGAGTGATTTGGTGGTAGGCGGCGGGTGTATAAGGCTTTCCGGTGACTATATCTGATCGTCGGACCACTGGCCGACTTGATAGGGTTGGATATGACGGACTTTGATGTGATTATGAGTATGGATTGGCTAGCGTCTTCTTTGTGCCAATGTGGGTATGAGAGAGATTGATGCGGTTCGGTTTCTGGGAGGCTGGTTATCAGTGGAAGGGAATCTTGCGTTCTTGAGAGGTAGGTTTATTTCTTACCTCAAGGCTAGGAAGATGGTGCGGAAGGGTATATCTACCATATGGTTGGTCTTCAATCGAGGCGATATACGGACCTTGATCGATCCGATTGTTAGAGAGTTTCGGGCGTATTCGAGACGATCTTGGGTATCCTCACGAGAGGAGATTGAGTTTTGCATTGATACATCGCCGGACACTCGACCTATATATATTCCACCTACGAGGATGGCACTTTCTTGAGTTGAGGAGTTGAAAGACCGGTGAAGGATTTGTTGGAAAAAGGCTTTATCGGCCTATTGTTTCTCCCCAGGGCCGATTTTATTTGTAAAGAAGAAGGATGGGGCAGCTGCGTATGTGTGTTGATTCTGAGCGGTGAATAAGGTAACTATCAAGCAGATATCCGCTTCCCGGGATTGATGATTTGTTTGACGATTGCGAGTGCGAGGTGTTTCTCAAGATAGACTGCGATGCAGTTATCATCAGTGCGAGTTAGAGGCAGATATCCCAAAGCGCATTCATGACCAGTAGAACCTTATGAGTTCGAGTAATGTCTTTCGGGTTGACCAACGCCCAGGTATTCATGGATTTAATGAGCGGGTGTTCAAGCCATTCTTGGATATGTTTGTTATAGTATTCATTGATGATATCTGGTTTATTCGCTCGGGCGAGAACATGCAGACGGCGAGGCGGTATTCGAGTCCTCGGGGTGCGATTGTATGCAAGTTCTCGAAATCGCGAGTTTTGGTTGGCTTGATGGCTTTCTTAGGGCATGTTATCGGGTAGATGGTATTCGGGTTGATCTGGCGAAGATTGGCGGTCGAGACTTGGCCTAGACCACTGGCAAGCGAAGGTGCGCGATTTTGGGCCTTGCGGGTTATTATCGGAGATTTGTGGAGAAGTTTGCTTCCATCTCGGCACCTTTGACTAGGTGACTCGTAGCGATTATGTTAGGTGGGCGGATTCTTGTGAGAGAGCTTCCGGTTTACGAAGGAGAAATGGGCCAGCCCGATTCTTACTCTTCCGGAGGTTTAGACGGATATGTGGTTTATTGTGATGTGTCGGGTGTCGGGCTTGGAGTGCGTCTTTGATGCGACCGCGGCAAAGTTATAACTTACGCGTCTCGGACTCGGGAAGCATGAGAAGAACTATCCGCATGACTTAGAGTTGGCGGCGATGATTCACCTTGAAGATGCGGAGACATTATTTGTATGGAGTTCGTGTGGATATTTACACGGACCACAAGAGCCTCAGGTATATCTTCACCGGAGGAGTGAACTTGCGGCGAGGCGGTGGTTAGAGCTACTTAAGAATTATGATGGCGATATCTATACCACCCGGGAAGGCGATGTAGTTGCGAATGCCCCAAGTCGCAGATCGATGGGTAGTCTGTCAGATGTGCAGCCAGAGAAAAGGGGCATGGTCCGCGAGTTACATCAGCTAGCAAACCTTGGGGTCCGTTTGGTTGGTTCTGATAGTAATGGAGTTCGGGTTCGAGAGGTTTCCAAGTCTTCCATCATCGAGGAGGTGAAGAGGCAACAGTATGAGGATCCGATTATGGTACGGTATCGAGATACGACTCTTCGGGAAGAGAAGAGTCTATTTGAGGTAGCGCCTGATGGGGTGCTAAGATTTGAAGGCAGGTTATGTGTACCCGATGTGGCAGGACTTCGTCAGCAGATTCTGGGGAAGGCACACAATTCTCGTTACTCTATTCACCCGGGGTCGACTAAGATGTACCATGACCTCAGGTGTATATATTGGTTGGATGGCTTGAAGAAGAACGTTGCGGAGTTTGTGGCGCAGTGTCCGAACTATCAGCAGGTCAAGGTGGAGCACCAGAAGCCTGGTGGGTTGTTGCAGATGATAGAGATTCCGACATGGAAGTGGGAGGTGATCAATATGGACTTTGTTACAGGGTTACCTCACACTCAGAGGAAGCATGATTCCATCTGGGTTATTGTCGATTTGTGAAATCAGCCCACTTTCTTCCAGTCAGGACAACTTTTTCGGCCGAGGATTATGCTAGATTGTATATCCGAGAGATTGTGAGACTGCACGGAGTTCCTATATCGATTATTTCATACAGAGGAGCCCAGTTCTCGACTAACTTTTGGAGGTCTTTCCAGAAGGGATTAGGGACACATGCGAGTCTCGATCTGCGTTCATCCTCGGGCCAAGCGGGACGGTAGCGTGCGATCGGACACTCGAGGATATGCTGCGGGCCTGTGTTATTGATTTCAGGGGTAGCTGGGAGGATCATTTACCTCTTGTGGAGTTTGCATATAACAACAGCTACCATTCTAGTATCCAGATGGCGCCTTATGAGGCCTTATACAGGAGGAAGTATAGGTCACCGATAGGATGGTTTGAGGTGGGAGAAGTTCAGTTAGTCGGGCCAGACTTGATTCAGTAGGCAGTGGATAAGGTGAAGCTTATCCAGGAGCGGTTGTTACAGAAGTCGTATGCAGATCATCGGCATCGACACTTGGAGTTTGAGGTGGATGATTGGTTCTTCCTGAAGGTATCACCCATGAAGGGCGTGATGAGATTTGGGAAGAAGGGGAAACTTAGCCCAAGGTACATTGGGCCTTATCAGATTGTCCGTAGGTTAGGCAAGGTTGCCTATGAGTTGGATCTGTCGTCCGATCTGGAGGCAGTACATCCAGTTTTTCATGTGTCTATGTTGCGGAAGTGTATCGGGGATCCATCTAGAGTACACCCGATTTGTGATGTCCAGGTGACAGAGGGGTTATCGTATGAGGAGAGTCCCATAGCGATACTCAATCATCAAGTTAGGCGACTGCGGACAAAGGATGTGGCTTCCGTCAAGGTCTTGTGGTGAAATGAGAACAGAGAGGAAATGACATGGGAATCAGAAGAGGACATGATGAAGAAGTATCCTCACTTGTTCCCTACACCTCCAGGTAACCCACTTTCCTACTTATTAGTTTTAATTTGGCGTATATGTTTAAGTATTGTTGTGGCCATGTGGAGCGTCCTTATTTGCAAGGAGAATAGTTAAGAGGGTCTATGTCGATATTGTGTTTTGAGTGAGCATAAAAGGAACATTCGGGACTAATTTTTCTTAGGGGGGCAGAATGTTACACCCCGTAGTTCAGGTCATGTTTATGAGAACGTGCGAAAGGATTTAAGTTTTAAATTTTTGAAAGATAGGTCGACAAAATGTTTCGGACGGGTTTTTAGTCAACTTGGAGGCGGTTTGTGTCCAGTTGCATTAAGAGTTCCTAGGTGTTTCAAAGGCCTAGTACGTAGTTCGTTGAGTCTAGTTTTCAACGCAATCAACCGTTCGTCGATAGGACATCGGAGTAGAAAGTTATGGAAGTTACAAGTTCAGTGCGCAGTCGAACAAGAAAACATTTTCGGTCAGGGGCCTGGCGCGCGGCGCGGATCTGAGGCCACGGCGATGCGTTGCGGATGCGGGCAGCGGCGCGGAAGTGCGAAAGTCTGCGAGGTTTCAGCGCTGGCGCGGCATGCGAGACGGAGTTTTCTGGCGAGGAAAAATCAGATATTTTCTTTTAAAAAGGCCATGGGAGGGTGACAAGTGTCCCCCCCCCCCCCATCTGATTTTTGCATGTCATATTTATTGACCAAGTCTTGAAGACTTGGTCATTCTTCAAAGCTCTCCCTTCTCTCTAAAATTAAAAGCTCTCCCTTCTCTCTAGAAATTCAAGAAGAAACCAAGGCCTAGAGGAAAATTTCAGAAAAGTGGCAAGAAGGAAACTTGTTGGCAAGCTTGTATGAGTTTTGTGGAGGTGATTGTGGGAAGAAGACAAGTGAAATTTGTTGGATTAATTTGGGTAAGCTCTAAGGTAACAATCTTTTCTCTTTTGCTAGTAAATTGTGTTGCATGTGTGGAAGAAAGGATTTGTAGTTGTCAATATTGCTCTTAGATATATTGCATGTAGGAATTGGATAAGAATTCGGATTAAAAAGGAATTGGATAAGAATTTATGTTGTTATACCTCAAAGTTGCCGAATTGGACCTTGTAGTTTGTACTAGTTTGATATCAATTGTGGGGCGGAATTTTACACGTCTAGTAGGCGTGTAATCCCCTATTTGTTACCTGCATTGTTGAGCCTTAAAGATGACATGTTTGGTTATTGAATTCGGCCTTGAAAAAGGTGGCAAAGTATGTAGAAACAAAGGAAGTGCTGTCCGATTTTCCGTAGACTTTAGTGACTTTGCACTTGGAATATTCTACGTTGAAGCTAGAGGTTAATAAACGTATTATGGTCATTATAGGTTAACATACTACGTGCGGTATATTGAACTTGCGAGTGGATTGACCCGAAGAGGTATGTGGAACTTTCCTATCTCTTGAGCATTAATAGTTGTACTTATATAGTACGGTAGACGTACAATACTTTGATATCCTTTACTTATTTAAGAATGGTCAAGTTGGGCGAGTTAGGAGATTAACCCACTTCTTTAAAACTATTAAGGATGTCTTAAGTTTTCAAAGTTAAGGGACTTGAAGTGTTTTAAGTATAT
Organism: Przewalskia tangutica; assembly: GCA_029844215.1. Taxonomy (NCBI): domain Eukaryota; kingdom Viridiplantae; phylum Streptophyta; class Magnoliopsida; order Solanales; family Solanaceae; genus Przewalskia; species Przewalskia tangutica. Next base: position 143,429,644 of record CM056718.1, read on the forward strand.
GATACTTGTTTTGTTTTAAAAGTTTAAGTCCCTTGGATATAGGAAAATGTAATTGACTAAGGTATAAGGTTAATATAACGACTTTATGGGAAGTTGGTTATATTCGCTTTATGGAAAGTTGAAAGGAGCGAGTTACCTTAAGTAAGATAAGTAAGGACAAGTGACTTGATGCTATTGTTATTAGTATCTTGGAAGTCTTATAAAAAAAAGAGTCATTTGTGTTAAAAGAGTAGAAGTATGTATTACTTAGGGTTAAATTCCCGGATTCTTTTATTAAGACATGTTAGTGCCTTAAGTGAACTAAAATGAGAGGATATATTAATAATGTTAATAAGAAGTTAAGGGATTTCTTAACTTACTTATGTTATGTATGATAGCCGGTTGAGCTAGGGTAAGAGTATAAATGAGGGGTAAACCCCCAATACGTTATACCACTTTCTCCAGGGTAAGAGTATAAATGAGGGGTAAACCCCCAAGACGTTATACCACCTTCTCCAGGGTAAGAGTATAAATGAGGGATAAACCCCCAAGACGTTATACCACCTTCTCCAGGGTAAGAGTATAAATGAGGGGTAAACCCCCAAGACATTATACCACCTCCTCTAGGGTAAGAGTATAAATGAGGGGTAAATCCCCAAGACGTTATACCACCTTCTGAGTATGATTGTGGGGTAAACCCCCAAGACATTATACCACTCCATGGATTTGCTACCCATGATTTGATCGTGAGTCTCCTATTTTTATGTTGTAAGTATACTCTTATTTACTCGCATTGTTAGTAAGGCACTGATGTTGTAATTTGATTTTCATACATGTCTCCTCGGTTTTAGACTCATGATGTAATTACGATATTTTCAATTTTACATACTTAGTACATATTGTGTGCGACCCGCTCCTCGGCTGCGTTAAATGCCGGGTAGGGGTATGCAGGTGGTGGATCCTCATTCTTAGGATCACTGATCAGGTGTCAGAAGCTCCATTTCTCCGGAGGCTTATTACTTTTGGTACGATTTTTCCCTGATGTTGTAGACATTATGTACATTCAGGGGTATGGCGGGGCCCTGTCCCACCACTGTTGTTTATCCTAGAGGTCTGTAGTAACTTTTGTGGTTTGGGCTATAAGAACAAAGTTGTAATGTCTTACTTTTGGCTATGTATATTTTATGGAAGGCGGCCTTAGCGGCTAGCCTGTGATGTTATTGTCTAAGCATGCTTATGTGTTGTGTATGTTCCGCTGCTATTCTCTGATGTTTACCTGAGAGGGGTGCCCAGGTAGGGCACCAGTCGCTGCCCGGGGTCGGGTCGTGACAGTACGAGGGTAGGTTATGTGTACCGGATGTTGCGGGTCTACGACAACAGGTTATGGGTGAGGCACACAATGCCTGTTATTCCATTCATCCAGGGTCGACGAAAATGTACCATGATCTTAGATGCTTGTATTGGTGGGATGGTATGAAAAGAGACATAGCAGAGTTTGTTGCCCAGTGCCCAAATTGTCAGCAGGTCACCCTGGTGGGTTGTTACAGGAGATAGAGATTCCGACTTGGAAGTGGCAAGTGATCAATATGGACTTCATCACAGGCTTACCTCGCACTCAGCGGAAGTGTGATTCCATTTGGGTTATCGTGGATAAGCTGACGAAATCAGCCCATTTTCTTTCAGTTAGGACCACTTATTCAGCTGAGGACTATACTAGGCTGTACATCAGGGAGATAGTGAGACTGCATGGGGTTCCCACATCTATTATATCAGACCGAAGAGCTCAGTTTACAGCTAACTTCTGGAGATCATTCCAGAAGGGATTGGGGACCTAGGTGAGTCTCAACACAACATTTCATCCTCAGACAGATGGGCAGGCGGAGCGTACTATTCAGACTTTAGAGGATATGCTGAGAGCCTGTATTATTTACTTTAGAGGTAGCTGGGATGATCATTTGTCGCTCATTGAGTTTGCCTATAACAACAACTATCACTCTAGTATCCAGATGGCTCCGTATGAGGCTTTGTACAGGAGGAAATGCAGGTCACCTATTGGTTGGTTTGATGTAGGTGAGACTAAGTTGATTGGCCCAAACTTGGTTCAGCAAGCTGCTGATAAGGTAAAGCTCATTCAGGAAAGATTTTTAGCAGCCCAAAGTCGACAGAAGTCATATGCTGATAACAGACACCGACATTTGGAGTTCCAGGTTGATGATTGGGTATTCCTGAAGGTATCACCCATGAAGGGTGTGATGAGGTTTGGCAAGAAAGGGAAGCTTAGCCCAAGGTACATTGGGCCTTACCAGATCATTCGTAGGGTAGGCAAGGTTGCCTATGAGTTGGATCTACCATCAAATTTGAAAGCAGTACACCCAGTCTTTCATGTGTCTATGTTGTGTAAGTGTATTGGTGATCCTTCCAGAGTCTTTCCAGTAGACGATGTTCAGGTGACAGAGGAGTTGTCCTATGAGGAGAGTCCCACAGCCATACTCGATCGCCAGGTCAGGAAATTACGGACGAAGGATGTGGCTTCCGTCAAGGTATTGTGGCGAAACAATAATAGGGAGGAAATGACTTTGGAGGCGGAAGATGAAATGAAGAAGAAGTACCCTCACTTGTTCCTGGTGCCTCCAGGTAATTCAATTCAACTCCTTATATGATTATAGTGATTGATGAATTGCATATGTGTGATATATTGCGGCCCTGTGTGGCATCTGTTGGCTTGCTGAATATAGATGGATAGACACAGATATAAAGGAGACTCTACCGAAATTTTTCTAGCCTGAGACTTGTTATGAACATTCGAGGACGAATGCTTCTAAGGGGGGAAGGATGTTACACCCCGTAAGTTTAAGGCGATAATTAAGAACGTCATTAAGGAAATTAAAATACTTAAGGATGTGATTCCGGAAAAGTTTTTATTCTGACAGCGTGTGAGGGAATTGGAAATGATAGTTATACGTATATATATATATATATATCCCATTATGGATTAGTAATGTAAATAAGTTACGACAACGAGAATACGAGACTTATTGGAATTCTCGAGAACTAAAGGAAACGGGAGTTAAGATTTAGAAGAAGTGGGTTAAGATTTATTAATTGGGGAACTTGGGGACCAAGGTGTAAATACACCAAATCAGATTTTCTTTTTTTTTAATTACCTAGAAACCTTCAATTGCTCACTCAACTTCTAAGAAATAAGACAAACAATCATCTTCTTCTTCTCTCAAGCACAAATCGAGAATCCCCCCCCCCCCCATTGATATACACATTGAAGCTTTTTTTTTCCTTCTCCTTAGGGTAAGTTCTCCCATAAATTAAGAGCCGAGATTTTAAAGAGAAAAATTTGAATCAAAGCAGTGCCCAAATCGGGACTGCTTAGCCGAAAATTGGGGCAACCTTTCTTCAATTTTTGGACATGTTTTTGGGAAGAAAGACGTGTATAAATGATGGGTTAACATTGTAAAACACATGCATGTTAAATGAAAGTTGGAAAGGTGAAAGGTTGGGCAAGAAATAGGGGCAAAACCGTGACCTGCTAGGGCAGTTTTTGGGCTTCGTTTTTAAGGTAAATTCTTCTTCTTCTTGTAGTATAATTAGAGTTGCATGTTTTTGTAAATTAAGGAATGAAATTGTGTTAAGAGAAAACTTGGAATTTAGGGCAATGCATGTGACTATTTGGGTGATTTGGCCGAATTTGAATACCTTGGATTTGATTGTTGTTATTGTTATAATTATCGTCAATTGCATGTTGAGACTTTAAAGAAAAACCTTGATGTTTAAGTTGTAATTAGTTATGGGAGTGTTGGAAATATGAATTGGAGTTTAAGACTTCAATTGGACGTTAAGGAGTTAAGAAAAAGAGTTAGGGAATATATGTTGTTGGCCGAAAATTGATAGAAATTGTTGGACATTGTCGCGTTGTAATTAATGGTTGTTTTCATTGGAAAATTTATGGCTTTAGGGGATGATTTTTAATAAGTTTAAATGCTGGAAATTCCATTTAGAAAATGCATGAACAATATGGTAATTGATAGTGTAAGTCCTAAAGGTATAAAAGTATAACACGGTGTAGAGAAACTTCACAATATGGTAATTGATAGTGTAAGTCCATTGAAGTATGGGCTACTTTCATGGACTACTTTAATATGGACTAAGGGTTGGACGAATATGGCGAATAAGTGATTTAATCACCTAAATTGTCGTTTTGATTGTATTCCATGAAGGTAAGGAGAAAGGTTGTACAATGGTGGTATATGTCAATTATATGGACTATTATGATTATATTCTTAAGTATGACTTGTTATTGGTCTGATTGGCTTATTGGTTAATTGTGGATGTGTACATAAACAGGGGAAGTGTTGTCCGATTTTTTGTAGAATAGAAAGTCGTTACTCAATATAACTCACGTTAGAAATCATAGAATTGACGAACGAATTATCATTAATATAGGTTGACGTACTAGACGAGACGTATCTTAATATTGAGTTGTTTAGTTCGCCTAAGAGGTATGTGAGACTATCCTTCTTTCTTTTGGCATGACTTTGTGAAAGACTTCCATTTGACATGACTTTAATAAAAGTACGGTGGACGTACATAATTTCCTACAAAGTTAGTGTTAAAGGATAATTGTTATAATAAGTGTCTATGATTTTCAGTAAAAGAGTTTATTATGATGATACCATCGAAAGTCAAAAGATGATTTCTAATTGCATATGGTTGCTCATGCTATCTACTCGTGTCAAGTCTTATTACACATTCACCGAGTCCCTCACATAGAGGGCCGGCAACATATTGTATATTCCGAGTTCGAGTCCCGGCTATTATTATTATATTACTTGGGTTCGAGTCCCAAGCGGGTTCAACTCCCGGTTTATTATTCCATATACTTACGTGGGTTCGAGTCCCACGATATATACATATATATACTTACTTGGGTTCGAGTCCCATGACATTATATTATTCTATATACTTACTTGGGTTCGAGTCCCATGACATTATATTATTCTATATACTTACGTGGGTTTGAGTCCCACGATATATATACTTATTTGGGTTCGAGTCCCATATTATATATATATATATATATATATATATATATATATATATATATATATATATATATATATTTATACTTAGACGGGTTCGAGTCCCGTGCTATTATATTCTGGGGGTAGGAGTCCCTGATTTTGGCATGACTTGCATATTTTAAAAAAAAGGTAAGAACTGATTTTCATTACTCCCATTTTGATAAGGCACAGTTACAATGTTATGTTGATTTCATACTTGCCTCCTGTTATATTTTGGACTGTCATGAATTCATTTACAATACTTTTGGTTTTACATACTTAGTACATCTATCGTACTGATCCCCTTTTCCCCGGGGGCTGCGTTCATGCCCGCAGGTACAGGTGCTCGATTAGGTGACCCTCCAGTTTAGGACATCTATTCAACTGTTGGAGAGCTCCATTGTTCCGGAGCCAGTTATTTTGGTACAGAACCTCTCTTATTTTTATTGTACATATTTATGGGCACGACGAGGTCATGTCCCGTCATATGTCGTTATCGTACTCTTAGAGGTCTGTAGACAGTTGTGGGTGGTAGATGTGTTTTGAACTTGTGTATATTGTTTATGCGTTTTATCCAGTTGTATTGTTGCACTCATTTTGGGATGTTCCCGTATATAGTGGCAGCCTTTCCGGCTTGCTTATTTTGATTGTTCCCTTATCTAAGTGATGTTATTTGGTGGCAGCCTAGTCGGCTAGCCTGTTGTGACATGTTGGTTAGTTATGTAAGGCAGCTTTGTCGGCTCGCCTACTTTGGGCATATGTTATAGATGCGGCATTATGCTGTCAAATTTTCTATTACCCTTAAGTGTCAGTTGATTATGTGACATGTTAGTCTAATGGCGTCCAATTAGGGTGTCGGGTCGCGGCTCGTCGAGTCCTGACATTAAGTATGAACCATGGACAATTAACATATAATTGTCATCTCCAGAAGCGCTGCTTTGGAAAGAAGCTCCAAAAGAAGGATAGATTCCATCAGGTAGAACCATACTTATGTAATGGTTGACCTTCCTCCGGGAAAAGAACCTTGAAGTTGTAAAAATGGATACTCAAATTAAGTATGAAGTAGATGGATCTGTTGACGAATATAAGGCCTCGACTACTTGGACATGTGCTCATCTGTAAATAACTTAACACCCAGGGCCATCGCAGTTGGTACACCTCATAAGTTAAGACAATAATTAATAACATCATTAATAATGAAGATTCGAAATTTCGGAATTTAAGTAGATTTTTTTTTTACATGTTAATACGGAATAATTTTTGGCAACAACGAGTGTGACGTCGGAAATTTCTTTAATGATAGAAATATGTATTTATACATATTCTGTTATGGATTAGCAATATATATATATATATATAATTTACGACAACGAGAATACAAGGCGTGTTGGAATTTCCGGAAATTAAAGAAAACAGGTATTAAAGAAACGTATTAAAGAAACGGGAATTAAAAATTGAAAGAAGTAGGACTTAGATTTAATGATTGGGGAAGTTGGGGGGCTAGTGTATATATATATATATCTTTTTTTTAAAGAAGGAAATTTCCAGATTTGTCTTTTAGAAGACAAAGCCCTAACACTTTCATTTTCTTCATTCCAACTCAAAATCAAGAACACACTTCATCTAATCCTCTTTGCCCTTCCTCTCCCATCCGAAATTCACTCAATTCGTACACCAAAAATTGAAGGTAATCCCTTTTTCTATATCACATTGTTCATCTACTAGTTGGAAGCAAAATTTAGAACCCAAATTTGCAAAAAAAAATAGGGGCAAAAATCGGTCCAGTGAGACCGAAACTGTGAGCAGTTTCTTCAAAGTTTTGGACAAGTTTTTAGCAAGGTAAACATGTTTAAATGATGGGTTAACATTGTGGGATTGTTGCATGACAATTTGGAGTTGAAAAGGTGAAAGATTAGTGAAGAAAAATCGATTAAACAACGGGAAAAGTGGGCTGGGCAGTGAGCAGATTTTCGGGACTGTTTTGGACGAATTCGAGGTATAAAATTCTTCTTTTTATAGTTTAAATGAAATTGCATGTTGTTGTAATTGAAGATATGAATTTGTGTTAATATGGAATTGAAAATATGAAAATGCATGTGACTATATTGAGATATATACGCCGATTGAGACTGTTTTGTATACATTAAGTTTGATTGTTGTTATGATTATCATTGTCGCTAATTGCATATGGAAATTGAAGGGAAGGTTGATGTTTAAAGTTGCAATTAATTATATGGAATTGATGGAATGTGAATTGGATGTTAAGGAATTAAGAGATGAGTTTTGGTATTGTATTTCTTGTGTGTGTCGTAACACACATGAAAATTATTGAACATTGTTGCCTTGATTTAAAGGCAGTTTTGTACTATTTTGGTTGAAGTTATTGGATGAAATATAAGGTATGAACTTGTAAATATGTTGTGGTAATTGTTAATGCATACCTTGAAAGAAATTAAAATGTAGGAAGGGGTTACCTTATATTCTTGTTATTTGTTGGAATATGGACTACTTAGGGGCTGATTTGAAATGGATTAAGAAGACGGATAACACGAGAAATAAGTATATAGATTCCCTTGGTAGAAGTGGTTGTTGTTTTCCTAAAACAAAAAGGAAAGGAATGTATTGTGATGTCGTTTATGGATGTATTTGAGGCTGTTATGAATATATCTTTAAGTTGCATATTGTAAATTGGTATTGTTGGCTTGTTGGTAAATTGTGGATATGCATATAAACAAAGGAAATGCTGCCCAATTTTTTATAGAAATAAGGGAGTCGTTATTGATATAACTTACTGTAGACATCATAGAATTGACAAGCATACTATCATAATTATAGGTTGACGCACTAGACGGGGCACATCTTAGTATTGAGTTGATTAGAGCGCATAAGAGGTATGTGAGACTATTCTTTCTTTTGGCATGATTTTGTGAAAATCCTTGTTCCTTATTTTGGCACGACCTTCTGAAAAACTTTCATTTAACTTGATTTTAATAAAAGTACGGCGGACGTACATGATTTTCTACAGAGATTAGTTTTAAAGGAAAATTGTTATGACAAGTTCCTATGATTTCAGTAAAGAGTTTATTATGATGATATTATCGAAAGTCAAAGATGATTTTAAATTGCATATAGTTGCTCATGATAGCTACTCGTGTCGAGTCCAATTACACATTCACCGAGTCTCTCACATAGAGGGTCGGCAATATATAGTATGTTCTGGGTTCGAGTCCCGGCTATTATTATTATATTACTTGGGTTCGAGTCCCAAGCGGGTTCAACTCCCGATTTATTATTATTTCATGGATTAGCTCTCCATGATGCGGGTTCGAGTCTCATGACATTATATTATTTCATATACTTACGTGGGTTCGAGTCCCACGATATACATACTTACTTGGGTTCGAGTCCCATGATATATATATACTTACTTGGGTTCGAGTCCCATGATACATATATATGTTCCTAGACGGGTTCGAGTCCCGTGCTATTATATCCCGAGGATATGAGTTCATGATTTTGGCATGGCTTGCATATTTTGAAAAGGGTAAGAACTGATTTTCATTACTCTCATTTGATAAAGCACAGTTATACAGTTGAGTTGATTTCTTACTTGCCTACTGTTTTACGTTGAACTGTTATGGTTTCAAGTACAGTATTTTCAGTTTCACATACTTGGTACATATATCGTACTGACCCCCTTTCCTCGGGGGCTGCGTTCATGCCCGCTGATGCGCGGTAAGATGCACACACTTTAAACGCAAGTGCACGTTATCGTGACAAGTGGTATAGTCTTAATAAGACCGAATATCGTCCACAAGGATTAGGGTTCAATTACCAACTATCTATTTTCTAGTATCTATTTGGTGAATTGATAATTGATTTGTTGTTTATAACTAAGAATTATGCAAGCTATTTAAATATAAAGATTTACTTCAGTGGTGATGAGAATAGGGCTTCCATGTATCCTTACTATCCGCTTATGCTACTTACTAATGCATTAACTTATGGTATTCTTCTTTTGGAGAAAAGCAGTTTCTGAAATCGCTTTATACTCCGCTAGGGTTATATAAACACTCAACCCGATGTCGCGCCTTACCTACCTTTCGGTGATAAGGATAACTCTATAGGAGGATTAAGAACAAAACCTAGTTGGCCGTCGCACAATACGCAAAATTAGGGTTGTTAAGCCTCTCATCAACGCTTACATAAATAATTGAGGTATTTTCATCCCCAATCCAAGAATGTCTACCCAACTTACAAAGATATTCACAATCCCCCTTCTAATCTGATTAGAAATCATATAGTGATAATTAGTTGTCAATTAATTACCAAGAATTCAACTCAATTATTGAATAGATCTCATAATAAGAAAAATAACCATAAGCATGCATTAATTTATAACATAAGTCTCTAGCAATTCAACATGGAAAGCCCTATAAGAGAATTAGTTCCTAGCCATTGACATGACAAGAACTAATTCAATGTTCATCATACAAAATAGAAATAAAGAACAAAAAAGGGAATTTTTTTTACTAAACTATGGTATCCAATCTCCAAGCAAAAGTCTTGTGTTGTGCAAGAAAGGGAACTCTTAAAAACTGCCTAGGGTTCTCCTTTTATAGGCTGAAAACCGCCTCCCTCTTTTCCTTGAGCTGGCCCTAAATTCGTCCAGAAACCTAATTTTTCCGCGTCGGCGCGCGCGCCTGACAGCGCGGCCGAGTTCTGTCCGTCGGGTGTTTTGGCGCGCGGCCGATATCTGCTGTCGAGGCGCCGCGTACTGAGTCTTCTGCGACCTCTTCAATAGTGGCGCGCGCCCTGCTGCAGCAGGCGCGCGTGCTGTCCAGATTTCACCCTCGTTCGCCACTTTCTCTGTTTTTGGCTCTGGCATCTCCTCTTTTGCCCTCTTTTAGCTCCTTTTCCGCCATTTGGCCATTTTAACCACTTTGACTCAATAGAAAGGAAAACTATCCTAATACAACACTTATATGTACAAAACGGGACAAAAGACTAACTAAAACTGACTCAAAAGGTGTATATAAAATACAGATCAAATACCCCAAACTTAACCTTTGCTCGCCCTCGAGCAAAGATAGAAAGAAATAAAATAAAAGACTCAAAGAAACGAAAATAAAAGACTCACTGCCATTGATTACTTTTGCTGCATTAGTGTTAACTAGAAAAACATGAAGGTTAGCAAAATAATATGCAGGAACATATAACATGACATTTCAGCACATTAAGCTAGATATTTCGCAAACTCATATTTATCATGCTTTAATGGAAGTCAATATACTAAATCATGCATATAAATTCAAAAATCATATGGCATGCTTACTTGCTATTCTCCACTAATCTTGGATATGCATAAAAGAGATCTTCAGTACTTTAAGGGTTGTAATGTAGGCTTAGGTAGGGGTTGATAAAAATAGGCATTTAGGCTCATTTTTGTATACCATAAGCTCTTTAGCTTTTCAGTATTTCCCTTTTCTTTTTGTTCTTTTCTTCACTTCAATTCTATCTTTTTCCCTCTTTTGTTTTGGGAGAATGAAGAGTATTATAATAACAAGCACCCCCAAACTTAGGCTTTTGCCTCTTTCTTATTACTTTTTTATTGGGGTGCAACAAGCTCATTCACTCTTTTTGTCTCTTTTTTAACACAATTGATTCCACTACTTCACATTTTTACTTATGGCACAATCTGTGGGAATATAGGGTGTCAAAGAAGAAGTTTTAATTTTTAGGCTCAATGGGGCTGACTAGGGATATTTTTAAAGTGTGGGATAGAAAAGAATGGTAAGAATTGGCTATCAAAGAAATGTCTGAGTCATCTCCCTAACATGCATATCCTAACTATTTCGCCTCAAATAGCAAGCAATCATAACACATAAGTATTTATCATTTAGCATGCATAACTCAAGCAAGAAACTCGAATAGACAGTTCATGAGTTTTGGCATATCTAACTTAGGTGTTTAGATAGTAGCTTCAATTCCGTTACATTATTCCACCTTACTTCACTAGGTGTTTGTAGCAACTACAGCAATTATGATCTTTGACAGGCAATTATGACTCAAAAAGGAAAAAATTTGGTGACTCAAAATAAACAAAAAAAACAATAAAAAGACTTAAATAAAACATAACATGACACAAAAATAAAACACCCCCAAACTTAAATCACACATTGTCCCCAATGTGTGTAGACTCAAAGACAATAAAAGAAATACGACACTTACAGACTTTGGCTAAAATGGTGGTGGTTGCGGTGGATAATGCATCGACCATTGGTTGAACAAGGAACTCAACTCGTTGATTTGTTGCCTTGTTTCTTGATGTCCTTGTACTACTGTGTCCAAGGTCTGCATCATCCTCATCTGATTTTGAAAAAATTGCTCCATCGTGGGCGTTGGAGGTTCTGCTCCTGTGGTTGGCCGGTGGCTAGGTCCTGCCTCATATTGAGCCCCTATTTCAGGCTCATCTTCGTCCATGGCGGTCTCTGCTGCTGCTGCTGCTGGTGGTTGTACTCTTCGTGCACTTTGGGGGCTTGGAGTGCAGGAAAGAGTGTACTATCCCACAGGACACCGGCAGTTGGTTTCTCTCATGAGTGTCAGTGGGTAGTTGTGGGACCGCACTCATGTGGAAAAGACTGGTAATGAGTGAACCGTGTCCCAATCCACCTGTTGTCACCAGCCTGCTGATTTCTTCAACGCTCTGCACTATTTCTTTCCCCACATCAATCGTCATTCCCCTCATAATTCCATATACCAGTTTAATCCTATCCTCTGGCACTCTGGTGAAGTGCGTGGATGGAATCATGCGGGCGCTGACGAAATATAGCCAACCTTTGGCCACTTTGTTGAATTGGCACCTGTTCAGTGCTCTTGATCCATTTCTCTCAATATAAAAAACAGCCCCATGGTAGCTCACGGTGTTTGCAACGGCATTCCAGTCGATGTGGTCGGTCTTACAGACCGTGTTCTAAAGTGATTCCAATCACTTCTTTCTTCAACATCAACCGCCTTCAATTGTGAATTTACATTCTCTGTCACAGCACATAAGCTCCCTAACAAAGCATCCTCTTTCCACCTTCTCCGTGAGTTGGCATAAAATTCACGCACTCCGTTGTTGTGTTCATCGTGCTATCTTCTCGGTTCTGAATCTCCTTCACCCCCTTAACTCAATCATAGCCCGGATGGGATCATAAACATCCTCCTCCCCATATGACTCCCTCTGGTAGTCCATTCCCCTTTCTGGTATTATGGGTCTGGTATCAAGTTTTTTGTATCTTTGGAAGGCTTCGTAGCTCACAAACCTAGTATTATCGTAATGTGGGGTTGGGGTGGATGTGGAGCCTCTTCTCTTCCTGGTGGCCATGGTTTAAAATAGTTTATGGAGCTTTTCAATTTAGTGGCACAAATGTTTCCTACACAATCTACAACTAGCGTGAACCTGGCCAAACTTCAACTTTTCTACCCAATACTCACACTCCTTTTCTACTCTTTTCTCAAAACTTCACAATCAACTTTTCAGTACCCAACTACTTCAACTACAATACTCCTTCCAACTACTACCTCTTGTGACTTTAGTAAAGGGTTCAAGAACAGACAAAAAAAATTACCTTTTTCTGAGAAGATTCAAGCTACTCTTGTTTCAATTGGTGGTTTGAGGCTATGGAATGGAGCTTTGTTGGTTGAGATGGCTAAGGGTTTTTAGGAATTTAAGAGTTTTGGTTGTGGTTGGGTTTAATTTGTGGAGGATTTGTGGGCAAATTTTTGGAATTTCGTGGGTTTTTGGAGAGGAAGGGTTAGGTTTTTGAAATTGGATTTGGGAAAATCGATTAGGCGTTTTAAGTTACGATTCCGCTTGTCAGCGAACTGCTTTTGGCATGCGGCTAAACTCTGCGCTCCTTCGAGATTTTCTGCGCGCTATATTCTGAAGCGCATGGCTAAATTTGGCAAATTTTAGAATTTTTGGCGCCATACCTGCTCTGGCGCGCATGGCTACCCATTTTTCTGGAAATTCTGGTTTTTCTTCAGTTTTTCGCCTTCAGTTTATTTCCCTGTACCTATCAATCACAGCACAAACACAAGAATCCAAGACCGTGAGACCGTTCTAAAAAAAAATAAAAAATAAAGACAGAAATTAAATTAACATAATTGAAAACGTTGGGTTGCCTCCCAACAAGCGCTGTCTTTAACGTCTTTTAGCCGGACGCAATTAACCGGTACGAGTGCTCATTGGACCCTTCCGCGAACGGCTTGCAATTCGCAGATTTATTGCTATAGGTCTCAATTTCCCTATAACTGTTTGTTCAAACAAGAGCCTTAAACATATAAGTATCCCCCAAGTACACAAGATAGGTTTGTCTTTTAGGCTTTTTATAGTGTAGGAATCCGTGAAATTCTCTACATCTCTTAACTCTGGGTGTTGCCCTTGATGATATGTAATTCCTATTTGGGAGCCATTAGTGATAGCTAGTGGTGTTTCTTCTGTGATAGGTGCAGGAAAAAGAATTTCCACGTAATCGAAGGCGATAATTGGATCCTCAAATCTTTTCCTTTTCTACACTAACTACCTTGCCAGATTCCTCAATAGTTGGGTGTGGTTCAGGCCCTTCAAGTTGCTTGCCACCCCCCATAGGTGCTGATTGATTTTCTTGCATTTCGCTGCCAAATATGATCGCGAGTTCTCCTATTTGCGTTTCCAACTTCTTTATGGCCAACCTCGTTTCGTTCATGAACTGAGCTTGAGATTTAGTGAGGCTGAGTATGGCTTCTCGCAATTCCTCCCTCTCTTCCTCTATGGTTGGAGCTCGATCATATTGACAGTAGTAATCCATATCTTCAGGATCCCTGAGATGCATCAAAACCAACAAAGGATCACGGCACCCTTGTTTTCACACAATAAATACGTAAAACAAAAAAAATTAGAAAAACTATACATAAAACTCAAATTAAAAATTAAAAATAGATAAATTTGATATTGAACTATGCCTAATCCCCGGCAACGGCGCCAAAAACTTGATGCGCGGTAAGATGCACACACTTTAAACGCAAGTGCACGTTATCGTGACAAGTAGTATAGTCTTGATAAGACCGCCGCTCGTCCACAAGGATTAGGGTTCAATTACCAACTATCTATTTTCTAGTATCTATTTGGTGAATTGATAATTGATTTGTTGTTTATAACTAAGAATTATGCAAGCTATTTAAATATAAAGATTTACTTCAGTGGTGATGAGAATAGAGCTTCCATGTATCCTTACTATCCGCTTATGCTACTTACTAATGCATTAACTTATGGTATTCTTCTTTTGGAGAAAGCAGGTTTACGAAATCGTTTTATACTCCCGTTAGGGTTATATAAACACTCAACCCCAGTATCGCACATTACCTACCTTTCGGTGATAAGGATAACTCTATAGGAGGATTAAGAACAAAAACCTAGTTGACCGTCACGCACAATGCGCAAAATTAGGGTTGTTAAGCCTCTCATCAACGCTACATAAATAATTGAGGTATTTTCATCCCCAATCCAAGAATGTCTACCCAACTTACAAAGATATTCACAATTCCCCCTTCGAATCGATTAGAAATCATATAGTGATAATTAGTTGTCAATTAATTACCAAGAATTCAACTCAATTATTGAATAGATCTCACAATAAGAAAAATAACCATAAGCATGCATTAATTTATAACATAAGTCTCTAGCAATTCAACATGGAAAACCCTATAAGAGAATTAGTTCCTAGCCATTGACATGACAAGAACTAATTCCATGTTCATCATACAAAATAGAAATAAAGAACAAGAAAGGGAAAAGAAATTACTAAACTATGGTATCCAATCTCCAAGAAAAAGTCTTGTGTTGTGCAAGAAAGGGAACTCTTAAAAACTGCCTAGGGTTCTCCTTTTATAGGCTGAAAACCGCCTCCCTCTTTCCTTCGTGCTGGCCAGAAATTCGTCCAAAACCTAATTTTCAGCGTCGGCCGCATGCAGCCATGGCGGAAGTTCTGCAATCCGTCGGGTGTTTTGGCGCCGCGGCCCTGATATCTGCTGTCTGAGGGCGCCGCGGCGCTGAGTCTTCTGCAGCCTCTCTGAATAGTGGGCGCCGCGCCTCGCTGATCGCGAGGAGGCCGCGCTGTCCGATTTCACCTCGTTCGCCACTTTCTGCTTTCACTCGCATCTCCTCTTTTGCCCTCTTTTAGCTACTTTTCCGTCATTTGGCCATTTTAACCACTTTGACTCAATAGAAAGGAAAACTATCCTAATACAACACTTATATGTACAAAACGGGACAAAAGACTAACTAAAACTGACTCAAAAGGTGTATATAAAATACACCGATCACCTGCAGGTACAAGTGATCAGTTAGGTGACCCTTCAGTTTAGGACGTCCACCAGCTGCTGAGGAGCTCCTTTGTTCCGGAGCCAGCTATTTTGGTACAGATCTTTATCTTCCAGACTTATGCATATTTTGGGCACGACGGGGTCCTGTCCCGTCATATGTCAGTATTGTACTCTTAGAGGTCTGTAGACAGTTGTGGGTTGGACGTTTGTACCTTGTTTTGGGTTGTGATGTTGTTGTACTCTGTGTTGGTGTGTTCCCAGTTATTCTTGTTGTTATCTAGTGGAGGCCTTGCCAACTTGCTTATTTTGACTATTCCTTTGTGTATATAATGTTGGTTGGTGGCAGCCTAGTGGCTAGCCTGTTTTGTTTGTTGTGTAAGGCGACCTTGTCGGCTCGCCTATTTGGGAATAGGTAGTAGAAGCAGCGTTGTGCTGCCGAAATTTTTGTAGATCTCGGTATTAAATGGATTAAGAGTGACAGGTCAGTAATGACGTCCAATTAGGACGTTCAGTCGCGGCCCGTCGGTTCGGGTCATGACAAAAGTGGTATCAGAGCGGCTAGTCCTCCGAATGTCTACAGAACGTGTCTAGTAGAGTCTTGTGTATGGGTATGTTGTGCACCATACTTATACACAGGAGGCTGCCGGGCATTTAGGATTGTTTCTATTCTTCCATCTCTTAGATCGTGCTATAGAGCTGTGTTATTAGGATGATCCTTTTTCTGATAGTTTATTATGTTTACAACTATGCCTCCGAGGAAGGCGCCAGTGGCCCAGAAGGGCAAATATACAGTGGGGGATACTAGTCGGGTACGGAGAGCTACCAGGTCTCGCACGCGGTCTACGTCTGAGAGTGCCCCCGACGACGAGTTATGCCTCGTCACCACCTCCAGAGGCTCCCTCTCAGGGGGAAACATCACCTGTATCCGAGACTCCAGTACCTGAGCCTTCAGTTCTCCTGCCAGGGGCACAGGATGAAGATTTGAGAGAGACAGTCCAGCTATTGACTAGGATAGTAGCGGGACAGACTTACGAGCGAGGCCGACGATTAACCCGAGGCGAGCGGTTTGAGGATTAGAGACTTTCTGAGTTGCAGTCCGCCGGAGTTTTACGGGTCAAGGCCCGAGGATGATCCTCATGAGTTCATCCGCCAGATTCAGATTACATATGGGAATGAAATAAATCAAAGAATCAATTTCCTCATGGTATCAAGAGCCAAAAATATTTTGCCCTTAAAACTTTTCACTCACCTCTCTTAAGCCGATTTTTTCTTTCTTTTCTTTCTTGTTTTCTCGGCCAACACACAAACAGCCTCTAGGGTTTTCTACAAACCCTAATACTAAACCACTTCAACCCAAACCCTAAACCCCCACCCGTCGGCCCTAATTTTTTGTTTCACTTTTTCTGTCTTTTCATAAACCCTAGCCGACACTTATGGTTCTCCAAGTTAATTCCACAAAACACAAAACACTATTCTCTTCTTCCTTTGGTCTTGTTTTGCTTGTTGCGTGGAGAAACTATGGCAAAAAAAAAAACTTCCACCATGATCTTGTCGTTAATAACGTCAAGAACTCTATAACACTTGAAATGAAAAAAGGGTAATACACCTCTTGGGCGGAATTGTTCAAAATTCATTGTCACGCTTATGAGGTAATAGACCATATCATCCTTTCTGAGTCATCATCGGACACCCTTGCGGTGGATAAAAATCTATGGTCCCGTCTAGATGATATAGTCCTTCAATGGATTTATGACACTATATCAAACGATTTTTTACATATCATACTAAAGCCGAACTCTACGGCTCAACAGGCGTGGAAACGTTTACAAAACATATTTCAAGATAAACAAACTTTCGAGGGTTGTATATCTTGAACATCAATTTACTACTGTTAAATTGAATAATTTCTCCAACGTTTTCGCCTATTGTCAAGATTTGAAGGTGCTTGCAGACCAACTATCAAACATTGGTTCACCGGTAACAAATCAACGGTTGGTTCTTCAATTGATTGCAGGGTTGAAAGAACAATATGATTGAGTTGCTATATTCATTCAATAGAGTAATTCGCTGCCTCTTTTTTATGATGCCCGTTCGAGGTTGATTATCGAGGAAACACGGAAAGAAAAACAGACATCCTTTGGAGCAGCCACCGTCGGAACTACTCTCGTCTCCACTAATTCATTTTCCGTAGATTTTCAGCCACAAAATTCTAGTTCGGATGGAAATGGAAATCACAACAATAATGGTAAAAAATGGGGTTCAAACAGTACTATCAAACGTTGGTTCGCCGGTAACAAATCAACGGTTGGTTCTTGAATTTATTGCAGGGTTGAATGAACAGTATAATTGAGTACATTCATTCAACATAGTAATTCGTTGTCTCCTTTTTATGAGGCCCGTTCGAGGTTGATTCTCGAGGAAACACGGAAAGCAAAACAGGCATTCTCTGGAGCAGCCACTGTCGGAACTGCTCTCGTCTCCACCAATTCATTTTTCGCGGATTTTCATCTACAAAATTCTGATTCTGGAATTTCCCTCAGTTTTATTCTTTGTTTGACTAGAAAAGAGAAAATGGATTTAACAACTTATTTTGTTGTTTAACTAAAAGTAGATATTAGTTTAGTGGTAGCCGCCACGTTGCATCCATTAGAGGTAATAATATATTTTTATAAATTTTCGATGGATTCATTTAGTCTCACTAAAAAAGAAATTTAGTCTTTGATTAAAATTAGATTAAAACATTTTTGTGGTGATGTCAAAATTTACACCTATTTGTATCTATTTAGTGATCAAAAGTGTTAACAGTCTCACATCGATAATGGAATGGAAAGATAGACTCTTTAACTGAAGCGTGGATAATATAAAGACTAGAAATCAGACTTCTAAATAATTCATTTTGAATTCAAAAGTAAGAACTTTGAGGTTCGTACAGATCTAATTTATTGAAATTTCATCCAATAAAATAGAAGTGTAAATCTCCAAAATAATCTACTACATATTTCTAGGCTATGTCATGCTCCAAATTTATTTCTAAATTACCAGATGATTCATTTAATCTTTCTTTTTCTTTTTTTGGAAAAAAAGGTCTATGAATTTTTTTATTGTTGAAAAGTATTTCTTTCAGAATGTCATAAGCTGCTCTTTTTCCTTATTGTATAAAAGTTTCTTAGAGCTGCAATGTCTTTTTCATCAATTTACTGAAACAAGCATGTAACAAAAAAAAATTAAAAACCGACAATGGGATTACACCCAGGATTGAAAGTATGTATTACACTGTCAAAACCGTATATACATATTGTATATTTTGTATATTTTGTATATTTTGTATAACCATAATTAGTAGAGTTCTTGTACATATACAATTATGGTAGTAGTCTTGTATTAGAAAAAGCTATTACATTTGTATTAAAAAAAGCTAGATTTAATTTCCTTAATTAGATTTTGTATATCATGTATATATACCATTTCATTAATGAAAATAATCACGAGATTATTCTCTTTCATGGTATCAGCAATCTAGGGCAAAATTTCCTTCTCCAATTACAGCTTCCGTCGCCCCCTCTTCGCGATTTTCGAGAACCGGCCAACACCAAAACTCCTCTCTCCCAAATTTTCTTCAGACTCCCTAATTCTCCTCTTGTTCTTTCATCATGTCTTCCACAAAGAACATGTTTCATCATGCCCTTACAGTCTCCAACATCAAGAACAACATCCCTATCATTTTTGAGATGGAAAACATCCAATATGCGACGTGGGCAGAATTATTTAAAGCTCATGCACGCTCTCATAGAGTCCTTCATCACATCATCCTTCAAAAATAGGCAATGATAAGGTGCCTACCACCAATGATGACAGAGTTGTGGGCAACTCTTGATGCTACAGTGCTCTAGTTAATATATTCCACTACCTCTTCCAGACTATCATTGAACCTAACGCTACGACAATGGACACTTGGGATAAGTTGCGTGATATATTTTAAGATAACAAAAATTTCCGTGCTGTGACCCTTGAGTAGGAACTCTCCCACATCAACATGATGAATTTTCCTAATGTCTCAGCGTATTGTAAAAGGCTCAAGGAGTTGGCGGATCAACTCCAGAATGTTGATGCGCCATCACGAATGATCGTCTTGTTCTTAATATGGTTGCAGACCTATCCGAGGCTTATAATGGCGTGGGGACACTTCTTCGTCAAAATAATCCTCTCCCGCCGCTCTACCAAGAACGTTCCATGCTCACCTTAGAGGAAACCGGCTTGACTAAAAAGGCGACTACGTGAGTCAATTCCGCCATGATGAAGGCCACTTCCGATGACCCTCAATAATTCTCGGACAGTTCTAGCCAAAATATAATAATGGTGGCGGCAAAAAGGGCCAAAATAAAAAACATGGCAGCAAAAATTACGACGGTAGCGGCAGTGGCCGAGGATATGGTGGTAGTGGCCAGTAGGCTGGGGGACAGCCTTGGACCAGTGCAAAATGGCCGTGTGGTTGGGCTAGTGGGCAAATGGCCCAATGCACAATTTCCACTTTACCCAGCATATTAGCCCAGCCAGCAACAATCCAATTCCCGGTTCGAGAATGGCGATCGGTGGGCTCGCGTGAGTTGGCTGCTTAGGCCTCAGCCGGACGCCCATTCTGCGAGCCCGAGCGATCCACTATACCACGTATATCGGCCGTGATGCATACACTTGGATTAAATCCCTCAGACGCAAATTGGTACATGGACACCGGTGCTGCTTTTCACATGACATCCGAACCAAGTAATCTTTTGTCATTTTTCAATTTGAACAAAAATTATGACATAATTATTGGTAATGGTAATTCAATTCCAATTCGTTGTTATGGTCACACAAAGTTATCTCCCCCAAATCCACTTTTACTCTTGAAATATGTCCATCATGGCCCTCACTTAATTAAAAATTTGGTGTTAGCCCAAAAAATTACAACTGATAATTAGGCTTCTGTTAACTTTGACCCTTTTGAATTTTCTGTGAAGGATTTCACGATGGGAATACCTCTAATGAGATGTAATAGTTGGGGCAAGCTCTATCCTATCACTACCACCAATACCACTACCACTAATCAAGCCGCACCGTCAATATTTGCCGCTTTAGCACCTTTTTTGTGGCATGCACGTTTGGGTCATCCAGGAGTGTATGTTCTTTCGTCTCATAAAATAATAATTTTATTAATTATAATAGTACGCATAGTACTAATATGTATCCTTCTTGTCCACTAGAAAAACATGTTAGATTACCTTTGTAGCCTCTACTTCTAGTACTTTGATGCCTTTTGATATTATTCATAGTAATTTGTGGACATCTCCCGTTTTAAGCTCTTTGGGACACCGTTATTATGTGCTGTTTTTGAATGATTACTCTAATTTTTTGTGGACCTTTCCTTTATCTAAAAAGTCTCAAATGTTTTCCACATTCCTAACGTTTAGAGCACTCATCCGTACCCAATTTGAATGAAAAATTAAACATGCAGTGTGATAATGGACGAGAATATGATAATGGATCGTTTCGGGAATTTTGTGACTTTATTGGCATATTCTTTCAGTTTTCTTGTCCTCATACGTCCTCACAATATGAGAAAGCCGAACGAAAAAATCTTATCATTAATAATATTGTCTGAACCTTACTCGCTCATGCTTCATTACCGCCCTTTTTTTTTGGCATCATGCATTACAAATGGCTACTTACCACCTTAACATACTCTCTAGCAAAATATTAGCATATCAATCTCCACTAAAAATTATTTATCATAAAGACCCTTCGTATTCTTATCTTAGGGTGTTTGTGCTATCCACTTTTTTCGTTCACTAAAATTAACAAACATCAAATCGTTCTACCATTTGTGTATTTTTGGGTGAATCATCTAATCATCGTGGTTACAAATATTTTAATTATCTACTAATAAAATCATAATTAGTCGTCATGTTATTTTTTTTATGAAACCCAATTTTCGTTTGCTAAATTGCATAATTCCGTGTCTAGTGCTTATAATTTTTTGGATGATTGTCTCTCACCGTATATTCTCCATGAGAAAGCCGAACGAAAAAATCATATCATTATTAATATTGTCTGAACCTTACTCTCCCATGCTTCATTACCGCCCTTTTTTTAGCATCGTGCATTACAAATGGCTCCTTACCACCTTAACAAACTCTCTAGAAAAATATTAGCATATCAATCTCCCCTAAAAATGATTTATCATAAAGACCCTTCGTATTCTTATCTTAGGGTGTTTGTGCTATCCACTTTTTTCGTTCACTAAAATTAACAAACATCAAATCGTTCTACCATTTGTGTGTTTTTGGGTGAATCATCTAATCATCGTGGTTACAAATATTTTGATTATCTACTAATAAAATCATAATTAGTCGCCATGTTATTTTTTTTATGAAACCCAATTTTCGTTTGCTTTAAATTGCATAATTCCGTGCCTAGTGCTTATAATTTTTTGGATGATGGTCTCTCACTGTATATTCTCCATCAGTGGCCTCAATCTGCCCGTGATCCCAATCTGTCAGCAGGCCTACTACCTACTAGCCCAATAAATTTTTTTCCTGGTCCTGTGTCTCGTCCAGCATGCCCACTACCTACGGGCCCAAATTTGTATCCCTGGGCCTGCTGGCCCAATAACGCCATCCATACGTCTAGTTACCCGCCAACAACCCAAATCCCGTCCCCTTCTGTTTCGAGTCAAGGGCCCATTACTCGTAGCCAATGAGTATTTTTAAACCTAAAAGACATTTTAATCTCAATTCTAATATCACTAAATCACAGGCTACCTTGGTATATTGTGATAATGTTAGTGTAGTCTATCTCGTTGGGAATCAAGTCCAACATCTGCGCACTAAACATATCGAGATGAATATTTACTTTGTTCGCGAAAAGGTAGCTCGTGGACACGTACGTGTCTTGCATGTCCCTTCACGGTATCAAATTGCTGACATCTTTACTAAGGGTCTTCCTTTAGTTCTATTTGAATATTTCAGGAACAGTCTCAGCATAATCTACTACCTTCCACTATTACATATGCTATCTACTAAATTATGGGTGGGGGTTTGTATCGGTGAGGTTTATTTTCGTTTAGGTGGACGAATTAAAATGTGACATATCATTTTATCAAATGCACAATTCAGCTGTCATTAAAATGAGGATATTTTTATACCCAAAATAACGTTAAGGATATTCTGTGATTAATAGGTGGAAGAAAAGTAAATTTGATCTAAATGGAATAGTTTAATTAAGGCCATCATAGGTCCTTTTCCGAACTATAAATTTAGCATCTCAAAACATCACATTGCAACATATCCAGTGTAGTCTAATAAATGGGGTTTAAAAAAGGCAGAGCATATGCAGATCTTACCCTTATCTTAGGTGGTAGAAAAATTATTTTCGATAGACTCTCGACTCAAGAAAAAACATATCAAAATAGATCAGACAATGAAATAACAAAAGTGAAGAAATCATGACAAATAAAAATCATGTTAAAGTATTCTGAAAAAAGAACAATAACTACAACAAAGTAGTACGATAATCCAAGTACAACGAATAACATATAATGACAAAAATCGAATGACAAAAACTACAAAGAGGAAATACTACAACTATAAATATGGAAGAATTAATAAGGAAGCCAACACTCCACTAATTAAGAATTGAAATTCTAAATGTATATAAATTTTAAATTTCGAATCCGTTTAATTAAAATTAGAAAAAAAATAAAAATGTAAAGCCTTTATTGCAAGTGTGGACCTGGCTCCATATAGATTTCGACCTTCATTGCATTATTATTACCGACAATCCTTAACCAGTAAAATAATTTTCCTTAAATCTAGTGTGTCGCGTACTATACAAAATATAAAAATAAAAACAAACAGCTCAGGAATCTCACGTACATTTTTGTCTTTAGTTGAATTTGAATCTCAACAAAGAATCTAAGAATTGTTTTGTTTTGTTTTCTATTTTTTGTGTATTTGCAGTAAGAAAAATTATACGATTTGACAATAGAGGCGTGCGGACCTAAATTTGAACATTAGAGGTTCAAGTTCAAAATTCTATCACTACACACTCGATTTATTAAAATAATCGATTTATATACTTTTTAAATAGGTATATAATATCTAAACTAACATAGTCACTAAAAATTGTTGTTTTTCGATGAATGTCTTGTTAGAATTGGATTCTCGATGGATCATAATTTGACTTGTTAAATTTACTAATTGATATTCTATCGAAAATCTTATTGACGAGTCAAATTTGGATGAATTGGATTGAAAATTTCTATGGGAGCAATTTTTTGGTAGTGAATTATTAGGTTCAAATAATAAGTTATGCACTACATCCACCTTTGTTGTTGCTAGGTCATCGACCAAAGGATCAGACATCTGAATCTTGGATATATATACTGCAAATGTCAAGTTGGAATTTTTGTGCAGGAAATTCGTTTCTATTATGATCACAATCACATGATTGATCAGTACAAGATCAATAATTCACATGGTATCCAACTCTATCAAAGATTCATGAGCATAGAATATTCTTTTCTTGAAAATATCTAGCACTGCACGTGCAGGGGCGGATCTACACATCTGGTAGTGGTTGTTCGAAAAAAGAATCACAGCGTTGTATAAGGGAATGAGAATATTGTACTTGTTCAAAAGTGAAAAATAGCACTGCAAAAAAAATCGCGCTTATTCGCATGAACAAGCGCGAACACAGTACGTCCGCCCCTGACTCCATGTCATATGTAATAAAACAAAAATAACGACGTTAAATATTTACACAGATCCAACGGAAGGTACATATATATACATTGCTCAAACTCGCACTCGATGTTTATATTAAATCGAATAAATTTGATAATTACAAATTAAAATTAAAAATATAATATAATTAGATATTAAGGTCATGTATTCTGCATTAGTTAACTTGATATAAGTACTGAATGCACGTAAATACTTACATAGATATTGTCTTCCATCTGAACTTTATAAATATCTTCTCTAACGTTACATGGACATTGATTTCATCCTTATCCCTTTCCACCTTTGTTTGTCGAACAATAATCTATAATTGACCACTAAATGTTTTCGATAAAGAGTGTGTTATCTTTCTTAACAGACTTGTTAACGTAAATATAAATTAATCGTATCAGTAACTTTGGCTCATCGAACCCAAACTAATTGAGTTGATAACTTCAGATATTATGGATGCTTTAAAGAAGATTAAGCGCACAACTATAATTTTCTTGGTGCACATGCCATTTGCAGTTTGGAGAAAATGTCTCCTCTCAATAAGGTATCAATAGTTATACTTATTTTAGTTGAGTTGGAATTTATTGGGTGAGTTCTCTTTTAATTGACATCTAGATATAGTTTAAGTTGCATAATCACATATGTGTACCACAGTCCATAAGTAGTAGTCTAGTAGCTTCACTTCATATTGAAAAAGGAAATGTTATATGCTTCCATTTCAGGAGAAGTAAATGTGTGTTTGAAAACTGCATCTGATGTGTCTTAAATGTAACATAATTATAAATATTTAGTTTGAATTCTCATGAATAATTCCTAACTCTCGTTAAGAATTGCTTGTGAAAAAAATAAAGAAAGTCCTCATTAAGAATTGAAAAAATAAGTTGTAGGCTTAATCCCACCCCCCACAAACAAACAAACAAACAAAAAAGAGGAGAGAAATAACATTGAGCCTCCTGTTTTTGATCTACCTTTTATTTGAACCAGTCTTGTCTTCCTTGTATATAGGTGGTTGATTGCTCATCCAAAGCATGATTCCTTTTCTTGGTTATTGTCTTTTTGTGTAAACCACACATGTATTGCAAGTGAGTTTAACATTGGTGCATTTAGGCAAAGCTCATCCCATATCTTGCCCTTTGGTGCTTCTGTTATGTATCCTTGGCAGTGAAAGTTTTAGGCCTACTAATCTTTTTCCTTCATTTGGTCTTGAAAAGTAGGTATTACTCTAGTTTATTTTGGCATTTAGAGCATTTGTTATATTTTTACTCGCCAATGTTGCTACCATTTTGTGTTTGTTGTATTGACTACAAAAACTTAAGAGCGAATTTCTCTAATCTGATTTAATTGATTCCTTAATTGGGTTTAAATTATCGGTCTAGATTGAATCTAAATGTGACTTGCGAAAGCTATTTTTGTATTGAGTTTAATATTAAAATGTGGTATTTAGATATTTCCTTTTCATATTTGATTGTTGTGGAAGTCATTGTAATGAGAAGCTTCTCCAAATGTACCCTTTTAGAACTTTTTTTGGAGTTTCAGTGGCTTTTTTTTTATTATAAAGCCACATATTTTGAGGTTTTCGTAAATAGAACAGACTGTGATAATTTTAGAACAAATTTGAATTATCAATGACATCAATGTTTTAATATCAATATTATCTTTTTTGTAAATATTTTTGTTGGTGATCCAAAAGATACAAAAAATTGACTGTATATTGCATTGTATTGGAATAAGAAGGGTGATTATATGATAAGTAAGAACTTTGATGCAATATCTATCGGGGCAATTGAAATTGTCATTTTAGAGTTATTCAGCAAAAAAGGCGAGATTAGTTGTCCTATTTGAACCATATCAAATAAATCGAGTTAAATTGTCCTATTTGATCCATCTAAAAAAAGGCGATCGCAGTTGCTCTTTTTGAACCACATCAAATAAGGCGGGTGAAGTCGCCTTATTTGATCTTTATCAAAAGCGGCGATATAAGAAATCTCCCTCCTTGATCTACGATAACAGACATAATGCGGCGTAGTGAAGGGCGACTTAAAATTGTCCTCTTTGATCTAAGAGAGCGATTTTCCACTCAAATAGGGTGATTTTGCTCACACTTTCAGAAGCTATTTGTTATAGTGAAAAGTTGTTTCCTATAGACTCTCGACTCAAGAAAAAACATATCAAAATAGATCAGACAATGAAATAACAAAAGTGAAGAAATCATGACAAATAAAAATCATGTTAAAGTATTCTGAAAAAAGAACAATAACTACAACAAAGTAGTACGATAATCCAAGTACAATGAATAACATATAATGACAAAAATCGAATGACAAAAACTACAAAGAGGAAATACTACAACTATAAATATGGAAGAATTAATAAGGAAGCCAACGCTCCACTAATTAAGAATTGAAATTCTAAATGTATATAAATTTTAAATTTCTAATCCGTTTAATTAAAATTAGAAAAAAAATAAAAATATAAAGCCTTTATTGCAAGTGTGGACCTGGCTCCATATAGATTTCTACCTTCATTGCATTATTATTACCGACAATCCTTAACCAGTAAAATAATTTTCCTTAAATCTAGTGTGTCGCGTACTATACAAAATATAAATATAAAAACAAACAGCTCATGAATCTCACGTACATTTTTGTCTTTAGTTGAATTTGAATCTCAACAAAGAATCTAAGAATTGTTTTGTTTTGTTTTCCATTTTTTGTGTATTTGCAGTAAGAAAGATTATACGATTTGACAATAGAGGCGTGCGGACCTAAATTTGAACATTAGAGGTTCAAGTTCAAAACTCTATCACTACACATTCGATTTATTAGAATATTCTAGTTATATACATGTTTTTTTATGAATGTCTTGTTAGAATTGGATTCTCGATGGATCATAATTTGACTTGTTAAATTTATCGATTGATTTCGATTTATTAGAATATTCTAGTTATATACATGTTTTTTTATGAATGTCTTGTTAGAATTGGATTCTCGATGGATCATAATTTGACTTGTTAAATTTATCGATTGATATTCTACCGAAAATTTTACCGACAAGTCAAATTCGGATGAATTGGATTGAAAAATTCTATGGGAGCAATTTTTTTGTTAGCGAATTATTAGGTTCAAATAATAAGTTATGCACTACATCCGCCTTTGTTGTTGCTAGGTCATCGACCAAAGGATCAAACATCTGAATCTTTGATATATATATTGTTGATATAATAATCTGTATACGTTTAAATAACATTTCAACACAATTTGTTAAACACTTAGTAAAAATAGATTACATAGTATAAAATAAACTAATTAAAACCAGTACACGAAACTAACAATAAACATAATCTGTTTGGAAAAAAAATCAGAATATAATCGAGTCCACTTAGTTCTAAGTGTGTCCTTAAGGGAATTATTCCCCTCACAGTACTCGAGGTTAATGGAATATCCCCTCCCAGGATAGAACGATTATCTTACCAGAATAGTAGTACTCCAAATTCCGCGGGTAGCAGCGAACCACTCAACGGTAGTATATCACACAGAATAAGCAAGAGAGAATTTTCGAGATGAAGGAATAATTCGTATTCAGTGTATGTCAAATTCTTGGAACAAATCAAGAATTTACAGTTGTTGGAGGTATCACCAGAATATTTGGAGGAAAATTTGAAAAAAAGAAAAGTCGGACCGGGTCAGGGTCGGTCGATCCGTATTGGATTTATTTTAATTAAATAACTAATTAATTAAATAATTAAATAATTAAAGAAAAGTTTATCCAAAAAGATTATCAATCAATCTTTGACAAATACGAATACGAATCTGAAGCCTAGCCGAGCGAGCGACGGCGACGACGCGAGGGGTCCTTGCCCCCTCAACCCTTTTAGCAACTAGAGAAGGTGTAATGTAATATATACAACAACCTTTTCTTCTCTTTTTCCGATGTGGGACAAATGTCTTAAAAATGACCTTTTACATTCCCTACACTTTTCATCCCATCATTTCTCATTCACCAATATAAAAACCTAACAATCCTTCACATGAATGGGGAATGGCTATAAGATAAAAGAATGTGCGGACAAGTGTGATATACAAGCGAGGATTGACTGCATCTGGATAAGTAAGTTTCCCTTTGAACTTTCCGTAGTGAACTTATATCGGATATACTCGATCAATCGGTAGATTTGATATCTTTGAACTGTCGAACTTTGTTGTATAACTAGACAACATAAGTCACACAATCAACCCTCAACCGTTTATGGTTCTCACGGTTGTGTTCGTTTCAGCCATGAACACCGCTTGGTCTCATGAGTGTATAGAGAATTGGCCTTCACCGTCATTCCCCTTTAAAACGGCTTACACTTAACACTCACATAGGTGATCTCTAAATATGTGATCCTATAGCCACATTATATGGTCATACATTGCCAGATTTAGATAATCATTAAAAAACCTTAATGATTTATTAACTCATTAACAAACCATAAAGTTTTATCCTTATTTCTGAACATTGTCTTCATCCGAGAATGGATTGAGTTATTTGACAATGTTGAACCGTCACTCACAACTTTGTTTGATCTCCTTGAACCTAGCTCTTGAGATCTTCAGACTGCTAGGTAGAGTTACCGCCATGATGACTTATCCTCGGCCTTAACCCCATTCCCGTTGATGATCTACTAACTCCCTCTCTAGATAAGCCTTTTGTAAGCGGATCCGCCACGTTATCTCTTGACTTTACATAGTTAATTGTGATAACGCCACTAGAGAGGAATTGTCTAACGGTATTGTGTCTCCGTCGTATGTGACGAGATTTTCCGTTATACATTATGCTCTCTGCCCTACCTATTGTTGTTTGACTGTCACAATGTATACATATAGGAGCCAAAGGTTTGGGACAGAATGGAATATCTTCTAAGAAATTTCAGAGCCATTCAACTTCTTCACCGGCTTTGTCTAAAACTATAAATTCAAATTCCATTGTAGAGCGGGCGATGCATGTCTGTTTTGATGATTTCCAAGACACTGCTCCTCCACCAACGGTGAAAACATATCCACTCATGAATTTAACTTCAGATGATCCGATTATCCAGTTTGCATCACTATATCCCTCAAGTACTGCAGGATATTTATTATAATGCAAAGTATAGTTTTGGGTGTGTTTAAAATACCCCAGAATCGTTTCATTGTCATCCAATGAGTTTGATTGGGATTACTCGTGAATCGACTCAGCTTGCTTATAGCACATGTTATATCTGGTCGTGTACAATTCATAATATATATCAAACTTTCCAAAACTCGTGCATAGTCCAATTGTGAGTCACTTTCACCTTCATTCTTTTGAGGTGCAAAACTTACATCAATTGGAGTCTTTGCAACATTGAAATTTAAATACTTAAACTTGTCAAGTACTTTTTCAATATAATGTGATTGTGATAATGCTAGACCTTGTGGTGTTTTATGGATCCTAATTCCTAAGATCAAATCAGCAACCCCTAAGTATTTCATGTCAAATTTGCTAGCGAGCATACGATTCGTAGCATTTACATCAGCAATATTTTTACTCATTATCAACATGTCATCAACATATAAACAAACAATGACTTCATGATTTAGAGTGTTTTTAATGTAAGCAAATTTGTCACACTCATTAATCTTAAATCCATTTGTCAATATTGTTTGGTCAAATTTCGCATGCCATTGTTTGGGTGCTTGTTTAAGTCCATAAAGTGACTTAACTAGTCTGCACACTTTCCTTTCTTTACCAGGAACTACAAAACCCTCAGGTTGTTTCATGTAAATTTCTTCCTCCATTTCTCCATTTAAGAAAGCTGTCTTGACATCCATTTGATGGATTTTAAGATCATATACGGTCGACAGTGCCACCAACACCCGAATAGATGTTATTCTTGTTACCGGCGAGTAAGTGTCAAAGTAATCAAGGCCTTCTTTTTGTCTATAATCTTTGACCACAAGTCTTACTTTATATTTGACAATAATGTCATCAGCTTTCATTTTTCTTTTAAAATTCATTTTGATCCTAAAAGTTATTTTCCAAGAGGAAGATCAATCAATTCTCATGTATGGTTGTTCAAAATTGTTTCAATCTCACTATTGACTGTTTCTTTCCAAAATGTTGAATCAGAAGAAGACATCGCTGCTTTAAATGTTTGAGGCTCATTTTCAAGCAAGAATGTTACAAAATCTGATCCAAATGAAGTAGATGTTCTTTGACGTTTGCTACGCCTTGGATCCTCTTTACTTGGTGTATTTTCCTTTGGTTCTTCCCGCGGTCGTTTAGATCTTTCATTTGATGACTCACATTCAGTTTTATACGGATAAATGTTTTCAAAGAATTCAACATTATCTGATTCAATTACCGATTTAACATGAATTTCGGGATTGTCCGATTTGTGAACCAAAAATCGACAAGCTTTGTTGTTTGTAGCATAGCCAATAAAAACACAATCCACAGTTTTTTGTCCGAATTTTACCCTTTTGGGTAAAGGAACTTGTACCTTTGCTAAACACCCCCACACTTTGAAATATTTCAAGTTGGGTTTTCTTCATTTGCATATTTCATATGGAATAGATTGTGTTTTGCTGTGGGGCACCCTGTTGAGTATTCGATTAGCTGTAAGGATAGCTTCCCCCACAAGCTCTGCGGTAAACCGGAACTTATTAATAAAGCTTCCCCCACAAGCTCTGCGGTAAACCGGAACTTATTAATAAAGCATTCATCATTTCCTTTAATGTTCGGTTTTTCCTTTCCGCAATTCCATTTTATTGTGGTGTGTAAGGGGCAGTAGTTTGATGAATAATTTCATATTCTAAACATATCTCTGCAAAAGGAGATTCGTATTCTCCACCTCTATCACTTCTAATTATTTTTATCTTTTTATTCAATTGATTTTCCACTTCATTCTTGTATTGCTTAAATGTATCAATTGCTTCATCCTTACTATAAAGCAAATACACATAACAGTATCGAGTGCAATCGTCAATAAAAGTTATAAAATACTTTTTTCCCACCGCGAGTTGGTATTGACTTCATATCACATATATCTGTGTGGATTAAGTCTAAAGGATTTGTATTCCTATCAATAGACTTATATGAATGTTTAACAAACTTAGATTCTACACAGATTTCACATTTTGATTTATTACACTCAAATTTAGGTAATACTTCTAAATTAATCAATTTTCGCAAGGTTTTGTAGTTGACATGTCCTAAACGAAAATGACATAAATAATTTGACTCGAATAAGTAAGACGCAGCTGAATTCTCATTAATATTGTCAACAACTATTACATTGAGTTTGAAAAGGCCCTCGGTGAGGTAGCCCTTTCCTATGAACATATCATTCTTACTTATTACAATTTTCTCACTAACCAACACGCTCTTAAACCAGTTTTTGATGAGTAGTCCGGCTGAAACTAATTTTTTTCTAATTGTTGGAACGTGCAGAATATTGTTGAGAGTTAGGACCTTGCCGGAAGTCATCTTCAGAAGTATCTTCCCATATCCTTCAACCTTGGCATTGCGGATTTCCATCATAAAATTCCTCTTCGGGTCCAGCGGGAGCATAGGTTGCAAATGCTTCTTTTGCAGCGCAAACATGTCGAGTGGAACCAGAATCAAGCCACCACTCCTTTGGGTTTTCAACCAAATTGCACTCTGATAGCATTGCACACAGATGATCCATATCATCATTCTTTTCCACCATATTGGTTTGTCCTTTTCCCTTGTCCTTTTTCGGGAGACGACAATCTGGGCTTTTGTGGCCAGCTTTCCCACAATTATAGCAGTTGCCCTTGAACCTTTTTTTGTTAGAATCCTTCTCCTTTCCAGAATGCCTCTTCCTTTTCTTGTTCTTTTTCGTAGCAGCATCTTTAACGATGTTTGCCCCTTTAATCGGTAAACTCTTACGGTACATCTTCTCAGCGGTTTTGTTATCTTCCTCGATCTTGAGACGAATCAAAAGATCCTTGATGCGCGATTTATACACACGCTGAACGCAAGTGCACGTATCGTGACAAATAATATAGTCTAGAAGACCGAGTTATCATCCTCAGGGATTAGTGTCCAATTACCAACCTCTATTATGTAGTATCTATTTGGTGACCGATAATTTGATGATTTGTTTATAGCTATGATTATAGATGCTAACTAAATTATTTTACTTTACTTCAGATATGGTGGAAATAGGGCTTCCAAATCTCCTCGACTATCTGCTCGTTTTACTCGTTAATGCAAATAATTAAGGTTCTTCTTCTATGTTGAGATAGCAGGTTAACTAAGCCATTTTATACTCCTGTTAAGGTAATATAAACACTCAACCCCAATGTAGAACCATTCTATCTTTCGATGACAAGATTGACTACAAAGGAGGATTAAGAGCAATACCATATTAAGCTACACAAGTATCGGAGTACTTTCGTCCACGATTTAAACCTATGTTTATTCAACTATAGCATATTCACAATCTCCCCTTTCGGATTTCGATTAGAAATCATATAAGTTATGATAATTAGTGATCAATTAATTACCAAACAATCAAAATAATTATTGAATAAATCTCAACAATAATAAGAAGAAACCAAAATCTTGCATTAAGTCATAAAGCGAGGTTCAAGCGATTCGATATAGAAAAACCTAAATTATGTTAGTTCCTAGCCATATACATGCCAAGAACTAAAATAGTATCCAACATATACTAGAAAAAAATAAAGTAAAAAACAAGAAATTACTCAAAAATAAGTCTCCAATCTTGATCTAATGTTGTAATGAATGGTAAGGTGTGCTCTCCTTTCAAATCTGACCTAAAAGGCCCTATTTATATCCTCAAAAACGTGCAAAACCTTTTCCTCTTTGGTTTTGGCCAAGTCCTATTCGGATTTGTCAAATTTCCCGCGTCGGTGCCACGGCCCTGCAACCGGCGCCGCGGAGCCGAAACTTCTGCGGCTGGTCTGCTTCTTGGGCGTTGTGGCTCCGCTGCTGCTGATAGTTTGGTGCCGCGGAGCCGCCCTGTTTTTCGCCCGGGTTGCCAACTTTTCAGCTTTTTGAGCTCTGGAACCTCTGTTTTTGTCCTCTTTTCGCTCTTTCTCACTAATGTGCCACTTTAAACCACTGTGACTCAAAAGAAAGAAAATATATCCTAACACGACACATATTTGTACAAAAATGGGCAAAAGACTAACTAAAAATGACTCATAAGGTGTATATAAAATACACCGATCAAACACCCCCAAACTTAACCTTTGCTCGCCCTCGAGTAAAGATCAAAAATAAAAACAAAGACACGAAAGAAAAAAAATGACTCAAAGACATTGATCGGTTTGCTGCACTATTCTTACTTAGAAAAGCATGAAGGTTAGTAGAATAATATGCAAGAACATATAGCATGAATTTTTAGCATTCTAAACACATCAAGTCGGATATTTCGCAAATTCAATTTAATCATGCTCAATGGAAGTAAGAATACCTAACTATGCATGTTAATTTTCAAAATCCTATGAACTGTTTACTTGTTATTCTCCACTAATCATGGATACACACATTAGAGATCTTCAGGGCTTTTCAGGGTTGTAATGTAGGCTTAGGCAGGGGTAGGTAAAAATAGGTTTTTAGGCTCAATCTTACGTACCATAAGCTCTTTTTGCTTTCAATTCTTTACTTTTATTTTGATTTTCTTTTTAACCTCATACCTATCTTTCTCCTCTTTTGTTTTGAGAGAATGAGGTATATGATGAATAGTAGGCATCCCCAAACTTAGGCTTTTTCCTATTTATGATTGTTTTTCATTGGGGTGCATCAAAATTGTTCACTCTTTTTTTGTCTCTTTTCAACACTTTATATTCCAAACACATCAATTTCTTCACTTATGACACAAGTATGAAATTATAGGGTGTCAAAGAAAGATCTTATTTTTAGGCTCAAATGAGCTGACTAGGGATACTATTTTAATGTCAGGGATAGACAAAGAATGGTAAGAAAGGGCTTAACAAAGAAATGTCAGAATCATCTCCCTAACATGCATATCCTAATTATTTCGCCTCAAATAGCAAGCAAGCAGACACATATGCTTAATTATTAACCATGCATAAATCAAGCAAGATACCCCAAATAGTTTGATTTCGTGAATTCTTGGCATATCTAACCTAAGTGTACAGATGGTTGCTTCGAATTTCATTACATTATTCCACTTGACTTCACTAGGCGTTTCAAGTAACTACAACATGCATGATCTTGAAAGAAAACAAAACTTAGACTCAAATAAACATAGAAATAACAACAAAAAGACTCTAAAACACATCAAAAATAAATTAAGAACTCCCCCCAAACTTAAATCACACATTGTACCTAATGTGTGCAAGACTCGAGAATAAAAGAAAAATGGGGCAACTTACAGACTTGGTTTAAAATGGTGGTGGTGACGGCGGATAATGCATGGACCACTGGTTGAACAAGGAACTCATCTCATCAAATTTCTGGTTCAACTGTTAATGCTCCTACCTTATTTCTTGTTGTCTTTGCCTCAGGTCCTGTTGACCTTGTATCATCGTGTTAAAACTCTGCATCATCCTCCGCTGGTTCATGAGCAACTGCTCCATCATAGGCACCAGAGGTTCCAATTCTAGGGGCTGCTGGTGGCGGCTACCTGCCTCATGCTGAGCCTCTGTCTCAGGCTCATCCTCATCCATGGCAGCCTCTGTTGTTGATCTTTCTTGGTCTTTGGTCTCCTTCTGCTGCTTCTTTGGAGGATTTGGTTCGAAAGGCAAGCACTATTCCATATGTCACAGGAGGTTGACCCTTCTCATATGTATCAGTTGCTAGGGTTGTGACTCCATGTCTAGAACATAAACTGTAAATAAGTGATCTGTGTTCCAACCCACCTGTAGTGACCAACCTACTGGTTTCTCCAATGTTCTGCAATATCTCCTTCCCAACATCAATCGTCTTACCTTCCATAATTCCATATATCATCTTTATTCTATCCGCTGACACTCTGGTGAAGTGCGTCGATGGAATCAGGCGGGCACTGACGAAATATAACCAACCCTTAGCTGTTTTGTTGAACTGACATCTGCTTAGTCCTCTTGATCCATTTCGTGCAATATCATACTCAGCCCCAGGGTAGCATAATGTGCTTGCGACGATATCCCAATCGATGTTGTTGGCATCTCTAGTGTTGACACCCAATTTTGACCCTCTCGTCCAACCATTAACTATAAAATTACACTAATTTTTCAAAATAATTTTAACAATTTATAGTAATAAAAGGGCAACAATAAAACATAATACATGCACAAATAAGCATTCTCATAACGTCATCGCATTAAATACTAATTACACAATACGCCCACATTTAATATTTTAACACCGCATAAATATGTAAATAAGTAATTCAATAATGACATTCTAAGCATTAAGCACTCCATAAATATTATGTCCGCATTTGGCATTTTAATAATAATAAATACATAAATAAATAAATAATTTAATAACAATGTCGCATTCATAAAGCATTAAGCACTAATTAATAGCACGCCCGCATTTATTACTTTAAAACGATTCTTTATAATTTAAACTCAAGCTAAAATTAATAAAACACCTAAAGTCATATTAAGATTTAAACCCCACTTATTTCCCATTAATTAAAATTCAAGCCAAAACTAATAAATTTAACACCTAAAACTAACACTTAAAACTAACTCCTAAAAACTAATACCCAAATAAATCTCCCAAAGCCCAAGACATTTTCAACCCCACTATTTTAATTCCAACAAGCCCACACCCAGCAAGGCCATTAGCCTTATTTCATCTTCTCATCCTCACCAAATACCCATTACAAGCAAATCTTCAAGAACCCTAAATCTAGCAGCCTTTCACGCACCTCGCACCTCCCAACGCCCCAGCCGAGATTCTCATCGGAGAATCCAGTGTTCCCTTACCGAATCAACTCCCTAAATCGACCTCAAATCATCCCAAATTATAATTTGCCATAACCGAATCGTTCCAACAAGAACAATACCAAAATCATCCCTAAAAATGGTAACTTGCCATAACCGAAATTTCAGAATCAAATCTTACCATATACCACCTAAAATCGCACCAAATCATAAGCTACCAAATTCAGAACCCAAATGTGAGACTATAAATCAAGCATTTTTACACATGCAAAGGCACCCGATGGACATAGAGGGAAACATTAGAGCCTTCATCAATCAATATCAAAGAGCATTTAGAGGAAAACGAGTAAAAATCGATCAACATTCAGAAAGTCAGTGGCAAAGCAGTGAATCAGTCTAGAAAACCCAAGAAATCAACCTAAAAATCCATTCTTCGAAGTTAGGAGCCACTCATTACTTCGTCTCCTTCAATCACATAGCAACCAAGCCCCGAGTGTATCGACGACTTGATACGCTGCCTCGGTTCGCTGCTCGGAGAAGGTAAAATAAATCACCTTTAAAATCTAGTTTGTTTTTCGTATAATCTATTTCCTCTCATTTTTACTTCGATGACTTTCATGCCGTGTGTTGTTGATTAATTTTTGTATATTGTGTGTATAATAGCATGTTGTTCTGAATTGAGCATGTTTGATCTCATCCTGGTTCAAATGTTTAACTGGGCAGATTGATACTCGTTTATATGATTGTGTGTGTAATCGGGGATGCCCTAATAATTATCATAATTGTTTAGATAATTAGATAAGATAATTTACTACTGATTAACTATTGAGAGCTCGGTCTGTTGTCAGAAGAGACGTATTTGGTTTGTGGTTAATGCGTTATGAGAAAACCTATAGTGGTGTCTTTCAGTGAAACTGAAAGGGAAATGTCTATTGTCTATTGCTTAGTGCTTCTTACCTATTATTTAAATTGGATTTTCATGTCTAAGTTGCCTATTGTAATACGTATGCTTGCCTGTCGGGTTCTCTGAATACTGTTTATAAGTGTCACATCGTAACATGTCTGTGTATAACCGTATGTTCAGTTTAGATTAAATAGTGCTCTGCCTATCTGAAAATGTTTCCTTCTGCTTGCCCACTCCTATACCCGTTCTGTCTTGTCTTAAATATAGAAGAACTCATTTTTGCCCAGTCAAGATATATACTCTGCTTGCTCCCATCTGCTTGCTCCTGATGTGTGTTTGGGGCTGAGTCCATTCGTGTAACATTTTCCTTGCCTTTTTCTTTGCCTTCTTCTGCATATCATTGGCAATTGGTAAGATCTGTAATGAGGAGACACTAATAGTAAGTGACTAAATAAGATCCTGGATAAATCAACCAGAAAATGACTGCTGCAGGGGTAATAGAGGAAACTTATATTCACTTCATTTATTAACTTATTTCCTCGCATATGGGCTTCCCAATTACATGTCCCTTTTGTCCGAATTTGCTGAAGTCTAGGCCATCTCCAATTGTTTAATTCTAAGCTTTAACCACTGACTATTTTGCTCCTCTTTAATTTATGTGTGTATGTGTGTTAGTTTATACGCTGGTATTTATTTTGTGCATGATAAAATTCAGAATATTTGCTAATTTCTTTTCTTTTCTTTGTTTACATGAAATGCATCGGAGGAAATGAAGAGTTTTCAATACGAGACTCATCACACCTCTCGTCCAATGAAGACCCGCTGATCGGTGTATTTTATATACACATTTTTAGTCATTTTTAGTTAGTCTTTTGCCCATTTTTGTACAAATACGTGTCGTCATAGGATATATTTTCTTTCTTTTGAGTCATAATGGTTTAAAGTGGCTCATTGGCGAAAAGGAGAAAAAAGAGGGCAGAAACAGAGGTTCCGGAGCTCAAAAAGCTAGAAAGTTGGCAAATCGGGCAAGAAACAGGCGTCATGGCGCCTCAACCAGCAAGATCAGGCGCGCGGCTAAAATACTGAATGCGGGGAGTTTGCGCCATGGCTGATTCTGCCGCGGCGCGGCGGAATTTCGCCAAATTCGAATGGGAATGGGGATGGGCCAAGGCCTAGAGGGAAAAGGTTAAGAACGATTTGGAGGCTATAAAAATGACCTTTCTAGGTCAGATTAGGGGTTCCAAACCTTGCCAATTCATCACACACTTGGAGATCAAGATTGAAGACTACTTTTGTGTAATTTCTTTATTCTTTGTTTTATTTCTTTATAGTTTATGTTGGATATTAGTTTAGTTCTTGGCATGTCTATGGCTAGGAACTAACTTAATTTAGGGCTTTCCATATCAAATCACTTGAAACTCGTTCTTATGAATTAATGCATGTTTTGGTTTCTTCTTATCATTGTTGAGATTTATTCAATATTTGTCTTGAATGTTTGGTAATTAATTGATCACTAATTATCATAATCTATATGATTTCTAATCGAAAGCCGAAAGGGGAGATTGTGAATATGCTATAGTTGAATAAATAGGTTAAATCGTGGACGAAAATACTCCGATACTTGTGTAGTTTAATAGGTTATTGCTCTTAATCCTCCTTTATAGTCAATCTTATCACCGAAAGGTAGAAGGGTTCTATATTGGGGTTGAGTGTTTATATTACCTTAACAGGAGTATAAAACGGCTTAGTTAATTTGTTATCTCAAAATAGAAGAAGAACCATAATTAATTGCATTAACAAGTAAGATGAGCGGATAGTTGAGGAGATTTGGAAGCCCTATTTCCATCATATCTGAAGTAAAACAAAGTAATTTAGTTAGCATTCATAAGTATAGTTATAAACAATTCATCAATCATCGGTTACCAAATAGATACCATAGAATAGAATTTGAGAATTGGACACTAATCCCCGAGGACGATAACTCGGTCTTCTAGACTATATTACTTGTCACGACACGTGCATTTGCATTAGTGTGTGCATAAATCGCGCATCAAGTTTTTGGCGTCGTTGCCGGGGATTGGCGTAGTTCAATATAATTTTATCTATTTTTAATTTCTAATTTGTTTTTTTATTTATTACTATATTTTTCTCTTTTATTCGTGAAACCCGTGCGTCGTGATCCGTTTGTTGATTTTGATATGTTGCAGGCATCTAGTTTATGCGAAGGAGAAGAGGAACAAATACACTTATTTCCTTCAACCCGGAGATTGAAAAGACTTGCAAACAGGACAGGAGAAACCAGCGAATTTTGGCCTTAATAGCAATGGGGGGCTTCCAGAACAATAATGAGATGAACGAAGGGTTAGGTGATCATCAACCTAACCAAAAGATGCCCCGGAGATTGTTAATGGATGTGGAAGAGAGGGTCCAGGTCCAAGCTGAGAGAAGCTTGGGAGATTATGTGCTGCCAAGGGTGAATGGAGCAC
Source organism: Przewalskia tangutica (assembly GCA_029844215.1). Classification (NCBI taxonomy): domain Eukaryota; kingdom Viridiplantae; phylum Streptophyta; class Magnoliopsida; order Solanales; family Solanaceae; genus Przewalskia; species Przewalskia tangutica. The sequence continues at coordinate 143,469,097 of CM056718.1, forward strand.
AAACTTGCATCAGACTCCCAGTAATAGGAGCAAATAATTTCGAAATCAAGTCTGTGATCCTGAGTATGGTGCAGAATACTGTTCAATTCGGAGGGTTGCCATCGGAAGATCCTCACATGCACATAGCGAACTTTTTGGAATTGTGTGCAACTTTCAAGTACAATGGCGTTACTGACGCCGCCATCCGATTGAGGCTCTTTCCCTTCTCACTCAGGGATAGAGCGAAAGTTTGGTTGAATTCCTTGCCTAAAAATTCGATATTCACATGACATGAGCTGACACAGAAGTTTTTAGCAATGTTCTTTCCACCGTCCAAAGCCGCTAAGCTGAGGGGGGAGTTGAACAACTTTTATCAGGATGATGGAGAGTCACCCTATGAGGCTTGGGAGAGATTTAAAGATTTGTAAAGGAAGCGTCCACATCATAGCATTGAGTTGTGGAATTTGGTCCATATTTTCTACAATGGGCTAAGCGAGACCACCAGAACTATCATTGACGCAGCCGCAGGTGGAACTTTCATGAGAAAGACAGCACACGAAGCCCATGATTTATTGGAAGACATGACCACCAATAATCATGTTACATAGGACAGAGGGGTGAGTGGAAGAAGAGCAATAGGAGTTCATGAGATTGATGCCATCACAACATTAAATGCACAAGTTGCTCTCTTGACCAAGCAACTGCAACAAAACACAGTGTCAGTGAATGCAGTTCAAATGCCATTGAGTTGTGAGATGTGTGGAGGTCCACATACCTTTGATAGGTGTCCATCGGACCCAACAACATCTCGATCGAGCAAGCGTAATGCAGCGGTAGGAATTATCAAAGGCCCCAGAACAACCCCTATTCAAATACCTACAATCCAGGGTAAAGGAATCACCCTAACTTTTCATAGAGGGGTGATCAAAGGCAGCAGAACCAATTTCGAGGCCAAGACTAAAATCAAGAACCATTCACTCAGCCTCATCTTCAACAATTCATTCACACCGCCAACAAGAAGCGGATGAGTTGAGCAGCCCTGTTGACACTCACCAACTTACAGACCCAGTTCATGGCAGAGACCAGATCCTCTATCAGGAATTTGGAGACGCATGTGGGAAAACTAGCGAAGATGGCAAACAACAGGCCACAGGGCGCTTTGCCTAGTAATACAGAGATGAACCCCAGAGAACAGTGCCAAGCGGTGCAGCTGAGGAATGGAAAACAGTTAGAACGACTTACACACTGTAGTTGAACAGAGTAGATGCAGAGAGGAGAGGGTCACCAAGTCACCATGTTAGAGAAAGTTCCAACAGTCCGGTGAGGAATACCGAGAGGATTCCTTACCCGCAGAGGTTGCAAAGGAAAGTGGTTGATAAGCAATTCTCCAAGTTCTTGGAGGTATTCAGAAAGCTACACATTAATATTTCGTTCATTGAGGCATTGGAGCAAATGCCTACTTATTTTAAATTCATGAAGGAAATTCTTGGGAAGTAGAAGAAGTTGGTGGAGTATGAGACGGTGGCACTGACAGGGGAATGCAATGCCATTCTGCAGAAGAAATTGCCCCCCAAACTCAAGGATCCAGGGAGCTTCATTTGCACTTGCCGATTGGCGGTGGGTGACATGTAATAGGGCCCTTTGTGATTTGGGGGCTAGCATAAATCTTATGCCCTTGTCTGTTTTTAAGAGGTTGGGGTTGGGTGAGGCCAAATCAACCACTGTGAGCTTGCAATTAGCAGATAGGACAGTGGTGCATCCCAGGGGAACGATTGAAGATGTCTTAGTTAAGGTGGGAGAATTATTCTTTCCTGCGGACTTCCTCATCATTGATATGGAGGAAGATGATGAGATCCCCATCATATTGGGAAGACCATTCTTGGCAACCGGGAGAGCCCTGATTGATGTGGAGAGGGGTGAGCTGACACTCAGAGTGGAGAATGAAGAGATGGTGTTCAGGGTGTTCAAACACATCATTGAACCCCCAGTCATGAGCAAGTGTTTTGCAGTTAGTACTGTCAGCACATCGGTTGAGCCAGCACAAGCCAATGCAAGGGAAATAAGTCCGCCAAAACGGGTAAGTAACGCTAAACCTCCTCTTGATAAAAAGGAGAAAAAGAAAAACAGAAGGAGGAAGCGAAAAATATTGATGAAATGGATAGGCTGTGGGGTTAATCTACCCCATGCCTCTTGAGAAAGGAACTTGCGTCCGGCTAAAAGACGTTAAAGACAGCGCTACTTGGGAGGCAACCCAAGGTTATTTTATTTTGTTTTTTTTTTAGTTTTTTTTTTGCAATTTAGTTTTAATTAGAACAGTCTCACGGAAGGTATCGTTTGCATATTGTGATGACAGGTACAGGGCCAAGAATTTGGAAGACGAAAATGCAGAAATCAAAAGAAAAAAAATCGGCTCAGCGCCACAATGAAAGGCGTGGCCGAAGTGCGAAGGCGCGAAAATTCAAGATCGGTGCCAAAGTCCGTAAGAGCTCAAGTTTGGGCGCGCGGCGTTAAATCGAGCGCCACTACCGAAGTTCGAGGGGCAGAGTTTGGGCCGCGGCGCCAATTGCAGGGCTACGGCGCCGCGACGAAAAATCTGAGTTTTAAAGGAGCCCTAATCCGATTTTCCTTTCTCCAAATAAAAAATCCAAAGTCCTTCCACTCTGACGGGATTCCTGACATTATCTGTCATGCATTAGCCACCGCCACCACTTTAAACCAAGTTTATAAGTTGTCCTGTTTTCTTTTATATTTTTTAGTCTTGCATACATTGGGGACAATGTGTGATTTAAGTTTGGGGGTGTCTTATTGTTTTTGAGTCTTTTTGATTTGTTTTGTGTATTTTTGAGTATTTTTTTGAGTCATAATTTTTTTTTAAGATCATGCATGTTGTAGTTACTGAAAACGCCTAGTGAAGTAAGGTTGAATAATGTAATGAAATTAGAAGCAACCATCTAAACACTTAGGTTAGATATGCCAATAATTTATGAAATCGAACTATTTGGAGTATTTTGCTTGATTTGTGCATTGTTTATGATTAAACCTATGTGTATGATGGCTTGCTATTTGAGGCGAAATAATTAGAATATGCATGTTAGGGAGATGATTCAGACATTTTTTGTTAGCCCTTTCTTACCATTTTTGTCTATCCCTGACATTCAAATTATATCCCTAGTCAGCCCCTTTGAGCCTAAAAATAAGACTTTTCTTTGACACCCTATAATTCCACACTTGTGCCATAAGTGAAAAATTGAGGTGATTGGAATATAAAGTGTTAAAAAAAAGACAAAAAGAGTGAACAATTTTGATGCACCCCAATGAAAAAATAATAATAAATAGGCAAAAGCCTAAGTTTGGGGGTGCCGGCTATTCATAATACACTCCATTCTCTCAAAACAAAAGAGGGGAAAGATAGGTATGAAATGGGAAAAAAAATCACAAGAAAAGGAAAGAATTTAAAGCAAAAGAGCTTATGATACGTAAATTGAGCCTAAATGCCGATTTTTACGTACTCATGCCTAAGCCTACATTACAACCCTGAAAAGCCCTGAAGATCTCTTACATGTGTATTCATGATTAGTGGAGAATAGCAAGTAAACATGTCATAGGATTTGAAATTGACATGCATAGTTAGGTATTCTTACTTCCATTGAGCATGATTAAAGTGAATTTGCGAAATATCTAACTTGATGTGTTTAGAATGCTAAAAATCCATGTCATATGTTCATGCATATTATTCTGCTAACTTTCATGCTTTTCTAAGTAACAATGATGCAACAACTTGATCAATGTATTTGAGTCATCCGAAAGGTGATCGGTGTATTTTATATACACCTTTTGAGTCATTTTTAGTTAGTCTTTTGCCCATTTTTGTACAAATACGTGTCGTCTTAGGATAAATTTTCTTTCTTTTGAGTCATAATGGTTTAAAGTGGCATATTGGCGAAAAGGAGCGAAAAGAGGGCAGAAACAGAGGTTCCAGAGCTCAAAAAGCTAGAAAGTTGGCGATCCGGCAAGAAAGCGGCCATGGCCCTCAACCAAGAACATCAGGCGTCGCGGCGCCCAAATTACTGAGCTGCAGAGTTTCAGCGCGGCTGATTCTGGCAGGCGGGAATTCGCCAAATCGAATGAGAATGGGCGAGGCACAGAGGAAAAGTTTAAGAACGATTTGGAGGCTATAAAAATGACCTTTCTAGGTCAGATTAAGAGTTCCAACCTTGGCCAATTCATCACAAACTTGGAGATCAAGATTGGAGACTACTTTTGTGTAATTTCTTTATTCTTTGTTTTATTTCTTTGTAGTTTATGTTGGATATTAGTTTAGTTCTTGGCATGTCTATGGCTAGGAACTAACTTAATTTAGGGCTTTTCATATCAAATCACTTGAACTCATTCTTATGAATTAATGCATGTTTTGAGTTCTTCTTATCATTGTTGAGATTTATTCAATATTTGTCTTGAATGTTTGGTAATTAATTGATCATAATCTATATGATTTCTAATCAAAAGCCGAAAGGGGAGATTGTGAATATGCTATAGTTGAATAAACATAGGTTAAATCGTGGACGAAAGTACCCCGATACTTGTGTATCTTAATAGGTTATTGCTATTTATCCTCCTTTATAGTCAATCTTATCACCGAAAGGTAGATGAGTTCTATATTGGGGTTGAGTGTTTATATTACCTTAACATGAGTATAAAACGGCTTAGTTAACCTGCTATCTCAAAATAGAAGAAGAATCATAATTAATTGCATTAACAAGTAAGATGAGCGGATAGTTGAGGAGATTTGGAAGCCCTATTTCCACCATATCTGAAGTAAAATAAAGTAATTTAGTTAGCATCCATAATTATAGTTATAATCAATTCATCAATCATCGGTTACCAAATAGATACCATAGAATAAAATTTGATAATTGGACACTAATCTGTAGTATCTAATTACCAACCTCTATTCTGTAGTATCTATTTGGTGACCGATAATTTGATGATTTTTTTATAGCTATGATTATAGATGCTAACTAAATTATTTTACTTTACTTCAGATATGGTGGAAATAGGGTTTCCAAATCTTCTCGACTATCTGCTCGCTTTACTCGTTAATGCAAATAATTAAGGTTTTTCTTCTATGTTGAGATAGCAGGTTAACTAAGCCGTTTTATACTCCTGTTAAGGTAATATAAACACTCAACCCCAATGTAGAACCCTTCTATCTTTCGATGACAAGATTGACTACAAAGGAGGATTAAGAGCAATAACCTATTAAGCTACACAAGTATCGGGGTACTTTCGTCCACGATTTAAACCTATGTTTATTCAACTATAGCATATTCACAATCTCCCCTTTCGGATTTCGATTAGAAATCATATAAGTTATAATAATTAGTGATCAATTAATTATCAAGCAATCAAAACAATTATTGAATAAATCTCAACAATAATAAGAAGAAACCAAATCTTGCATTAATTCATAAAACGAGGTTCAAGCGATTCGATATGGAAAACCCTAAATTAAGTTAGTTCCTAGCCATAGACATGCCAAGAACTAAAATAGTATCCAACATATACTAGAAAGAAATAAAGTAAAGAACGAGAAATTACTCAAAAATAAGTCTCCAATCTTGATCTAATGTTATAATGAATGGTAAGGTGTGCTCTCCTTTCAAATATGACCTAATAGGCCCTATTTATATCCTCAAAAACGTGCAAAACCTTTTCCTCTTTGGTTTTGGCCCAGTCCTATTCGGATTTGTCAAATTTCCCGCGTCGGCGTCACGACCTACTGGCCAAGGCGCTAAACTTCGCGGTGATGCTTCTTGGCGTCATGGCTCATTCTGTTGATGGTCCGCGCCATGCCGCCCTGTTTTTCGCCCGAGTTGCCAACTTTTCAGCTTTTTGAGCTCTGGAACCTCTGTTTCTGCCCTCTTTTCGCTCCTTCTCACCAATGTGCCACTTTAAACCACTGTGACTCAAAAGAAAGAAAATATATCCTAACACGATACATATTTGTACAAAAATGGGCAAAAGACTAACTAAAAATGACTCAAAAGGTGTATATAAAATACACCGATCAATCCTCCAACTTCATTTCCTTTCTTTTGTGCTTAAGATAATTCTTGAAACCTTTCCATGATGGCGACAACTTCTCAATCATTGCAGCCACTTGGAATGCTTCATTCACTACCATACATTCAGCAATAAGGTCATGGAAGATAAGTTGAAGCTCTTGAACTTGGGTTCCAACGGTTTTTCCATCCATCATTTTGTAGTCTAGGAATTTGGCAACCACAAACTTCTTCAAGCAATCATCTTCGGTTTTGTACTTCTTTTCAAGTGCACTCCACAGTTCTTTGGAAGTCTCTACTGCACTGTAGACGTTGTACAAGTCATCTTCTAAGGCACTTAAAATGTAGCCTTTGCACAAAAAATCAGCTTGTTTCCAAGCCTCAGTAACCATGAACTGTTGGTTGTCAGGCATGTCGGCAGCAGGCACGTAAGGGTCCTCACTGGTGAACTTTTTCATACCAAGGGTGGTAAGACAAAAGAACATTCATTGCTGTCATCCTTTAAAGTTGGCACCGGTGAACTTCGCAGGTTTCTCAACCCACGGTACAATGCGGGTTGTAGAGTAAATCACGTGCAGATTTGCAGAGGTAATTCCAGTATCAATTGCCATTGTTTGTCACTGTCAAATCGACAAACTGTTTTAGTTAATAAAACCAGAATAACAATTAAATCACAGACTTAAACGATGAAGATTTATTTCTTCAAATCGCAGTATAATTATGAAACTTTAGTAATCCAACGAAGTTTTTATATCTTCGAGTCAGAATACTAATATTCATATGGAGTAGAAAACTACACAAATTTTAATCTCCTTAAACAGAACGATGAAGTTTTTATGTTCTTCAAATCGTTGTACAAGTATGAACTTTAATATTCCAACGAAGTTTTTATGTCTTCAAGAGCAGTATAATTATGAAACTTAAACGATGAAGATTTTATTTCTTCAAATCGCAATATAATTATGAAACTTTAGTGTTCCAACGAAGTTTTTATATCTTTGAGTCAGAATATTAATATTCATATGGAGTAGAAAACTACACAAATTTTAATCTCCTTAAACAGAACGATGAAGTTTTTATGTTCTTCAAATCGTTGTACAAGTATGAACTTTAATATTCCAACGAAGTTTTTATGTCTTCAAGTCAGAATATGAAATTTTATACGAAGTAGAAAACCACGCAGTTTTTAGTCTCCAAAACAGAATACAGATTAAAATAAAAAATATAATTTCCTTAAGATTGTTGGTATAATAATCTGTATACGTTTAAATAACGTTTCAACACAATCTGTTAAACACTTAGTAAAAATAGATTACACAGTATAAAATAAACTAATTAAAACCAGTACACGAAACTAATAATAAACAGAATCTGTTTTGAAAAAAAAATCAGAATATAATCGAGCACACTTAGTTCAAAGTGTGTCCTTAAGGAAATTATTCTCCTCACAGTACTCGAGGTTAATGGAATATCTCCTCCCAGGATAGAACGATTATCTTATCAGAATAGTAGTACTCTAAATTTCGGTAGCAGCGAACCATTCAACGGTAGTATATCACACAGAATAAGCAAGAGAAATTTTCGACATGAAGGAATAATTCATATTCAGTGTATGTTAAATTCTTGGAACAAATCAAGAATTTATAGTTGTTGGAGGTACTGATTCTGAATGTTTGCAACCATTTAGAACAGTCACCAGAATATTTGGATGGAAATTCGAAAAAAATAAAAGTCGGGCGGGTCAAGGTCGGTCGATCCGTATTGGATTTATTTTAATTAATTAAAGAAAATTTGTCCAAAAAGATTATCAAATACGAATCGGCCAGAAGCGGCGACGATGATGGCGGTCGCTTCTCAACCCTTTTAGCAAGTAGAGAATGTGTAATGTAATATATACACCCTTTTCTTCTCTTTTTTTCCGATGTGGGACAAATATCTTAAAAATGACCTCTTACATTCCCTTCACTTTTCATTCCATCATTTCACATTCACCAATATCAAAACTCAACATATACTGCAAATGTCAAGTTGGAATTTTTGTGCAGGAAATTCGTTTCTATTATGATCACAATCACATGATTGATTAGTACAAGATCAATAATTCACATGGTTCGTTTCAGCCTCAGAGGATTGAGCTTTTTGAAAGCATCGCACTGTGATTGAATGGCGGATTTCAATGATGAAGAGAAAAATCTAGTTCTCTTATATCCAGCTCTATCAAAGATTCACGAGCATAGAATATTCTTTTCTTGAAAATATCTAGCACTGTATGTCTATATCATATATAATCAAACAAAAATAAAGACGTTAAATATTTACACAAATTCAACGGAAGGTACATATATACATTGCTCAAACTCGAACTCGATGTTTATATTAAATCGAAAAAATTTGATAATTATAATTTACAATAATAATATAATTAGATATTAAGGTCATATATTTTGCATTAGTTGACTTGATTTATATGTTGTAATTATGATCACTGCCACCAAATTGTACGTACATTAATCAATGGAATTCAATATGTGGTTCCAGTGATTTATGCATGTGGCCCGGGCCCATTACGAAAGGACATTGCAGATAAAGGTTACAATTGCTCTTCAAAAGCACGTGATACTATTTTATTTATTCGTCGCTCAATGTACGGTATTTAATTGTATGTTTAGTTCTGCGGTAGACAAAATTGATTCTGATGAGAATTAATTATGTCAAAATATATTTTAATAGAATTGATTTATGTTTAAATGCAATAATATAAAAGTAATTGTTATCAATTTATGATGTTTTGATAATTTGGATCAAAAATATTTTTGAACGTAGAATTACCAAAAATAACATAGTTAAATAGATAATAGAATTAAGAAGATTTACATTTATTTTTTTAAAATAAATATTTTCCTTCTATATTTTGATTAACTGAAGTAACATGATATCTTATTTATTAAATTCGAACAGAGAATATATATTTTCAAACTATACAATGATTGGTTTACTACACGTGTGAGGTATATACAGTGCGTTCTAATTTTACTTTTTTAATAAAGTGCAATATATAATACTTAAATATTAGAATTTTACTTAATACTTAATTTTACTCTTTTAAACTATATAATCTCCTTAACGAAATGTCGTTCTAATTTTACTCTTTTAATAAAGTGCAATATATAATACTTAAATATTAAAGTATGTAAATAAAAATTACAAACAGATAATAGAATTAAAAGTGCAATATAGTACTTAAATATTAGAATATAAAGTATGTAAATTTCAATCGTTCATTTTATCCCTTCAACAATTGCACAAGCTGCAAAAATAACAAAACTTGCAATGAAGGTGGATATTTAATTTTTTTAGTAATAATTTCTAGATATTTAAAGAGGGTAATGAAATTTGTATATTTGAACTTTTTTAGTAATTATTTCTAGATATTTAAAAAGAGGGTAATGAAGGTGGATAGAGTTGTTGATGTAAATTAAAGAGGGTAATAAAGGAAAAGGTAAAATTCAAGTTGAAATAAATGGCAAAATTGATTCTGAAACGCGGAATCAAACATTTTAATTTTGCCTATTTTCACGAAAGTGGGTAACCAGAATCACTTCTGGGTACCCAGAAATGGAACCAAACATAGCCTAATTTGATCTTATATATATGATTAATTAAAGTGAAAAGTGCTTGTGGTAAATGAAACTACAACTTAAGCTTAATTTAACTTTAAAAAATAGCTAAAATTAGCTTAAGAAGTAAGGATTGCTCGAATACCATATAAAGAGCTAAGGGTGTGTTTGGATTAGCTTCTCGCAGAATTGATTCTGGCAGACATAATTTATGTTTGGATGCAACAATGTAAAAGTGATTTTTATAATTGATTTATGTTTGGATAGTTTTGATCAAAATTGCTTTTGAATGTAGAATTACCAAAATGGACACACATATAAATAAAAATATACATATAAATAGATGGAAGTATGTAAATAAAAATTACAAATAGATAATAGAATTTAAAGTGCAATATAGTACTTAAATATTAGTAGAATATTATTACAATACTAATTTAAAGTGCAAATAGTATTTAAATATTATTACAATACTAATTTTGTATGTACTCTATAATGTATTATATTAATAATACATTATAAAAAAGGAATAATATTATACTTAATAGTTATTTTAAAAAGTACCTTAGAATCGATTTTCAGTTAAAATTGTAGAGCACATTTTACCGCATTTCTCGGGACTAGCTTCATTTAAAATTCTTGGACTAACTTCATTTATATTAATAATACATTATAGAAAAAGGAATAATATTATACTTAATAGTTATTTTAAAAAGTACCTTGAAATCGATTTTCAGTTAAAATTGTAGAGCACATTTTGCCGCATTTAAAATATTAATAATATTCGGAGTATTTGAAAGAAGACAACAGAAAAAGGAGAGGGATAATCCAAATGAGTTCACTATTCTCATTCCTAAGTACGAGAAAGGTCGTAAAATTAACAATAACATACTCAAAACAGAACATGAGTAGTATATTTGATTTTTTTAATAATTATTTCTAAATATTTAAAGAGGATAATGAAAGTTGTATATTTGAATGTTTTTTTAGTAATTATTTCTAGATATTTAAAGAGGATAATGAAAGTTGTATATTTGATTTTTTTTTATTAATTATTTTTAGATATTTAAAGAGAGTAATGAAAGTGTTGAGAAATCCAACATCACCATTAACGCACTTGACATGCACAAGAAGATTGTTATACCCCGTATTTCCAGAGTATGTACGTAAGGACGTACGTACGAATGTTTGAGCCTTAAGTTAGGCATAGGACCGAAAATTTTGTTCACAACCCCCGAAAAGAATCGTTTTTCGACGAAACGCTTACAAAACTTCAAGCGGAAAATTCCGCTATGTCATTTATAATTTTTGCGGATTTTTCCGAGAGACGAAATATTTTGATTAACGGAGGGTGACACTTGTCACCCTCAAAGTGGACGGTTGTGCGTCAGACGCGCACGATTTCTTGCCATGTTTTGTGCCTAAATCATGGGTCAATGTTTGAGGAATTGCGAGTAGGCTGTGGCACTGGGCAAATCTCGCCTCCACTTGCCCCCACTCGCTTGATCATGGCCATGAACTCCCTATAAATACCCCTCAGGAAGACTTCTTCATCCACAAATCTCTAAGTCTTGAAATCCCTCTCCTCCCTCTCTATGGTTTCGCCCAAAGCCTCCTCCCCTCATGAGGCCCTCGCCGAGAGCCCTCCCTCGCCGAAAGTATCCTCCTGTGGTGCTAGCCAAACCTACCCCTTCGTGGTGTTGTTCTCGTGAAAATACCCCTCTTGGTAGAAAATACTCTCCAAGTATCATACTATACTAAAATACCTTAGCCTTATACCTTGTAGTATTCCAAAGATACCTCTATACGTAGAGTCTGAAATACTACCTTATGCCCTTTTGTCTCAAAACGAAACCCTAAGGAAAATCTTCATAGTCGGTTGAAGTGTTAAGTAGAAGCGTAGAACTTATAAGGGTTGTTTGGAGCGGGTCGAGCCTGCAGTAGGAGCTAAACGTTGCTCAGATCGACATTTAAACTGGATAATTATGGGCTTATCGAGGTAAATATCTTGTCTCCTATTGTAATTGAGTTTACATACTATCAAGTATAAGAATTAAGTATAAGTTATATACCGTGAAGGTATATAAGAAGGAATTGAATCAGACTTAAATAGATCAGATTTACGTAGACTTGTGAAGTTTGACTGCAGTGAAGTCGCCCAATTTTCCGTAGAATCTTGTATCTAGATTTATTCTACCGAGTAGTCTAGACATCGATAGACTTGTATAACCGTTATAGGTTGAAGCATCATGAGTAGCGTATTCTACTCGGCGGTGGAAAAGGCTAGCCTGACTAAGATTTTGGAGCTATTTGCTAATAGTCGATAAATCGTCATGAGGTATGTGATTCTTCCTATCCTCACGAGCATGATATTTTAAAAGAATATATATAGTACGGTGACGACGTGTTAACCGAACGTAGTTTTACAAAGAATGTCTTTGACTTAAGCCCAATAATAAGAATCTTGAAGTAATTCAAAAGAGTTAAGAAACCTTTTTGAAGAAGAGTAATGCTTGTTTTAAAAGCTAAGAGTTATACTAGCTTTATGAGAAGTTAGGTATAACGACTTAAGAGAAGTAAAAAGAATGGTTTACTGATTTTAGAAGTTAAGAGACTTGATCTTAAAAGATAAGAGACTTGACTTAATTATTAATATGAATTTTGTTAAGAAGTGTGAAACCTCATTCGTGTGTAATGAGTACTTGGTTTTTAAAAGGAATAATGTTTTACTGATTTCGGAAATCAGGACAAGTATCGAACAAACCACAGCAGCGCTAATAAAGGGAAGTGTTTTGGTTTACTTAAAAAGATAGTCACTCTATTTTTATACTACGGGTATTGCGTGACTTTTGTGAAAGAAACGGATCTTTTAAAGAGTTAATGAATGAAGTACTTTGGGGATAAAAACCCGAACTTGTTAACATGAAGTAGAAAGTACCTTGTGTGAATAACTTGACCTTGTTGGTTTGTGATAGCCTTGTAATGTTTCTTGTTGCTTTGATAAGTAAACATGTTAGGATGCTACGTGTGTTAGTATCTTGTGATGTTTGTGTAAAGGGGTTTTCCCTTGTTGTGCTTATGTTGTTTAACGATAAGCTGTTATGTTAGTATTATACATCACTCACCTCTTGACATGATTCCGGGGGTTAAGCTACCCACGCGGTAGACTCAAAGTGGTCTGCGTGACCTATGATTCGAGAATACCTCACGCGGTCCATGTGACCTATGCGAGCTACGAGAGTTCCGTGTTAGCGCGACCTTTATGGTCAGAAGTCTATGCGCTACGCGGATCGCGAGTCCAGACGCCGGGAGTAGCTACCTCGATGCGGGAATACCTCACGCGGCCATCGAGTGGCCTATGCGGAGTCATGCGGGAAGTTCCAGGACTAGACGCGCGACATTAGATATCGCGCGGCGGTGGCGACCGATCATGTGGCGGCTAGACAGATCTCATGATACGCTTTATGACCTTGTTGACCGCTGGTTTTAGTAGTCGGCTATGCCTTCGCATTACCCTTACGGTTTTATTAGGACACAGTGGGACCCGTGTTCATGTGTATTCCTTCGTGCTTTTATATCATGATCGCCGGCAGCCGGCGGAAGGTATTCCACTGCATGATTGATGTTGCTGGCGTGAGACCCATAGTGATATTTGAGTGATGACTTGAGCGTGAGTCCGACTTTACACGATCGCTATTTATCAGGAATCGTAGTTTGGTTATCATACATGTCTCCCGCTTTATATAGACTACTATGATTTCATTTACGATTTTCCGCTTCACATACTTGGTACCGCCAGATCGACTCCTTCGGGCCGCGTCATGCCGCAGTAGAGGTACACCGTTGTTGATCCTCGCCTGTGGTCACAGTCATTTGGGAAGCTCCGCTTCTCCGAGGTTTATCTTTCGTATAGTCCTCGTTGTAGGTGCTACATTCGTGGTATGGCGGGCCTCCCCGTTGTTGTCATATCATTCGTAGAGGTCTCAGTAATCGCCAGGCGAGTTGTAATGGATGTAATCGTCGGACTGTCTTTATTTATATATACGCCAAAGGCAACTTTTCTTCGTATAAACACGTGTCTCCTTTACATTGTTTCATGTCAGGTTTTATATTCCACGATTTCTCGATGTTGTATCACCAGGTGCCCGGTAGGCACCACCGCCCGGTTCGGTCGTGACAAAAGTGGTATCGAGCGCTTAATCCTCTGAAAGTGTCTACATCAGATCTAGTAGTCTTGATTATCGGTGTGTTGTGCACTACACCAATAATCGTGAGGCTATAGGATATTTAGGATCGTTTCCATTCGCCTCACTCGAGATCGTGCTAGAGTCAGTTATAAGTGGACCTCTAACGTATTTCTTTCCTTACCGCTATGCCTTGCGTAAGGCAACCCGCCCGAGGGCAAGGCGCCGCTGAGTCGCGAGTAGAGTACGAGGGTTACTAGGCACGCACTCCAATCATCACCCGTGGTGCTTCATTCGGGAGTTCTGCAACGCCACCAAATTTCAGCAGAGTTTAGCACAATGCAGCAGCTCCCACCGCGCCATGATATATGAGCCTTCGCCCACGATCGGAACAAAGAATATGGATTACAAAGGAACGGACTCACATTAGCTAGGATTTTAGCAGCTAGAGAATATAGAGTGCACCGATATATCACATGTCTTGATGACTATCTAAAGAAAGGTTTTGCAAGAGTAGCTATTCAGTCAGGCATGGATATTGCCCGCATACAGGCTTATGCGCAGCACGCAGAGGAACGTAGAGATCGACGGATTAACCAAGATCAGCAGAAGAGGCCGTAATGCAGGTCCTTTGGTAACTTTCGAGGCGAACCGCCTCAGCAGACATTAGATACGCGCCCGCCAAAGGCGTAATGGTCCTCCGCGTGGTTCGTAACGCTCGGTACGCAGAGTTGGTCGAGCTCGTGGCTTCTAATTCACGATACACGCTTGCCCAAACACCGATTCTCGTGGTTCTGAGAGGAAGGGTGTTAGCTGCAGAGGCCACCCCACCTCGCGCCGCTGTGGTAGATGTCATTGTGGGGAGTGTCGTGCTTCTTCGACAACTTGTTATGCCATGACGCAGGCCATTTTATGAGAAATTGTCCACTGCAGTGGCGCGGATGTAGAAACTCACCTTCGGGATCAGTGGCTAGTTAATCACCTTCCCTAGCTATGCGCCTTCAGGAAGGATTGTTTAGACGACAAAGGGAAGTGAAGCAAGAGATACAGTGTATATCTTTAATCCTCTGTAGATTAGTATGTGTGATAAGATGAGTATATCTTAAGTGTTATGTTCGATAAGAATGTTAATTGTGATTAGAAATCACTTAGTGAGAAGCGGTAAGTTTGGGGATAAGGAAAGTGAGCCTTAGAGTTTTATACGTAGAGACCTTAGAGGCAAGGCCATCTTGAGTAAAAGATGTATTTTTATGTGTTTGACTTTATCTGAGCGCATAGTGCACGTGAGATATATTTGTATAATAAGTACCGAGTAGCGTGGAATGAAAGAGGTAGTTGAGCTAAGAAGACCACTCAGGTTTTCGTGACTTGATTGTGGGATTGTTCCGATCGGGAGCAAGTGTTTGGCGCGATAATGGGTCGGGTCATGGACCGATCGCGTCAACCCGCGACTGCTTTGTGGTGAGTCGGTTCAAGTGGTCCCGCCAGTGGTAGGTCACGAGGTGTTAGGCCCAAGTTTAGTTAACCATCGTCACGAGTTCGTCGATGCTCGACTAGTAGTCGGCCGATGTTCATCAGACCGCTTACTCGGCAGGTTATGCGAGATGTTATATCCGAAGGTTGTAAAGTCGCACGAGGTGCCTACTTTCACCTTACGCATGACAAGCCCGATTATGGCTATTCCTTTTTCTCGGAAGTTTTACCAGCAGGTTAGGAACTCGCGAGTCTCGTGATTGCATTCACCCCGCCGTTTGGATTTCGCGGTAGTCGCGAGGATTGTTGCCTCCTATCGGCGAGTGTTTTTAGCTACCATTTCAGATTCGGATATTGCCTTACGAAGCCTCGTAGGGCGAAGTGTAAGTCACGGCCGATTGATTCGATGTAGCAAGGTTCGATAGTTGGTTCATACTTGTTCGCCAGATGTGGATAGTGAAGCTTATCCGTAAGAGGTTATCGCGCACTCGAGTCACCGTAAGTCGTATGATAATCGACGCCGACACTTAAAGTTCGATGACGACGGCCGGTATTTCAAGGTACCACCGAAAGTGGTGCGACGAGTTTTGGAAAACAGAGGAAACTTAGCCCGAGGTACTGAGCGCTTTGATCCTTTGGAGGATAGGCCGTTGCCTATAAGTTAGCTTTGTCGTCCGACATGGGAGGCAGATGTCCGCCTTTCGTTGCTATGTTCGAAAGTATCTGAGATCCATCCAGAGTGTTCCCAGAATGATGACCAAGTGGAGGTAGTAACCCGCAGATTTTGGTAAACAACGGCAAGAATGTAAATGTGGTAAGTTATGAGAAAGAGTTCGAGTGCAATGGTAGAAGCGGTACACGAAAAGAGAATAAAAGTGATCATTGCGTCAGAAGAAAAAGGCATGAGTATCTTTTAGACTCAAGGGAGCTTTTGTAGTAATGGAGGTGATTCCTCGTAGACTTGAAGTTGAGTAATTGCGCGTGTGTTATGTTATGGCCAGGTACGGCATGATTGTTTTCGTAAGTATAGTAGTGAAGACTATACTGGCGCATGTTTGTTTTGAGACTTAGAAGGAACATTCGGGACGAATGTTTCTAAGGATGGGAGAATGTTATACCCGTATTTCCGCAGTATGCACGTAAGGACGACGCACGAAATTTTGAGCCTTAAGTTAGGCATAGACCAAAATTTTGTTCACAACCCCTAAAAGAATCGTTTTTTCGACGAAACGCTTTACAAAACTTGCGGCGGAAAATTCGGCTATGTCATTTATAATTTTTATGGATTTTTCCGAGAGACGAAATATTTTGATCAACGGAGGGTGACACTTGTCACCCTCAAAGTGGACTTGTGTGGCCGTATGGTGCACGATTTCGCCATGTTTTGTGCCTAAATCATGGGTCAATGTTTGTGAGGTAATTGTGAGTAGGCAGTGGCACTGGGAAAATCTCGCCTCCACTTGCCCCACTTGGCTTGATCACGCCATCAACTCCCTATAAATACCCCTTTGAAGACTTCTTCATCCACAAATCTCTAAGTCTTGAAATCCCTCTCCTCCTCTCTATGGTTTCGCCCAAAGTCTCCCTCCCCTGTGAGGCCCTCGCCGAGAGCCCTCCCCTCGCCGAAAGTATCCCCTCCTGTGGTGCTAGCCGAAACCTACCCTCCTCGTGGTGTTGTTCTCGTGAAAATACCCTCTTGGTAGAAAATACTCCAAGTATTGTTACTATACCAAAATACCTTAGCCTTATACCTTGTAGTATTCCAAAGATACCTCTATACGTATAGCCCTAAATACTACCTTATGCCCTTTTGTCTCAAAACGAAACCCTAAGGAAAATCTTCATAGTCGGTTGAAGTGTTAAGTAGAAGTTGCGTAGAACTTCTAAGGGTTGTTTGGAGCGGGTTGAGCGCCTGCAGTAGGAGCTAAACGTTGCTCAGATCGACATTTAAACTTGGATAATTATGGGCTTATCGAGGTAAATATCTTGTCTCCTATTGTAATTGAGTTTACATACTATCAAGTATAAGAATTATATAAGTTATATACCGAAGGTATATAAGAAGGGAATTGAATCAGATTTACATAGACCGTATTTACAGAGACTTGTGAAGTTTGACTGGTGGAAGTCTTGCCCAATTTTCCGTAGAATCTTGATTCTAGATTTATTCTACCGAGTAGTCTAGACATTGATAGACTTGTATAACCGTTATAGGTTGAAGATCGCGAGTAGCGTATTCTACCGGCGGTGGAAAAGGCTAGCCGACTACTGATTTTGGAGCTATTTGCTAATAGTCGATAAATCGTCGCGAGGTATGTGATTCTTCCTATCATCTTGAGCATGATATTTTAAAAGAATATATATAGTACGGTAGACGTACGTGTGTTAACTGAACGTAGTTTTACGGCAATGTCTTTTGACTTAAGCCTGAATAATAAGAATCTTGAAGTAATTCAAAAGAGTTAAGAAACCTTTTTGAAAGAAGAGTAATGCTTGGTTTTAAAAGCTTAAGAGTTATACTAGCTTTATGGGAAGTTAGGTATAACGACTTAAGAGAAGTAAAAAGAATGGTTTACTGATTTTAGAAGTTAAGAGACTTGATCTTAAAAGATAAGAGACTTGACTTAATTATTAATATGAATTTTGTTAAGAAGTGTGAAACCTCATTCGTGTGTAATGAGTACTTGGTTTTTAAAAGGAATAATGTTTTACTGATTTCGGAAATCAGAACAAGTATCGAACAAACCACAGCAGCGCTAATAAAGGGAAGTGTTTTGGTTTACTTAAAAAGATGGTCACTCTATTTTTATACTACGGGTATTGCGTGACTTTTGTGAAAGAAACGGATCTTTTAAAGAGTTAATGAATGAAGTACTTTGGGGATAAAAACCCGAACTTGTTAACATGAAGTAGAAAGTACCTTGTGTGAATAACTTGACCTTGTTGGTTTGTGATAGCCTTGTAATGTTTCTTGTTGCTTTGATAAGTAAACATGTTAGGATGCTACGTGTGTTAGTATCTTGTGATGTTTGTGTAAAGGGTTTTCCTTGTGCTTATGTTGTTTAACGATAAGTCGTTATGTTAGTATTATACATCACTCACCTCTTGACATGATTCCGGTTAAGCTACCCACGCGGTAGACTCAAAGTGTCTGTGTGACCTATGATTCGAGAATACCTCACGCGGGTCCATGTGACCTATGCGAGCTACGAGAGTTCCAGTGTAGCGGCGCCTTTATGGTCACGCGTCTATGCGGGCTACGCGATCGCGAGTCCGTGACGCCACGGGAGTAGCTACCCTCGATGCGGGAATACTCACGCGCCATCGAGTGGCCTACGCGGAGTCGTGGAAGTTCCAGGACTAGACGCGACATTAGATATCGCGGCGAGTGGCCGCCGATCACGTGGCGGCTCTAGACAGATCTCATGATACGCTTTATGACCTTGTTGCATGCTGGTTTTAGTAGTCCTATGCCTTCAGACTTACCCCCTTACGGTTTTATTAGGACACAGTGGGACTGGTGTTCATGTGTATTCCTTGGTGCTTTTATATCATAGATCGCCAGTGAGGAAGGTATTCCACGCATGATTGATGTTGGGCGTGAGACCCATAGTGATATTTGAGTGATGACTTTGAGGCGCGAGTCCCCGACTTTACATGATCGCTATTTATCAGGAATCGTAGTTTGGTTATCATACATGTCTCCTGCTTTATATAGACTACTATGATTTCATTTACAGTATTTTCCGTTTCACATACTTTGTACCTGTTGTGATCGACCTCCTCCTCGGGACCGTTCATGCCGCAGTAGAGGTACACCGTTGTTGATCCTCGCCTTAGGGTCACGGTCGTTGGGAAGCTCCGCTCCGAGGCTTATCTTTCGTATAGTCCTCGTTGTTGTGCTTACATTCGTGGTATGGCGGCGGCCCCGTCCGTTGTTGTCATATCATTCGTAGAGGTCCTGTAAATCGCATGTGGCAGAGTTGTAATGGGATGTAACTGTTCGGATCTAAGTCTTTATTTATATATATGCCGAAAGGCAACTTTTCTTCAGATAAACATGTGTTTCCTTTACATTGTTTCATGTTGTGTTTTATATTCCGCTGATTTCTCTGATGTTGTATCACTAGGGTGCCCGGGGTAAGGCACCAGTCACGGGCCCGGGTTCGGGTCGTGACAAAGATGATGTCGGTGATTTATCCTTTCAGGGTTTTCAAGACTGAGTTTGTTAATATTGCAGAGATGAAACAAGAACTAAGACTTGAAGGTAAGGATACAGAGATTTACACAAGTCTTAATGAAGAACATTCATACGACTCCATTGATGAAGGGAGAATTACAGAAAAGAGAATGGTTACAGAAGAGAGAGTAGAAAGCTTAACCTGTAAGACAAATGCCTTTCTTATCAGGTTTCGATAATCACTACGACCGCCCTAATAAGGAAAAAATCGGGCTGGCCTCATACGGGTCAGCCTCTTAATGGGTCGTAACATTTCAGCCGGCTATTGTTAATCTTTAACACCTCCTCAAGCCGGGTGCTCGAAATATCCAGAAGCCTAGCTTGGAACAGATGAAGATGTTGTAATCGTTAGCCCTTTGTAAGTATGTCACGCTGCTCGCAGTTGTTGATATATTCTGCTTACCATTCCTTTCGAATCTTCTCCTAATGGTGAAGATCAATCTCAATGTGTTTGGTCCTTTCGTGGAACACAGATTTGGCACCATTTGTACGGCCGATTTATCGCTCTGCGG
The DNA here is from genome assembly GCA_029844215.1 of Przewalskia tangutica. NCBI lineage: Eukaryota > Viridiplantae > Streptophyta > Magnoliopsida > Solanales > Solanaceae > Przewalskia > Przewalskia tangutica. The sequence goes on from CM056718.1 coordinate 143,489,164, forward strand.
TAATACGCTATCGCCGCTTGACGCCCACACCAATGTCCTTCAGTAAGCCTAGTAGCCAAGTGATTTTAGCAATAGTGCTGGCTAGATGTCACGACGACTTCGGCCGCGACTAGTACCTCATCAGGTACCCGTGTATATGTCAGAGAATAGCAACGGAACATACATAACTTTATAAAAGGGTAAAACATCACTGGTCAGCCGATAAGGCTGCCTTCCATAAACATACTTAAACAAAGTATTTATAATACAACAGGTTCTTGTAGCCCAAAACACATACGTGACCACGCACTTAAAGATAACAATCGTGGACAGGCCCCGCCATACCCCAATGTACAAATACCTATAGCATCGGGAATATTCGCACTAAAATAATAAGCTTCCGAGGAGCGAGCTTCGACGGAAGAGTGATCCTAAGAACGAAGATCCTCAATCACCCTTACTGCACAGATTTAACGCAGCCTCGAGGAAGGGTCGACACACATGTACCAAGTATGTAAAGCTGGAAAAATACTGTAATAATGATATCATAAGTCTGAAAGTAAGCTGGAGTCATGGAAGTCAATAAAATACCTTTTACTGTGCCTTGCTAACAATGAGAGTGACAAGTATATATATATATGATACTGCATAAAATAGGAGGCTCATGATCAAGACGGGGTACCTCGCCCGTAGTATCAATAAAACCATCCTACTCCTGGGACTATTTCACCCGCATGGGTCCTGTGGACCCGCATGAGGTACTCGTGACGCGCATCTACCGCCAAGATTGGACTATTTCACCCGCATAAGCCCATAAGGACTCGCATGAGGTATTCCTCGATCACGGGTAGCAAATCCACTGAACACGTGGTATAACGATCTTGGGGACTTTCCTCGATATACTCTACCCCGAAATAGATGGTATAACGATCTGGGTCAGAATCCTCGATATACTCTACACCGAGCAGATGGTATAACGATCTGGGGCTTGCCCTCGATATACTCTTACACCGTGCAGATGGTATAACGATCTTCGATCTCGCCTCGATATACTCTTACACCGAGAAGGTGGTATGACGATCTGGGCTTACCTCGGACATACTCTTACCCCGAGAAGGTGGTATAACGATCTTGGGGCTTACCCTCGATATACTCTTACCCTAACTCAAATCACATCATATCATAATCATAAATAAGTTAAGAAAACTTATAACTTCTTATTAGTCTTGTTCATATACCCTCTCATTTTAGTTTACTTAAGGCACTTAATCATATCTTTAATAAAAGAAAACCGAGAATTTAACCCAAGTACTACATACTTCAACTCTTTTAAAAATGACTCTTTATACATAAAACTCTTGGGCAATTGATGCCTTAAACCAATTTGCCTCTTCATATACTTATCTTACTTTTAGAGTAAATCTCTTCTCATTAACCTTTTATGAAGCTAATAAACCAACTTCCCATAAAGTTGTTATATTAACTCTATACTTTAGTAAAATCATACTTTTTCACTAACCAAGGGATTTATACGTTCTAAAACTAAACAAGTCATTATATACTCAAACAAGTAAGAATACCAAATCTAACGTACTACATAGTTTCATCTATTCATGCTCAAGAGATAGGAAAACTTCACATACCTCTTTGGTCAATCCACTTGCTAAGCTCAACTACCGCAAGTAATATTTCAACCTATAATAATCATGATACGTTTGTTAACCTCTAATCTCAAAGTAGAACAATCTAATTTCAAGGCCACTAAATTCTATGGAAAATTGGGCAGCATTTCCCTTGTTTCTACTCACTTTGCCACCTTTCTCAAGGCCGAATTTATCATCAAAAACACCACATTTAAGGTTCAATCAATCCAACAATTCAAAGGGGATTACATACCCAAAATTCTGCCCATATGTTTACAACAATTCACTTAACAATTCTAAGGTAGTTTTTAGGCTACAACATGCTCATAATCTCTTCTTAACCCATTCTTCATATCCAAACCACATTTCTAGCAGGCAATGACTCTAAGAGCATTATTTACTACCACAAGTCCTTTCTTCTTAACATGCAAAACTAAATCTAAAGGAAGAATCATTACCTTAAAGTTTTAGCCAAAACTTATTCCAAATATTTCTAGCTTCCTTGCCAAGAACACCACCACAACAATGCCAACAAGCTAGCTACAAGCTTCTTTTTTGGTTCTAAACTATTCAGATTTTTCTTGGGTTTTTAGAGAGAAGGAGGAGATGATTTTTAGAGAGAGGAAGGTGTTTGAGAGATGACCAAGTCTTGTAGACTTGGTCAATATAAGCCATGCAAGCAAAATCAGATGGGGGGGACACTTGTCACCCTCCCATATCCTTTTAAAGAGAAATCGACTTACCTAGTTTTTCCGCCTAAAATCCCGCCTCGCGCCACGGCGCGCTGCAACTCCTGTGGACTCGGATCTTCCGCGCCATGCCTCGCTTCCCAGGCGCGCTGAAACTTCAGCGACTACAAGACTTTAGGGCGCCGCCTCGCCCGCGCCATGCCCTGCCGCTTTGTCCAAACACATTGTCCGATCACACTGAACTTGTAACTCTCATATCTTTCTACTCCGACGCCCTATCGATTTAACGGTTGGTTGCGTTGGAATCTAGACTCAACGAACTACGCCTTAGGCCTTTGAACCACTTAGGAACTCTCAATGTTCCGGTCATAACCCGCCTTAAATTTGACTAAAACCCGCCTTAATAATCCACAACCTATCCTTTGAAAATTTTAAGTCTTACATTCTTTCGCACGCCTCATACGTAGGTCGAACTACGGTATAATATTCTCCTTCCTTAGAAACATTCGTCCCGAATGTTCCTTCTAGGCTTACTCAAATCACAACATCAACATAGACCTCTTACTATTCTCTTGCAAATAAAGAAGCTCCACGAGCCACAACATACCAAGCGTAAAGGCTAAATTAAAACTAACAAGGTGAAAGTGGGTTACCCGGAGGTATAGGAAATAGGTGAGGGTACTTCTTCCTCATGTCATCCTCTCGCTTCCCACGCCATTTCTTCCCTGCTCGCTCCGCCATAGACTTGACGAAGCCACGCCTTTTCGTCCGTCGTCTAACTCGACGATCGAGTATCGCTATGGGACTCTCTCATACGATAACTCCTCCGTCACTTGGACATCCCGAACCGTGCACTCTATATGGATCTCCAATACACTTCCGCAAATACGGACACATGGAAAATCGACGTGCCGCCTCCAAATCGGACGGAAGATCTAACTCATAGACAATCTTGCCTACCTTACGGACAATCCGATACGGCCCTTGGGCTAAGCTTCCCCTTCTTTCCAAATCTCATCACGCCCTTCATGGGCGATACCTTTAGAAAAACCCAATCATCTATCTCAAATTCCAAGTGTCGGCGCCGATGATCCGCATACGACTTCGCGACTGAGCCGCTAACAACCGCTCCCGATAAGCTTCACCTTATCCATCGTCACGAACTAAGTCTGGTTCGACTAATCAACTTCCCCACTCGAACCAAATTTATCGGTGACTGCACTTCTCCCGTATAAGGCCTCATAAGGCGCCATCGATACCGAATGGTAGCCGTGTTGTAAGCAAACTCCACAAGAGGCAAATGATCCTCCCACTACCCTCGAAATCAATAACACAAGCCCGCAAAGATATCCTCAAGTGTTCGGATAGTGTGCTCGCCCGTCCGCTACCGAGGTGAAACGCTGCATCGAGACTCACATGTCCCTAATCCTTCAAAAGACCTCCGAAGTTAGCCGAGACCGGGCTCTCTATCCGATATAATCGACACCGACTCGCGCCTCACAATCTCCCTAATATATAATCCGCATAGTCTCACCAAAACGCCGCTCGACGGAAGAAAATGGGCCGATTTCACCGCCGACAATCACCCAAATGGAATCATGCTTCCTCCGAGTGGTAGGTAGTCCTGTAATAAAATCCATATTTATCACCTCCCACTTCCAAGTCGGAATATCAATGGCTCGCAATGACCACCGGGCTTCGTGCTCAATCTTAACTCACCGACGATTCGCACCGCGTACCGAACTCCGCAACGCCCCTCTTTAGGCCATCCCACCAATACACGATTCGAGGTCATGATACATCTTAGTCGACTTGATGAATAGAATAACGAGCAATGTGTGCCTCCTCGTAATCACGACGAAGTCCTCGCTACATCGGGAACACACAACCGCCTCGATCTTAGCACTCCATCAGGCGCTACCTCAAATAGACTCTTCTCCTTCTGGAGAGCTGCATCTCGCATCGCATCAACACCGGATCCTCATATCGCTGCCTCTTCACCTCCTCGACGATAGAAGACTCGCAACCTCTCGAATCCGAACTCCATCACTATCGATCAACTAAACGAACCCCAAGGCTCGCAATGATGTAACTCCTGACCATATCCTCTTTTCGTCGAACATCGCATGCACTACCCATCGACCGCGACTGCGGCATCCGCAACTACATCGCCTTCCCCGTGGTATAGAATATCAACATCGTAATCCTTAAGTAGCTCCAACCACCGCCTTCGACGCAAGTTCGCCTCCTCCGTGAAGATGTACCGAGACTTTGTGGTCCGTGTAAATGTCCACATGAACTCCATATAAATAATGCCTCCGCATCTTTAAAGCACGAATCACCGCCGCTAACTCCAAGTCACGCGTGGATAGTTCTTCTCATGCTTCCTAAGCCGCCGAGATGCATAAGTTATAACTCGCTGCGTCCGCATCAAGACGCACTCCAAGCCCGACACTGACGCGCCACAATAAAACCACATATCCATCTAAGCCCTCGAAGAGTAAGAATCAAGGCCGCCAACTTCTCCTTTAGCAATCGGAAACTTTCTCACAAGTATCCGCCCACCAAACATAGCCGCTTTCCGAGTTAGCTTAGTCAAAGGTGAAATAGAAGTAAACTTCTACAAACCGCCGATAATAACTCGCAAGGCCCAAGAAGCCGCGCACTCGCTTGTAGCTGGTCCGCTAAGTCTCGATCGCCTCAATCTTAGTCAGACAACCCGAATACCATCGCCGATGACATGCCCTAAGAAAGCCACCGGTTAACTAACTCGCACTTCGAGAACTTGCATACAATCGCGGCCTCGGAGGACTCTAATACCGCCCTCAAATGACCAGATGCCTCGCTCAGGCGCGAATATACCAAGATATCATCGATAAACACTATAACGAACATATCCAAGTATGGCTCAACACCCTATTCATCAAATCCATGAATATCATGCGGCGTTGTCAACCCGAAAGACATCACCTCGAACTCATAGTGCCCATACCGGTCCCGAATGCGCTTTGGGATATCTATCTCTAACTCGCACTGATGATAACCGCATCGCAGTCTATCTTGGAAAACACTTTGCACCCTCGCAACCGTCAAACAAATCGCCAATCCCGGGAGGATATCTGCTCGATAGTTACCTTGTTTAGCCTCAGAATTAATACACATACGCAGCTGCCCCATCCTTCTTTCTTTACAAATAACACCGTGCTCCCAAGGAGAAACACTTGGCCTAATAAAGCCCTTCTCCAAAGAAATCTTTCACCGGTCCTTCAATTCCTTCAACTCGGCCGGCCATCCTATATGGCTAATAGATATCGGTCGAAGTGTCCGCGCCAAATCAATACAAACTCAATCTCTCTCTCGAGGATACCCTAAGCTCGTCTGGGAATATGTCCGAAACTCTCTAACGATCGGATCGATCAAGGTCCAGACTCACCTGTCGAATACCCGAACCAGATGGTAGATATACCCTTCCGCACCATCTTCCTAGCCTTTCGAGGTAAGAAATAAACTTACCCTACGATGCAAGATTCCCTTCCACTGAGCAACGGCCACCAGAAACCGAACCGAACTAATCTCTCTCATACCCACATTGGCATAGCAAGATGCTAGCCAATCCATACCCATAATCACATCAAAGTCTGTCATATCCAATTCTATCAAGTCGCCAGTGGTCCGGCTTGGCATCTATAGTCACAGGCGTGCCTTATACACCCGCCGCTACCACTAAATCACCATCGCGTAGCCACCTCAAAAGGTCTTATGGACTCGCTCTATCCCTATTCTACCGCAATATGAGTAGATATGTAGGACAAGGTAGAACTCGGATCTATCAAAGCATATACATCACAAAGAAGAAACCAATAATGTACCTGTGACGACATCCGGGACGCCTCGTCCTCGCTGATCGACATAGCATATATGCGCGCTCGAGGACCGCTAGAATCGAACCCCTACCACGACCTTCGCCGCGCCCGCCGCCCATAAGTACTCGCCTCCGGCGTCTAACCATCGAAGATGAAGATCAAAGAATGCACTTCGCCGCTAAACTGTAATGCTCCCGCCGCCAAGGACGACAATCTTCTTCGATGGCCCTCGCTGCCACAAGCGTAGCATGCTCTCGAACCCATACGACACTCGCCCGGATGAGACCTACCGCATCGAGCGCACCGAGGTAGGTGGTCTCGACAGCGCTGGTTCGCCTCGAAACTCAAGTCCCGAGCCCCGACTGCCCCGATAACCTCGCTGATCGACTCTCCCGCCGAAATCGAGAAGGAGCACTCAGGCTGGCCGGAAGGTGGACCTAGTTCGCCGCCAGGCCGCCGCCAAAATCGCCCGAACTCGATGTTCGCCTCTTGGCCGCCCAAATCTAACCGATCATGCCTCTCTCGCCTCAATCCTCGCACAGTATGCCGCATCTCGCAATATCCATCCTCGCCAAGAGCTACTCCTAAGCAAGCAGAATCATGCGTGACGGCTTCAGCCCCATCACGTATCTACGAACCCCCGTCGCCATGTCTCGCATGATGGTGTGCGTGCATATCCGCCAAGGAGTCAAACTCCAAGTCAGACTCCCGATAGTCCTCCCGCCCCGCCTCAAGGTCAAGAACCTATCTACGCTGGCTCTCTCACCTCGTGAGGCAAGAAGTGGTCTAGAACGCCTCGTGAACTCCTCCCAATCACCGGAAGAGCATCCTCACCTCGCCAATACCTATGACTCAAACCGCCAACGCAATATCGCAGAACCAGACGGTTAGTATAATGCACTCCCCCGATGCCCTAAGGACTGCATGGTCCGTCAGAATCGCCGGACGAACTCCCGCGATCCTCCTCAAATCTCGAACCATAGAACTCGTGGGTGATAACCCAAGAAATCCCGAATCCGTAAATCGCTTGGTTGGCCGCCTCGCTTCTGCCGCCGCTCGCCACTATGCTGCCAAGAATCAACTGCTCTCGTAATCTCAGTACTCGTGCCCTCGATCGGGACGAGGCTCCGCATCGCGTCTCGTGAGCCGCTCACGCTCAAAATTCGCTAAAGTGGCGACGACGCGGAACTCGCCGCCTAAACATCATCTTCGTAAGGACTGGCTCAGGCCTCGTGACTCTCCGCGCCCCACTAGCAAAGACTCTCACCGCTTTGCCTCTTCGGGCCGCGCTTTTGCGCGAGGCATAATCGATACATAAAGGAAAACATCGAGGAGGTTCAACCTATAACTCACTTCTATTGCACGATCTAGAGTGAAAGAATGGAAACCAATCCTAAATATCTCGCAGCCTCCTCGACATAGATGCGTGCACACACCGATAATCAAGACTCTACCGCATACTGCTCAGGACACTTTCCGAGGACTAATCGCTCGATACCACTTTTGTCACGACCCGACTTCGGCCGCGACTAGTACCCTACCGTACCGCCGTATATGTCGAGAATAGCAATGAACATACATAACTTTATAAAAGGGTAAACATCACCGCCACCGATAAGGTCGCTTTCCATAAACATACTTAAACAAAGTATTTATAATACAACCGTTCTCAGAGCCCAAAACACATACGTGACCACGCACTTAAAGATAATAACCGTATGGACAGGCCCCGCCATACCCCGAATGTACAAATACCTATAGCATCGGGAATATCCGTACTAAAATAATAAGCTTCCGAGGAGTGGAGCTTCGACGCAAGAGTGATCCTAAGAACGAGGATCCTCAATCATGCTTACCGCTGCATTTAACGCAGCTCGAGCGGGGTCAAGACACAATATGTACCAAGTATGTAAAGTCGAAAATACCGTAATAATGATATCATAAGTCCGAAAGTAAGCCGAGTCATGAAGTCAATAAAATACCTTTTATCACCGCCTGCTCTTAACAATGAGAGTGACAAGTATATATATATATGATACTGCATAAAATAGGAGGCTCGTGATCAAGACGGGGTACCTCGCCCGTAGTATCAATAAAACCATCCTACTCCTGGGACTATTTCACCCGCATAGGTCCTGTGGACCCGCACGAGGTACTCCTGATCGGTTGTACCGCAAGATAAGACTATTTCACCCGCATAAGCCCATAAGGACTCGCATGAGGTATTCCTCGCATCACGGGTAGCAAATCCACTAACAGTGGTATAACGATCTTGGGGACTTTCTCCGGATATACTCTACCCCGAAACAGATGGTATAACGATCTGGGTCAGAATCCTCGATATACTCTTACACCGAGCAGATGGTATAACGATCTTGGGGCTTGCCTCGATATACTCTTACACCGGTGCAGATGGTATAACGATCTCGATCCGCCTCGATATACTCTACACCGAGAAGGTGGTATGACGATCTTGGGGCTTACCTCGCATACTCTTACCCCGGAGAAGTGGTATAACGATCTGGGCTTACCCTCCGGATATACTCTTACCCTAACTCAAATCACATCATATCATAATCATAAATAAGTTAAGAAAACTTATAACTTCTTATTAGTCTTGTTCATATACCCTCTCATTTTAGTTTACTTAAGGCACTTAATCATATCTTTAATAAAAGAAAACCTGAATTTAACCCAAGTACTACATACTTCAACTCTTTTAAAAATGACTCTTTATACATAAAACTCTGGGCAATTGATGCCTTAAACCAATTTGCATCTTCATATACTTATCTTACTTTTAGAGTAAATCTCTTCTCATTAACCTTTTATGAAGCTAATAAACCAACTTCCCATAAAGTTGTTATATTAACTCTATACTTTAGTAAAATCATACTTTTTCCCTAACCAAGGGATTTATACGTTCTAAAACGAAACAAGTCATTATATACTCAAACAAGTAAGAATACCAAATCTTGACGCCTACCGCACTACATAGTTTCATCTATTCATGCTCAAGAGATAGGAAAACTTCACATACCTCTTTGGTCAATCCACTTGCTAAGCTCAACTACCGCAAGTAATATTTCAACCTATAATAATCATGATACGTTTGTTAACCTCTAATCTCAAAGTAGAACAATCTAATTTCAAGGCCACTAAATTCTATGGAAAATTGGGCAGCATTTCCCTTGTTTCTACTCACTTTGCCACCTTTCTCAAGGCCGAATTTATCATCAAAAACACCACATTTAAGGTTCAATCAATCCAACAATTCAAAGGGGATTACATACCCAAAATTCTGCCCATATGTTTACAACAATTCACTTAACAATTCTAAGGTAGTGTTTAGGCTACAACATGCTCATAATCTCTTCTTAACCCATTCTTCATATCCAAACCACATTTCTAGCATGCAATGACTCTAAGAGCATTATTTACTACCACAAGTCCTTTCTTCTTAACATGCAAAACTAAATCTAAAGGAAGAATCATTACCTTAAAGTTTTAGCCAAAACTTATTCCAAATATTTCTAGCTTCCTTGCCAAGAACACCACCACAACAATGCCACAAGCTAACTATAAGCTTCTTTTTTGGTTCTAAACTATTCAGATTTTTCTTGGGTTTTTAGAGAGAAGGAGGAGCTGATTTTTAGAGAGAGGAAGGTGTTTGAGAGATGACCAAGTCTACAAGACTTGGTCAATATAAGCCATGCAAGCAAAATCAGATGGGGGGGACACTTGTCACCCTCCCATAGCCTTTTTAAAAGAGAAATCAGACTTACCTAAGTTTTTCCGCCCAAAAATCCCGCCGCGGCCCTGCTTCCGGCGCCGCGGCGCCGCAACTCCTGCGGACCCTCGGATCTTCCGGCGCCGCGGCGCTGAAACTTCAGCGACCCTACAGTACTTTAGGCGCCGCGGCCCTGCCTCCGTGCATGCCGCCGCCTTGTCCGAAACACATTTCGTCCGATCACTACGAACTTGTAACTCTCATATCTTTCTACTCTGACGTCCTATCGAGGAACGGTTGGTTGCGTTGGAATCTAGACTCAACGAACTACGCCTTAGGCCTTTGAGCCACTTAGGAACTCTCAATATTCCGGGTCATAACCCGCCTTAAAGTTGACTAAAACCCGCCCGGAATAATCCGTCAACCTATCCTTTGAAAATTTTAAGTCTTACATTCTTTCGTACGCTCTCATACGTAGGGTCAGAACTACGGGGTATAACACTAGACTTCTATATTCTGCTTCAGCGGAGCTTCTTGAGATTGTGCTTTGCTTCTTAGATTTCCAGGATATGAGAGAGTCTTCAAACTTGACTAAATAACCTGTAATAGATTTTCTTGTATGTGGACATGAAGGCCAATCTGCATCACAATAACTAGTTAATGTCTCTTGTTTATTACTGGATAACAGCACTCATTGTCCTGACTTACCTTTTACATATCTTACTATTCTGATTGCAGCATTAAAATGCGACTTCTTTGGGTTTTGTAGGAACTGACTAAGTGTTTGCACACTATAAGCAATATCTGGTCTAGTAAGAGTAAGGTATAACAACTTACCAATTATCCTTTGATATGAGCTGATGTCATCTACTGGACCATCATCAGTGACTGTTTTCCCTTCATCTGGAACCTGTTTTTCTTTATATTCATCATATTCTTTTGTGGTAAGCTTCATATTAGAGTCAGTGGGTGTGTTAATAGGTTTGGCAGCAGCTAGTCCTAGTTCAGAGATGAGTTCTAAGGCATACTTTCTTTGATGCATAATGATCCCCTTGTTGGACCTAGCAAATTCTATTCCTAGAAAATACCTTAGCTCTCACAGGTCTTTCATCTTAAAAACATTATGCAGTGATTGCTTAGTCTCCTTTATGAGCCTAATATTATCCCCTATAATTAACATGTCATCCACATAAATAAGTATGACTATTATACCTTGATTATTTTGTTTTAGGAACAGAGAATGATCAAATTCAGACTGCCTAAACTGCATCTAAACTAAAGCCTATGTAAGCTTGAAGTTCCACTGTCTTGGTGCTTGCTTGAGCTCATACAAGGACTTAGTTAGTCTACACACATGTTTACTGCCCCCTGGCTACTGAAACCTTGTGGCAAAGTCATATAAATCTCATCAAATAAATCCCCTTGAAGGAAGGCATTATAAACATCCATTTGATGAATATACCATCCCCTGGAGGCAGCAATAGAAAAAATAGTTCTTATAGTTACCATCTTTACAACAGGGGAGAAGATCTCTTGATAATCTATTCATTCTTGTTGACTATAACCTTTTGCAACTAGTCTAGCTTTCAGTCTTTCTACTTCTCCAGTGTCTTTATATTTGATCCTGTAGATCCATTTACAGCCTATTGGTTGTTTTCCTTCTGGTAGAGTAACTATTTCCCAAGTGTGGTTTTCTTGTAAGGCATCTATTTCAGCTTTCATAGCATCTACCCACCTAGGATCTTTTGAGGCTTCCATGTAACCTTTAGGTTCAGTTAGTTCTGAAAAGGAGCTTAAAAAAGCTTGATATGTAGGTTTTATGTTATCATAAGATATGTAGTTAGCAATAGGGTAAAGTACATTATTGGCATTTGTTGTAACAAAGTCTTTAAGCCATATATGAGGTTGTTTGAGTATGCTAGATCTCATAATTCTGTCATTTGATTTTATAGCAGGTTGACTAAGAGATTGCACTTTATCAGAATCTTCTTCTACTAAACCATTCTCAGTGGGATTGCTGCCCTCAATAGGTTCCATGTTAGTGTTATCTGCACATCCTTCTTCTGATTTATCAGTACTATTCTGAGAGGTTTCTTGGGGTATACTTTGATTATCATTGTTACCTAGCAGATTCTGAAAGATAGGATTCTCAGACACATTTTATTTAAAAGGGTAAACTGTTTCTCTAAACTTAACATCTCTACTAACAATGAGGGTCCTAGATTGCAGATCATACAGAATGTATCCCTTTTGTGTTTCAGAGTATCCCATCAGAGCACACTTTTTAACCTTAGACTGAAGCTTATCAGTGACAGTTAGATCATTAGCAAAACATAGACATCCAATAGTTCTTATATGACTTATGGATGGTTTCTTGTGATAAAGACACTCATAGGGTGTAGTATGAGTAATACAAGAGGGTAGTATATTGATCAAATATACTGCAGCCTGTACACACATGCCCCAAAATTTTAAAGGAATATTAGTCTGCATTCTTATTGCCCTGGTAATTTCTAATATATGTCTGTGTTTTCTTTCAAAGAACACCATTCATTCAAGTGTATATACACAGCTTCTTTGGTGGATAATTCCTAAGTTCTGAAACATGGTGTTACAAGTATCATTAACAAATTCTGTCCCATTATCAGTTCTAATTATATTTACTATTTGATTAAACTGTGTAGATATATATTTAAGAAACTGATTAATTACCACAAATACCTCAGATTTAAGTCTGAGTAGGTATATCCAAGTCATTCTAGTGTGATCATCTACAATAGTGAGAAAAAATATCTTCCCATTATATGTTTCAACCTTATAGGGACCCCATATATCCATGTGAACAATGTCAAAAGCTTTATTACTGTAAGTAGTACTATTTGGGAAAAGGTAGTCTACACTGTTTTGCACAAGGGCACACATTACATGTTTTTATTGCCTTAGCTATTTCATCATTACTAGCACTGATCAGTTTACTAAGTACCTTACTAGAAGTATGGCCCAGCCTTCTGTGCCACATATTAATGTCTTCTTCTGCCACTGTTCTCTTTTGCTTAGCTTGTACATTTAAAACTGTCTTCCTTGAGTCCTATATATTTCTATCATGACTAACTAACATATAGAGCCCATCCTGGAGTCTACCAATCTCCTTCACCTCCCCACTGTAGAGATCCTGAAATAGATAGAAATCGGGGTAGAAGATAGCTGCACATTTCAGCTCTCTTGTTAGTTGAGAAACAGACAGTAAATTATATTTGAACTAAGGTAGAAAGAAAACATTTTCCAGTGTACTCCTGTTAGAGAGAGTACTAGTACCAGTGTGAGTAACTTGGGCTGATTGGCCATTTGGTAAGAACACCTTCTTTGGTGTGACTGAATCATTTCTTTCAGTAATTTTATCTAACATGTTTAGATCATATACCATATGATTTGTAGAACCTGTATCTATTATCCAATTTTTGATTATATTGAAAACATGTAAGGCTTTGAGTTCTGATATACCTGCTAAATTTGCAGATGATTGAATACCTTGAGAGTTCTGAGATGCTCCTGTCTGTATCTGGTTATTGTTTAGCAATTTTACTATCTGCTCATACTGGTTCTAAGAAAATTTTGGTGCTCCTTCAACTTGCCAGTTGGTTTTAGTGTCTTCAGATGAGGAATCTGGACCTCTGTTGTGAGCATTGTGAGCAGCAAATTCCTTCCTCTTTGACTTAAAACCAGGAGGATATCTAACTAGTCTATAGCAGAATTCCTTTGTGTGACCTCTCATCTTGCATTCTTCACAGAATAGACTGGTATTCCTTCTTGACCTCTGGTTTTCTGCTGTTCCAGTCTTAGAATACATAGTAGTAGGAGGATTCAACCTTTCATTGTGTCCACCACTGGTTGGACCAGCTCCAAGAAGGCATGCAGACTTAGCACTAATTCCTTTCTGATTTTCATCACTTACTATCATGGAGTAAGCTTTATTGACTGTTGGAAGAGGTGACATGAGCAGAATTTGACTCCTAGCCTGCATGTAACTTTCATTTAAGCCCATGAGGAATTGATAAAGTTTCTGTCTCTGCAGATAGTCTGTAAACTCTCTAGATGTAGGGCATGCACAATTTGGTGGTGGCACAATGGCTTGAAATTTCACCCATAGATTTTTTAGCTTAGTGTAATATTCTGCTACACTAGCATTACCTTGTGATAAGGTAGCAATTTCCCTATGTAGGTCATAGGTTCTTGATTCATCAACTTTGTCGAATCTTTCCTTTAAATCTTCTCATACCTCATATGTTGTTTCTGCATATAGAACTCCACACAGCAAGCTACTAGAAACAACATTCATTAGCCATGCCTGTACAACAGCATTGACTCTATCCCACTGATCCCACCATTCCACCCCATATTGATTCTTAGTACAGTTTCCATTTACAAAGCCTAGTTTATTTCTTCCAAGTAGAGCAATCTTCATAGACTTGCTCCAAACAGTATAGTTTTCAGAGCCCAGTAGTTGAAAGGATATTAAAGAAACTCCGCTGACATCCGAGGCTTGTAAGAATAGAGAATGGTTATGGTCAAGTATAGTGTTGGTTGAGGTGGTACCAACAGTTTCTCTAGGTATGGGTAAATAACCTCCATCTTTGGATGAACTACTTTCAATGAGTAGATCTGTTCCCATCTTTCAATTTGTTAGAACTAACTACCAATCACATCAATTTTATCAAGATCTAGACAAGATTATAGGGACCAAAACAATATCGGGGAGTTAAACTCCACAATAAACAGTAAAAAGAAATTCAAGATACCACAGGATACCTCAGGATGATTTACTCAGATCTTGTAATTACTTTAACCGATGCATGCACCAGTAGATAGGGATGATCGGCTCTGATACCATGTTGAGAAATCCAACATCACCATTAACGCAGTTGACATGCACAAGAAGATGATGTCGGTGATTTATCCTTTCAGGGTTTTCAAGTCTGAGTTTGTTAATATTGCAGAGATGATACAAGAACTAAGACTTGAAGGTAAGGAGACAGAGATTTACACAAGTCTTAATGAAGAACATTTATACGACTCCATTGATGAAGGGAGAATTACAGAAAAGAGAATGGTTACAGAAGAGAGAGTAGAAAGCTTAACCTAGAAGACAACATTTTGTCTTTCTTATTGTGTTTCGATAATGACTATGCACTGCCCTAATAAGGAAAAAAATTGGGCTGGCCTCTACATCGGGCTGGCCCTCTTAATGGGCTGGTAACATTTCAGTGGGCTATTGTTAATCTTTAACAGAAAGTGGATAGAGTTGTAGATGAAAATTAAAGAGGGTAATAAAGGAAAAGGTAAAATTCAAATTGAAATTAAAGGCAAAATTGATTCTGTCAGAATCAATTCCGGAGACCAGAATTGATTTTGGTCAGTCAAACATGTCAATTTTCTGATTTTCACGAAAGTAGGTATTCAAAATTGATTTTAAATACACAAAAACTAATCCAAACATGCACTAAATCTCCATAGCTTCTCACAATCGATATCAACTCTAACATTCCCATGCACCATTACTGAAAAATCAATATTTTTTCACTGAAATTTCTCACTAAAAAAATGTTCATTGGTTATTCTCATTGAATGTTGATGGAGAAAAACTTAACTAGTAGTGTTTTCAATTAGGAAATTCCTCAACGTTTTAATGCGAACATGTTTCCCATCGTGCATTTTTCCGGTGAAATGGTTTGATAAAAATGATGTATGAAAATCATGTGTTATATATAAATTTTCCACTGAATGACGGTAGAAAAAATCTTTTATTTTAATACCGCACGGTCAGAACCACACTAATTAGCTCAAAAGGTGAGAATTTTCAAACATTTTCATATAAAAAATCCAAATTCCCTTCACATGTACAACCGATGTGCATAAAGTAAGAAATTCATTTATAGGTTTTGAACTCGAGATCTAAATTAAAAATGAAAAGATCTTTTACATCACACCACCACTATCGATAGTAATCTTGTTCCTAGTTATCTTTCCCATTTTATTTGGGAAACACAAACATTGCTTTCCTTGCATACAAGTGTTATATTCACGCCACTCTACGCATATATATAGAAGTACAAATTTAGTCTTGTTCTTACACACATCGTCATTTCTTAATCAATTCTAATCAGCACACACATCAAATAAAACATCCAAATCTCATTTAAGTTCGTTATAGTAGTAAAGTGTGGAACGGATTCAAAAAGAGTGAAGTGAAAATTTCTATTGCAATCAATTGACAAAACATTATTACTGCTTCATTCGATTAGTGTCATGTATATATATATATACAACAACAACATACCCGGTGAAATCTCACAATGTGGGATCTAGAGATATAAGAGTGTACGCAGACCTTATCTCTACCTTGGTAGGTAGGGCGAATGTTTCTAAGAAATCCTCGGCTCAAGACAAAGCACAAGCCTAAGCAAAGTAAGACAAACAAAGTGAGTAAGTCATGACAGTGAATCCTGAAAGGGAAAGAGAAGCAAAAAGAAGCAATAAATAATGCAAGTAAAAAAGACAAACAAAATAAACATAGCATCATAAATCAAACGACAATGGACTATAAGACAATACTGTGCGTACTAGTATGATAGGCTAAGCGAGTCTACAATAATAATATTACAACTACCAGTTTGTAAGTGTAGGCATGACTATGCTGGACTACCTACTACCCTAATATGTGTCCTCAATAACGTCATATCTAAGGTCATGTCCTCAGTGATTTGCACTTGCGCCATGTCCCATCTAATCACCTCTCCCCAATACTTCTTCGGCCTACCTTTACCCCTCACGTACCCATCCATAGCCAACCTCTCACACTCCGCATTGAGGCATTTGTGTGTCTTCTCTGCACGTGCTCGAACCATCTCAACCTCGCTTCCCGCATCTTATCCTCCACCGAGGCCACTCACACTATGTCCTGAATATCATCATTTCTAATTCTATCTCTCCTTGTATGCCCACACATCCATCTTAACATCCTCATCTCCCCAACTTTTATCTTTTGGGTGTGTGAAGTCTTGACCGGCCAACACTCTGCCCCATACAACATAATCGATCTAACCACCACCCTATAGAACTTGCCTTTAAGTTTTGGTGGCATAATTTTATCGCACAAGACTCCAGATGCGTACCTCCATTTCATCCACCCTGCCCCAATACGATGTGTGACATTGTCATCAATCTTTTCATTCCCTTGGACAATATATCTGAGGTACTTGCAGATATATATATATATATTTGAACACCAATAAAATTTCTAGCTCTGCCATTGTCCCTATATAAATGAGATGAGAAGTTTACAACCGCATGATACTAAATGATATCTTTGATAAACATTTTCGTATTATTAAATTTCGTGATCAGTTAAATTAAGACACGTGTAATAAAACAAAGAGAGTATAAGAATTCGACACTTAAGATGATGGTGGAGCCGACAACCCTTAGCGAGGACGATAAATTTTAAGGAGGAGAATATGTGGCATCGACAAACACAAGAGAGACATTAGTTATATAGAGAAAATAAGTCTTAGATCATAGCAATACCCTTTAAAATTGTGCGGATCTATTAAAATTAAGAGGAAACATAAATTTAGAGAGAAGAATAATGAGAGAATTTTTTCTTGCTGTTGATTCATCATAATGGCCTCCTTATATAGATGTAAGTTCTTTATTTTCCTAGTCTAACAAGAAAATCATATTCTAATAACACTACCATAATTATAATTTACCAAAAATAAACTACTAGACTTAGAATAGGATTCTACCAAAACTAAACTATTAGACAACTTATTTGTCAAGTCCCACACGGACACAACTGGTCCGTGTTCTCTCAATCCCCCTTAAGTTAGACAACTTATTTGTCAAGTTCCACACTGACACAACTGGTCTGTGTTTGTGTTCTCTCAATCCCCCCCCCCCCCCCCTTAAGTTGGAGCATAGGGATCTCGAATGCCTAACTTGCCAAGTAATATTCATGTTATGATTTGTCCAAAGCCTTTATAAGCACATCGGCCAATTGCTCGTTGGTTGAAACATAAATCGAAAGTATTATACCAGATTAGAGTGTGTCCCAGACATAATGACATTCAACTTAAATATGTTTAGTTCATTCGTGGAATACAGGATTTTGTGCAATATACAACATCGCTTGACTATCACGGTACATTTTCACCAGAGAGTTATGTTAAATGTCCAAGCTATGCAGGATTCCCTTCAACTATTTTAATTCACAAACCATCATTGCCATTGAACGATATTCCACCTCTATTAACGAGCAACAGACAATATGTTGTTTCTTGGTTTTCCATGATACCGGTGAATTCCCAAGGAATATAAACCATTCAGTGAGTGATATTCGAGTTAACGGATATCCATCCCAATTCATATCACACCACCCATACAACTGGAGATTACAATATTGACTTAACATAATTCATAACCCAGGGTTCTTTTTCAAATATCTTACCACCTGGAAGGCGGCTCTCTAGTGCGCTTTCTTCGATTAGTGCATGAATTAGGATGAACATATACACAATAGGACAACTCTGATCGCATAAAACTGATTTATATCAATCTGTCGACCGCGCGGTAGCACCAACTATGAAAAATCCACCAATCCTACCAAACGTCGATATGGTTCCAGATCTTCAAAATTAGCCCATTTGACCAACACCAGATTATGATTCTGTTCCATGCGAGTTTTAATCAATTTTGCTCCTAATATCTCGGACTTAGAGATTATACCCAAAGCATACTTCCGTTGATAAATGAATAATTTGATTTGTCCACGCACAACTTCAATCCCTAGAAATTATTTCAGGGTAGGGCTGCACAAAAGTCGGTCCGTACCGATTTTTTTTCCTAATATATATTGAATTATATAATTCCTAATATATATAATTTATAATATATATTGAATTATATAATTCCTAATATATATAATTCCTAATTTTCTAAATTCCTAATATATAATATATATAATTTCGTAGGTTTTGGTCTTGCTTTTTTAAAATTGAATTTCCAATACTGAAATTGACATTCTCTGACACATTACCACGAAATTTTTACGTTGAAATCTATTGTACATCGCGAGATATTTAGATTTGAAAAGGGGAAAAACGTAACGATTTGGGGGAAAAGTGAAATTGAGGGGAAATATTGACGTTTTTGTCGAAATTGGCCGAATCAAACAGCTTTAGCAGTTTGTCCACCCCTGTATCGAAAAATACGCAAAATTAAAAAAAATGGTAAAACGGACGTCCGAGCGCAAAGTTATGACCATATAAAGTTTGATCAATTTACAACCTATATTTGATATGTCAATACGTTCGGGCTGGCGGGGGGGGGCAAATGCATTCGGTCCGAAAAACCGGACCGGATCAAAAATGACCTGGATCGGACCGGACCGAGAAATTAGATCCGGTCTTCGGTCCTAGTAATCTGGATTTTCGGTATTCGGTCCGGTTCGATCCGATCTGGTCCGGTTTTAACCTTTTGTGCACCCCTACTTCAGGGGACCCAAATCCTTCATGTCTCAAAGATAGTCTTTGACCCGTGCAATAGCACCATGGTCATTTCCGGAGATAATGAAGTCATCCACATAAACTAAGACGTTAAGTTGTATACTTATCTGGTGCATCATAAAGAGAGAATAATCGGAGTATGATGGTTTGAACTCATATTTCATCAAGACACTTGATAATTTTGTAAATCATCACCGTGGAGCTTGTCTCAACCCATACAAAGATTTTTGGAGTCGACATACTTGTCTCAGACAAGACACATGAAATCCCGACTTCTTCCACTAGTTCATCGTGCAAAAAGGCATTATGAACATCCATCTGATGCAGCTCCCATTTTTGAGTTGTCGCTACCGCTAAGAAGGTCTGAACGGTCACTACCTTTGCAACTGAAGTAAATGTTTCATTGTAGTTAATACCTTCCTCCTACTTATTACTGAAGATAACCAATCGAGTTTTATATCTTTTAATTATTCCATCTGAGTTATATTTGATCTTGTACATCCATCTACACCCGCGTGCTTTCTTATCCAGTGGTAACGTTTTCAATGTCCATAATTTATTATTCTCTAATGCTTAGATTTTGCATGGCTTTTCTCCAATATTTCTTTTTCATAGCCTCTGAGAAGGATTTTGGATCAATTCTTATGATAATTGCTACAATGAAGTTTTAGCGTTGCGAGAAAACTTATTAGAGGATATAGTGAGCTAAAGGATAAGGTGCACCTGAGAATTACTGAGGATCGGGCGAACTCATTGATGGACTTTCTTTCCGTAATGTTTCAATAACGTAATCACGTAATTGAACCGAGTCATGTTGTTGATGTTTACCTCAATCTAATTGTTCCTCTAGTGGTTTTTAATTGGCTCGGATACCTTTCGTCTATACTTCTTCCACGTTTTCGTTATTCAGACTTGCATTTGTCCAATCTACTTCTGGTTGATTTATAGGTTCGGTATCCGGTGTTCAAATTTCTTTGTTCGAGCTTTGTTCGCACCTACATTATCTGTATGTTCTTCTTCAAAAACGTATTGATTCCTTTCATCCTTTGTTTCTTTCGAGATCGATTCTATGTTGTCGACCAAGTAACTTATTTCCACGGTAAAATGAAACTTAATCTCGTAGAAGTCCACATCTATTGAGACTAAATATTCATAATTTTCTATGTCATATAGTCTCCAATATTTTTGTCAGTAGGGGTATCCCAAGAAGATACACCTACGACTTTGACTCTCGAACTTGTCTCTTATTCTTTCGTTTGTGTGTGAATAACATAGTGACCTTAGCACCCTTAATTGATCATAATGAGGTGCATCCGCGTATAAAATTTCATATTTAAAATCAAAGATGATGTTCTATTGATCAAGTATACCCGCAGTCAAAATGCATTTTCCCGAAATTTAATTGGAAGATGGCCTTGAAATCTCAACGTTTGTGTCACATTAAGAATGTGACGGTATTTTCTTTCAACTCTTCCATTCTTCTGAGGTGGCCATGTGAAAGATGTTTGAACAAAATTTCATGTTCGAAGAAGTAAGTCTTCATATACGTGAACTTAGTTTCGTTATCATTTCTAACTATCTCCACCCTTTTCCTAAATTGCCTTTCCACAAGAGCGAAGAAATTCTTCAAGGTTTGGGACACTTTTTTTTTATCAACTAAGAGAAAGATCCATAATAGTAAAAACATATAAAGCACCACAAGGGGAAGAGGTCCTATATGGTCCCCATAAATCACAATGGATTATCTCAAAAGTATCTGAAGCAACATTCTCACTTAAAAACACTTATCATTTGCTTTGCTCGTTGACATATATCATATTCTATATTCAATCTATCACCATTTTTCTTTAAGCCTAATGTCGTAATAGACTTTGTTATTTGTAATGAAGGATAACCCAACCATTTGTGCTAAAGATTGAACCAATAAATTGCCTTTACCTTCATAGCCTGTATTATGGGCACATTGTGAAAATAGTAAAGTCCACATTGACGCTGAACCTTTCCAATTAACTTCCTTGTAGTGGAGTTCAATATAGCACACATAATTTTATTAAATGTCACATCACAATCTAAATAATCAACTAGTTGTAACACAAAAATTAAATTGCATGTCAAATTCGAAACATAAAGAACATTTTTCAACCATATCCTGTCATTCAGTCTGGTTGTTCCTTCTTTATAGTCACCGAGCAACTTTCATCTGGAAGCCTAACCGGACACTCAGAAATGTCCCGCTGATTGCTCAGTTTCTCCAGATTATTTTTCACATGATTGGTAGCTCCGAAGTCAATAATTTAGGATGAGTTTTAGGTCTTACCATTCGGATTTATTCGTTGTGAATCACCGTTTTTCGGAACTCTTCACTCAAATTGTGAGGTCATATCCCCCCCGTGTTCATATGTTCTATCTCTGCATGTGTATCCTTCACAACAACAACGTTAGCCCCGTAGTTGCCTCTTTCGCGATTAGATCTCGGGCCTCTCCTCTACTGTTGTTGTTGTCCTCATCTTCTTCCTCCGGATTTTCCGTCTCCTTTTTTTATTTTTTGGACACCATTTCGGATACCCAATGAGTTGAAAACATTCTTTCACAACGTGTCCGAATCTCTTAAAATGTGAGAATAATGCACCATCGTTCTTCCTTCACCTTGATCACGATAAGAATTTCTCCATTATATGGCAAAGACCACGGCTTCACTCCGTTCTTCCCTTATTCGTGTGAGTCTTCTCACACACTCTTCTTACACTAGCTTCGAATAGACTTTGTTTAGTGATTGCAATGGTTTCTGAGTCAGTATGTTTGATCTCACCATTCCATACATTGCCTCATCCAATCTCATGAAGAACAGATGCATTTTTTCTTCTCCTCTTTTGATTTTCAAGATCATCCCCAGATTGCACATGCCCTTTTCGCACTTGCAAGTCAGAATCTGTTCGTGGTTTGTCAATTCTTCCCACAACTTAATTAGTTATCTATAGTAATCCACTATGGTCCTTTTTCTTGCACTCGGCAAGTTTCGCCTTCAGTTGTTGCATCTGAGGGTCGTTGATAACAGCGAACCGCTCCCGGATGCTCGTCCATATTCTTCCGCTTCTTCTTTATGCGAAATCGTTGAGCGAAGCGTTGGTTCGATGGTGTTGCGAATCCATGACACCAACAAAGAGTTTATAGTCCATCAATTTTCTAAGTCCAGCGACTCTTCATCCGGCTTCTTGATTGTACCATCAACGAAACTTTCTTCCTTGCTCTTAGGGTCGTCCTCATGGATCTAGCCAATTTTTCGTAATTCTCCCCCTTCAATTGGACTTGTGTCACCACAATTTCATGATTATCGTTTGACGTAATGTCATAAGGGGAAGAAAGACTTTGGTTTTCTTCACCAGCGATTTCTTTATTTTTATCGTTGGTTTCTCCGTCATCCGCCATTATTTAGGATTTTGGTGTTCTTTTAATAAGATTCTGATACCATGTTAAAATCAAGAGTGAACGGAAACTTAGAGAGAATAAGAATAATGAGAGTATTGTTTATTGTTTTTCATTCATCACAATAACCTCCTTATATAAAGGTAAAGGAAGAAAACCATATTTTTAATAAAATTATCATAATTACAATTTACCAAAAATAAACTATTAAACTTACAATAAAATTCTACAAAAATAAACTATTAGACAACTTAATAATCTAAATTTTGAAGGAACAATATTACTAAGGATGAACTATTACATTCTCCCCATGTAATGACACTTTTTGAAACATTTGCTGAAATTGCTAATAAATCATTTTTTTTGTTAGAGGTGCTTGTATTTAGTCACTGAATCCAAGTCAATTTTTTTTCCAATATGCATCTACCAAAAAACCAACCGTACTGTACTTTACCCCTGATATATTCTGATCAATAAGCTGCAATTTCCTGTCATGTCTAGGTTGTTTGTATACACTCATGCAGGTATTAACGAGATGCAATTTCCACCTAATTTATTATTAATATACAGTAATATATAAAAAGTTAAATTACATGCACTGATAGTTAACAATAAAGATACATAATGCAAATAATTCTATTTTATAATGTTAATTAATAACTTAAATAAGTAACAAGTAACCTATTATAACAAATTAATATATGTTGATGATCAAAGAAATTGATTACATTATCAAAGCATAAAACATGTACAAAATGTATATCCAATCAGTCACTTAAAAGTTAAAACCTTACCTTTCTTTAATTTATATATTTATAATTAAAGAATATGACAAGCTTGGTTGGCAATTAAATAACTTTTAAAAAATGTGATCGCATCTTCTGCTTGGAAAATACGTAATGATTATTATCACAACATATGAGTATTTTATGTAATATTATATGATCAAGCTTGAAGAATATATACAAGCAATAAAAAGAAATATCACCAAAAACAATAAAAATAATTCGACTGGAAAGTACAGTCGATGCTAATTGGACTGCCTGTTCACCTGGTGTAATGATTAAAGAAGAGTGTTTAAGGATATGTGGGCGAGAAATTTCGCATTTAGCCTCAAAAGAAGAGTATTTAATGATAACCAAACATGGTCTTGTTGCATAGGGGGGCCCTTAAATTTTGATTATGAGCACTTTTAACTGTTATTAGAAAAATGATTTATTTTTTTGGTGAAAATTAGAAAAATGATTTGAACTACTGAAACTAGTACTCCAATATATTAAAACTTCACTAAACTCCATAATAAATTTTGTTATATTTAATTAAAATTGCTAATATCAACAACTTTGTACAATGTTTTAAGTTATTTTAAAGAGAAATGAAAAGTTGGAGTATACTTTAAATTGATTGAACCTCTAAACTATTCATATTGAAAATAGGAGTAGCCTGTGCCGTGATATACAAAACTTGTATATCACGGTTGGTGTATATTAGATAACATATGTTTTGTATTAAATTAGAATTAGCACTTACCATAATTGTATAATTATTGTACAAGTAGAATAAGGTTTTGGGAGTAGAATAAGATATGATTTTCCTATTATGGAAATTGCAAATTGTATATATATACTCTTTCATTAATGAATATAATCAAGGGATTATTTCTTTCACGGTATCAAAAGTCTAGGTCTCACAAAAACCTTCTGCTATTTGTTCTCTTCTGAGCTACCCCGATTTCCGAGAATCTCCCTCGATTTCCGAGCCGTCTTCTTCCTATTATCTTCCCAAATTTTCTTCCAAACCCCTAAATTCACCTATCGTTCTTTTGTTATGTCTACGTCAAAGAACATGTTTCATCCTGCCCTTATAGTTTCTAACATCAAGAATCACATCCATATTGTTCTTGAGATGGAAAACGTCAAATATGCGACGTGGGCAGAATTGTTCAAGATTCATGCACGCTCCCATCAAGTACTACATCACATCATCCCCTCAGTCACCGGTATGAAGAATGTGTATGCCCTTGAGGATGAATCGGTGTTATAGACAACCCTTGATGATTATTGAGCCCAACGCTACGGCGATGAAAACTTGGAATAAGGTGCATAATATTTTTCAAGAAAATAAAAAATTCCGTGTCGTCACTCTTGAGCAGGAATTTTCTCATGTTAACATAGAGGATTTTTCGAATGTCTCGGCCTATTGTAAATGTCACGACTGACTTCGCCCGCGATCGATGCTCTACTGGGCACTTTACGGTATACATCAGAGATAATCAGCGGAACATACATAAACTCAACAAGAAATAAATAACAGGTTAGCCAATAAGGCTACCTCCCTGGATATATACATACGTAAAACCAAAAGCAGTTACCTCTTTTTTTTTTTACAAACCGACCCACAAGATATGACTACAAACCTCTAAGAGTTTTAACATAACAATCGTGGATTTTGACAGTGGCTCGCCATACCCCGAATGTACATAAAACTACAACCTCGTGGAATCGTACTAATGCATAAAGCCTCCGAGAAATAGAGCTTTCAAGAATCGAGCGGTGATCCTAAGAGCGAGGATCGCCAGCTACGTACCTCAACGTGCGGCATGAACGCAGCCTCGGCGAGGTCAAGACGAAATATGTACCAAGTATGTGAAATCAAAATATCAGAATGAAATCATAATGCATATAAAATCGAGACATGTATGATAACCAAAATAATAAGACACGCGCCTTGCCGAGTGAAAGTAATGAAAGTCGCTTTACCTTGTATGCACTATTTCAACACCGAACAATAGTCACACTGTACATGGACACAAGCCCTCAAATATCATCACACCCGGTAGCGGTCTCAAGCCCACAAATATCAAAGCGTGCCCGGAATCCCCATCATCGCCGATACCGTAAGTGTAAATTATAACTACGTGACGCGCTCGTGGCATCCCACCTCACCGCCGCATACATATACAATATACATATATATCTCCCGCGTGGAATCCCCTCATCATCGCTGATACCGTAGGTGTAAAATATAACGATGTGATGCGCTGTGGCATCCTACTCACCGCCGACGATACATATACAATATACATATATATCTCCCGCGTGGAATCTCATCATCGCTGACACCGTAGTGTAAAATATAACCGTGACGCTCGTGAATCCTACCTCAATGTCGCAGACATATATATATATATATATATATATATATATATATATATATATATATATATCATGCCCGTGGAATCCTCATCTCGCATACGACTTCACGTGAGCTAGTCCATGCCCGTGGAATCCCTCATCTCGGTACATGTCTTCACGAGAGCTAATCCACGAGTAATAATCGTATATAACATGCCCGTGGAATCCTCATCTCGTACATGTCTTCACGGAGAGCTAATCCATGGAGTAATAATCGTATATAACATGCCCGTGGAATCCTCATCTCGATACATGTCTTCACGGAGAGCTAATCCACGGAGTAATATTCGTATATAACATGCCCGTGGAATCCTCATCTCGGTACATGTCTTCACGAGAGCTAATCCACGGAGTAATAATCGTATAACACGGTCGCATGCCCTAATCCTCATCGTATAAGCATGGCCACGGGTAATAATCGTATCCGAATTTAACTCGCATCACGGTCGCGTGCCCTAATCCTCATCGATAAAGATGTCCAAGGATCAATCACAATGGAAGCGCACTGCGGAATCCTCCGTCACCGCTTCGACGTCAAAGTAAATTCATTAACGAGACACCATTCTCCAACCGAGAGTCACTAGCAGTAAAAATATAATATTTGCACTCAAAGGCTATCACAAGCAAGCATAGGCAAGTTCATAAAATCTTTAGACTTTCATTATTATACAAAGATGAATCTCATTTTATAAACTCAAGGCACTTTCGTATTACTTAAAATCCGGGAATTTAACCCAAAGTACTACGTACTTCCATTCTTTTCAAAAGACTCATTTTCATATAAAACCCAAGATACTAACACCCGTAGTATCAAGACATGTCTACATTTCAAACAAGTCACTACATTTTTAGAAATACATTTCTAGGCTTCTAAATCAAGTGACTCTTACTTTAACACTTCAAGCAATTGATGCCTTTAAATCAAATTGTCCTTCCTTATTTCAAGTCATTTCTTTGTTTACATTACTAGAGAAAACCATCATTTTAACCTTCCATAAAGTTGTTATAACCAACTTCCCATAAAGCCGTTATACTAACTTTATGCTTTATAAGCTAAGACATCTTTAACCTTTCATAAAGCCGTCATAACTAACTTTCCATAAAGCCGTTATAACTCTTTATGTCTTAGACAAATTCATTCTTTTTATGACCAAGAGACTTATACTTTCAAATCCAGTTACACAACTTTCAAAATATTTCAAGTCTCTTAACTTTAGAAATCAAGTTTCTTAACTTAGAAATCAAGTTTCTTAACTTAGAAGTCAAGCAACTTATCTTTAGAATAGTTCAAGAATCAATACTTTCCAAATCAAGTATTCTATACTTTTTCAAGTCAGGAAACCCTTGTTTACCTTATTAGAATAAACCATTCTTTTAACCTTTCTTTAAAAACAAGTGAGTTAATTCTCTAACTTAACCAACTTAGACATTCTTAAAACAAGTCAAGTATATCAAATGAACTAACTTCATTTAAATCTCGTACGTCTACCGTACTATACATTTATAACTACTCATGCTCAAGAGATAAGAAAGTTTCCACATACCTCTTCGGTTCAATCCACTTGCTAAGTCCAATATGCCATACGTAGTATGTCGACCTATAATGACCATAATACGTCTATTAACTTCTAGCTTAAACGTAGAATATTCTAATTGTAAAGTCCCTTATTCTACGGAAAATCGACAAAGACTTCCTTTGTTTCTACGCATTTTCCACCTTTCCAAGGCCCGTATTCATCAACCAAAACGCCACATTTAAGGCTCAACCAAACAGTAAATCAAAGGGATTACACGCCTTAACAGACGTAAAATTCTGCCCCACAATTAATATCCAAACAAATTAACATTTCAATGCCAAATGGCTACAATGCAACAACAATGTAAAGTCTTTTCCAATTCCTTTTTTCCATCCAAGTTGTTTAGTCTAACATGTTATATAGCCACAATCGATTATAACAACCACAATCTTCAATTAGATAACATGCGACGATTATAACTATCGACCAATTTGTATTTCAATTTCAAATGGCTAACAAGGTCATTTCAGATTTAGGCTTCTAAAATCCATAACACTTATTAATCTCCAATACATATATCTCATGCTTGTTAAAATGTATAACTACAACAATAAGAAATCTTCAATCACTTAAGAGGACAAAGTGATTACCTTGATAAGCCCAAAATAGTCCAACAATCTCGCCCATTTTAGCCCTCTTTCTGAAATTCTTCTTCCCGCTAAAATCATATCTACGAACCCCTTACAAGCTCGCCCACATATTTCCTTCTTGTTGTCTTTCCAAAAAACTCATTTAGGCTTAGGGTTTTAACCATTTGAGAGAGAAGGGAAGAGAAGAGCAATTTTGGGTGAAGTCTTGGAAATGATTCTAATCTAGCAAGACTTGGTCATATATAGCCTTTATCTTGTTATATGTTGGGAGGACACTTGTCGCCTCCCATAGGTTCTTTACATACATATCTTCTAATTTTTCCCCATTTCCGCAAAAAATCCTGCCTCGGCGCCCTGCTCGGTCAGCCAGCGGCCGCTGCAACTGTGGTTTCCGCGCCATGGTTCGCAGCTGGGCCGCGCGCCTGACCCTGTCTCTTCTGTCATCTGATCTTGTAACGTCCATAACTTTCTACTCCAATGTCCTATCGACGAGCGGTTTATTGCGTTGGAAACTAGACTCAATGCACTTCATATTAGGCTTTTGAAATACCTAAAAACTCTCAATATACTAGGAGATATACTGCTCCAAAGTTGACTGAAAATCTGTCTAAAAAATATTCTGCCAACAACTTTTTTTTTCTTTTTTCCAAATTCGAATCTTATTGTCTTTCGTACGTTCTCATCTCATCCTCTTGGAATTACGGGGCGTAACAATCTTCCCCCCTTAGAAATATTCGTCCCCGAATGTTCCTTCGGAGTCAATCTAATAGTTAGCGACATAGTTTCCTTTTACAACCCCTTCATACCAATTTTTCCACAACACAATACTTTTCTCACAGTTATCTAAAACTGTAACATATGGCATAACGACACTGAAGATCTTACCAGTCTCACATCCATCGCTTAATAACATGGGTACACATAACCCCATAATACGTAAAACCATCCTTTTACATGGGGGAGAGAGCTTATCTCCCTTTCATAATCTTGATCATTAAGTGCCACCTTATAATTGTATAGATTTTTAAGACCTATCCATGATATCTTCTGTTCTCCTCAGGAAGCACTCGTACTTATTTTATTTTTGCCTTGCGCATTTTCCTAGAATCATTCGGGAAGTCGTGGCCCTGACCGCCACACTAACAACTCTAAGCACCTCAAGGGAACTTAACATAAAATCCTTCAATAATCGTATGTTCTTATCTCTGTCTCTTAACGTTTAAATTCAAATCAATCCCTTTAATGAAACAAGTCACATAGACTCCTCAATTTATCATGTCCAAGAAGGAAGGAATAACTTACATATACTAACACTTCCATTTCAATCGATAACCGGCTCACCGGGAAACTGGAATCGAACCAACCTCTCTCTACAGTCAATATTGGCATACTAGAAGTCAACTAGTCCATACCCATAATGGCCTCAAAGTCCGTCGTATCCAGCTCTACTAGGTCTGCTAGGATCTGACGACTGTATCATCACCGGGCAATTTCATATACCTTCTCATCTACCACCAAATCTCTCACGGTGTAGCTTTTTTGAAAGGTTCTTATGGATTCAGGCTCTATTCTTTTACACTTGGTTGCTCTATTTCTTACTGGTGGTACTCTTTCCGTACTTTCCAACTTATTCTAACATACGTACATAACCTTCATACTAATTCTGGCCTCCAATCTTAGGAGTTACTAAATCGAACAATATAAGGCCATTTCCGGCTCTCACGACCTGGTTCCGATGGAACGCGTCCACGAACCCGTAAAACAATTTACTAGACTTGGGCCTTGCACACTCGTGACTCGCCACGAATGACTACTACCAACTGATCCCACCCCATAAACGAGTACACTAACTTCTCATAATACCATAATCGTGTTGTCTTGATCACAACAACCATTACTTACCCCACACGGATCTCATCCGTACTATCATCGTAAGCATACCACGTAGCTTAATTTACAAACACAGTCTTCCATTAAGTCTCTTAACATGATTTCTTAAAGGTTCAATACCTTCTCAGACAATTCGCCTCCTAATTATCTCAAATTAGTACGTAAAACCTTGATGAGAATTCATTAAATTGTTTCATACCTTCCCGGTATCTATTTAGTCCTTACCAATCCTTGGTAATCCAAAATCATTCTAGGCAACACGCGTCTGACCCTCATACATAAAACTGTATAGTTGTATGTCACTATACCAACAATACAACAATTATACCAACCTGGATACGCAATCCACATAATCCTTCCTGGGTCACTGCTGCATTTCTCATAGCTGCAATCAACATAACTCGTTAGGGAGAGACAACCCTAACAACATAGCTCTATCGCACGATCTCAGAGTGAGAAGAATGGAAATCAATTCTAAATGTCCTATAGCCTCCTGATTATACATGTGGTGCACAACACACCGATAATCAAGAATCCACTAGACACGGTATGTAGACACTTTCCGAGGACTAACTGCTCTGATATCACTTTTGTCACGACTACCCTGCCCGCAATCGTGCTCTACCCGCACCTCATGTATACATCAGAGATAATCAGCGGAACATACATAAACTCAACAAGAAATAAATAACAGGTTAGCCGATAAGGCTACCTCCCTAGATATATACATACGTAAAACCAAAAGCAGTTACCTCCCTTTTTTTTTACAAACCGACCCACAAGATATGACTACAGACCTCTAAGAATTTTAACATAACAACTGTGACGGGACAGGGCCCCGCCATACCCCTGAATGTACATAAAACTACAACCTCAGGGAACTGTACCAATGCATAAAGCCTCCGAGAAATAGAGTTTTCAAGAATCGAGCGGTGATCCTAAGAGCGAGGATCGCAAGTTATGTACCTCAACTCGCGCAGATGAACGCAGCCTCAAGGAGGTCAAGACAAAATATGTACCAAGTATATGAAATCAAAATATCAGAATGAAATCATACACTATATAAAGTCGAGACATGTATGATAACCAAAATAATACGATACGGTGCCTTCCAAGTGAAAGTCAATTTTTCCTTGCATGCACTATTTCAACACCAACAATAGTCACTGTGGCTATGGACACAAGCCTCAAATATCATCACACACCCGATGCGGTCTCAAGCCCACAAATATCAAAGCGCCCGTGGAATCCTCATACCGCACAACCGTAAGTGTAAATTATAACTATGTGACGCGACTGCGGCATCTCACTCACCGCTTACATACATATATAATATACATATATATCTCTCGCCTGGAATCCACCATCACCGCATACCGTAGGTGTAAAATATAACCACGTGACGCGCCCGTGACATCCTACTCACCGCTTGCGCATACATATACAATATACATATATATCTCGCCCGTGGAATCCCCATCATCGCCGATACCATAGAGTAAAATATAACTACGTGACGCGCCTGGCATCCTACTCACTGTCACACATATACAATATATATATATATATATATATATATATATATATATATATATATATATATATATATATATATCTCATGCCCGTGGAATCCTCATCTCTGTACATGACTTCATGGGGAGCTAGTCCATGGAGTAATAATCGTATATAACATGCCCGTGGAATCCCTCATCTCGGGTACATGTCTTCATGGAGAGCTAATCCATGGAGTAATAATCGTATATAACATGCCCGTGGAATCTCTCATCTTGGGTACATGTCTTTATGGAGATTTAATCCATGGAGTAATAATCGTATATAACATGCCCGTGGAATCCCTCATCTCGGGTACATGTCTTCATGGAGAGCTAATCCACGAGTAATAATCGTATATAACACGCCCGTGGAATCCTCATCTCGTACATGTCTTCACGAGAGCTAATCCATGGAGTAATAATCGTAATACGGTCGCACGCCTAATCCTCATCGTATAAGCATGGCCATGGGGTAATAATCGTATCCGGGAATTTAACCCGCATCCTGGTCGCATGCCCCGGAATCCCTCATCGTATAAGCATGTCCAAGGATCAATCACAATGGAAGTGTACCCGTGGAATCCTCCGTCACCGCTTCAGACGCCCAAGTAAATTCATTAACGAGACACCACCCTCAAACTGAGAGTCACGGCAGCGTAAAAATATAATACTTGCACTCAAAGGCTATCACAAGCAAGCATAGGCAAGTTCATAAAATCTTTAGACTTTCATTATCATTCAAAGATGAATCTCATTTTATAAACTCAAGACACTTTCGTATTACTTAAAAATCCGGGAATTTAACCCAAAGTACTACGTACTTCCATTCTTTTCAAAAGACTCATTTTCATATAAACCCCAAGATACTAACACCCGTAGTATCAAGGCATGTCTACATTTCAAACAAGTCACTACATTTTTAGAAATACATTTCTAGGCTTCTAAATCAAGTGACCCTTACTTTAACACTTCAAGCAATTGATGCCTTTAAATCAAATTGTCCTTCCTTATTTCAAGTCATTTCTTTGTTTACATTACTAGAGAAAACCATCCTTTTAACCTTCCATAAAGTTGTTATAACCAACTTCCCATAAAGCCGTTATACTAATTTTATGCTTTATAAGCTAAGACATCTTTAATCTTTCATAAAGCCGTCATAACTAACTTTCCATAAAGTCGTTATAACTCTTTATGTCTTAGACAAATTCATTCTTTTTATGACCAAGAGACTTATACTTTCAAATCCAATTACACAACTTTCAAAATATTTCAAGTCTCTTAACTTTAGAAATCAAGTTTCTTAACTTAGAAATCAAGTTTCTTAACTTAGAAGTCAAGCCCCTTATCTTTAGAATAGTTCAAGAATCAATACTTTCCAAATCAAGTATTCTATACTTTTTCAAGTCAGGAAATCCTTGTTTACCTTATTAGAATAAACCATTCTTTTAACCTTTCTTTAAAAACAAGTGAGTTAATTCTCTAACTCAACCAAATTAGACATTCTTAAAACAAGTCAAGTATATCAAATGAACTAACTTCATTTAAATCTCGTACGTCTACCGTACTATACATTTATAACTACTCATGCTCAAGAGATAAGAAAGTTTCCACATACCTCTTCGGTTCAATCCACTTGCTAAGTCCAATATGCCATACGTAGTATGTTGGCCTATAATGAACATAATACGTCTATTAGCTTCTAGCTTCAACGTAGAATATTCTAATTGTAAAGTCCCTTATTCTACGGAAAATTGGACAACACTTCCTTTGTTTCTACGTACTTTTCCACCTTTTCCAAGGCACGTATTCATCAATCAAAACGCCACATTTAAGGCTCAACCAAACAGGTAACCAAAGGGGATTACACGCCTTAACAGGACGTGTAAAATTCTGCCCCACAATTAATATCCAAACAGTCCAACATTTCAATGTCAAATGGCTACTATGCAACAACAATGTAAAGTCTTTTCCAATTCTTTTAATCCATCCAAGTTGTTTAGTCTAACATGTTATATAGCCACAATCGATTATAACAACTACAATCTTCAATTAGATAACATGCGACGATTCTAACTATCGACCAACTTGTATTTCAATTTCAAATGGCTAACAAGGTCATTTCGGATTTAGGCTTCTAATATCCATAACACTTATTAATCTTCTATACATATATCTCATGCTTGTTAAAATGTATAACTACAACAATAAGAAATCTTCAATCACTTAAGAGGACAAAGTGGTTACCTTGATAAGCCCAAAATAGTCCAACAATCTCGCCCACTTTAGCCCTCTTTCCGAAATTCTTCTTCCCGCTAAAATCATCTCTACGAACCCCTTACAAGCTCGCCCACATATTTCCTTCTTGTTGTCTTTCCAAATATCTCATTTAGGCTTAGGGTTTTAACCATTTGAGAGAGAAGGGAAGAGAAGAGCAATTTTGGGTGAAGTCTTGGAAATGATTCTAATCTAGCAAGGCTTGGTCATATATAGCCTTTATCTTGTTATACAAGTTGGGAGGGACACTTGTCGCCCTCCCATAGGTTCTTTACATAAATATCTTCTAATTTTTCCCCATTTCCGCAACAAATACCGCCTCGGCGCCGCGGCGCTGCAACTTCAGACAATTTCAGGGTTTCCGGCGCCATGGCCCTGCAGCCGGCGCCGCGGCGTCTGACCCTGTCTCTTCTGTCTTCTGATCTTGTAAAGTCCATAACTTTCTACTCTAATGTCCTATCGACGAGCGGTTTGTTGCGTTGGAAACTAGACTCAATGAACTTCATATTAGGCTTTTGAAACACCTAAAAACTCCCAATATACTAGGAAATATACTGCTCCAAATTTGACTAAAAATTTGTCTAAAAAATATTCTGCCAACAACTTTTTTTTTCTTTTTTCCAAATTTGAATCTTATTTCCTTTCGTACGTTCTCATCTCATCCTCTTGGAATTACGGGGCGTAACAGTAAACAACTGAAAGAATTGGCGGACCAACTACGCAATGTTGGTGCACCGGTTACCAATGATCGTCTTCTTATTCAAATGGTTGCAGGCCTCTCTGAGGCCTATAAAGGTGTTGGAACACTTCTTCGGCAAAGTGCTCCTTTGCCGCATTTATATTCGGCCCGTTCCATGCTCACATTAGAAGAAGTCGGTCTTGCTAAAAAGGTGGCTACTGGCACACAGTACTTCGTCATGATAACTACATTCGCAGACCCATATTCATTCTCAAATAATTCAGGACAAAATCATACTCACGGTGGCGGTAAAAAGAGTCACAAACAGAAAAATAATAGACAAAATTGTTGCGGCAATCGTGGTGGTACCGATGGCGGTGGAGGACCTCAGAACAGTAACTATGATGGCCCTCGGGGCAGTGGGTCACAGGCCTCCTGGTCCCAGTAGTGGGCCCGTGGAAGTGGGGCTGGGCTGGTGGCCCTTGGCCCAACAACCTCTATTTTCACCACCACTTTCCATGACTGGGCCTGGGCCTCACCACGCCTCCACCAATTTTCTCGCTCTCCTACTCCATTCCACATAAACAGTAGTCAGCCAACCCAATTTACAATGACTTGGGCCCAGTATTAGCCATAGTTCCGGTCCAATTTTTCTGCTCCAGCTCCAGTCCACATAAACAATAGTGGGCCGAGTCAACATGCAGGCCTGCTTGGGCCTCGACCCCAGCAAAATTTCCATGCTACCGGCCCAAATCCAATTTCCACACCGACAGATATTGAGGCCGTCATGCACACACTTGGATTGAATCTCCCAGACGCAAATTGGTATATGGACACCGGAGCCACTTCTCATATGACATCCGGCCAAGGTACTCTCTAGTCTTATTCCAATTTGAGCAACAATCGTGGTATAATTGTTGGTAATGGCAACTCAATTCCAATTCGTGGTTACGGTCATAAAACTTTGTCTCCCACCATCCACCTTTTGTCTTAAAAAATGCCCTTCATTCCCCTAACGTAATTAAAAATTTGGTGTATGTCCGTAAATTCACCACTGATAACTGGGTGTCTGTTGATTTTGATCCTTTTGGGTTTTTTGTAAAGGATTTCAATATGGGGATACCTCTCATGGGGTATGATAGTAAGGAAGATCTTTATCATATCATGCCCACATCCAGTCTCTCGAGTCAAGCATTGACATTTACTTTAGCGGCTCTCGCTCCTTCCTTATGGCATGCACGTTTGAGTCACCCTGGGACCTGGGTTATCTATTGTTTCTTCCTTACATAAAAACAACTATATTTCTTGTAAGGGTACGCGTAGTACTCTAATTTGTCAATCTTATCCTCTAGGAAAACTTGTTAGATTACCGTTTGTAGACTCTACTTCTCATACTTTAATGTCATTTGATATTATTCATAACGATTTATGGACATTTCTTAGTTCTTTGGGCCATCGTTATTATGTTCTCTTTTTGGATGATTATTCTAATTTTTATGGACTTTTCCGTTAGCGAAAAAATCTCAAGTGTTTTTCATTTTTTTAAATTTAGAGCATTCATCTGTACCCAGTTCGAACAGGAAATCACAAATATTCAATGTGATAATGGCAAAGAATATGTTAATAGATTGTTTCGGGATTTTTGTGATACTAATGAAATAAACTTTTGTTTCTCTTGTCCTCATACGTCCTCACAAAATGGAAAAGCCAAACGAAAAATTTGTATCATTAATAATATTGTCTGAACTTTAATGGTCCATGCTTCCGTACCCCTTCCTTTTGGCATCACGTTCTACAAATGACTACTTATCTTCTTAACATACTTCCTACCAAAGGTTTGGCATATTCATCCCCTCTTCGATTCTTATATAATAAGACTCATACGTATTCTCATCTTAGGGTCTTTGGGTGCTTGTGTTACCCACTTTTTTCGTCAAACACAATTAACAAACTTCAGGCCTGTTCTACCTCTTGTGTGTTTTTGGGTTATCCGTCTAATCACCGTGGTTACAAATAATTATCATCTAATAAAATCATTATTAGTCACCATGTTATTTTTTATGAAACTCAATTTCTGTTTGCTAAAGTGAGTAGTCATGTGCCTAGTTCGTATAAATTTTTGGATGAAGTTGTCTTCCCATATATTATCCACCATTTATCGGACTTGTCCCGCACCCAAAATCAGCTAGCGGGCCCACTGCCGGTTGGACCCACTGCTCCGACACATCCCACTATTTCCAAGTTGTTTTCGCCCAATTTTGGTTGTTGGCCTGCTTTCCACCCCAATACCAAACTATTCCTCGCTAGCCTTACATCAACTATTGTTTCTGATGTTGGGCCAGCTGGCCCACTGTCTGTTGGACAGTCCGTCACCTAGTCCAGTTTTTTTCAAAATCCACAAAATTTTCCCTGAGTCATAAACCTGTTACTCGTAGTCATCGGAGTATTTTTAAATCAAAAAATACTTTAATCTCAATTCTAATACCCTTAAATCACCCCTACCTCGTAACCCAATTTCAGCTTTAAATGACCCGAATTGGAAAATTGCTATGATTGATGAATTTAATGCTCTTATTGATAATAAGACATGAGAGTTGATACCCCGTCCTTATGGTATTAATATTATTCGATCTATGTGGATTTTTCGTCATAAGGATAATTCTGATGGTTCTTTTGCGAGGCATAAGGCTCGTCTTGTAGGTGATGCTAAGACTCAACAGGTTGACGTGGATTGTGGTGAGACATTAGTCTGGTGGTCAAACCGGCTACCATTCGTACTATTCTCAATTTGACTCTTTCGAAAGCTTGGCTCATTTATCAGTTAGATGTGAAAAATGTTTTCTTACATGGTAATCTTAAGGAGACTGTTTACATACATCAACCCTTGGATTTTTGAGACCCCAAATATCCTCATCATGTCTATTTATTAAAGAAGTCCTTGTATGGGCTTAAGCAGACTCCATGGGCTTGGTATAAGAGATTTGCAGACTATATTTCCTCTGTTGAGTTTCACACAACTGGTCTTATAATTCATTATTCATATATCGTCGTGGTACTTCCCGGGCTTATATACTCTTATATGTGGATGATATTTTCTTGATTGCTTCTTCTAATACTTTGCGCAAGTCTATCATGACAATGCTCAGTTCTGAGTTTGATATGAAAGACTTGGGCCCTTGAGTTACTTTTTGGGGATTGTTGTCACTCGTCATGCAGGTGGGTTATTCTTGTCACAATGAAAGTATGCAGTTGAGATCATTGAGCGAGCTAGTATGTCCTCGTGTAAGTATACTTCCACTCCAGTTGATACTAAACCCAAGTTGGGTGCTGCGGCTGGCTTACCTTACGATGATCCGATCCACTATCGCAGTCTCGCAGGGGCTTTACAGTATCTTACTTTTACGAAACCAAATATTACGTATGTCGTACAACATGTGTGTTTGTTTATGCATGATCCCAGGGTTTAGCACATGAATGCGTTCAAATGCATTATTTGATACATCCAGATGACACTTGACTATGGCTTACATTTATATCCTTCTTCGACATCTACACTTCTCTCGTGTACAAATATTGATTGGGGTGGATGTCCAGACACCAGGCGCTCCACGTCTGGCTATTTTATGTTTCTTGGTAATAACTTGGTCTCATGGTCTGCAAAGCGTCAGTCGACGTTATCACGCTCTAGTTCAGAGGCCGAGTATCTAGGGGTAGCCAATGTGGTCTCTGAATCCTGTTAGTTACGTAATCTTCTTTTAGAGCTTCATGGTCCTATTCAGAAAGGTACATTGGTTTATTGTGATAATATTAGTGTTGTCTACCTTTATGGTAATCCGGTTCAACACCAGCGCACTAAATATATAGAGATGAATATCCACTTTGTTCGCGAAAATGTAGCTCGTGGACAAGTACACGTATGTCATGTCCCTTCCAAGTATCAAATTGCAGACATATTTACCAAAGGTCTTCCTCTGGCCCTTTTAATGATTTAGTGACACTCAAGATACGAAGGCATTCACATGCATCATGGGTGTGAAAATAGAGTAGCTGCGCCATGATATACATAACTTGTATATCACGGTTTGGTATATATTAGGTAACATAGGTTTTGTATTACATTAGAATTGTACACTTATCATAATTGTATAATTATTGTACAAGTAGAATAAGATTTTGAGAGTAGAATATATAGAAATAAGATTTTCCTATTATGAAAATTGTAAATTGTATATATATATTCTTTTATTAATGAAAATAATGAAGGGATTATTTTTTTCACATATATTGTCGAGTTATAATCATAGATCAAGTGAGAGGAGTTGACCACAAACTTAACCTAATGTCATCACGCCAAAGACTCAGAACGAGACAAGTAGGGGATTGATCACCGGATAAAAAAAAAGGCTTTACGCAACATTTTAGGTTGAAAAATTCTAGAAATGCTAAAACTATGGATTGATCAAATTTTATGAATATATGCTTATTATGGTATCAGTTTAATTAAATAGAGACATGCAAAGATTTCTATCTAATACAATGTAAAGAATGAATTTTGAGCCTAATTTAATCTCAAAAGCTAACTTGTAGGATGAGGATTGTTCAAGTTCAAAAAATTCATGTTCTCATTTCATTTCTTATGTGAGACTCTTAACAAAAAAATTATGACATCCAGCTGTAGTAACAGTAAATTAAAGAAGAACAACAATACATGAAAAAGACAGAACACATCCGATAAGTAGACACATAGGCCAAACACATGTTACAAAAAAGAGTATAAGGGATAGATAATAGACAACATAGTAAGAGAGATGCATAACATTATCTTTCATTTCTTCTTAAATCTTATTTTGTACATATATAGTGACAACATCAGAAACTTATATAAGAGAAAATTTAAATTAGCACATATAATAAGACGAATTCAAAATTAGAACTTAATTGTGGGTTCGGATTCAAATTCGAAATTCTATCACAATTCTTATGATTATAATTATAGGTACAAAATCAAGTATTCATATTTATCTAGTAAATCAATTAGCATATACCGAATTGGAACTAAAATTATGGTATTTCGTATGAATTGAACCCATGCATTACCCTCTATATCTGCCACTGAGAGAATGACCAACGTGGAGCAATGAAACCCCCAACCACAAGAGGACACATTCACACAATGGATAGATAGAACATGTGAAAACTAGTGATCTTTTTTGAACAATTTTGTGATTAATTTTGCAAAATATTTTATTTGTGGCGACCCTAAATAAGTTTTTGCATCAGGCAACCCTTAAGTCGCCACAAGAAATATTTTGTAACGAATTTTCAACTTGCTATGACAACTTGAGCCGAATGTCACCAAAGAATAAGTTTTAGCTAACAAAAATACTCTTATAATAGAATCAGGCTCGGAAAAAAGGGGACTATATAGTGTCCATTTGGTAAGACCTGATCGTATAATTGCATGGATTATCAGTATCAGAAATTGACCTGATCAGATTAATATATAATGGACGGTTTTAGAATATTAATATATAATGGACTGTATTTTAATTTTTTTAGTACAATTCAAGGGAGACCCACTCAAAAATGGCAGTTGAAGTGTACTATTTTTAAAAATAGTCCAGTCCAGTCCGGCTGAAAACGCCCACCAAACGTTGTATTATTTTTTTGTCCAGTGCAATCCAGCGTAATACAACATATCAAACGTGTCCATATTGTTCTTTGCTTCTTCCTATGCTTACTATTAGAACACGAGATCAAAACTACAAGATAATTAGTTACCCTTAAATTACTAATTTTAAAGTTTTCGCTCATCAGTCATCATGTTCCGGTTCTAATAAAAGTAAATAGTCAAAAAAGTTCACGTAGAACACGATCATATGTGGCTACTGAAAGAATATAAGAAATAATCTCTTGATTATTCTTATTAATGAAAGACATATATATACAAGTTACATGGGCCACACGGCTGGACCCAATGTTTAACAACTACCTTAGGAAAACTTTTACGTGATAGCTTTTTCACTCTTTGTAGTTGTCGCCATGTGCGGATCAACCATTACTACACTGAGTTCATTTGAAATCAATACTTTAAACGCGAAATATAATTTTATATATAAAAATTCATTTAATTATGATAAATTAGATATAAAGTCATACCTTTGAAAGTATAATGAGTTGATGTTAAAAACTTTAAAAATTGAACCAATAAAATTTAAATTGTTCTACATCCACGTCTAATTATTATGACAAAAATTCCAGAAATCTTGGTGTGGAAAATTTGCAATTATAAGGGTCTATTTTCTGATGATTCAGAACTATTTTGGGCCACTAATATAGGCTGCTGAAATATTTTGGAAAAACGTACATAAAAGTTGTTTTCAAAATTAATCTCAAATGGACCCTGGCTATAATGGCAACACAATAATTGCACTGGACCACTGATCCATAAGAATACGTAAAGAAAAGTGAAAATCTTTCCAGAAGCTTTTTCTTCTAGAAGTTAAGTTATTTATATTGAAAAAAGTTTATTTTATCAAATTAATTTATAACAGGTTACTTATAAAAATTTCTAGTTACCACATGAATTTGTTGTTGAAACTTACCTATCTAATACTAGTAAAAATAAAAATTATACACTTATATTGCACCAAAGGATATGGTGTAGCGATGCTCCTTCTCCTTAAATTAGAGTGAAAGAAATAATTTTTTGATTATTCTTATTAATGAAAGACATATATATACAAGATTATCTTCTTATTCTATCTAGAAATTTCTATTTTATTTGAAAATTAACTTTACAATTATGGTAATATTACACTACTAATTAAGGTACAAATCTAAGTCTAATATTCACCAAATATACAAGGGAAAGGGAAGGCCCCACGTGGTCCCACTGCTGTCCGTGGACTGCCTGATGGGCTATGCAGCCCATATACTTTAACACATCCCGCAGTCATAGCGGGTGATTTTTGTACGCTGACACTTTCTCTAAAATCTTCAAAAAGGACCGAGGGAAGCCCCTTTGTAAAGATATCTGCAATCTGATACCTGGAAGGGACATGGCAGAGGCGTACTTGTTCTTTAGCTACCTTCTCTCGAACAAAGTGAATATCCATCTCTATGTGTTTCGTACGCTGGTGCTGAACTGGATTCCCATAAAGGTAGAAGACACTTATATTATCACAATAAACCAAGGTAGTCTTCTCAATAGGACAATAAAGCTCTAACAGTAGATTTCGTAACCAACATGATTCAGAAACCACATTGGTTACCCATATATACTCGGCCTCTATACTTGAACGTAAAAGCGTTGATTGACATTTGACATACCATAAGACCAAGTTATTACCTAAAAATATGCAATAGCCAGACGTAGACCGTTTGGTGTCAGGACAACCACCCCAATCAGCATCTGTGTAGGAGACAAGTGTAGACGTCGACGAAGAATACAAATGCAAGCCATAATCAAGTGTTCCTTGAATGTACCTAAGAATGCGTTTGAGCGCATTCATACGTTCAACTCTGGGATCATGCATGAACAAACACACATGTTGTATGACATATATCAGGTCGCGTGAACGTCAGTTACTGAAGAACGCCTGCAAGACTGCGATAGCGGGTCGAATCCTCATAGGGAGAGCCAGCTGCAGCACCCAACTTGGGTTTAGTATCAACTAGAATAGACGTGGACTTACAGGATGACATCCCAACCCTCTAAATGATCTTTGATGCATACTTCCTCTGTGATAAGAACAATCCGCCTGCATGACGACTGACTGCAATCCCCAAAAAATAACTCAATGGGCCCAAGTCTTTCATGGCACACTCAGAACTGAGCATTGTCATAATAAACTTTCGCAAAGCATCAGAAGAGGCAGTCAAGATAATATCATCAACATATAACAATATATAAGTCATGGAAGAACCCCGACGATATATGAATAATGAATTATCATATCTACTGTGCGAAAAACCTATAGTCGAAACATAGTCAGCAAACCTCTTATACCAAACTCGTGGAGACTGTTTAAGCTCATACAAGGACTTCTTCAATAGACAACAGACATGATTAGGATATCTAGTATCCCTGAACCCCAAGGGTTGATGCATATACACTGTCTCCTGAAGATCACCATGTAGAAAATCATTCTTCACATCTAACTGATGAATGAGTCATGATTTTGAAAGAGCCAAGCTGAGCACAGTGCGAATGGTAGCCGACTTGACCACCAGACTAAATGTCTCACCACAATCCACACCAACCTGCTGAGTCTTACCATCACCTACAAGTCTAGCCTTATGCCTTGTAAATAAACCATCAGAATTTCCCTTATGAACAAAAATCTACATAAATCGAATAATATTAATACCAGATGGATGGGGTACCAACTCTCACGTCTTATTATCAATAAGAGCATTATATTCCTCGGTCATGACAATTTTTCAATTAAGGTCATTTAAGGCAGACACATGATTACGAGGTAA
Organism: Przewalskia tangutica; assembly: GCA_029844215.1. NCBI lineage: Eukaryota > Viridiplantae > Streptophyta > Magnoliopsida > Solanales > Solanaceae > Przewalskia > Przewalskia tangutica. The sequence continues at coordinate 143,532,295 of CM056718.1, forward strand.
GGAGGATTTAAGAACATTAGAATTCAAATTAAAATGTTTTTTTGGTTGAAAAATACCCCGTTGATTGCGAGTGACTGGACCATCTCTGGGTTGGATTGAGGGAATTTTGGGTATTTTGAGAAATTTCAAAAATTACCGTCGGAAGAGTCGCGACGCCAAGGGCGGTCACGACGCCGAGAACCAGAGCTCTTGAAGTTGTGTCGCGCGCTCCCGGAAGGGTAATGCGCTAATGGCGGATCAAACTGTTTGACATCGGGCGGCGCGCGCTTTCCCTAAGGGTCGCGACTTTAACGTCATTTTTTCTGAAGAATCTGAAAATAACGGAGAACATAGGGGAAGACATCCTCATCCAAAAAATCATAAGAACTAGGCACGGGTTTTTCTACTTTAGAAAAGGAAAATTTGGATTTATCAAAGAGAACATGACGACAAATGATGATTCGTTTAGAGGACAAATCAAAGCATTTATAACCAAAGTGATTTGTCGGAAAACCCAAAAATACACAAGGAGTAGGACATGCCTGAAGTTTGTTGATCGTAGTGAATGGAAACGGTGATAACATAAACATCCGAAGACCCTAAGATGAGAATATGACAGTGTCTTATTGTATAACAATTTGAGAGAGAATGAATATGTCAAACCTTTAGAGGGAAGAATATTAGTAGATCGGTAGCCATTTGCAGTGCATGATGACAAAATAATGGAGGAACGAAAGAATGAACCAATAAAGTGCGGACAATATTATTAATGGTACGAATTTTTCGCTCAGCTTTACCATTTTGTGAAGACGTATGAGGACAAGAAAATGAAAATTTATCCCATTTTGAGCACAAAACTCCCTAAATTCTCCATTATCGTACTCTTTGCCATTATCACATTGAATGTTTTTTATTTTTCGTTCGAATTGCGTTCTTATGAAAGCTCTAAATTTTATGAATATGGAAAAACTTGAGATTTTTTCGCAATTGAAAACATCCATAAATATTTAGAATAGTCATCTAAGAATAAAATATAATTACGATGAACCATAGAACTGAGAACTAGAGATGTCCATAAATCACTATGAATAATCTCAAATGACATTAAAGTATTAGAATTCGAAGCTACAAATGGTAACTTAATAATTTTTTCCAAAGCACAGGATTGACAAAGTGGAGTACTACGTGTACCCTTACAAGAAATAAACTTATGTCTATCTAAAGAATATAAAATAGACGATTCCGGATGACCTAGACAAGCATGCCATAATGAAGGAGCAAGAGATGCAAAAATGGATGGCATAACTTGACGCGAGATTGATGCGCGAATCATGCACACACTAACGCAAGTGCACGTGTCGTGTCAAGTAATATAGTCTTAGAAGACCGAGTTATCGTCCTCAGGGATTAGTGTTCAATGCTCAAATTCTATTCTATGGTATCTATTTGGTAACCGATGATTGATAAGTTGTTTATGACTATAATTATGAAAGCTAATTAAACTATGTTGTTTTACTTCAGTAATGGTGGAAATAGGGCTTCCCAATCTCCTCAACTATCCGCTTATCTTACTTGTTAATGCAATTAATTATGGTTCTTCTTCTATTTTGAGATAGCAGGTTAACTAAGCCGTTTTATACTCTTGTTAAGGTAATATAAACACTCAACCCCAATATAGAACCCTTCTACCTTTCGGTGATAAGATTGACTATAAAGGAGGATTAAGAGCAATAACCTATTAATACTACACAAGTATCGGGGTAATTTCGTCCACGATTTAACCTATGTTTATTCAACTACAGCATATTCACAATCTCCCCTTTCGGCTTTCGATTAGAAATCATAAGGATTATGATAATTAGTGATCAAGTAATTACCAAGCATTCAAGACAAATATTGAATAAATCTCAACAACAACAAGAAGAACCAAAAACATGCATTAATTCATAAAGATAAGTTTCAAGTGAATTGACATGGAAAGCCCTAGATTGATTTAGTTCCTAGCCATAGACATGACAAGAACTAAATTAATATCCAACATAAACTGTAAAGAAATAAAACAAGAAACAAGAAATTACTAAGAAAAGGTCTCCAATCTTGATCTCCAAAAGTTGTGTGATTTGGCAAGAAGAGGAACCCCTACATCTGACCTAAAGTCCTCTTTTTATAGTCTCCAAAACGTGATGCAGGTTTTCCTTCAGGCCTTGGCCCATTGTCATTCGAATTTGCTGATTTTCCCGCTGCCAGAATCAGCCACGGCCACGAACTCCCGAACTCTCTCAATATTGGGCGCCGGGCGCTCGCCTCGCTGCTCGAGGCCGCTGCTCGCTTTGTGCCCTGCTCGCCAACTTTCTCGCTGATCTCGAACCTCTGCTTTCGCCTCTTTTTGTTCCTTTTCCGCCAATGAGCCACTTTAAACCAATATGACTCAAAAGAAAGAAAATCTATCCTAAGACGACACGTATTTGTACAAAAATGGACAAAAGACTAACTAAAAATGACTTCAAAATGTGTATATAAAATACACCGATCAAACACCCCCAAACTTAACCTTTGTTCGCCCTCGATCAAAGATCAAAAGAAAGAAATAAAGACATAAGGAAAAAGAAAATAGAAAGACTCAACGACATTGATCACTTTTCTGCATCACTGTTACTTAGAAAAGCATGAATATTAGCCAAATAATATGCAGGAACATATATCATGAATTTTTAGCATTCTAAACACATCAAGCTAGATATTTCGCAAACTCACTTTAATCATGCTTAATGGAAGTAAGAATACTGAATTATGCATGTCAATTTTAAAATCCTATGGCATGTTTACTTGCTATTCTCCACTAATCATGGATACACATGTAAGAGATCTTCAGGACTTTTCAGGGTTGTAATGTAGGCTTAGGCATGGGTAGGTAAAAATAGGCATTTAGGCTCATTTTATGTACCATAAGCTCTTTTGCTTTTCAATTCTTCCCTTTTCTTTTGATTTTATTTCTTCACTTCATATCTATATTTCCCCTCTTTTGTTTTGAGAGAGTGAAGTGTATTATGCATAACAGGCATCCCCAAACTTAGGCTTTTGCCTATTTCTTATTACTTTTTCACTGGGGTGCATCAAGATTGTTCACTCTTTTTGTCTCTTTTTTAACACTTTCTATTCCAATCATTTCACATCTTCACTTATGGCACAAGTGTGGAATTATAGGGTGTCAAAGAAAAAGTTTAATTTTTAGGCTCAAAGGGGCTGACTAGGGATATTTTGAATTTCAGGGATATGTAAAAGTGGTAAGAAAAACTAACAAAGAAATGCCTGAGTCATCTCCGTAACATGCATGTCCTAACTATTTCGCCTCAAATAGCAGTAATCATACACATAGGTTTAATCATTTAACAATGCACAAATCAAGCAAGATACCCCAAATAGACAGATTTCATGAGTTTTTGGCATATCTAACCTAAGTGTTTAGATGGTTGCTTCTAATTCCATTACATTATTCAACCTTACTTCAATAGGCGATTCCAGTAACTACAGCATGCATGATCTAAAAAAATTATGACTCAAAAATACACAAAACAAATCAAAAGACTCAAAAACACTAAGACAAATAAGACATAAATAAAACACCCCCCCAAAACTTAAATCACACATTGGGGACAATGTGTGCAAGACTCAAAGAAAATAAAAGAAAACAGGACAACTTACAGACTTGGTTTAAAGTGGTGGCGGTGGCGGCGGATAATGCATGGACCACTGGTTGAACAAGGAACTCATCTCATCAAATCTCTGGTGCAACTGTTGTTGCTCCTGCCTTAATTCTTGCTTTCCTTGCCTCAGGTCTTGTTGACCTTGTATCATCATGTCAAAATTATGCATCATCCTTCTCTGGTTCATGAGCAATCGCTTCCATTACGGGCATCAAGGTTCGGATTCGGGAGTGGTCGGGTCGCTTCCTGCCTCATACTGATCCTCTGTCTCAGGCTCATCTTAATCCATGGCAGCCTCTGTTGCTGCTGCTGGTGTTGGTCTCCTTCGCGCTGCTACTGGGGGATTGAGTCTGGGAAGGAATGCACTATCCCATATGACACAGGAAGTTGGAATTTCTCATATGTATCAGTAGGTAGGGTTGGGACCCCATGTCTGGAGCATAAACAACTAATAAGTGAGTCATGTCCCAACTCACCTGTCGTTACCAACCTGCCGGTTTCTCCAATGTTTTGCACTATTTTCTTCCCAACGTCAATCGTCTTCCCTGACATGATTCCATATATCAATTTTATTCTCGCTGGGCACTCGCAAAGTGCATCGATGGAATTAAGCGCATCGACGAAATACAACCAACCTTGCTGTTTTGTTGAACCGACATCCGCCACCCTCTTGATCCATTTCTCGACAATATCATACTCGGCCCAGGTAGCTTATCGTGCCATGATTTACATCTCGGCCGATGTTGTTGGTGTCTCTAGACCACGTTCTGAAATAGCTCCGATCGTCACCTCTTTCTTCAACATCAGTTGTTTTTAATAGCAAATTCACCACTTCTGCCTTCACAGGCACATACCGTCCCCTCACAAAGCATCTATCATCCACCCTCTCAGGAAAGTTAGCATAAAATTCTCTCACCATCACTGTGTTCATCGGTGCTATTCTTTCCGGGTTAACAAATCTCTTCCACCCCATGACCTCTATCATTGCCCGAATGGGCTCATAGGCATCTCCCTCCTCAAACGACTCCCTTTGGTAATCCATTCCTATTTCAGGGATCAAGGGCCTAGTACTAAGTTTTTGATATCCATCCTGAGCTTTTTGACTAACAAACCTAGTAGTGTCATATTGATGGGCGGAGGTGGATGTGGAAGCTCTCCTCTTCTTGGCAGACATTTTTAGATAACTTGGCAGCGTTCCCTTTGTTCAACGATATTACCCAACACTATCAATCAACAATCAGCAGCTACAACACTTATCAACCCCCACACTTCACTCAAAAAGCTCCTGCACAACACCCCACACTCACTTCGTATATTCTTCCTCGAAATCTCACACCCAACTTCAACACCCCCACACACCTTCCACAGATAAAACACTTCCTCAAACCTACTACCTCCTCTGATTATATTGAAGATTTCAAGAAAAGATAAGGGTTACCTTGGATGGTGTTCTTCAAGATTGTCTTGCTCCTAATGATGTTTTGAGGCAAAGAGATGAGGGTTGTTTTTTAAGATGGTTAAGGGTTTAAGGAATTTAAGAGCTTTGGTTGTGATTGGGTTTAGTTTATGGAAGATTTTTAGGTAAAAGGGTAAACTTTCGTGGGTTTTGGGGAGAGGGAAAGTTTGGGTTTTGATTTGGAGTGAGGAAAATCGGATTTAGGGCTCCTTTAATTTCAGAATTTCCGTCGTGGCGCCCAAACTTCAGAATTTTTCTGGACTTTTGGCGCCGCGGCGCTGAGCCGATTTTTTTTTATGGTTTCTTTTCAGTTTTCGTCCTCCCAATTCTTGGCTCTGCACCTGTCATCACAACATATAAACAATACCTTCGTGAGACCTGAGTGAATGGTTGCTGATTTTGGTACTGGCCTCTAAATTGATTCTGCTGCCCTTGCTCACCCCTCCATGAAAAATTAGGGTGATTCCTCCACCCTGGATTGTAGGTATTCGAATAGGGTTGTTCTGGGGTCTTTGATAATTTCCTACTGCTTGGCATTCTGCTTGCTCGATCAAAATATTGTTAGGATCAGCTGATGGACACCTATCAAAGGTATGTGGACCCCCACACATTTTACAACTCAATGGCATTTGCACTGCATTTACAGACACTGTATTTTGTTGCAGTTGCTTGGTCAAGAGAGCAACTTGGGCATTTAGTGCAGTGATGACATCAATCTCATGAACTCCTATTGCTCTTCTGCCACTCACCCCTCTGTCCTCTGTTACATGATTATTGGTGGCCATGTCTTCCATTAAATCATGAGCTTCGTGTGCTGTTTTTCTCATAAAGTTCCACTGCGCGTCGCCAATGATCGCTCGTGGTCCCGCTTAGCCCATTATAGAAAATATGGACCAAATTCCACAACTCAACGCCGTGATGTGGACACTTTCTGCAAGTCCTTGAATCTCTCCCAAGCTTCATAGTGACTCTCCATCGCCTTGATAAAAATTGTTCAACTCTCTCTCAAATTAGCACTTTGCGTGGTGGAAAGAACTTTGCTAAAAATTTCGCGCACTCTTTGCCGTGTGAATATCGAATCATTGCAAGGAATTCAACCAAACTTTCGCTCTATCCTTGAGTGAGAAGGGAAAGAGCCTCAATCGGACGGCCTCATCAGTAACGCCATTGTACTTGAAGGTTGCACACAACTCTAAGAAATTCGCTATATGCATGTGAGGATCTTCCGATGGCAACCCTCCGAACTGAACATTATTTTGTACCATGCTTAGGATCGCAGGCTTGATTTCAAAATTGTTTGCTCCTACATCGGGAGCCCGATGCAAGTTTGTGCTCCGCTCACCTCGCGACATAATCTCCCAAGCTTCTCTCGATGGACTCGACCTCTCTTCTACATCCATCGGCAATCTCCGGGGCACCCTTTGGTTAGGTTGATGATCACCTAACCCCTCGTTCATCTCATTGTTGTTTTGTAAGCCTTTCATCTCTATTAAGGCCGAAACTCGTTGGTTCCTTCTGTTCTGTTTGCAAGTCTTTTCAATTTCCGGGTTGAAGGGAACAAGTGTGTCTGCTCCTCTTCTCCTTCGCATAAACTGTATGTCTACAACAGATCAAAATAAACAAACGAATAACGGCACACTGGTTTTCACGAAAAAGAAAAAAATAATAATAAATAAAAACAAAAATAAAAACCAAATTAGAAATTAAGAATAGATAAAATGATATTGAACTACGCCAATCCCCGACAACGGCGCCAAAAACTTGATGCGCGAATCATGCACACAATAACGCAAGTGCACGTGTCGTGTCAAGTAATATAGTCTTAGAAGACCGAGTTATTGTCCTCAGGGATTAGTGTTCAATGCTCAAATTTTATTCTATGGTATCTATTTGGTAACCGATGATTGATAAGTTGTTTATGACTATAATTATGAAAGCTAATTAAACTATGTTGTTTTACTTCAGTAATGGTGGAAATAGGGCTTCCAAATTTCCTCAACTATCCGCTTATCTTACTTGTTAATGCAATTAATTATGGTTCTTCTTCTATTTTGAGATAGCAGGTTAACTAAGTCGTTTTATACTCCTGTTAAGGTAATATAAACACTCAACCCCAATTAGGTTAACTAAGTCGTTTTATACTCCTGTTAAGCTAATATAAACACTCAACCTGTTAAGGTAATATAAACGCTCTCACGTGGGTAGTAGCGTCGGTGTCCATGTACCAATTAGGGCCTGGTTTAGTCAAGCCAAACATGTGCATCACTGCTTCAATATCGATCTGAGTGGGGCTCACTGCATGGTAGGCCTGATGGGGGCGAGGCCCAAGTATATCGATCGCCGTGTCGCCATACGCTGTCTCAAACTCGATTCTCGACTGGAAGACGCTGGCGCGCGCTGCACCGGCTGATACTGAAGCGCCGTGGTACTGTAAGACTGAGCCGCAGTGCTGTAAACTGGAGCCGCGGTGCTGGGACCCATTGCCATCGCCGGGCCCTGTGGGCTCGAAGTAATCTTTGCCGCCGAGTTGCCCCGTTGTTGCCGCCACGATTCTTGCCATTATTATTTCGATTTTGGCCCTTCTTACCACCACCGTTGTTGTGATTTTGGGTCACGTTGGTTGGATTGGAAGGAGAAAAATTGGAAGCAGTCATCATGACGACAGGGCTGACCCCAATCGCCACTTTCTTAGCCAAACGGGCTTCTTCCAAAGTAAGCATAGAACATGCTTGATAAAATCCTGACAGGGGGTTACTTGGACGAATAATCGAAGAAACATCGCTATAGGCCTCTGACAAACCTGCAACCATCTGAAGAACTAGACAACTATTAAAAATAGGAGACCCCACGTTGATGAGTTTGTCTGCCAAGTCCTTGAGGCGTTTTCAATAAGAAGAAACGTTTTGAAAGTTCACCATAGCCACCTGTGAAAATTTCTACTCAAGGATAACAATTCGAGAATGACTGTTATCTTAGAATATGTCTCGCAATCGATTCCACACCGCCATAGCTATGAAGTTGGGTTCCATAATCGTCTGTAAAAAATCCAAAGAGATAGTGGCATAAATCCACTGAAGAACCTTGACATCAAGCATGACACATAATTCTGGATCTGTTTCTTTAGTGGGAACAATCGTCGTAGAAGTAGACGCGGTGGAGGAGTTGGAGGAATGATGTGGTGGAAGACTTTATGTGTCAAAGCATGAATCTTAAATATTCACCCACGTCTCATATTGGACGTTTTCTAGGTCAAGAACGATAGTGATAACACTCTTGATGTTAGAAACTGTGAGGGCAGGATGAAAAGTGTTCTTATCAGCCATAGGGAATAGAACAACAAGATTCAGAGAAGGGAATTTGTGAGAAATATTTTTTTAAGTAGAGAAGGGTCGCGACGTGAGGGAAGAAAGCCGAGAGGGCCGCGGCTGTGCAATGAACAGAAAAAATCGAGAAAGAGAATATGAGGAGCGGAAGTAGGGTAAAGAGAACCTAGACTCTTGACACCATGACAGAAATAATCCCTTGATATTCTTATTAATGAAAGACATATATATACAAGTTACAAGTAAGATCCTGTTCCTATTCTACCTAGAAAATCCTATTTTATTTGAAGATTAATTTTACAATTATGGTAATATTACACTACTGTTGCGATATTTCTAAGTGTTTACGCAAGTGTACGTATCGTTCAAGTAATAAAGATCTGTAAGACCGAGTTTATCGTCCACAGAGACTGGTTTGTTAAGTACCGATTATCTATTCTATGGTATCTATTTGGTTGACGTTCTTTAATTTGAGAATTATACTAAGAATTATGACTAAGTGCAAAAAATAAACTAAAGATTATAATACTTTGGGTTTATAACAGTTATGAAGGGAATAGGGCATCCAATCTCCTCAACTATCAACTCGTTCACGTGTTAATGCAATGCTAATGATTCTTCATGTTATTAAGATAGCAGGTTAATTAATTTGTCATTATATTTCGGTTAGGACATACAAGAGCTCAACCTAGTGCAGAAACCTTCTATATTTCTATGATAAGTTTTATCATATAGGAGGATTAAGAACAGTAACCTTAATTACTACACAAGTATCGGGGTACTTTCGTCCACAATTTTAACCTATGTCTAGACAATTACAACATATTCAAATCTCACCTTTCAGACTTTTGATTCGAAATCATATAAGTGATGACAATTAGTAGTTAGTTAATTATCAAGCAATCATAACAATATTGAATAGATCTTAATATGATGAAGAAGAAATCAATAATCAATGCATTAACTATATGAAAGAGCTTCAAGAAGATTCGATGGAAACTCTACTAAAGTATTTACCTCCTAAACATTGTCATGTCAAGAACTAAATTACAATCCAACATAAACTGAAATAAAGTAAAGGAAAGAAAATAACTTGAACAATGAGATGTCTCCAATTGTGTATTGCCTCATTTTCTCCTCTCCAAAGTTGTGTTTAGAATATGGTATAGAATCTGGTATATGGTCAGGGTTTTAGGGATTTATAGCTGGAAAAAGTTGCCTTTCGGACCCCAAAAACCCTCTCCAATTCGGTCAAGGAAACCAAAAAATTACGCGTCGACACCGCGGTTCCTCTACCAAGAACCGCGGTGCTAATTCAGCCAAAATCACTGGAAGTTACTGGAACGAGGCACCCTGCTCACTGTCAGCACTCGCTTCTCTCAGCACCTAGGTGCCTTCGACTGATTCGGCCAGATTTTCTGGAAATATTACGCCTCGGTGCTAATTCTTCTGACCACGGTTCTATAGCACTGCGGTGCTGCTTGGCCAGGCACCGCGATGCCTCCCTGATTTTTGTCTGGTTCCGTCTGATTTGTTCTATTTTTTGTGGCACTTCTTAGGCTTCATTCCTTGGGTTGTGCTTGTGCGAGTTTCATATCAATTAAGCTCATTTCGTTTTCAAAAGTAGCATTCTCTCATTTATAACCGTTGTGACACAAAAGAAAAAAAACATACCTAACACTATACTAAACGCAAAATAAAAGAGTAAAATATTAACTAAAAAGGACTCAAAAGAGTGTATAAAATACACTCAACAAACACCCCCTTTTTGTTTAGTGCTTTACTCGCCCTCGAGTAAAGCACTAAACAAAAACAAAAAATAAAAACAAAGACTCTATGAAATGGATCAAGTAGCTATAGCAATGCTTCTTCAAAATTATGGATGAAAGTTGGGATAATATGTTAGAACATACATAGCATGAATATTTATCAATCTAGAATTTCAAGCTAGATATTTCGCAAATTCACTTAGATCATGATCAACGGAAATACAAACACCTAACCTATGCATGTCAATTTCATTCAATCTTTCCCAAAATTCTATAGATCAGTTTACTTGTTATTCTCCACTAATCATAAACATACACATTAAAGATCATCAGGGTTTTCAAGGGTTGTAATGTAGGCTTAGGCATGGGTAGATAAAAATAGACATTTAGGTTCAAATTACATACCATAAGCATTTTTCTTTCAACTTTTTTTTCCTTCTTTTTGACTTTCTTTTCAGTCTCATACATGTTTTTCCCCTTTTTTCTTTTGAGAGAATGAGACACATTATAAATAACAAGCACCCCCAAACTTAGGCTTTTGCATATTTTTCATTGAGGTGCATCAAATTTTTACTCTCTTTTTATTGCTTTCTTCAACACTCTTCATCCCAATAACTTTTCAATTATTACTTATGCCACAACAGAGAATCATAGGGTGTCAAACAAAGATATTATTTAGGCTCAAAGGGGCTGACTAAGGATTCAATTTATGTCATGGTAGGTACTGAATGGTAAGAAGGTCTAACAAAGAATGCCTGAATAATCTCCCTAAATATGTACATCTTAAGTCGCCTCAAATAACAAGCAAATAAATTTTCTAGACATTTTCAACCTTTCTTTCCATAACTGATACACATAGGCTAAGCGCAAATATCTCAAATAATTAGATGTCATGAATTTTTGGCATATCTAACTTAAGCACACAGATTGTCTCTTTTAATTTCATTACATTATCCCACTTTATCCATTCAATATCTTTAGCAACTATAACATGCTTGCTCCATAAACAAAATATTATGACTCATGAACACATAAAACAACAAAAAGACAACAAAAAGACTCAAAACAAAATAAGAAACCCCCTCAAACTTAATCGACACATTGTCCCCAATGTGTGAAGGCTAAAAATAAATGGACAACTTACTTTCACAACACATCGGTCATAACGGAGGTCTGGGAGGAAGGAAAATTTTTCTGTGCACACATCCCGTAAGGGACCGCGGTTCTTGCTCCACGCACCGCCGTGCTTATTCACGAAAAATCCTGCCTGTCATCTGTCATCCAAAAACACTACATACCAGATCGGGAGACTGTTCAAGATAAAATAAAACAAACTAAAACAAAAATTGAAATAGCATAATTTAAAACATTGGGTTGCCTCCCAAGTAGCGTTGTCTTTAACGTCTTTTAGTCGGACGCATGTTACTTACTAAATCAAGGGGGTAGAATGTCCCCTCCACATATCCACTTTAGCACCATTTTCCTCATCCTTCTCTTTTTCTTTTTCACAAGGCTCATTTCAGAAGGGTTCATTCCCTTGGTCTTATCCACCACATCATTTACGGGTGCAAAATTCTTACCATCAAGGGCATCAGTACCCTTGGAACTTTCATGAGGAGTCTTTTTATCAACTACACCAACAACAAATCATCTAGCATCGACTTGAGATTCGGTGGGCTGCTTGAAAACTTTGAATACCATTTCTTCACCTTGGACTCTTAGCTTTAACTCCCCCTTTTCAACATCAATGATGGCTCTCCCTGTGGCTAGGAATGGTCTCCTAAGGATAATGAGCATATTTTCATCTTCATCCATGTCTAAAATGAGGAAATCAACAGGAATGATGAATTTACCCACTTGTACAAATACATCTTCAATAATTCCCTGGGGATGCACAACTGAATGATCAGCTAGCTGCAGGGTGACTGTGGTGGTCTTGCTTCCTCCAAACTAAGTCTTTTGAACACAGAGAGGGGCATTAGGTTGACACTTGCCCCCAAGTCACACAAGGCTTGCTTTCATGTCACATTCTCTAAGGTGCAAGGTAGGGTGAAACTCCCCAGATCTTTCAACTTAGGGGGAAATCTCTTCTGCAAGATAGTACTGCACTCCTCTGTCAGCGCTATTGTCTCATAGTCCTCCAACTTTCTCTTCTTAAACATGATGTCTTTCATGAATTTCACATAAGCTGGCATCTGCTCCAATGCTTCAATGAATGAGAGATTGATATGAAGCTTTTTGAAGACCTCTAAAAATTTAGAAAATTGCTTGTCTAAGGACTTCTTTTGCAGTCTTTGAGGGTAAGGAATTTTTCTCAGATACTCCTCATCATCAAGCGGAGCCTTCTCTAAAATAGGCCATCGTGAACCTTCATTCTCTCGCCTCACCGCTTTCCAACTCTCTTTTCCAACATCGATTTAGGTCCAACATGTTCTAACTGTTTTCCGCTCCTCAGACTTATTGCCTGACAATTCTCCCTTTGATTCACCACAGTATCGCTGGAAAGGTTTCCTTGTTCTTTATTATTCAGCATGCTCGCCAGCTGTCCAACCTGTGCCTCCAAATTTCGGATAGATGACCTAGTTTCTATCATGAACTGGGTCTTCGAATTTGTGAGTGTTAGCAGTGCTGCTTTTAGCGCATCAGGCTTCTCTTGTGGCTGATGGTTCTGATGTTGGCCCTGAAACTGTTCTTGTTGGCCTTGTTCATTCCTCCAAGAAAAGTTTGGGTGATTTCTCCACCCCTGATTGTACGTATTGGAGTAAGTGTGTTACACCCCGTAATTCCAGGACATGTATACGAGAATAGACGTGAGAGCACAAGACTTATAAATTTGAACGAAGGAAAGAATTGTTTTCCAAAGGGAAAAGTGTTCCGAGCCTCGGGAAGAAAGATTGTTCGTTAGTGAGAATTGAGTTCCCGAATGTGATATTTGAGACTTGTAGGATTTATCGGGATTATAGAAGTTTATTTACAGAGTTGGATACGTGGGGCCCACCCGAGAAATTTTACGTTTTTGTGGGGCCCACGAGGTTTCCGATATTTTGACCAATTATGGAATTTCGGGAAATGAAATTTTATGGACGAATAGGAGGGCGACACGTGTCACCCCCCCCCCACCCCACCCCCCCACATGGTCTTGGTCTAAATGACCAAGGGCTTGTTGATCAAGTCTTGAAAGTTAGGGCTTGACATTATTGACCAAGTCAAGAAAGCCAAGTAGAGCTTGATTTATTGACCACATCTTGACCACACATTTGGATTTATCCTAGCCCTTAATTTAATTATATATACTACTTCACACTAGTGCAAGACTAGTTTCTACACTTAGTAAAAATTTCAAGAACTCTTAGTGCTCTATTATGAAGCTCTCGGCCAAGCCCTCAAATCCACACAAAATTTTTGCAATCTTGCTTCATAATTCACAAGACTTTAACCCAAGGTTCCTAGGGGTATTGTAAGGATATCTCAATAGAAAAATCCCGGAAAAATGACGTTTTCACGTTAGTCGCAAGGCGAAAACCTAAGGTGTTCTTCATCTTTGAAGATGGAACTTGAAGAGGAGTTCTTCATGAGCTTCTAAGGAGTGCTTGGAGCGGATTGGAACATAAGGAGAGGAGCTAAAAGTTGCTAAGGATCGACTTTTACGCTTCGACATTTTTAGGGCTTATTGAGGTAAAAATCTTCATCTTCTTAATGTAATTGAAGATTTCATATTATAGTAGTTAAGAAATGAGCATGTGGTATATAGAACGAAGTTCGAAAATATTTGGATCATGTCGACATGTTAAAACCGAAAATGAAAAAGTTAGTCATTTATGTTGTAATCAATTTAATTGTTAGTTACGATCGTCGCATGTTATAGAAGGAAGGGATTATAGTTGTTATAATCGATTGAGGCAATATAACATGTTAGAATAACAATTTGGATTAAAAAGGAATTGGAATGAACTTTATGTTGTTACACATTTTGAGCCGAGAATTGCCTTAATCTTTGGACAGTTTCGTATTAATTGTGGGGCAGAATTTTACACATCCTATTAAGGCGTGTAATCCCCTTTGTATTTGCTGAATTGTTGGGCCTTAAATGTGGTGTTTGGTTATTGATTTTCGGGCCTTGAAAAAGGTGGAAAAGTACGTAGAAACAAAGGAAGTGCTGTCCGATTTTTCGTAGAATTTGGTGACTTTACACTTATAATATTCTACGTTTGAAGCTAGAGGTTAATGGACATATTATGGTCATTATCGGTTGAAGTACTACGTATAACGTATTCTACTTAAAGGATGGAATAGCTATCAAAGTTAAGGTACTTTGGAGCATTTTGCTACTTGTCGATAATCGTCGCGAGGATTGTGAACCTCTTCCTTCTTTTGACATGATTCTATGTCTGGAATATACATGTGGTGCTATTTGATGACTCCTTCCACTCTTAGAAGTTAAGAGGTATGTATGTTGATTTACTCTATGTAAAAGTTACGCCTAAGTTATCCTAAGTTCTTACCAAGTCTTATGGGGGATGTTGGTAAGAGTCGTTAGGAAGTATTTGGAGTCAAGTTGACTTTGCTAAGTTACTGCACGAATGAGAATAAGTATCGAACAAGCCATTGCAGCGTTAATAAAAGAAAATGTATCGACAATCAATTAAATTAAAATGAGTAGAATTCTCCATCTGCATAGAAGCTAAGATAAGACAAAATTGTATTACATTTTCTAGATCATGGCTGCTTTAATAAGATCGTTATAAACAAGTATAACCTATTCACAACGCATAAAAGTATATGTTACTTAATTTAAAGAGTTTACGTATGAAGTTTTAAGGCTATGAACCTTGAATTCTAAAAAGGTTAAGAGACTTTATTTTTTAAGTTATGGGACTTGATTCTTAAAGGAATGAATGACTTGATTTAAAAGTATAGAATGCTTGATTTGGGAAGAGCATCGATAACTTGATATTCTAAGTTAAGAAACTTGATTTCTTAAAAGTTAAGAGACTTGAAGTATTTTGAAAACTATGTAACTTGATTTGAAAGTATAAGTCTCTTGGTTATAAAAGGAATGAGTTTGTCCAAGACATAAAGAGTTATAACGGCTTTATGAGAAGTTGGTTATAACAACTTTATGAAAGGTTAAAAGAATGGTTTTCTCTAGTAATGTAAACAAAGAATTGACTTGAAATAAAGAAGGACAATTTGATTTAAAGGTACCAATTTCTTAAAGTTTTAAAGTAAGAGTCACTTGATTTAGAAGCCTAAAAATGTAGTGACTTGTTTGAAATGTAGACATGCCTTGATACTACGGGTGTTAGTATCTTGGGGTTTTAATATAAAAAGGGTTATTTTAAAGGAACGGAGGTACGTAGTACTTTGGGTTAAACTCTGATTTTATAATGACGTTAGTGCCTTTAAGTAAACTAAAATGAGAGTGTATATAAATAAGGTTAATAAAAGTTAGGAATTTCTTAACTTGCTTATGTTATGTATTATGTTCAGAAGTGCTTATGTTATGTATGATAAGCGATAGTGCTTATGTTATGTATGATAAGCCAGAGTGCTTATGTTATGTATGATAGCCATTGAGTTAGGTTATGTAATTCTTACTGGTAAACCCCAAGCTACTACTTATTCCATGGATTTGCTACCCATGACGCGAAAGCGCTGTTTGTACTCATTGCGGGCCCACCGGGTCCATGCGGGTGAAATAGTCCTATGCGGGTGAAATAGTCTCATGCGAGGCGGATGACCTCATTGCGGGTCCACAGGACCTATGCGGGTGAAATAGTCTCAGGAGTAGGATTGTCAAATGATACCATGGGCAGGTGGCCCTAAGTTGATCATAAGCTTCCTATTTTTATGCAGTATACCTTTATGGACAGACTTATATGACTTTATCGCATCCCAGATTGGGCCGGACAGTATACCTTTATGGGCAGACTTATGTGATTTTATCGCGTCCCAGATTGGGCCGGACAGTATACCTTTATGGGAAGACATATGTGACTTTATCGCGTCCCAGATTGGGCCGGGCAGTATACCTTTATGGGCAGACTTATGTGACTTTATCGCGTCCCAGATTGGGTCGGGCAGTATACCTTTATGGGCAGACTTATGTGACTTTATCGCGTCCCAGAATGGGCCGGACAGTATAGGCGTCCCTCCATAAAGGGCCGGATTATGTTATGCAAGATAATTAAGTTATATGGTTATGAACTTGATGATTTTTCCTAAGTATGTACGTAAGAATTTGACTATAACTCTTATTGAAAAATGGGAAAAGATAATGATGTACGATTAAGTTCATGAGTTGTAATGGCATGGTAGGATCTGGTATTTACTTTTTATACTTGCCCCTGTCATTCTTTTGTACAGTTATAATCTGTTTATTGTACCTTATTTCCGTTCCATATTCTGCACTGTATCGACTTCCGCCGGTCTGCGTTCATGTCCGCAGGTTTAGGTACACAGTTGTGGATCCGCGGGCTTAGGATCCTGGTTCAGCATTTTGAGATGGCTCCAATGTTCCGGAACTTGTCATAATGGCTATGTATGTTCAGGGGTACGGCGGGGCCTTGTCCCGTCATAGTATTTGTCCAAAATCTTATAGGTCTGTAGTCATATCTTGTGGATTGGGTTGTGTAAAGAAACAAAAGAAAAAGGATGTAACTGCTTTTGGCTATATATGTATATATTTGTCCAGGGAGGTAGCCTTATCGGCTAACCTGTTGTTTATTTCTTGTTGAATTATTTTATAAGTTTGATGTATGTTCCGCTGATTATCTCTGATGTATACCTGTAAGGGTACCCAGGTAGGGCATCAGTCGTGGCCCGGGGTCGGATCGTGACAAAGGGTTGTTGTAGGATCTCTGAAAATTCCCCACTGCTTGAACTTACTCCATGGACACATTATTTGTGTCCACTGCTGTGCATCTATAAAAAGTATGGGGACCCCCATAGATTTCACATCTTACTGGTGTCTGAACTGCTTTAACTGCTATGGTGCTCTGCTGCATTTGTTTTTTCAAAGTGGCTACCTGCGTAGTCAATGCAGTGATAGCATGATAGTTCATGAATCCCAGTCACTTTTCTACTGTTCATTGCTCTCTCATTGACCCTCTGATGGTTATTTGTGGTCATGTCCTCTAGCAAATCATGTGTCTCATTGGCACTCTTTCTCATGAACGTACATCCTGCTGCAGCATCAATGATGGTACGAGTTGTACCACACATCACATAGTAAAATATGTGGACTAGCATCCACTTCTCAATCCCATGATGCGGGTACTTCTCTGCAAATCTTTAAACCTCTCCCATGCATCATATAATGGTTCTCCCTCCAGCTGATAGAAGTTATTAAGCTCACCTCGAAGTCTTGCTGCTTTGGCTGGAGGAAAGAACTTAGGAAGAAACTTTTGAGCCAAGTCTTGTCATGTGGTGATGAAGTTCGCCTGTAGTGAATTCAGCCAGCACTTTGCTCTATCCCTGAGTGAGAATGAGAAGAGTCTCAAATGGCGTCATCAGTAACACCATTATATTTAAACGTTACACACAACTCCAGAAATTTTGCTAGATGCAAATGAGGATCTTCAGACGGTAATCCCCCAAACTGAACTGAGCTTTGAACCATGTGCAATATTGCTGGTTTGATCTCAAAATTACTGGCTTCAACAGATGGAAGCCTGATGCAAGTCTGCACCCCTATAATAGTTGGCAACACATAGTCCCCGAAGCTTCTTTCTGCAGGGACTTATCTTATGACATGCGGTAACTCATCATCCACCAAATTATTGTTTCGCTGATCTCCCATTGCTAACAAATCAGCTGATCTTTTCTCTTTTCTGTTCTGTCTGCACAATCTCTCAATATCAGGGTTCAGAGGGATGTCAGCTCCTCTCCTACTTCGCATAAACTAAGTTCCTGAGACTAATAAAAAATAGCAAACAAATCACGACAAACATCACTAAAGCAAAATAAAAATAAAATAAAATAAAACTGAAAATAAAGACCAAATTAAAAATAAGAATAGATAAATCAATATTAACAGTACGCCAGTACGTATCGTTCAAGTAATAAAGATCTGTAAGATCGAGTTTATCGTCCACATAGACTGATTTGTTAAGTACCGATTATCTATTCTATGGTATCTATTTGGTTGGCGTTCTTTAATTTGAGAATTATACTAAGAATTATGACTAAGTGCAGAAAATAAACTAAAGATTATAATACTTTGGGTTTATAACAGTTATGAAGACAATATGGCATCCAATCTCCTCAACTATCCAATCTTTCACGTGTTAATGCAATGTTAATGATCCTTCTTCTTATTAAGATAGCAGGTTAACTAATCTGTCATTATATTCCGATTAGGACATACAAGAGCTCAACTTAGTGCAGAAACCTTCTATATTTCTATGATAAGTTTTACCACATAGGAGGATTAAGAATAGTAACCTTAATTACTACACAAGTATCGGGGTACTTTCGTCCACGATTTTAACCTATGTCTAGACAATTACAACATATTCAAATCTCACCTTTCAGACTTTTGATTCGAAATCATATAAGTGATGACAATTAGTAATTAGTTAATTATCAAACAATCAAAACAATATTGAATAGATCTTAATATGATGAAGAAGAAATCAATAATCAATGCATTAACTATATGAAAGAGCTTCAAGAAGATTCGATGGAAACCCTACTAAAGTATTTAGCTCCTAAACATTGTCATGTCAAGAACTAAATTACAATCCAACATAAACTGAAATAAAGTAAAGGAAAGAAAATAACTTGAACAATGAGATGTCTCCAATTGTGTCTTGCCTCCTTTTCTCCTCTCCAAAGTTGTGTTTAGAATATGATATAGAATCTGGTATATGGTCAGGGTTTTTGAGATTTTATAGCTGGAAAAAGTTTCCTTTCGGACCCCAAAAACCCTCTCCAATTCGGCCAAGGAAACCTGAAAATTACGCGTCGGCACCGCGGTTCTAATTCAGCCAAAATCACTGGAAGTTACTGGAATGGAGGCACCGATTCATTTCGCACTGGGTGGCCTCTGTCGAGCACCGGTTCCTCTCTCAGGCACCTAGGTGCCTTCGACGGTGATTCAGTTTCGTACTTTCTGGAAATATTATGTCTCGGTGCTAGTTCTTCGATCATGGTTCTATAGCCGATCTTTGCCGTGCATCGCGGTGCCTCACGATTTTTGTCCTGCTCACTTTGATTTGTTCTATTTTTCGTGGCACTTCTTAGGCTTCATTCCTTGAGCTGTGCTTGTGCGAGTTTCATCTCAATTAAGTTCATTTCGTCCTCAAAAGTAGCATCATCTCATTTATAACCGCTGTGACACAAAAGAAAGAAAAACATACCTAACACTATACTAAATGCAAAATAAAAGAGTAAAATATTAACTAAAAAGGACTCAAAAGAGTGTATAAAATACACTCAACAACTACAAATTAAGGTATAAATCTAAGTCTAATATTCACCAAATATACGAGGGAAAGAAAAGACCCCACATGGTCCCGCTGATGTCCGTGGACTGCCTGATGGGCTATGCAGCCCATATACTTTAATATAGAAATCTCTGATTCGAATCAAATGTATGAAAGGGAACACTTTCTGGAATGGCCCCTACGCGAAGTGAACCTAAATATAATCCAAAAAAAAAAGTACCATCACTTAAATGGAAATATGGAAAGTCACTTCTAGCAAGTAGGAACTAGGAACTCCTTCATTGTGGCTAAAAAAGGTAACGTATGGAAATATGGAAAGTCACTTAAAGTATTTTTTTGGGATGAGTTAGACCCAATATTCATTTTTTACATGGTATCAGAGTTACAACCATTTCAATTCGTTCATCGATGTTGTGCCTCCAAATTATATTATTCACGCTTCAGTTAACAAAGTCTTGGCGTACAGGGGAGTGTTAAGAGTCCAGATATGTGAGAACATGAACTCCTTATATAGACTTGGACAATTATCACCATACAAGCTATTCATTCTTTACAATTATACATATTAAGTAGATCTATGATACAAAAATAAAATTTAACTAAAATTATTAAATTTTACAAAACCCGTAATTTCTAGCTACACTACTTCAATGAATGTATTGCTGTCTCCCAGTACACTCCTTATAATTTATTTTTATTTTTTGGGGGAAAAAAAGAGAGAGAGATCTTCACAATCTTTTTGGGTTCCTACAGAGATTTCCACTTTTTTTTCCCGGTGGGACTATCTTACTCAAGTGGTTGACACACTTGAAGTTTTACTATTGCACATTTATACTTATAAATTTTGGATATTTAATTTTTTTTTCGGATAGGATTCGAATGATAATTTTATCGATTCGAAATTTTTGGATATTCAAAATTTCGAATCGGATCGAATTATCTTAAATGAACCGTCCTAGGCTATTTATGTCCCTTTCTCTTTTTATTTCACGTATTGATGACTCAAAATACGATAAGAATAATTAAAAAGTCATGTGACTTTCCCTTTCACACGTTATCATCTTAAGGAATACAATAGTCTAAATTTTATGACAAATTTGTGGTCACGTGATCGCCACGTCTATCATGTAGTCATCTCACACATATAACTTTCTAAAGGTTTTGGTCAAGTCAAATAATTGAACAAGGTTGAAAAATACAAAATGAGTTTGAATAGAGAATTTTGGAAGAACTGCTACTTTTCCATTAATGTTGAGGTTAGTACTTAGTACTACGATTATAAAGACAAGACAACTAAGAGAAGCAACTTTAATTAGTTTAGAAAACCCCCAAAAAATGTACTCTTCCGTTTTCTTTTACTTGTTTAGTTCACATCTTATACTTTGCTAAAAAACATTAAATAAGTTTTTGTTGATATTAGTTAATACACTATAGTTAGTTGAGTTAGTTAAGTACAAGCTTTCTTATTATTGTTTAAGCCTTGTAAGTTTTCTTTTATACACTTTAGTCCTTCTCCTCACTATATAAGTGAGATACAACATTCCTGTTTTATTCTAAGAAGAAGAATAGAAAAGACTTCACAAATCTTCTTCCTCTTTTTAGTTTTACTTACTATGCATTGCATGCATGTTGATCATGTGGAATTATAACATGGTATCAAAGCCGGCATCGGTGTAGAGCTTCGAATCATTGCATGCATTTCAATCGAGGTGAATTTCTCAGGGGGTTTTTCAATTGGTGTATTTTTTTTCGAATCTATTGTGTGATCTGTTTCGTTGCTTTTGATAATTCAATCTTCAATTTGCTGATTAAGATCGATCTATTGTGTAAGGAACATTTTTTTGTAATCGGAATCCTCGATCTATTATTTTCGATCTATTGCGCACTTAGTTTAAGCTGAGTTGATTTGAGTTGTAGTGCTTCGACTCAATTGTTGAACTGTTAATCTAGAATATCTGATTAAGTGCGATGGAAAGTACAATACCACATGCAAGTTCGAGTATAGAAGAGAGTTCCAGTGTGAACCTTAATATTGTTGATCATAACAATCCACTTTACTTAAGTGCTTCCGATACACCTGGATCTGTTCAAGTGGAGATTCAACTCACATGTATGGAGAATTACACACTGTGGAGTCGCGCAATGAAGTTGACACTATTAACTAAGAATAACATTGATTTTATTGATGGATCTGTTAAGAGAGACACATTTGGACCAAATCAGACAAGGCAGTGGAATCGATGCAATGCGATGTTAATATCCTGGATCATGAAGAATGTGAATAAGAGTCTGCTTAGTGGCATACTATACAGATCCACAGTTGTGCTGTCTGGAAAGAATTAAAGGAAAGGTTCGACAAGATTAACATATCTAGAGTATATCAGCTAAAAAAGGAATTGGTAATGCTTCACCAGGGAACATTGCTTGTGTCCAGTTACTATTCCAAAATGAGGGATCTATGGGATGAAATAGATTCGATTCTACCACCACCAACCTGTGAATGTGACAGTCCTCGAGAGTATAGACATCATTTGTTGAACCATAGATTTCTTGAGTTCCTTATGGGCCTCAATGATGGATATAATAAAGCAAAGAGTCACATTCTATTGATGTCTCCCATACCTAGTGTTAACCAAGAATATGCTATGGTAGCCCAAGATGAGAGTCAAAAATTGATTGCAGGTGGATGTTTAGTAGGAGGTGACACTAATGATCCAATGACAATGGTGAGCAGGTTTCCTCAGCACAAGGCAAAGAGTAAGTACATTCCTGGTGCTATCTGTGACTATTGCAAAATCAATGGTCACACCAGGAATATTTGCTATAAGTTGATGGTGTGTGATTATTGAAAGAATAAAGGACGCGTCAGAGAAGGCTGCTACAAGTTGATAGGATATCCTGACGAGTGGAAAGGCAAGAAGACAGTGAACATGGTATTATCAGGTAGTACATGGACAGATGTAGGTACTCCAGGTCAGCATACGGGGGGAAACCTAAGGCAATTGACACAGTACCAGCATGAACATTTGAACTCAATATTAAGATCTTGCACACCAGACCAATATGAGAAAGTGTTGGGAGCACTGACTTCCACATCAGATGATAACAATCTTCACAACAGTAGCACATCAGTCCCAAAGGTACACATGGCAGGTAAGGTGAATACTAATACTAGTAATAATACTGATCCTAATTGGATTGTGGATTCTGGGGCCACGAATCATTTGGTCAGTAATAAATGCATGATTGAAAGGTGTAATTTAATAGAAAATGTAGGTCAAGTCCAGTTTCCAACTGGGGACACTGCCATAATAACACAAACTGGGAGCTGTAGATTGGCTGGAGGTGATGTTATAAAGGATGTATTGTGTATGCCAAGTTTCAAGTTCAATCTCTTGTCAATTTCCAAATTAACAAGAAAGTTGAACTGTTGCGCAAGAAGATTTTTTTCTGATTTGTTTGTGTTACATGATCTCTTCACTGGAAAGGTGAAGGAGATTGGTAGAGAAATGGATGGTCTATACATGCTAGACTCTGGGAGAAGCTACATGCAATCAACATATGCACAAGTTAATACAGTTAAAGTGTCTTCATCAACAGAAATGCAGGCTGGAATATGACATAGGAGGATGAGTCATGTATCTATGAGTGTACTAAGGAATATAGAAGAGTTTGGGAATAAAACTAGTAATTTCACAATCAGTCACTGTGAAATATGTCCTAAAGCTAGGCAAATCAGGTTACCCTTTCCTATCAGTACTACTAGATATGAGTTACCATTAGAATTGTTACATGTTGATGTATTATGACCTTATAGAGTTTACACTTATAATGGAATGAGATATTTTCTTACAATAGTTGATGATCATACTAGATGGACATGGATTACCTTGATGATTGTTAAATCAGATGTGTCTTCTATTTTGAGAAGTTTATTTACAGTCATTAAAACACAATTCAATGCAAGGGTTAGAAAGATCATATCTGATAATGGATCTGAGTTTTTCAATCATACATGTGCTGAAATATTTAGGCAATTGGGGATAATACATCAGACTTCTTGTCCATATACTCGACAGCAAAATGGAGTAGTGGAGAGAAGACATAGACATATTCTGGAAGTTGCAAGAGCCATCAAGTTTCAAAGCCATTTTCCTGGAAGGTTTTGGGGTGATTGTATTGAGACTGTTGTGTACATTATCAATAGAGTACCCTCTGTAGTTATTGGGAATATGTCACCATATGAGAAGTTATTTCATAAAAAGCCCTTACTGACTCACTTAAGGGTAGTAGGGCGTTTGTGTTATGCAACAAATATTGTCAAGAAGGATAATTTTGATATTAGGGAAATCAAATCAGTCTTGCTTGGGTATTCTGTCAGGCAGAAGGGATACAAACTTTTGGATTTGGTGAACAAAACCATATTCATAAGTAGGGATGTAACATTTTATGAGGATATTTTTCCTTTTGACCAATCTGGGATGCAGCAGCAGATACCTGATCATGATGCAAATTACTTTCCTGATCTTATACCAAATGTAGGTGAAGCAGGGACCTTGTGGTACGACAGACTGAAGCAGACAATATAACCAATGTTGAGTTGGAGTGTTCACCAGCAGAGCAAGTTATTTCAGAATCTGGAAGTCCACCTAGAGTTGTGATGCAGGAAGAAGAATATGATGAAGAGCAATTGAGTGAAAGAGAGATGTTCATGTAAGTAGACCAGTTAGAGAAAGAAGACCACATACATGGTTGAAGGACTATGTTCATAGCATAACAGCTTCTAGGACTACACAAGCAAATATCCATTGGCTAGTGCAATCGACTTGTCACGACCCGACCCCGGATCCGTGACCGGTGCCTTAACCCGGGCACCCTTGTGACACAACATCAGAGAAAACCAGCGGAATATAAACTCAAAATAAACAACCATAATGATATAAATAGTATAGCCCAAAATGGCTACCCCAAAAGTACATAAAATCGAACAGTTACATCCTTAAACAAACCAAGTTATGACAAGACTATAGACCTCTAAGAAGGAGTAACACTATGACGGGACAGGGCCCCGTCATGCCCCTGAATGTACAAAACATCAACAACACCAGGGAGAACCATACCAAAAGTCGAGCCTCCGAAGAAATGGAGCTCCTGACACCTGAGTAAAAGATCCTAGGAATGAGGATCTACCACCGCTTTCCTTACCTGCAGGCGTGAACGCAGCCCGAGGAAGGGTCGACACAACGCACAGTATGTAAAGCGGAAAATCAGAGTAATATCATAAGTCAAAAATAAGCCGAGTCATAGATAAAAATCAATTTCCTTGCCGTGCCTTACTAACAATAGAGTAACAAGTATAAAACTTATAAGCATAAAAATAGGAGGCTCACGATCAAAGCAGGTACCTCGCCGTAGTATCATTAAGCAATCCTACTCGCGGGACTATTTCACCCGCACGGGTCCTATGGACCGCACGAGGTCATCCGCCGTCGTGGGACTATTTCACCCGCATGGATCCTGTGGACCCGCATGAGTACCATCGCCGTACTCGCATGAGACTATTTCACCCGCATGGATCCTGTGGTCCGGATCCGCATGAGTGCAAGCGCCGCACTCGCATCATGGGTAGAAAATCCATGGCATAAATAATAACCCGGGGTTTACCCCGTAATAATATAAATATATAACATAGCTCATCCGGCTATCATACATAACATAAGCACTACCGGCCTATCATATCATACATAAGCACTACCGGCCTATCATATCACAACATAAGCATTACCGGCCTATCATAACATAAGCACTACCGGCTTATCATAACAAAGTTAAGAAATCCCCTAACTTCTTATTAACATTATTAATATATCCTCTCATTTTAGTATCTCAAGGCACTAACATGTCTTTTAATAGAAAATCCGGAAATTCAACCCAAGTACCATGTACTTCTAACTTTTTAAGAAATAACTCTTTTTATACAAAATTTCAAGATACTAATCACCATAGTATCAAGTTACGATTTCTTTCAAGACAAGTCACATTTCCTTTTAGAAATATAATAGGCTTCTAAATCAAGTGACTTCATTTCCTTTAAAACCTTAGGCAACCAATGCCTAAAAATCAATTCACCTTTCTTAGTTTCAAATCCTTTACGCATTTCTTGTTTTAATTAGAGTAAACCTTTCTTTGTGAACCTTTCAAGAAAACTAATATAACCAACTCCCCATAAAGTCATTATATTAGTGTTATCCCTTTGTCAAATACATTTTCCCTAAAACCAAGGGACTTATACTTTTGAAATGAAACAAGTAGCATATACTTTTAAAACAAGTGAAAGATATCAAATCTTGTACGTCTACCGTACTACATAGGTACAACTACTCATGCTCAAGAGATAGGAAAGTTTCACATACCTCTTTGGTCAATCCACTTGCTAAGCTCAACTACCGCAAGTAATATTTCAACCTATAATAGTCATGATACGTTTGTTAACCTCTAATTGCGGAAGAAAGTACCCCGATACTTGTGTAGCATTATATGTTACTGTTCTTAATCCTCCTATGTGGTAAATCCTATTATAGAAATATAGAAAGGTTCTGTACTGGGGTTGAGCGATTATATATCCTAACCGGAATATAAGACAGTCTAGTTAACCGCTATCTTAACGTAGAAGAAGAATTCATTCTAGTTGCATTAAGGATTGAATAGAGTGGATAGTCGAGGATTTTGAAAGCCCTAATTCCTTCATAACTGATTACAACTTCAATAGTTTAGTTAATTTTTGCAATTATTCTAGTAGATAAACAAAAATCCAACTCAATCATCGATTGACAAATAGATAACATGAAATAGATGAACGGTAATTAGAAACCAGTCTCTGTGGACGATAAACTCGGTCTTACAAACTATATTGCTTGTGAACGATACGTACACTTGCGTGAGAAATTGAACAACGTACTAAAAAGTTTTTGACGCCGTTGCCGGGGACTGACGTACTTCTAATATCGAACAATCTATTTTTAATTTCTAATTTGGTCGCTCCCAGAACAAGACTTGTTCTGAGAGCATCTTTTTATCACTATTGTTGTTTGTGTAATCCTGCAGGTAAAGTCAAGTATAGGTACACTGACTATCACTATCAGGGGCTGCAGGACTATGCCCTTTGTCCACCGCATCAACTTAGACCACAGGCTCCGCAAGAGGAGCAAAATGAGATGCAGAAAGCCTTATTCAGGCTCACCGAGTGCCAGAATCCTCAAGGACTAACTCATCCACCACAGGATCAGGCCCCATCAGGAAGGCTAGATGACATGAGAGTAGTTCTTTGGGCACTCTCGAATGCCCAGAATCAGTTCATGGAGGAAACAAGATTATCTATCAGGAATCTAGAGATGCAACTGGGACAACTAGCTAGTAAGCTGAGAAACGGTATGCAAGGGAACCGCCATAGAAATACTGGTACAGACCTACAAGAGCAGTGCCAATCAATTGATGTGATGAGTGGAAAAGTAATGGAGATAGATTTATCCCCAATATGTTCAGAAAAAGAGGGTGAACCCAGTGAGATGAGGGAGCCTGAGGATGGAGTGATCATAGAAGATGCTCATGCGGACCAAAGATCACTACCAACAGTCGTTGACCCACCGCAGGTGAAGATACCATATCCTCAGAAAATTAGAAATAATTCTATTGACAAACAGTTTTCTAAGTTTCTGGAGGTCTTTAAAAAACTGCACATCAACATTCCATTTGCTGAAGCCTTAGAACAAATGTCAATTTATGTGAAGTTCATGAAGGAGATCCTCTGTAAAAAGAGGAGGTTGGAGGAGTATGAAATGGTGGTGTTGACTGAGGAATGCAGTGTTATCCTACAGAGAAAGCTACATCAGAAGTTGAAAGATCCGGGAAGCTTCACCATCCCTTGCACTATAGGGAAGTATAAATGTCAGCAGGCTCTATGTGATCTGGGGGCCAGTATAAATTTGATGTCATATTCTGTGTTCTACAAACTTGGAGTGGGGGAAGCAAGACCCATAACCATAACCTTACAACTAGCAGATCGCTCCATCGTCCACCCCAGAGGAATAATCGAGGATGTGTTGGTCAAGGTGGACAAGTTTATCTTCCCCGCTGACTTCATCATCCTGGACATGGAAGAAGATGAAGAGATGTCCATCATCCTTGGTAGGTCATTCTTAGCCACGGAACAGACACTCATTGATGTTCAGAAAGGTGAGCTGAGACTTCGTGTTCAGGGAGAAGAAGTGATTTTCAATGTATTCAGGACAACAACTTACCCAAGGGCAAGTGATAACTGCTATGCTATTGATGTGGTTGATAAAGCAGTTTTTGAAAACGGGTTCAGGAGTGCAGATGCTCTTGAAGTGGTGATAACACAAAGGATAGTGGTAATAACACATAATGGAGGGAGTATACGAGTTGGTTGGATTCATATGAGCCCGACTATAAAAGAAAATATGAGGAGCTAGGAACCATGCCAGAGAGACCAGTGCCATCCACAGAACAAGCTCCAGAACTAGAGTTGAAAACTCTGTCAGATCATTTGCACTATCAATATCTAGGTGAGAACCACTCCTTACCAGTGATCGTATCATGTTATCTATCCAAAGTGGAGGTTGAAAAACTGTTGAAAGTATTGAGGACTCACAAGTGCGCGATTGGGTGGACACTGGCAGACATTAGAGGGATAAGACCTTCTACAGTAATGCACAAAATTTGTCTAGAAGATGAGAGCAGTGTTAGGCATATTTTATATACACCTTTTGAGTCATTTTTAGTTAGTCTTTGGCCCATTTTTATACAAATACGTGTCATGTTAGTATAGATTTTCTTTCTTTTGAGTCACATTGGTTTAAAATGGTACATTGGCGAAAAGAAGCAAAAAGATGGCAGAAACAGAGGTTCCAGAGCCAAAAGAGACAAAAAGTTAGCACCCGGACGAAGGACAGGGCGGCGCCGTGGCGCCGCTCTATCAGCGAATGGGAATGGGCCAGACCAAGAGGGAAAAGTTGGGAACGTTTTTTAAGGATATAAAAAGGCCTTAGGGCAGATTTTTGAAGGGTTCCACAATCCCTAACTCTACACAACACATAGTTCTTAAAAGCTTCAAGATTGGAGGCTTGTTCTTGAGTAATTATTTTTCTTACTTTATTTATTTTTCAGTTTATGTTGGATAATCTTTTAGTTCTTAGCATGTCTACGGCTTGGAGCTAAACTTTAATTAGGGCTTTCCATTCGAGTCACTTGAACCTCGTTTTATGATTTAATGAATGGTTTTGGTTTCTTCTTTATATTGTTGAGATTTATTCAATAAGTGCTTTGATTTCTTGGTAATTAATTAATCACTAATTATCATCACATATATTTTTTCTAATCGAGATCCGAAAGGGGAGATTGTGGATATGCTATAGTTGAATAAACATAGGTTAAAATCGTGGACGAAAGTACCCCGATACTTGTGTAGTTTAATAGGTTATTGTTCTTAATCCTCCTTTGTGATAAATCTTATCATCGAAAGATAGAAGGGTTATGCATCGGGGTTGAGTGTTTATATATCCTAACCGAAATATAAAACGGCTTAGTTAACCTGCTATCTCAATATAGAAGAAGAACCTTTATCATTGCATTAAAGATTAAAGCGAGCGGATAGTTGAGGAGATTGGAAGCCCTATTTCCACCATATCTGATTTAAGTAAAGTAATTTAGTTAACTTTTATAATTATTTAGTAGTCATAGATACAAACAACCATCAAAATATCGATCACCAAATAGATACCATAGGATAGAAATTGGTAATTGAACATTAATCCTTGAGGACGATATTCGGTCTTACCCAGACTATATTACTTGTCACGATACGTGCACTTGCATTAAGCGTGTGGATAAATCGCTAACAAGTTTTTGGCGTCGTTGCCGGGGATTGGTGTAGTTCAATATCAATCTATTTATTCTTAATTTCTAATTTGGTTTTTATTTTCTTTTATTCTATTTTATTTGTGGAACCGTACGCCGTGATCCGTTTGTTGATTTTGATCTATTTCAGGTATGTAGTTTATGCGAAGAAGAAGAGGAGCAGATACACTTGTTCCCTTCAACCCTGAGATCGAGAAGACTTGCAAGCAGAACCGGCGAAACAAAAGAATCTTGGACTTAATAGCCATGGGGGATCGACAAAATAATAATGAGATGAATGAAGAGATGTGTGATCACCGACCCAACCAAAGAATACCCACAGGGTTGCAGAATGATGAAGAGGAAATAGTTCAGGTCCAGGCAGAAAGGAGTCTGGGAGACTATGTGCTACCAAGAGTGAATGGAGCACAAACATGCATAAGGCTCCCAACAATAGGAGCGAACAATTTTGAAATAAAGCCTGTGATCCTGAGCATGGTGCAGCATACAGTTCAATTTGGAGGGTTACCATCTGAAGACCCACATATGCACATTGCAAATTTCTTAGAACTGTGTGCAACGTTCAAATATAATGGTGTTACTTATGACGACATCCGGTTGAGGCTCTTTCCCTTCTCACTCAGGGATAGAGCAAAGGTTTGGTTGAATTCCCTGCCTACAGATTCTATATTTACAAGGCAGGATCTGGCACAGAAGTTCCTGGCAAAGTTCTTTCCACCTTCCAAAGCAGCCAAACTGAGAGGAGAGCTGAACAATTTCTACCAGACTGATGGGGAGTCACTCTATGAGGCTTGGGAGAGATTTAAAGATCTGCAGAGAAAGTGTCCACAACATAGCATTGAACTGTGGAATTTGGTCCATATTTTCTACAATGGGCTAAGTGAGACAACAAGAACCATCATTGATGCAGCTGCATGTGGAACCTTCATGAAGAAGACAACACATGAGGCCCATGATTTGCTAGAAGACATGGCCACTAATAACTATGTGCCAGATGATAGAGGGGTAAATGGAAGGAGAGCGATAGGAGTTCATGAGATCGATGTCATTACAACGTTAAATGTACAGGTTGCTCTCTTGACCAAGCAACTTCAGCAGAACACAGTGTCAGTGAATGCAGTTCAGATGCTAATTAATTGTGAGATTTGTGGGGGTCCTCATACTTTTGATAGGTGCCCATCAGCAGACCCCAACAACATTCCTATTGAGCAAGCAGAATGTCAGCGTGGAAATTACCGTAAGCCCCGAACAACCCTTATTCAAACATTTACAATCCGCGAGGAATCACCCAAACTTCTCATGGAGGTGACAGGCGTAAGAATCAATACAGAGGCCAATACCAGAATCAACAACCATTTAATCAGGCCTCATTTTCACAACAGTTCAGTGCACCTTGCCCACAAGAAAAGCCAGATGAATTGTGAGCAACCTTGTTGACACTTACAAATTCACAGACCCAGTTCATGGCAGAGACAAGGTCATCCATAAGGAACTTGGAAACACAAGTCGACAACCGGCAAAATGGCAAATAACAGCCACAGGCACTCTTCCCAAGAATACGTAGATAAATCCTGCAGAGCAAAGGTCGCAAGATACTGAGAAGTGGGAAGCGATTAGAACCGCTGCTCCCGAACTCGCAGCGGACCTGAAAAGGAAGCTGATATTGAGAAGGAGGGGGTTACTGATGACCACCCTATTTTAGAGGAGGCTCCACCAGTTCCAGTAAGGGAGTACACAGAGAAGATCCCATATCCTCATAGGCTTTAGAGAAAGACCCAAGATAAGCAGTTCTCAAAGTTCTTAGAGGTTTTCAGGAAATTTCATATCAATATCCCCTTCATTGAAGCGTTGGAACAATCGCCTACCTGCTTCAAATTTATGAAGGAGATCCTTGGAAAGAAGAGGAAACTAGTGGAATATGAGACCATAGCACTAACTGAAGAGTGTAGTGCCATTTTGCAGAAGAAGTTGCCCCCAAAGTTGAAAGATTCGGGGAGTTTCACCCTACCTTGAACGATAGGGAATGTGACTTGCAACAGGGCATTATGTGATCTAGGGGCTAGCATAAAATTGTTACCCCTATATGTATTCAAGAAGTTGGGATTGGGAGTGATCAAGCCAACTATAGTGAATCTACAGCTAGCGGACAGATCAGTGGTGCATCATTTAGGCATCATTGAAGATGTGCTCATCAAAGTGGGAAAGTTCTTCTTCCCAACAGACTTTCTCATCCTCGACATGGAGGAAGAGGATGAAATTCCCAGTATTTTGGGACGACCATTCATGGCCACTGGGAGAGCATTGATTAATGTGGAAAAGGGCGAGCTAAAACTGAGAGTTGAGGACGAGGAGATGATATTTAAAGTATTTAAACCCTCCATTGAATCCTCAGTCATTTCTAAACATCCTCCTGAGAAAAAAAAAATACAAATAAAAGGCTTAAAAGAAAAATGATCATGAAATGGATAGGCTGTGGGGTTAAATTACCCCAGGCTTCTTGATAAGGAATTTGCGTCCGACTATAAGACGTTAAAGACAGCGCAACTTGGGAGGCAACCCAAGGTTTTAAATTTATGTATTTTTAGCTTAGTTAGAACAGTCTCACGTCTGGTATTGTTTTTGATATTGTGATGCTAGGTACAAGGACAAAAACGTGGAGCACAAAATGAAAAGGGAAAAAAAGAGTGCAGCGCCACGGAGCCCAGACTCAGAGCCATGGCGCCGAAAAATCAGAGAGCCGCAGAAATTTGGGCGTCACGACGCCAATCTCAGGGCCATGGCGCCGAGAGTTCAGACAGTTGCGGAAGTTTGAGCACCACGACGCCGGTCTCAGGGATGTGGCGCCGCGACAGAAATTTTGAAAAAAATAAAATCCCCAAGTCGAATTGTCTTCTCCCTCACAAAACCCAAAACACCTTAACTCTCCAAAACCCACGAAATTAACTTCTCCCACTCAAATCTTCCATAAACCACACCAAATCTCAACCAAATTCCTTCAATTCCTTGCACCCATAACCATTATAAACAACAATCCTCATTCCATTGCTTCATTCCATCACTAGGAACAAGAAAAGTTGTGAAGAACACTTTCCAAGGTAACATTCATAATTTTTCTTGAAATTTCAAAGCAATTAAGAGAGGTAATTCATAAGCTTGGGGGTGTGAAATTTATTGTTGGGTATTGTGCTGTGTGTGGGAGATTGTTGTTGGCCAGTCGATGTGGGGGGTTGTACGTAGTGTTGTGGAGTGTTGTACTCGTGATTGGGGTGTAGTTGGGGGTTGAATTGTATTGTGTATTGCTGATTTTTGTGATGTTGTGTTGATTGTGTGATTGAGAGTTGTTGGGCAACCTCACAAAAACAAAAGAAACGCTGCCTAAATTTCTCAAAAATGTCTGCCAGAAAAAGAAGAGCTTCCGCATGCACCCCATTCCACAATATGATACCACTAGGTTCGCTAGTAAAAAAGGCAGAAGACAGATATAAAAATCTTATTACTAGAACCTTGATACCTGAGAGAGGAATGGAGTACCAAAGGAAGCCATTTGAGGATGGCGATGTCTATGAGCCGATTCGGGTGACGATAGAGGCAAATAGGTGGAAGAGATTCGTCAATCCGGAGAGAATAGTACCGCAGAACACTATCATAGTGAAAGAATTCTATGCCAACTATCCAGAACAGACATATGGTAGATGTTTTGTGAGAGGGTAGTATGTGCCTGTGACGGCTGAGGTGGTGAACGAAATATTGAGGACAGCAGGTGCTGAAGAACGAGGCTATAACCGAAACCATTTCACAGGTTGGTCTAGAGATGCCAGCCACATCGATTGGGATACCGTCGCAGCTACATTATGCTACCCAGAGGCTGAATATGAGATTACACGAAATGGAGCAAGGGGACTGAGCAGATGTCAGTTCAACAAAACAGCCAAGGGTTGGTTGTACTTTGTCAGTGCCCGCCTGATTCCATCGACGCACTTCACCAGAGTGCCGGCAGATAGATTAAAAATGGTGTATGGAATCATGACGGGGAAGACGATTGACGTCGGAAAACAGATAGTGCAGAGCATTAGA
Organism: Przewalskia tangutica; assembly: GCA_029844215.1. NCBI lineage: Eukaryota > Viridiplantae > Streptophyta > Magnoliopsida > Solanales > Solanaceae > Przewalskia > Przewalskia tangutica. Next base: position 143,565,982 of record CM056718.1, read on the forward strand.
GAAATCAACAGGTTGACCACTACAGGTGGGTTGGGACATGGATCTCTCATTTGCACTTTATGTGCTAGACATGGAGTCCCAACCTTAGTTACTGATACATATGAGAAGGGTCAATCTCCTGTGACATATGGGGTAGTGCACGCTTTCCCAGAGCCAGTCCCCCCAGTAGAAGTTAGGAGGAGAGGAGCTCCAACTCCAGCACCAGCAGCAGCAGAGGCTGCCATGGATGAGGACGAGCCTAAGACATAGGCTCAGTATGAAGCAGGCAGCAACCACCAGCAACCCTTGGAATTGGAACCTCCAGTGCCTATGATGGAGCAATTGCTCATGAACCAGCGGATGATGATGCAAAGACTGGACACAGTGATACAAGGTCAACAGGATATAAGGCAGGATAAACAACAGTTGTACCAAATAGTTGAAGACTTGAGCTCCAGGTTCAATCAGTGGACCATGCATTACCCGCCGCCACCGCCACTATTTTAAACCACAAGTCTGTAAGTTGTCCCGTCTTTCTTTTATTTTTAAATCTTGCACACATTAGGGACAATGTGTGATTTAAGTTTGGGGGGGTTCTTAGTTTATTTTTTAGTCTATTTTTGTGTGTTTGAGTCTTGTTATTGTTTATTTTTATGTCTTATATGAGTCTATTTTTTTTATCATGCATGTTGTAGTTACTTGAAACACCTAATGAAAAATAAAAGTGGGATAATGCAATGAAATTAGAAGCAGAAAATCTGAACGCTTAAGTTAGATATGCCAAGAATTCTTGAAATAAATTATTTGGGGTATCTTGCTAGATTTATGCATTTGTTAATGATTAAGCCTATGTGTCTGCTTACTTGTTATTTGAGGCGAAATAGTTAGGATATACATATTAGGGATATGACTCATGCATTTCTTTGTTAGCCTTTTCTTACCATTCATTGTCTATCCCTAACATTAAAATGTATCCTTAGTCAGCCCCTTTGAGCCAAAAATAAGATCTTTCTTTGACACCCTATAATTCCATAATTGTGCCATAATTGGAAAATTAAGATGTTTGAAATAAAAAGTGTTGAAAAAGGACAAAAAGAGAAGTAAAAAAAAAATGATGCACTCCAATGAAAAAAATGCAAAAGCTTAAGTTTGGGGGTGCCTGTTATTCACAATGCACCTCATTCTCTCTAAACAAAAAGAGGGGAAAGATAGGTACGGGATTAAAGAGGAAATCAAAAGAAAAGGAAAGAGTTGAAAGAAAAAGAGCTTATGGTATGTAAGTTGAGCCTAAATGCCTATTTTTTTTACCTATCCCTGCCTAAGCCTACATTAAACCCTGAAAAGTCCTGAAGATCTCTAGTACGTGTACTCATGATTAGTGGAGAATAACAAGTAAACAGGCCATAGAATTTTGATATTGACATGTATAGGTTAAGTGTTCTTACGTCCATTGAGAATGATTGAATTGAATTTGAGTTTTAGAATGCTAAAAATGCATGATATATGTTCCTGCATATTATCCTACTAACCTTCATTCTTTTCTAGTGGCAATTGTGCAGCAGATTGATCAGTGTCTTTGAGTCCTTTTATTTTCTTTTCTTTCGTGTTTTTGTCTCTATTTCTGATCTTTACTCGAGGGCGAGCATATGTTAAGTTTGGGGGTGTTTGTTAGGCGTATTTTATATACACCTTTAGAGTCCTTTTTAGTTAGTCTTTGGCCCATTTTTGTACAAATACGTGTCATGTTAGTATAGATTTTCTTTCTTGTGAGTCACAGTGGTTTAAAATGGCATATTGGCGAAAAGAAGCAAAAAGAGGACAGAAACAGAGGTTCCAGAGCCAAAAGAGACGAAAAGTTGGCACCCCGGACGAAGGACAGGGCAGCGCCATGACACCCAAAGATCTGACGAGTTGCAGGAGTTTCGGCGCCACGGCGCCGGTCTCAGGGTCGTGGCGTCGACGCGGGTTTTCAGCCAAATCCAAATGGGAATGGGCCAAGACAAATAGGGGAAAGTTGAGAACGTTTTTTAATGGTTCCACAATCTCTAACTCTACACAACACATAGTTCTTGAAAGCTTCAAGATTTGAGGCTTGTTCTTGAGTAATTCTTTTTCTTACTTTATTTATTTTTCAGTTTATGTTGGATAATATTTTAGTTCTTAGCATGTCTATGGCTAGGAGCTAAACTTTAATTAGGGCTTTCCATTCGAATCACTTGAACCTCATTTTATACTTTAATGCATGGTTTTGGTTTCTTCTTTATATAGTTGAGATTTATTCAATAATTGCTTTGATTGCTTAATAATTAATTGATCAATAATTATCATCACATATATGATTTCTAATCGAGATCCGAAAGGGGAGATTGTGAATATGCTATAGTTGAATAAACATAGGTTAAAATCGTGGACGAAAGTATCCCGATACTTGTGTAGTTTAATAGGTTATTGTTCTTAATCCTCCTTTGTGGTAAATCTTATCATCGAAAGATAGAAGGGTTCTGCATCGTGGTTGAGTATTTATATATCCTAACCGGAATATACAATGACTTAGTTAACCTGCTATCTCAATATAGAAGAAGAACCTTTATCATTGCATTAAAGATTAAAGCGAGCGGATAGTTGAGGAGATTGAAAGCCCTATTTCCACCATATCTGATTTAAGTAAAGTAATTTAGTTAACTTTTATAATTATTTAGTAGTCATAGATACAAACAACCATCAAAATATTGATCACCAAATAGATACCATAGGATAGAAATTGGTAATTGAACACTAATCCCTGAGGACGATATTCGGTCTTACACAGACTATATTACTTGTCACGATACGTGCACTTGTGTTAAGCGTGTGGATAAATCACTAACAAGAAGGCCCTCCATTGAGGCACAGAGGAGACTAAACTCAACCATGAAAGAGGTGGTGATAAAAGAAATCCTGAAATGGCTAGATGCTGGGGTGATTTATCCTATCTCTGACAATGCATGGGTAAGCCCTGTGCAAATGATACCCAATAAAGGTGGCATGACTGTGGTGAAGAATGAAAAGAATGAGCTTATTCCATCCAGAACAACTACAGGGTGGAGAATGTGTATTGACTACCGCAAGTTGAACAAAGCAACCAGGAATGATCATTTTCCTTTGTCTTTTCTTGACTAAATACTTGACATGCTTGCAGGACACAACTACTATTGCTTCCTGGATGGATATTCAGGGTATCATCAAATCGCCATCTCTCCAGAAGATCAGGAGAATACAACCTTCACATGCCCCTTTGGTACGTTTGCTTTCAGGAGAATGTCATTTGGGCTTTGCAATGCACCCGCCACCTTTCAGCGTTGTATGATGGTTATCTTTTCTGACATGGTGGAAAGGACTATAGAGATCTTCATGGATGATTTTTCTATTTTTGGGTCCTCCATTGACGAATGCTTAAAGCATTTAGAAGCAGTGTTGCAGTGGTGCAAAGACTCGAATCTGGTGCTGAACTGGGAGAAGTGTCACTTTATGGTGCAGGAAGGTATCGTTCTTGGCCATAAGATTTCCAGCAAAGGCATTGAGGTAGACAAGGTTAAGGTTTCAGTGATCGAACATCTGCCGCCTCCAGTATCGGTAAAAGGGATCAGAAGTTTCCTTGGGCACGATAGTTTCTACAGAAGATTCATCAAGGACTTCTCAAAGATCTCTAAAACTCTGTCCACCTTGTTGATGAATGGGGTTTCTTTTGAATTCAATGAAGAATGTCTGACTGCCTTTCAGACACTTAAGGAGAGGTTAACCTCAGCACCGATAGTCATTGCACCTTACTGGACACTCCCATTTGAATTGATGTGTGATGCAAGTGACTACGCAGTGGGAGCAGTTCTTGGACAGAGAATTGACAAGGTATTCATGTCAATTTACTATGCTAGCAAAACCCTCAATTATGCTCAGTTGAATTATGCGACGACAGAGAAAGAGCTGCTAGCCATAGTATATGCATTTGAAAAATTCAGGTCATACCTCATTGGGAATAAGGTGATAGTATACACTGACCACTCGGCCATTAAGTATTTGATGACTAAGAAGGATGCAAAGCCTCGGCTTATACGATGGGTGCTGCTACTACAAGAATTTGACATGGAGATCCGCGATAAAAAGGGGACTGAGAACGTGGTTGCAGACCACTTGTCAAGGCTTGAAATGGAAAAGAGCCAGAACACCAAGGATGTGCAAATAAATGACTCCTTCCCAGATGAGCAACTGTTTCGGGTAAGTACAAGTGTAAATTTACCTTGGTTCATTGACTTTGTTAATTTTCTTGCAGCAAAAGTATTGCCTTCAGGAATGACAAGGCAGCAGGTGAAAAAGTTCTATCCAGAGGTAAAACATTACTACTGGAAGGAGCCAATTCTCTACACGCACTGTGCTGATCAAGTCATAAGGCGGTGCGTACCCGAGGATGAAATGCACCAAATTCTCACTCATTGTCACACCTTACAATGTGGTGGGCATTTTGGAGCATCACAGACAACAGCCAAGGTATTACAGAGTGGATTCTATTGGCCAACCCTATTCAAGGATGCCAACACCTTCGTGAGGGGCTGTGATCGTTGCCAAAGAACTGGGAATATGTCAAGGTGAAATGAAATGCCCCTAACAGGGATATTAGAAGTGGAGCTGTTTGACGTGTGGGGGATTGATTTCATGGGCCCGTTCCCAACGTCCTTTGGGAATTAATACATTTTTTTCGAAGTGAATTATGTGTCCAAATGGGTCGAGGCAGTGGCTACGAAAGAGAATGATAGTAAAACTGTCTTGAAATTCCTTCAGAAAAATATATTCACCAGGTTTGGCACTCCAAGAGCCCTCATCAGTGATGAAGAGAGTCATTTTTGCAAAAAACATCTTGACACCTTGCTGGCGCATTACGGAGTCTACCACCGTACTGCTTTGCCATATCACCCTCAAGAAAATGGGCAGGCTGAAATTTCGAATAGAGCAGTGAAAAACATACTGGAGAAGACATTGGATGGCTCAAGGAAGAATTGGTCTACAAGCTGGATGATGCACTCTAGGCCTATAAGACAATATTTAAAACCCACATTGGGATGTCACCATACAGGATGGTCTTTGGGAAGGCATGTCATCTACCAGTGGAGTTGGAACACAGGGCATACTGGGAAATGACGAAGCTAAACATGGATGCCCAAGCAGTGGGGCAGAAGAGGTTGCTGCAACTGAATGAGCTAGATGAATTTCGGAACAATGCCTATGAAAATGCAAAAATCTACAAGGAAAGGACAAAGGTATGACATGACAAGAATTTGACCCTCAAAGAGCTACAACCTGGGCAACAAGTACTCCTATTCAACTTGAGGCTGAGGTTGTTCCCAGGCAAGTTAAAGTCCAGATGGTCAGGGATATTTGTGGAAAAAGTTTTCTCCTATGGTGCAGTCGAACTGAGAGGACTGAAGGTACTCCATTCAAAGTGAACGGACAGAGAGTGAAACCATACTTATTGAATGACGTGGAACAAAGCAACTCTGCTATCCGTCTCAAACCACAATGAAGACGAACCTGCGTCCGGCTAAAAGACGTTATAAACAGCGCTACTTGGGAGGCAACCCAATGTTTAAATTATGCAATTTAGTTTAAATAGAACAGTCTCACTTTCGGTATTTTTGTTGCGTTGTGATGACAGGTGAAAGAATTGGAGCTGAAGCACGGAAAAACGTGAAAGGCAGGATATCGATGCAGAGCCGCGGTGCCGAGAAGCAGGGCCGCAACGCCGAAAGTTCTGGGGTACTGCAGAAGTTATAGCGTTACGGCTCCAAAATGCAGGGTTGTGGCGCCAATGAGAAATTTCTCCGAAATGCAGTATCCACCGCCACCACCACCATTTTGAACCGCTATTTTCTGTAAGTCGTCCCTTTTTGAGATTTACACATTTAGGACAATGTGTAGTTTAAGTTTGAGGGGGAGTTCTTATTTTATTTTTTTTATTTTTTATTTTTTTGTGTGTATATTTTTGAGTCTATTGTTTGTTTTGTGTTAGATGAGTCAAATTTTTTTTATGATCATGCATGTTGTGTTTACTTGAAACGCCTAATGGATTAAGTGGGATAATGTAATAGATGAGAAACAAAAATTTGTGTGCTTAAGTTAGATATGCCAAAGATTCATGTAAGTCTAATTAATTGGAGTATTCTGTGCTTAGCTTATGTGTTGTCAATTGTGAAAAACATCTATGAGTCTGCTTGCGTGTTATTTGAGGCGAAATAGTTAGAATGTACATATTAGAGAGATGATTCAGGCATTTCTTTGTTAGCCCTTCTTACCTTTCATTACCCACCATGAAGTAAATTGTATCCCTAGTCAGCCCCTTTGAGCCTAAAATAAGTTTTTTTCTTTGACACAACATAATTCTCTCGTGTGTCATAAGCAGTAATTGAAACAAATAATGAAAAAGAAGTGAAAAAGAAATACGAAAAGAGAGTGAAAAATTGATGCACCCCAATAAAAGAATGTAAAAGCTTAAGTTTGGGGGTGCCTATGTGAAAGTATTTCATGCTCTCAAAAAGAGAAGAGAGGAATGATAGGTATGAACGAAAAAGAATACCAAAAAGAAGGACAAAATGGTTGAATGAGAAAAAACGTTTATGGTACGTAATTTGAGCCTAAATGCCAACTTTTATCTACCACTGCCTAAGCTTACGTTACAACCCTGAAAAATCCTGAAGATCTATGTACGTCCATGATTAGTGGAGAATAGAAAGTAAACAAACGCATAGAACTTTGAGAAAAATGAAATGAAATTGACATGCATAGGTTAGATATTCATGCTTCCAGTGATTGTGACTGAAATAAATCTACGAAATATCTGACTTGAAATTCTAGATTGCTAAATTCATGCTACATCTGTTCCTACATATTATCATAACTGACGTTCATGTGTTTCTAAGAAATCATGTGCAGCTGCGTGATTTGAGTCTTTGAGTCTATTTGTTTTTGCTTTGATCTTTGCTCGAGGGCGAGCAAAGGCTAAGTTTGGGAGTGTTTGTTGGGCGTATTTTGTATACGTTTTTTGAGTCATTTTTAGTGAGTATTTTACTCGTTTTTGTTGTGTTTAGTATAATATTAGATTTGTTATTCTTTCTTTCGAGTCACAGCAGTTCAAAAGGCAAAATGGCGAAAATGAACGAAAAATGGGCATAAAAGAAGGAAACCGAGGCCGAAAAGGAGGAAACCGAGGCCGAAAAAGACAAAAATTGAAGACCCATATGAAAGTCAAGCAGCGTTGTGGCGCCAAAATGCATGGTCGCGGCGCCGGAACATCAGAGAAGCCACAGAACTCAGCGGCCACAAGATGCAGGCGCGACGCCAGACGGAATCGAGAATCCGAGGATAATTTGGCCAGGGGAAGAAGGGTCCATATGACACGAAAATTGCAACATACAAAAGGCCATAGGGATTATTCTACGAGATTGGAGGTCATTCTACACACAACACATCACAGAGCAATGATTGGAAGCTACAATTGGAGACTTTAGTTCACAGTATTTTTCTTTCTTTCCTTTGCATTTAGTTTATGTTGGTATTTGTATTAGTTCTTAGCGTGACTATGGCTAGGAGCTAAACACTTTATTAGAGTTTTCCTTTTGAATCGCTTGAAACTCTATTTCATGACTTAATGCATTAGTTGATTTCTTCTTCACTTGATTAAGATTTATTCAATAATTGGTATGAATGTTTGATAGTTAATTGATCACTAGTTATCATAACCTATATGATTTCGAATCAAGAACCGAGAGGAGAGATTTGGATATGCTGTAATTGAATAGACATAGGTTAAAATCGCGAACGAAAGTACCCCGATACTTGTGTAGCATTATAGGTTACTGTTCTTAATCTTCCTATGTGGTTAAATCCTATCATAGAAATATAGAAAGGTTTTGCACTAGGGTTGAGCGATTATATATCCTAACCGGAATATAAGACAGTCTAGTTAACTGTTATCTTAACGTAGAAGAAGAAGTCATTCTAGTTGCATTAATGATTGAATAAAGTGGATAGTCGAGGATTTTGGAAGCCCTAATTCCTTCATAACTGATTACAACTTCAATAGTTTAGTTAATTTTTGCAATTATTCTAGTAGATAAACAAAAACCCAACTCAATCATCGATTGCCAAATAGATAACATAAAATAGATGAACGGTAATTAGAAACCAGTCTCTGTGGATGATAAACTAGGTCTTACAGACTATATTACTTGTGAACGATACGTACACTTGTTTGAGCAATTGGACAACGTACTAACATACTACGGTTTCTGAAGTTCACGCTAAAGTTTGGGTTATACTATTAAAGATATCCAGCGGTACTAGAGGGGTACAGTGATGCAAACTGGATATCTGATAGCGAAAACATCAAGTCCACCAGTGGATATATTTACAATCAGTGGTGGAGCTGTGTCTTGGAAATCCTCTAGGCAAACCCTCATTGCCCGATCCACGATGGAGTCAGAATTTATCGCTTTAGACAAAGTGGGAGAAGAAGTTGAATGACTTCCTGGGTTCTTAGAGGATGTCCCATGTTGGGATAAACCCGTGTCTTCTGTAATGATCCACTGTGATAGTCAGTCGACTCTAGGAAGGCAACAGAGTTCTATGTACAATGACATGTCTCGTCATAGTTGACGGAGACATGAGTCTGTTAGGCAGCTGATCACCTCGGGTGTTATTTCCATTGATTACCTTAAATCTAAGGAAAATATCGCCGAAGGGAATGACCAGAGATCAGATGTACTGCCTATCTAGGGGAATGAGCTTAAAACCCAATCAATAAGAACTGATACGGTGGATACCCAACTTTACCAACTGGAGATTCCAGAAAGTAGGTTCAATGGGAAAACTAAATCGTAAAGATTCAGTTAAGCGCTTCGGAGGAAGCAATAGCACTTCAGATAATGATTTCTTCTTAAGAAACATAATTCAAGGTCGTTCCCGTGATAGGCATAAAGTGCTACCTGTAGAGGGGTAAAGGATAAGTTTTCAAACCTTTAATGATCCTCAATATAAAGGTTAGGTTGAGAAACTTTTAATGGCTCCTGACACTTGCGTAGCGGGGTATTGCAGGATACCTTATAGGAGACCACCTATTTAAGTGCGAGGACATGCCGCCTCAAATGAACGTACTTAAGAATCCAAGGGTGTCCACGGCCCACGACGGACAAAAACTTTAAAGAAGATAGAGTAAGGGAAAATATTGTGTTGATATCATTGTCTTGGATTATAATAAACACTGATAGTTCAAGACATCACGTTAACCGCGTAGTAAATAAGTCTGATGGTATTCTACTATGGAAGGTTCAAAGTTACGGCTACCACTCCAGATGCAACATCATTTTGTCGGATGATTGCAAGAAAGACACCATGTGTGTGCACCAAAATCTCTTTCAAGAGGGGATTGTTGGAAATATTTATTAAACGTTAAATAAATTTAATCCTATTAATTATGACTCGAACAATTGGGGCTCCGCACGTCGGAAACATGGTTTCCACATACGTGCACATAAAATGCCAAAGATCGTAATTTCCTTAATGGAAGAGATATTGATACGTATATGAATTGTTTGAGATGTAAAATAATAGACGATTATTGGCCAAATGACAATGGTTTCACGTTGGTAAATGAAGGAAGAAGTGTACGATGTGTAAAAGATGATACGAGTCAGGAAATGGGTGAAGAGTCGTTGCGCCGCGATGGCTGAACCGCGGCACCTGAAGAGTCGCGGCGCCTCCCGGAAAGGCCGTGGATCTAATTACGATAAAAAGCCATTGGAGCTACTGAAATTTAGGCACCCTGACGCCTCGGCTCCAAGGCCTAAAGTGTCACGGATGTTCGACTTCAGTATGACCGTTGGACACGAAATTCACCTGAAATTTGGGCTGACTTTGGAGCATTAAGTCTCCATTATTTGCCTCATGAATTCAGCATTACTTGGCTGAATTGTAACCCCTAAATCAATGGTCATTACATGGCATTGAAGGCCTTTATTAGGCTATTTAGGAAGACACTTTCATCTTGCTATAAATTGAGACTTTTAGATCAATTCATGAGTCACCTCACTTCAGATTGTTGTCAATCTTCTTCCTCTCTTGCAATCACAAATACACTCAAGATCTTTCTTTCCTTAGCGAATACTTGAGTCTCCTTTTACTCACTTGTTTGATTGTTGTTTTATCTTGCGAGATAAGTTGTCATTACACATTTTAAAAGAATATACGGGGCAAGATTATCTTAAGGATAGATTGAACCAACAATCGACTCAGCAAGACAATTACTTTGTTCATTTACAGATTTCTAACATTCTTGTTGTTGTTGTTACATTCTCATTTTCTTATTAATACATATTAGTTCTCACATCTTGTATTAGGAAAAAGTATATTTAATTTCAGTAATTATATATTATTTATCATGTATATAAACCCTTTATTAATTAAAATAATCAAGTGATTATTCTCTTTCATGGTATCAGCAGTCTAGGGCAAACAATTTCCTTCTCCAAAAACCTTTGCTTCCACCGCCCTATTTCTTGGTCGTCGGTCGTACCTACACCTCCCATCCCTTCAATTTTTTTTTCTGAATCCTCAATTCTTCTCTTGTTCTTTCATCATGTCTACCACAAAGAACACCTTTCATTTTGCCCTTGCAGTCTCCAATATCAAGAACAACGTCACTATTGTTCTTGAGATAGAAAACATCCAATACGCGACGTGTGCATAACTGTTTAAAATTCACGCCCGGTCTAATAGACTCCTCCATCACATCATCCCACCGACAAAAGGCAAGGAGAATGTGCCTTCTACGGATGATGAAATTGAGATGTGGGCAACTCTTGATGCTACGGTCCTTCAATAGATCTATTCCACCATCTCTATGAACCTCTTACAGACAATTATTGAACCCGACGCTACGGAAATGAAAGCTTAGAATAGGTTGCATGATATATTCCAAGACTACTAAAATTTCGGTGTCGTGACCCTTGAGCAAGAATTCTCCCACATAAATATGGAGTATTTTTTGAATGCCTCAGCCAATTGTCAAAGGCTCAAGGAGTTGTCCAATCTACTCAAAAATATTGGTGCACCTGTCACTAATAATTGTCTTGTTATTCAAATGGCTATAGGCTTCTCTGAGGCATATAATAGCATTGAGACTCTCCTTCGTCAAAGCAATCCTCTCCCGCTGTTCTACCAAACATTTTCCATGCTCACCTTAGAAGAAGCATGATTGGCTAAAAAGACCGCTACTAGAGCCAATTCCGCCATGATGGTGGTCACGTCCCACGAAATTGATGACTCTCAATCATTCTCAGAAAATTATGATCAAAATCGTAAAAACATGGATGGAAAAAATGGTCAAAACCGTGGGAAAAATCATAGTGGACATGGCAGTGGCAAGGGTAGTGGTTGCGTCGGTAGTGTCGGAAGTGACATACGGTCAACCGGCGACAGTGGCGGTCAGCAGGGGAGCGGACTACTAAACCATTGGCTGGCTTGGGCCGCTGGGTAGTGGCTGGACCATGCCTTGGGTCAATGGGTAGTGGCCCATCTCGGCCCCTTTTTTTTCAAATTAGGCCGCTAGACAGAATAGGCCCACTGGCCAAAACAGGCAGAGTAGGCTGGCCTGGTTGGGCCTCGGCCTCAGCAGACCTTCATTGCTTCGAACCCAACAGCAGCAGTCCCGACCCACACGGATATCGAGATATTGATGCATACACTTAGATTAAATCTCTCGGATGCAAATTGGTACATGAACACTGGTACTACTTCACACATGATATCTGCACCAGATAATCTCTCGTCTTATTTCAATTTGAACAAAAATTGTTGCATAATTATTGGTAATGATAATTCAATTTCAATTCGTGGTTATTGTCACACAAATTTATCTCCCCCGAACCCACCTTTAGCCTTGAAAAATGTCATTCATGCTCCTCACTTACTTAAAAATTTGGTGTTTGTTCGAAAATTTACAATTGATAATTGGATTATGTTGACTTTGACCCTTTTGGATATTCTGTGAATGATTTCACGATGGGGATACCACGAATGAGATGTAATAATCGAGTCGAGCTCTATCCAATCACCTCCACCACGACCACTACCACTAATCACGACATACCATTAACGTTTGCCGATTTAGCACATTCCTTGTGGCATGCACGTCTGGGTCATCCGGTAACGTTTGTTCTTTTCTCTCTTAAAAATAATAATGTTATTGAGTGTATTAGTACCCTTAGTACTAATGTTTTTCCTTCTTGTCCACTTGAGAAATATGTTAAATTACCGTTTGTAGCCTCTAATTCTAGTACTTTAATGCAATTTGATATATTCATAGTGATTTGTGGATATTTCACGTTTTGAGCTCTTTGGGCCATCATTATTATGCGTTATTTTTTATGATTATTTTAATTTTTTGTGGACCTTAAAGTCTCAAGTTTATTCCACATTCCTATCGTTTAGAGCATTCATCCGTACCTTATTTGAACAAAAAATTAAAAATATTCAATGTGATAATGGAAGGGAATTTGATAATGGGCCGTTTAGGGAATTTTGTAATGCTAATGTCATATATTTTCGGTTTTCTTATCCTCATACGTCCTCACAAAATGAGAAAGCCGAAAGAAAATTCGTATCATTAATAATATTGTTCGGACATTACTAGCCTATGCTTCATTAACACCTTCATTTTAGCATCTTGCATTATAAATAGCTACTTACCTTCTTAACATACTCCCTATAAAATGATTAGAATATCAATCTCCACTAAAAATTCTTTATCATAAAGACCCTATGTATTCTCATCTTAGGGTGTTTGGGTGTTTGTGCTATCATCTCTTCCCATCCACTATAATTAACAAACTTCAAGGCTGTTATATCACTTGTGTATTTTTAGATTATCCGTCTTATCATCATGATTACAAATATTTTGATTTATCCTCTAATAAAATCATAATTAGTCGCCATGTCATTTTTGATGAAATCTAATTTTTGTTTGCTAAATTGTATAATTACATGTCTAATTCTTATAATCTTTTGGATGATGGCTCTCACCGTATGTAGTCCACCATTGGGCTCGGTCCACACACCATCCTACGGTCTAGTTGACACCGCCAGGCCCACGGCCTGTCGGCCCAGACCACTGCTCTTCCACAATTCCGCCAGCAGGCCTACTCTCTGCTGGCCCATTTCCTGATCGTGTTCTCGATCTGCCAGCAGACCCACTGCTTGCTGGCCCAATTATGTCTCCTAGAGTATCTCGGCCACCAGTTTCTATATCGCCTTCCTCTCGGCTAGTAGGCCCACTACATGCTGGCCCGCTGCCTCGGTCTACCTCCGTTAGTCCAGTCCAATCCCATGACATCCCAACACCTTCCAATCTGAGTCAATGACCCATAACTCGTAGCCAATGAGGTATCTTTAAACTGGAACATTAATTTAATTTCTATTATCACTAAATCACCCCTTCAACGTAACCCCGTATCTTTTCTTCATGACCCGAATTGGAAAATGGCCATGGACGATGAATATAATGCTCTTATTAAAAATAAGATGTAGTAGTTGGTGCCCCGTCCACCTGGTGTTAATGTGATTCGTTCTATGTGGATTTTTACTCATAAGGAAAAATCTGACGGTTGTTTTGAGAGGCATAAGACCCGTCTTATAGGTGATGGCAAAACTCAATAGGTTGGCATGGATTGTGGAGAGACATTTAGTCTAATGGTCAAACCGGTTATCATTCGCACGATTCTCAGTCTGGCTCTCTCGAAAACACGGCTCATTCATCATCTGTATGTGAAAAATGATTTCTTATACGGTGATATCAAGGAAACAGTATACATGTATCAGCCCTTGGGTTTCAGGGATCCCGATCATCCTAACTATGTATGTTTGCTGAATACATATTTATATGGGCTAAAGGGCCCCCTCGGGCCTGGTACAAAAGGTTTGCAGAATATGTGTCTACTATTGAGTTTTCTCACAGCAGGTCTGATCATTCTCTGTTCATCTATCATCGTGGTACTTCTCTGGATAACATTCTATTATACGTGGATGATATTATATTGACTGCCTCATCTGATAAACTGCGCCAATATATCATGTCTCTTTGTAGCTCCAAATTTGCTATGAAAGAATTTAGGCATTTGAGTTATTTTTTTGGTATATCCGTAACTCGTCATGCAGATGGTCTATTTCTATCCTGGAGTAAGTATGCAAATGGGATTATTGACCGGGCTGCATGTCGAACTGTAAGTCATCTCCTACTCCGATTGACACTAAACCAAAATTGAGTGCTAATTCTAGCACACCTTAGAGGATCCCTCCTACTATCACAGTCTTGTAGGGGCTCTTCCGTATCTTACATTCACGAGGCCTGATACTACTTATGCAATGCACCAGGTGTGTTTATTTATGCATTATCCAGTAGACGAACACATGCACGCTCTCAAACACATTGTGTGTTACATTCAGGGCACTCTTGATTATGGTTTGCACTTATAACCATCCGTCGTCTCTACTCTCATGTCGTATACATATGTTGATTGGGGTTGGTGTTCAGATACTAGACGTTCGACATCTGGTTATTGTATATTTCTTGATGATAACTTGATCTCTTGGTCGGCTAAACGTCAGGCTATTTTATCGCGATACAGTGCAGAGAACAAGTATCGAGGGGTAGCCAATGTGATGTCTGAGTCTTGTTGACCGCGTAATCTCCTATTAGAGCTTCACTTTTTGATTCAGAAAACTACCTTAGTCTACTGTGATAATGTTAATGCGGTCTATCTCTCTGAAAATCCGATCCAACATCAACGCTCTAAACATATCGAGATGGATATTCACTTTGTTCGCGAAAACGTAGCTCGTGGACAAGTACATGTTTTGCATGTCCCTCTACGGTACCAAATTGCTGACATCTTTACTAAGGGTCTTCCCTTGGTTTTGTTTGAAGATTTTAGGGACAATTTCAAGGTACGACAACCGCATGCTATGACTGCGGGGGTGTGAAAGACCGTGTATATGGCATATATTTACTTATCATATTATTAGAATTCTTGCATGTATAGTTATTATAGTAGTCTTGTATTAGAAAAAAAATAGATTTACTTCTCATAATTACATATTATATATCATGTATATAAATTTTTTAATTAATGAAAATAATTAAGGAATTATTGTCTTTCCCTAACAAAAGGGCATGTTTCTCAAATTTCCATAACTCTTTTGTCGTGTTTGCCCTTTTCTTAACCTTTAAACTCCAAAAAAAGGTAGAGTTTTCCTCAAACATTTGTGCCCACAACTAAACTTAAAATGAAAGAATAGTCTACAAATATAGATTATTAATCCATTCAACTTGTTTGGCTGGTTGTTGCATAAAAAATATGAATTATAACAATTATACTTTACTGTGTGAAAAAGAATGTTAACTCACTTAATAGATAATTACAATTACAACGGTCTATAATTGTTAAAACAGAAATTGTACTCACTCACGTTAACTCACTTGTGCTTGTAATTATGTTTAATGCATTAGGGATTTGTACCCTATGCTTGTTAATAAAAAAAAATCATTATGCGGAAAAAGGAAAATTCAAATAGAAAACCAAATTTCTCGTATCCTTTTTCGTGGATTAGCATCTCGAGGTCCTTTGATGGGCATAAAGAAAGAGACATTTAACAATAGACTTTTATTTTGTCTTAGAACGAATTGCTTTTGGTTCTATTTTGACACGCTACATATTAATCATTCAACAACTTGTTGATATTCTTACTAAATGTCTTATTCTCATGCATACGGTTTAGTAATATCTTCACATGCATCCATCTGTGAGTTTGAGAGGGTGTATTGCAATAGCAATTGTACCACTCAGATGCTTGTAACTATGTACATTTGTAGTAGACTACAAAAGGATGTGATGTAGTGAATGACATTGTTCCTCCTTTAATCAGAGATCTCGAGTTAGAAAGAAAAATGTTGCATTAGAGAGATACGCCATGCTTATATACTTGCACCTATAACAACTTACAAATACAAAACGATTACCTTATTTAGGTTAAGCACACCATTTGTGAAATGCTATCAATAATAAATGTCACCTAAAACAAAGACCGTAAATCCTGCTGCAATTAAGTTAAATTATGCTTTTATAATAATATTGCACGTAGGCCTGTTAGTGTGGTTCGGATATATTTCGAATCGGGCCGATAGTTTTGGTCCGACCAGGATCTCGTTCAGCGACCGAACCTTATCGGCCCGATCAGAGCTATCGGACGGCCCAGAAGTGATACCCGGACCGGTCCGAACCGATAACAGCACTAATTGCACATATGAGCTAAATCTTATGTACACAAGTAAAGTTATAGCCAAAGCGATGTTTAAAAGAATTGGTGTCAAGATAAAAATAACAATTTTTCCATAATAGATATAACAAATTAGCCGGGCTAGCATATAAGTACGGGCTGGCATGATAAAATAATTAATACTTGACAACTTGCCCTTTCTAGAACAATATACCAGCATGGATGATACCCTACAACTTTAGGCTATAAATAATGATTCCCAATACACACTCTTCCTTGTATCTCAACACTTTAGTTCCTCCTTCTTCCCTCTTTTCTCTTTCCTTCCTCTCTATTTTTTTCCTAAAAGAGTTACATTTTACACCTCAAGAAAATTCCAAGAACATAGAAAAAAATTATATTTTTAAACACCCTTTTCTCTCCTTAACCTTAATCTTTTTTAAAAAAAAAATAAAAAATGGGAAGTGATAAATCCATGAAAATTAGCATTAAAGAATCAACATTAGTGAGACCATCTAAGACAACACCATCAAAGAGACTATGGAGTTCTAATTTGGATTTAATTGTGGGAAGGATCCATTTATTGACTGTATATTTTTATAAACCAAATGGATCTTCAAATTTCTTTGATAATAAGGTGATGAAAGAGGCATTAAGCAATGTTTTAGTTTCATTTTATCCAATGGCTGGGAGATTAGGTAGAGATGAACAAGGAAGGATTGAGATAAATTGTAATGGTGATGGTGTTTTGTTTGTTGAAGCTGAGAGTGATGCTTGTGTTGATGATTTTGGTGATTTTACACCAAGTTTGGAACTTAGGAAACTTATTCCTACTGTTGATACTTCTGGAGACATTTCATCTTTCCCACTCGTCATCTTTCAGGTAAATTTATACCCTTCTTTTTCTCTTTTTTCATCGCATAATTATTGTGTATAAGAGCTTTGCAGAATTTAATAGAAGAGAACTTGGAAAATATTAGTGGTAATTATTTAAGAATAGCATGCTTTTGGAGTAATATTTTTCAAGTCTTTAATTCTTATCTCTTAATTTATGTTACTTATCATTTTTTTTTAAAATATTATCTTTTTATATTTAAAAATAATTTAATTTTATAAATTTATTTAGAATCACATATCGTGTCAAGTCAAATGATTTTGCGGGGACGGAGGGAGTAGTAGCTAATTAAACTGTATAGCACTAGATAGGTGACCACTTTTGAATCAACCACTTGGACGATTAGGTAAAAAATCATGTGTTTGGTGTATAATATATTTTGGAATATGGGGGTGTATACCTTTTCTCTTTGGAAATTTCAAGCAAAATAGATTGTGACTCATTAACTTATTCAACCTTAAGATTTTTAATATTGAATGCATTGTATATGCAAACTTCCGTATTTCAAATTTAATATTTGTTAAAATTATAATAAATGTTTACATATAAATATATCTCTAATAAGTATAGTGTAGGTATTGTAGCATATGAGTGTACATTTATTCCTTTGAAAATTTAAGGGTGAATAGAAAGAGATTCGTTGTTGATAGATCGGCTTTAAAATTATAAATACCAAACGCACAGTGCTTTAAAAATTACACATTCAAAATTTATATATATATATTTATATTAAAATTGTAATAGCTTTTTGTATATAGAATACTTATATTTCTTATAATAATATTATTTCAATTGAACCCGTAGTTAATATACGGAATGACTAGGTACTGGTACTAGACTCCTGGAGACGATGAAACTCGTACTTAGCTGCCATCGCTGGATAAATCGCGGAATTTGCAGGTACTAGCGATATGGAGTACTAAGACTACCCCGAGACCTGAATTATAAAAAAAAAATAGAATTCTCTGAATGAAAAATCTATCCAATTATAGGTGGCAACTAATTTTGGGCTTTGGCTACCTTTTTTTTAGGGATGCTATCTATTTATCAAGATCGTGATGTTTACAGTCTTCCAGAATCTAATATATATATATAGAGAGAGTAATATGTTATTGCACATCCAACTGAAGTACACATTTATGTCAGTTTTAAACTTTAGGTGAAAACAGAAAGGATATTTAGTTTCATCATTTGTTTGGATTTTTTATAACTTCATGGACATGTATGAGGTACACAACTCTAGGAAGAGAAAAAGATAAAAATCTAGGCGCTAAGGTAATTATTATAATTAAATAAAAGTTAATTAGTCTTATCTTACTCTTTTAACAATTATTTAACCTATTTTTTGAGCTTAAAAGGGAATAGTTATCTGATTAAGGGAATAGTAAGTATCTGTTGAATCGTGCAAGTTAATTTGGATATCACAATTTTAGATTTGAAATAAGTTTCCTTCGATTATTTATTTACTTATTTCTTAAATGGGAAATAATGCATAATTTTTTTTCATAAAGCATGTACTTTGGTTAATTCATAAATACATTATGGGAAACAACAAGTGGCCCAGTTGGGGTAGGCCATACATAGTTTTAATATTTCATCAACCTAGTTGTTTGCATTTGCTCTTTATTTCTTTTTTCCAGAAGGTGTGCATGTGAATGCATTAATAAATGGATAAAATTTAAAGTTCACGAGTCACACTTCCCTAGCAAGTTGGTCAATTTGTTTCTAGAAAGGGCAAGTCTATTGAGCTATATATTTATGATATACTGACGGTGTAAAAAATATTAATATTAGCATGGTTATTTAACTTGTTAATATTAAATAGTTGTTTGTTAGTGTACACTTAACCCGATAGTTCTTTGTGATTTTCATTAGGTTACTCGTTTCAAGTGTGGTGGAGTCTCTCTTGGTGGCGGAGTATTCCATACATTATCTGATGGTCTCTCATCAATTCACTTCATCAACACATGGTCCGACATAGCTCGTGGCCTCTCGGTCGCCATCCCGCCGTTCATCGACCGGACGCTCCTCCGTGCACGGGACCCACCAACAACGTCTTTCGAACACGTCGAGTATCATGCTCCTCCGTCCCTCAATTCATCGTTGAAAAATCGTGATTCCACTGGCCAAAAGCCAAGTACCACGACCATGTTAAAGTTCTCGAGTGAGCAACTCGAGCTTCTTAAGTCCAAGTCCAAACACCAGGGTAGCACTTACGAAATCCTCGCGGCCCATATTTGGCGTTGCACGTGCAAGGCACGTGGACTTCCCCACGATCAGTTGACCAAATTACATGTGGCCACTGATGGTAGGTCAAGGCTTTGCCCCCCATTACCACCGGGTTACTTAGGAAATGTTGTGTTCACGGCCACGCCGATGGCAAAATCATCTGAGCTTCAATCAGAGCCGTTGACAAATTCCGCTAAAAGAATCCATAACGCACTGTCGAAAATGGACGACAATTACCTAAGATCGGCACTCGATTACCTCGAATTACAGCCCGATTTATCAACCCTAATCCGGGGGCCGACGTACTTTGCTAGCCCTAATCTTAATATTAACAGTTGGACTAGGTTACCTGTCCATGAATGTGATTTTGGATGGGGAAGGCCAATTCATATGGGACCAGCTTGCATTTTATATGAAGGGACAGTGTATATTATACCAAGTCCAAATAACAAGGATAGGAACTTGCGTTTGGCTGTTTGTTTAGATGCTGATCACATGCCACTATTTGAAAAGTACTTGTATGAATTTTGAGATATTCTTCCTTTGAATATATCAAGATTCCGAATAGGGAAGGTAAATTATCAGTCTATAATGTGTAACAAGTCAATGTTTGAGAATTATCAGTCAATGACGTGTTCATTGCCAAGAAATGTTGATTACAAGCCAATGTTTGACAAGTACTTATATGAGTTTTGAGAATGTTCAACACAAGAGGTTTGATGAGTTTTCTCGAGGTATGTGATCAAGTTAGTGGTGTGTGATTTAGTTTATTAAGGCACTTTGTAACTTGTTCTAATGTTTATTGGGGTATGTCTTTTTTTCTCAAATTCTTTGTAATGTGTTTGATTGTGTATTTGCCAATGTCTAAATAAGCCTACTCCATATTTCCTTTGTGATTATACATGTTTTTCAATTGATAGACTATTGTGGCAATTTTCTATGGAGGATTTAACTTCTGTACATTTGCACTGAATTTTTTCCATTATCAAGTCAATTTATAATCAAAATTAATTATTTGCAATGCGTTAATTTAATAACCTGGAAACTTTTGTCGGAGAGAAATAACTAAGATGTGTTATTTCTTTATCAATATATATGTTAAATAATGGATCTTGGGTCTAACTCAACCCCAAAAGGTAGCTTGTACGGTGATGATTGTCCAAGTTCATATAAAGAGTCTATGTTTTTATTTCATTTCCGATGTGAGACTCTTAAAACTCCTCGCAAGCCCATACCTCGTTAACTAGAGCGTGAACAATATAATTTGGGGGCCCAACATCGGTGGACAAAGAATTGGAATGAGTCTGGCTCTCATACCATGTAAATAATGGATCTTGGACCTAACTCAACCCCAAAAGGCTTAACATCGAAAATGGAATGAAAACATGGACTCCTTATATGGATTTGGACAATATTCACCTTATAAGCTATCTTTTGGGGGTGAATTAGACCCAAGATTCATTTTTTTACCTATGTTAATGTCACTTTTACATTATGCCACATATAACAAACAAACATCATAGTTGATAAAACTTTGAATTGGCGTTTTGGTACAATAATATACTCCATTCGTCCCATAATAAGTATTATCTTAGCTAAAAACACGCATATTAAAAAATTAATAATGCAATGTGAAGTTTACCAAATTATCATATATAAAAAAAAAATTATTGTTTTTCTCTTGATTAAATCATACACAACTAGTAAATCTTTTGATATTGGAAATTCAATAATATCAAGTTTCTATGTGGCTCTTCCAATCACAATTTAGATGTTACTGTAACTTGTCATTTTTTGTCTAAGGATAAAATTTGAAAAAAGCTAGTCAATTTATGTCTTGTTTTTCTAAGGTGACATTTATTATCAGACAAAAGTTTTTATTAAGGTGACACTTATTATGGAACGAAGTAAGTAGTATATCATATCCCACCGTCTTGCTAGGTTCACCGTCAAATAAGATTAAGGTGTGATAAATCAGATTCCTTAATTTTAATAAGAGGTTTGAATTCAATCCTGATCCCTGATGAAATTGTTTTGGTAAGGAATGTTTCTCCCTTTAACGGGGAGGGACTTACACGGCGCAAATCTAAATTACTCAATACCCAATGTAAGAACCAGATACTAGATGGAAAAAATGGTCTTGCTAGGTTCCTACCAATATTTACTTTTGGAAGTTTATCGTCGAGGATTGTGATGGAAGGAATAATCTTTTCACTTTTAATATTCCGATCGAAAAACAATCGTGATAGAGAGAACATACCGTACAAATTCATATTAATCGGAGCCTAAAGAACAACTCATTTTGTTTCTTAAACTAGTAATTTTTGTTCCTTAGACTAATTATTGGGAGCAATTTGCCACCCTGGAACCAACTGAGCTACACCCATGCGGATGCCTTAGACTAATTATTGATCCAATATGGGATACCACTAAGGGGACATTTAGTAGGAGGGATAAGTTATTCGGTATAAATGAAATTGTGTAGCATAAGATAAAATAACTTATCCCACTCTCTATATGGAATAACTTATCCGTCCTACCTTTTATCTCATCTTTTATCTCATATAAATAAGAATGGGTAAGATACCAAAGCAGTAATCCCACCAACAAACATGGTACAGTTCCAATTCCACAAAACTAATAAAATCTCACTCCATCCTAACCCTCCTACCAAATGACCCCTAAATACTATGAAAATCAAACTTAGATTTGTTGTTGAGAAAAAATCATTTTTGCCGACAAAATACTTCTTGCCAAGTAAGTCAACACTTTTTTAGTTTTTGTCTCCTAAAGCTGGCTTAGAGCAATTTTGTATAAAAAAAATGTTTTTGTATAAAAGACAAAAAAGTTATAAGACAAAAATAACTCTACTCAAAAAATTCAAATTTTGGACTTCTTCCGAAAGTACTTTTGAAATCCAAAAGCACTTTTGGTAGCTTCCACTAAACACTAAAAAAAAAGACCAAAAGTACTTTTGACCTTCTAAAAACACTTTTAGCCTTTGGAAAAGCTATACCAAACAGGCACTAAATCTCTTAGTAGTGTTGTTTTTTTAAAAGAGGGAAACAACGAAATGAAAGCAACACTAACCATAAAAAGAAGATAATTGACAATCACATGCTCCCACCTTCATGTTATACACAAAATGATATGATTAAAGACTACAAAAACTAAGGAAATAGAGGTTAGTATGACAAATTAATGATTTGGGAGCAAATGACCAGCAAGAATATACAGTTACCTCTCTTATAATAATTATCTTATATAATAATATTTTATTATAACAGTCAATTTTTTTTTTGAAACTGAATGTGCATGTTATGTACATTATACGTTCTCTATAATAATTTTTTTTTATTAATTGAAAAATATTCAAACAAACAACGGCGTTATAAAGAGGTACATGAAATATACATTCTTGTGTAGTTTGAATCTACCCAAAATGGCAAAATCATTTGCTATCTCTGCACTTTTTTTTCCCCCCTAATCAAGCACCAGTTTTCTAGGCTAAAATTTAGGCTTTGCTTCATGATAATACAAGTAATTGCACGTCGATTTTGACAAAAAGTTTCCACGTTACATAGCCAAGTAGGGTCGGAGCTAGGTAGTCAGTCGTAAGGAGTTCAATTGAATCTCATTAGTAAAACTTTATGCTATGCAAATAAGATAAAATGAAATATTCTTTTTTTCTTATATATGAATTATTGAATCATCTTGATATAAAAGAAAATTCTAGTATAGTAGCAAGTAAAATTCAAAAAATTCTAAGTCACATGTTCAAGTTATGAAGATATGACATCTTGAATCCCCTTACAAATTGTTCAACTTCGTATCTTCGTCATGGTAGGCAAGCATCCTATTTTACGTGATACATTCTTTAGCCTATCTAAAATGAATGATACATTTCTCCTTTGAAACTATTTAAATTTTAAACTTAGCATTTCTATTTTATCTTTAATAAATTATTTATTGAGAGCCTCATCACTCATTTAAAATAAAATACATGTGAAACGCTCATCACTGATCATTTAAAAGGATGCTTTTAGTACTTTACATATATTTAATGTAATTGTTAAAAATATTTTATTTTTAAAAATTGTAAATTCAATCAAACATCAACAACAACATAACAACATACCCAGTGAAAATTTCACGAATTCGGATTTAGAGAGGATAGTAGACCTTACTTCTATTTTGGAAGATAAAAAAGTTGTGTTACCCAATCAAACATCATGGTTATATAAATTGAAATGAATGTGATTCCCACTTTGTATTTTTATGCAATAATTGACTCTAATGTTAAAAAGATACCTCTCTAATGAAAGTCACTTTCAATTAAAATTCCAAATAATTTTGTCTACTGACATTAGTTGACATTATATGATATGTCTTGGAGGTGTATCGTCCATTCAATTTCCTCAACATATGGCTAAGGCTATTTTTCGTATAGTATAGTAAAATATTATTCAGTAGAAATGGTGTCCACTATCCACTTTTTTGGCTCTGACATTGAAAAATAGGAGTATCTACTAATATGAAGTTTTAAATTTCAAATGCCAAAGGTGAAACTCAGTTACAATGAAACTCCGTAATAATGGCTATTTTTCAATTACAGTAGCTTAAAAGTAGCTAATTGTGAATTATACATATTGCCAAGTCCAGACAAGGACATGATCTTGTTCTTGGCAGGGACTTTAGAAGCTAATCACATGCCACTTCTCAACAAGTTTATGATGATTTAAGAGGAAATCAATTTGTCAAAAATTAAGAATTTCCAGAAAAAAAGTAAACTGAATTGTCTGTTCATATGAAAAGTGAGCTTGTAAAATGAGTAGTTCTTGTGGTCGAAATGAAATCTTGGACTGTTCTTTCTCGTGACAACTTTGGTTGTAGCCTTGCTGTGACACTTTAAGAAATGTCACCAGGTGCGTGTTTGATCCCAAAAAGTAGCGCATTTATGAAGGATCTAACATATTTTCAGAGAGTCCAAGCAACAGAGGTTGCATCAGTATAAAGGGAAGTGTTAAACTAGACCTAGAGGCGAAACCATGATTTAAAGTTATGGTTCCTACAATAATTGCAAGTTAAAATTACAATAATAACTGGATTTACAGTCAAATATTTAGAAGATTTCTTAATATATGTACAAAAACTGTCCAAAAGCTACTGGGTTAATGTGAATCCGTACCGAACAGAGTTTTGACCAAAAGCTACTGGTTCATGTGAATCCGAAACGAGGTATCTAGTTCCACGTCTAGAGTGGCTTCTACTTTAACTGTAGCCCCATTTAGCACACAATTAAAAAACGTGATATACAAGCATTTAAACAACGATGTACGACTCATTGTTTTCCTGATTAAATCCAGAAGAAGCCTGTCTTGAAACGATCATCATACAGTTTACAGTGCCCATACCTCTCAATGTTAGATTCCGACATCAAGGAGCAGTGATGAGGTTTCTTCAAGGTTTTCAACTACTTCATATTCGACGAGGCATTTGAAATATCCCGGCTAGTAATAGTCGTACAACCAAAAAGATCAAGATGCTCGAGGTTTATACACCCTTCAGATATCAAAGTTAGATCTTTATTACTCAATTTGGAGAACCGAACTTCAAGTTGCACGAGTTGTGGCATGAATTTCCCTATTGCAGCAGCTTCTGAATCGCCGTCTTGAGGACATGTATCCATATACTCCCTCGGGACAAAGGGTTCTTGTTGGGAAGGATTAAACTGAGTCGTGAGATTTTGCCTCAGAACCCGCAAATTAGGACAATGTTGTCCTATAAGAACTAGAGACTTGTGAGCTATTTGATAGCAGAAGCTGATATCAAGTTCCCTAAGCAACGGGCACCCAGAGGATTGTTGGAACTTGTAAAAGAAGAACATATAAAGTGATCAAAATAAGCGTTGCGATTTTAGGCGCAGAATGGAAAAATCTCGTCGACAGCGCCACGGCGCCAGAACTTCAGAGAGCTCTGTAGACAGCGCCACCGCGCTATGAGGCAGAGCCGCGGCGCTAATCCAACGGGAAAACCCAGTTTGAACCAAAAATTGTGTTTCTTCTATGGGTCACAACCTTTGGAGTGGAAAGCTGCTTATGGACGAAATTGATGCTATAAATAGCATGTTAATCACTTGTTTAACATAGAGAAGAGACAGCACAATACTCAGAATATTACAATCAATCATTAAATTCATCTAATGATCTAAGATTGTGCTCTATTATCTTCTTCTTCAAAAGACTATTTTCTGAAGAACACATATAGTAAATTCGCCAGGAGTAAAGTTCTTGTGCGAGAACTTTCACTTAGATAGTTGTATCCTCAAGACAGACGTCCGTTGAACTACATCACAAGTGGAGACGAATTTTTGTCTTAGGACACTGCATCAAGCAGGCCTCTATCTACACCAAGTTAGTATGTGTTTAAATACTTGTTGTTTTGTTGTTGTTGATTTCAATTAATATTGAATTACTATTAGATTATTGTGATTATTCATTGATGAGTCTAGATTGACACTAACAGTCTAGTATGTGTTGCACGTGTCTGAAATTTGTAAGAATCTAATT
The DNA here is from genome assembly GCA_029844215.1 of Przewalskia tangutica. NCBI lineage: Eukaryota > Viridiplantae > Streptophyta > Magnoliopsida > Solanales > Solanaceae > Przewalskia > Przewalskia tangutica. The sequence goes on from CM056718.1 coordinate 143,592,004, forward strand.
TTTGGGTCTGTTCTTAGCAACAAAGGCTTCAACATTGTAATAGAATCTGACAAATTTGTACTCACCAAAGGTGGGGTGTATGTAGGAAAGGGTTACCTCAGCGAGGGGCTCTTCAAATTAAACATTGTACCTACTCAGGCAGTTGTCATTATTAATGAAAACGCAGGCACTAGAACTGCTTCTATGTATATGGTTGATTCCCCTTCTTTATGACATTCTCGATTAGGCCATGTTAATTATCGTTCCTTACAAAGAATAGTAAAGATAGCCATGTTGCCAAAGTGTTCTATGAACAAAATGACTGAATGTGGGGTTTTCATAAAATCAAAATATGCAAGTCATCCTCATAAATCTGTTGTGAAATCAAATGAAGCGTTTGGCTTAATTCATAGTGATTTATGTGATTACCAAGCAACTACATCTCGTGGAGGAAATAATTATTACATATCTTTTATAGATGATTGCAGTAAATTTTGTTATGTGTACTTAATACATATCAAAGATGGGGCTTTGAACAGGTTTAAAGCATACAGATCAGAAGTGGAAAACCAACTTGACAAAACAATAAAAGAATTAAGATTCTTAAGGTCAGACAGATGTGGTGAATATCAATTCAATGAGTTCAAAGAATTTTGTTCTACTCATGGTATAGTTCATCAAACCACTGCGTCATACACTCCAAAACAAAATGGAATTGCCGAACATAAGAATAGAACATTGAAAAATATGATAAATTCTATATTGATTAGTTCGGGAGCACCTCTTAGTCTATGGGGTGAGACACTAATTACTGCAAATATGATATTGAACAAAATTTCTCAAAAGAAAATTGATCAATCTCCTTATGAATTATGGAAAGGGAGATTGCTTACTTTCAAAAGGATGAAAGTGTGGGGTTTCCTAACGAAAGTTCAAGTTTCCTTATCAAAGAGAATTAAATTTGGACAAAAAATGGTGGATTGCATATATATTGGTCATGCCAATAATAGTGAAGCATATAAGTTTTTGGGATATCATTCCGATGTTGAAGATATTCACAAAAACACACTTATGAAATCTGCAGAAGCAGAATTCTTTGAGGATATTTTCCTTACAAAGACAAGGATACAAGTGTTCCTAATAATAAGAAGAGGACACTACCTCAAAATGAGTCAAACTAAAATGATGATAATCTTACTTCATCGGTTCAAGAAGAAAATTCTGAACCAATGAGAAGTAAACGTGGAAAAGTCGCCAAAGATTTTGGACCGGACTTTATGGCCTTTTCCGTTGAAGGAGAACCTCAAACATATAGTGCTGCTATGGAATCATCTGAAGCACCTTATTGGAATGAGGCTATCCAAAGTGAGTTGTACAAAATAACACATGTAAATTGATTGATCTCCCTCCGGGACAAAAATCAATAGGCCATAAATGAATCTTCAAACGGAAACTAAGGCCTGATGGTACTATAAAAAAATACAAAGCGCGTATAGTAGCCAAAGGGTTTAGACAAAAAGAAGGTGTTGATTTCTTTGATACCTACTCACCAGTATCTAGAATTACGTCTATAAGGATGTTAATTGTTATAGCAGCGATTCACAATTTGTAAATACACCAAATGGATGTAAAGACTACATTTCTAAATGGTGAACTAGATGAAGAAATATACATGGAACAACCCGAAGGGTTTGTTGTTAAAGGTCAAGATAAGAAAGTCTGTAAATTGATTAAGTCTTTATATGGACTTAAACAGGCTCCAAAACAGTGGCATGAAAAGTTTGATAATACATTATTATCAAATGATTTTCAAATAAATGAATGTGATAAATGTGTCTACATTAAGGAATGTAATAATACATATGTCATTATATGCTTGTATGTGGATGATATGCTGATTATGGGAACACGTAAGGATATAATTAACCAAACTAAGAAGATGTTTCATGCCGCTTTCGATATGAAAGATATGGGAATAGCGGATGTCATTCTTGGTATTAGAATTCAAAGGAATTCTGAGGGTTAGCGCTAATAAGGGCACTACGATATCTAAAGAATACAATGAATTATGGATTGCATTATACAAAATATCCTCCCGTGTTAGAAGGATATTGTGATGCTAATTGGATTTCTAACCATTCAGAAAGTAAGTCCACAAGTGGGTATATATTTACACTTGGTGGAGCGTCGGTATCCTGTAAATCATCAAAGCAAACGGTAAATACAAGATCAACTATGAAAACAGAGTTTGTAGCCTTAAACAAAGCTTCCGAAGAGGCAGAATGACTAAGAAAATTCCTAGAAGGTATTCCGTTGTGGACAAAGCCTGTGACAGCCATTTGCATACATTGTGATAGTATGACTGCCCTGACGAGGGCAAAAAATCAAATATACAATGGCAAGTCAAGACATATAAGGCGACATCATAATACAATACGAAGCTTGTTGAAGAATGAAATTATATCCATTGATTATGTAAAGTCAAAGGACAATATAGCGGATCCTTTGACAAAAGACCTTACAAGAGAGCAAGTCGTATTTACATCGAGGGGAATGAGCTTAAGGCCAATACAATGAGTCGTTAACTGGTGGAAACCTAACCTATCATAATTGGAGATCCCATGGTTTAGGTTCAATAGGAAAACTAGCTGGGGAAGACTCAAGGAGCATAAAACACACATATGCTCATTCCTATGGTGTAATAAGTGTGTTAATCCGTTGATGTTTTAAGGGATGAATATGTGTTATTCTTAATAATACTCAAAAGCTTTTATGGTGGGATAACACGGACTATTCTTGTTTGATATTATCTATATGAGATTGATGTGGGGTCGCATCTGGGAGAACCGAAATGGCTACGTTCTCTAGAAATTCTCATGAAGAAGGAGTTGTTCATGACCGAAAAGAACATAACCGTAAGAATTGAAATATGTTGATCTGATGTGTGTGATACTTGTTGTCTCGATTTACTACAAAACATGAATAGTTCAAGGCACTACGTCCACTACTTCACAAGTAGATCCGATAGGTACTCACTACGAGCGGTTCAAGTCCAAAAGACACCGTCTCCGATGCATGTCATATCGCGTTTGACAGAAATGACGATAAGTTCTTCTTTATCTTATTTTCTATCCACATGTGGGGTATTGTTAGATGTGTGAATAGAAAATGTGGGGTATTGTTGGAACTTGTAAAAGAAGAAGAGATAAAGTGATCAAAATAAGCGTTGCGATTTTAGGCGCAGACTGGAAAAATCCCGTCGACAACGCCAGAACTTCAGAGAGCTCTGCAGATTTTACAGCGCCACGGCGCTATGTGGCAGAGCCGCGGTGCTAATCCAACGAGAAAATCCAGTTTGAACCAAAAGTTGTGCCTCTTCCCATGGGTCACAACCTTTGGAGTGGAAAGTTGCTTATGGACGAAATTGATGCTATAAATAGCATGTTAATCACCTGTTTAACATAGAGAAGAGACAACACAATACTCATAACATTACAATCAATCGTTAAATTCATCTAATGATCTAAGATTGTGACTCTATTATCTTCATCTTTAAAAGACTATTTTCTGAAGAACACATATAGTAAATTCGTCAGGAGTAAAGTTCTTGCATATAGAAAAGGTAAGGTTAAGGTTGGTTAACCGGGGCCACACTTGCATCGACGTCTCCCAGATCTATACAAGGGATGTCACTTGACTTGCACCGTGACACATCTCACGACCAGATACAACTACACTTTTAATAGGATAAGTCGAGTCAGTATATTTTGAATATGATGATTAAAAAAGGAATCTTTTTTCCTGGAGTTGGCGAAAACAAAAAGTAGAAGTCTTGAATAAGCAAAAGGAAACCAAAAGGATTAGTTCCAAATAGGACAACACTAGTCCTAAAATTATCAGAAAAAGACAACCTGAGAAGGGGTTGACTGAGTAAAATTTCAGTTAATTGTTCAAAACATTAAATCCATCAAGTTGGAGGATCAAGCTAATAAAATCTCAATTCTTCCGTTATTTCGATTCTATTATTGAATTACATAACAAATTTGGAATCAGAGCCGGGCATCCCAATTATTATTTTCAAAATGTTGGGCCTCCAATATTAAATTACCCACGCACAGATGTTCAGCTCTGTGTGAGGTGGGGTATTGAAGAGTACCACATTGGTGGTTTAAGGAATGGATGGTCTCCGTATATAGACTTGGAAAATCTTCCCTCAAAAGCTAATTTTTGGGGTTGAGTTAGACCCAAGATCTATTATTTACATGATATCAGATTTTACTAAACCATGCATGCTTAAGGGGTATGGGTGCAGTGCTGATGCAAGATGGAAACTGCTTGGCTTTTTCAGTAAAGCTTTATCACCTAGACATCGGGGATTATCAATTTATGAAAAGGAAAACATGGCTGTGCTTACTGTCGTTGAAAGATGGAGACATTATCTCCAAAGTGGTCATTTGGTGATAAGAACTGATCACCATAGCCTTAATTATCTCTTGGAGCAGAAGGTGACAACAACTCTACAATAGAAAGGACTAGCTAAACTACTGGGATTGGACTATGAAGTTCGATTCAAAAGAGGTGCAGAAAACAGGGTGGCAGATGGCCTATCTAGAAGAGACGTGGAGGGTGCTTCTTTGAATGCTATTACAACCTCAGATCCCACTTGGATGCAAGAGATTGTAACCAACTATGAGCACGACCCAGTTGCAGCTCAACTCGCTACTAAATTAATTACTATTCCTAAAGGCAAGTTACAACATTCTATTCACCAAGGGGTTATAAGATATAAGCAGAGAATCTTTGTAGGCAGAGGTGCTGAACTCAGGAACAAAATTTTTGTTGTTCTGCATCAATCCCCTCTTGGAGGGCATTCAGGAAAAATGTGTACTTATAGAAGAATTAATGTTGTTTATTGGTCTAAGATGAAGGAAGACATACTCAAATGGGTGGCTGAATGTGATATTTTCCAAAAGAGTTGAAATTGAAAATGTACCATCCCCGGCCTAATGCAACCATTACCCATCGCCAACACCATGGCATGATATTGCCAGGACTTCATTGAAGGTTTACCTAGATCTGGTCACAAGGAATGTGATTGTGGTGGTGATTGACTGCTTTACAAAGTATGGCCATTTCTTGGCCATTAAACATCCATACACTGCCCAAGATATTATTGGTTTGTTTTTTAAGGAGATTTATAGGCTTCATGGCCTACGTAACACCATTGTGGCTGACAGAGATGCCATATTCACCAGTCATGTTTGGCAACAGCTTTTCAAGTCTTTTGGAACTAAACTCCACATCTATACTTCCTACCACCCCCAAACCGAAAGATTGAACAGGGGTCTAGAGACTTAAGTACGAGCCATGACTTTTAGCAACCCAAAGTAGTGGGTTAAATGGCTACCCCTAGATGAATGGTGGTATAACATCAATCACCATAGCTCCCTCAAAACAACACCATTTCAATCCCTTTACGGGTTCCCACCACCTAAAATTGCTCTTAGATCTCTACCACTTTATACTCATTCTACTTTTGGTTCATTTATGGCACGACGACAGCTGATGTTACAGCAGCTGAAAGATAATCTAACCCAAGCTCAGACTTGTATGAAATTCTATGTTGATCAGCACAGATCTGAGAGAGCCCTAGCAGTGGGTGACTTTCTATTTGAAGCTTCAACCATATCTCTAGTTATCAATAACTGTGAGGCACAATTTGAAGCTAAGTGTGAAGTATTATTTACCTTAACGTTTGGAGCTCCCAGCAGGGTCACACATCCATCCTGTTTGAAGACAAGGTCGTTCTTCGTCGGTTTTGTATTGTAATATACTAAGGTTGTCGGCGAAGAAATAAGGAATTGGGAATTAGGGTAACTGAGTTGATTTTAACTCAGATTGTACAGGGATGCGTGGAAGGATCATGAGCATCTAATACAAGCAATCACATGGTAGAGATTAGAAGAAGACTTAACAGCCTAATCGAGATCGACGGCTGAGATGTGGTTACTTAAATGAGAACGCACAGTGGGAATTAATTCACGATTGGGTTAAATCCAATCCAGCTGGACAATTAGCTCATTACGAATCTGGTAGAATTCCTAACAAAATTTCCCTCTCAACCTCTCTTCTTCTCCCAATTGTTACCCTAAATTCTACTTCTGCCATTGTAGGTTATCATTGGAGCTCTAGTTATTACACTGATTGCTTGTTTCCTACGGTTCCTATAATTCAGTTCAATTGTAATAGTTAGGGTTGACGATATTCAAGCTAATAAAATCCCAATTCTTCCGCTATTTCGATTCTATTATTGAATTACATAACATAAGAAAGTGAAAGCAGCGCTGTCTCCATCTTAACTAAACAAGACATACAGAAAATATGAAGTCTAGGCTGGAACAGAACTCTGTCATTTCTGAAATATTGGCAACTTTGTTTGATTACTAAAAGGATAGGTAAATGTAGATCAAACATATCAGATCATACCCCATTTCCTCCAACTTGATCAAACACATAAAGATTTAGCCTCCAGTCAAAGCCACATCAAAGCAATGTCCAACTCCAACTGCATTAAATCTCATTCATGAGAGGAGTCTAACGTGTGAATTTCAATACTCTCAAACATGATTACTTTGAACATAAACCCAAAACCATACCAAAAAACATAAAAGATTTAGAATCCTAAAAGAAAAAAAGAACAAAAAATTGATAGCGGCGCCATTGTCTTCAGTCTCAATGTTTTACTAGTCATTGTGCCTATGACCATAAATACAGTGGACAACAACTATATAAGTGCATTCTTCCTTTCTTAATCTTAAGGGCAATCTGGTCCAGATTTTACCCACCTAAAGCACCGGGTACCTGTTATCTCCCACATCACAGGTACTAGGTAACTCCGGTCCCTGAGGCTTAAGCATTTTCCTAAATCAGTATTTTAAGTCTGATGTCAAAACACTTTTTGTAGTCTAATGAATTCAAATTCTGGAATCTTTTAGCTCATTTCGTCCATTGGTCATTGAAAAGGTCAAATAGTGAACTGACAAACCCCAAGAACAATCTAAAACCAACCAAATAAGTGCTCAGTTTTGGGCCAATAGTAATGCCAACATTGTCTCCGGTGTTATCAAAAGCGAAAAACGTAAAAAATCTTTAAGATTAGATGGAGCTTTAAGCCCAAAGCGCAAATAAAGTGTGGACTTTAATGAAAAAAGACACAATGGTGCAAATATACAAATATATGTATGTTTAGTCCAAAATTATTAATAATAAGCATGAATAACAAATATATGGACAACAAAATTGTAAAAACATTACGATGAAGTGAAATATCAATTATCTAGTGTCACCTCTTCAAGAGAGGCTTATTGACAAGGAAAAATATATCTTAGGGCCTCGATGATGACGGTAAAATGCACATAAAGCGAGAAGAAGTGGTCAATATGTTTTGAGCCTCGCCTTCAGGGTTTAAGCGCGCCTTTGATCGTCTCATTGCTGGAAAGCACATAACAAACAGCGAACTGAATACGCGAAAGTCTATTTAGAGGGAAGCTTCTACTCTCAAACATGGCAATAGAGATATAAAATCAAAGCCATCAAACATCACACGACCGACCTCCATGTTAGTTTTACCCGTGATATACATGGGCTTGTATACCATGTATATCACGATTTCACAAGACATATTACCATATGTGAAATCGTGGTATACATGGTATACAAACGCGTGTATATCACAGTTTTTAGAAGGGATATTTAATGTAAATATTGTATTAAATTAGAATTGTACACTTACCATAATTATAGGATTCTTGTACAACTAGAATAGGGTTTTGGGAGTAGAATAAGAATATGATTTTCCTATTATGGAAAATTATAAATAGTATATTTACACTTTCACTAATGAAAATAATCAAGGAATTATTTCTTTCACGGTATCAGAAGTCTAGGTAAAAAATTTCCTCTCCCAAATTTTTGTCTTCGTGCATCGATTTTCGAGCTTCTACTCTCGGTTTTCGTGCAATTTCCCTTTCCAAATTTATTTTCCAAATCCCTACGTAACGTCTTGCGTTGTTGTTATGGATAAGAACACATTTCATCATGCCATTACTGTTTCGAACATCACAAGCCACATCTCTATAGTTCTTGAAATAAAAAACGTCCAATACGCGACGTGGGCTGAACTGTTCAAAGTTCACGTACGCTCACAACAAGTCATCCATCACATTATCCCAGCGACTCCTGATGATACGGAGATGCCTAAACCCGAGGATGATCCTAAATTATGGACAACTCTTGATGCTACCGTTCTTCAGTGGATTTACTCCATTATCTCTATGCAAACAATTATTGAGTCTGGCGCTACGACAAAGGCTACTTGGGATAGAATACGTGATATATTCCAAGACAATCGAAATTCTTGCGTTGTTATCCTTGATAAGGAATTCTCCCACATCAACATGGAATATTTCCCAACCGTTTCAGCTTATTGAAAAAGGTTGAAAGAATTGGCGGACCAACTCCGCAATGTTGGCGCGCCCGTTACAAATGACAGACTTGTCCTTCAGATGGTTGTAGGACTTTCTGAGGCCTATAATGGCGTTGATACGCTTGTTCGTCAGAACAGTCCTCTTCCGCAGTTCTATCAGGCTCGTTCCATGCTCACACTCAAAGAAGCCGGTTTGGCTAAGAAGGCGGTCATTGGGGCTCCTTTTGTCGCAATGATGACCACGTCCGAATACTCTCCCTCCATCTCCGACAATTACGGCTAACACCACAACAATGGTAGCGACAAGAAGGGTTAGAATCGCAAAAATAATGGTAAAAATCATGGTGGAAATAACGGGGGTGCTAATCGGGCCAATGACCATGGGCCCCAGGGCAGTGGGCCGCAACCCACCTGTCCACAACTCTGGCCTCACCTGTTGAACTGGGCCAGTGGGCCCAACAACCTCTATTATCAACTGTAAGCCCATCCACCAAACTGGGCCTATTTTAATCCATCAAGCAAGCTCAATTCTGTCTGTAAATTCACAATAATTTGGGTTTCTGTTGATTTTGATCCTTTTGGGTTTTCTGTGAAGGATTTCAAGATGGGGACTCCTCTCATGAGATGTGATAGTAGGGGCGATCTTTATCCTATCACGCTAATATCCAGTCTCTCGAGTCAAGCCTGGTCATTCACTTTTGCAGCTCTAGTTTCTTCCTTATGACATGCACGGTTGGGTCATATTATGAAAACCTTAAAATTCAGTTTACTCATAAAAGAAGAACAGTTGAGACAAAAAAAGGAAGAAATCAGAAAAATAACAGAAGAAAAATTAGGCCAAATAATTAAGCAAGATCGTGAGATAAAAGAATTGAACGACGTCGTAAAAGAACAATATAAAATAATCAATCAATTAACTCATGGATAAAGGAAAAGAAATAGTAACAGATCTATACACAACAAATTATCAAATGGATGAATATGAAGGAGGAACAACACAAACCTTAAGTTTTAAACCCGAAGTATATCAGAAAATACAAGATGAAAAGGAAGAATTATCAGTAAAAAAGATATTTAAAACACAGTGGTTTGATAGGAATAAAGAAATAAGGTACATAATACAAAAACACGAAAATGTAATAGACACTACGAGTGTAAATGGAAAAGCCAGAATAAATTTAATAACTAACGAGACAATAAAACGAGAATTATCAAAATTATCAGCGAAAGAAGCTAAGAAATACAGGAATATATATTTCGGAGGAATAGAATTTACTATAAAAGCATATTTTCAGAAAAATATAGATACACCTATACAAATGTACATACTAGATGATAGGATATTAGAAAATATACAAGACGCATTAATATCAGTAGTAAAAGGAAATTTAATATATCAGAAATTAAAATTCATTGTACAACCAGATTTTAGTATCTCACTAAAAGATGAACACAAGGAATTAGCACTAACTTTATACTATAAATTAGATGGAATAAAAATGCCGCCAGGAAGCAAGGTAATAAGTATAGAAAAAAAAATGATATATGCTTTAACGGGGAACCATCATGTAAGAAAACAATACGAAACAAACATCTTAGTACCAAAGATGTACCAAGATATCTTAGAAACCATAGAACACAAAGAAAATTCAAAAATAACAATCCCAGAAGAAATACATATAGACTTTAGTAATGAGAGAACAAATCTTGCATAAGATAAAACCTTATACAGAAGGATCCAGATTAAGTATTAAAAGAGAATTGATAACAAAACAAAGAGGTTTGGAGACACCAAGGACATTAGACTTGATAAACACAATAGCAAACAGGTTAAGCATTAAAGTAATAATATTCAATGGGGCTACAACAATTGATTGCATAACCGAAATTAATACAGGAGCTGTAAAAAGTTATATACATATCAGTAAAATAAATGAGAAAGACTGTCAGCCGATACAACCAGAAGCTTTCCATTACCCTGAAAATGACAGAGAAATGATAGTAACTAAAAGTATTAATTTAAGATTCAAAATCAAAGATTTAGAATATAAAATAGACATAGCAGTCTTAGAATATGATAGCTTTAATGAATTACTATTAGGAAGTGATTTTCTAACTATGATAAATTATACGATCACTAATAAAGGCATAGAAATCACTGACCAAGGTAAAATAAGATTTATTGACAAAATATGAATATCCAAGAAAAAATAAATAAAAAGGAACTTAAATTAGGAATAATAAAACAAATGTTATTTGAAGAAGTTATAGATTCTCAGTTAAAATACTTGAAATATAAAGCCAAAGAAATAGAATTAGAAAATGAAATAAAGCAACTAGGAAAACTAAAAGATAATAAATCTAATAAAGAATGGATAAATGTAGGAGACGGATGGATAAGAAGGACAAATAAAAGCTGAGCAGTTTTAACGAAAAAATAGATGAAATATGGACAGAATTAGTAGTCAAAGAGAAATTAAAAAGCATTTCTAATACGATGAATGAAATGAAGGATAGCCAAACTCAAACAAGAGAAATACTAAGAGAAGAATTAACAAAATTATGAAATGTATCTGAAGTACCAACACTCAGGCTAATACTTGACCAACTAAACATAATAGTAACAAACGTAAATAAAGGGAAAGAAAAAGAAACACAGATAGAAGCAGGAGAAACTAGTACGCAAAATATAATAGAAATAATACCTATACAACCCGAGGTAGTAGCAATAGATGCCTGGAGAAGAAGTAATATACCTATAATGATGGATATCAGTAAAATAAAACCTAAAATACCAGAAGAAGTAGCAAAAACGTTAGATGGATTACAAACTTTAGCTAAGAAAGGCCAATTTTAATGAGTACTAGTGAACATAGCGCAGTTACGTTTATTCGAAACCATGGTAAAGAAATATTAGAACAAGAAAGGTATAAATACGAACCCATAAAGAAACAAGATTCTACGGATCCTAAAGATACACCAATTAAAAAAGACGAAAATTTTAAAGATAGAAACATTCATATCCCCTTAACAGACTCAACGAAATTAGAACTCGAAAATAAAATCCAACGACAACACATACTACAATTAGAAAAAGAAAATACAAAGTTAAAACTATCTTTTAATGAAGAATGGCTGAATAAATATAAAAAATATAAGACCAAGTATAAGGATACAAAGAAACAACTCAATGAGGCTAAAGTAGAGATTAAAGAAACCAAAAAAGAATTAGAAACAGTTAAAACGGAACTAAGCAACCTAAAAGAAGAATTCTACATTATGAAACAACAACTAACAAAGCTGAAAGGAAAGAAAAAGGTAAAAAGAATAAATGGGCTAAGTAAGGAAGAAACATCACAGGATAGTAGCAGCAGCACCGATAAAGAAGAAATAATGGTAAAAGAAGGAATAATAGCGACGATCACAGAAGAAATAAAGGATGAAAGTGATTCTGAAACAATACAAGAAAACAACCAAATATTAGAAGCCCTACATAAAATAAAAAGAGTAAATGCGATAATAGAAGAACAAGAACCTGAAAGCGACATAGAAGACGACTACAATGAACCTTTTGAAACAGAAATAGAATCAGACAACATAGTAAATGAAGATACCAACAACTACCCTGAAGAAGAAATGATAGACCCAACTTTAGAAATCATAACCAGAAAACCCACTAGATTACCACCACACATCCCGGTAGGACAACAAGCAGAATTTAGTGAGTTTATAGGATCAATGGCACAAGGGATAAATATGAACGGATATTTCCTAGACTTAGATAATGTTTACGATGAACAAGAACTGAGCAGAAGAATAAATGACTGGAACGTAGGAATGTCTTTAGCATTAATGAGTTCAACCCACACTAATGATTTAGATTATATGTATGAATTAATATCCAAAACAATGATAGGAAAAGTAGCATTTTGGTTTGAAACCATAGCCTACCAAATGAAAGGAGAGATCTTTCACCATGTTAAAGATTGGAAAGGAATATTAATGTTATTTGATATGGTGTTAAAAAGAGAGTTCTTAGGAGAAAGATGGCTAGTAGCCAGAGAAAACGTGTGATTTGAAAGAAAATGCGAAATAATAATGAATCTAAATAATATGAAATGTTGTAAGATCAATAAACTACCAGAATATACAATAAGTTTCACAAAATTCTATTATGAAGCAAGATTCCTACAAGATGAAGGAATGATATACCAACAGCTTTATTATGATCATTTACCAGAACCTTATAATACAGAAATAACTAAAGAATATGGTAAATTAGAACCAAGAGAAAATACATTAGGAGAAAAGATACGGGTATTAAGAGCTTATTTAATGAGAAAATGCGAAGAATACAGATTACAACAAAAGGTAAAGAAGGACAAAAAACTAGGATTAAGGGAAGTCTGTGGATTTACGGAAAAACGACTAGTATTTGGATGTAAGGATCAAGAAGAAAAAGAAAGTAAACATAAAAGATACAAGAACACATCCAATAAAAATAAAACATTCAAAAGAAATACAAATTACAAGAAGAAATATCGGAAAAATTATGATAATCAATACTACAAACCCTATCAAAAGAAAAAATATAAAAGATTTAGGAAATATAAAAATACCGATGATTCAAGGAAAAAGTTTAGGAACAAGAGAAAATTTCGAAAAAGGTTCGTAAAACCACTAGAAACAAAGGAAGCACCTAAAGAATGTAAATGTTGGAATTGCAATGAAAAAGGACATTATGCTAACAAATGCCCTAAACTAAAGAAACAAGGAATAAAATACATTAACACCACACAATTCATTATGAGCTTAGAACAACTCAAGGAAAACGACAAAACTTGGTATAGTGATGAAGAGTTTTATATTAGTCAAACAGAAGATGAAAGCGAAATAGAAGTAAAAAATAACAAATTTATTAATACCAATGAAGAAGAGTACTATTCAGATAGCGAAGACAATTCCGATTAATATGCAGGAGGAAGTGAAAAAATTAGAAGACGATGAAAAACGTTGGACCAAATACGAAGAATATCTAATTAATAATTTTGCATTATGTACAAACCCAACAGGAATTAAGTACTATGGATCTAAACACAGACAAGCCATGAATAATCTATTTAAAATAAGAACAAGACAGACGGAGATAAAACAAGAGAAAATTACATCCAAAACAAATAATGGTAGCAATTTATATTGAAGCACAAGTAGAATATAAACCTAATAAAATGATAAAAAAGCGAAAAAAGACGTTCTAATTGCCCATAAGTGGAAAAGATCTAGAGTCTATAGAATAAGGGCAACAGGATTCAATGAGCGAAAAAAGACGCTCTCATAGACTGGACGGATTGTATTATTGCGTTTGGTAGCTTGGATATGCTCATAAGGGTGTCATCTGTCATGACTTTATCTAAAAATCCATATTTGAAGAGTTTTTGTGTAACGTCTGGACTTGCTTTTTCTAAGCATAGGTATCTTGGGTATTTGCTAAATCTTGAGCTTTGGAGTATGTTGGGATTAGATTTGTAGGTATAGTATTTGGCGATGGTTTCATATGCAGTGGTGATTTCTGGTGAAAAAGTTAGTCTTTCTGCTATGGACATTATCTGGCTTGTTGGTATCTGGGATGTGGATGGCATATGTGCTAATTGAGAACTTAGGCTTTGTTTTATTTCTGGAGAGTTTATTCTTGGGAAGGTTTTTAGGTGTTTATATGCTTGATAGTCTGATAGGCATTCCTTAATTTTGTTGGTGAGGTCGTCATTTTCTTGCAGTTTTTCTCTTATGATTTGGTTGTTGTTTGTAATTTCTTCTATCATCCGGCTCATATATTCTTCAAAGCTGTCACTATTGACTGACATCTTGGTATCTGCTTAAGAAATCAGCTAGAAGATTCTTAGTTCCAGATATATTTTTAACAATAAAATCATAACAGTAAAAGAATGACTGCCATTTTCTCCTTTTATTTAGTTCTGGTAGAGGGTCTATCTTGTTTGTAATAAATGCCCTTACCTGTGTGTTATCTGTTCGTACAATAAATTTTACTGGTAACAAATGATAATGAAATCTTTTTATCCCAAATTTTACGGCTAATAATTCTTTTTCATTAATATGATAATTTTTCTCATTTGGTTTCCATGTTCCACCTCCATAGCCACATATCAAGATTTTTTCTTTGTCTGAATCATCTTCTGCATAGGCTATAAGGACTGCTCCCCATCCTATATCACTAGCATCTGTATAAAGTTCTAGTTGGTCTTTGTCCGTTGGTATTCTATGTTTTGGTAGGTTTATCACTCTTTCTTTGATATTTTTTATAGCCTTATCATGCTCTTCCTTCCACTCAAAAACTTTATTTTTCTTAATTAAATCTTGCAAAGGTTTTCTTAAGGCTGGTAGGTCCTTTATATGGTCTGAGGCATAGTTTACTATTCCTAAGAATTGTTGTACTTCTTTTTTAGTTTCTAGTTTATCTTTAAAGTTTCTTATTTTGGTTACGATATGTTCTCAGAATCGACTCCATCTTTATCTATGATATATCCTAGGTATTCGATATCATTTTTAAATATTTCTGATTTCTTTTCTGATAATAGAATCCCGTGTCTCTTTACTATTCTTATGAATTCTTCTAGATGTTTTATATGATCTTATAGGGTGTCACTGTATATTAGTATATCGTCTACATATACTATACAATATTCTGTTAGTCTTCTGAATACTTGGTCCATTCTTCTTTGGAATATTTGTGGTGCATTGTTTAGCCCAAAGGGTAGTACATTCCACTCATAATGGCCTTGGGGTGTACTAAATGCCGTTAAAGGCTTAGACTCTTTAGTTAGTTTTATCTGCCAAAATCCACTTTTACAGTCAAATTTGCTAAACCATTTCTTGTTTCCTAATCTATTGATGAGGTTTCTTTTATATGGTAGGAAGTATCCGTCAAATATCGTTTTCTTATTTAGCTCTCTGTAATCTACTACCATCCTGGCTTTGCCCCTTTTTTGTTCACTGTGTTTTCTTACTAAGAATGCTGGGCTACTGTGTGAACTCTTACTTTCTTGTATTAATTTTAAGTCCAGTAGTTCTTTAAGTTGTGTTTCAAATTCTTTTTGATCTGTAGGACTGTATCTAATTGGTTTACACCTAGCAATATCGCTTGGGTCTATTAACTTGATTTCAGCATATATTTTTTCTATTTCCCATAGTTGTGTCGGATTTTCTCCAAAATTTACTTTTAATAGTTCAAGATATTTTCTTTTTAATAGTTGTAGATTGTTATCTCTGTTTATTCTGTTACACAGTTTTAGGGTTTGTACTGGTAATAGTCTTTTTAGTATAATCCATCTATTACAGGGTGTTTGTAGACTTAGAGTTGTATTACTGATAACTTGGGTTTTAAAATAATCTAAAAAGTTATTTCCTAATAAGACGCGTTGACTCATATTGTTATCTAGATATATTATTGGTAACCTAAATATTGTTTTATTTAGTTTTATCCTTACATTTTCTGCTATTGTATCTAATTCTTTAGTTTGCTCATTGAATCCTGTTGCCCTTATTCTATAGACTCTAGATCTTTTCCACTTATGGGCAATTAGAACGTCTTTTTTCGCTTTTTTATCATTTTATTAGGTTTATATTCTACTTGTGCTTCAATATAAATTGCTACCATTATTTGTTTTGGATGTAATTTTCTCTTGTTTTATCTCCGTCTGTCTTGTTCTTATTTTAAATAGATTGTTCATGGCTTGTCTGTGTTTAGATCCATAGTACTTAATTCCTGTTGGGTTTGTACATAATGCAAAATTATTAATTAGATATTCTTCGTATTTGGTCCAACGTTTTTCATCGTCTTCTAATTTTTTCACTTCCTCCTGCATATTAATCGGAATTGTCTTCGCTATCTGAATAGTACTCTTCTTCATTGGTATTAATAAATTTGTTATTTTTTACTTCTATTTCGCTTTCATCTTCTGTTTGACTAATATAAAACTCTTCATCACTATACCAAGTTTTGTCGTTTTCCTTGAGTTGTTCTAAGCTCATAATGAATTGTGTGGTGTTAATGTATTTTATTCCTTGTTTCTTTAGTTTAGGGCATTTGTTAGCATAATGTCCTTTTTCATTGCAATTCCAGCATTTACATTCTTTAGGTGCTTCCTTTGTTTCTAGTGGTTTTACGAACCTTTTTCGAAATTTTCTCTTGTTCCTAAACTTTCTCCTTGAATCATCGGTATTTTTATATTTCCTAAATCTTTTATATTTTTTCTTTTGATAGGGTTTGTAGTATTGATTATCATAATTTTTCCGATATTTCTTCTTGTAATTTGTATTTCTTTTGAATGTTTTATTTTTATTGGATGTGTTCTTGTATCTTTTATGTTTACTTTCTTTTTCTTCTTGATCCTTACATCCAAATACTAGTCGTTTTTCCGTAAATCCACAGACTTCCCTTAATCCTAGTTTTTTGTCCTTCTTTACCTTTTGTTGTAATCTGTATTCTTCGCATTTTCTCATTAAATAAGCTCTTAATACCCGTATCTTTTCTCCTAATGTATTTTCTCTTGGTTCTAATTTACCATATTCTTTAGTTATTTCTGTATTATAAGGTTCTGGTAAATGATCATAATAAAGCTGTTGGTATATCATTCCTTCATCTTGTAGGAATCTTGCTTCATAATAGAATTTTGTGAAACTTATTGTATATTCTGGTAGTTTATTGATCTTACAACATTTCATATTATTTAGATTCATTATTATTTCGCATTTTCTTCGCCTAATACGTTTTCTCTGGCTACTAGCCATCTTTCTCCTAAGAACTCTCTTTTTAACACCATATCAAATAACATTAATATTCCTTTCCAATCTTTAACATGGTGAAAGATCTCTCCTTTCATTTGGTAGGCTATGGTTTCAAACCAAAATGCTACTTTTCCTATCATTGTTTTGGATATTAATTCATACATATAATCTAAATCATTAGTGTGGGTTGAACTCATTAATGCTAAAGACATTCCTACGTTCCAGTCATTTATTCTTCTGCTCAGTTCTTGTTCATCGTAAACATTATCTAAGTCTAGGAAATATCCGTTCATATTTATCCCTTGTGCCATTGATCCTATAAACTCACTAAATTACATTGTTGTCCTACCGGGATGTGTGGTGGTAATCTAGTGGGTTTTCTGGTTATGATTTCTAAAGTTGGGTCTATCATTTCTTCTTCAGGGTAGTTGTTGGTATCTTCATTTACTATGTTGTCTGATTCTATTTCTGTTTCAAAAGGTTCATTGTAGTCGTCTTCTATGTCGCTTTCAGGTTCTTGTTCTTCTATTATCGCATTTACTCTTTTTATTTTATGTAGGGCTTCTAATATTTGGTTGTTTTCTTGTATTGTTTCAGAATCACTTTCATCCTTTATTTCTTCTGTGATCGTCGCTATTATTCCTTCTTTTACCATTATTTCTTCTTTATCGGTGCTGCTGCTACTATCCTGTGATGTTTCTTCCTTACTTAGCCCATTTATTCTTTTTACCTTTTTCTTTCCTTTCAGCTTTGTTAGTTGTTGTTTCATAATGTAGAATTCTTCTTTTAGGTTGCTTAGTTCCGTTTTAACTGTTCAATCTTATTCACCCTGGGTTGTCCATTGTTTCTTCTTTACATAAAAACAATTTTATTTCTTGTAAAGGTACGCGTAGTAATCCAATTTGTCATTCCTATCCTTTAGAAAAACATGTTATATTACCATTTGTAGCCTCTACTTCTCGTAATTTAATTTTGTTTGATATTAATCATAGCGATTTATGGACATCTCTCGTTTTAAGTTCTGTGGGCCATCGTTATTATGTTATATTTTTGGATGATTATTCTAATTTTTATGGATCTTTCCGTTAGCGAAAAAATCACACATTTTTTCCAGCTTCTTAAAATTTAGAGCATTCGTCCGCACATAATTCGAACGGAAAATAAAAAATATTCAATGTGATAATGACAAAGAATATGATAATGAGTTGTTTTGGGAATTTTGTGACAAAAATGGCATAGTTTTTCGTTTGTCTTGTCCTCATATATCCTCTCAAAATGGGAAAGTCGAATGAAAAAATTGTACCATTAATATATTGTCCGAACCTTATTGGTACATACTTCCGTACCCCCTTCCTTTTGACATCATGCTCTACAAATGGCTATGTATATTCTTAACATACTTCCTACCAAAGGGTTGGCTTATTCATCCCATATTTACTGTCCATATAATAAGACTCATTCGTATTCACATCTTAAGCTCTTTGGGTGCTTATGTTATCCACTATTTTCGTCAACTACCATTACAAGCTTCAAGCCCGTTCTACCCCTTGTGTGTTTTTGGGTTATCCATCAAATCATTGTGGTTACAAGTATTTTGATTTATCATCTAATAAAATCATCATTAGTCGTCATGTTATTTTCGATGAAACCCAATTTTTTTCGTTTGCAAAGTGAGTAGTCCCGAGCCTAGTTCGTATAATTTCTTAGATGACAATGTATCCCCATATATTATCAACCACTTATCGGACTTTTCCCGCACACAAAATCCACCAGTGGACCCACTGGACCTACCATACCATTGCCTCTGCCCAGCCCTCCCGTCACGGGTCCAACAACTGGGCCGACTATCCATCACGCTTTGTCCCCGCTCGGGCGCCGCTTCGGGCAGTGCTCGCTTCCACGTGCCTAATTTTTATGTTCTTAGTCCAGCTTCAGTGTCTGCTTCCAGTGTTGGGCCAGCAGACCCACTACCTTCTGGCTAGTCTGTCACCCCTTCAATTATGTCTCGAAATCTGCCCAATTCTCTCCCGAACCACAGACCGGTCACTCGTAGTCAACAAGGTATTTTTAAACCAAAAAATATATTTTAATCTAAATTCTAATATTTTTAAATCCCCCTACACCGTAACCCAGTATCTGCATTAAATGAATCGAATTGGAAATTGCCTATGACCGACGAATATGATGCTCTTATTAAAAATAAGACGTGGGAGTTGGTACCCCGTCATTTTGGTGTTAATATTTTTTGGTCTATGTCGATATTTACTCATAAGGATAATTCTGATGGTTCTTTTGCGAGGCATAAGACTCGTCTTGTAGGTGATCGTAAAACTCAGCATGTTGGTGTGGATTTTGGTGAGACGTTTAGTCTGGTGGTCAAATCGGCTGTCATTCGCACTGTTCTCAGTCTGGATCATTTGAAAGCTTGACTCATTCATCAGTTAGATGTGAAAAATTCTTTCTTACATGATGATCTTAAGGAGACCATTTACATGTATCAGCCCTTGCGTTTTTTAGACCCCAAATATCCATCATGTTTATTTATTGAAGAAGTCCTTGTATATGCTTAAGCAGGCCTCACGGGCTTGGTATAAGAGATTTGCAGACTATATTTCATCTATTGGGTTTTCACACAGTAGGTCTGATAATTCATTGTTCATATCATCGTAGTACTTCCCTGGCTTATATTCTATTATATGTGGATGATATTATCTTGACTACCTCTTCAGATGCTTTGTGTAAGTCTATTATGACAATGCTCAGTTCTGAGTTTGCTATGAAAGACTTGGGGCCCTTGGTTCTTTTTGGGGATTGTTGTCACTCGTCATGAAGGTAGAGTATTCTTATCACAATGAAAGTATGCAGCTGAGATCCTTTAGAGAGTTGGTATGTCCTCATGCAAGTCTACTTCCACTCCAGTTGATACTAAACCCAAGCTGGATGTTGCGGCTGGCTCACCGTACAAGGATCCGACTCACTATCGCAGTCTTGCAGGGGCTCTTCACTATCTTAGTTTCACGAGACCAGATATTATGTATGCCATACAGTAGGTGTGTTTGTTTATGCATGGTCCCAGGATTGGGCACATGAATGCACTCAAACGCATTATTCGATACATCCAGGTGACACTTGACTATGGCTTACATTTATATCATTTATCGACGTCTACACTTGTCTCGTATACTGATGTTGATTGGGGTGGTTGTCCTGATACCAAACGTTCCACGTCTAGCTATTGTATGTTTCTTGGTAATAACTTGGTCACATGATCTGCGAAGCGTCAGTCTACATTATCACACTCTAGTATAGAGGCTGAATATAGTGGGGAAGCCAATATGGTCTCTGAATCATGTTGGTTATATAATCTTCTTGTAGAGCTTCATTGTCCTATTCAGAAAGTTATCTTGGTTTATTGTGATAATATTAGTGTTGTCTACCTTTCTGGTAATCCGGCTCAACACCAGCGCACTAAACACATCGAGATGAATATTCACTTTGTTCACGAAAAGGTAGCTCGTGGACAAGTACGCATCTGTCATGTCCCTTCCAGGTATCAAATTGTAGACATCTATACTAAAGGTCTTCCGTCAGTACTCTCTGAAGATTTTAGGGACAATATCAGCGTACGAAGACCATCCACTATGACTGTGGGGTGTGTTAGTTATACCTGTGATATACGTGGGTTTGTATACCATGTAATATCACAGTTTCACAAGGCATATTACCATATGTGAAACCGTGGTATACACGGTATACAAACCCGTGTATATCATGATTTTTGGAAGGTATATTTAATGTAAATATTATATTAAATTAGAATTGTACAATTACCATAATTATAGGATTCTTGTACAACTAGAATAGGGTTTTGGGAGTAGAATAGGAATAGGATTTTCCTATTATGAAAAATTATAAATTGTATATATACTATTTCATTAATAAAAATAATCAAGAAATTATTTCTTTCACTCCGTATGCCAACACTAACTTCTTTTTATAACAGTGTACGTTCTGGGATAGAACGTGCGCACTTCGATTAATTCCACGAGGTACATGCTACCTCCCGCCAGCACAAGTACCGGATAATTCTGTTATGCAACACTAATGTAAACAGGAAATGTTGATTACTCTACTCGAATGGAAGCTATAAAAACTCATATTACGTGGAAACGTACCTTAATTCATATCATTTTCTTTTGTCTTTTTGATAATTGATAAGTGCCTTAAATCATATCATAACCAAAATAGGGACAACTTAGTATAACATTCAAATAATATGATGTCAAACTGTAGAACCACTGAACCTTTAGATACAACAATAATATATCCAGTGAAATCCCACAATGTGGGGTCTGGGGAGGATAGAGTGTACGCAAACCTTACCTCTATCTTAGTAGGTAGAGCGGTTGATTTCGAGAGACCTTCGGCTCAAAACAAAGCATAAGCACAAGAAAAACAAGAAAAATAAGAAAAATGGCCAGACCCGGGAAAAAAATTTAAAGCAATATGAAAATGTTGGTATCAAAGCGAATAAGCCATGATAGCGCATTCTGAAAAAAGAAGCAGTAACTAACGCATGTAAATAAGATAAACAAAGTACACTAAATAATACATAGCAGCATAAATCAAACTACAAGGGACTATAAAGAAATACTGCTCCTATTAATATGATAGGCTAAGCGGGCCTACAATAATAACGCTACAACTACCAGTATGCAAACGTAAGTAGGACTACGCTCGACTACCTACTACCCTAATACGTGTCCTCCACAACCCCCTATCTAAGGTCATGCCCTCAGTAAGTTGCATATGTGTCATATCTCGTCTAATCACCTCTCTTCAATACTTCTTCGGCCTATCTTTATCCCTTCTGAACCCGTCCATAGCCAACCTCTCACACCTCCGCATTGGGGCATTTGTGTCTCTCTTCTACACATGCCCAATCCATCTCAACCCCGTTTTCCGCATCTTATCCTCTACCGAGGCCACTCTCACTCTGTCCCAGATATCATCATTTCAATTATATCCCTCCTTGTATGCCAACACATACATCTCAGCGTCATCATCTCCGCAACTTTCATCTTTTAGATGTGCGAAGTCTTGACTGACCAACACTCTGCCCCCTACAACATAGTCGGTCTAACCACCGCCCTATAAAAGTTGCCTTTAAGTTTTGGTGGAACCTTTTTGTCACATAAGACTCCAGATGCGAGTCTTTATTTCATCCACCCTACTCCAATATGATGTGACATCGTCATCAATTTCTCCATCCCGTTGGATAATAGACTCGAGGTACTTGAAGCTTCTTTTTTTTTGGAATTACCTGAGTACCAAGCCTCACCTCCACGCCTGTCTCAAGGTCTCTCTCGTTACTGAACTTGGACTCCAAGTATTCTGTCTTGGTCCTACTCAACCTGAACCTTTTAGACTCCAGAGTCTGTCTCTGAATCTCCACCTTAGCATTCACTCCGCTGTGAGTCTCATCAATCAGGACTATGTCGTCTGCGAATAACATACACCATGGCACCTCCATTGGATTTGTCGCGTCATTCCATCTATCACCAAGAGAAATAAGAATGGGCTAAGAGTTGATCTCTGGTTCAGCAGAAACCACTTAACCTTAGAATTGGGAAAAGACATCAACTAAAATCAGGTTTTAGTAATAACAAAAAATTGGCTTCACATGTTGTTAAGTATATATTAGTACTGTTTAGAGTGTGTTTTAGGGTGCGTCTTGTTTTGAGTTTTCAGGTCTTGAGCGATTCAGACAGGAGATGACAAATTCAAGATGAAATAGGCTAATTTTGAGGATAAAAGTGCACATTGGATCCCAATCAATCAATCAAAGGAGACCCGGGAAGCTCAGAAAGAAATTCAGACGAAATTCGGCCAGAAAATGAGGAAGAGTCGCGGCTCATGGAAGCAAGAGTCGCAGCACTGGGAACTGGGGCCGAGGCACCTGAATGGCAGTAGCTCCCGAAGGCTGAGGCGTCGTGGCTCCTGAAAGCTGAGACACGGCGCTGACGACGTCTTTTGTCTTAGAAATTCCAAAATTTAACAAGGGTACAATGGTCCAAAATGAGATTTTCTCAGTATATAAACCCTAAGAACAGATTTTAGGGAATATCTAATCTCATATCGAATATTTGGAGGAGAAAACGGAGGTTATGAAACAATTAGAGATCGTTATTATTTAAGTTCTTTATTTTCTTTTTACTTTAATTCATTTATGTTGGATATTGAATTAGTTATTAGCATGTCTATGAGCTAATTACTTTTATTAGAGTTTTCTGTCGAATCACTTGAACCTCTTTCATGAATTAATGCATTGCTAGTATTTCTTCTTCATATATTGAGATCTATTCAACTTGTGATTATTGTGTGATAATTAACTGACCATTAATTCTCATTTCTTATATGATTTCAAATCGAGTTCTGAAAAGGGAGATTTGAATATGCTATAGTTGTTTAGACGTAGGTTTAATCTTGAATGACAGTATCACGATTGTCTGTGTAGTATCTAGGTTATTGATCTTAATCCTCCTATGTGGTAGAATTTATCATAGAAATATAAAAGATTCCCACTTAGGTTGAGTTTTTATATGTACTAACCAGAATATAGAACATCTTCGTTAACCTGCTATCTTAATAAGGAGAAGAATCATTAGTCTTTCATTAACAAGTGATAGAGTCGATAGTTGAGGAGATTGGAAGCCCTAATTATCTTCATAACTGATTTAAACTCCAAGTATTATCATCCTTCGTTTATTCTTGCTTATTATTTATTTGTTAGTTCTTAGTTTAAAAACCAAACTTATTAACGTTTGTCAAATAAACTAAATGTTCGTTAATCGGTACTTGATAATTCAGTCTCTGTGGACGATACTCGATCTTACCAAGAATATTACTACACTGCGATACGTTCACTTGAGTAAGCATATAGAAAATTCGCAACAAGTTTTTGGCGCCGTTGTCGGGTACACAAATCTTATCAATATCAAAGTAACTAATCTTATTTCTAATTATTTTTTTTCTCTTTTTTTCTTAGAACACATTGTTGCCTTGCGTGTATTGTTTTTTATTAATTTCAGGTAGTTTTGCTTTATGCGAAGCAGAAGAGGAGCAGATAACCTTGTTCCGCTGAATCTGGAGATTGAGAAAGCGTGCAAACAGAATAGAAGGAACAAAAGAATTGTTGACTCAACCGCGATGGAAAATCAACCGAATGATAACGGGTTGAATGGAGAGGTGCCAGAATTCGTGCAGGCACAAGCTTAGAATCCCGCTGCAAGGAGCTTACGGGATTACATATTGCCAACGGTTACATGAGTGCAAACATGCATAAGGCTACTATCTGTAGGAGCCAATATTTTTCAGATCAAGCCAGCAATCATGCATATGGTTCAAAGCATAGTCCAATTTGGTGGGTTGCCTTCAGAAGATCCACACATGCATTTAGTGAACTTCTTGGAATTATGTGCAACCTTTAAATGCAACGGTGTTACTGATGATGACATTATATTGAGGCTCTTTCCATTCTCACTCAGGGATAGAGCTAAAAGCTGGTTGAATTCTCTTCAGGCGAACTCCATTACCACTTTGCAATATTTGGCACAAAAATTTCTTGCCAAATTCTTTCCTCCATCAAAGGTTGCGAAGTTAAGAGGAGAAATGAATACTTTTAATCTGCTTGATGGGGAGTCCTTATATGATGCTTGGGAAAGGTTCAAGGATCTGCAAAGGAAGTGTCCGCATCACGGACTTGAGTAGTGGATGTTGGTCCACAATTTCTATAATAGGTTGTGTGGTACTACTCATACCATTTTTGATGCCACTGCTGGGGGAACATTCATGAGCAAGAGTGTTAATGAGGCACATGAGTTATTGGAAAACATTGCCACAAATAACCACCAGTGGTCCGATGAGAGATCGGCTAGTGGCAGGAAAGTGGATGGGGTCCATGAATTAGACGCTATCATTGCACTTACTACTCAAGTTGCTTTGTTGACAAAGCAATTGCAGTAGAGTACTATGACTGCAAATATTGTGCAAACGCAAGTTCGATGTGAAATTTGTGGAGGACCATATACTTTTGATCATTGCGCAGCAGTGGATCTCAACAATATACCTATGGAGCAAGCACATGTTAAGGAAGTTGGAAACTTCCATAGGCCCTACAACAACCCATTCTTCAACACTTACAACCCAGGGTGGAGGAATCACCCCAATATTTCTTGGAGAAACGGTCAGAATCAGCAGCTACACTTCCAAGATCAGTATCAGCAGGGCAACCATCCACAACAAAACAATCAAGCTATATCTTCGCATTAGCCCAGACCACCATTTCAACAAGCAGAGCCAAATGAATTGCAAGAAGCCTTGTTGACTCTAAGAAATTCTCAGACCCAGTTCATGACCGAAACTAGATCATCCATCAGGAATTTGGAGACACAAGTGGGACATCTGGCGAATATGTTAAACAACAGAACGCATGGGAATATCCCTAGCAATACTGTTGTAAACCCAAGGGAGCAATGTCAGGCCATCACCTTGAGAAGTGGTAAGCTAGTTGAACCGATTGCACCTCTACCATCTACAGAGAAGACATATAAAGCAGGTGAAAAATGAGAGTCAGAAAGGGTAGTAGTTACTGAAGACCAGTCCGCATAAAAAAAGCACCACCAGCGGTTAGTGTTGATCCTCAAGTCAGAATCCCATACCCCCAGAGGCTTAGAAAAAATTCTCTTGATAAACAATTTTCTATGTTTTTGGAGGTGTTCAAGAAACTACACATCAACATCCATTTTGTTGAAGCTCTAGAACAGATGCCTAACTATGCCAGGTTTATGAAGGAAATCCTCTTTAAAAAGAGGAAGCTAGAAGACTATGAGACAGTGGCATTGACTGAAGAATGCAGTGCTATTCTGCAGAGGAAGCTACCCCAAAAGTTGAGGGATTCATGAAGCTTCACCATCCCATGCACTATAGGGAGTGTTAATTGCAAGCAGACATTGTGTGATTTGGGGGCCAGTATAAATTTAATGCACCTCTCTATGTTTCGTTGGCTTATAGTGGGTGAATCTAAGCCTACAACAGTGACTTTGCAGCTGACAGACCGTTCTTTGAAGCATCCACATGATATTATTGAACTGGTGAAAGTGGGCAAATTCATCTTTACAGCTGATTTTATCATTCTTGGCATTGAAGAGGATGTTGAAGTGCCTATAATCCTTGGAAGACCCTTCTTAGCCACAGGGCGAGCACTCATTGATGTTGAGAGGGGATAATTAAAACTTTGAGTTCTGGAAGAAGAAGTGGTCTTCAACGTCTTCAGTCCAACAACTGATCCAAGAACGTCTGAAAATTGTTTTTCCATTGGTGTAATTGAAAAAGCCGTTTCTAAGGAAAACTTTAAGAGTACTGATGCTCCGTTAAAAGAATGCAAAGAAAATGACAGTAAAGACACTGAGCTTGTGGATGATTCCAAGGGGGGTGTAACCCTCTGAACCCCTCTCCGAGAGAAGAAAGAGGAAAAAGAAAAAGGTCACGAAATGACTATGCTGCGGGGGTAACCTACCCCCTTGAATGAAGAAGAACTCTGGGGCCAGCCAAATGACGTTAAAGACAACGCTCTTGGGAGGCAACCCGACATTTTAATTATTGTATTCTATTTAATTTTATTTTGAACAATCTCACGGTCTTGTTGTTTCTTGGTATATTTTGTTGTAGGAAAAATGTGAGCCAACGCTGGGGTTGAAAAAGGGCCGCGAATGCTGAAATCAGACGCAAAGAGCAGAACTCACGAAATTTAAGAAGCACCGCGACGCCCGAAAGTTGAGCTGCGACGCGTGGCGGGCAGTGAGCAAAGAAAAATTTCGACGATGAAGCGTCGCAGCGCCCAGGAGCTGAGCCGCGGCGCTCCATACCACAACCACCACCACCACCATTCTGAATCGCTATTAGGTTTTTGTAAGTCTTCTTTCCTTTGCTTTACTTTTTCATATTGGGGACAATGTGTTGAATAAGTTTGGGGGAGTCTTATTGTTTTGTGTCAGTTGTTGTTATTGTTTTGAGTTAGTCGTGTTTAAATTATTTATATTTAGTAATTTATTTATTGTTCATGTATTTGTTTTAGTGTCTTGTGTCAATGAATCAAGTTAAAAATGTTGACACCCAATTTTGACTCTCTCTCCCACTAATAATCAATAAATTAAACTATTTTTTTTAAACACCGCAAAATAATTTTAAAATACGCATATATAAGCACAAACATACGTAAATAAATAATTTAATAATGACATCACATTTATAAAAGCATTAAACAATCCTTATATATCATATTCACATTTGTCCTTTTTAATATTTAAAGCAATTTTATAAATAACTTAAACCCCATTTATTTACCACTAATTAAAACTAGCACCTAAACTCTACCCAAAATAAAATAAAAATCAAGAAGCCTAAATAACCAATCCCCTCCATTTGAATTCCCAGCAGCCCAAACCCCTTCCATTTTAATTTCTTAGCCCAAATAAAAGAGCCCAACTCGAGTGGCCCAAAACCTCATAGCCTCTATTTCTTCCAACACTCCCCCTTAAGAAAATAACCTAAACCTAAAGACTACTATGAAAACCCAATCGCCGCCTCCATATCCCATATCAAAACCTTTCCAAATCCATTCGGTAAATCAACCATAAAATCACCACCCAAATCTTGTATTTCCTTCCCAAAACTTACCATAACAAGAACCATATCAAACCTTCCAAATAAACACCCGAAATCGCTCACAATCTTACCAAAGCTGAATCCAAAATCGTACCATAACAAGAACCATATCAAACCTTCCAAATAAACACCCGAAATCGCTCACAATCTTACCAAAGCTGAATCCAAAATCGTACCAAAGCTTACCAAGTTTAGGAACCCAAAATCGTGCTAAATATATCACTACAAATCGCACCAAACTTGGAACCCAAAATCATAGCTATAAATACTAACTCTCAATACATGCAAGGGGGCACCACTTTCAGAGTAAAAAAAAATCAGGGAATCGAGCAGCGACCTCTGCTCATAAATAAAAGAAAATACTCATTCGGGAGCACATAAATTCGAGAAAATTGGCAAAGAATTCAAAAATCAGCAAGGTAAAAGGGCATCCAAAAATCATGGGGACGGGGGCGGAGCATCCAAAAGAATAACAATCAACCCTTCAAAGAGCAGCAATCTCTTCTCACAGAAAATACCAAAAATAAATCAGTTACAAGAGCATAAAAATTTACAATTTTAAAAGCAAAATCGTCCAAAGCTTCCCTCAAATCGCATCGCAACTCCGAGTAGATTGACGACTTGATACGCTGCCTCGGTTCGTTGTCCGGAGAAGATAAATTCATCACCCTTTCTGTCTTAATTTTCGTTTGATAGTAGTGTGTATGATATGTGTTTAATGACTGATAAACTTCGTGTTGAACTTGTCTAAGCATAAGAACAATGTCACGCCAAGTTTAGGGGTAGTCTGAGGTTAACATGGATTCAGGGTGCAAAAATCATATGTATATTTGGATCATTTTTTATTTGGATATATGGATTTAACTTTGAGCTTCTGCCATTGTTTTGATTTTAAAATAATGAGATTTCATATGCTTGGGCTCGCCCGCTTATTTTGATTATTATAATTAAATGAGAATTGAACCATATACTTGGTTAAGTTCACATGAACATTTTATTTAATTGCATTATTGATGAGTTTGGGATGCATACTAATCGTTACCTTTTCTTATATATTTTTTGCATGAAATGCACCGGAGACGAATGAAGAGTTTCATTGCGAGACTCATCGCGACTTTGTCAAATGAAGACCCGCATCTATGTGCATCCGCATTCCCGCCTCAGCATTCCTAAGATAAAATAGGACAAGATGACGTCGTCATCCATCTCAACTCCTTTTACTCTCTTAATCTCCTTGCCTTATTCGTGTCTTTTATTCTATTATTTGTAATTTTATTGTCTAACTTTGTAATTAATAGGAGACATAGAACAATTAGCCTTTGACTAAATAAATTGGGCGGGTAGTTTTAAAAATCAGAGATGCACTTCTAATTACTTATTTTAGGGCTTGACATGCATGCCTAAACTTTTGCAAATAATAATAAATCTCTTTTGCATTATGCCACATATATATTAAAAATCAATTTTGCAAGTAAATGCACACCTTTAATCAATAAATCAACTTTCAATGTAAATGCATATTTTTCACTTCATATGTATTTTACAATGATTTACAAATGCATGCCTTCATCCAAAAGACTAACTTTACAGGTATACAATAAGTCTTATAAATCCTTTTTATGTTATCAAAATGCACCCTTTTTTAAAAAAACACTTGCAACATATTTTACTTAAATATTCTCAAAACATGCATCGTATTCTTAGCATAATAATCAACCTAGGTTTGAACGGACAACCGCAAGTTAGCGGATCTTAGAGGATGCATAACTCATTCCCTCTAGATTAATAAATAACCCTTTCCCAGAATCTCATTAAGTTTAGCAGACCATTTAAATGGAGTTAATGTTAACTTCACCTAGTTGACATTTAGGTGTCTTAATTCACTCAAACTAATTAGGTGGCGACTCCGCGAACCCTTTAGCATACTTTTAGCACTTTAAGCACCCTTTAGCACCCTCTTAGCACCTTTACCATATTTTTTCATTTTTATTTCTAACCTATTAAAGTTGGAATGTCGCGGTCGAAAAATAGCGTGACAGCATGGCGACTCTGCTGGGGATAAGCAGGTTTTTTACCACAACAGACCTAGGGTTATTATTGGGCATTACTTTTTGCATTTAATTTTTTTTGTGTGTTGTAAATTGCTTTTATTTGTAACTGTTGTAATTGCTAATTTCTTTTATTGCTTTCTTTAAACTGACATTTCGTTCATACATCTTCCACTCTGGAAAATTCACACTATCACACACTAGACGCGACGGTGTGCTTCGCGCACCCGCAAATTGTTTCAAATACCCAAATTTTAGGAGAGTTGGCGCATGTGCAGAGTAAGATCAGTTCGTCTGGTCAACCGTGTAGCCTTCTCACTCGAGGTGTCCGCTCGGAAACCTTGCGTCTAGTAAAGCCAAATCTTAGTAAACTTAAGATAGAGCTATATTACCTTTATTTTAAGGCATGCATGCATTTACCTTAGGTGGGTTGGTCCTTGGTATCGACACCACAATTAGGAAAACACCATATTTGTCGACGGGTTCTCAACCCAACGACCAATCAGCATATTATGTGTACCGTGACAATGGTAGACAAATCCAAGCCTAAACATGACATGCCGAAATTGGAAAATGCACGTTCATTTATCGTCATTTTCAACAAAAGCATTACAGTTTGACGGCTTGAATAAATCTATCATTATCTCGCATATCTGACGTTTAGGAATACCTCTGGCATAAAGAGGTCCCATACATATTAGGAATCACTTTAATATGATGTTTTGTGTGCAATATAACTGCTATATGTTTTATTCACCTTTGCAAAATCATATGCTTTGTGCTAACTCGGTTTGCTGCATTTTAAAGGATTTATCACTTTTCCCAATGTCGATTTGTATTTGACTAAGCAATGGCAGAGCATCAGCACTTTACAAGGTCGAGGGAAAGGAACGAAGATATGACTAATTCAGGGGCGTCCGAGCTAAATGGTTTGGGGCTTGTCTCTGTTCCCATAGGCGAAGCAGAAACATCAGAAAAGAGGAATGTTACAGACCAAGATGAGTATCTTGCGCAGTTATTGCAACAGATCACTGACATGCAAATTGAGATGGGGAGTCTCCGAAATTTAACCAATTTGTCCATCAGTTTGTATACGCCCGCGCCAGAGCAAAGAACCAATACCACTGCTCCACAAATTTTCCATGATTTACCCCCACCTCCACACATATCCCAGAATTCTCTACAAAAACCCCAAAGCAGCAACTCATATCAAACTATTCCTCGTCCAGCCAACCCGCAACCCAACCCTCAAAATGACTCATTCGCCACATATATATCCCAACCTCCACCTACCTATATTACCCCACTCATTCCAAACAGTCGAACCACTCTACACTAGTAAACTATACCCACTGCCAGCCCTAACAAACAACTCAAACCACTAGCATATACGGCAGAAACCCAGCCTTTCACCATCATTGCGCCTCCCCAAGAGACAGATCATTACGAAGAAATAGAAAGGCAGGCCCGAGCCAGAATTGATGAAGATATGGCTAAGGAGATCCATAGCCTAAAAGAGGTTTTTCGGAGCATACAGTCAAATAAAGGGCATGTAGGATTAGATTATGAGGATTTGTGCATGCACCCTGACGTGGAATTACCTGAAGGGTATAAAGTACCTAAATTTGATTTGTTTGACGGGAAAGGGAATCCCCGTGCGCATTTGAGGTCCTATTGCGATAAGCTGATTGGAGTAGGCAAAAATCAGGCGATCATTATGAAGCTATTTATTAGGAGCTTGACCGGCGAAGCGCTGGATTGGTATACGAGACAAGACCCGCGAAAATGGTACAGTTGGAATACGTAGGCGGTCATATCAGCTTCGGTCCCACCTTTAGAATTTTAATTTTTACCCAGTCTTGCTTGCAACGAACTACGTTATGACCTGATTCACTCATTGGGATACGTAGGCGGCCTAAATCGGCTTCGGTCACACCATTAGGAAGCTTCCTCCTTGTTTTGGAAATAACAAAATACACACTTTTGGTAGGATAGACAAACAACCCCCCAAGAGACTCGTTTCTAACCAAGCACCCTTGCATGTTTTAAAGTTAAAACTGGGACAATTTTGATAAAATGTTCATTTAGTCAATCTGACAGAAACTTTTATCAAAATACTCACTTTGTCACAAGAAATAATTAATAATTAGCCAATGCAGGAAACCAGACAGAGGTTACTGGTCCAAACAAGTCAGGCGTGCAAACATCAAAGGATCGAAGCTGCAGAGTCAATACGAATCGACTGCCCCGCTAAACTCACAAGTTTTCTTTGAGCGTAGGTCCTTCATATTAGCAGAAACTGAAAATACAACAGCAGAATCAGAAAGCACAACAAGAAGCAGCATAAGAATAGAAGATAGCAACAATCAAGATCCAAAGAAGTCCGCAGCAGACAACATCAAGATCCAAAGAAGTGCAGAGACAACATCAACATTCGCAAAGATCCAAAGAAGTTCATGCAGATGACATCGCGTTCGCAGATTCGCAAGTCCGCAGAGACGACACCAAAGATCCAAAGAAGTCCGCATGAGACGGCGCATCGCGTTCGCAACATCCAGCAAGTCCGTACAGAGATAACATCAGCATTCGCAGCATCTAGCAAGTCTGTGCAGAGATAACATCAGCGTTCGCAGCATCCAGCAAGTCCGTGCAGAGACGACATCAGCATTCGCATCATCCAGCAAGTCCGTGCAGAGACGACATCAGCATTCGCAGCATTCAGTAAGTTCGTGCAGAGACGACATCAGCATTCGCAGCATCTAACAAGTCCATGCAGAAACGACATCAGTATTCGCAGCATCCGACACATCATACAGGGACTCCATCTCTACTCACAGTATTGCATTTTTCACATATTCATCGTTTTGTTGTAACAGTTATACACTAATTATTTTTTAAGCTTAGTTGCAGAAGCATTAATTTGCAGGAGCATGCACGTCAACCCAATAACGCCATCAGCATCGTCAACATCATGACGACATCAGCATCATCAATACCATGACGCCGCCAGCATCAACATCACGATGCCGCCAACATCAACTGCCATCAGCTTCAACACAATGATGCCACCAGCATCAATGCAATGACGCCACCAGCATTAACACCGTGATGCCGCCAACATCAATCCAATGATGCCATCAGCTTCAACACAATAATGCCATCATCTTCAACACAATGACCCCGTCAACAAAATCGCCATCACATTACACAGGATGACATTTCTCTTCACATGACCGCAATTATGCTTTATTACTTTTCTTAGCAGTTATGCACTAACTTTTTCTGAAGCTTTAGCCTACAGGACCCTTAATTAACAGGATTAATTGCAGCACGTCTGTGTAAGGACAACATGTCAATATTCCCGGTGGCAACAGTGGCAACATCACATTAACACAAGGACACCGTCAATATCATCGCCATCACGCTGCCTAAGACAACATCTCTACTCTCAGAATCACATTGTTTATATATCCATGCTTTATCATTTTTTTGCCTTGACATTTATTCACTAACTTTTTCTTGAGCTTTAGCCTGCAGGAATAGGAGAGCAACGTGGATTTTTCTCTTACAGCGAATCGTGGCAATTTGTTGGGGACCAGTCTTCCCAACAAAGGGCAGAAGCGACCTCGAGCGTCGATCCACTCTCCAATAACCCCAGTGTCATCATAATTCAACACTGGGGAATTTTTTTAAATCTGTGTCAGCCCACTTGTAACCCAGTGTCATCATAATTCGACACTGGGATAAGTTTTTAAATCTGCGTCAGCCCCACCTTTAGTTTCAGACACCAATGACCCAATGTCAATTTCTATCACCACGACCCAGTGTCATCATAATTCGATACTGGGACAATTTTTGAATCGGCATTTGTCCTTGCATTCCTTAATCCTTGTTCTAATTCAGACGATCGAGACAAAATTGGCTATAAGTCAACGTCTTTGTCTGAAGACTCTTTCATCATCTTCAGTCAAAGATGGACAAGTTGTTGACACTCAATTTTGACCCTCTTTCCCACTAATAATCAATAAATTAAACTAATTTTTTAAACACCGCAAAATAATTTTAAAATACGCATATATAAGCACAAACATACGTAAATAAATAATTTAATAATGACATCACATTTATAAAAGCATTAAGCAATTCTTAAATATCATATCTGCATTTGTCCTTTTTTAATATTTAAAGCAATTTTATAAATAACTTAAACCCAATTTATTTACCACTAATTAAAACTAACACCTAAACTCTACCCAAAATAAAATAAAAATCAAGAAGCCCAAATAACCAATCCCCTCCATTTGAATTCCCAGCAGCCCAAACCCTTTCCATTTTAATTTCTTAACCCAAATAAAAGAGCCCAACCTGAGTGGCCCAAAACCCATTAGCCTCTATTTCTTCCAACACTCCCCTTTAAGAAAATAACCTAAACCTAAAGACTACCATGAAAACCCAATCGCCACCTACATATCCTATATCAAAACCTTTCCAAATCCATTCCGTAAATCAATCATAAAATCACCACCCAAATCTTGTATTTCCTTCCCAAAACTTACCATAACAAGAACCATATCAAACCTTCCAAATAAACACCCGAAATCGCTCACAATCTTACCAAAGCTGAATCCAAAATCTTACCAAAGCTTACCAAGTTTAGGAACCCAAAACCGTGCTAAATTCACTACAAATCGCACCAAACTTGGAACCCAAAATCATAGCTATAAATACTAACTCTCAATACATGCAAGGGGGAACCACTTTCAGAGTAAAAAAAATCAAGGGATCTAGCAGCGACCTATGCTCATAAATCAAAGAAAAGACCCATTCGGGAGCACATAAATTCAAGAAAATTGGCAAAGAATCCGAAAATCAGCAAGGTAAAAGGGCATCCAAAAATCATGGGGACGGGGGCGGAGCATCCAAAAGAATAACAATCAACCCTTCAAAGAGCAGTGATCGGTGTATTTTATATACACCTTTTGAGTCATTTTTAGTGAGTCTTTTGTCCATTTTAGTACAAATACGTGTCGTCTTAGGATAGATTTTCTTTCTTTTGAGTCATATTGGTTAAAATGGCTCTTTGGCGAAAAAGGAGCAAAAAGAGGGCAGAAACGGAGGGTCCAGAGCTCGAAAAACGAGAAAGTGGCGAACCAGGCACGTATCAGCAGGACAGCGGCGCTTCTAGACAAAGAGAAGGCAGGCCGCACGCAATCTTCGAGAGTTGCGAAGTTCCGCGCGACGCCATGGCCGCAGTGCCAAGCGGAAAAATCAGATTTTGAAAGACAATGGGCCAGGACTGAAGGAAAACACTGCACCTCGTTTTTAAACTATAAAAGAGAACCCTAGAGCGCTTTGGTTCCCTTCGCAATTCGCACACACTCTTGGATTCAAGATTGGAGACCAATTTCGTAGTAATTTCTTGTTCTTATTTTACTTTATTTTCAGTTTATGTTGGATGTTAAACTAGTTCTTGTCATATCTATGGCTAGGAACTAACTTTAAGATAGGGTTTTCCATGTCAATTCACTTGAACCTTTTCTTTATGAATTAATGCATGTTTGTGGTTCTTCTTCTTATTGTTGAGATTTATTCAATATATGTTTTGATTGCTTGGTAATTACCTGATCATTAATTATCATAATTCTTATGATTTCTAACCGAAATCCGAAAGGGGAGGTTGTGAATATGCTGTAGTTGGATAAACATAGGTTGAATCGCGGACGAAAGTACCCCGATTACTTGTGTAGTATTAATATGTTTTTGGTCTTAATCCTCCTCTAGAGTCAATTTTATCACCGAAAGGTAGAAAGGTGCTGTACTGGGGTTGTGTGTTTATATAGCCTTAACGGGAGTATAAAACGACTTAGTAAACCTGCTATCTCAAAATAGAATAGAACCATAATTAATTGCACTAATAAGTAAGTTAAGTGGATAGTTGAGGAGATTTGGAAGCCCTATTTCCATCATCACTGAGTAAAACAACATAGTTAGTTAGTTTTTACATTTATTAGTCATAAACAACAAATCAATCATCGGTCACCAAATAGATAACAAAGAATAGAATTTGATACTTGAACACTAATCCCTGAGGACGATAACTCGGTCTTCTAAGACTATATTACTTGACACGACACATGCACTTGCGTTTAAGTGTGTGCATAAATCGCGCATCAAGTTTTTGGCGCCGTTGCCGGGGATTGGCGTAGTTCAATATCAATTTTATCTATTCTTAATTTCTAATTTGGTTTTTATTTTTGTTTTTATTTATCTTATTTTTTTATCTTTCATTTTTGAAAACCAGTGTGCCGTGATCCATTTGTTTGTTTTGATCTGTTTCAGGCTCTTTGTTTATGCGAAGGAGAACAGGAGCAGACACTCTTGTTCCCTTCAATCCAGAAATTGAAAAGACTTGTAAACAGAACAGAAGGAACCAACGAGTTTCGGCCTTAATAGAGATGGAAGGCGTACAAAACAACAATGTATTGAACGAGGGGTTAGGTGATCATCAACCTAACCAAGGAATGCCTCGGAGATTGCCGATAGATGTAGAAGAGAAAGTCCAGGTCCAGGCTGAGAGAAGCTTGGGAGATTATGTGCTTCCACGGGTGAATGGAGCACAAACTTGTATTAGGCTCCCAGAAATAGGAGCAAATAATTTTGAGATCAAGCCGGCAATTTTAAGTATGGTGCAGAATACGGTTCAGTTTGGAGGGTTGTCGTCGGAGGACCCTCACATGCATATAGCTAATTTCTTAGAGTTATGTGCTACCTTCAGATACAATGGCGTTACTGATGACGCCGTCAGATTGAGTCTTTTTCCCTTCTCACTCAGGGATAGAGCGAAAGTGTGGTTGAATTCCTTGCCAGCAGATTCGATATTCACATGGCAAGAGTTAACACAGAAGTTTTTGGCTAAGTTTTTCCCACCATGCAAAGCCGCGAAGCTGAGAGGAGAGTTAAATAATTTCTATCAAACTGATGGAGAATCATTATATGAAGCTTGGGAGAGATTCAAGGACTTGCAAAGGAAGTGTCCACACTACAACATTGAGTTGTGGAATTTGGTCCATATATTCTATAATGGGCTAAGCGGGACGACCAGAACGATCATTGATGCATTGCAGTGGAACTTTATGAGAAAACAAAGACACGCGCATGATTTATTGGAGGACATGGCCACCAATAATCATGTCACAGAGGACAGACAGGTGAGTGGCAGAAGAACAGTAGGGGTTTATGAGATTGATGCCATCACTGCACTTAATGCCCAAGTTGCTCTTCTGACCAAACAATTGCAACAAAATACAGTGTCTGTGAATGCAGTGCAAATGCCAATGAGTTGTGAAATGTGTGGTGGTCCACATACCTTTGATAGATGCCCATCAGCTGATCCTAACAATATGTCGATCGAGCAAGCAGAATGTCAGGCAGAAGGGAACTATCAGAGACCCCAGAACAACCCTTACTCAAATACTTATAATCCAGGGTGGAGGAATCACCCAAATTTTTCATGGAGGGTGGCGAGGCAGCAGAATCCGCCAGAGGCCGCACTAAAATCAGCAACCATTTACTCAAGCCTCATCTTCACAACAATTCAATGCACCTGTGCAACAAGAAAAGCCAGATGAGCTGAGAGCAGCCTTGTTGACACTCACCAACTCCTGCACCCGCCTATGGCAGACTAGATTATCTATCGGGAACTTGAGACACAGTGGGGCAACTGCAAAGATAGCAAACAACGAGCCACTGGTACCGCCGAGCAATACGAGATAAACCCTGAGAACATTGCAAGCAAAGGTGAGAGTGGAAAACATTGAGCGACTGCACCTCAGCCTGTAGTTGAACAGAGGGTAGAACCAGAGAGGGAGAGAGTTGTTGAAGATCGCCCAATATTAGAGAAAGCTCCAGAGAATGAGTACACTGAGAAGATTCCTTTCCCACAAAGATTGCATAGGAAAGCAGTTGATAAACAATTCTCCAAGTTTTTGGAGACATTCAGAAAGTTACACATCAACATACCCTTCATCGAGGCATTGGAGCAAATGCCTACTTACTTTAAGTTTATGAAGGAGATTCTGGGAAAGAAGAAGAAGTTAGAAGAATATGAGATGGTGGCACTGACAGAAGAATGCAGTGCCATCCTGCAGAAGAAATTGCCCCCTAAACTTAAGGACCCAGGGAGCTTTACACTGCCTTGCACAGTTGGCAGGGTAACATGTAATAGGGCCCTTTGTGACTTAGGGGCAAGTATAAATTTGATGCCTTTGTCGGTGTTTAAGAGGTTGAAATTAGGTGAAGCCAAACCAACCACGATGAGCTTGCAACTAGCAGACAAAACGGTGGTGCATCCCAGGGGGAAGATTGAGGATGTTCTCGTGAAAGTAGGAAAATTCTTTTTTCCCTGCGGATTTACTCATTCTTGATATGGAGGAGGATGAGGAGATTCCCATCATATTGGGGAGACCGTTTTTGGCAACAGGGAGAGCCCTGATTGACGTAGAAAAGGGTGAGCTGACACTGAGAGTAGAAAGCGAATAAATGGTGTTCAAAGTGTTCAAACACGTTATTGAACCCCCGGTCATGGGCAGGTGCTTTGCAATTAGCACTGTCAGAACGTCGTGTGAGCCAGTGCAAGCCACAACAAGGGAGATAAGCCCGCCAAAACAGGTATGTGACACTGAACCTTCGCTTGAAAGTAAATATAAAAGGAAAAACAGAAGGAGAAGGAGAAAAATGTTAATGAAGTGCATTGGTTGTGGGGTTAATTTGCCCCACACCTCTTGATATTAAAGAACTTTCGTCCGGCTAAAAGACGTTAAAGACAGCGCTACTTGGGAGGCAACCCAAAGTATTTTAATTTATTTTACTTTAATGCAATTAGTTTTTACTAAGAACAGTCTCACGGAGGTATTGTTTATGTGTTGTGATGACAGGTGCAGGGCCAAGAATGTGGAGGGCGAAAATTTAAGATAAGCCAAAATGAAAAAAAGGATTTCCAGAAAATGGGTTAGCGCCGCGGCGCCCAGGAGCAGGGCCGCGGCGCCAAAAGATCAGAAAGGCGCAGGAGATTCAGCACCGCGGCGCCCATTTGCAGGGCCGCAGCACAGGAAGTCCAGAGGAGCGCAGTAATTTGGGCGCCGCGGCGCCGAGATGGAAATCCAGAAATTAAAGACGCCCTAAATCCGATTTTTCCCATTCCAAATCAAAACCTAAACCTTTCCTCTCCACAAAACCCACGAAAAATCCACCTCTTACCTAAAAATCTTCCATAAACCAACCCAATCACAGCCAACATTTTTAAATTCCTTAAACCCTTAACCATCTTAAACAAACAACCCTCATCCCATTGCCTCAAATCATCATTAGGAGCAAGAAAATCTTGAAGAACACCGTCAAAGGTAACCTTTATCTTTTCTTGGAAGTGTTATACCCCGTAGTTCTGACCCTACGTATGAGAGCGTACGAAAGCATGTAAGACTTAAAATTTTCAAAGGATAGGTTGACGGATTATTCCGGACGGGTTTTAGTCAACTTTGAGGCGGGTTATGACCCGATTTGTTGAGAGTTCCTAAGTATTTTAAAGGCCTAGGGCGTAGTTCGTTGAGTCTAGATTCCAACGCAACCAATCGTTCATCGATAGGGCGTCGGAGTAGAAAGTTATGAGAGTTACAAGTTCGCTTGTCGGGCGTAAATGCGTTTGCAAAAGCAAAGCGGCAGGCCGCGGATCGACGCAGCGGCGACTAAAGCATCGAGGGTCGCTGAAGTTGCAGCGCCAGCCGGATAGCAGTATGCGCAGCGAAAGTTCAGAGCTCGCGATTTCCAGTGGCGCCGAGGAGGCCTTGCGCCGAGGGGATTTTTGGGGCGGAAAAACTTAGAAAAGTCTGATTTCTCTTTTAAAAAGGCCATGGGAGGGTGACAAGTGTCCCCCCCCATCTGATTTTGCTTGCATGGCTTATATTGACCAAGTCTTGTAGACTTGGTCATCTCTCAAACATCTTCCTCTCTCTAAAAATCAGCTCCTCCTTCTCTCTAAAAACCCAAGAAAAATCTGAAAGTTAAGAACAAGAAAAGGAAACTTGTAGCTAGCTTGTTGGCATTGTTGTGGTGGTGTTCTTGGCAAGGAAGCTAGCAATATTTGGAGTAAGTTTTGGCTAAAACTTTAAGGTAATGATTTTTCCTTTAGATTTAGTTTATAGTGTTGCATGTTAAGAGGAAAGAACTTGTGGTAGTAAATAATGCTCTTAGAGTCATTGCATGCTAGAAATGTGGTTTGGATATGAAGAATGGGTTAAGAAGAGATTATGAGCATGTTGTAGCCTAAAAACTACCTTAGAATTGTTAAGTGAATTATTGTAAACTTATGGGACATAATTTTGGGTGTGTAATCCCCTTTGTATTGTTGGATTGATTGAGCCTTAAATGTGGTGTTTTGATGGTAATTTCGGCCTTGAGAAAGGTGGCAAAGTGAGTAGAAACAAAGGAAATGCTGCCCAATTTTCCCTAGAATTTAGTGGCTTTGAGTTAGATTATTCTACATTGAAATTAGAGGTTAATGAACATATCATGGTTATTATAGGTTGAAATATTACTTGCGGTAGTTGGACTTAGCAAGTGGATTGACCAAAGAGGTATGTGGAGCTTTCTTATCTCTTGAGCATGAGTAGTTTGAACTATATAGTACGGTAGACGTACGTGTTTTAAATGAAGTAAATCTATTTGTTGTACTTGACTTGTTTTAAGAAAATGTCTAAGTTGGTTGGGTTAGAGAGTTAACCCACTTATTCCTAAGTAATGGTTTAACCTAAATAAGGTAGATAAGGATTTCGTGACATGAAGAACTATTACGGAAATTGTGTGAGGTTGATTTGAAGTATAAGTCTCTTGGTTAATAAAAAGAACGAAATCTTTTGAAACATAAGGAGTTATAACGGCCTTATGGGAGGTTAGTTGTAACGGCCTTATGAAAGAGTATGAACGTCTAAAGCTTTAAAGCATAAAGTTAGTATAACGGCTTTATGGGGAGTTGGTTATAATAACTTTATGAAAGGTTAAAGAGTTGGTTTTTCTTGAATAAGGTCATGAAAATGAGATTCATTTTGTATGTTAATGAAAGCCTAAAGAAGTTATGAGTTACTTGGACGTGCCGCCAGTGATGAAGGATTCCACGGGTATGCTTCCATTGTTCAGTTATGAGTTTACTTGGACGTACCGCCAGTGATGAAGGATTCCACGGGTATGCTTCCATTGTTCAGTGATGAGTTTACTTGGACGTGCCGCGATGATGGCGATTCCACGGGTATGCTTCCATTGTTCAGTTATGAGTTTACTTGGACGTACCGCCAGTGATGAAGGATTCCACGGGTATGCTTCCATTGTTCAGTGATGAGTTTACTTGGACGTGCCACCAGTGATGAAGGATTCCACGGGTATGCTTCCATTGTTCAGTTATGAGTTTACTTGGACGTGCCGCCAGTGATGAAGGATTCCACGGGTACGCTTCCATTATATTTTGATTATGAGTTTCCTATTCTTCATGCCGTGTAGTATACGATTGATGTTCTTATTGTTAGTAAGGCACAGTAAAAGGTAATTTGATTTCATCCCTGATCCCAGCTTGTTTTCAGACTTATGTTTTCATTACGATATTTCGCCACATACTTGGTACTGTTATCGACCTCGCCGGGCTGCGTTACATGCCGCAGTCGAGATACGTAACTTCGGGTCCGCACTCTTAGGATCACCGCTCATTTTCTCGAAAGCTCCATCCTCCGAGGCTTTGTCTTTTGGTATGATTCCACGAGGTTATTTACTTTGTACATTCGGGGTATGGCGGCCTGTCCCGCCACGCCGTTATTCTGCAAGTGCGTAGTCACGTTTGTGGTTTGGGTCAGAATGATAAGATGTCGTTTCACTTTCGGTTAAGTTATTTTATGAAAGCGGCCTTATCGACTTGCTAGTGATGTTTACCTTATACTGATTTTGTTTCATATGTTCACGCTATTCTCCGACGATACCGATAGTACCCTGGCAGGTACTAGTCGCGGCCCCGGGGTCGGGTCGTGACAGGAAGCTTCACTATAATCAGAGGAGGTAGTAGTTTGAGGAGGTGCTATATCTGTGAAAGTGTGTGGGTGTTGAAGTTGGGTGTGAGACTTTGAGGAAGAGTATACGAGGTGAGTGTGGGGTTTTTGAGCAGGAGTTTCTTGAGTGAAGTTTGGGGGTGATAGGTGTTGTAGCTGCTAATTGTTGGGTGATAGTGTTGGGTAACATTGTTGATACAAAGGAAACGCTGCAAAAGTTATCTAAAAATGTCTGCCAGAAAGAAAAGAGCTTCCACATCCACCTCAGCCCCTCAATATGATGATACTAGGTTTGTCAGCCAAAGAGCTCATGATAGATACCAAAAACTTAGTACTATGCCCTTAATCCCGGAAAGAGGAATGGATTATCAAAGGGAGTCGTTTGAGGAGGGGGATGTCTATGAGCCTATTCGGGCGATGATTGAGATGATGGGGTGAAAGAGGTTTGTTAACCCGGAAAGGATAGAACCGATGAACACAGTGATGGTGAGAGAATTTTATACCAACTTTCCGGAGAAGGTGGATGATAGATGCTTCGTGAGGGGACGATATGTGCCTGTGACGGCAGAAGTGGTGAATGTGTTATTGAAAACAGTCGATGTTGA
Organism: Przewalskia tangutica; assembly: GCA_029844215.1. Taxonomy (NCBI): domain Eukaryota; kingdom Viridiplantae; phylum Streptophyta; class Magnoliopsida; order Solanales; family Solanaceae; genus Przewalskia; species Przewalskia tangutica. Next base: position 143,634,728 of record CM056718.1, read on the forward strand.
AGGAGGAGATGACGATTGGAGCCATTTTAGAACATGGTCTAGAAGCACCAACAACATCGACTGGAATGCCGTCGCAAGAACAGTAAGCTACCCTGGGGCTGCATATGAATTTGTCAGAAATGGGTCAAGAGGACTAAGCAGGTGTCAGTTCAACAAAACAGCCAAGGGTTGGTTGTATTTCGTCAGTGCCCGCTTAATTCCATCGATGCACTTTACCAGAGTGCCAGAAGACAGAATCAAATGGATATATGGAATCATGTCAGGGAAGACGATTGATGTTGGGAAGGAAATAGTGCAAAACATTGGAGAGACCAGCAGGTTGGTAACGACAGGCGGGTTGAGACATGGCTCGCTTATTAGCTGCTTATGCTCCAGACATGGGGTCCCAACCTTACCCACTGATACATATGAAAAAGTCCAATTTCCTGTGTCATATGGGATAGTGCACTCCTTCCCAGACCCAATACCTCCAGCAGCAGCGAGAAGGAGACCAACACCAGCAGCAGCAGCAGAGGCTGCCATGGATGAAGATGAGCCTGAGATAGAGGCTCAGTATGAGGCAGGAAGCAGCCAACAGCCACCCACAGAATCAGAACCTCCAGTACCTATGATGGAGCAGTTGCTCCTGAACCAGAGAAGGATGATGCAGAATTTTGACACGATGATACAAGGACAACAATAATTAAGGCTGGGGCAACAACAGTTGCACCAGAGAATTGATGAGATGAGTTCCTTGTTAAACCAGTGGTCAATGCACTATCCACCGCCACCGCCACCACTTTAAACCAAGTCTGTAAGTTGTCCTGTTTCTTTTATTTTCTTTGAGTCTTGCACACATTGGGGACAATGTGTGATTTAAGTTTGGGGGGATGTTTTATTTTGTGTCTTATTGTTTTAGTATGTTTGAGTCTTTTTAATTTGTTTTGTGTATTTTTGAGTTATAATTTTTTTTTTGTGTCACAATTTTTTGTCAAAGATCATGCATGTTGTAGTTACTAGAAACACCTAGTGAAGTAAGGTTGAATAATGTAATGGAATTAGAAGCAACTATCTAAACACTTAGGTTAGCTATGCCAAAAACTCATGAAATCTGTCTATTTGGGGTTTCTGCTTGAACTGTGCATTGTTAAATGATTAAAACCTATGTGTTATGATTGCTTGCTATTTGAGGCGAAATAGTTAGGATATGCATGTTAGGGGAGATGACTCAGGCATTTCTTTGTTAGCCAATTCTTACCACTTTTTCCTATCTCTGACATTAAAAATATCTCTAGTCAGCCCCGTTGAGCCTAAAAATTGAACTTCTTCTTTGACACCCTCTAATTCCACACTTGTGCCATAAGTGAAAATGTGAAATGATTGGAATAGAAGGTGTTAAAAAAGAGACAAAAAAAGTGAACAAGTTTGATGCACCCCAATAAAAAGTAATAAGAAATAGGCAAAAGCCTAAGTTTGGGGGTGCTTGTTAGTCATAATACACTTCACTCTCTCAAAACAAAAGAGGGAAAACATAGATATGAAGTGAAGAAAGGAAATCAAAAGAAAAGGGAAGAATTGAAAAGCAAAAGAGCTTATGGTACATAAAATGAGCCTAAATGCCTATTTTTACCTACCCATGCCTAAGCCTACATTACAACCCTGAAAAGTCCTGAAGATCTCTTATATGCATATCCATGATTAGTGGAGAATAGCAAGTAAAAATGCCATAGGATTTTTGAAATTGACGTGCATAATTCAGTATTCTTACTTCCATTAAGCATGATTGAAATGAGTTTGCGAAATATCTAGCTTAATGTGTTTAGAATGCTAAAAATTCATGTTATATGTTCCTGCATATTATTCTGCTAACCTTCATGTTTTTCTAAGTAACACCAATGCAGCAAAGTGATCAATGTCGTTGAGTCTTCTATTTTTCTTTGCCCTTGTATCTTTCTTTCTTTTGATCTTTTCTCGAGGGTGAGCAAAGGTTAAGTTTGGGGGTATTTGATCGGTGTATTTTATATACACCTTTTGAGTCACTTTTAGTGAGTCTTTTGTCCATTTTTGTACAAATACGTGTCGTCTTAGGATAGATTTTCTTTCTTTTGAGTCATATTGGTTAAAGTGGCTCTTTGGCGAAAAAGGAGCAAAAATATGGCAGAAACGGAGGGTCCAAAGCTCGAAAAGCGAGAAAGTGGCGAACTGCAGACGCACAAAGGCCAGTCGCGGCGCCTACACAAAGAGCGGCAGCGCGCGCTAATCTTCAGAGTTGCAGAGTTCCGGCGCGCAAGGCTGAAAAAAATCAGATTTTTGAAAGACAATGGGCCAGGCCTGAAGGAAAACCCTGCACCTCGTTTTGAAACTATAAAAAGAGAACCCTAGAGCAGTTTTCAGGGTTCCCCTTCTTGGCAATTCGCACACTCTTGGATTCAAGATTGGAGACCAATTTCTTAGTAATTTCTTGTTCTTATTTTACTTTATTTTCAGTTTATGTTGGATGTTAAACTAGTTCTTGTCATATCTATGGCTAGGAACTAACTTTAAGATAGGGTTTTCCATGTCAATTCACTTGAACCTTTTCTTTATGAATTAATGCATGTTTGTGGTTCTTCTTCTTATTGTTGAGATTTATTCAATATATGTTTTGATTGCTTGGTAATTACCTGATCATTAATTATCATAATTCTTATGATTTCTAACCGAAATCCGAAAGGGGAGGTTGTGAATATGCTGTAGTTGGATAAACATAGGTTGAATCGCGGACGAAAGTACCCCGATTACTTGTGTAGTATTAATATGTTTTTGGTCTTAATCCTCCTCTAGAGTCAATCTTATCACCGAAAGGTAGAAAGGTGTTGTACTGGGGTTGAGTGTTTATATAGCCTTAACGGGAGTATAAAACGACTTAGTAAACCTGCTATCTCAAAATAGAAGAGAACCATAATTAATTGCATTAATAAGTAAGTTAAGCGGATAGTTGAGGAGATTTGGAAGCCCTATCTCCATCATCACTGAGTAAAACAACATAGTTAGTTAGTTTTTACATTTATTAGTCATAAACAACAAATCAATCATCGGTCACCAAATAGATAACAAAGAATAGAATTTGGTACTTGAACACTAATCCCTGAGGACGATAACTCGGTCTTCTAAGACTATATTACTTGACACGACACGTGCACTTGCGTTTAAGTGTGTGCATAAATCGCGCATCAAACAACAATCTCTTCTCACAGAAAATACCAAAAATAAATCAGTTACAAGAGCATAAAAATTTACAATTTTTAAAGAAAAATCGTCCAAAGCTTCCCTCAAATCGCATCGCAACTCCGAGTAGATTGACGACTTGATACGCTGCCTCGGTTCGTTGTCCGGAGAAGATAAATTCATCACCCTTTCTGTCTTAATTTTTGTTTGATAGTAGTGTGTATGATATGTGTTTAATGACTGATAAACTTCGTGTTGAACTTGTCTAAGCATAAGAACAATGTCACGCCAAGTTTAGGGATAGTCTGAGGTTAACATGGATTCAGGGTGCAAAAATCATATGTATATTTGGATCATTTTTTATTTGGATATATGGATTTAACTTTGAGCTTCTGCCATTGTTTTGATTTTAAAATAATGAGATTTCATATGCTTGGGCTCGCCCGCTTATTTTGATTATTATAATTAAATGAGAATTGAATCATATACTTGGTTAAGTTCACATGAACATTTTATTTAATTGCATTATTGATGAGTTTGGGATGCATACTAATCGTTACCTTTTCTTATATTTTTTTTGCATGAAATGCACCGGAGCCGAATGAAGAGTTTCATTGCGAGACTCATCGCGACTTTGTCAAATGAAGACCCGCATCTATGTGCATCCGCATTCCCGCCTCAGCATTCCTAAGACAAAATAGGACAAGATAACGTCGTCATCCATCTCAACTCATTTTACTCTCTTAATCTCCTTGCCTCATTCGTGTCTTTTATTCTATTATTTGTAATTTTATTGTCTAACTTTCTAATTAATAGGAGACATAGAACAATTAGCCTTTGACTAAATAAATTGGGCGGGTAGTTTTAAAAATACGAGATGCACTTCTAATTACTTATTTTAGGGCTTGACATGCATGCCTAAACTTTTGCAAATAATAATAAATCTATTTTGCATTATGCCACCTATATATTAAAAATCAATTTTGCAAGTAAATGCACACCTTTAATCAATAAATCAACTTTCAATGTAAATGCATATTTTTCACTTCATATGTATTTTACAATGATTTACAAATGCATGCCTTCATCCAAAAGACTAACTTTACAGGTATACAATAAGTCTTATAAATCTTTTTTATGTTATCAAAATGCACCCTTTTTTAAAAAAACACTTGCAACATATTTTACTTAAATATTCTCAAAACATGCATCGTATTCTTAGCATAATAATCAACCTAGGTTTGAACGGACAACCGCAAGTTAGCGGATCTTAGAGGATGCATAAATCATTCCCTCTAGATTAATAAATAACCCTTTCCCAGAATCTCGTTAAGTTTAGCAGACCATTTAAATGGAGTTAATGTTAACTTTACCTAGTTGACATTTAGGTGTCTTAATTCACCCAAACTAATTAGGTGGCGACTCCGCGAACCCTTTAGCATACTTTTAGCACTTTAAGCACCCTTTAGCACCCTCTTAGCACCTTTACCATATTTTTTCATTTTTATTTCTAACCTATTAAAGTAGGAATGTCGCGGTCGAAAAATGGCGTGACATCATGGCGACTCTGCTGGGGATAAGCAAGTTTTTTACCACAACAGACCTAGAGTTATTATTGGGCATTACTTTTTGCATTTAATTTTTTTTGTGTGTTGTAAATTGCTTTTATTTGTAACGGTTGTATTTGCTACTTTCTTTTATTGATTTCTTTAAACTGGCATTCCGTTCATACGTCTTCCACTCTGGAAAATTCACACTATAACACACTAGACGCGATGGTGTGCTTCGCGCACCCGCAAATTGTTTCAAATACCCAAATTTTAGGAGAGTTGGCGCATGTGCGGAGTAAGATCGGTTCGTCTGGTCAACCGTGTAGCCTTCTCACTCGAGGTGTCCGCTCGGAAACCTTGCGTCTAGTAAAGCCAAATCTTAGTAAACTTAAGATATAGCTATATTACCTTTATTTTAAGGCATGCATGCATTTACCTTAGGTGGGTCGGTCCTTGGTATCTACACCACAATTAGGAAAACACCATATTTGTCGACGGGTTCTCAACCCAACGACCAATCATCATATTATGTGTAGCGTGACAATGGTAGACAAATCCAAGCCTAAACATGACATGCCGAAATTGGAAAATGCACGTTCATTTATCGTCATTTTCAATAAAAGCATTACAGTTTGACGGCTTGAATAAATCTATCATAATCTCGCATATCTGGCGTTTAGAAATACCTATGGCATAAAGAGGTCCCATACATATTAGGAATCACTTTAATATGATGTTTTGTGTGCAATATAACTGCTATATGTTTTCTTCACCTTTGCAAAATCATATGCTTTGTGCTAACTCGGTTTGCTGCATTTTAAAGGATTTATCACTTTCCCCAATGTCGATTTGTATTTGACTAAGCAATGGCAGAGCATCAGCACTTTACAAGGTCGAGGGCAAGGAACGAAGATATGACTAATTCAGGGGCGTCCGAGCTAAATGGTTTGGGTCTTGTCTCTGTTCCCATAGGCGAAGCAGAAACATCAGAAAAGAGGAATGTTACTGACCAAGATTAGTCTTGCACAGTTATTGCAACAGATCACTGATATGCAAATTGAGATGGGGAGTCTCCGAAATTTAACCAATTTGTCCATCAGTTTGAATACGCCCGCACCAGAGCAAAGAACCAATACCACTGCTCCACAAATTTTCCATGATTTACCCCCACCTCCACACATATCCCAGAATTCTCTACAAAAACCCCAAAGCAGCAACTCATATCAAACCATTCCTCGTCCAGCCAACCCGCAACCCAACCCTCAAAATGACTCATTCGCCACATATATATCCCAACCTCCACTTACCTATATTACCCCGCTCATTCCAAACCGTCGAACCACCCTACACCAGTAAACTATACCCACTTCCATCCCTAACAAACAACTCAAACCACTAGCATATACGGCAGAAACCCAGCCTTTCACCATCATTGCGCCTCCCCAAGAGACAGATCATTACGAAGAAATAGAAAGGCAGGCCCGAGCCAGAATTGATGAAGATATGGCTAAGGAGATCCATAGCCTAAAAGAGGCTTTCCGGAGCATACAGTCAAATAACGGGCATGAATGATTAGATTATGAGGATTTGTGCATGCACCCTGACGTGGAATTACATGAAGGGTATAAAGTACCTAAATTTGATTTGTTTGACGGGAAAGGGAATCTCCGTGCGCATTTGAGGTCCTATTGCGATAAGCTGATTGGAGTAGGCAAAAATCAGGCGATCATTATGAAGCTATTTATTAAGAGCTTGACCGGCGAAGCTCTGGATTGGTATACGAGCCAAGACCCGCGGAAATGGTACAGTTGGAATACGTAGGCGGTCATATCAGCTTCGGTCCCACCTTTAGAATTTTAATTTTTACCCAGTCTTGCTTGTAACGAACTACGTTATGACCTGATTCCCTCGTTGGGATACGTAGGCGGCCTAAATCGGCTTCGGTCACACCATTAGGAAGCTTCCTCCTTGTTTTGGAAATAACAAAATACACACTTTTGGTAGGATAGACAAACAACCCCCCAAGAGACTCGTTTCTAACCAAGCACCCTTGCATGTTTTAAAGTTAAAACTGGGACAATTTTGATAAAATGTTCATTTAGTCAATCTGACAGAAACTTTTATCAAAATACTTACTTTGTCACAAGAAATAATTAATAATTAGCCAATGCAGGAAACCAGACAGGGGTTACAGGTCCAAACAAGTCAGGCGTGCAAACATCAAAGGATCGAAGCTGCAGAGTCAATACGAATCGACTGCCCCGCTAAACTCACAAGTTTTCTTTGAGCGCATGTCCTTCATATTAGCAGAAACTGAAAATACAACAGCAGAATCAGAAAGCACAACAAGAAGCAGCATAAGAAGAGAAGATAGCAACAATCAGCATCCAACAAGTCCGTGCAGAGACAACATCGGATTCCAAAGAAGTCCGCAGACAACATCAAGATTCGCAACATCCAAAGAAGTCCACGCAGACGACATCAAGATTCGCGGATCCGAAGAAGTCCGCGCAGACGACACCAAAGATCCAAAGAAGTCCGCATGCAGACGACATCAGCATTCGCAACATCCAGCAAGTCCGTGCAGAGATAACATCGCGATTCGCGGATCTAGCAAGTCCGTGCGCAGATAACATCGGCTCACAAGATCCGGAAGTCCGCGCGAGACGACATCGCATTCGCGTCATCCAAAGAAGTCCGCGAGACGACATCGCGTTCGCAGATTCAAGAATCCGCGCAGACGACATCAGCATTCGCAGCATCTAACAAGTCCATGCAGAAATAACATCAGTATTCGCAGCATCCGACACATCATACAGGGACTCCATCTCTACTCACAGTATTACATTTTTCACATATTCATCGTTTTGTTTTAACAGTTATACACTAATTATTTTTTAAGCTTAGTTGCAGAAGCATTAATTTGCAGGAGCATGCACGTCAACCCAATGACGTCATCAGCATCGTCAACATCATGACGACATCAACATCATCAATACCATGACGCCGCCAGCATCAACATCACGATGCCGCCAACATCAACTGCCATCAGCTTCAACACAATGATGCCACCAGCATCAACGCAATGACACCGCCAGCATTAACACCATGATGCCGCCAACATCAATCCAATGATGCCATCAGCTTCAACACAATAATGTCATCAGCTTCAACACAACCCCGTCAACAAAATCGCCATCACATTACACAGTATGACATTTCTATTCACATGACCGCAATTATGCTTTATTACTTTTCTTAGCAGTTATGCACTAACTTTTTCTGAAGCTTTAGCCTACAGGACTCTTAATTAACAGGATTAATTGCAGCACGTCTGTGTAAGGACAACATGTCAATATTCCCGGTGGCAGCAGTGGCAACATCACATTAACACAAGGACACCGTCAACATCATCGCCATCATGCTACCCAGGACAACATCTCTACTCTCAGAATCACATTGTTTATATATCCATGCTTTATCATTTTTTTTCCTTGACAGTTATGCACTAACTTTTTCTTGAGCTTTAGCCTGCAGGAATAGGAGAGAAACGTGGATTTTTCTCTTACAACGAACTGTGACAATTTGTTGGGGACCAGTCTTCCCAACAAAGGGCAGAAGCGGCCTCGAGCGTCGATCCACTCTCCAATAACCCCAGTGTAATCATAATTCAACACTGGGGAAATTTTTTAAATCTGTGTCAGCCCACTTATAACCCAGTGTCATCATAATTCGACACTGGGACAAGTTTTTAAATCTGCGTCAGCCCCACCTTTAGTTTCAGACACCAATGACCCAGTGTCAATTTCTATCACCACGACCCAGTGTTATCATAATTCGACACTGGGATAATTTTTGAATCGGCATTTGTCCTTGCATTCCTTAATCCTTGTTCTAATTCAGACGATCGAGATAAAATTGACTATAAGTCAACGTCTTTGTCTGAAGACTCTTTCATCATCTCCAGTCAAAGATGGACAAGTTGTTGACACCCAATTTTGACCCTCTCTCCCACTAATAATCAATAAATTAAACTAATTTTTTAAACACCGCAAAATAATTTTAAAATACGCATATATAAGCACAAACATACGTAAATAAACAATTTAATAATGACATCACATTTATAAAAGCATTAAACAATTCTTAAATATCATATCTGCATTTGTCCTTTTTAATATTTAAAGCAATTTTATAAATAACTTAAATCCAATTTATTTATCACTAATTAAAACTAACACCTAAACTCTACCCAAAATAAAATAAAATTCAAGAAGCCCAAATAACCAATCCCCTCCATTTGAATTCCCAGCAGCCCAAACCCCTTCCATTTTAATTTCTTAACCCAAATAAAAGAGCCCAACCCGAGTGGCCCAAAACCCATTAGCCTCTATTTCTTCCAACACTCCCCCTTAAGAAAATAACCTAAACCTAAAGACTACCATGAAAACCCAATCGCCACCTCCATATCCCATATCAAAACCTTTCCAAATCCATTCCGTAAATCAATCATAAAATCACCACCCAAATCTTGTATTTCCTTCCCAAAACATACCATAACAAGAACCATATCAAACCTTCCAAATAAACACCTGAAATCGCTCACAATCTTACCAAAGCTGAATCCAAAATCTTACCAAAGCTTACCAAGTTTAGGAACCCAAAACCGTGCTAAATTCACTACAAATCGCACCAAACTTGGAACCCAAAATCATAGCTATAAATACTAACTCTCAATACATGCAAGGGGGCACCACTTTCAGAGTAAAAAAATCAGGGGATCGAGCAGCGACCTCTGCTCATAAATCAAAGAAAAGACCCATTCGGGAGCGCATAAATTCAAGAAAATTGGCAAAGAATCCGAAAATCAACAAGGTAAAAGGGCATCCAAAAATCATGGGGACGGGGGCGGAGCATCCAAAAGAATAACAATCAACCCTTCAAAGAGCAGCAATCTCTTCTCACAGAAAATACCAAAAATAAATCAGTTACAAGAGCATAAAAATTTACAATTTTAAAGCAAAATCGTCCAAAGCTTCCCTCAAATCGCATCGCAACTCCGAGTAGATTGACGACTTGATACGCTGCCTCGGTTCGTTGTCCGGAGAAGATAAATTCATCACCCTTTCTTTCTTAATTTTCGTTTGATAGTAGTGTGTATGATATGTGTTTAATGACTGATAAACTTCGTGTTGAACTTGTCTAAGCATAAGAACAATGTCACGCCAAGTTTAGGGATAGTATGAGGTTAACATGGATTCAGGGTGCAAAAATCATATGTATATTTGGATCATTTTTTATTTGGATTTATGGATTTAACTTTGAGCTTCTGCCATTGTTTTGATTTTAAAATAATGAGATTTCATATGCTTGGGTTCGCCCGCTTATTTTGATTATTATAATTAAATGAGAATTGAATCATATACTTGGTTAAGTTCACATGAACATTTTATTTAATTGCATTATTGATGAGTTTGGGATGCATACTAATCGTTACCTTTTCTTATTTTTTTTTTTGCATGAAATGCACCGGAGCCGAATGAAGAGTTTCATTTCGAGACTCATCGCGACTTTTTCAAATGAAGACCCGCATATATGTGCATCCGCATTCGTATTCCCGCCTCAGCATTCCTAAGACAAAATAGGACAAGATGACGTCGTCATCCATCTCAACTCCTTTTACTCTCTTAATCTCATTTCCTCATTCGTGTCTTTTATTCTATTATTTGTAATTTTATTGTCTAACTTTGTAATTAATAGAAGACATAAAACAATTAGCCTTTGAATAAATAAATTGGGCGGGTAATTTTAAAAATCAGAGATGCACTTCTAATTACTTATTTTAGGGCTTGACATGCATGCCTAAACTTTTGCAAATAATAATAAATCTCTTTTGCATTATGCCACATATATATTAAAAATCAATTTTGCAAGTAAATGCATACCTTTAATCAATAAATCAACTTTGAATGTAAATGCATACTTTTCACTTCATATGTATTTTACAATGCTTTACAAATGCATGCCTTCATCCAAAAGACTAACTTTACAGGTATACAATAAGTCTTATAAATCCTTTTTATGTTATCAAAATGCACCCTTTTTAAAAAAAAACACTTGCAACATCTTTTACTTAAATATTCTCAAAACATGCATTGTATTCTTAGCATAATAATTAACCTAGGTTTGAACGGACAACTGCAAGTTAGCGGATCTTAGAGGATGTCTAACCCCTTCCCTCTAGATTAATAAAGAATCCTTGCCCAAAATCTCATTAAGTTTAGCAGACCATTTAAATGGAGTTAATGTTAACTTCACCTAGTTGACATTTAGGTGTCCTAATTCACCCAAACTAATTAGGTAGCGACTCCGCGAACCCTTTAACATAATTTTAGCACTTTTAGCACCCTTTAGCACCCTCTTAGCACCTTTAGCATATTATTGCATTTTTATTTCTAATCTATTAAAGCAGGAATGTCGCGGTCGAAAAAAGGCGTGACAAAAAATAATAGCCAATGAGATTGAGGGAACACTTGTGATAACATTGGATGAAATTGATAGCCATAAAATGTATAATATGTATGCTTAAGTTGGATAGTCTGTGAGTTTGCTTTTGATTATTAATAATGATGAAAAATTGTTCATGACTATTGACTCTCTTGTACTTAATTACTCGGTTTATGCATAAGTGAATTTGGGTTTGAGGAAAGATGGTGGAAAATTCTAGAACATGCTTGCTTACTATTTGAGATGAAATTATAGATAATTCATGCTTAGGAAAATGATTTAGGCCATCTTTGGAACGTTTGAGCCTTTCAAGCCACCCTTGTTACATTAATCCTTAGCCACCCCTTTTGGGGCCTTAATGAACCTTTCTTTGTTGATCAACACTTATATTTGAGCCTATTTGAAATAATTTACTATTATTTACCATAAGTATAGAATTATACAAGTTTGGGGGGGGTTCAATTTCAGTAAATGATATTGTAGATTGGGTGCTATCAAATTGAAGAACAAAAAGATTGAGATTGGAAAAAAAGAATATATATATATATATATATATATATATATATATAGTGAAAAGAGAAAAAAAATACACTCCCCGCGTATATACATCAAAAGATAAGTTTGGGGGAGTGTAACTTGAAGTGTGAATTTTCTCAATCTAGAAAAGAAAAAAAGAAAAATGGGGGATTGTGGTAAATTGTAATGTGAAATCAAATGGTGGTTTGGTTGGTTCATATGCTTATGGTAATTTGAACCTAAATGACATTTTATATGTCTGTGCCTAAGCCTAACTATACAACCCATAAAAGTCCTAATAATTTTTAAGCACGTGTCTCTACATTAGGGGAGAGTAGCAAGTTAACAAGCCTATAGAATTTTGGCCTGATGGACTATTGGAAAGGATTCATTTGTGCATAAAGTGATAATAAATACATGTTTGTGTCAGTAATCATGGTTGAATGATCATCTGCCTTAATAACCTAAAGCAAGCTTAATGATTATCTGACTTGAAATTCTAGATAGCAAATTATTGGCTAGAATATTCTGAAAAAGATGTTGAATATGTTCATGATCTTCGAGGCATATATACATTATGGTTGACTTGATTCATTCTTTGTGTTTATGTGTGTCTTTTTCTTTTAGGGTGTCTAGAGTTCTTTACTCAAGGACGAGTAAAGTTCAAATTTGGGGGTGTTTGTTAAGCCTATTTTAGTACTGTTTTAGAGTGTGTTTTAGGGTGTCGTTTATGTGTTTTAAGTATTTTGTATGGTTTTATGCGTCTTGTTTTGTGTTTTCAGGTCTTAAGCGATTCATACAGGAGATGGCGAATTCAAGATGAAATAGACTGATTTTGAGGATAAAAGTGCACATCGGATCTCAAGCAATCAATCAAAGGAGACCTGGGAAGCTCAGAAAGAAATTCAAATGAAATCCGGCCAGAAAATGAGGAAGAGTCGTGGCTCATAGAAGCAAGAGCCGCGACACTCTAGAGTCACGGCGCTGGGAACAGGCGCCGACGCGCCTGAATGGCAGTAGCTCCCGAATGCTGAGGCGCTGCGGCGCCTAGCAGTTGAGCCGCGGCGCTGACGGCATCTTTTGTCTGAGAAATTCCAAAATTTAACAACGGTACAATGGTCCAAAACGAGATTTTCTCAGTATATAAACCCTAAGAACATATTTTAGGGAATATCTCATTTCATATCGAATATTTGGAGGAGAAAACGGAGGCTAGGAAACAATTAGAGATCGTCATTGTTCAAGTTCTTTCTTTTCTTTTTACTTTAATTCAGTTATGTTGGATATTAAATTAGTTTTTAGCATGTCTGAGCTAATTACTTTTATTAGGATTTTCCGTCGAATCACTTGAACATCTTTCATGAATTAATGTATTGTTAGTATTTCTTCTTCGCATATTGAGATCTATTCAACCTGTGATTATTGTGTGATAATTAACTGACAATTAATTCTCATTACTTATATGATTTCAAATCGAGTTCTGAAAAGGGAGATTTGAATATGCTATAGTTGTTTAGACGAAGGTTTAATCTTGAACGACAGTATCACGATTGCCTGTGTAGTATTTAGATTATTGATCTTAATCCTCTTATGTGGTAGAATTTATCATAGAAATATAGAAAATTCCCACTTAGGTTGAGTTTTTTTATGTCCTAACCGGAATATATAACATCTTCGTTAACCTGCTATCTTAATAAAGAGAAAATCATTAGTCTTGCATTAACAAGTGATAGAGATAGTTGAGGAGATTGGAAGCTCTAATTACCTTCATAACTCATTTAAACTCCAGGTATTATCATCCTTCTTTTATTCTTGCTTATTATTTATTTGTTAGTTCTTAGTTTAAAAACCAAACTTATTAACGTTTGCCAAATATAAACTAAAGGTACGTTAATCGGTACTTGATAATTCAGTCTCTGTGAACGATACTTGGTCTTACCGAGATTTTTACTACACTACGATATGTTTACTTGCGTAAGCATATAGAAAATTCGCTAACACATGATGTTATCATGAAACTATCCCAAACACAACATTCAACATAACACTCTAAAGCAACATTTCCACTTTCACAACTTTTTCAAGAGTTTCCTCTACCTGCTTACACCTCAATTCAGAAATATTAACAAACAAATTTTCACTCCACTAATGTCATTCGTTTCATCATTTTCTCTACATCCATCACAATTTCAAAAGTACATACAAATTCTCAGTCAAATTACCTTCTATTTTCATTCCAAGATATTCTTTGTTACCCAATTTTACCTCAATTCAAAAAATCCCAATTTCGTCCAAATTGCCAATTTTTCTCAAGATTTCTTTCTTACCCAACATCTCAATTTTTTAAAAATATTACGTCCCTAGGTTTATAACTTATTAGTTCAACTCTTACTCATTTTTCACATTCCACGTGTTTGGTAAATTGTCTTAGTTTAGCTTCTTAGTTATCATCATTAGCTTCAACCAAAATCAATCTTTATTTGAAAGATAATCTAGGATACTTTAGTACACACACATAATTTTCATACCATAACACCAACTAACTTCCTATGGATACGATCTCGACTCTTGAAGAGTCACTATATTTTGAGCGGTCTGAAAGAAATAATCTCTTAATTATTTTTATTAATGAAGAGGTATATATATAATTTACAATCTCCAAATATGGAAAATCATATTTCTACTATACTTCTAAAATCTTAATTATACTTGTACAAGAATTCTACAACTATAGTAAGTTTGTATACAACTTTGATTACAATTTCGGTCACCTTATTTGTCTCCAATTCCGTGTATATAACTTTTGTATACACGGTATATTTGTCACACCTCCGCAGTCATAGCGGGCGGTTGTCGTACGGATGATGCTCTAAATTCCTGAAATAACTCATTATCGTATTCCTTGTCATTATCACATTCAATATTTTTAATTTTTCATTCGAATTGGGTATGGATGAATGCTCTAAATATTAAGAAATTGAAAAAAACTTGAGACTTTTTGGATAACGAAAATGTCCACAAAAAATTAGAATAATCATTCAAAAATAAGACATAATAACGATGGCCAAAGAACTTAAAACGGGAGATGTCCATAAATCACTATGAATAACGTCAAAACACATCAAAGTACGAGAAGTAGAGACTACACATGGTAATCGAACATGTTTTCCTAACGGACAAAAATGACAAAGTGGAGTACTATGCGTACCCTTACAAGAAATAAAATTATTTTTATGCAAACAAGAAATAGTGGACGATCCCGGATGACCCAAACGTGCGTGCCACAAGGAAGGAGAAAGGGCGGCAAAAGTAGATAGCATGACTTAACTCGTGAAAGTGGTGGTAGTTGTGATTAGATAAAGCTCTCCCCTACTATTTCATCTCATTAGAGGTATCCCCATTTTGAAATCCTTCACAGAAAACCCAAAGGAATCAAAATTAACAAAAACCCAATTATCAGTGGTAAATTTTCGGACAAACACTAAAATTTTAATTAAGTTAGGAGCATGAAGAGTATTTTTCAAAATTAGAGGTGGATGTGGGGTTAGATAAAGTTGTAGGTCCATAACCGCGAATTGGAATTGAGTTTTCATTACCAACAATTATATCACGATTTTTACTCAAATTTGAATAAGACAAGAGAAGTGGCACCTGTTTCCATGTACCATCCGGAGGGGTTAATCCAAGTGTATGCATTGCAGCCTCAATATTTGTAGGCGTCGGGATCTGATTTGGGCCCGCAGCATGGAAGGCCTGCGGAGGCCGAGGCCCAAGCAGCCCGCTCACGCCCCAACCCATTATCGCATACGTTACCCCACCGGCCGAGAGACCGTTTGATCGGCTAAAATCGTGCCTGGCCAAATTGGTTAGATGAAAAATAGGGGTTGTTAGGCCAATAGCCACTGGCCTAGTTCCACAGTCATGAGGCCCACGGTTGGGACCAGTTGGCCTATGGCCCACTGCCTGAGGCCCATTTTTGTTACCGCCATTATTTCATCCGTCACCGCTACCACTGCGATTGACGCCGCGGGTTTTGCCATTATTTTTACGATTTTGACCTTTTTGTCATCACCGTTGTTGTGGTTTTGGCCTGAATTTTCAGAGAATGAATGAGGGTCATCTGACGTGGTCATCATCATGACAAATTTGAACATGTTTCTACCTTTTTTCAAGCCGACTTCTTCTAACGTGAGCATGGAATGAGCCTGATAAAAGGGTGGTAGAGGATTACTTTGACGAAGCATTGTTTCAATGCCATTAAAAGCCTCAAATAGACCTGCAACTATTTAGAGAACAAGACGATCATTTGTAACGGGCACACCAATGTTGCAGATTTGGTCCACCAATTCCTTGAGTCGTTGACAATAGGCCGAAACGTTAGGAAAATCTTCGATGTTGACATGTGAAAATTTTTGCTCAAGAGTGACAGCGCGAATTTTTTTGTTATTCTGGAATATATCACACACCCTATTCCATGTAGCCATTGTCGTCGCGTCGGGTTCAATTATCGTCTGTAAGAGGTCGGTAGAGATAGTGGAGTAAATTCATTAGAGAACGGTAGCATCAAGGTCGTACATAATGTAGGATTAGCCTCGGGTGTAGGCACATCCTCTGTGCAAGGTACCGAGGGAATTATGTGACGGAGGACTTGATGCGAGTGAACTTTGAATAATTCTGGCCACGTCGTGTATTGGACGTTTTTCATCTCAAGCAATATGAATGTGGTTCTTGATGTTGAAAACAGTAAGGGTTGGATGAAACATGTACTTTGACGTAGACATAACAAAAGAACAATAGGTGAATTAGGGATTTAGAAGAAAAATTGGGAAGAGAGGAGAAAAAAGAGGCACGGAAATCGAGAAAGGTTCTCGAAAACCGAGACATTTTAAGAGGAGCATAAGTGTTTTTATGTGGAGGTATTTTAGACCTAGACTTCTGATACCATGAAAGAAATAATCCCTTGATTATTTTCATGAGTTACATATACAATTTACAATCTCCAAATATGAAAAATATTATTCTTACTATACTTTAAAAATCCTAATTATACTTGTACAAGAATTCTACAACTATGATAAGTTTGTATACAACTTTGATTATAATGTCGGTCACCTTATTTGTCTCGGATTTCGTGTATACAATTTGTGTATATATGGTATATTTGTCACGGTCATTTTATACTTCATAATTGAAGTGTAACTCAGACGTATCAAATATAAACATATGCTTATCTAGATTTCTTGAGAAAATGACAAAAATGGTCCCTTAAGTTTTAGAGTAGTTCAAAATAATCTGTTACGTACGCAATTAACAATTTGAGAGGCAAGAGAGGATATTTGAAAGAATTAATCCTTAATTATTCTTATTGATAAAAGACATATATATACAAGTTATAATAGAAAAATCCTTTTTCTATTGTACATCTAAATCCCTATTCTATATGGAGACTACTCATACAATTATGGTAAGACTACAAGACTAATTAATATACAAGTCTATTATCAAAATATATCATATTAACACACACCCGCAGTCATAGCGGGCGGTCTTTGTACGCTGAGACTGTCTCTAAAATCTTCAAAAAGGACCGACGGAAGACCCTTTGTAAAGATGTCTGCAATTTGATATCTGGAAGGAACATGGCGGACGCGTACCTGTCCTCGAGCTACCTTTTCTCGAACAAAGTGAATGTCCATCTCTATATGCTTAGTCACGCGTCGACCGATTACCGAAGGTAGATGACACTAATATTATCACAATACACCAAGGTAGCTTTCTGAATAGGACAATGGAGCTCTAAAAGAAGA
The DNA here is from genome assembly GCA_029844215.1 of Przewalskia tangutica. Classification (NCBI taxonomy): domain Eukaryota; kingdom Viridiplantae; phylum Streptophyta; class Magnoliopsida; order Solanales; family Solanaceae; genus Przewalskia; species Przewalskia tangutica. Next base: position 143,652,294 of record CM056718.1, read on the forward strand.
TTATGTAACCAATATGAGTCAGAGACCACATTGGCTACCCCTCGATACTCGGCTTCTGCACTCGAACGTGAAAGCGTGGATTGACGTTTGACAGACCATGAGCCCAAGTTATTACCAAGAAACATACAATAACCAGACGTATAACTCCTGGTATCCGGACAACCACCCCAATCAACATCTGTATAGGAGAGAAGTGTAGACGTCGACGAAGGATACAAATGCAAGCCATAATCAAGTGTGCCGTGAACGTACCTAAGAATGAGTTTGAGCGCATTCATATGTTTCAATCCTGGGGTCATGCATAAACAAACACACCTGTTGTACGGCATAAGTAATATCAGGTCGCGTGAACGTAAGATACTGAAGGGCCCCGGCAAGACTACGATAGCGGGTAGGGTCCTCATAGGGGGAGCCACCTGCAGCGCTTAACTTGGGTTTAGTATCAACTGGAGTGGAAGTAGACTTACAGGATGACATCTCATCCCTCTCAATGATCTTAGTTGCATAATTTCTCTGTGATAAGAATAGTCCATCTGCATGGCGAGTGACAACAATCCCTAGAAAATAACTCAATGGTCCCAAGTCTTTCATGGCAAACTCAGAGCTGAGCATTGTCATGATAGACTTGCGTAATGCGTCAGAAGAGGCAGTCAAGATAATATCATCCACATATAATAGTATATAAGTCATCCAAGAACCCTGACGATATATGAATAATGAATTATCAGACCTGCAGTGAGAGAACCCAATAGTCGAAACATAGTCAGCAAACCTCTTATACCAAGCCCGTGGAGACTGCTTAAGCCCATACAAGGACTTTTTCAACAAACAGACATGATGAGGATATCGAGTATCCCTAAACCCCAAGGGATGACGCATATAAACTGTCTTTTTGAGATCACCATGTAGGAAAGCATTTTTCACGTCTAGCTGATGAATGAGCCATGCTTTTGAAAGAGCCAAGTTGAGCACAGTGCGAATGGTAGCCGGCTTGACCACCGGACTAAATATCTCACCACAATCAACCTCAACCTGCTGAGTCTTACCATCACCTACAAGACGAGTCGTATGCCTTGCAAACGAACCGTTAGAATTATCTTTATGAGAAAAAACTCACATAGACCGAATAATATTAACACTATATGGACGGTGTACCAACTCTCACGTCTTATTCAATAATAGCATTATATTCATCGGTCATGGCAATCTTCCAATTTGGGTCATTTAAAGCAGACACAGGATTCCGGAGTAAGGGTGATTTAAGAACATTAAAATTAAAATTAAAATGTCTTTTTGGTTTAAAAATACCCCATTGACCTCGGGTGACTGGACCATGACTCGGGGCTGGATTAGATGAATTTTGGGAATTTTTGGGAGACGTGGTGGCGGCGCCCAGCCTGGTGGGCCGCCCAAGATCAAATGGATACGGGAAACAGCCGACTGGGCCATAGACTCATGACCGCCCAAACCGGAGTTGGCCCGATGGCGACACTGGGTCGCTTTGTCGTGGCAATTGGGACCAATGGGCATGAGCCCGGAGAAGTTCGTGTCGGACATATCCAAAAAATGGTGAATAATATATGAGAATATATTATCATCCAAAAAATTATACGAACTAGGCACGGGATTATCTACCTTAGAAAACGGAAATTGGGAGTCATCAAAAATAACATGACGACTAATAATGATTCGTTTGGATGACAAATCAAAGTATTTATAACCACAGTGATTTGACGGATAACCTAAAAACACACAAGGGGTAGAACGGGACTGAATTTTGTTAATTGTGGTGGGCGAAAAGAGTGGATAACATAAACACCAAAGACCCTAAGATGTGATTACGAAAGAGTCTTATTATATAAAATATGTAGAGCACACGAATATGTCAAACCTTTAGAAGAAAGAATGTTAAGAATATTTGTAGTCATTTGTAGAGAATGACACCAAAACAATTGGGTACGGAAGCATGAATCAAATGCGGATAATGTTATTAATGGTACGAATTTTACGTTCGGCTTTCCCATTTTGTGAAGACGTATAAGGACAAGAAAAATGAAAATTGATCCCATTTTTAGCACAAAACTCTCGAAACTCCCTATTGTCATATTTTTTCCCATTATCACATTGAATATTTTTTATTTTACGTTCGAATTGAGTTCTAATGAATGCTCTAAATTTTAAGAAGATGGAAAAAAGTTGAGATTTCTTCGCTAATGGAAAAGTCCATAAAACTTTAGAATAATCATCCAAGAATAGAATATAATACCGATAACCCATTGAACTAAGAACATAAGATGTCCATAAATCGCTATTAATAATATCAAATGACATTAAAGTGTGAGAATTCGAGTCTACAAATGGCAACTTAACAATTTTTCCTAAAGAACAAGATTGACAATTCGGAGTACTACGCATACCCTTACAAGAGATAAGATTATTTTTATCTAAAACAGACAAAATAGACTAACCCGGATGACCTAGACGAGCATGTCACAAGGAAGGAGCAAAGGCGGCAAACGTAGTTGGCAAGACTTGACTCGAAAGACCTAAACTTGGCGTGATAGGATAAAGATCCCCCCGTACTATCACACCTCATGAGAGGAATTCCCGTTTTGAAATCTTTCACAGAAAAAACCCAAACGGATCAAAATTAATAGAAACAGAATTATCATTAGTGAATTTACGAACATACACCAAATTTTTAATCAATTTAGGGGCATGAATGGTATTTTTCAAGATAAGAGGTGGATGGGCTGAAGACAAAGTTTTATTACCATAACCACAAATTGGAATAGAATTACCATTACCAACAATTATGCCACGAGGGTTGCTCAAATTGGAATAAGACGAGAGAGTACCTCGATCGGACGTCATGTGGGTAGTCGCACCGGTGTCCATGTACCAATTTGGGTCCAATAGATTTATTCCAAGTGTGTGCATAGCCGCCTCAATATCGGTTGGATTGGGGCCCGCTGCATTATGGGTCTGAGGAGGTCGGGGCCCAAGCACACCAACTTGCTACCCCGGCCCATAACTGGGGTGAAATCCACTACTGGGCCGATAACACTGCTGGCGGCGCGGCCAGTCAGCGCATCGTAAGATGGCCGTAGTGGCGGCTGTGGCCGATAACATTCTTTGGGCTAAAATCGGCCAGTTACGGGGCTGTAGTCATTGATCGTAAGGGCTATTGGGCCACTGCCCGCGGTCGATTCCACGACCGGGGCCCAATCTTTGGGACGATGGGCGCCGCCCATCGCTAATCGGGCGTTAGCAACGTCTTGGCAACCGTCGCATTTTCCCCCGCAGTTTTTTCCATTATGTTTCTGAGTGTTCTTGCCACGACCGTGAGCACGGTTTTGACCCGACTTTTCAACGAAACTTGGAGAATTTGTGGAGGAAGTCATCATGACTACAAGACTAGCATCGATAGCCACCTTTTTAGCCAAGCCGACTTCTTCCAAGGTAAGTATGGAGCAAACCTGATAGAACTTCGGGAGAGGATTACTCTGACGAAGAATAGTTCCAACGCCACTATAGGCCTCGGAGAGGCCGATAACCATCTGCAAAATAAGACGATCGTCACTAACGGGCGCACCAACGTTGCCGAGTTGGTCCGCCAATTTTTTCAACCTTTTGCAATAAGCTGAAACGTTCGGGAAATTTTCCATGTTGACGTGTGAAAATTCCTGCTGAAGTGTAACAACTCTGGAGTTCTGATTATCTTGGAATATGTCACGCAATCTATCCAAGCAGCCTTTGTCGTAGCGTCTGGCTCAATAATCGTTTGCAAGGTCGGTTGAGATAGTGAAGTAAATCCACTGAAGTACGATGGCATCAAGTGTCGTCCACACCTTTGGATCATCCTCGCGTTTTGGCACCTCAATATCCTCAGGATCTACGGGAATTATGTGATGTATGACTTGATGCGAGCGTGCATGAATCTTGAACAGTTCAGCCCAAGTCGCATATAGGACGTTTTCTATTTCAAGAACAAGAGTGATGTGATTCTAGATGTTAGAAACTGTAAGGGCAAGATGGAACATGTTCTTTGATGTAGACATATTGATAGAACAATATGTGATTGATGGATTTGGGAGAAATAATTTTGAAGGGAATGTACTGTTTTTGGCCGAGAAAGTGGCACAAAAATCGGGAGGTATTTTTGAGAGAAGAGGAAGCAAGGAAAGAAAAAATACCTAGACTTGTGATACCATGAAATAATTAATCCCTTGATTATTTTTATTGATGAAAGACATATATATACAAGTTACAATAGGAAAATCCTTTTCCTATTCTACATCTAAATCCCTATTCTATACGGAAACTAGTCATACAATTATGGTAAGACTACAAGACTAATTAATATACAAGTCTATTATACAAAATATACCATATTTAACAATGTTGATGAGGCACAGTTGAGTTAACTCCGACCAGTAATGTATAGGCTGTGATTTCTTTGTCATCGTCCATTACTGATGGAAAATTTCTCGAATTTTGATTTTTGAGCTTACATAAGTAGAGAAGTAACAGGATGGGGAAAAATTCGTTAATTTACTACTGTTCCTTTTCTATTGGGCCTGCGAGAAGGATGGCGCCTGGAAGTTTTGATACATGAACAAAAGCTCAAAATAGTCCCTAAAGTCTGAGGTTTCACTCATAATAGTCCTTCATGCATAAGGTATAATAATTAATGGATAGTTTGGTTTGCAAACAAGTTATACCAAGATTACCACATGCATTCATAACATTGCATATAACATTAAATGAAGTATAACAATAATATCAAAATTGTGATATAACTATTCTCGAGATTGTTTTTACAAGAAACAAAAAATTCAAGCAAACATAAAATTAATAGTCCTACATTTTATGCCAACGATTATTACCCCATCAACCAAATGATCTCTGACAGTACTCCAGTTTTATGCGAGTGATCAGCATTTAGTCCAACTAAATAAAATTTGTTTATATCTAGTGAATTTCGTTAGTTTTGAAAGACAAATTTGAGGAAACGTTCGCTTGCTGATATTATTACCAACATTCGATATTGGGTCATTGATAGCATTACTATACCTTTTCTATTCATTACGGGTTGGTTATTTGTCAACACCGGTTTAGCTTATGGAATTCTTCAAAATGAGGGCATATTTGGGACCAAATCCGAACATAGGGAAAATCTGATCTATTTCTCATAATTGAGGGGTAAATCTGAGTCATTTTACAATAATAAGGTTTATTTAGGACAAAATTATTCTATTTTCCATAATTGAGGGGTATTTTTGACACTTTTTCCTATTAAAATTTATGAACCATTAAATCTAACTAGATTTTCAAGCCTCTGTTTATATTGGACCTTCGTGAATGATGAGGCCTGAAAGTTTTGGTACATAAAAAATAGGAAAAGCCCAAGCAGGTCCCTAAAGTTTGGGTCTTCACTCAAAATAATCCTTCAGCCATAAGGTTGGAGCACATAGTATTCCTAAGTACTCCTAAACTGTGTGAAAAGAAACTAGATTGGCAAAATTAAGCCAGCAGTTATCGAGCATGTTATCCCATTTTGAGGAATTGGTTTATTCTGCAAAAGCCATGTATATCTTACAAGTTACACCCTACGTTCCAATTTTATGATGTAATTTAACTGGACACGAAATTTAAAAAATAAAGAAAGATTTTTGAATCTTGTAGTCCAAAACAAGTCAAATATATATGTGTGGTTATAGATTATCTCATTAAGCGTAAAATGTAAAGTTTAAAGTTAAATTATTATCAAATAATATGAGTCATTTTTTTTTTATTGACTAAAAAGGAAAGTGTGTCGTATAAATTGAAACATAGGGATTATGAGTCAAGCCTAAAGGCCCTTTACTAATATAAATAGAAAGGTAAGATCAACTTTCACGTAGCTGCTGCGTGCTTCATGAAATAGGATAGGTAGCTTAGGCCTGGTTATGGAAACTCTGTAAGAGTAGGAAACTTCATATTTTCATAGGATAGGAGCAACTTGTTCAATAACATAGTAAGTTGTACCTGTGTCTAGGGCTGCACAAAAGTTGGTCCGGACTGAAAAATCGGACCGGACCGAACCTGTTAGGACCGGACCGAACCGGACCGAGAAATTCGGTCCGGTCTTCGGTCCCTATGATTTGAGATTTCGGTTTTCGGTCCGGTCCGGTCCGGACCGAATTTTTTTTATTTTTTTTATTTTTATTTTTTATAATATATATAATACATATAATTCCTAATATATATAATATATATAATTTATAATTTTCTAAATTCCTAATATATATAATTCCTAATTTTCTAAATTTCAAATATATAATTTCGGGTCGGGTTGGGTTCCGGGGCCCGATTTTTTTAAAAAAATTAAATTTCCAATACTTAAATTGACATTCTCGGACGCGGTGCCACGAAATTTTTACGTTGAAATCTATTGTACATCGCGAGATATTTAAATTTGAAAATGAAAAAAACGTAACGATTTGGGGGAAAAGTGAAATTGAGGGGCAAGATGGACGTTTTTGGAGAAATCGGCAGAAACAAATCGCTTCAGCAGTTTGGCCACCCCCGTATCGAAAAAATACGCGAAATCAATTTTTTTTTTAGGTAAAACGAACGTCCGAGCGCAAAGTTATGACTATATAAAGTTTGATCAATTTACAACCTATATTTGATATGTCAATATGTCCGGGCTGGCGGGGGGGGCTGGTGCATTCGGTCCATTCGGTCCGAAAAACCGGACCGGACCGAGAAGTTCGGTCCGGTCTTCGGTCCTAATAATCCGGATTTTCGGTCTTCGGTCCGGTTCGGTTTTAATCTTTTGTGCACCCCTACCTGTGTCAACAAATTACTTAAGGGACAAGCAGTGCTAATCTGCAAATAAATCATGTAAAGTTAGAGCATTAAGGTGACCATTTCTCTTTCATGTATCATTGATGCTTGGTCACCATAAGATCAAGAGGTATAATCAAGCAAATTAGTTGAGGAGTTCAATCAGCACTTAACTTCCCTCTTTTGCAAATGAAAACTATTTTGACATTTGAACAAAATTGAGGAGCACAAAACTAGTAGTCCAAAAAATCTTCGAAGCATCACCAAAATATAACTTGTTGTCACCTTAACAACTCTAGTAGATTCTTTTGATCCTCAAGTTCAACTGAACTACTACCCAAATCCTTCAATAACCCTCTTTCTTTCATCAAAGCTCGAATTCTCTCCGCATCGTTCCACCTTCCCATTTCACCATATAAATTAGCCAATACGACATAATAAGCCGAGTGTCTTGGTGCCAATCCTACAAGTTTCCAAGCTGCAAACTCACTCAATTCTTGATTCCCGTGAAGTCTACAACCAGCAAGAAACGCCCCCCAGACGCTCGTCGTAGGTTCCATTTGCATCTCTTCGATCATCCTTAACGCATCTTCTAAACGCCCGGAACGCGCTAATAGGTCAACCATACACGCATAGTGCTTCACACTAGGTGGAAATTCGTACTTCCCATTCCTCAGCCAAGAAAAGATTTCTCTACCTTGTGCAACCATCCCGGAATACGTACAAGCACAGAGCACGGCTACTAAAGTCACTTCGTCGGGTTTGACATTTTCGCGCTCCATGATGAAGAACCATCGCATGGCTTCCTCCCCGCTTTTAGCCAACGCCAACCCTCTAATCACAGCATTCCACGTATACACATTCTTGAATTTCATTTCTTGAAATACCCAAAAACCGTATTCAATTCTCCCACATTTCCCGTACATATCGATCAACGAAGTACCCAAAATCACATCGAGTTCCCACCCGTTTCTCCTTATATAATCATGTATCCACACACCCATATCTAAAGAACCAAAATTCGCACAAGCAGACAATGCGTTCACCATTGTCACCCTATTAGGCGCCACACCCGCATTTCTCATTTTTTCAAATACAACAAGTGCATCACCATACCTCCCACAATCTCTATAACCCATAATTAAAACCGTCCACGAAACAACATCTCGTTGAGGCATTTCGTCGAACAGTTGGTGACAAACCTCAATTTCACCACAAGAAGCATACAAATTCAATAAAGAATTCTGCACATAAATATCACAAGCATAATAACCCGATTTTACGATATGGGTATGTATAGATTGGCCTAATTTTAACTCCTTAAGGTCAGATAAAGACTTAAGAACAAAAGGGTATGTGTAATTATTAGGAAAAATATGTTCTTTATGCATATTAGCGTATATGGTAATGGAGTTTTGTTTTTCAAGTGGGATTCGCGAATGGGAAAAAGATTGAATTAATGTGTTGTAAAAGAAGACGTGGGGTTTCTTGATTAGTTTAGTGTAAAGGGTGAAAGCAGAGTTTAAGAGATTTAAAGATTGGCAAGTGGAGATGAAGTTGTGGGCAATGGTGGAGTTGTATTGGAGATTGTGGTGGATTAGTTGAGCTTGGATTTGAGAGATTTGGGAAGGTGAAATATTAGGTTTGTTGAGGAGATTGAGGATTTTTGTTGATATGTTATTGAGCTGTGAATATGAGTTTGTAGTCATTGGGAAGTTTGAGCAATTACCATTTCTTCATCTTTTTGTATTAGAATGAAACTTGGTAAATAGACGGAAATGAATGTTTAAAACATTTATGAAAGAGTTGATTGCTAAAAAACCCTTTAAACTATGTTTTCTTTTCGTTTCCTTCCTTCCTGAACTATACTTCCTGCGGCCGCTTTAATGGAATTTTTTATCTCGATCGGAGAAAATTATCAAACGTCTAGCATTCTCTCACGCTTGAATTAGATTTTTATTTGACAGAAAAAGAAGACTATGTCGTAGCCATTAAAGTAATAATAATATGACACTTCGAATTCGATATGAGATATATTTATATTATTTTTTTCCTTCAAAATATTTGATTATGTATCAAGAGAGTAGTATGAGATAAGGGGTATTTCTAATTTTGTCTTATCTATTGAGAGTTCAGTTCAGTGTCACAAACTTTTTTATTTTCATGCAGGAGAGTTCTTAACAATATTGATGTTACAAAAGAGTATGAAAACTGAAATTATATGTATGTCCTAGAGACAATCTGTATTAGGACAAAATGTATTTTATACACATTCATATTTATATATTAATGATGTTTAATATTATGGCATTTGCATTTGTTGAATTATTAGTTGATTGTTTATAATATTCTATAAATACATCCCTAGAGTTTACGTGTTTATTAATGATGTGAGAACTAATAGTATAACGTAACTCTTAAATCGCCTCGACTAATGATCATCGAGATTGGATATCGATGATATGTGATACCTCGACATGTGGTATGCATCATATCCTTAGGGATGTAGTATGTCTCACTTGCTACGAGTTATGGCAACTCGTGATGGACGCATGGATATTTGTTGGAGTATTAGTATACCCTACTGATGTATTATTTGTTATATGTCTAAAGTGTCATCGGTGTGTGGGAGATAGTAGTCCTTAGACTTGAGGTCGATACGCACCTTATTCACGGAGTAATGTACTTTGATCCTGTCCTAAGCTCAAATGTCTTATAGGTTGAGACGCGGCTTGTTTTGGGTACGTTACGAAGTGGATTAAAGGTGGTAGTTGAGCCAAGATTAGGATTCATTCCTTGAATGTATATTCGAGAGAACACTCAGATACTCATAAGATATTAGATTGACTAAGTCGTTGGCTAATGCAATGGATTTGATATGGTCCTGTTGTCGACTAATATAGATGAAATATAATGATCAAGTCATTTAGATAGACACTTGATAAATCCTAAGCTTGATTGAGTTTGTCATGAATGAAAGGATTTTATCTTCCCACATATAGGTTCAGTTCACATGTTCGTGTAGCTAAACTTTACATATTGAGTTCGTCTTCCGGCGCAGTGTAGGAGTTTCGTGAAGATCCTAATGTTATTGTTGTCGATCCTTTCAGGTCAGGAACTCCTGCAATAGGCAGCTAGCCTATTGGAAAAAGACTACTCTCATCCCTCTCCTTTCAGTCGAGTGAGCTCCTTTTTTTTCGTGCTTCTTAAGTCAATGTTGACCTGTATATAAGTCAGATGTTGGAAAGGGAAGCCCCCATAATATAGTAAAGGCCTGAATGGTAACACTAAGTCAAATGTTCCGTCGATTGAAGGATGTAATTAGAAGGAGATTATATATATATATATATGTTCGGTTGATAACCGTGACATTAGAAATGGGACATGGCATAAAAATGAGACAGGGCCACATCGACATGATTTAGCGCCACGGCGCCAAAATCGCGTGCCAGCGCCATGGCGCCTAGGCGCGTTCTGGCGGTCCGAATTTGACCCATCCGGTTTTCTGCTGGCCCTGGCCCTGGCCCATGGGAACCCTAAAGCCTCTATTCTCTACTATAAATAGAGGGCTTCCCCCTCCCATTTCTATACACCAAGCAAGAGTTTTAATGTCTTCTAAAGCTCTGCTGGAATCCCTAGCATTCTAGACTTAGCAATTACATCAAAGTTTTTCAGAAACTTGCAAATTGAGGAACGTTTGCATGTGCACCCTCGAACTACACAAAGCTTCAGATTTCGGATTGCTATCTCCAAAATGTAAGTCTTCTGTCGAAGTATTACATTATAGCTTTGTGTTTATTTTACATCATATAATCATACTACAGTTTGACCGAAAGTCGGGTTTGAAACATAAATTTTCAAATTACGCTGCGTGTACGAACCCGACTAAAACGCCTACAAAAACATATTTTTTTCTTATTTCATCGGATCCATTTTTATTTGTCATGTACATTAAATATAGTTGTTCATTTTTAATTGTCTAGTTTGAAAAACTAAGAGATAATTTACTATTTCATATATATTTTATCCTTATTTTTCAGAAATAACCATGTCTGCGTACATTCTACCCTCTCCAGAACCCATATTGTGGATTTCACTGGGTATGTTATTGTTGTTGTATTAATTATTGGGTTGGAAAGTCCAGAAAATTCTTAGTGGTTGCACATAATTTAAAGTATGTTTTATTGATTTCAATCATTAGATGACATAGTAATAATTAGGGATAATACAATAAAATTGTCATTCTATCTATGGTTCTTTAAGGAGTGTGTCAAGTCAATACAAGATAAAAATTGATGGAGGGAGTATCTTTAGAGAGTTAGAAACTCAACCACTCTGTTAAAACTAATAGAAAGCCCAATGTATATACCCACTGATATATTCAGCCACTGGCCCATTAAGAGGACTGGCCCAAATGTAAAGGCCAGCCCAATATAGAAACAGACCCTTTCTTTTATTTAGGGTATGTTTGTTGTTACATTGAGATAGAACAATCGAGAAGAGTAGTATCTTCTCGAAGAAGCTGTCTCTTCTCCTCTTCTGTGAATCTCTCCTCTCTGTAAACTTTTCTTCATCAATGAAGTTGTATGTTTACGATCTGTCTGTCTCTCTGTCTCCCTAAACTCCTCGTATAATTTTGAGTATCATTTCTGCGAATACTGAAGAACTCAGTCTTGAGAACATTGAAAGGGAAAACCACCGACATCATCTTCTCGTACTGGTAGTTGCGTTAATGGCGGTGTTGGATTTCCAACATGGTATCAGAGCAGGCTATCCCTATCTACTGTTGCATGCGTCGGGTAAAGTAACAACAAGATCTGAGTAAATCGTCCTGAGGTATCTGTGGTATCTTGAAATTTTTTCTTGTCTACTGAGTAGTTTTACTCCACAATATTGTTTTTCTTCCAATATTCTTGTTTATGTCTTGATAAAATTGACGTGATTAGTAGTTAGTGTTACAACGATGGTAACATATCCACCTATTGAGAGTAGTTCATCCGAAGATAGAGTGTCTGTACCTATACCCAGAAAAACTGCTGGTAGTACCTCCAACACCACTATACTTGACCACAACCATCCACTCTTCTTACAAGCCTCAGATGTTAGTGATGCTTCCTTAATATCCTTTCAGTTACTTGGCTCTGAAAACTACACAGTTTGGAGCAAGTCGATGAGGATTGCTCTTCTTGGAAGAAATAAACTAGGGTTTATGCTGAGGCGTACTAAGAATCAATATGGGATGGAATGGTGGGACCAGTGGGATAGAGTCAATGCTGTCGTACAGGCATGGCTAATGAATGTTGTTTCTAGCAGCTTATTGTGTGGGGTACTATATGCAGAAACAGCATATGAGATATGGGAAGACTTAAAAGAAAGATTCGACAAAGTTGATGAATCAAGGACCTATGACCTATATAGGGAAATTGCTACCCTTTCACAAGGAAATACTAGTGTGGCAGAATACTACACTAAACTAAAGAATCTCTGGGTAGAATACCAAGCCATTGTGCCACCACCAAATTGTGCCTGTCCTACATCTAGGGAATTCACAAACTACCTGCAGAGACAGAAACTTTATCAATTTCTCATGGGCTTAAATGAAAGCTACATGCAGGCTATGAGTCAAATTCTACTCATGTCACCTTTTCCAACAGTCAATAAAGCTTACTCTATGATAATAAGTGATGAAAATCAGAAAGGAATTTGTGCTAAGTCTGTAGGGCTTCTTGGAGCTGGTCTAACCACTACTGCTATGTATTCTAAGACTGGAAAACAGAGGTCAAGAAGGAATAACAATCTATTTTGTGAAGAATGTAAGATGAGAGGCCACACAAAGGAATTCTGCTATAGACTAGTTGGATATCCTCCTGGTTTTAAGTCAAAGAGAAAAGAATATCTTTGCTTCACAATGCCCTTGTGAGAGGTCCGTAATCCTCTTCAAGACCCTAAACTAATCGGCAAGTTGAAGGAGCACCAAAATTTTCTCAGAATCAGTATGAGCAGATAGTAAAATTGCTAAACAATAACCAGATACAGACAGGAGCATCCCAGAACTCTCAAGGTAGTCAATCATCAGCAAATTTGACAGGTATATCAGAACTCAAAGCCTTACATGCTTTCAATATTATCAAAAATTGGATCATAGATACAGGTGCTACAAATCATATGGTATATGATCTAAACATGTTAGATAAAATTACTGGTAAAATTGATTCAGTCACACCAAAGAAGGTGTTCTTACCCAATGGTCAATCACGCCAAGTCACTCACATCGTATCGATTCTCACTGTAATCTGTTTGGAAAATGTTTTCTTTCTACCTCAATTCAAATATAATCTACTGTCTGTTTCCCAACTAACAAGAAAGCTGAAATGTGCAGCTATCTTCTACCCTGACTTCTGTCTATTTCAGGATCTCTACAGTGGGAAGGTGAAGGAGATTGGTAGACTCCAGGATGGGCTTTATATGTTAGTTAATCATGATAATAATGTACAGGACTCAAGGAAGACAGTTCTAAATGTACAAGCTAAGCCAAAGACAACAGTGGCAGAAGAAGACATTAATCTGTGGCATAGAAGGTGAGCCATACTTAGTAAGGTACTTAGTAAACTGATCAATGCTAGTAATGATGAAATAGCTAAGGCAACAAAAACTTGTAATGTGTGCCCATGTGCAAAACAGAGTAGATTACCTTTCCCAAATAGCACTACTTACAGTAATAAAGCTTTTGACATTGTTCACATGGACTTATGGGGTCCCTATAAGATTGAAACATATAATGGGAAGAATTTTTTTCTCACTATTGTAGATGATCACACTAGAATGACCTGGATATACCTACTCAGACTTAAATCTGAAGTAGGTGTGGTAATTAATCATTTTCTTAAATACATATCTACACAATTTAATCAAATAGTTAAGATAATTAGAACTGATAATAGAACAGAGTTTGTTAATGATACCTGCAACACCCTTTTTCAGAACTTAGGAATTATTCACCAAAGAAATTGTGTTTATACACCATAACAGAATGGTGTTGCTGAAAGAAAACACAGACATATATTAGAAATTACCAGGGCAATAAGAATGCAGGCTAACATTCCTTTAAAGTTTTGGGGCCTGTGTGTACAAGCTGCAGTCTACTTGATCAACAGACTACCCTCCTCTGTTACTCATACTACACCCTATGAGGGTCTCTATCACAAGAAACCATCCCTAAGTCATATAAGAACTATTGGATGTTTGTGTTTTGCTAATGACTTAACTGTCACTGATAAATTTCAGTCTAAGGTTAAAAGGTGTGCTCTGATGGGTTACTCTGAAACACAAAAGGGGTACATTCTGTATGACTTGCAATCCATGATCCTCATTGTTAGTAGAGATGTTAATTTTAGAGAAACAGTGTATCCTTTTAAAGAAAATGTGTCTGAGAATCCTATCTTTCAGAATTTACTAGATAACAATGAGAATCAAAATATACCCCAGGAAATCTTACAGAAGAGCACTGATATATCAGAAAGAGGATGTGATGATATCACTAACATGGAACCTATTGAGGGTAGCAATTCCACTGAAAATGACTTAGTAGAAGGGAATTCTGATAATGTACAATCTCTTAGTCACCCTGCTGTAAAATTAACTGACAAATCAATCAGGAAGTCTAGCAGACTCAAACAACCTCCTATATGGCTCAAAGACTTTGTCAAAACCAATGCCAACAATGTACTCTACCCTATTACTAATTACATTTCTTATGATAGCTTAAAATCTACATATCAAGCCTTTTTAACCTCCTTTTCAGAACTGACTGAACCTAAAGGTTACATAGAAGCCTCAAAAGATCCTAGGTGGGTAGATGCTATGAAAGCTGAAATAGATGCCTTACAAGAAAACCATACATGGGAAATAGTTACACTACCAGAAGGAAAACAACCAATAGGCTGTAAATGGATCTACAAGATCAAATATAAAGACACTGGAGAAGTAGAAAGACTGAAAGCTAGACTTGTTGCAAAAGGTTATAGTCAACAAGAAGGAATTGATTATCAAGAAACCTTCTCTCCTGTGGTTAAGATGGTAACTATAAGAACTATTCTGTCTATTGCTGCCTCCATAGGATGGTATATTCATCAAATGGATGTTTATAATGCCTTCCTTCAAGGGGATCTATTTGATGAGATTTACATGACTTTGCCCCAAGGCTTGATGGCAGGCGAGGCGATGCGTGTGCAGACTTACTAAGTCTTTGTATGGGCTCAAACAAGCACCAAGACAGTGGAATTTCAAGCTTACAGAGGCTCTGGTTCAGATGCAGTTTAGGCAGTCTGAATTTGACCATTCATTGTTCTTAAAACAAAGTAATCAGGATATAATAATCATTCTTATCTATGTGGATGACATGTTAATTACAGGGAATAATATGAGACTCATAAAGGAGACTAAGCAGTCTCTACATAATGTTTTTAAGATGAAAGACCTGAGAGAACTAAGGTATTTTCTAGGAATAGAATTTGCTAGGTCCAGCAAGGGGATCATTATGCATCAAAGGAAGTATGCCTTAGAACTTATTTCTGAACTAGGACTAGCTGCTGCCAAACCTAGTAACACTCTCACTGATTCTAATATGAAACTTACCACAAAAGAATATGATGATTATATGGAGAAAGCAGGTTCAGTGCGGGAAAGCGATCAACATTGATGATCCAGTAGGAGATATCAGTTCATATCAAAGGATAATTGGTAAGTTGTTATACCTTACTCTTACTAGACCAGATATTGCTTATAGTGTGCAAACACTTAGTCAATTCCTACAAAACCCAAAGAAGTCACACTTTGATGCTGCAATTAGAATAGTAAGGTATGTAAAAGGTAAACCAGGACAAGGAGTGATGTTATCTAGTAATAAACAAGAGACATTAACTAGTTATTGTGATGCAGATTGGGCTTCATGTCCACATACAAGAAAATCTATTACAGGTTATTTAGTCAAGTTTGAAGACACTCTCATTTCCTGGAAATCAAAGAAGCAAAGCACAATTTCTCGAAGCTCTGCTGAAGCAGAATATAGAAGTCTTGCCAACACTGTTGCTGAAATCACTTGGCTTCTAGGCTTGCTGAAAGACATTGGTGTGAACATCCAAGACGATGGCGTGTACCGTAAAGTAAGTCGAATACAAATGGCAGCCAATCCTGTGTTCCATGAAAGGACTAAACACATTGAGATTGATCTTCACTTTATTAGGGAGAAGATTCGACAAGAATGGTACAAGCAGTATATCAACATCTGCAGAAGCGTGGCAGATATACTTACAAAAGGGCTGACCAGATTACAACATCTTCATCTTTGTTCTAAGCTAGTCTTGCTGGATATATTCGAGCACCCAGCTTGAGGGAGGTTGTTAAAACTAATAGAAAGCCCAATGTATATACCCACTGATATATTCAGCCACTGGCCCATTAAGAGGACTGGCCCAAATGTAAAGGCCAGCCCAATATAGAAACAGGCCCTTTCTTTTATTTAGGGTATGTTTGTTGTTACATTGAGATAGAACAATCGAGAAGAGTAGTATCTTCTCGAAGAAGTTGCCTCTTCTCCTCTTCTGTGAATCTCTCCTCTCTGTAAACTTTTCTTCATCAATGAAGTTGTATGTTTACGATCTGTCTGTCTCTCTGTCTCCCTAAACTCCTCGTATAATTTTGAGTACCATTTCTGCGAATACTGAAGAACTCAGTCTTGAGAACATTGAAAGGGAAAACCACCGACATCATCTTCTCGCACTGGTAATTGCGTTAATGGCGGTGTTGGATTCCCAACACACTCAATATTTATTTCGTGCACCTAAAACAATTAAAAATGTGTTATGTGGCACAAGGTATGTCATTTAAACTTAGAGTTGATACATAAAAATTGTCCTAAAGTATTACCGTTTTTCGAGTTCCATACTTAAACTATCAATAGTTAGTGTTGCTATAAAGGTTGATGCGCAAACTCACCTATAGGAAGGAGAAAGCGATTGAGTGATATTTTAGATTTTATTAGGGTAGACTGAAGACCAAGTCAATTTTAAAGCAAAATAGAAAACTTACTGCAGAACATTAGTTCTTCTATTATATCTCTCTTTTTTTGTGGAAATTCGGGATTGTCAAAAAGTTAGGATTTTCATGTTTAGAGGTTTTCCTTTTTAAAATTACTGTTAGTGTTTCTTTGGGTTTGAAACTTGTGCTTCTTCAAATATCCCAACAATTTAAATAAAGTATGGACTTCAAAGCTTGACCAAGAAGGAAGAAAGTTGACTTTTAAAAAGAAAATGAACGTTCATTACCTTAAAGTTCAATCAGAAGCTTAGAAGAAATATTGTACCTATCACATTGGCTACCTATAACTACATAAAATATTCATTTTTCATCCTCAAGAAAATGGTTGGTTTCCAATAAAGATTAAATGAGATCAAGAAAATGGTATTGAAGAAGGTGTTCATTCAATAGTAAAAAGAATCAGGTTTCGAAGTTGTGGGTATCTGTGGTGTTGAAATGGAGATTGTGGTGAATGAGTTGAGCGTGTATTTGGGTGATTTGGGAAGGTGAAATACTGGGTTCGTTAAGGAGATTGAGGATTTTAGTTATGTTATTGAGCCGTGAATATGATTTGGATGTCATTAGCATGATTAAGTTGTTTTTAGTCTTCTTTAAAATCACGAAATTAGCTTCTGTGGATATGATTATGATGGCATGTTTCTTCCATCTTTTGGTATTAGAATGAAACTTGTTCAAATGGAGGGAAATGAATGTTGAGCTTTTATACAAGTTTTATTTTTAATCTTTTTTTAGTTACATAGGGGAGGAAACGAGGGAGAGGATTACAAAGGTGAGAATCGAATTTTCACCAACAATGTGAAAGTTCATGTAGTTTTTGTTAGAAATTTATTAACGTGGAATTAAGTTTAACCCATTATTTATGACTTGAACAATTGAGGTCTCGCACGTCGTAAACATCGTTTTCACACACGTGGACTCGTAATTCCAAGTATCGGAAATTTCATTAGTGAAAAAGATATTGGTACGTGAGTAAACATTTGAGACATGAAATGATGGACGGTCGTTGGTTAAATAATGTGTGTTCCACGTTGATAAATAAAAAAAAAAGTGTACGAAGTGTAAGATACAAACTTATATGTAATTATTTTATACGTAACCTACTCGTGTAAACATTCTTTTCATAATCATTGTGCATATTGTGGGGTATTGTTCTTCATACATTTGTTATTCGCCCCACAAGTCTCCATCTTTACATTAGCATGTAGTAATAATTATGGCTGGCCAAAAGGACGGGTGGGGCGGGGTCGGGGTTGGCGAAGTCGAGGTCTGGCGGGGTTGGGGGTAGGGCGAGGTCGGGGGCTGGCGGGGTCTGTCGCCGCCCCGTCCCAATTCAGAGGGGGTCGGGGTGGGATTAGGTGGAGTCATTTTTTTATTTGCCTTTAAATTAAATAAATAAATAACACACACAACAAGATAGTTTAATAAAAACATCACAAGACTATTTTTGTGCCTCTTATATTATTCGACTAGAAGTATGATTTTTTTTATACAATTTCAAAATTGCAACTTCGTGATATTGAAAGTTGCAAATAAATAACATAGTAAAATTACAATTAAAAGAATTACATTTGGAGAAACACATTTTCTAGTTTCTTGTGGTTCTTCGGTTGGAATTGGTATATCTTGGTCAAATTGGTCGACGTCGCTTGCACATCCGTAGGATAAGATTTCGTTGTAGTTGTAGTCTTCTTCTTCGTTGATCTCCGTTGGTCGCACCTCCTACGCTCCGCACGAATCCAATCTCTGAATAGAACTGCAATCTCTAATGAGTCTCCTGCCAATGAATGTCTGTGCTCCCCTATTTGAAATCTTCCCGCAGAAAACGCTGTTGATGACGCTTGAATATTCAACACATCTCGGGCCATCTTGGCTAGTGTTGAAAAATTCTTCTCATTCTCCCTCCAGTATTTTAGCAAGTCTTCACGTCCCTTTTCATTTTCACTACCTTGCTTAACTCCTAGATCTGAAGAAGTAAAGTTAGGACCATCTTCAACATGCCTGAACTCTTGAAGTTCCTTAAAATTCAACCCCATGGTTTGACCCAGACCTTGGCCTCATAGAGTTTCTTTTTTCCAGCATCTATGACCTCAAGAGTCAAATGGTGCAGTGTACCAGTAACAACTTGCTCTTGCGCTTTTAGTACTCTGGCCAATTCAATCATTGCATTCTGGAAAAAAATAAAGACATTCAAATCAAGAATACTGCCGTGCTTTAAAAGGATTACTATGATATGCCTTTTACCAAACATAAAAGGTACGAACAAAATGATTGTACCAAAGTATATTCTGCTATCAAGAAGTATTAAAAGAAAAGAAAAAACGGTATCTGAAGAAACAGAAGAGAAAAGCTTCCATTATTGCACATGCATTCAACAAAAAGAAGGTAACTCAAAGATGAACCCTGATATTGATTGTTATTGATGAAGAGGACAATTAAGATGTTTTTCTGCAGTTTTCTCCAAGATATTCTTACGTATTGTTATTACAAGGAGAGCAAAAAGGGCCCCCAGCTGTTGAGCAAAACTCTAAGAATCAACCTCCTTCCCTTTCATAACTCCTTTGGTTTTGCTAGTACACCTCTACGGTTTTCTTTATTATAATGAGACATTTAGAGACTGAAGCAGATCCAGGAGTTTAGAATATTAGGATAGACAGCAAAGAGATCTATGCCATTATAATGAGACATTTAAAGACTGAAGCAGATCCAGGAGTTTAGAATATTAGGATAGACAGCAAAGATCTATGCCATAATAATCGGACCAAGTAACAAGTCTTTATATTTCATATATACTTGAGAAGTAATGAACCACCTAACATAATATATATATATATATACTTTGAATACGGTCAATGATGCATTATTAGGTACACTTTCAAATACTTCATTTTCTATGTAACAAACTAAACAATCATTCAAAAATTCATTTATATTAACTTACAAGCAAATAAACAAATCCCCAAGTCTTGTGCAGATTTATTTAGTTAGTAGTTCAGAAAGATCAACAAACCCATTCAATTTAGAGAAATCAGAATAAAGTTGTCGAGCTTGGAAACACTGAATTCAATGTAGAAAGTTTCATACTTTTATGGTTATCACAATCTGCAAAAGAATTATCCGGACACAAACAAGTCATACCAAAAGTAGATCACTATATCAAAACAAATGTTAATCTCCGAAAGTTGTTGCAAATCAATAACATTAAAAACCTCTACCCGCAAATGATGAGAATATGCAACACTGAACACTTGAAGTCCTACATTTGACTTTCAAAGATGATGATTCTTGTCCATTATCCATTTCAGGAATCACAATATCACGTTTGACACACAAAATAAAGAGACACCTTTCCATCGAAGCTTTCCATCTAGACGCTCATCAATTAGAATATTCTCTTGGCGAAACTAATGAGTTTCATAGCATTTATAACATCTTGATCTTTCCTTTGCAATGTCATGCACAAATCATTTGTAATTTCCAATATCAAGTGCAACGTATGCACAAGCTCAAAAGATTTTTTGTCATCTCCCAAAGATAACTAGAACATCCACAAGAACTCCATGTGCATTAAAATATATATAATGCAATAATGTTGTGCACCATTTACTAGTTTGCATCTTTCGGAGCTTAACAATCATTTTGATGCACTGAATAGTGATTTACTTCTTGGTATGGCTTGTTTGAATTCAGATATTCTTTGCAAATGATGATAAAGACAGAATTATGGAACTTTCTAAACTTTATCTCAATGAGTATAGTGTTTCCAAGTAACAACTAAATTCTCTACGTGAGAGAAGATAATGATTTTTATAACTTAGAATAGACTTGGAGATCCCTCTGAAACACTAGTTAAAATAAATATGCACAAGACTCAAGAGGCTTGTTTATTTGTTTGTGAAGTCAAGTTTGATATTGCTTGTCACTAGAGCTTTTTCTACAATGAAGTAGATCAAGAATGACTTGATTTTTGTAAGATGGTTTAGTTTGTTACATAAAATATAATGTATTTGAAAGTTTATGCGATTATTGACCGTTTTGAAAACATGACAAGTCAACGGGTACAATTATAATGATCATATTTACTACATATATGTTATGTCGAGCAGTACGCTATCTTATCAAATATATATCCGATATCTGTTTCAGTTATTATTGAAGTTCTTTGTGGTATATCCTAAAATTCTAAACCTTCAACCCACGACATCAATTCTTTGATCTGCCTTGGGCTAGTAAGCTACTGGAAAAATGTGAAACCCCTTTCCAATCTTCATTCAAAAGGTTCAGCTGATCCAGTTTGACTAGTTACATACCATTGATCCCCCTTTTAGTCCCACTGTCCTCTCTTTCTGGGGTAATTCTTCACCCTAATCAAATCCAGCACTTGGTCAAGGAGAAGGGATCTCCATCCACCCACTTCACCTGCGGGGAAGAAGTCCAGGAACCCCTCCTTTGTGGGTGCCTAGATGGTGAAAGATTATCCTTGGCTATGTTAGAAGCTAACCAAAGTCACAAAACTGGCTAACTACCCAGAGGTAGTGGCTGAACTCGCCGCCTTAATACAAAGGCTTATGCTAAAATGGATAAGGAGTAAGGGCATATTGTGCAGAGTAAGATCATTAACACACTCACCAACCCTAATTCTGAAAAGGAAATGCTCAAAAAGTTAAGAACCCACCTGAACATCCCCTACCCAAGTCAAATCTCCAAAATAATTAAAATAAATGAAACCCAACTATAAATCAAAAGGGATCAATTTGTTGGTTGCTAGTTGCTACCCTTCCCTATGATCAGTAAACGTTCCAAAAGTGAGATTTTTTAACAAAATAAGATCTTCCTAGAGGTCTACGTGCAAAAGTTTCCCATCGCTAGTCGTCCCAATATAAAAAAGACTTAAAAAATGAAGAAAAAAACATAGTACAATAATAGATAATGAACCATCCGCGGGGGGAGTTAGAAAACAGGCCTCCTTCTTATTGTGCTCGTCGACGACAAATTTAGCAAGGCTATGGATATCGTCGCTATTCTGTGCCGAATCGCTAATCCCACCAAGAGTAGCCATCTCTTCGTCGCAAAATCCTCCTCCAAATTTTCCCTGTTCGCTTAACCTAAACGCAGAGAACACAAAAACTAAAGAAAGTGTGATATTTCGAAATACACTCATCTGTTCTCTTGTCAACTTTAACTATTTTAGCCTTTCAATTCCTTTTGTTCTTAAGATTCGTCGCAATGACGGAAAGTGACCGACACGCAGATGGATGACACGTACAGAACGCGTGTAAGCTTATTGGGATTCCTTCATTGGGGGAAACAAAGTATTACGGCAAAATCCAAGTTTGTCGCTTTTAATAACTTGTCCGTTTTTTTGTTAATCTGGCCACCCCTGAACTAATCGAATGCGGGTAAGAATTTGTCCGTTTTCTGATTGTTGAAGAATATTTAGTAATTTACTGACATTAGTGTTGAAAGATCGGTACTATGTAGTCCGACGCAAAAGCTAGATATCTCAAAAAAGAAAATGCAACTTGTATTGTATTAGATATTTAGGGCTCGTTTGGTACGTCGCACTGAACTGTGTAATTTTGCATAGACTATAATGTATTGTAATGAACTGAACTGTATTAATATATAATAGACGGTATTAGAGTATTAATATATAATAGGCTGTATTTTTTTTAGTACAGTTCATGAGAGATTCATCTACTAGATGTATTTCAAAAATGGCAGTTGGAATATATTATTTTTAGAAATAGTACATTCCAGTCCGATTGAAAACGCCCACCAAATAGTGTATTATTTTTTTATTCAGTGCAGTTCAGCGTAATACAGCATACCGAGCCTTATGCATAATATATGACAATTTAGCGGGAGCTTATATCAAGTTGGTGCGTGCTAAGGATGAGGACCACTAGTTATAAAAATGAATTTAGTAGCTCCCTTATCTTCTAGTAGTGCAGTTAACTTTTGCTGCCACTTGCCAAATTTCAATAAAATTTTGACAGTTGTTTTATTTGGACTGTAACAATTAAGTTTGGCAAGTAGGGGGCAAGGGCATTTGGGCCAATGGGTTGGGTAGGTGTAACATTGGGCTACGCTTGGGACTGTTGACATTTGCGTTCAGCAAGTATCACGGGTCATTGGCACTTTTGACCCTATTTTGTGTCCATTTTAACTTTTGGCTCTTATAACAAATAATTTTATAGCGATATATAAGTTTATATTTTTTCATTATAATATTCTATAAGAATGGGTTATGAATTTTATAGCGATATTTCGAGGGATGTATGAATTTTTTATTTTTTATTTTACTATATAGAAGAATGGGTTTAAATTTGGATCGCCGTTGCTGCTTGATCTTTATATTTAGTTGGGCTTTCTACTTGAGCAACGTGGCTTTTAAATGAATACGTCATTCTCTTTCTCCCCTCCGTGTCTTCATTCCATTTACATTTGTGCATGACATTAGCGAAATTTTTACTCACGACTTTTCAATTTTTAATCGCCACAAAAAATCAATTTTTTTAATGAATGAGCTCGACGGCTAGCGTCTGGGTCGAAGGGCCAGCTCACGATATTAAGCCCAAAATGAGACATTTTAGGTTTTTTTTTATGGTGGCCTCTTAATGTCCTTTTTCCTAACTTTTTGTGTAATAGAAAATATAGTTGATTTCTTTGCCACTTTTTAAATCGGATCATATTTGATTGGCTTTAAAATTCGAGTTTGGTTAAATGAGTTTGATGAATTAAATAGGTATATTATTAAAAATAACTTTAATGACATGATATGTCAACTTGGAAAGAATGATGCTTTTGAGGTATTAAATATATTTTGAAAAAATAGTAACAGTAGAGTGACTTTATTATCCTAACAAAACAAAAATGATATCTAGAGGCAATTCTCCAAATTTGAGTGATCGTCTAGAAAATTAACTCCCAAAACACATAATAAAAACATCAGTCAAAGTCGTACCTCCCCAAAAGCTCTATTAACTATAAACCTATTATAATAATCTCCACTTTGATGTTAATCCCAAAGCTGTTGACCAATAATATTAGATGAATTGTTTAAACCTTTCAAATATTATCGTGAGTGGTAAAATCTTCATCGTTAACTAAAAAAATTGGATTTGAGTTTTAGAATAAAGCTACCTTTGAAGCGCTTTACTTCTAAAGTAAAACTTTTCAGCGAAATTTTGAAATAATTGAGCCAAAAAATATATTATACGAGTGCAAAACAATAAAAATAAAAAAATTATTAAAATAAATGTTGAACAAAAACTTTGTATCTCTCATCTATTCTTCCAACCAATATATGCTAGTCATTTTTCAGATAGCAAAAAAGGTCAATGTGACCTCAAGTGTCTCTCTAACAGGTACCGAACAACTCACAACTCAATTTTCAACAAAATTCTTTAATTACCAAGCAATCCAATACTATTACTTTATTAGTATTGGATCTAATTATCACTCTAAAGGACCTTATTTTATTATTATTAGTTAAAATAATATAAAATAACTGTAGATACCTTATGAAAAAATAATCATGTTCATGAAAAAAATAGATATCCAAACGTATAAAATGGAATTATGTTAAAAGTGTAATTTTTGAAAGTACACTCGTATCCGTAATGATACTGCAAAAAAAAAATTACAAATGTGCTGAACACATTTTAAACTTTGACTGGCCAGTCAATGGAACATAAATTGATGTCTTTTATACTTTATAGAAAGTATTAAGACCGTCTCCAACAAGGGACATTATCCCTGGAAATCTCTTGATTCTCATCACGCAAGCTATTCTTTGAATTGAGTTTCAACTCAATCCACATTTAGTCTCCGACGAAGTATCCCTCGGTTCTCAGTCTATTTGTCGCTAAGAACTCTTCGATCCTTCTATTGATAGACATTTCCTACTCTTATGATCAATATAACTAGCAACCTCAGAAATCCAGTAGCTGACCAATTCACTGATCTTAAACAGTTCAGCAACATCAATGCAGTGCAACAATATCTGATGTACTAACACAACATGTCGAACTAGCTTGTAAATCTTTAATATAGTAATAATAAGTCACAGTGCAGCAGCAACAAGCCAACACAACAGTTGCTGGTTTATGAGTAATATTAATAATCGCAGTGAAACAACAACAGCAATCCAACATTTAACCAACACAATAACGACGAACTCGACAATTTTCCTTCAATTTGTCGAGTCACCAACACACATACAATTCTAACAACACAGAACCAATACTGAACAGAAAACAACATCAACAATAACACAACAGGCTGCTTTATTCACTAATACGAATTCAATACGAAAATGAGAAAATGAAACTGGATTTCCATCAATTTGACTAATATACCTCAGAAGCACATACATCCTCGGCGATCTTCGACGTCGCAACGATAGCCAAAGGCGGAGTGTATCCGCAGAAAATAGAAGCATCTCCATCGCGAATCGATCTTCGATTCAATTCCTCGATTCCTTTCACAGCTAATTTTCCAGAAGTCGCGATTTCTGATTTTCAGAATTCTGATTCGATTCTGATTTTCACGATTCTGATTTTTCGCATGTGAGATCGACTCCTTTGGATCCTTCGATCTCGGTTGCGTCGCGATTTTGATTTTCGATAAATCGCGGCTCTGATTTCTCCTCTACTTCTGATTTCGCACCTTTCGATCAATTCCTTCGATTTGAATCGATTTGAATCAATCGCTTAATATCAATCGATTCACAACAATTTCAGTTTCTTCTATTTCAATTTTCTGATTTTCAGTCGAAAATCGTGATTTCTATTTTTCTGAAAATCGCGATTCTTTTCTCTACAATTCTGTTTTTCAGTTTTCGATATTCAGATGCATAAGTGTTGTCAATTTTTCTGATTCCTCGATCACACGCTGACTGAATCCAGTCCTTCTTCATTTTCTCCCGATTTGCGATTTCGATTTCAATTGCATACAAAGGTCCTACGAATCGGTATGATTTGATACCATGTTAAAATCACTGATCCAAGGTCAATTGCAGCTCTTCTGCTAAGGCGATGAAACAGTGAACCGAGAAGAAGAAAACAGGGAAGAAAGGAATCGTGAAGTTGAGAGAGAACGTGGGGAGCAAAGTGCTCTTCAGATATTTGTATTATAATTTGCTCAAATGAAATATTACAACTATTACACTATTTATAATAATAACTTTGCAGAAAATAACCTTTGCAGAAAATAACCACTAACTAACTAACTAACATTGTATGTGTATACTACTAAGTATACTAGTGAATATCTCAACATCTCCCTCAAGATAGACACTGAAAATAAAGGTTTCAGTCCCGTCTTGGAAGCAATGTCCATAAGGACTTCAACAAGTACGTGTATAACATCCCCTCTTCAGTGAATATAGCCTCTTCAGCTACACCAGAACAGTTTTCAGACAACATAAACCAAGCTTAACAAGGCATAATTAGCAGGACTTTCTGGTTCAGATTTGATGAGTCTGCCCTTCCCAGTAGATCAATGGAGCAAGCATAGAGCTCCATAGTGACTACAAGTTGATAAAACTGCAAGCAATGCAATGGAATCTTTCATTTTATGGTGCATTTGACTGCTGAGATAAGCTCAACAGCAGAAATAAGAAATAAGAATGTAACTGCAGCGTCAATATTTTCAGCAACACCAAACTCCATTTTCAGCAAACCAAGTCACCTGGAAGGAACAACACATCTAAATTCTAATATTGGTAGTAACTATGTCTACCATACTAGAAGCAAAACATTTGCAAGTTCGTGTTTGCCTTCCAATGAAGGCAAATTTCCATCCAGATCAGAAATACTCTCTGTAATTCATCCAAATCAGCAGTGACAACAATAGCATCTACAGGGGAGTCACTGCATATGCCACAAATTGCTAAAGAACCTTCCAAGAAATTCAAAAAATTATTTAGATTCTCTCATGATAGTTTCTTGACCTCATCAATAGATGATCTCCATCCAGAACCAGAGTTGGATGAAAACCAGCAAAAAGCAGCCACAAAAAATCAGAATAATACCAGCAACAGTAACACCTGATGCACAGTCCCAACAGAAAAAACCAGCAATTTTTTTCATTTTCCAGCAATAATAGCAGCCATCAGTCGCAACATCGACGACATTAGATGCAACCTTTACAAGTTGAATATCTCAGTTTCTGTCCTCAACATAGAATCGACAGAATAACCACTGGATTCACCTTGCCTAATAATGGAGAAACCCTCGTTCTCTAGTCTCACTCGGACGAGGGATTCTCTCTATGAATTTGTTTTGAACCAGTACCAGACAACTTTGATTTGAACCAGCACCAGCATAATTTGATATGCGGCAAGAACCTCTTCGTTCTCTAGTCTCTCTTGGACTAGAGAATCTCTCGATTCTCATCACGCAAGCAATTTTAATAAGCGGCAAGAACCTCTTCGTTCTCTAGTAATTCGGACTAGAGAATCTCTTGATTCTCATCACACAAGCTATTCTTTGAATTGAGTTTCAACTCAATCCACATTTAGTCTCCGACGAAGTATCCCTCGGTTCTCAGTTTGTTTGTCGCTAAGAACTCTTCGATCCTTCTATCGATAAACATTTCCTACTCTTATGATCAATATAACTAGCAGCCTCAGAAATCCGATGGTGACCAATTCACGATCTTAAGCGATGCGGAACATCAATGCAGTGCAACAATATCTGATGTACTCACACCAACATGTCGCACTAGCTTGTAAATCTTTAACATAGTAATAACAAGTCACAATGCAGCAGCAACAAGCCAACACAACAGTTGCTGGTTTATGAGCAATATTAATAATCGCAGTGAAACAACAGCAGCAATCCAACATTTAACCAACACAATAACGACGAACTCGACAATTTTCCTCCAATTTGTCGAGTCACCAACACACATACAATTCTAACAACACGTAACCGATGCGAGCGTAAAACAACATCAATAATAACCACAGTAGCCGTTTCACTAACACAAATTCAATACGAAAATGAGAAAATGAAACTGGATTTCCATCAATTTGACTAATATACCTCAGAAGCACATACATCCTCGGCGATCTTCGACGTCGCAACGATAGCCAAAGGCGGAGTGTATCCGCAGAAAATAGAAGCATCTCCATCGCGAATCGATCTTCGATTTCAATTCCTCGATTCCTTTCGCAACTAATTTTCCAGAAGTCGTGATTTCTGATTTTCAGAATTCTGATTCGATTCTGATTTTCACGATTCTGATTTTTCTCATGTGAGATCGACTCCTTTGGATCCTTCGATCTCGGTTGCGTCGCGATTTTGATTTTCAATAAATCGTGACTCTGATTTCTCACATTTCGATCAATTCCTTCGATTTGAATCGATTTGAATCAATAGCTTAATATCAATCGATTCACAATAGTTTCAGTTTCTTCGATTTCGATTTTCTGATTTTCAGTCGAAAATCACGATTTCGACTTTTCTGAAAATCGCGATTCTTTTCTCCACAATTTTGTTTTTCAGTTTTCGATCTTCAGATGCATAAGTGTTGTCAATTTTTTTGATTCCTCGATCACACGCTGACTGAATCCAGTCCTTCTTCGTTTTCTCTCGATCTGCGATTTCGATTTCAATTGCATACAAAGGTCATACGAATCGGTATGCTTTGATACCATGTTAAAATCACTGATCCAAGGTCAATTGCAGCTCTTCTGCTAAGGCGATGGAACAGTGAACCGAGAAGAAGAAAACAGAGAAGAAAGGAATCGTGAAGTTGAGAGAGAACGTGGGGAGCAAAGTGCTCTTCAGATATTTGTATTATAATTTGCTCAAATGAAATATTAAAACTATTACACTATTTATAATAATAACTTTGCAAAAAATAACCTTTGCAGAAAATAATCACTAACTAACTAACATTGTATGTGTATACTATTAAATATACTAGTGAATATCTCAACAAGTTCAGTTGGAGCAGTTAGAAAGTCAATAATCTTTCAATTTTTTCTCATGTTGGTACACCTTTTTGGAAAAATAAACAGGAGAAGCTTTTTTTTTTAATCAAGTTTTTGAGAAGGGCTCTTCACATTTTTAGTCAGTCAGTTGAAAAAAATTACTCGAATAGCTATAACAAATTGCAGTTATTTCCAATATATATTCAGACATTAATTATACACAACTACATAATGATTATATATTAATTATGTACTCCATACTAATTAAAATATTAAAAGATAAATATTAAGGTTATTTAAAGTTGTGAGTTCACTTAGGTCAATTCTTAAATTTTGTTGATCAATTTGGAACAAGAGCACAGTATTGCCACATGATAGCTAATACGGGCCACTACTAGGCATATAGAAAATAAATTTCTTATAACCAATTACAATTTGAATAAAATAAAAGTAAACCTACATATAAAAGAAATTATATTTCACTTTCTTCAATTTGTAATACTTTTTATGATCATATAACTAAGTTCGGAATGTGTCATCAAATCGATCTTTCCTATAGTATTTCCATACCAATGATCTAATGTTTTTACATGTTATGTCAACTTTGCCATCATATTTTCATTTTTTAGGTGATGCCATTTCATGAATCCGTAGGATCGGAATAATAAAAATGATACCCTTTTTAAAGTACTCGGACTTTTAACTCTCTTTTTTTGTCTTTTTTCTTTTGATTTTTATTAATATATAAAATATTTTGACATAACCATCTTAAATAATTGTGACCGATCAATCATTAGTACAAATTTCTCGAAGAAAGCTCCATTTTAGAAACTTATATAGGGTGGACAAAAGACTAATTAAAAAATTAAAGAATTTATTAATCAACCACAAAATTTTCCCTAAATAAATCATCAGATAAGTTAATTAACAGGTCTAGTGTGGTCAGTGGCGGAGGCACTCTAAGCAAGGTTGCACCACCAGTTTTTGGAAATTTTCGATCAAAACGACGTCGTTTTGGATGAAACGGTGCGTTTTAATTTTCTTCCATCAATTTTTTTTGGCTGCACAAAAACATCTCTACACCACTAGAATTTGTTTGCTGGCTTCGCCACTGAGTGTGGTTGCTTTCAGTAACTAACGACTAACAAGAAAAAGAGTTCTTTGGGACATTTTTGTAGGTGTTTTGTCGGGTTCGTACACGCAGCGAAATTTGAAAATTTATGTTTCAAACCCGACATGGAGGTCAAACTGTAGTATGATTATATAATGTAAAATAACACAAAGCAAAAATGTAATACTTCGAAAACTTGTGAGGGGAACCCTCTTATTTATAGCTGAAAAGGACAGCTAGGGTTCCCCAAATGTTCCAGTCCATAAAACCTCAGCAGACTGGGCCAACTCGCACCCGCAGGACATTTAGCGCCGCGACCCTGAGTAAGTGGCGCCGTGGCGCTGACGCGCTCTGGCGCCGCGACCCTGTTCCAATTTCTGCCTTGTTTTATATTTTCTTTCTAATGTCTCGATTATCAACCGAACATATATATATATATAATCTCTTCTCTAATTACATCCTTCAATCGAGAGAACATTTGACTTAGTGTTACCCTTCAGGTCTTTACATATCGACACTAATAACATTAGGGTCTTCACGGAACTCCTAGACTGCGCCGGAAGACGAACTCAATATGTAAAGTTTAGCTACATGAAACATGTGAACTGAACCTCTATGTGGGAAGATAAAATCCTTTCATTCACGACACACTCAATCAAGCTTAGGATTTGTCAAGTGCCTATCCAAATAGCTTGATCATTATAACTCATCTATATTAGTTGACAACAGGACCATATCAAAGACATGTCCATTGCGTTGGCCAACGACTTAGTCAACCTAATATCATATGAGTATCTGAGTGTTCTCTCGAATATACATTCGAGGAATGAATCCTAATTTTGGCTCAACTACCACCTTTAATCTACTTCGCAATGTACCCAAAATAAGTCGTGTCTCAACCTATAAGGCATTTGAGCTTAAGACAGGATCAAAGTACATTACTCTGTAAACAAGGTGGTATCGACCTCAAATATAAGGACTTCTATCTCCCACACGCTGATGAAATTATAGACATATAACAAAACAGTATATCAGCAGGGTATACCAATACTTCAACAAGTATCCATGTGTCTATCACGAGTTGCCATAACTCATAGCAAGTGATACATACTACATACCCTAAGGATATGATGCAGACAACATGTAGACGTATCACATATCATCGATATCCCAATCTCGATGATCATTAGTCGAGGCTATTTAAGAGTTACGTTATAATATTAATTCTCACACCATTAATAACCACATAAACTTTAGGGATGCATTTATAGAATATTATAAATCATTAACTAATAATTCAACAAATGAAAATGTCATAATATTAATCATCATTAATATAAATACGAATATGTATAAAGTATATTTTGTCCTAATACATATTGTCTCTAGCACATACATATACTTTCAATCTCCCACTTGGCCTAGAGTCAATCACCAACATATCTAATATCCATGTTCTCAAAATGACCATTATGCTTTACCAAGATTAATGATTCAGTAAATGGTTTTGCTAGATTATTATCTGTGGGAACATAATCTGTCATAATATATTCAGCTTTCACCATCTCTCGGAGAATGTGGTACTTCCTCGGTACATGCTTATTTCTGTTTGTTGATCTTGGTTCCTTTGCTTGTGCAATTGCACCAGTGTTGTCACAATAAATTGATTGGACAACTAGCACTCAGAACAACCCCTAGCTCCTTCAGGAACTGAGAAATTGCGACAACTTCTTTAGCAGCTTCCGATCCAGCAATGTACTCTGCTTCAGTAGTCGAATCAGCATTAGTAACTTGTTTAGAACTCTTCCAGCTCACTGCTCTTCCATTGAAAATGAACGTGTAACCAGACTGAGATTTAAAATCATCAACATCTGTCTGGAAACTAGCATCAGTATACCCAGTGGCAACTAGCTTATCATCTCCACCATAGACTAAAAAGTAATCTTTAGTACGTCTGAGATACTTAAGAATACTTTTGACTGCCTTCCAGTGTTCCTCATCAGGATTCTGCTAGAACTTGCAAGTCATACTATCTGCAAAAGCTACATCTGTCCTAGTACAGTTCATGGCATACATGATTGATCCTATAGCCGAAGCATATGTGATCCTCTTCATGCGCTCAAGTTCTACATCACTAGAAGGACAACCCTTCTTAGATAAATTGATGTCTTGACCCATTGGAAGACCGCCTTTCTTGGAATTCTCCATTGAAAAACGTCTAAGCACTTTGTCTATGTAGATTGACTGTGACAGCCCCAATAATCTATTATCCTAATTCCCAGAATGTAGCAGACTTCACCTAAGTCCCTCATCATGAAGGATTTGGACAACCAATCCTTAATTGACTGCATGAGAGTCTTATTATCTCTCATTATCAATATGTCATCAACATATATAATAATGAAGACAATACTTTCATCCTTGCGTTTGATATAAACACAAGGGCCCTCTTTGCTTCAGACGAAATCAAAATATTTGATAGCCTTGTCAAAGCAAATATTCCAACTCCTAGAGGCTTGCTTAAGTCCATAAATAGACTTATGTATCTTGCACACAATATTTGGTCTGGACTCAGATGAAAAACCCTCGGATTGTTTCATATACACTTCCTCAATTAGATTACCATTGAGGAATGCAGTTTTGACCTCCATCTGTCAAATGTCATAATCATAATGTGTAGTTATAGAAAACAAAATCCGAATAGATTTTATCTTAGCAACTGGTGAAAAGGTTTCATCATAATCCACACCAGGACGCTGATTAAAACCTTTAGCCACTAGTCTAGCTTTATAAGTCTGAATCTTGCCAAATGCATCAATATTCTTCTTGAAGACCCATTTTCATCCTATGGGTTTAACCCCATTTGGCAAATCAACCAAGTTCCACACTTGATTGATTACATAGATTCCATCTCGGATTTCATAGCTTCTTGCTATCTCTTCGAATCAATTTCTAGCATTGCTTCGCTGTTAGTTGTAGGCTAATCATCATCGGGAATATCTAACTCATTTTGTGTTTCCACAAGTAGATTTAGTCTTTTCAGAGGACGACGAGTTCTAACAGACCTACGGAGTTAAGTATCTTGCAATCCAGTTTCAGACATGTTCTGATTGTGAGAAGGTTCTTGTGCGTTGGTTGATCCACCAACATTAGAGCTTTCAGGAATATCATTTTCATGTATTTCCTGAATGGGAGGAGGTGCAACTGGTGTACTTGCTCCCAAGGTCTGTGCTGGAGGATCTTGTATTTCTGCATCATTCCTCGTAGCACTCCCACTGGCCGAAGGGCGTACCCTGAGTACCTAATCTTCGCCAAAAGCTCTCACTGAATTTTTTCCTTTATCATCTGGCAATGATTCAACCTCTATGTTACTTTGATCTTGAATTTCTTCAAGTTCTATCTCTATGCAACTCTCTTCCTTGTAGACATATTCATCTTCAAGAAAAGTTGCGTTGTGAGAAACAAATATCTTATGTTCTCCAGGAAGATAGAAATAGTATCCCTCAGTTTCCTTTGGATACCCAACGAAGTAACATTTCTCACTCTTTGACTCCAACTTATCAGTGATCAACTTCTTGACATATACAGGACATCCTCAGGGCCTCATGTGTCTAAGTAATGGCTTCTTGCCACACCATACCTCATATGGAGTCTTTTCAACTGATTTAGAAGGAACTCGGTTCAGAACATATATTGAGGTCAGTGTCGCGTATCCCCAAAGGTATGTAGGAAGAGCTGAAAAGCTCATCATGGATCGAACCATGTCAAGCAAGGTTCAGTTTCTCCTCTCGGCAACACCATTCATCTGTGGTGTTCCAGGAGGTGTCCATTCTGAATGAACTCCATGAAGCTTTAAGTAATCAAGAAATTCTTTACTTAAGTATTCACCTCCTCGTTCAGATCGAAGAGTCTTGATACTCTTTGAGAGTTGTTTCTCAACTTCATACTTAAACTCCTTAAACTTTTCGAAGGCCTCAGATTTGTGTCTCATAAGATACACATATCCATACCTTGTTAAGTCGTCTGTAAAAGTAATGAAGTAAGATAAATCTTCTCTAGCTTGAGTCGAAAATGGTCCACACACATCAGTATGTACCAACTCAAGCACCTCATTGGAACGGATCCCCTTTCTAGAAAGAGGTTTAATGGTCATCTTACCTTTCAAACATGATTCACAGTTACCATAAGATTGTAAGTCAAATGGTTCAAGGTAATTTAATTTCCTCAACCATTCTATCCTCGTTTGTTTGATATGACCAAGTCTACAATGCCACAAGTAGGTAGAATTTATTTCAATTAACTTAGCTCTTTCATTTTGTACATTGAAAATTTCCCTGCGGCTGTTTAATGTATACAATCCATTCACAAGAGGAGCAATTTCATACACAACATTATCATAACCCAAAATCATATTGCCATTATTAATGCTTGAGGAAAAGCCCTCAATGTTAAGAACAAGAATGAAAATAATGTTCCTCGTCAATGAGGGAACATAAAAACAATTGTATAACATTAAAGCTTTACCGGAAGGTAAATCTAATCTATAATCTCCCACGCGGTCAACATCAACTCGTGCTCCATTTCTGACGCGCAGGTCCACCTCTCGAGGCCCGACCTTCCTGTTATTAGTTAGCCCCTGCACATTTGTTCAAATGTGTGAGCCACAAGCGGTATCTAGTACCATGAAATGAGAATCATTTATAGATAGATTAATTTCAATTACAAACATACCTTGTCCACTAGAGATAGAGCACTAGGTGTTTTTCCTCCTCCTGGAGCAGTACAGTCCTTCTTCCAATGCCCCTTCCTGTTGCAGTTCATGCACACATCCGTTGCCGGGAGTTTCTTCTTCTTCTTCGCCCCTCCTTTGGGCTTCATTGTCGCGGGTACAACCGCAACTTTACCCTTCCTCTTCTTTTGTTCCTTACATTTCGGTTTGGGATGACTAGAGAAGCCAACCATTAGGATAGTTTTGCTCTTGGAGATCGAAGATTCGAAGGTTTTCAGCATATTGTGCAACTCCGACAACTTCGTCTTAGTTCCATTCATATTGTAGTTTATAATGAAACTCTCGAACGAACGTGGAAGTGAATGCAGGATGAAGGTGGATGCAACTCTGTCATGAAACTTTATTTCAATGGAGGCCAACTTTTCTATCAACTCAATCATTTTCAGCACATGTGGAATAACACAGGCTATGATACCACTGTAAGTGTTTTGTCGGATTCGTACACGCAGCGAAATTTGAAAATTTATGTTTCAAACCCGACATGGTGGTCAAACTGTAGTATGATTATATAATGTAAAATAACACAAAGCAATAATGTAATACTTCGAACGAAGACTTACATTTGTAGATAGCAATCTGAAGCTTGAGGCTTTGTGTAGTCCGAGGGAGCGCACACAAATGTCCCTCAATTTGCAAGTCAAGAGCTTTGATGTAATTTACTAACTCTTGGAATGCTAGGGATTCCAGCAGAGCATTAGAATAGATTAGTCTCTTGATTTTGGTGTAGAAAACATGTGAGGGGAACCTTCTTATTTATAGCTGAAAAGGACAACTAGGGTTCCCCAAATGGGCCAGCCCATAAAATCTCAGCAGACTAGGCCAACTCGGACCCTCAGGACATTTAGCGCCGCGACGTTGACGCGCTCTGGCGCCGCGACCCTGAGCCTTAGGAGTCGCGGCCCTGTTCCAATTTCTGTCTTGTTTTATATTTTCTTTCTAATGTCTCGATTATCAATCGAACATATATATATAATATTTTCTCTAATTACATCTTTCAATCGATAGAACATTTGACTTAGTGTTTACCCTTCAGGCCTTTACATATCGACACTAACAATATTAGGGTCTTCACGGAACTCCTAGACTGCGCCGGAAGACGAACTCAATATGTAAAGTTTATCTACACGAAATATGTGAACTGAACCTCTATGTGGAAAAATAAAATTCTTTCATTCACGACACACTCAATCAAGCTTAGGATTTGTCAAGTGTCTATCCAAATAGCTTGATCATTATAACTCATCTATATTAGTTGACAACAGGATCATATCAAAGACATATCCATTGTGTTGGCCAACGACTTAGTCAACCTAATACCATATGAGTATCTGAGTGTTCTCTCGAATATACATTCGAGGAATGAATCCTAATCTTGGCTCAACTATCACCTTTAATCTACTTCGCAATATACCCAAAACAAGTCGTGTCTCAACCTATAAGGCATTTGAGCTTAGGATAGGATCAAAGTACATTACTCTGTAAACAAGGTGGTATCGACCTCAAGTTTGAGGACTTCTATCTCTCATACGCCGATGACATAATAGACATATAACAAAACAGTACATCAACAGGGTATACCAATACTTCAACAAGTATCCATGTGTCTATCACGAGTTGTCATAACTCATAGCAAGTGAGACATACTACATCTCCTAAGGATATGATGCATACCACATGTCGACGTATCGCATATCATCGATATCCCAATCTCGATGATCATTAGTCGGGACTATTTAAGAGTTACGTTATAATATTAGTTCTCACACCATTAATAACCACGTAAACTCTAGGGATGCATTTATAGAATATTATAAACAATCAACTGATCATTCAATAAATGCAAATGCCATAATATTAATCATCCTTAATATAAATACGAATGTGTATAAAGTACATTTTATCTTAATACAGATTGTCTCTAGGACATACATATATTTTTAATTTTGACTACTAATGTCATTATTAGGGATGTCAATGGGGCGGGCGGGCGGGAAAGGTACCATACCGAACCGTCGCTAAAACCCACCCCCTTGCCCACCACCCATCACAGATAGTAGTTACTCTACATGTCCCCGTCCCACTTACC
This sequence comes from Przewalskia tangutica, assembly GCA_029844215.1. Taxonomy (NCBI): domain Eukaryota; kingdom Viridiplantae; phylum Streptophyta; class Magnoliopsida; order Solanales; family Solanaceae; genus Przewalskia; species Przewalskia tangutica. The sequence goes on from CM056718.1 coordinate 143,689,153, forward strand.
CCGACGGGTACCCATTTACTCGGCGGGTACCCACATATCCGGCGGGTACTCACTTACCCGGCGGGTACCCACTTATCCGACGGATACCCATGGGTAGTAAAAAAAAAGTTATATAAGAAAAAAATGAGGTCCAAGAAAATGAAAAAAATGATTTTTTTCACTATGGTGTATCGAATATCAAAGTCTGAAACTTTACCAAAATATTAGGAATATTAAAAGGTTAAAATAAAGCGTGAAATTTATATAGAAGAAGACATGAAATTTTCTAATCCTTTCAAATGATCACAATTGTAAAAAAAGGAAAATATAAACTCTAATGTCATTATCAAAGTTGTCACATCCGCACCGGTAGAGTTGTTGCATTGTACCATACATTTTCACACAAAAACATTAAATTTTTTGAAGGATACCGTACACTTTATTTTAAATAATAATAATAATAATAATAATAATAATAATAATAATAATAATAATAATAATAATAATAATAATAATAATAATAATAATAATAATAATAATAATAATAATAATAATAATAATAATAATAATAATAATAATAATAATAATAGGTTGATGACTTGAGAATCGAGTGTGTGCAAGAATAAGAGATTTCAAGTCCTTGTCTAGTTAAGAATACCAGAAAATCAATATAATTAAAGAATCCAACACAAACATGTAAGGGGCGGATAGTGGGGCGGAGCGGGTCTTATATGAAATCCACTCCCGCCCCATACCCATGGCGGATAGCACTTTTGATATTCATACCCGCCCCACCACCCATCAAATCATTCTCATACCCGCCTTAACTGGAGCGGGTGCGGAGCAGTACCCGCGTTTACCCGCCCCATTGACATCCCTAGTCATTATATATGTTCCGAACTAACCAAATGTGACGTGATGTTTAAGTGTATACATCGTATGATTAAAAATTGTTGATGCCTACTACCCGATGCTTGCAGGTATGACTTTTATATTGTCCTTAGAACGTAGTTAACTGATTTTCTTGTATATAAATATTAAGAGGATAGATGGTCTTCCTTCTATTGAAAACTAAATGTTTTGGCTGCAAGATGTCTCCTTCCATTTGCTTTAAACTTGACAGGTTCAATTTTAATGAAGATTTTTATATATTATATAATGTGAGATACAATAAGGAAAACGAAGACGAGTACCAGCAGTATATAGGTTAAACCAAGGAAATGTTACCGCCAAATATCATTCGACCATCTAATTTACAAAATATATACACAATGTATAGGCAATGTTATACTTTATATTAATATACATATACTGTACATATAATATACGCTATACATATAATATACATACACATACACAACATATACATCTGAAGTGTATAGATAGATATTGGTAAGCTAGTTGGCCGAAGGGTGCATATACGTGAGTTTCCCTTAATCCAAAGTTGTTAGGCCCATTAGGCAAGATAAGTGAATTGCATGGTTTTTCCTTCAAATGGGCTGGTCTTTAATTTTTGCCCCGAAATTTATGTCTTCTTGGACATAAGTTTTTTACTGGATTCGACACAACTTATTCCGAATTCGGTAAAGAACTTATGTCCCGAAAGAAATAATTTTTATTTGAGGGAAAAAATTAAAGACCAGTACAAAATAGGGCAAAAGTTCAAGTGAATTAGGCCGCAATGTCCTGCAGAGGATTGGGCATCATGGGTTTCAGATTCGGAAGTCCACGTTGTTTAGGCCCATTTAGCTAGATATTTCCCAAAAAAAGTTGGGAGAAGTCATACAATGATCAAAATACTTACGTTTAGAAAACCATAATTATTGACAAAGTTAAAATCGATCATACATGCTGTATTTCTTTTATGTTTTTTTTAATTTTAGCCTGAAATGAAGTTAATCAGAGAATATGATACCCGATCCCAATTTACTTGGAACTGGAGCGCAATTATTGTTGCTCGTTGTTTTCGAATTTATAAATTTCAAATGTATAAAGGACTGAAGATATGTCCTTCTCCCAAATTTGATCTGTACAAGAATTGGTCTATAACTTTTGGAAACTTACACTAATGTATCCTTCACCCAACTAATTTACCAATATGGTCGAAGTATACACTACCTATACGTATATTTTGACTTTATATGTTGTGTATAGGTTATATACTATATGTATACTCTATCTAGCTGCTACATATTTTGTAAAGTAGATGGCCGAATTGTATTTGACATAGACTTCGCCCCCCACCTTGGAAGGTAGAGATGTTGTTTTCGGTAGACCCTCGGTACAAGAACTGTTAAACAGTGGACCCCACTGTCCAAAGAGACCCACACGGATGTGAGTAAATATTTGTATATTGGGTAGATTTACATAATAGTCTTGTACCATAATTAGACTTGTAATATTACCATAAGTAGATAGGTATTCTTCATACAGAATAGGGATTTAGGTGTAAAGTAGGAATATAATTCTCCTATTGTAACTTGTATATATATGCCTTTCATTAATAAGAATAATCAAGAGATTATTTTTTTCATGGTATCAAGAGTCTAGGTTCTCTTTACCCTGCTTCCGCTCCTCAAAATTTCTTCTTCTTTTCTCGAAATTTTGCTCTATATTCTCGATTTTTTTGTGTTCTTCCTCTTTCACAAAAACCGAGTATCTTCTCTTCCAAAAACCTTTATAACAAATTCTCTTCTCTGAATCTTGTTGTTCAATTCCCTATGACTGATAAGAATACTTTTCACCCTGCCCTCACAGTTTCTAATATCAAGAGCGTTTTTCCTATCGTTCTTGACCTAGAAAACGTTCAATATGGGACGTGGGCGGTATTATTTAGAATTCATGCTTTGGCACATAAAGTCCTCCACCATATCATTCCTCCAACTCCTCCAAGGGGGGGGGGGGGGGGGTGATACGACGTCTACTTCTACGACGATTGTGTCCACTAAAGAAGCAAATCCAGAATTATGGGTCATGCTTGATGCCAAGGTTCTTCAGTGGATTTATGTCACTATCTCCTTGACCTTTTACAGACGATTATGGAACCAAATTCTACAACTATGGCGGCGTGAGATCGATTGCGAGACATATTCCAAGATAACTGTTACACCCCGTTTTTACAGGATATGTTTTAAGAACGTAAGTAAGAACTCAAAAGATGTTAAGATTAGAGACGAGTAAAAATTTATCGGAAATTGTGAAATTGTCGGAAACGAAATATTGCGACGAATGAGAGGGAGACACGTGTCACCCCCCCTTAGTGTCTTGGACGAAATTTGCCTTGGGCAAAAGGGTCATTTGACCATTAGTGAGATGACCAAGTCTTGCACATGACTTAGCTTGACATTGTTGACTAAAGTCGAGGGCCACAGCGATCCATGTGAAACTCTTCTAAGCCAACCATTTGTGTAGATCTTGACCCTCCATAGTATTATATATGTGTACAAGTAGCAAGACAAGGCACTACACTTAGAATTTTTCAATAATCTTAGTAACTCCAAATGAGTGCTCACTGTTTTGTAGTTCCTTCAAGACAATAATTTTCAATCATTGTCCAATAATACCCATACTTTAAACCAAGGTTCCTAAGTGTATTGTGAGTATATCTCAATAGAAAAATCCGGAAAAGAGAGTTTTCGTATTAGTCGCAAGGTGAAAACCTAATGGCTTTTCTAGGTTTTGGTTGGAAGTTTGAAGGAAAATTGTTGGTATGGTTCTAAGGGTCTCAGTAAGCGGATTGAAGTATCTTGAAGAGGCTCTAGGTTGCTAAAGAGCAACCGGTTTGAAGATTGGATTAAAAAGCGTTGAGGTATAATCTTGTTCTTTGAAAGTATTACAAAATTATTTATTTTATTGTTAGCTTACTTGTTGCTAGCATGAAGTATATGTTGAAGTTTATAAGGATTATAGATCGATTGTAGTCTTTGAAATTCGAAATGAAATGTAGGCCATATTAAGTTGGATTACAATTTGATCGTTGTTAGAATCGTCGCATGTTATTGACTTGAAGCTTATGGTAGTATTAACCAAATGCGACTTGATATCTTATTATGCTACCAATTTGGATTGAAATGGAAATTGGATAAGAATTAGTTTGGTTGAACTCAAGGTGGCCGGTTTTGGACTTGTAGTTTGTAGTAGTTGGTTAGTCATTTGTATTGGACTATTTTCTATTTAATTGTGAGCCAATTGGGGCTGTTTAGTTAGTCATTTGTATTGGACTATTTTCTATTTAATTGTGAGCCAATTGGGGCTGTTTAGTTAGTCATTTGTATTGGACTATTTTCTATTTAATTGTGAGCCAATTGAGGTTGTTTAGTTAGTCATTTGTATTGGACTATCTTCTACTTAATTGTGAGCCAATTGGGGCTGTTTGGTTATTGTAATCGACCTTGAAAAAGGTGGCAAAGTGAGTAGAAACAAAGGAGGTGCTGTCCGATTTTCCGTAGAAATTGGCGACTTAGCACTTAGAATATTCTACGTTTGAAGTAAGAGGTTAATGGACGTATTGTGACCATGATAGGTTGAAGAACTAAGTATAGCGTATCTCATTGGAAGATTGTGATAGCTCAAGGTTGAAGTACTTTGGAGCATCTTGCTACTTGTCGACAATCGTCGCGAGGTATGTGAACCTCTTCCTTCTTTTGACATGATTCTATGTATGGAATATACGTGTAGTACTATTTCATGATTCCTTCTACTCTTAGAAGTTAAGAGGTATGTATGTTGATTTACTCTACGTAAAGGTTATGTCTAAGTTATCCTAAGTTCTTACCAAGTCTTATGAGGGATGTTGGTAAGAGTCGTTAGGGGGTATTTGGAGCCAAGTTGACTTGGCTAATTTACGGAACAAATGAGAATAAGTATCGAACAAGCCATTGCAGCGTTAATAAAGGAAAATGTAATGACATTACTTATGTTAAAACAAGTAGAATTCTCCATCTCCATAGAAGCTAAGATAAGACAAAATTGTATTACATTTTCTAGATCATGGCTACTTGATTAAGATAGTTATAAATAAGTATAACTTATTGTTGACACCCAATTTTGACCCTCCCGACCAGTCATTAACCATAAAATTACACTAATTTCGTAAAATAATTTTTTAGGGCTTTTTTATAATAATAAAATGCGAGAATAAAGCGTAAATCTGAGCATAAATAAACAATTTGATGAATGACATCGCGTCTTACGTAGAGTATTAATCACTTAGAGGCTCGCGCCCGCATTAATTAATTTCAAGCCTTGTCATGATTCTTATTTAATAATAAATACATAAAATAAATAATTTAGCAACAACGTCGTGTCAAGTAGCATAGCCGCATTTATTAATACTCAAGAGAATTTCATAATCATTGGTATATTTTAAAATCATTTTAATCTAATACATGCATTTAATAGCGTCGCATTTATAAAGCTTTAAACAATTCTTAAATATCGTACTTACATTTAGCATTTAACTAATTTAATTTAAACTCAATCCAATTTTAATTTAACGTCGCAATAATGCATAATAATAAGATTTTAAATAAAAGCGCGCGTTAAGCATTAATGAATAGTACGTCCGTCTTATTTCTTTATAATAATAATTTAAACTCAAGCATCAATTAAATAGCACGCCCATTTTTAATTATTATAGTAATTTTAAAACTCAAGCTTAGGCTAATAAAGCACCTAAAATAATTTAATCACGATTTAAATAATTTATCTACCATTAATTAAATAATACACTTAATACCTAAAACTCTACCCAACCCAAAACTAACTACCCAGCCCAATTATAACACTACACCTAATCAGCCCACTCTCTAAAATTACTAGCCTTACCTCGTCCAGCCCATTTTCCCCTAAGCCCTTTTAACTCATCCCTCGACCAGCACACTCCCCTAACGCCCCAGATCTTCCCCCATCATACTATACAAACCTTCCCTTATCAATTTCAGTAAAACTCAGAATCCGAAAATGGTAACAAAATCGTCTTAAAGTCCTCCAAATCACCCATTGATTCGCCTTACCATAACAAAACCAGCACAAATCGTCCCTCAAATCAAATCCTAAACTTGCCATAAACGAAGCCTAACTAGGAGCTATAAATACCAACGTCTTGAACATGCAAAGTAGACCACGGATCGATCAGGCATTGATCATCAAGAACACAGACTACATCGTGCCCAAACTCTTCTCTTTTACATTCAATTCACTATTCTGCAAACCAGTTTTTCTTTTCAGAACTCTTTTTGTGACGATTCGGAAAAACCTTTGTCGTCGCCTCAGTTCGCTACCCGCAAAAGGTCCGGGAACCCACTCTCTTTTCATTGTTTAGTTGTTTAATTGACACTGTGTGCTCTGTATGATGAGACCCATATGTTATTTTTGTTGAATCCATTCGACTCAGTTTAATAACTTATTATCAGATGAATCTGTTAGTTGTGTTTTCTCAATAGTTGTGGTGTCGATTCTGTTTTAAGCATATGTGTGTATTCGATTGTATTTTTTTTTCCCTATGAGTATGGTTAGGTGTATAATATTTGTACAAGGGTCGTAGATCCATTTTGTGTTGATAATCTGCTGCTAATTTATGTTGATTTTGGGTATTCTATCCTTGGTATACTTTATGTCACAGGATTTCGCATGTTCATGTGAACATGTATATGCATATTTAACATTGTGCTGTGTGGGATCTTCTGTGCTATCTCAGGGTATTTGTAGTTTAGTTAAGTGAATGATACGATATGGATCTATCTTCAGGATCACAATTTGTGGCATTTGAATATCTGTTGTTAACTCATTCAATTGAATGAAATAGTTTGTCCTTTCTCTATAGTCCTTTAGATTTTTTTTTATATTTGAATTATGTGGAATTGTACGCTGCCTGTTAAGAGTCGAGACATTTTTTAGCCATTGTCCTGTCTAGTTTGGACTCTATTTAGATCATGTCTATGTTATCATTTGAACCATTTTTTTTACATGGATGGATGTTAGTTTGCCTAAGTTGTGTTCTTTCTTGGGATGTCGTACTAAGGGGTATGCAGCATGAGGGTGACCACCAGTGGTTATGTGAGGATCCATCAGTTTACCTAGAACAAAAAATTAGTTTGTCCCACAAGGAATGTATCTAACTATTAGTCTCAGAAATGTATGCCCCATACTTTCTGTTTTGAATCCTGCCCATCTAATGTATCGATGATCATATAGATATGCCTGCTGACTTATCCTCATATCTATACGGCTGCCCATTATCTGATATGCTGTTTAAATTGCATCAGTGTACATGCCATGTATATGGGTTGTATACCTTTTATGGTTATGTGAGTGTCTTGTGTATATCAGAAGGCTGGATACATTAGAAGTGAATTTGTATAAGTGGAGTGCATTTGGGGTGATAACATCGATATTTTCTTTGAGAATCGAAAACCAAAATCGATGCTCTTGGGTTTTAAGTTATGTTTTCGGCATATTAAGGCCCATCAATCGATTAATCTCTAGATGTTTACTTCTTTGGTAGGAATTGTATCTGTATTGCCTCAGTTAATACTGGCGACATGTGTACTTGTGTGTTTAATTTAACATTTCACTTATTTTCGTATATGATGGAGTTTGAATATTTACTAATCTTTCTTCTCTTATTTTTTACATGACATGCATCGGGGGAATAATCAAGAGTCTCGGTATGAGACTCATCATGACTTCCATATCGCCAACCACACTTAGCGGGGCCTCCAAACGGTATAGGATAGATGGTGTCGCCATCCGTTCTAGACATTACAACAACTCGATCTCCTCCTTTGCTTATTTATGCATTTATTTATTTGCTTATTTATTATTGTTATATTTATTAACCTTGTAATTAATAGGATAATTAACTCTAATAGTCTTTGAATACTTTGAAAGGGGTAGTTTAAAGATAAATTCGTCTTTTACCTAGTCTAGGTTCATCATATAAATCTGATTCTAAAAATAATTAATCCTAGCCATGCTTTAGCCATGTAGTTAATGTATTCCTCCATATCTAATTCTTAAACTTTTTCATAAACTCGTCATAAATATCATAGGAAGTAATTTTTAGCATACACGCATAAAAATAATTTCATAATTAAGTTATATAAGAGTTTTTAAATATATCAATAGAAGTAACGTATCGTTTTCTTATTTAAAATAATTTCATGTCTGTAGTTGTATAATCAACTTTGAATATTTTCATGAGTCTAATAAGGCCCTTTAGTTATCAATATATATTCCTTAGATACTTACCTTTTACTTAAAAATCTCTTTTTTAAAATATACATCCATAGCCAAATAAATTAACCTATGTTTGAGCGGACAACCATGAGTTAGCGGATCCTTTAGGGTGCCTTGCCCCTCCCTTTAGGATAATAAAGAATCCTTACTCAGAATCTTATTTAGTTTCACAGACCACTAAATGGAGTTAATGCTGACTTTAATCAGTTAGTATTTAGGTGTCCTAATTCACCAAATTAATTAGGTGGCGACTCCCTTAAACTTTTTTTAACATTTATTTACACTTTTGGGAGGATAACCATTCCGTCGCGCATTCAAGCCTGAGAGTTCAAAATCGGGTGCGACAGCATGGCGACTCCACTGGGGATATTTAGGTTCTTAACCATAACAAACATAGGTTAATTATTGTGCTTCACTATTTTTCTTTCTTTATTTTTTTTTATTTTGCTTATTTTGTGTTTCACACTTATTTGCTTTTATGTTTTGCCTAAACTATTTTGCTTTGCATATAAACATATGTATATTGTTTTAACTGCTATTTGTTATTGATTTCTTTAAACTGACATTCCGCTCATACTTTCTCCCTTATGGAAAATTCACACTATCACACACAACACGCGGGTGTGCTTTGCGCACCTGCAAATTTCTTTCGAACACCCAAATTTAAGAGAGTTGGTATTTTGCGCGGAGAATCCGGTCCAACCGGTGGTCGCGTAGCCTTCTCACTCGAGTAGTCCGCTCGGGAACCTTGCGTCTAGTAAGCCAAATCTTAGTAAACTTAAGATAGAGCTATACCACCCTTCACATTAAGGCATGCATGCATTTACCTTAGGTGGGTCGATCCTTGGCATCGACGCCACAATTAGGAAGACACCAGACTTGTCGACGGGTTTCTCAACCCAACGACCAACCAGCATATTATGTGTAGCGTGACAATGACAGACAAATCCAAGCCTAATCATGACATGCTAAAATCGGGAAAAGTGCACCGTCATTTGGTCGCCATTTCCAACAAAAGCATTATAGTTGGACGACTTGGACAAATCTATCATGACCTCGCATATGTGACGTTTAGGCCTACCTCTGGCATAAAGAGGCCCCCCTGCATGTTAGGAAACGTTTGAATGTGCTATGTGCGATATATCTGTTACATGCCTGCAAATTACGTGCTTTATGCTAACGCCGTTTGTTGCATTTTTTTAGAAAGATTTATCATCTCCCCAAAGGTCGATTTGTATTTGACTAAACAATGGCAGAACATCGATATCTCACAAGATCAAAGGCACGGTCGATGGCATGGCGATCGAGGGCATCGGCGGAGCAGTCGGAACTGTCTTGGTTCCTATAGGCAAAGCGAGGGTCTCGTAAGAAATGCGGATAGATCGGTCGAGCGGCTCGCCCAAATACCGCGGAAATAGCAAACTGCGGTAGAGATAAGAAGTCTCAGAAACATCACTGAAGTACTCGTCACTGCAAATAACCAAAACAGTCAAAATCCTCCAAATTACTACCAGTACCCTCTTACTACATATCCCATTCAGCCAATATACAATGCGTCCATACATCCCACACAAAACCAAATTATGCTCCAGCCAAACACAAACCAAAGGCCACCACAAACCCACTTTTGCAATGCATACGACAACCCCTTACCACGTCCGTGCATGCGCCACGACGAATGCGTTCACTAAACACTTTCAAACCCGCGTAAGTGCTAAGAAAACCAGCGAACCTATACACCTTTAGCCGAACCCATAACCCAAGTGTATGAGGAGTCAAAGCCGCAGAATACTCGGCGATTCGAAATATCCCGTGCCTACTTCTCGGCATGATAAAACCAAACATTGTGCATACCACTCGGTCGGGGGGCACGACATCGAAATTGCTATGCACTCGAGGACAAAATAGAGGAGCTAATCAAAGAAGGAGTCATTCGCAGAGGAGGCCTCGCGTGAGTACAATGAACCCCGAAGGAAAAGAGGTGTTCCTGGCGAGAACCGCCCGCTGAATCAACCTTTTATCACGCCGCCCGTAGATCCACCTGACAAAATAGAGCACCCGATGCACGGACCAAATAAGAATTTTGAAGGAAGACCCCAAAGTTCGCACCATATATGAAAGGTTGCGGCTGCAGCCTAATCAACCAATTCGGGAAGGATTCAGGCCACATCCCAAGATGGTATGATGAGAACAAGCGTTGCGGCGTATCACTCCGATAGCCGGGACATGACGCGAAGGTTGCCACTCCTCGAGGGCGAGAATCGGCGTTGATCAAAGAAGGGTAATTCGGTGAAGGAGTGCGCTGAATCCCTTGCCAAACCACGGCGGCGTCGATGTGCGCACAACCTCGGATGAGAATACATTCCTTGCCTATGCCTATTCCGCTGAATCGGTCATTTATCCAAGCGTGCACGCGCGAAGCCAAAGAAGGAGATCGCGATAGTAGAGCATGAAGACCCAACCAGCCGTGATGCGAGCAAGAAGGCGTATTGGTTGGATTGCACCACAGTTACGGTCGCTAGAGCGGATAAGAAAGAACGATTTAGTTTAGCGTAATAATTCAAGACTCATATTTAAGCTTTAATAATGTTTTCCTTTGTTTTGCTTGTATTTGGAACTACGTTAGACTGATTCCTCTTGGCGGATCGTGGCGGCCACATCGACCGGTCCCACCTTTTAGAAAATCCCAATTTCTCTTTTGCTTGTAATGAACTACGTTCGGCCTGATTCCCTTGGCGGATACGTAGGCGGCCACATCGGCCTCGGTCCCACATTTAGAAATTTTTAATTTCACCCCAGAATTCGCTTGTAATGAACTACGTCATGACCTGATTCCCTCATGGGGATACGTAGGCGGCCTAAATCGGCTTCGGTCACGCATTAGGAAACTTTCCGCCGTTACGAAAATAACAAGAATACACATATCATACAAGCAACTCCATCGAGACCCCCTTAGGCCAAACACCCTTTTAAAAAAAAAACTGGGACAATGTAGGAAACCAGACAGGGGTTGCAAGTCCAAACAAGCCGTAGCGGATGTCGAACAAGCGGCAAAGTCAAATCTGAATCGACCGCTTTGAAAAACTCACAAAATTTTCTTTGAGCGCAGGTCCTTCATATTAGCAGAAGATACAACAAAAATTAGCAAAAAAAAGAAACAACATAAGCAGAGAGGGGCACCGACAATCAACAGTCAGAATTCAAAAGTCCGCAACAAAGTCTAGCGCATCAGCTCCAGCACAAATCACACAACGAAGGCATCATGGCAACCCGTCGGGTGCAGGGAAACATCTCAGGGACGACATCTATACCCACATAATTTGCCTTTCTCAAATATTTATCATTCTGTTTTAACAGTTATGCACTAACTCTTCTCAAGCTTAGCTTGCAGGAGCATTTATTCTACGAGGCGGCGGCATATCGTCCGACAACGACGTTATCGGCCGCTACGTCGAACAGCGACATATATCCGAGGCCGGTTTAGTCGGTCAAAGCAGGACAATTTTAAGGACTTCGCCACGAAAGGACATCGACAGATATGATTCCATATGCTCGAAAGATCGACATAAACTGGGACAATTTTAAGGGTTTTACTACAAATGACGTCAATGGGCATGGTTAAATTACGCCTGAGGTTCGAGTCCCAAAGCGGGACAAATTTTAAAAAAGAGCTGGCAGTGAGCAAGAGTATGGGAGAATATACGCCGATTTCGGATAGGAAGTTTTGCTTTGTTTCTGACATATCACTATTCAAATATCGACATAATTTCCTACTAGCACATATAAGTATATTTTCTCAAGATAGAATATTTTTCAACAAATGTCTTGGCCGAGACTCGAAATCAGACAGGGGTTACATGTCCAGACAAGACAACGCGTGCAAGCATCAAGAGCAACACAAATCGGACCCCTCCCGAACTCACAATTTTTCTTTGAGTGAATTTTGCGGGACAACAGAAGGCGAGGGAGACAACATCCCAATACAACGGATCCGCTCACGAAGTCCATGCGACAAGTCTACATCAAATACATCTCGCAAAACCACATCTTCGTTACTCGAGCTCATCATTTACACTTTAATTATTCGATTATCGTAACACGATTTTTATCTATGCCCTGGGCGTCATTTGCATTTCGTCCATACTGAGCGATAACGCCCGTCTGGCGTCATTGCATTAAATCCATCTGAGCGATAACGCCCATACAAGGCGTCATATGCATCCGTCCATACTGAGCGAAACGCCCATACTGGCGTCATGCATCTAAATCCATCTGAGCGAAACGCCCATACTGGCGTCATATCATCCGTCCATACTGGCGAACGCCATAAAGCGTCGTATGCATCTCGTCCATACTGAGCGAAACGCCCATACTGGCGTCATATGCATCCGTCCATCTGAGCGAAACGCCCATACAAGGCGTCATGCATCTCGTCATACAAGATGAAACGCCCATCTGGCGTCATATGTATCTCGCCCATCTGAGCGAACGCCTGGCGTCATATCATCGTCCATCATCTCGTCGCTCATACAAGCGAACGCCCATATAAGGCGTCATATGCCTCTCGTCCATACAAAGCGAAACGCCCATACAAGCGTCATGCTCGTCCGTCATACAAGCGAAACGCCCATAAGCGTCATGTCGTCTAAATCATCTGAGCGAAACGCCAGCCTGGCGTCATGCATCCGTCCATACAAGGCGAACGCCCATACTGGCGTCATATGTATCTAAATCCATACTGAGCGAAACGCCAGCCACAAGGCGTCATATGCATCTCGCCCATACAAGACGAAACGCCCATAAGGCGTCATATCTCGTCCATACAAACGCGAACGCCATACTGGCGTCATATCATCTCGCCCATATCTAAATCCATCTGAAGCGAACGCCCATACAAGCGTCATATCTAAATCGAACGCCCGCGTCATTCGCATTCGTCCATCTGAGCGAACGCCCATACTGGCGTCATATGCATCCGTCCATCTGAGCGAAACGCCCATACAAGCGTCATGTCATCTCGTCCATCTGAGCGAAACGCCCATATGGCGTCATATCGTCGCCCATACAAAGCGAACGCCTGGCGTCATGCATCGCTCATACAAGCGAGAACGCCATAAAGCGTCATATGCATCGTCCATACAAGCGAAACGCCCATACAAGGCGTCATATCCGCCCATACAAAGCGAACGCCTACAAGGCGTCATATGCATCTCGCCCATACAAGGCGAAACGCCAGCCACAAGGCGTCATATGCATCCCGTCCATACAAGCGAACGCCCTGGCGTCATGTATCTCGCCCATCTGAGCGAAACGCCCTACAAGCGTCATATCATCGTCCATACAAGCGAACGCCCATATGGCGTCATATGTATCGTCCATACAAAGCGAACGCCCCTGGCGTCATGCATCTAAATCCATCTGAGCCCATACAAGCGCGCCATACAAAGGCGCCATCATCTCGTCCATACAAGACGAGAACGCCCATACAAGGCGTCATTTGCATTTCGTCCATACAAGACGTCATTTGCATCTCGTCCATACAAGACGTCATTTGCATCTCGTCCATACAAGACGAGAACGCCCATACTGGTATCATCATTGCATTTCGCCCATCTGAGCGAACGCCATATCTGAGGCATCATCTCATCCAACAAAGCGAGAACGCCCATACAAGGCGTCATATGCATCTAAATCCATCTGGCGAAACGCCCATCTGGCGTCATATGCATCTAAATCCATCAAGACGATAACGCCATACAAGCGTCATTTGCATCGCCCATACAAGCAGAACGCCCATCTGGCGTCATTTGCATTTCGCCCATACAAGCGAACGCCCATACAAGGCGTCATGCATCTCATCCAACAAAGCGAAACGCCCATACAAGGCGTCATGCATCTCGCCCATACAGCGAAACGCCCATACTGAGCGTCATGTCTCGCCCATCTGACGATAACGCCATACAAGGCGTCATTTGCATCTCGCCCATACAAGCAGGAAGCGCCCATAAGGCGTCATTTGCATTTCGTCCATACAAGATGATTCGCCATACGAGGCGACATTTGCATTTCGTCCATACAAGACGAGAACGCCCATACAAGGCTTCCTATGCATCTCTTCTATACAAGACGGCGTATCATCACATCATTTCCTATACGATTTGACTACAACCACAACACAAATTTACATACTTGCATTGTTTTGACAGTTATGCACTAATGCCTCTATCTTAGCTTCAATCTACAGGAACGTTAACAAGCTACAAAAGATGGAGCCTGGCGTGGACCTACCTCTTACGGCGAACTGAGGTAATTTGTTGGGAGCAAGGCTTCCCAACAAAGGCAAAAGTGGACCCGAACGTCGACCTACTCTCCCCCAACATTCTAGCACCACAATATCTCATAGTCACCATAGCTTGACACTGGGACAGATTTTAAATCCGCATTTAGCCCGCCTTGGTGTTTTGACCATGGCGGCCAGTCGCCAGAACGACCTTTCGACAATTTTGAGTCGCGTCGCACCGCCTAAATCGCCCAACACTCTAGTTCTGAGGGTCGAGACAAAATTGGCTATGAGTCAACGTCTTTGTCCGAAGATTCTTCCATCATCTCCATACAAAGAGGGACAACTGTTGACACCCAATTTTGACCCTCCCGACCAGTCATTAACCATAAAATTACACTAATTTCGTAAAATAATTTTTTAGGGCTTTTTTATAATAATAAAATGCAGCAATAAAACGTAAATACAGGCATAAATAAACAATTTGATGAATGACATCGCGTCTTACGTAGAGTATTAATCACTTAGAGGCTCGCGCCCGCATTAATTAATTTCAAGCCTTGTCATGATTCTTATTTAATAATAAATACATAAAATAAATAATTTAGCAACAACGTCGTGTCAAGTAGCATAGCCGCATTTATTAATACTCAAGAGAATTTCATAATCATTGGTATATTTTAAAATCATTTTAATCTAATACATGCATTTAATAGCGTCGCATTTATAAAGCTTTAAACAATTCTTAAATATCGTACTTACATTTAGCATTTAACTAATTTAATTTAAACTCAATCCAATTTTAATTTAACGTCGCAATAATGCATAATAATAAGATTTTAAATAAAAGCGCCGCATTAAGCATTAATTGAATAAATGCGTCGTCTTATTTCTTTATAATAATAATTTAAACTCAAGCATCAATTAAATAGCACGCCCATTTTTAATTATTATAGTAATTTTAAAACTCAAGCTTAGGCTAATAAAGCACCTAAAATAATTTAATCACGATTTAAATAATTTATCTACCATTAATTAAATAATACACTTAATACCTAAAACTCTACCCAACCCAAAACTAACTACCCAGCCCAATTATAACACTACACCTAATCAGCCCACTCTCTAAAATTACTAGCCTTACCTCGTCCAGCCCATTTTCCCCTAAGCCCTTTTAACTCATCCCTCGACCAGCACACTCCCCTAACGCCCCAGATCTTCCCCCATCATACTATACAAACCTTCCCTTATCAATTTCAGTAAAACTCAGAATCCGAAAATGGTAACAAAATCGTCTTAAAGTCCTCCAAATCACCCACAAAAGCAGTTCGCCTTACCATAACAAAACCAGCACAAATCGTCCCTCAAATCAAATCCTAAACTTGCCATAAACGAAGCCTAACTAGGAGCTATAAATACCAACGTCTTGAACATGCAAAGGGACCACGGATCGATCAGGCATTGATCATCAAGAACACAGACTACATCGTGCCCAAACTCTTCTCTTTTACATTCAATTCACTATTCTGCAAACCAGTTTTTCTTTTCAGAACTCTTTTTGTGACGATTCGGAAAAACCTTTGTCGTCGCCTCAGTTCGCTACCCGCAAAAGGTCCGGGAACCCACTCTCTTTTCATTGTTTAGTTGTTTAATTGACACTGTGTGCTCTGTATGATGAGACCCATATGTTATTTTTGTTGAATCCATTCGACTCAGTTTAGGCACTGTTTTTCAGATGAATCTGTTAGTTGTGTTTTCTCAATAGTTGTGGTGTCGATTCTGTTTTAAGCATATGTGTGTATTCGATTGTATTTTTTTTTCCCTATGAGTATGGTTAGGTGTATAATATTTGTACAAGGGTCGTAGATCCATTTTGTGTTGATAATCTGCTGCTAATTTATGTTGATTTTGGGTATTCTATCCTTGGTATACTTTATGTCACAGGATTTCGCATGTTCATGTGAACATGTATATGCATATTTAACATTGTGCTGTGTGGGATCTTCTGTGCTATCTCAGGGTATTTGTAGTTTAGTTAAGTGAATGATACGATATGGATCTATCTTCAGGATCACAATTTGTGGCATTTGAATATCTGTTGTTAACTCATTCAATTGAATGAAATAGTTTGTCCTTTCTCTATAGTCCTTTAGATTTTTTTTTATATTTGAATTATGTGGAATTGTACGCTGCCTGTTAAGAGTCGAGACATTTTTTAGCCATTGTCCTGTCTAGTTTGGACTCTATTTAGATCATGTCTATGTTATCATTTGAACCATTTTTTTTACATGGATGGATGTTAGTTTGCCTAAGTTGTGTTCTTTCTTGGGATGTCGTACTAAGGGGTATGCAGCATGAGGGTGACCACCAGTGGTTATGTGAGGATCCATCAGTTTACCTAGAACAAAAAATTAGTTTGTCCCACAAGGAATGTATCTAACTATTAGTCTCAGAAATGTATGCCCCATACTTTCTGTTTTGAATCCTGCCCATCTAATGTATCGATGATCATATAGATATGCCTGCTGACTTATCCTCATATCTATACGGCTGCCCATTATCTGATATGCTGTTTAAATTGCATCAGTGTACATGCCATGTATATGGGTTGTATACCTTTTATGGTTATGTGAGTGTCTTGTGTATATCAGAAGGCTGGATACATTAGAAGTGAATTTGTATAAGTGGGTCTGTTTGGGGTGATAACACTGATATTTTCTTTGAGAATCTGAAAACCAAAATCTGATGCTACTGGGTTTAAGTTATGTTTTCGGCATATTAAGGCCCATCAATCGATTAATCTCTAGATGTTTACTTGCTGGTAGGAATTGTATCAGATTGCCTCGATTAATCTTTGGCATGTGTACTTGTGTGTTTAATTTAACATTTCACTTATTTTCGTATATGATGGAGTTTGAATATTTACTAATCTTTCTTCTCTTATTTTTTACATGACATGCATCGGGGGAATAATCAAGAGTCTCGGTATGAGACTCATCATGACTTCCATATCGCCAACCACTTCGCGGGGGCCTCCAAAACTATAGGATAGATGGTGTCGCCATCCGTTCTAGACATTACAACAACTCCAGTCTCACTCCTCCTTTGCTTATTTATGCATTTATTTATTTGCTTATTTATTATTGTTATATTTATTAACCTTGTAATTAATAGGATAATTAACTCTAATAGTCTTTGAATACTTTGAAAGGGGTAGTTTAAAGATAAATTCGTCTTTTACCTAGTCTAGGTTCATCATATAAATCTGATTCTAAAAATAATTAATCCTAGCCATGCTTTAGCCATGTAGTTAATGTATTCCTCCATATCTAATTCTTAAACTTTTTCATAAACTCGTCATAAATATCATAGGAAGTAATTTTCGCATACACGCATAAAAATAATTTCATAATTAACCGTTATATAAGAGTTTTTAAATATATCAATAGTGAGTAACGATCGTTTTCTTATTTAAAATAATTTCATGTCTGTAGTTGTATAATCAACTTTGAATATTTTAAGTGAGTCTAATAAGGCCCTTTAGTTATCAATATATATTCCTTAGATACTTACCTTTTACTTAAAAATCTCTTTTTCTGAAATATACATCCCTTAGCCAAATAAATTAACCTATGTTTGAACGGACAACCGCAAGTTAGCGGATCCTTTAGGGTGCCTTGCCCCTTCCCTTTAGGATAATAAAGAATCCTTACTCAGAATCTTATTTAGTTTCACAGACCACTAAATGGAGTTAATGCTGACTTTAATCAGTTAGTATTTAGGTGTCCTAATTCACCAAATTAATTAGGTGGCGACTCCCTTAAACTTTTTTTAACATTTATTTACACTTTTGGGAGGATAACCATTCCGTCGCGCATTCAAGCCTGAGAGTTCAAAATCGGGTGCGACACTTATTCACACCGCACCAAGTATATGTTACTTAATTTATAAGGATTTACGTATGAAGTTTTAAGACTATGGACCTCAAAGTGTTAAAAGGTTAAGAAACTTGCGTTCCTAAAAGTTAAGAGACTTGAAGTATTTTGAAAGCTATGCGATTTGAATTGAAAGTATAAGTTTCTTGGTTATCAAATGAATGTATTTGTCTAAGAAATAAAGAGTTATAACGGCTTTATGGGAAGTTGGTTATAACAACTTTATGGAAGATTTAAAAGAATGGTTTTCTTCAGTAAAGTAAGCAAAGAAATGATTTGAAATAAAGAAGGGCAAATTGTTTTAAAGGTACCAATTGCTTTAGGTTTCAAAGAAAGAAGTCACTAGATTTAGAAGCCTATAAATGTATTTCTAAAAAAGTATTGTGACTTGTCGTGAAAAGTAGATATGACTTGATACTACGGTTATTAGTATCTTGGAAGTTTTATTTGAAAGAGAATCATTTTAAAGGAGTAGAGGCACGTAGTACGTTGGGTTAAATTCCCGGATTTTATAATGACATGTTAGTGCCTTAAGTAAACAAAAATGAGAGTGTATATGAACAAGCTAATAAGAAGTTAGGGATTTCTTAACTTGCTTATTTTATGTATTATAATCCGTTAGTGATTATTTTATGTATTTTAAGTCGGTAGTGCTTATATTATGTATGATGGCCGGTTGAGTTAGGGTAAGAGTATAAATGAGGGGCAAGCCCCAAGACGTTATACCACCTTCTCAATCGTAAGAGTAAAAATGAGGGCTAAATCCCAAGCTGTACCACACCTTTATGTGTTACTTGACGACCGGTCGAGATAGGGTAAGAGTATAAATGAGGGGCAAGCCCCAAGACGTTATACCACCTTCTCCGGGGTAAGAGTATAAATGAGGGGCAAGCCCCAAGACGTTATACCCCCTGCTTTACCACCTTCTCCAGGGTAAGAGTATAAATGAGGGGCAAGCCCCAAGACGTTATACCCCCTGATTTACCACCTTCTCCAGGTTAAGAGTATAAATGAGGGGCAAGCCCCGACGTTATACCACCTGTTTTGATTGATATTATGGGCGTGAGACCCATGGTTATATGTTACACTTTTAGTCGCCGATGATGGGGATTCCAGGCATGCTTTGATATTGGTGTGACTTGATCGCGTCGGTTTGGGTCGGGTAGTATATGTGTCCCTCAGTAGTGGGCGGACTATGTTATGAAAGATAAGTAAGTTAGATAGAAATGAACTTAATGACTTCTCTAAGTAAATGCGTAAGATATGACTATAACTCTTAATGGAATGGAAAAGATATTGATGTAAGTTATGTGGAAAAACTTGATTGAATTCTTAAGTATGTATGTAAGAATATGATGTAAATACCTATAGAAAGAAGCAAAAGAAAGATTAATGTACGATTAAGTTCATAAGTGGTAATGACACTGCAGGATCTTGTATGTATATTAATACTTGTCTTGTCATTCTTTTATACGATTATGATCATTTCTTAGACGTTATTTCTTCCATATTAAATTTTTGTTATCGACCCTTCGGGGGGCTGCGTTCATGTCCGCAGGTTTAGGTACACAGTTATGGATCCGCGAGCTTAGGATCCTGGTTCAGCATTTTGAGATGGCTCCAATGTTCCGGAGTTGTCGTGGCTATGTATATTCAGGGGTACGGCGGGGCCTTGTCCACGCTTGTTCGATTGTTATTCCAGGTCCAGATTCACATTTTGTGGGTCAGTTTGTAAAAGAAATGAGGCAACTGCTTCGGTTGTATTTATATATGTTCAGGAAGGTAGCCCTATCGGCTAACCTGTTGTTTTACTTCCGATGTTTTATTAATAAGTTTCAAGTATGTTCCGCTGATTTTCTCTGATGTATACCTTTAAGGGTGCCCAGGTAGGGCACCAGTCGCGGTCCCGGGGTCGGGTCGTGACAAAAGCTACCAACTGATCCCACTCCATTCCAGGCCATGGGGAGACCCGTAACAGGTCCTCAACCCGACTCAGCGTCGCACTTAACTCTTATCCTTGGTCTGACTTAAAATCTTATTGCCAGAGAAAACCTTATACATCTAAGGTCTCGGCAGTTATCAATATTCTTAGGCTCGCAATTTCCATGCTCCCAGCCTATCTTATCAGCCCCCCAGTAAACGGGTATAAAAACTTCTCACAAAACCATAACCATGTTGTCTCGATCACAACAACCATTATTTACTCTATACAGGCCTCATCCGTATAATCTTCTTAAGCTTACTACACAGCTTAATCTATTAACATGACATTCCGTTAGGTTCCTTAATATGGCTTCTGGGGTTCACTACCCTATCGACATACCTCATCCTTTCCCAATAATCTCAAAATAAACCACAAGACCTTCGCGAAATTTCATTAACTATTCCATACCTTCCTGTATCTAGTTAGTCTTTACCGATCCTGGTAATCTAAAATCATTCTAGGCAACACGCGTCGACTTCATACATAACTCCGTATAGATGTATGTCACAATACCAACTATACTATAATCAATACCAACTCGATACGCAATCCACATAGTCATTCTGGGTCATCGCTTTTCTCGTAGCAAACAATCATAACTCGTTAGGGAGGGACGACCCTAACAACACACTCTATCGCACGATCTCGAGTGAGAAGAATGAAACCAATCCTAAATGTCCTGCAGCCTCTCGATTATAGATGTGGTGCACAACACACCGATAATCAAGACTCTACTAGACACGGTCTAGACACTTTCCGAGACTAATCGCTCGATACCACTTTTGTCACGACCGACCGGGATCGCGATCGTGCCCTACCCGGGCACCCTTAAAGGTATACATCGTCGAGAAAATCAGCGAACATACTTGAAACTTATTAATAAAACATCGGAGTAAAACAACAGTTAGCCGATGGGCTACCTTCCGAACATATATAAATACAAGCGGTTGCCTCATTTCTTTTACAAATCGACCCACAAATGTGAATACGCACTTAGGAATAACAATCGAACAAGCGTGGCGGAATGAGGCCGCGCGTACCTGAATATACATAGCCACGACAACTCCGAACATTGGAGCCATCTCAAAATCTTTGAACCAGATCCTAAGCTCGCGGATCCATAGCGGTACCATTGTTCTACGGAGTTCGTGGACGCGTTCACCTAACCAGTCGTGGCGGAAATGGTCGTATATTGTCTTATAGAATGACTCCAAAGATTAGAGGCCAGGTGGTATGGAAGTTATGTATGTATGCTAGGAAGAGTTGGAAGTACCAAAAGATAACCTCTTTGGGCTTATGATGGACTGATATGCGTGTGCGAGGTATTAGGGCTATGTGTGGCATTATTTGTATGTCGTGGTTGTGAAAGGAAACTATGTCGCTAATTATAAAGATTGACTCGAAAGAACATTCGAGGACGAATGTTTCTGGGGAAGAATGTTACACCCGCTTTTACAGATATGTTTTAAGAACGTAAGTAAGAACTCAAAAGATGTTAAGATTGTAGACGAGTAAAAATTTATCTGAAATTGTGAAATTGTCTGAAACGAATATTGCGACGAATGAGAGGGAGACACGTGTCACCCCCCCTTAGTGTCTTGGACGAAATTTGCCTTGGGCAAAAGGGTCATTTGACCATTAGTGAGATGACCAAGTCTTGCACATGACTTAGCTTGACATTGTTGACTAAAAGTCCAGGGCCACTTGGCTCGATCCACGTGAAACTCTTCTAAGCCAACCATTTGTGTAGATCTTGACCCTCCATAGTATTATATATGTGTACAAGTAGCAAGACAAGGGCACTACACTTAGAATTTTTTTTCAAGAAACTTAGGAACACCAAATGAGGGCTCACGGTTTTGAAGGTCCTTCAAGACAAGAATTTTCAATCCTTGTCCAATAATCCCCATACTTTAAACCAAGGTTCCTAAGTGTATTGTGAGTATATCTCAATAGAAAAATCCCGGAAAAAGAGAGTTTTCGTATTAGTCGCAAGGTGAAAACCTAATGGCTTTTCTAGGTTTTGGTTGGAAGTTTGAAGGAAAATTGTTGGTATGGTTCTAAGGGTCTCAACTAGCGGATCAAGTATCTTCAAGAGGCTCTAGGTTGCTAAAGAGCAACTTCGGTTTTGAAGATCGATTAAAAGCGTTGAGGTATAATCTTGTTCTTTGAAAGTATTACAAAATTATTTATTTTGTTGTTAGCTTACTTGTTGCTAGCATGAAGTATATGTTGAAGTTTATAAGGATTATAGATCGATTGTAGTCTTTGAAATTCAAATGAAATGTAGCCATGTTAAGTTGGATTACAATTTGATCGTTGTTAGAATCGTCGCATGTTATTGACTTGAAGCTTATGGTAGTATTAACCAAATGCGACTTGATATCTTATTATGCTACCAATTTGGATTGAAATGGAAATTGGATAAGAATTAGTTTGGTTGAACTCAAGGTGGCCGGTTTTGGACTTGTAGTTTGTAGTAGTTGGTTAGTCATTTGTATTGGACTATTTTCTATTTAATTGTGAGCCAATCGGCATTTAGTTAGTCATTTGTATTCGACTATTTGTCACGCCCAATTCCGGTTCAGAATCGTGCCTTACCCCGCACCCTAGTGATACAACATCGAGAAAACCAGCGGAAATAAAACTTAGACATGAAACAAGAGATATAATAAATAAACAGCCAACCAAAACAATGCCTTCAGATATACATAAAACCCGAATGCTTATCCTTTACAAACCCCGCCACAACAAGCATGCACTTAAGATTTACAACAACTATGACGGACAGGCTCCCGCCATACCCCGAATGTACAAGAACCTACAACTCAGAAAACATACCAAAGATAAGCCTCCAAGGAACGAGCTTTCCAACACGCCGAAATGAGATCCTACGAGGGATCCGCGACCGATGTACTCTACCGCAGATGAACGCAGCCCCGAAGGAGGTCAAGATAACAGTACTAAGTATGTGAAATCAGAAATATCAGAATGAAATCATACTAGTCTATATAAAGCAGAGACATGTATGATAACCTAACTACTTCACAACATAAAAGCAACATGTCAAATGTGTGACTCACGCCTCAAGTCATCACTCAATATAACTATGGGTCTCACGCCCACAACATCAATCCTGTTCGCATCATGGCCGCATGCCCCGAATATCAGACGGTAGACATGTCCATGATGCAACACATAATAAGGCCGCACGCTACACGCCGGAATCGTGACGGGTGTATATGCCCATGTAACCTCAATAACAATATATCGTGGTCAACCCGCCGCATGGCCACATGCCCCGGAATCAGACGGTGTAGACATGTCCATGTAGCCACAATAACACTATATCGGGTAATCAACCCCGCTGCATGGCCACATGCCCCGAATATCAAGGCTTGTAGACACGCCCATGTTGCAACACATAACAAGGCCGCACGCCACATGCCCTGGAATCAGACGGTAGACACGCCCATGTGACATCAACAACAAGACAAGAATCAAAATGGAAACATACCCGGAATTCTCCTCACCGCCAAGACGCCCAAGTAAGTTCTCAATAAGTCAACCGCCTACTATCGAGAGACGCCAGAATACGTAAATACCACACTTGCACAACAAGGGCTATCATCACAAGCCTAGGCAAGATTCACAACAACAAGCATAGGCAAGTTTCACAACAACAAGCATAGACAAGTTTCACAGCAACAAGCATAGGCAAGTTTCACAACAACAAGCATAGGCAAGTTTCACAACAACTCCAAGTACTTTCATTTTATGCCAAGGTCCGGGTTCTTAACCCCAAAGTACTACATACGTTAAGTTCTTTTTAAAAGAGATCCATTACTTTTATAAAAGTCACCCGACAATTCGTAGTATTAGAATGACCAACCCACATTCCTTTTCAAAATCAAGTAACAACATTCTTTTCCTAAGTTCCAGTTTGCCTAGTTTCAATTACTCAAGCTTCTCATTTTCGAATGGTTTCATAGTTCATAAACTTAATCACTTGATTCCTTTTAGAACAATTGAGTAATATATGTCTCACGAGAGTAGGTTATTCTTGTTTACAACATTCTTATTACATCACCATGATCTAGAAAATGTAATATCATTTTGTCTCATCTTAGTTTCTATGCAGATGGGGTTTCTACCGGTTTTAATACGATACATCATTATTCAAGACATTTTCCTTTATTAACGCCGCAGCTGGTCCTGTCGATACACATTCCGATTTCCAAATCAAGAAACATCATCCCTTTAAATAAAACCAAGTACTCATTACTCACGAATGAGGTTTCACACAAACATTCACATTAAAACAAATAAGTTAAGTCTCTTATCTTATAAGATCAAGTCTCTTAACTTCTAACATCAAGAAACCATTTTCTTTACCTCTCTTAAGACATTATACCTAACTCCCATAAAGCTAGTATAACCCTTTTAAAACCTTTAAAACCAAGTGTTACTCTCCTTCAAAATGATTTATAAATCTTTTGAAATACATCAAGTTCTTTATTATAACTAGTCGCTTATAATTCACATCGCTACCTTTTAAAACCACAAAGTATTTTCTTACCTACATAAAGTCATATAACCAACTTCCCATAAAGCCGTTATAACACTTTATGTTTTAAGAACAATCAAACACGCTTAACACACGTACGCTCACCGCATTACATAGTTCACACATATCATGCTAGAAGAGATAGGAAGAGGTTCACATACCGCGACGATTGTCGACTAATAGCAAAACGCCCAAGTACCTCAAAACCGCCGCTACTCCTTGCCAAGTGGATCACTCCACACGTAGTACTTCAACCTATAAGGCCACAAGGCGCTATTAACATCTAGATCTCAACGCTCCATATTCTACGTAAAATTCTAAAGACTCTCCCGCAATAAACAGAAATCTCCTCCTCTATCGAGGCCGCTACCAAGCCAACCAGTGGTCTTACACGCCTAACCTGACGTGCACAACTCTACTACTCAAGAATGCTATACAAGT
Source organism: Przewalskia tangutica (assembly GCA_029844215.1). Classification (NCBI taxonomy): domain Eukaryota; kingdom Viridiplantae; phylum Streptophyta; class Magnoliopsida; order Solanales; family Solanaceae; genus Przewalskia; species Przewalskia tangutica. Next base: position 143,714,577 of record CM056718.1, read on the forward strand.
CATCAGAATACACCCCATGTAATTACAGTTCAGTTCTCTTTATTTAAATTCAGGCTTAAGTCGCAAGACATTGCCGTAAGTATTATTCAGGCTTAAGTCAAAAGACATTGCCACAATACTAAGTTCAGTTCTATATATAGTATACAACAACTATATATTCAACACTTATGTAATTTCCAATTACAATAGAGGGACAAGATATTTACCTCGATAAGCCCAAAATTATCCTAGTTTAAAGTCTCCTGAGCAAGGTTTAGCTCCAACTCCGCGCGCCCAACCCGCTCCAAACTACCCTTAGAAGTTCTAACTAACTTCTACTTACAACTTCAACAACGGTGAAGATTTCCTTAGAGTTTCGTTTTAGTGACTGAGGGAAAGTATAACGGTATTTTCTGGGCTAGTATAAGTGTAACCTTGGGAATACTACAAGGTATTTGGGCCAAGGTATTTGGACATTATAACAATACTAGGAGAGTATTTCTATACCACAACAAGGGGTATTATACGAAACAACTAGGCTGTGGGGTACCCCTACTGCCAGCACCACAAAGGGAGGGGGTGGCTCTACCAAAGCTTCTCAAAGTGGGGTAGAGGCTCTAGGACGAGAACTCTTCAAGAGGAGGAGGATTTCAAGACTTAGGCAATTTTTGGATGAAGAAATTCATCAAGTTAGAAGGGTATTTATAGGTCAAGAAATGGCCAACCAACGCCAAGATTCTTCCAAGTGTTAGGCAAGTGTAAGGCCAAGATGAAGCCATGTGCAACCTTATCTATCTACCCAAAATATCCTACCAACTCCTTGACCACAAATTCAACACAAAAAAACGTGCCAATCACCACATTCTCGTCCGCAAAACTTCACCAATTGAGGTGACAAGTGTCGCCTCTTGTTGGTCTAAAATGTTACGCCTCTAAAAATCCGCAAAAATTATAAATGACATAGCCGAAATTCCCTACGAAACTCGTGGAAACGCTTTCATTTAAAAACGACTCTAACCGTGTCAGGCACAAAAGAATTCGCCAAGCCTAATCTCAAGTTCCAAATTCCTACGCACGCCCCACGCATATACTCGTGAAATACGGTATAACATTCTTCCTTAGAAACATTCGTCCCGAATGTTCCTTCTCAAGTCTCAACACAACCATGTGCCAGTATAGTCTTCACTGCTATACGTACGAAAACAATCATGCCACACCTGGCCATGAAATAACACATGCACAAAATACGTAATCCCAAGTCCACGGAATTACCTCCATATCACAAAAGTTCCCACCAAGGTCTAAAATATACTCCTCCGCACCTTCATTCCACAAAAGAAACGATCACACTCGCTCACTTTTCCCTTACTGCCGCACTGCTCAACACTCGAACTAATACGATGGTCATCTAAACTGGGCCTAACACCGTGACCTTACTCCCGGCGGACCACCCGCAGCGACCCACCTCAATCCAAGCACGGGTTGACACGCAACACGCCTCAACCCGACCCCCAACCGCGCAAGCTCTTGTTCCCGATCCGAACAATCTTACTAAGTCACATCACGAAAGCTACCACTTCCATCTCACACTACCGGACTTACCCTTTTCACTAACTGTGTTTCTAAATCACATTTTAGCACAAAGCTATCCAAACATAACATTAAACACATCAACAACATCGATACATACAAAACTCTGTAGGTTAAGGATATACTCAAACTAGGCGGTTCAAGGACCGCTAAAATCGAACTTCCACCGCGACTTCTACCGTGGCTCCGCAATCGCTTCTAAGAATCAGGCTATCCTACCGCTACCCGGTCGACGGTCTCGCCATATGGCCCTCGCTGGCCGCAAGAATAACAAGCTCCTCGTACTACGACACTTCAAATGCGTCTACCACATCGACCACACCGAGGTAGGGTGATCGATTCGCCAACACCCCTATTCCCCGAACATTCAAACTCAGGAGCCCCGACCGCTTCCTCAATATCCTGCGTCCCGGCGTCGCGGAGGACCACTCTGCAATGGCGGAGGTACATAACTAGTCTCGGCCGAGGCGTCCGCCTCGAAAGTCGCTAACATATCCGGCCGCTCGCCTTCTTCTCACGAAAGCCGTCCACCTGCCGACCGCGCCCTCGCACTCCGCGCATGAGCTCGACGCGGCAATGCCCATGCCCTACCAAGAGAAACACCAACAACTTCTCGCTAGGTAATCATCGAGCTCAGAACATATCGGTGCACTCGATCCTCCATACTAGCTACTAATGCGGAACATACCGCCAATGAGTCGAACTCCACATTGTACTCCGAATCAGACGCCTGCTCGCCAACATCAAAAATTGTTTACCGAGCCCTCCTCATTTGCGAGGCAAGAAATGTGCTGAAGGCCCCAAAACTCGTCCCAACCGGCCGGAAGTCGCATGCTCTCCCGAAAGCTCCCACGAAGTCAAACCAATCGATCGCGGTATCACGCAACCGACGCGAACCAAAGGTCACGCACTCGGTCAAGCCTCGATCACCCGTGATAATCCTTCAGAATCGACGATGAACTCCCCGCGATCATCCTCCCGCCTCGACCAGAAACTCAAAGCGGCTACAACTAAGGAAATCCCGTGGCCTCAAATCGTCGCCTCGCGCACTACAGTGCCGGCTGAACTGAATCGCCGGCCCACTTATCTCATATCCGCCACAACTCGCCAATAATCGCCATCTCTCGCGACCCATCTCCCGCCTGCATCGCGACCGAGGCTCAGTATCAGAGTCTCAGCAGCATCGCCGCGCTCTAAACTCGCTGGTGCCGGCGCCGCAAAACTCGCCGTCAAGCACTACTCGTCTCGACGCTCGCGCTCGCATTCTCTCAATCCCACTAGCGCCTCCTGCCGCTTTGCCCTTCGGGCCCCGTTGCCTTCGCAGGCATAATCGTAAAACGAAACACGCCGTAGGGTCCAACTTACAACACGCCTCTAAGGCACGATCTCGTAATGAGAAGAATGGAAACCAATCCTAAATGTCCTATAGCCTCACGATTATAGATGTGGTGCACAACACACCGATAATCAAGACTCTACTAGACACGGTCAGACACTTTCCGAGGATTAATCGCTCGATACCACTTTGTCACGCCCCGACTCGGCCAGAATCGTGCCTTACCCTGCACCCTAGTGATACAACATCGAGAAAAACCAAATAAATAAAAACTTAGACATGAAACAAGAGATATAATAAATAAACAGCCAACCAAAATAAATTGCTTTCAGATATACATAAAAACCCAACAGCTTATCCTTTTTACAAACCCCGCCACAACAAGCATGCACTTAAGATTTACAACAACTATGACGGACAGTGGCTCCGCCATACCCCGAATGTACAAGAACCTACAACTCAGAAAACATACCAAAGATAAGCCTCCAAGGAACGGAGCTTTCCAACACGCTGAAATGAGATCCTACGAATGATCCGCGATCGATGTACTTACTCGCGCAGATGAACGCAGCTCAAGGAGGTCGCATAACAGTACCAAGTATGTGAAATCAGAAATATCAGAAATGAAATCATACTAGTCTATATAAAGCAGAGACATGTATGATAACCCAACTACGCCACAACATAAAAGCCATGTCGGCCGTGACTCACGCCTCAAGTCATCACTCAAATATAACTACGGGTCTCACGCCCACAACATCAATCTCGTCGCATCATGGCCGCATGCCCCTAATATCGTGACGGCGGTGTAGACATGTCCACGATGCAACAATAACAAGGCCGCACGGCCACATGCCCCTAATATCGCGACGGTAGACATGACCATGTAAACTCAATAACAATATACTTGGTGGTCAACCCTGACGCATGGCCACATTCAACCGGAATACTGCATCGTAGTAGACATGTCCATGTAGCCACAATAACACTATATCGGGTAATCAACCCCGCCGCACGCCACATGCCCGAATATCAAGGCTTGTAGACATCGCCCATGTTGCAACAATAATAACAAGGCCGCATGGCCACATGCCCTGAATCGCAGACGGTAGACATGTCCATGTGACATCAACAACAAGACAAGAATCAAAATGGAAACATACCCGTGGAATTCTCCTCACCGCCAAAGACGCCCAAGTAAGTTCTCAACAAGTCAACCGGCCCTCTATCGAGAGACGCGGTAACACAGAAATACCACACTTGCACAACAAGGGCTATCATCACAAGCCTAGGCAAGATTCACAACAACAAGCATAGGCAAGTTTCACAACAACAAGCATAGGCAAGTTTCACAGCAACAAGCATAGGCAAGTTTCACAACAACAAGCATAGGCAAGTTTCACAACAACTCCAAGTACTTTCATTTTATGCCAAGGTCCGGGTTCTTAACCCCAAAGTACTACATACGTTAAGTTCTTTTTAAAAGAGATCCATTACTTTTATAAAAGTCACCCGATACCCGTAGTATTAGAATGACCAACCCACATTCCTTTTCAAAATCAAGTAACAACATTCTTTTCCTAAGTTCCAGTTTGCCTAGTTTCAATTACTCAAGCTTCTCATTTTCGAATGGTTTCATAGTTCATAAACTTAATCACTTGATTCCTTTTTTAGAACAATTGAGTAATATATGTCTCACGTGAGAGTAGGTTATTCTTGTTTACAACATTCTTATTACAGCAGCCATGATCTAGAAAATGTAATATCATTTTGTCTCATCTTAGTTTCTATGCAGATGGGGGTTTCTACCGTTTTAATACGATACATCATTATTCAAGACATTTTCCTTTATTAACGCCGCAGTTGGTCCTGTCGATACACATTCTCGATTTCCAAATCAAGAAACATTATCCCTTTAAATAAAACCAAGTACTCATTACTCACGAATGAGGTTTCACACAAACATTCACATTAAAACAAATAAGTTAAGTCTCTTATCTTATAAGATCAAGTCTCTTAACTTCTAACATCAGTAAACCATTTTCTTTACCTCTTAAGACATTATACCTAACTCCCATAAAGCTAGTATAACCCTTTTTAAACCTTTAAAACCAAGTGTTACTCTCCTTCAAAATGATTTATAAATCTTTGAAATACATCAAGTTCTTTATTATAACTAGTCGCTTATAATTCACATCGCTACCTTTTAAAACCACAAAGTATTTTCTTACCTACATAAAGTCATATAACCAACTTCCCATAAAGCCGTTATAACACTTTATGTTTTAAGAACAATCAAACACGCTTAACACACGACGCTCACCGTACTACATAGTTCACACATATCATGCTAGAAGAGATAGGAAGAGGTTCACATACCTCGCGACGATTGTCGACTAATAGCAAACGCCCAAGTACCTCAAACCGCCGGCTACTCCTAAGCCGTGGATCACTCCACACGTAGTACTTCAACCTATAAGGCCACGCGCGCTTTATTAACATCTAGATCTCAACGCTCCATATTCTACGTAAAAATTGGCAAAGACTCTCCCCGCAACAACAGAAATCTCCTCTCTCTATCGAGGCCGCTACCAAGCCAACCGTGGGTCTTACACGCCTAACCGGACGTGTACAACTCTACTACTCAGTAATGCTATACAAGTCTACTGTAATACAGTCCTATGTAATTACAGTTCAGTTCTCTTTATTTAAATTCAGGCTTAAGTCGCAAGACATTGCCGTAAGTATTATTCAGGCTTAAGTCAAAAGACATTGCCACAATACTAAGTTCAGTTCTATATATAGTATACAACAACTATATATTCAACACTTATGTAATTTCCAATTACAATAGAGGACAAGATATTTACCTCGATAAGCCCAAAATTATCCTAGTTTAAAGTCGCCCCGAGCAAGGTTTAGCTCCAACTCCGTGCGCCCAACCCGCTCCAAACTACCCTTAGAAGTTCTAACTAACTTCTACTTACAACTTCAACAACTGTGAAGATTTCCTTAGAGTTTCGTTTAGTGATCGAGGAAAGTATAACGGTATTTTCCGGGCTAGTATAAGTGTAACTCGGGAATACTACAAGGTATTTGGGCCAAGGTATTTGGACATTATAACAATACTAGGAGAGTATTTCTATACCACAACAAGGGGTATTATACTAAAACAACTAGGCAGTGGGTACCCTACTAGGCACCACAGCTGAGGGGGTGGCTCTCGCCAAAGCTTCTCAAAGGGGTGGGCAGAGGCTCTAGGACGAGAACTCTTCAAGAGGAGGGAGGATTTCAAGACTTAGGCAATTTTTGGATGAAGAAATTCATCAAGTTAGTGGTATTTATAGGTCAAGAAATGGCCAACCAATGGCCAAGATTCTTCCAAGTGTTAGGCAAGTGTAAGGCCAAGATGAAGCCATGTGCAACCTTATCTATCTACCCAAAATATCCTACCAACTCCTTGACCACAAATTCAACACAAAAACGCAATCACCACATTCTCGCCCGCCAACCTTCACCAATTAGAGGGTGACAAGTGTCGCCTCTTGTTGGTCTAAAATGTTACGCCTCTAAAAATCCGCAAAAATTATAAATGACATAGCCGGAAATTCCCTACGAAACTCGTGGAAACGTTTCATTTAAAACGACTCTAACCAAAGGTGCACAAAAAGAATTCGGCCAAGCCTAATCTCAAGTTACAAATTCCCTACGTACGTCCTTACGTACATACTCAGGAAATACGGGGTATAACACTATTTTCTATTTAATTGTGAGCCAATTGGGGCTGTTTAGTTAGTCATTTGTATTGGACTATTTTCTATTTAATTGTGAGCCAATTGAGGCTGTTTAGTTAGTCATTTGTATTGGACTATCTTCTACTTAATTGTGAGCCAATTGAGGCTGTTTGGTTATTGTAATCGACCTTGAAAAAGGTGGCAAAGTGAGTAGAAACAAAGGAGGTGCTGTCCGATTTTCCGTAGAAATTGGCGATTTAGCACTTAGAATATTCTACGTCAAGTAAGAGGTTAATGGACGATTGTGACCATGATAGGTTCAAGAACTAAGTATAGCGTATCCCATCGAAGATTGTGATAGCTCAAGGTTGAAGTACTTTGGAGCATCTTGCTACTTGTCGACAATCGTCGCGAGGTATGTGAACCTCTTCCTTCTTTTGACATGATTCTATGTATGGAATATACGTGTAGTACTATTTCATGATTCCTTCTACTCTTAGAAGTTAAGAGGTATGTATGTTGATTTACTCTACGTAAAGGTTATGTCTAAGTTATCCTAAGTTCTTACCAAGTCTTATGGGGGATGTTGGTAAGAGTCGTTAGGGGGTATTTGGAGCCAAGTTGACTTGGCTAATTTACTTTAACAAATGAGAATAAGTATCGAACAAGCCATCATAGCGTTAATAAAGGAAAATGTAATGACATTACTTATGTTAAAACAAGTAGAATTCTCCATCCGCATGAAGCTAAGATAAGACAAAATTGTATTACATTTTCTAGATCATGGCTACTGATTAAGATAGTTATAAATAAGTATAACTTATTCACACCGCACCAAGTATATGTTACTTAATTTATAAGGATTTACGATGAAGTTTTAAGACTATGGACCTCAAAGTGTTAAAAGGTTAAGAAACTTCATGCTCCTAAAAGTTAAGAGACTTGAAGTATTTTGAAAGCTATGCGATTTGAATTGAAAGTATAAGTTTCTTGGTTATCAAATGAATGTATTTGTCTAAGAAATAAAGAGTTATAACGGCTTTATGGGAAGTTGGTTATAACAACTTTATGGAGGATTTAAAAGAATGGTTTTCTTCAGTAAAGTAAGCAAAGAAATGATTTGAAATAAAGAAGGGCAAATTGTTTTAAAGGTACCAATTGCTTTAGGTTTCAAAGAAAGAAGTCACTAGATTTAGAAGCCTATAAATGTATTTCTAAAAAGTATTGTGACTTGTCGTGAAAAGTAGATATGACTTGATACTACGGTTATTAGTATCTTGGAAGTTTTACTTGAAAGAGAATCATTTTAAAGGAGTAGAGGCACGTAGTACGTTGGGTTAAATTCTCGGATTTTATAATGACATGTTAGTGCCTTAAGTAAACAAAAATGAGAGTGTATATGAACAAGCTAATAAGAAGTTAGGATTTCTTAACTTGCTTATATTATGTACGATGCGGTAGTGCTTATGTTATGTATGATAAGCTCAGAGTGCTTATATTATGTATGATGGCCGGTTGAGTTAGGGTAAGAGTATAAATGAGGGGCAAGCCCCAAGACTTTATACCACCTTCTCCAGGGTAAGAGTATAAGTGAGGTGTAAATCCCAAACACTCTGTACCAACTCCTTTATGTGTTACTTGACGACCGGCCGAGATAGGGTAAGAGTATAAATGAGGGCAAGCCCCAAGACGTTATACCACCTTCTCCGGTAAGAGATAAATGGCGGCAAGCCCCAAGACGTTATACCCCCGCTTACCACCTTCTCCGTGGTAAGAGTATAAATGAGGCAAGCCCCAAGACGTTATACCCCCGCTTACCACCTTCTCCGTGGTAAGAGTATAAATGAGGCAAGCCCCGCACGTTATACCACCTGTTTTGATTGATATTACGGGCGTGAGACCCATGGTTACGTGTTACACTTTTTAGTCGCCGATGATGGGGATTCCACGCATGCTTTGATATTGGTGTGACTTGATCGCGTCCATTGGTCGGGTAGTATATGTGTCCCTCTCAGAATGGGCCGGACTATGTTATGAAAGATAAGTAAGTTAGATAGAAATGAACTTAATGACTTCTCCTAAGTAAGTACGTAAGATATGACTATAACTCTTAATGGAATGGAAAAGATATTGATGTAAGTTATGTGGAAAAACTTGATTGAATTCTTAAGTATGTATGTAAGAATATGATGTTAATTCCTATTGAAAGAAGGAAAAGAATGATTAATGTACGATTAAGTTCATAAGTGGTAATGACACTACAGATCCGTATGTATTTTTATACTTGTCCTTGTCATTCTTTTGTACGCTTATGATCTGCATCAGACGTTATTTCGCTCCATATTCGCACTGTTGTAATCGACTTCTTCGGGCCGCGTTTCATGTCCGCAGTTTAGGTATTACGCTATGGATCCGCGAGCTTAGGATCCTGGTTCAAGATTTCGAGATGGCTCCAATGTTCCGAGTTGTCGTGGCTATGTATATTCAGGTACGGCGGGCCTTGTCCCGCCACGCTTGTTCGCTTGTTATTCCTAGAGGTCTCAGATTCACATTTTGTGGGTCGCTTTGTAAAAGAAATGAGGCAACCGCTTGGTTGTATTTATATATGTTCGTGAAGGTAGCCCTATCCGCTAACCCGTTGTTTTACTTCCGATGTTTTATTAATAAGTTTCAAGTATGTTCCGCTGATTTTCTCCGATGTATACTTTAAGGGTGCCTGTGTAGGCACCGCCGCGTCCCGGTCGGGTCGTGACAAAGCTACCAACTGATCCCACTCCATTCCAGGCCGGGGAGACCCGTAACAGTCCTCAACCACTCAGCCGCACTTAACTCTTATCCTCGTCCGACTTAAAATCTTATTGCGAGAAAACCTTATACATCTAAGGTCTCAGCTATCAATATTCTTAGGATCGCAATTTCCATGCTCCCAGCCTATCTTATCAGCCCCCCAGTAAACGGGTATAAAAACTTCTCACAAAACCATAACCATGTTGTCTCGATCACAACAACCATTATTTACTCTATACGTGCCTCATCCAGATAATCTTCTTAAGCTTACTACACACCTTAATCTATTAACATGACATTCCGTTAGGTTCCTTAATATGGCTTCTAAGGGTTCACTACCCTATCGAATGACTCATCCTTTCCCAATAATCTCAAAATAAACCACAAGACCTTGGCGAAATTTCATTAACTATTCCATACCTTCCCAGATTCTAGTTAGTCTTTACCGATCCTCGTAATCTAAAATCATTCTAGGCAACACGCTGCCCCGATTTCATACATAACTCCGTATAGATGTATGTCACAATACCAACTATACTATAATCAATACCAACTGGATACGCAATCCACATAGTCATTCCTGGTCATCACGCTTTCTCAGAATGCAAACAATCATAACTCGTTAGGGAGGGACGACCCTAACAACACAAATTTCTAGCGCACGATCTCAGAGTGAGAAGAATGGAAACTAATCCTAAATGTCCCGCAGCCTCCTCGATTATAGATGTGCACAACACACCGATAATCAAGACTCTACTAGACACCTGGCCTCAGACACTTTCCGAGGACTAATCGCTCGATACCACTTTGTCACGACCCACCTCGATCGCATCGTGCCCTACCCGGGCACCCTTAAAGGTATACATCGAGAGAAAATCAGCGAACATACTTGAAACTTATTAATAAAACATCTAAGTAAAACAACAAAGTTAGCCGATAGTGCTACCTTCCCGAACATATATAAATTCAACCAAGCGGTTGCCTCATTTCTTTTACAAATCGACCCACAAAATGTGAATACGCACTCTAGAATAACAATCGAACAATCGTATGGACAAGGCCCCGCCATTGCACTGAATATACATAGCCACGACAACTCCGAACATCGAGCCATCTCAAAATGTCGAACCAGATCCTAAGCTCGCGGATCCATAATCAGGTACCATTGTTCTACGGGTTCGTGGACGTTGCTCCACCGAACTGTCGTGAAAGCCTAAATGGTCGATATTGTCTTATAGAATGACTCCAAAGATTAGAGGCCGAATTGGTATGGAAGTTATGTATGTATGCTAGGAAGAGTTGGAAGTACCAAAAAGATAACCTCTTTTGGGCTTATGATGGACGGATATGCGTGTGCGAGGTATTAGGGCTATGTGTGGCATTATTTGTATGTAAGGGTTGTGAAAGGAAACTATGTCGCTAATTATAAAGATTGACTCCGAAAGAACATTCGAGGACGAATGTTTCTAAGGGGGGAAGAATGTTACACCCCGTTTTTACAGGATATGTTTTAAGAACGTAAGTAAGAACTCAAAAGATGTTAAGATTAGAGACGAGTAAAAATTTATCTGGAAATTGTGAAATTGTTTAAACGAAATATCATGATTTAACGAGAGGAGACACGTGTCACCCCCCCCCCCCTTAGTGTCTTGGATGAAATTTGCCTTGGGCAAAAGGGTCATTTGACCATTAGTGAGATGACCAAGTCTTGCACATGACTTAGCTTGACATTGTTGACTAAAAGTCCAAGGGCCACTTGGCTTGATCCATGTGAAACTCTTCTAAGCCAACCATTTGTAGATCTTGACCTCCATAGTATTATATATGTGTACAAGTAGCAAGACAAGGGCACTACACTTAGAATTTTTTCAAGAAACTTAGGAACACCAAATGAGGGCTCACGGTTTGAAGGTCCTTCAAGACAAGAATTTTCAATCCTTGTCCAATAATCCCCATACTTTAAACCAAGGTTCCTAAGTGTATTGTGAGTATATCTCAATAGAAAATCCCGGAAAAAGAGAGTTTTCAGATTAGTCGCAAGGTGAAAACCTAATGGCTTTTCTAGGTTTTGGTTGGAAGTTTGAAGGAAAATTGTTGGTATGGTTCTAAGGGTCTCAACTAGCGGATCAAGTATCTCAAGAGGCTCTAGGTTGCTAAAGAGCAACTTCGGTTTTGAAGATTGGATTAAAAAGCGTTGAGGTATAATCTTGTTCTTTGAAAGTATTACAAAATTATTTATTTTGTTGTTAGCTTACTTGTTGCTAGCATGAAGTATATGTTGAAGTTTATAAGGATTATAGATCGATTGTAGTCTTTGAAATTCGAAATGAAATGTAGGCCATGTTAAGTTGGATTACAATTTGATCGTTGTTAGAATCGTCGCATGTTATTGACTTGAAGCTTATGGTAGTATTAACCAAATGCGACTTGATATCTTATTATGCTACCAATTTGGATTGAAATGGAAATTGGATAAGAATTAGTTTGGTTGAACTCAAGGTGGCCGGTTTTGGACTTGTAGTTTGTAGTAGTTGGTTAGTCATTTGTATTGGACTATTTTCTATTTAATTGTGAGCCAATTGGGGCTGTTTAGTTAGTCATTTGTATTGGACTATTTTCTATTTAATTGTGAGCCAATTGTGGCTGTTTAGTTAGTCATTTGTATTGACTATTTTCTATTTAATCGTGAGCCAATCGGGGTCATTTAGTTAGTCATTTGTATGGACTATCTTCTACTTAATTGTGAGCCAATTGAGGCTGTTTGGTTATTGTAATCGACCTTGAAAAAGGTGGCAAAGTGAGTAGAAACAAAGGAGGTGCTGTCCGATTTTCCGTAGAAATTGGCGACTTAGCACTTAGAATATTCTACGCTGAAGTAAGAGGTTAATGGACGATTGTGACCATGATAGGTTGAAGAACTAAGTATAGCGTATCCTACTGGAAGAGTGTGATAGCTCAAGGTTGAAGTACTTTGGAGCATCTTGCTACTTGTCGACAATCGTCGCGAGGTATGTGAACCTCTTCCTTCTTTTGACATGATTCTATGTATGGAATATACGTAGTACTATTTCATGATTCCTTCTACTCTTAGAAGTTAAGAGGTATGTATGTTGATTTACTCTACGTAAAGGTTATGTCTAAGTTATCCTAAGTTCTTACCAAGTCTTATGGGGGATGTTGGTAAGAGTCGTTAGGGTATTTGGAGCCAAGTTGACTTGGCTAATTTACGGAACAAATGAGAATAAGTATCGAACAAGCCATTGCAAGTTAATAAAGGAAAATGTAATGACATTACTTATGTTAAAACAAGTAGAATTCTCCATCCGCATAGAAGCTAAGATAAGACAAAATTGTATTACATTTTCTAGATCATGGCTACTTGATTAAGATAGTTATAAATAAGTATAACTTATTCACACCGCACTAAGTATATGTTACTTAATTTATAAGGATTTACGTATGAAGTTTTAAGACTATGGACCTCAAAGTGTTAAAGGTTAAGAAACTTCGTTCCTAAAAGTTAAGAGACTTGAAGTATTTTGAAAGCTATGCGATTTGAATTGAAAGTATAAGTTTCTTGGTTATCAAATGAATGTATTTGTCTAAGAAATAAAGAGTTATAACGGCTTTATGGGAAGTTGGTTATAACAACTTTATGGAAGATTTAAAAGAATGGTTTTCTTCAGTAAAGTAAGCAAAGAAATGATTTGAAATAAAGAAGGGCAAATTGTTTTAAAGGTACCAATTGCTTTAGGTTTCAAAGAAAGAAGTCACTAGATTTAGAAGCCTATAAATGTATTTCTAAAAAGTATTGTGACTTGTCGTGAAAAGTAGATATGACTTGATACTACGGTTATTAGTATCTTGGAAGTTTTATTTGAAAGAGAATCATTTTAAAGGAGTAGAGGCACGTAGTACGTCAGTTAAATTCCCGGATTTTATAATGACATGTTAGTGCCTTAAGTAAACAAAAATGAGAGTGTATATGAACAAGCTAATAAGAAGTTAGGGGATTTCTTAACTTGCTTATATTATGTACGATAAGCCGGTAGTGCTTATGTTATGTATGATAAGCTCAGAGTGCTTATATTATGTATGATGGCCATTGAGTTAGGGTAAGAGATAAATGGCGGGCAAGCCCCAAGACGTTATACCACCTTCTCCAGGTAAGAGTATAAGTGAGGGTAAATCCCAAGACTGTACCACCCGCTTTATGTGTTACTTGACGACCTGGCCGAGATAGGGTAAGAGTATAAATGAGGCAAGCCCCAAGACGTTATACCCCCGCTTACCACCTTCTCCGGTAAGAGTATAAATGGCGGGCAAGCCCCAAGACGTTATACCCCGCTTACCACCTTCTCCAGGTAAGAGTATAAACGGCGGCAAGACCCCGCACGTTATACCACCTGCTTTGATTGATATTACGGGCGTGAGACCCATGGTTACGTGTTACACTTTTAGTCGGCGGTGATGGGGATTCCACGCATGCTTTGATATTGGCGTGACTTGATCGCCCCATTGGGTCGGAGTATATATGTCCCTCTCAGAAGTGGGCCTGACTATGTTATGAAAGATAAGTAAGTTAGATAGAAATGAACTTAATGACTTCTCCTAAGTAAGTACGTAAGATATGACTATAACTCTTAATGGAATGGAAAAAAGATATTGATGTACGTTATGTGGAAAAACTTGATTGAATTCTTAAGTCTGTATGTAAGAATATGATGTTAATTCCTATTGAAAGAAGGAAAAGAATGATTAATGTATTAAGTTCATAAGTGGTAATGACACGGCAGATCCGTATGTATTTTTATACTTGTCCTTGTCATTCTTTTGTACATTATGATCCGCTTATCAGACGTTATTTCGCTCCATATTCTGCAGATCGACTTCTTCTGGTTACTAGTTCGAATTTGATACAAATTTATATTTTTTGGGAATTGGTTGGGCTGTGTTCCTATCTATTAATAGGATTGGGGGCTGCGTTCATGTCCGCAGGTTTAGGTACACAGTTATGGATCCGCGAGCTTAGGATCCTGGTTCAGCATTTTGAGATGGCTCCAATGTTCCGGAGTTGTCGTGGCTATGTATATTCAGGGGTACGGCGGGGCCTTGTCCCGCCACAGTTGTTCAGTTGTTATTCCTAGAGGTCTGTATTCACATTTTGTGGGTCAGTTTGTAAAAGAAATGAGGCAACTGCTTCGGTTGTATTTATATATGTTCAGGAAGGTAGCCCTATCGGCTAACCTGTTGTTTTACTTCCGATGTTTTATTAATAAGTTTCAAGTATGTTCCGCTGATTTTCTCTGAGGTATACCTTTAAGGGTGCCCAGGTAGGGCACCAGTCGCGGTCCCGGGGTCGGGTCGTGACAATAACAGTCATTCTCGAATTGTTATCTTTGAGCAGGAATTCTCCCAGGTGGCTATGACGAGTTTTCTCAACGTTTCTTCTTATTGCAAACGCCTCAAGGACTTGGCAGACCAACTCATCAACGTGAGTTCTCCGGTTTCTCAAAGTCGTCTAGTTCTTCAGATGGTTGCAGGTCTGTCAGAGGTAAATAGCGATGTTACTTCGATGATTCGTCAGAGTAACCCCCTGCCAGAATTCTTTCAAGCCCGTTCTATGCTTACTTTGGAGAAAGTCGGATTGGCTAAGTGTTAGGCGTATTTTGTATACGCCTTTTGAGTCATTTTAGTTGGTATTTTACTCGTTTTTATTGTGTTTGGTATAGTAGTAGATTTGTTTTTCTTTCTTTTGAGTCACAGCGGTGTAAAAAGGCAAAATGGCAAAAAGGAACGAGAAATGGGCAGAAAATGTGCTCCCGAGGCGAAAAGGACGAAAGTTGGCAACTCAGAGAGAAAGAAGTCAGCACCGCGGTGCCATCAGACAGAACCGCAGTGCCATATTTACCGAGGAGCCACAGGACTTTCAGCATCGCGGTGCCATTTGTGCTGAGAAGCTGCAGGAGTTTCGGCACTGCGGTGCCGGTATGCAGAACCGTGGTGCCAACGCGGGAAATTTCAGTTCCGAAAGTAAATTGGATAAGGGCAGATTGGTCCACAGGGCACGAAAATTAGAGAATATTTAAGCCCTAGGGATTAATGCTATGGAGGGGGAGGTCATTCTACAACATAGCACAACACAAGACAACAAGGGAGGCTACAATTGGAGACGTAGTTCGCAGTAATTTCTTTTCTTTCATTTTTAATTCAGTTTATGTATGAATTTTGTGTTAGTTCTTAGCGTGACTATGACTAGGAGCTAAACACTTTATTAGGGCTTTCCTTATGAATCGCTTGAAACTTTTATTCATGAATTAATGTAGTAGTTTGATTTCTTCTTCACTTGATTAAGATTTAGTAAATAATTGGTATGAGTGTTTGATAATTAATTGATCACTAATTATCATAATATATATGATTTCGAATCAAGAACCGAGAGGAGAGATTTGGATATGCTGTAATTGACTAGACATAGGTTAAAATCGTGGATGACAGTTCCCCGATACTTGTGTAACATTATAGGTTACTATTTTTAATCATCATATGTGATAAATTATATCATAAAAATATAGAAGGTTCTGCACTGGGGTTGAGTGATTATATGTCCTAACCGGAATATAGACAGTTTAGTTAACCGCTATCTTAACGTAGAAGAAGAAGTCATTCTAGTTGCATTAAGGATTAAATAGAGTGGATAGTCGAGGATTTTAGAAGCCCTAATTCATTCATAACTGATTACAACTTAAATAGTTCATTAATTCTTGCAATTATTCTAGTAGTTAAACAAAAACCCAACTCAAATATCGATTGCCAAATAGATAACATAAAATAGATGAACGGTAATTAGATACCAGTCTATGAGGACGATATTCGGTCTTATCAGACTATATTACTTGTCAACGATGCGTACGCTTGCGTGAGCATTCGAAATATCGCTAACAAGTTTTTTGCGTCGTTGCCTGAGACTGACGTACATCTAATATCGAATTATCTGTTTTTATTTCTACTTTGGCTTTATTTTAATTTTATTTTTATTTTAATTTTTACTGTTAGAACCGTGTGCTTTGATTTGGTTGTTGATTTTGATCTATCTCAGGGACTCAGTTTATGCGAAGAAGAAGAGGGGCAGACATATTGTTCCCTTCAATCCTGAAATTGAGAAAACCTGCAAACAAAACAGGCGCAACAAAAGGATATCTTAGTCAATGACCATGAACAACGAACCAAATCAGAATAGGGCGGACAATGAGGTTCCTGAGAATGCAGGAGAGCCAATACAGGTCCCAGCAGAAAGAAGTTTGGGGGACTATGTTCTTCCCACGGTCACAGGTGCACAGACTTGCATCAAACTCCCACTATAGGGGCCAACAACTTTGAGATCAAGCCAGCCATCTTGAGCATGGTCCAGAACACAGTACAATTTGGGGGACTGCCATCTGAAGATGCCCACATGCACATTGCAAACTTTCTGGAGCTGTGTGCCACTTTCAAATACAATGACGTTACTGACGATGCCATTAGACTAAGGCTCTTCCCGTTCTCACTGAGGGATAGAGCCAAAACCTGGTTGAACTCACTGCCTGCCAACTCCATCACTACCAGAAGGACCTTGTCCAAAAGTTTCTAGCAAAGTTCTTCCCTCCTTCCAAAGCAGCAAAGTTAAGGGGAAAGCTGAACAACTTTTATCAGGTGGATGGTGAATCACTCTACGATTCATGGGAGCGATTCAAGGATCTGCAAAGGAAATGGCCACATCATGGCATTGAGAAGTGGATGTTAGTCCATATTTTTTATAATGAGCTGAGTGGTACTACTCATACCATCATTGATGCTGCAGCAATGGGTGCTTTCATGAGAAAGAGTGCCAATGAGGCACATGAGTTACTGAAAGATATGACTGCCAATAATCATCAAGGCGGATGTGGTCGATGACGTGGGGAAGGCTATGGGCATACATGAACTAGATGCCATCACTTCCCTGAACGCACAGGTGACCCTTTTGACAAAGCAACTGCAACAGAACACCATGTCCGTGAATGCAGTTCAGATGCCTGTGAATTGTGAAATTTGTGGTGGACCGCATTCCTTTGACAGATGCACAGTGGTGGACCCTAATAATGTGCCAATGAAGCAGGTACAAGCGGTTGAGAACTTTCAGAGGCCTTATAATTCCAACACATACAACCCAGGGTAGAGAAATCACCCTAACTTTTCATTGAGGAACGATCAGCCTCAGCAGCAACCATATTAAGGTGGGTACTAGAACCAGCAGGTGAAAAATCAGGCTACCTCATCCCAGCAGTTTAGACCACCTATATAACAGGAGAAGTCTGATGAACTGAGAGATGCATTGCTTACACTCACCAATTCGCAGAATTAGTTCATGTCTGAAATAAGGTCCTCTCTCAAGAGCTTGGAAACACAGGTTGGGCAACTTGCAAAGATGGTAACCAACAGGCCGCAGAGCACTCTCCCAAGAAATACAGAGGTAAATCCAAGATAGCAGTGTCAAGCAGTGTTGTTAAGGAGTGAAAAGCAGTTGGAGCATGTTGCTCCCCAGCCCGCAGTGATAAGTGAGAAGGAGTGTGAGAAAGCAGCTGAAGTAGAGAATGAGGGGGTCACTGAGGACCGCCCTACAGTTGAGACAGCTCCACGAACACCTTTGAGAGAGTACGTTGAAAGAATACCTTACCCTAAGAGGTTACAAAAGAAGGCAATTGACAAGTAGTTCTCCAAGTTTTTGGAGGTGTTTAAGAAGCTTCACATAAATATCCACTTCATTGAAGCACTAGAACAGATGCCAGCATACTTTAAATTCATGAAAGAGATACTTGAGAAAAAGAGAAGGCTAACGGATTATGAGACAATATCTTTGACAGATGAGTGCAGTGCCATCCTGCAAAAGAAACTGCCTCTTAAGCTGAAGAACCCAGGAAACTTCACCTTGCCCTGCATTATTGGTAAGGTGACATGCAACAAGGCGCTGTGTGATCTAGGGGCCAGTATCAATCTCATGCCTCTGTCTGTTTTCAAGAGATTGGGTTTGGGTGAAGCCAAACCAACCATAGTGAATTTGCAGTTGGCCGACCGAACCGTAGTGCACCATAGAGGCATAATAGATGATGTGATGGTCAAGGTGGGAAAGTTATTCTTCCCAGCAGACTTCCTCATTCTTGATATGGAGGAAGATGATAAAATACCCATCATTTTGGGAGATCATTCCTTGCAACTGGGAGGGCCCTGATTGATGTAGAAAAGGGAGAACTGGGACGAGGAAGAGATAGTGTTCAAAGTGTTCAATTCCACCATTGAATCCCAAGCCATCAACAAGTGTTTAGCGATCGGCCACGGTGACACAACGATTCAACCAACACAAAGCCAAAGCTAGGGAGATCATTCATACAGCGGTGAACCCACAGGTCAGCAAGAATGCTGAAACAAAAATGATGTCATGGAAGCCGTCGAACAGTTAAGTCTTACTGAACCCCCTCATGTGAAAAATAAAAACATAGTGAGAAAAAGGAGGATGATATTGAAATGGATAGGTAGTGGGGTTAAAATACCCCACTGATTTAATGAGTAACCTGCGTCCGGCTAAAAGACGTTAAAGACATCGCTACTTGGGAGACAACCCAATTTTTAAATTACGCAATTGAGTTTAATTAGAACAATATCACTTTTGGTATTTTTGTGGTGTTGTGATGACAGTGGAGGAAGTGGAGACTAAGCACGAAGAAGAGGATGAAAAACACAGAATCGGGGGAGCACCGCGGTGCCATTGTGCAGGACCGCGGTGCTGAAAGATCAGAGGGGTCGCAGGAGTTTATGCACCGCGGTGCCATTACGTAATACCGCGGTGCCGAAAAATCAGAAGGGCCACAAAACTTTTGGCACCGCGTTTCCATCAAGCAGTACCGCGATGCCGGGTCGGGATTTCCAAATTAAAAGCCCTAATCCCCCAAATATTTTCCCACACAAACACAAACCCTTCATCTCTCTAAAAAGTCCGAAATCCCTTTCTCTACCCATAAAAATCTCCCACAAACTTCCCCAAATTCTTCCAAAAATTCCTACACAAACCCTCACATCTTGCACCACTATCATTCCTTCTAATTGGGTCAAGAAATTGGTGAAGAACAACTCTTCAAAAAGGTAATCTTCATCATTGTTCTTGCAATTTCAATGCTAGTAGGGAAAGTAACTTGCAAATTTGGGGGTGTATGGCCTTTGTTGGTAGGGCGTTGTGTAGTTGTGGGTGTGTGCTGCAGTTATTGTTTGTTGTGTAGTTGTGTGAATTGAGGCGTATTGTGGTGTAGTTGTTGTGTATTGTTGCTGTGGTCCGATTTTTCTTGGTTATTGTTGTTGTGTGGTGTGAGAGTTGTTGGGAAACCTCAAAGAAACAAAGGAAACGCTGCTGAAAATTTTCCAACAACCTTCACTGTGGCCTCTAGGAAACGAACTTCAAGAGCTTTCCCATCTCCATCCACCCCAAACTATGATGTGACCCAATTCGCCAACAAGCAGGCGGAATATCGATACAACACGATTATCACTAGGGCATTGATACCAGAAAGAGGCATGGATTATCAGGCCAGGCCATTTGATGATGATGATGACTACGAGCCTATTAGGGCCATGATCGAGGCAAATGGGTGGAGAAGGTTCACAAATCCAGAAAGGATCTCACTTCAAAATTCTAGCCTTGTGAGGGAGTTCTATGCGAATTACCCCGAGCAAGAGGATGAGCGGTGCTTTGTTAGAGGGAAATATATGTCTGTCAATTCCGAAACAGTGAATGCGATACTAAGGACTTATGATATGGAGGACCGAGGCGATAATCCAAACCACTTCAGAAGTATGTCAAGAGACGCCAACCACATCCTGTGGAACGTAGTGGCGCAGACATTGTGCTACCCAGGCGCTGAGTTTAGTTTTACCCGCAACGAATCCAGGAGACTTGCCCGATGTCAATTTAATAGAACAGCCAAATGATGGCTATATTTCATAAGTGCACGCTTGATTCCGTTAACTTATTTCACAAATGTGCCCTCAGACAGAATCAAGCTCATTTAACGGACATGACAATTGATGTGGGGAGAGAAATAGTGCAGAGCATAAGGGAGATTAGTAAGCTGACTACTACTGGCGGATTGGAACATGGTTCACTCATTACTGCCTTATGTGATAGGCATGGAGTCCCAACATTCGCCACTGATATCCTAGAGAAGAGTCGATCTGCATTGTGACTCTGATTTAGTGCACTCCTTCCGACTGACCGTGACCAGCAACAAGTGGAAGGGCGGCGAGCAGCGGCAACAGCCATGGATGAGGAAGAGCCTGAGGAAGAGGCATACAATGAAGCGGTAGCGGCCCGTCCTCCCGTCCCAGAGCCTTGATACGATGATGGAGCAGATGCTCTTGAACCAACAAAGGATGCTTCGGAATCAAGAGCAAATGATGCAAGACCATCAACACCTGACCCAACGTGTTGATAATTTGAGTTTCATATTCACCCAATGGACAATGCAGTATCCGCCGCCACCAACATTTTGAGCCGCTGTATGTCTGTAAGTCGTCCTTTTTTTAATTTTTGAGTCTTTTACACATTTGGGACAATGTGTAGTTTAAGTTTGGAGGGGGGGAGTTCTTATTTTATTTTTGAGTCTTTTGTTTATTTTTGTGTTTTATGTGAGTCAATTTTTTTTATTATCATGCATGTTGTGCTTATTTGGAACGCCTAGTGAACTAAGTGGGATAATGTAGTGGAATGAGAAGCTAAAATCTGTGTGCTTAAGTTAGATATGTCAAATATTCATGAAAATTTGATTATTTGGAATACTTGATGCTTAGCCTACGTGCTGTCAATTGAAAAATGTTTGTGAAGTCTGCTAGGTTGCTATTTGAGGCGAAATTGTTAGGATGTACATGTTTAGGGAAATGATTTAGGTATTTTTTTACCTTCTTACCATTCATTACCTACCTTGCAATAAATTGTATCCCTAGTCAGCCCCGTTGAGCCTAAAATAAGTTGTTTTCTTTAACACTCCATGATTCCCTCGTGTGCCATAAGAGGTAATTGGAAAAAATTGGGATGAAAAAGAGTGGAAAAAGGAATACAAAAAGAGAGTGAAAAAGTGATGCACCACAATAAAAAAAATGTAATAGCTTAAGTTTGGGGGTGCCTATGTGAATTGTTTCATGCTCTCAAAAAGAGAAAAGGGGAATGATAGGTATGAACTGAAAAGAATACAAAAAAGAAGGACAAAATGATTGAGTAAGAAAAAATGCTTATGGTACGTAAATTGAACCTAAATGTCTAATCTTACCTAAGCCTACATTACAACCCTGAAAAATTCTGATGATCTCTAGAATGTATGTCTATGATTAGTGGAGAATAGCAAGTAAACAGACCCATAAAACTAAATGAAATTGACATGCATACGTTAGGTATTCATGCTTCCATTAATTATGATTGAAATGAATTTGCGAAATATCTGACTTAAAATTTTAGATTGCTAAATTCATGCTATATCTGTTCCTACATATTATCCCAACTGACGTTCATGTGTTTCTAAGTCTTTGTGCATCTGCTTGATTTGAGTCTTTTATTTTTGTGTCTTTATTTTTGTTTTGATCTTTGCTCGAGGGCGAGCAAGAGTTAAGTTTGGGGGTGTTTGTTAGGCATATTTTGTATACGCCTTTTGAGTCATTTTTAGTTGGTATTTTACTCGTTTTTATTGTGTTTAGTATAGTAGGTTTGTTTTTCTTTCTTTTGAGTCACAACGGTGTAAAAAAGCAAAATGGCAAAAAGGAACGAGAAATGGGCAGAAAAGGTGCTCCCGAGGCGAAAATGACGAAAGTTGGCAACTCAGAGCGAAAGACACCGACGCCACTACCCGCATGACATCAGATCAAGATACTCTCTCGTCTTATTCCAATTTGAGCACTAATCGTGGTATAACTGTTGGTAATGACAATTCTATTCTAATTAAGGGTTATGGTCATAAAACGTTATCACCTCCTCATCCACCTCTTGTCCTGAAACATACCCTTCATGCCCCAAAATTGATTAAGAATTTGGTGTCTGTCCGTAAATTCACCACTGATAATTGGGTTTCTATTAACTTTAATCCATTTGGGTTTTCTGTGAAGGATTTCAAAACGGGGAATCATCTCATGAGGTGTAACAGTAGGGGTGATCTTTATCCAAGCACTCCAAGTCTCAGCATCTCGCGTCAAGCTATGTCATCCACTTTTGCAGCTCTTGCTCCTTTCTTGTGGCATGTTCGTCTAGGTCATCCATGGTCGGCCATTTTATCTTCTTTAGATAGACATAAGTTTATTTCTAGTAAGGGTACGCGTAGTACTCCACTTTGTCAATCCTGTGCTTTGGGAAAAATTATTAAGTTGTCATTTGTAGCGTCAAATTCTAATACTTCAATGCCATTTGATATTATTCATAGTGATTTGTGGACATCTCTGGTTCTCAGTTCTATGGGTCATCGTTATTATGTTTTATTCTTAGATGATTATTCTAAATATTTATGGACGTTTCCAATTGCGAAAAAATCTCAAGTTTTTTTCCATTTTCATAAAATTTAGAGCTTTCATAAGAACACAATTCGAACGGGAAATAAAAATCATTCAATGTGATAATGGCAAAGAGTATGACAATGAAGAATTTATGGAGTTTTGTGCTCAAAATGGGATAAATTTTCGTTTTTCTTGTCCTCATACGTCTTCACAAAATGAGAAAGCTGAGCAAAAAAATCGTACCATTAATAATATTGTTGTCACGACCCAACCCGGCCGCGATCGTACCTGTAGGGTACTTCACGTATATGTCGAGAATAGCAATGAACATACATAACACATAACTTATAAAAAGGGTAAACATCACTGGCCAGCCGATAAAGCTGCCTTCCATAAAACATACTTAACAAAGTATAGTAGTACAACTGGTTCTTATAGCCCAAAACGTATATGTGACCAATGCACTTACAGATAACAATCGTGGCAGACGAGGCCCGCCATACCACGAATGTACAAAATACCTATAGCATCGTGGAATATCCGTACTAATAGACAAGCTTCCGAGGAATGGAGCTTCGACACGGAATAGTGATCCTAAGAACGAGGATCCTCAATCGCTTACCCTTACTGCAGCGTGAACGCAGCCCAGAGAAGGGTCGACACAATATGTACCAAGTATGTAAAGTCGAAAATACTATAATAATGATATCATAAGTCTAAAAGAGTCGAGTCATGGAAGACAATAAAATACCTTTTATCGTGCCTTACTAACAATGAGAGTGACAAGTATATATATATAATCGCATAAAATAGGGGCCTTAGGATCAAAACAGGTACCTCGCCTGTAGTATCAATAAGCACCCCTACTCCCGAGACTATTTCACCGCGTAGGTCTTGTGGACCCGCATGAGGTATTCTCGCATAGGGTATGACGCCCGCATGGGACTATTTCACCCGCATAAGCCCATAAGGACTCGCATGAGGTATTCCTCGCATCGTGGGTAGCAAATCCACGAAACAGGTGGTATAACAATCTTGGGGACTTTCCCCTCAGATATACTCTTACCCTGAAGCAGATGGTATAACGATCTTGGGGCTTGCCCCTCGGATATACTCTTACACTGAAGCAGATGGTATAACGATCTTGGGGCTTGCCCCTCAGATATACTCTTACACTGAAGAAGGTGGTATGACGATCTTGGGCTTGCCCCTCAGACATACTCTTACCCTGGAGTAGGTGGTATAACGATCTTGGGGCTTGCCCCTCAGATATACTCTTACCCTAGCTCAAACTGTCATCATATCATAATCATAAATAAGTTAAGAAAACTTATAACTTCTTATTAGTCTTGTTCATATACCCTCTCATTTTAGTTTACTTAAGGCACTTAATCATATCTTTAATAAAAGAAAACCGGGAATTTAACCCAAGTACTACATACTTCAATTCTTTTAAAAGTGACTCTTTTTCATACATAAAACCTTTGGGCAATTGATGCCTTAAAATCAATTTGCCTTTCATAAATCAAATCATTTGTCCTTACTTGTCTTCCTTAGAGTAAATCTCTTCTCATTAATCTTTTATAAAGCTAATAAACCAACTTCCCATAAAGTTGTTAAATTAACCCTTCACTTTAGTAAAATTACACTTTTCCCCTAACTAAGGGACTTATACATTCTTAAAACGACACAAGTCTTTATATACTTAAAACAAGTAAGAATACCAAATCTTGTACGTCTACCGTACTACATAGTTACATCTATTCATGCTCAAGAGATAGGAAAGCTCTACATACCTCTTTGGTCAATCCACTTGCTAAGCTCAACTACATGAGTAATATTTCGACCTATAATAATCATGATACGTTTATTAACCTCTAATCTTAATGTAGAACAATCCAAGTTCAAAGTCACTAAATACTATGGAAAATTGGGCAGCATTTCCTTTGTTTCTACTCACTTTGCCACCTTTCTCAAGGCCGAATTTATCATTCAATTGCCACATTTAAGGCTCAATCAATCCAACAATTCAAAGGGGATTACACACCTAAACTTGGGTGTGTAAAATTCTTCCCCATAAGGTACAACAATTCACTTAACAATTCTAAGGTAGTTTTTAGGCTACAACATGCTCATTATATCTTCTTAACCAATTCCTTCACATTCAAACCATAGTTCTTACATGCAATGACTCTAAGATCATTATTTACTACCACAAGTTCTTTCTTCTTAACATGCAACACTATAAATTAAATCTAAAGGAAGAATCATTACCTTAGAGTTTTAGCCAAACTTATTCCAAATATTTTGCTAGCTTCCTTGCCAAGAACACCACCACAAGCTAGCCACAACTTCCTTTTTTGTTCTTAACTTTTCAGATTTTTCCTTAGGCTTGGATTTCCTTTGGAAATGTAGAGAGAAGGAGGAGCTGATTTTTAGAGAGAGGGAGAGAAATTGGAAGATGACCAAGTCTTCAAGACTTGGTCAATATATTGCATGCAAGAAATCAGATGGGGGGGACACTTGTCACCCTCCCAAGGTCTTTTAAAAGAAAAATCTGACTTTTCTAAGTTTTTCCGCCCAAAAATCCCGCCTCGGCGCCGCGGCGCTGAAACCTCCGCAGCCTCTCTGAACTTTCGGCGCCGCGGCCCTGCTGTCCTGGCGCTGCAACTTCAGCGACCCCTCAGTACTTTCGGCGCCGCGGCCCTGCATCCGGCGCCGCGGCCCTGTCGCCTTTGTCCGAAACACATTTCTGTCATCTGCGCACTGAACTTGTAACTCTCATAACTTCCTACTCCGACGTCCTATCGACGAACGGTTGGTTGCGTTGGAATCTAGACTCCACGAACTATGCCCTAGGCCTTTGAAACACTTAGGAACTCTCAATGTATCGGGTCATAACCCGCCTCAAAGTTGACTAAAACCCGTCCGGAATAATCCGTCAACCTATCCTTTGAAAATTTTAAGTCTTACATGCTTTCGTACGCTCTCATACGTAGGGTCAGAACTACGGGGTATAACATTCTCCCCCCCTTAGAAACATTCGTCCCGAATGTTCCTTCTAGGCTTACTCAAATCACAACATCGACATAGACCCTCTTAACTGTTCTTTTTCAAATAAAGAAGCTCCACGAGCCACAACATACTGAAGTGTAAATGCTAAATCAAAACTAACAAGCAGGAAAATGGGTTACCTGGAGGTATAGGAAATAGGTGAGGGTACTTCTTCATCATGTCATCCTCTGCTTCCCACGTCATTTCCTCCTCGCTCGCTCGCCATAGACCTTGACTAAGCCACGCCTTTCGTCTGAAGTCGTCTAACCTGACGATCGAGTATCGCTATGGGACTCTCCTCATACGATAACTCTTCTGTCACTTGGACATCATGAACCGGGTGCACTCTAGATGGATCTCTAATACATTTCCGCAACATGGACACATGGAAAATCGATGTACCGCCTCCAAATCGGACGGGCAGATCTAACTCATAGGCAACCCCGCCACCCTACTGACAACTGACACGCCCAATGTACCTGGGCTAAGCTTCCCTTCTTTCCAAATCTCATCACGCCTTCACGGGCGATACCTTTAGAAAAACCCAATCATCTACCTCAAATTCCAAGTGTCGACGCCGATGATCTGCGATACGACTTCGCCGACTCAGCCGCCAACAACCGCTTCCCGGATAAGCTTCACCTTTTCCATCGTCAACTAAGTCCGCCCGACTAATCAACTTCCCCACCTCGAACCAAGCCTATCGGTGACTGCACTTCCTCCCGTATAAGGCCTCATAAGGCGCCATCAATACCGGAATGGTAGTTGTTGTTGTAAGCAAACTCCACAAGAGGCAAATGATCCTCCCTACCCTCGAAATCAATAACACAAGCCCGCAGATATCCTCGCGGTCCGGATAGTGCGCTACCGTCTTGGCCGGTCTGAGGATGAAATGCCGTACTGAGACTCATCTGTGTCCCTAATCCCTTCTGAAAAGACCTTCAGAAGTTAGCCGAGAACTGGGCTCCACTATCTGATATAATCGACACCGGGACTCCGTGCAGTCTCACAATCTCTCTAATATATAATATGGCATAGTCTCACCGAGAACGTCGTCGATCGGAAGAAAATGGGCCGATTTCACACCGTCGACAATCACCCAAATGGAATCATGCTTCCTCTGAGTGGTAGGTAGCCCTGTGATAAAATCCATATTTATCACCTCCCACTTCCAAGTCGGAATGTCAATAGCCTGCAACAGCCCACCGGGCTTCTGATGCTCAATCTTAACTCACGACAATTCCGCATCGTACGAACTCCGCAACGCCCCTCTTTAGGCCATCCCACCAATACACGATTCGAGGTCATGATACATCTTAGTCGACTTTGATGAATAGAATAACGAGCACCGTATGCCTCCCTGCACTGGCCGACGGTCTCGCTACATCGGAACACACAATCGGCCCTCGAATCTTAGCACCCAATCAGGCTCTACCTCAAATAGACTCTTCTCCTTCTGGATAGCTGCATCTCGGTACCGTACCAAAAGCGGATCCTCATACTGATGCATCTACACCTCCTCGACGATGGAAGACTCTGCAACCTCTCAAACCCGAATTCGTCACTATCGGTAATCAACCAAACGAACCCCAAGGCTCGCTACCGATGTAACTCTCGGACCATATCCTCTTCTCTGGTTGAACATCGCATGCACTACCCATCGACCGCGACTAAGGGCATCCGCAACTACATCGCCTTCCCCGGTGGTATAGAATATCAACATCGTAATCCTTAAGTAACTCCAACCATCGCCTCTCGCCGCAAGTTCACCTCCTCGGTGAAGATATACCGAGACTCTTGTGGTCTGTGTAAATGTCCACATGAACCCCATATAAATAATGTCTCCAGATCTTCAAGGCATGAATCACTGCTGCCAACTCCAAGTCATGTGTGAGATAGTTCTTCTCATGCTTCCTAAGCTGTCGAGATGCATAAGTTATAACCTTGCCGTGCTGCATCAGCACGCACCCAAGCCCGACATCTGACGCGTCACAATAAACCACATATTCATCTAAACCCTCTGGAAGAGTAAGAATCAAGCGGCCGTCAACTTCTCCTTTAGCAATCGGAAACTTTCTCACAAGTATCCGTCCATCGGAACATAGCCGCTTCGAGTCACTTAGTCAAAGGTGACGAAATAGAAGCAAATTTCTACAAACCTCCGATAATAACTCGCGTGCCCAAAGCGCGCGACTCCGCTTGCAGGGTCTGGGCCAAGTCTTGATCGCTCAATCTTAGTCAGACAACCCGAATACCGCTTACCCCGATAACATGCCCTAAGAAAGCCATCAAGCTAACTAACTCGTGACTTCGAGAACTTGGCATACAATCGCCGGTCTCGGAGGACTCCCAATACCGTCCTCAAATGATTCAGATGCATCGCTCAGGCGCGAATACACCAAGATATCATCAATAAACACTATAACGAACATATCCAAGAATGGCTCGAACACCCTATTCATCAAATCCATGAATATCCGGGCGCTGTCAACCCGAAAGACATCACCAAATCATAGTGCCCATACCGTCCCGAATGCAGTCTTTGGGATATCTATCTCTCTAACTCGCACTGATGATAACTGCATCGCGCAGTCTATCTTGGAAAAACACTTTGCACCTCGCAATCGTCAAACAAATCGTCAATCCCGGGAGTGGATACCGTTTGATAGTTACCTTGTTCACCGTCAGAATCAATACACATACGCAGCGTCCCATCCTTCTTCTTCACAAATAACACTGGTGCTCCCCAGGGAGAAACACTTGGCCTAATAAAGCCTTTCTCCAGCAAATCCTTCAGCTGGTCCTTCAATTCCTTCAACTCGGCTGAACCACAAAGATAACATAATGAAACGAAATTCAAAGGGGATTTGATTTTACCTTCTCCGGACAGTGAACCGGGGCAACGTATCAAGTCATCGATCCGCTCGGGTTTTGGTTTTGCGATGCGAGTAAAATGTAAAGCTTGTTTGCTGGTTTCTTGACTGATTTTAAAGGAAAGGGTTCGGCTAAAGGGTGCTAACAGGTTCCCTCAGGTTTCCCCTACGTTTTGTGACAGTGGAGTCGATTTTTGTTCGTGTCAGGGTTTCGTAGCGTGCTAGGTTCGGACGATAAGACGCCATCGCACGTATGTTGATCGCTTTTGTTAATCGAAAAGGAAAGGAGGTCCGATTGGCCGCTACCTCGCTCTCCTCCTCTCGATGTTCTGCCGTCTGTTCTTAACTGCTGCTAAGGGGGGGGGTGTCAAATCGATGCCCATCGGTTTTGCATGCTCTCCCCTTTTATAGTCCCAATCTTGGATTCTAATGTTGGTAAGTTATCGATATCACTCTGGACTGATTTTTGTGCGATTCTTACTCTGATTTCGTATTTATTCCTGCGATTTTGTGTGATTCGGGTGATATAGGTTAGGATTGGTTACCATTTCGAAGATGGGGGGTGAATACGTTGGTTATTCTAGGTAAGGGAAGGGTTGCCGAATTCTCAGGCGAGAATCCCGGCGAGAAAGGTGGCGAGGAAGGTGGCGTGGCTGCTGCGTTTCTCATCCTCTCTTCTTTAGTGACTCTAGGTTTTATTTTAGTGAGGGAGATGAGGGTATAAAAAATGGGCTGAGTATTAATGATGTGGGCTGCTGAAGAGCGTGTGGGCTGCGGGTAGATAGGGGAAATAAAGGGTGTTGGGTCACGGGAGCTGGGCCTGCAGTAGTGGGCTGGTTTTAATTAGTTAGGGTATTAGTTTTAGGTATTTAATTAGTTAATTAGTGGTAAAGTAAATAAATTGTGATTAAATTATTTAGGTGCTTTATTAATCTAATTATTATAATAATAAATGCGGGCATGGGACTCTAAGTACTTAATACTCTACGTAAGACGCGGTGTCATTATTAAATTATTTATTTATGCCTGTATTAATGTTTTATCGCTGCATTTTATTATAAAAAATCATACAAATTATTTTACAAAATTAGTGTAATTTTATAGCTAATGACTGCAAGAGAGGGTCAAAATCGTGTCAACAATGTCCCTCTTTGTATGGAGATGATGGAAGAATCTTCGGACAAAGACGTTGACTCATAGCCAATTTTGTCTCGATCCTCAGAAATAAAATGTTGGGCAATTAGGCAAGGCTGACGCGGACTCAAAACTGTCCCAGTGTCGAGTTATGACGACACTGGGCTACCATGGCCAAACACCAAGGCGGGCTAATGCGGACTCAAAGCTTGTCCCAGTGTCGAGTTATGACGACACTGGGCTACCATGGTCAAAACACCAAGGTGGGCTAACGCGGACTCAAAATTTGTCCCAAAGGTCGAGTTATGACGCACACCGCCTCGTGCTAAAGTAAAAATAAAATAATCGCTTGAACTCGTGTACCGCCATGATCTGGGTTTTACGGTGATGTGGAACGAGTGGACCGACGCTGAGGTCGCTTCGCCATCTGTGGGAAGGTTGGCCCCAACAAATTGCCCCGGTCAGAAGAGAAAATCCACGCCAGGCTCCATCTTTGCGCCTCGTATCAAGCTAAGAAAGAAGAATTAGTGCATAACTGTCAAAACAAAACAATGTAAGAATGTGACTTCGTGCTGTGGTTATAGTCAGATTGTATATACTATAAAATGAAATGATGTGATGATACGCTGTCTTGTATAGACGAGACACAGATGACGCCTTGCTGGCGCTTGTCGCCTTGTATGGACGAAATGCAAATGATGCCCATGGGCGATGTCGTCGTTGTATAGACGGAATGCAAATGACGAATGCAACGACGCAGATGCGTTGTCATTGTATAGACGAGATACGGATGTTCGTTGCCAGATGGACGAGATGCAGATGTTCGCCGTTGTATGGACGATGCAGATGTTCGCCGTTGTATAGACGAGATGCAGATGTTAACGTTGTATAGACGAGATGTTCGCAGATGGATCTAAATGCAGACGTTGTATGGACGAAATGCAGATGTTCGCCGTCAGATGTATAGACGCAGATGTTCGTCGCTGTATGGACGAAATGCAGATGTTAAATGCCGTTGTATGGACGAAATGCAGATGTTCGTCGTTGTATGGACGAAATGCGATGTTCGTTGTATGGACGAAATGCGTCATTGATGGACGAAATGCGATGTTCGTCGTCAGATGGACGAAATGCGATGTTAAACGCTGTATGGACGAAGCGCGATGTTCGTTGTATGGACGGATGTTGACGTAGTACGATGTTCGCCGTTATGGACGAATACGATGTTCGCCGTTGTATGGACGGCGCGATGTTCGCCGTTGTATGGACGACGCATGTTCGCCGTCAGATGTATGGCAGACGCAGATGTTCGCCGTCAGATGGACGAGATGCAGATGTTCGCCGTTGTATGGACGAGATGCAGATGTTCGTCAGTATGGACGAAATGCGATGTTCGTCGTTGTATGGACGAGATGCAGATGTTCGTCGTTGTATGGACGAGAAGCAGATGTTCGTCGTTGTATGGACGAGATGCAGATGTTCGTCAGTATAGACGACGCAGATGTTCGCCGTCAGATGGACGAAATGCAGATGTTCGTCGTTGTATGGACGAAATGCAGATGTTCGTCGTTGTATAGACGAGATGCAGATGTTCGTCGTTGTATGGACGAAATGCAGATGTTCGTCGTTGTATGGACGAAATGCAGATGTTCGTCGTTGTATGGACAAGATGCATGATGTTCGTCAGATGGACGAAATGCGATGTTCGTCGTCAGTATGGACGAAATGCGATGTTCGCCGTTGTATGGACGAAATGCGATGTTCGCTGTATGGACGAAATGCGATGTTCGTTGTATGGACGGCACGATGTTCGCCGTTGTATGGACGCGTACGATGTTTCGTTGTATGGACGGCGCGATGTTCGCCGTCAGATGGACGATGCAAATGTTCGCCGTTGTATAGACGACGCAGATGTTCGCCGTTGTATGGCAGACGCAGATGTTCGTCGTATGGACGAGACGCAGATGTTCGTCGTTGTATGGACGAAATGCAGATGTTCGCCTGTATGGACGAAATGCGATGTTCGCCGTTGTATGGACGAAATGCAGATGTTCGCCGTCAGTATGGACGAAATGCAGATGTTCGTCGTTGTATGGACGAATGCGATGTTCGCTGCCAGGCGACGAGATGCAGATGTTCGTCACATGCACGATGCAGATGTTCGCCGTTGTATGGACGATGCAGATGTTCGCTATTGTATGGACGAAATGCAGATGTTCGTTGCCAGATGGACGAATGCAGATGTTAGTCGCCATGGGACGAAATGCGATGTTCGTCGTTGTATGGACGTGCATGTCACGACCGACCGGCCGCGATCGGTGCCCTATCGGGCACCCCGTGTACATCGAGAATAGCAATGAACATACATAATACAAAATCAGATAAGGTAAACATCACTAGCAAGCCGACGCGCCGCTTTCATAAAATAACTTAATCGAATGTGAAACAAGATAACCGGTTCTTACCCAAACCACAAACGTGACTACGCACTCTAGAAATAACAAATGTGGCCGACAGGGCCCCGCCATACCCCGAATGTACAAAAGTCTATAACCTCGTGGAATCATACCAAAAGACAAAGCCTCCGGCGGACGGAGCTTTCAGAAATGAACAGTGGTCCTAAGAGTGCGGACCAAAGAAGCTACGATCTCGACTGCAGATTTAACGCACTTCGGCGAGGTCGATAACAGTACCAAGTATGTGAAATCAAAATATCAGAATGAAATCATAAGTCCGAAAATAAGCCGGGTCGTGATGAAATCAACTTACCTTTTATCGTGCCTTACTAACAATGAGTAACAAACATATATATAATACCGCATAAAATAGAGGCTCGTTGTCACGCCCGAACCTCAAGCGTGGATCGTGCCCTACCTGGGCACCCTTCTACCTTAACAATACAAGTAAACAGCGGAAATTAAATAACACCTCATTTTTTTTTTCTTTTAAAACAACCGTACGTGCAAGGGCAAAGCCGACAAGTGCCATATATACATAACCAAAAGACACTACACCGCATACGAGTCCAATCCCACATACGAATACGCACTTAGGAGTTAAATCAAATGTGACGACAAGGCCCCGCACTCCAAACTGTATAAAGCACTGCATCAAGGACATATACCAAAAGATAAACTCTGGATGTAGGAGCTATCCAAAACCCCGAGCAGGATCCTACACCGCCGATCACCAAACAACGTACCTAAACCTTCTGAGATGAACGCAGCCGGCGAGGTCAAGACAAGAATGTACCAAGTATGTGAACAATAAGTATCAGAATGAAATCATAAGTCTAAACAAAACAGAGACATGTATGATAGCCAACCTACAAGATAAACACATAAGCGCCATATCAAGTCGTGGACGCAAGCCCTCAAGGTCACTACTCGATATAACTATGGGTCTCACGCCATAATATCAATCATGCCCGTGGAATCCTTCTCACCGCCGGCATGATATAACATAACATCAAGTCCCACCGGTGGTATAGCATCTTGGGGGTTTACCCCTCACTTAGACTCTGACCCTCGAGAAGGTGGTAAAGCAGGTGGTATAGCATCTTGGGGGTTTACCCCTCACTTATACTCTTACCCTGGAGAAGGTGGTATAACGCCTGGGCTTGCCTCATTTATACTCTTACCCTATCTCAACCGGCCACAAACAACACATAAAGAAGGTGGTACAGCCGTCTTGGGGTTTACCCTCACTAATACTCTTACCCTCGAGAGGTGGTATAACGCCTGGGCTTGCCCTCATTTATACTCTTACCCTATCTCGACCGACCATCAAACAAGACATAAGCACTACCATGTCTTCTATAAAAATCCGAATTTAACCCAAGTACTACAAGTAATCTAAGCATACCCGTGGAATCCCACATCACCGCTTCAGACGTCCCAAGAACTTACAACAAGACGATTCTTCAACCGAGAGTCGCGACAACTTAATAAAACATAATACTTGCACTCAAAGGCTATTACCAAGACATATAGGCAAGTTCTCAATTAACCAAGCCAAAGTACTTATCAAGGCACACATAGGATAATTCTCATTTTATCAAGCCAAAGTACTAATCAAGGCATACATAGAATAATTCTCTTTAACAAGTCAAAGTACTTATCAAGGCACACTTAGACAAATTCTCAATTTATCAAGCCAAAGTACTAATCAAGGCATACATAGAATAATTCTCTTTTAACAAGTCAAAGTACTTATCAAGGCACACTTAGACAAATTCTCAATTTATCAAGCCAAAGAACTAATCACGGCACACATATAATAGTTCTCTTTAACAAGTCAAATAACTAATCAAGGCAAACTTATACAAAATCTCAATTTATCAATCCAAAGTAATAATAAAGGCATACATACAATAATTCTCTATTAACAAGTCAAAGTACTTATCAAGGCACACTTAGACAAATTCTCAATTTATCAAGCCAAAGTACTAATCAAGGCATACATAGAATAATTCTCTTTTAACAAGTCAAAGTACTTATCAAGGCACACTTAGACAAATTCTCAATTTATCAAGCCAAAGTACTACATAATTACATTCTTTTATAAAAGACTCCTTTCTATGTAAAGCTCCAAGATACTAACACCGTAGTATCAAGGCGTGTCTATTTTTCAAAGTAAGTTACTACACTTTTAGAAAACTCATTTCAAAGCTTGAAATCAAGTAACTCCAAATTTTCACAATCTAGGCAACTTATGCCGATTAATCAAAATAGACAACTTTCTAACCTTCCATAAAGCCGTTATAACCAACTTCCCATAAAGTCGTTATAACCCTTTATGGTTTTAGACATATCCATTCCTTCAATAACCAAGAGACTTATACTATTAAAACCAAGTATCACATACTTACAAATCAAGTTCTTAACTTTCAAAATACTTCAAGTCTCTTAATAGTTAGAAAACAAGTTTTCTTCTACTTTTTAAACCTCAAGTAACTTCACCCTTAGCACAAGTTACTTCTCTTAAATCATGTCATTTCTCCTCTTTAAATCAAATAAGTAAATCACTCTTTGACTTCTAAAGTCATTATAATGACCTTTAGGTTTTAGACCTAAGTCAATAGCCAAAAGTTTTGGAAACCTCTTCCTTTTCAAGTCTCTATGCACTTTAAGAAAAATACCTTCACTTTTAAGAATCCAAACTTCCTAAGGAAATGGATTATACTACTTACAATTTAAACATCAAAGTACACTCAGGAAGTACATGTAACAAATTCTATTTTAGGCAAATCCAAATACAAGCAAGGAATGGATCATTCAAGGAGTAGGACTTACTTTCTTTATTCTAGGAATCATGCTAGAAGAGGAGATAGTTCACATACCTTTCGCTAATATCCACAAGCTAAGCCGAATACGCCGTACGTAGAAGTGTCAACCTATAATGGTCACAACAAGACTATCAACTTCTAGTCTCAACGTAGAATAATACTAAGTATGGTCTCTAATTCTACGGAAAATCGGGCAGCACTTCCTTTGTTTCTACTCACTTTGCCACCTTTTTCAAGGTCGAATACCATAACCAACACGCCACATTTAAGGCTCCAAACCACAACCCACCACAGGGGATTACACGCCTTACAATACGTGTAAAATTCCGCCCACAATTCATACGAAATAGTCTAAGACACTAGCCAATTCTCGCCAACTTACATAAAGAACACTAAGTCTTTTCCAATCCTTTTCCAATTCCAAGTTCTAAGGTCTAACATGTTATCTAGTCATAAACAACTTCAACAACTACAATTTCCTTCTTTATACAACATGCGACGCTTAGACTAATAATCAACTTGAATTGTAATCTTAACGCTAAACATGCTAGTTTTCGGATTAGGGTTCCAATAGCCAATAAACATATCAAACTTCATACTATATAACACATGCTTGCTAAAATCCATAGCTACAACAATAAGTAAGCCTTAACTATTAAAACGACAAAATTTATACCTTTCAAAGCCCTTAAAATTTCCAAGATTCGAAGTCGCCTTAGCAATTCTTAGCTCCATTCCTTAGGTTCCAATCCGCCCACGCACTCCTTAGCGGCCTATGAAGAACCCATCTTCAAGTTCCAACTTCAAAGTCAAGAACTCCTTAGTTTCCGCCATGACTAACGTAAAAATACGTTTTTTCCGAAATCTTTCTATTGAGGTAACCTTACAATACCCTTGGGGACATTGGGTTAAAGTCTTGTGGCTAATGGAGGAAAATTACAAAATTTTCTTGTGAGGGAGGGCACAAAGCCGAGAGCTCCCATGTGAAGAACAAGGTGTGTGATTTTTCTAAGTGTAGAAATGAGCTTGTCTTGCACTAGCTTAGCACTTATAACACTATGGATGGCTTAGATAAAAACACTTGTGAGGCTAAGATGAAAATCACATGGATCAAGCTTATGTGGCAAGTTGACAAGTCAACAATGTCGCCTTAGCAAGACTTATCTTCCACCATGGTAAATGACCATTTTACCCTTGGAATAATTCGACCAAGACCATGTGGGGGTGCCACGTGTCGCCCTCTCATTCGTCCATAAAAATTCCGTAACTCTCGTGGGCCCCACAAAACATAAAATTCCTCGGGTGGGCCCCACGTGACCAAATCCGTAAAAATAAATTTTCATAATATTAATAAGTTCCATACTCTTCAAATAATGTATTTTGAGAATCCAATTCTCAACAACGAACATTTTTCCTTTCCGACGTCCTAAGATTTTCCGGAAAACCAATTCTTCCTTTAGTACAAGTTTCCAAGTCTTGTGTTCCTTACGTACCTTCACTTACACATGTCCTGAACTTACGGGGTGTAACATTCTTCCCCCCTTAGAAACATTCGTCCCCGAATGTTCTTAGTCGGTTTTCAAGCCATACAAACTCCGGCATAAACTCTATACTATGCCTCTCAATCAAAACTGCACAAGACCAACGATGTCACACATGATCACCACATAACATACGTAAACATAATAATGGACCTTCCGTCGTGGTCCCTTCTCATAAAACTCAAGGTTACATTTTCCCAAACACGGGATCCTTAGAGGTTCCTTTCTTTCCTTACTTGTCATACTTTCTCGTACTTTCAAACTCATCTAGTACACGCATAAAATCTCAAATTCTGTTTCGTTCCCAATACTGGAGTTACTAACCAACTTGGCCATTATGCTACTTGAATTTCCGCTAAGGCCCTTCTCGGTCCTTACGACCTAGTTCGTGGAACGCGCCCACAAACTCGCATAACGATTAACTAAACTTGGGCTCGACATCCTCGTGACCCTATCACATAATCTGACCATTTCTAATCGACATTACCCCGTTCCAAACTATCGGAACCGAAATGAGTCCATAACCCGACTCATCGTCACTGTAACTTCTCATTCTTAGTCCTGAAATAAATGTCTCTCTTATCTCAAGGTACTTCTTACCCTACCCCTATTCACTAGAGGTTCGTCACATAAGCCAAAGTATTTCTATCAGACAATCTTCCCTATCGGTCTTACACTTATACTGTAATTACAAGTTGTGAACTCTATACAACTATAGTCTCGGCCACCTATCATTCTTGTCAACATTCTTACTTCTCACTTTACTAATCAAAGTATCCCTAACTCGGGTACTATCACTTACTATCGCTAGCATTGCTATCTTGGTCAAAAGCATAATCGCTTCCTCACGACTATAGTCTTCTCCTAATCGAGAAACCGGAGGCTCGTCTTTGAGGCCTCAAAACTGCGCAGGCGACTCGCCGATCATGAACAACATACGGTATAACACGGGCATAAGCCCTATCAACTCCTCGAGTCGACTAGTAGCTCTCGCTACTCCTTTGCCCTTCAGGCGGCCGTTCTCCTCGAGGCATAATCAGAACACAACAATACGTCGAGAGGAATTATCTTACTAACACTCTATGCACGATCTAGAGTGAGAAGAATAGAAACCAACTCCTAAATGTCCTGTAGCCTCGCTTATGGGTGTGGCGCGCAACACACCGATAATCAAGACTCTACTAGACACGGCTCGTAGACATTCCGAGGATCGATCGCTCGATACCACTGTCACGCCCGAACCCCGGGCGTGGATCGTGCCCTACACGACACCCTTCTACCTTAACAATACAAGTAAATCGGAAATTAAATAACACCTCATTTTTTTCTTTTAAAACAACCGTGCGTGCAAGGGCAAAGCCGACAAGGTGCCATATATACATAACCAAAAGACACTACACCGCATACGAGTCCAATCCAGCGTATGAATACAAACCTCAGGAGTTAAATCGAAATGTGACGGACAAGGCCCCGCCAGACCCAAAATCGCATAAAGCCTGATCAAGGACATATACCAAAAAGATAAACTCTGGATAGAGGAGCTATCCAAAACCCCGAGCAGATCCTACACTGCCGATCACCAAACAATGATCTAAACTCAGCGACATTGAACGCAGCCCAAGGAGGTCGACGAAGAATGTACCAAGTATGTGAACAATAAATGCGTAATGAAATCATAACGTCTAAACAAAACAGAGACATGTATGATAGCCAACCTACAAGATAAAACACATAAGCCATATCAAGTCGTGACGCAAGCCCTCAAGGTCACTACTCGATATAACTATGGGTCTCACGCCCATAATATCAATCATGCCCGTGGAATCCTTCTCACCGCCGTGATCCATGATATAACATAACATCAAGTCCCACCTGGTATAGCATCTTGGGGTTTACCCTCACTTATACTCTTACCCCGGGAGAAGGTGGTAAAGAGTGGTATAGCATCTTGGGGTTTACCCTCACTTATACTCTTACCCTGGAGGTGGTATAACGTCTTGGGGCTCATTTCTCATTTATACTCTTACCCTATCTCAACCGGCCACAAACAACACATAAAGAAGGTGGTACAGCCTTGGGGTTTACCCTCACTAATACTCTTACCCCGAGGAGGTGGTATAACGTCTGGGCTTGCCCCTCATTTATACTCTTACCCTATCTCGTGACCATCAAACAAGACATAAGCACTACCATGTCTTCTATAAAAATCCGAATTTAACCCAAGTACTACAAGTAGCGGAAGCATACCCGTGAATTCCACATCACCGATGCGTCCAAGTAACTTACAACAAGACAATACTTCAACCGAGAGTCGCGATAACTTAATAAAACATAATACTTGCACTCAAAGGCTATTACCAGACATATAGGCAAGTTCTCAATTAACCAAGCCAAAGTACTTATCAAGGCACACATAGGATAATTCTCATTTTATCAAGCCAAAGTACTAATCAAGGCATACATAGAATAATTCTTTTAACAAGTCAAAGTACTTATCAAGGCACACTTAGACAAATTCTCAATTTATCAAGCCAAAGTACTAATCAAGGCATACATAGAATAATTCTCTTTTAACAAGTCAAAGTACTTATCAAGGCACACTTAGACAAATTCTCAATTTATCAAGCCAAAGTACTAATCAAGGCATACATAGAATAATTCTCTTTTAACAAGTCAAAGTACTTATCAAGGCACACTTAGACAAATTCTCAATTTATCAAGCCAAAGTACTAATCAAGGCATACATAGAATAATTCTCTTTAACAAGTCAAAGTACTTATCAAGGCACACTTAGACAAATTCTCAATTTATCAAGCCAAAGTACTAATCAAGGCATACATAGAATAATTCTCTTTTAACAAGTCAAAGTACTTATCAAGGCACACTTAGACAAATTCTCAATTTATCAAGCCAAAGTACTACATACGCATATCTCTTGTATAAAAGACTCCTTTCTATGTAAAGCTCCAAGATACTAACACCCGTAGTATCAAGGCGTGTCTATTTTTCAAAGTAAGTTACTACACTTTTAGAAAACTCATTTCAAAGCTTGAAATCAAGTAACTCCAAATTTTCACAATCTAGGCAACTTATGCCGATTAATCAAAATAGACAACTTTCTAACCTTCCATAAAGCCGTTATAACCAACTTCTCATAAAGTCGTTATAACCCTTTATGGTTTTAGACATATCCATTCCTTCAATAACCAAGAGACTTATACTATTAAAACCAAGTATCACATACTTACAAATCAAGTTCTTAACTTTCAAAATACTTCAAGTCTCTAATAGTTAGAAAACAAGTTTTCTTCTACTTTTTAAACCTCAAGTAACTTCACCCTTAGCACAAGTTACTTCTCTTAAATCATGTCATTTCTCCTCTTTAAATCAAATAAGTAAATCACTCATTTGACTTCTAAAGTCATTATAATGACCTTTAGGTATTAGAACTAAGGCACTAGCCAAAAGATTTGGAAACCACTTCTTTTTCAAGTCTCTATGCACTTTAAGAAAAATACCTTCACTTTTAAGAATCCAAACTTCCCTAAGGAAATGGATTATACTACTTACAATTTAAACATCAAAGTACACTCGTTAAGTACATAGAACAAATTCTATTTTAGGCAAATCCAAATACAAGCAAGGAATGGATCATTCGAGGAGTAGGACTTACTTTCTTTATTCTAGGAATCATGCTAAGAGAGATAGTTCACATACCTTTCAGCTAATATCCACAAGCTGCCGAATACGCCGTGCACGTAGAAGTGTCAACCTATAATGGTCACAACAAGACTATCAACTTCTAGTCTCAACGTAGAATAATACTAAGTATGTGGTCTCTAATTCTACGGAAAATCTGGCAAAGACTTCCTTTGTTTCTACTCACTTTGCCACCTTTTCAAGGTCGAATACAATAACCAACACGCCACATTTAAGGCTCCAAACAAAAACCAAACAAAGGGATTACACGCCTTACAATACGTGTAAAATTCCGCCCCACAATTCATACGAAATAGTCTAAGGCACACTAGCCAATTCTCGGCCAACTTACATAGCAACACTAAGTCTTTTCCAATCCTTTTCCAATTCCAAGTTCTAAGGTCTAACATGTTATCTAGTCATAAACAACTTCAACAACTACAATTTCCTTCTTTATACAACATGCGACGCTTAGACTAATAATCAACTTGAATTGTAATCTTAACGCTAAACATGCTAGTTTTCGGATTAGGGTTCCAATAGCCAATAAACATATCAAACTTCATACTATATAACACATGCTTGCTAAAATCCATAGCTACAACAATAAGTAAGCCTTAACTATTAAAACGACAAAATTTATACCTTCAAAGCCCTTAAAATTTCCAAGATTCGAAGTCGCGCCTTAGCAATTCTTAGCTCCATTCCTTAGGTTCCAATCCGCTCCACGCACTCCTTAGCGGCCTATGAAGAACCCATCTTCAAGTTCCAACTTCAAAGTTGAAGAACTCCCTTAGTTTCCGCCTTGCGACTAACGTAAAAATACGTTTTTTCCGAAATCTTTCTATTGAGGTAACCTTACAATACCCTTGGGGACATTGGGTTAAAGTCTTGTGGCTAATGGAGGAAAATTACAAAATTTTCTTGTGAGGGAGGGCACAAAGCCGAGAGCTCCTGTGAAGAACAAGGTGTGTGATTTTTCTAAGTGTAGAAATGAGCTTGTCTTGCACTAGCTTAGCACTTATAACACTATGGATGGCTTAGATAAAAACACTTGTGAGGCTAAGATGAAAATCACATGGATCAAGCTTATGTGGCAAGTTGACAAGTCAACAATGTCAAGCTTAGCAAGACTTATCTTCCACCATGGTAAATGACCATTTTACCCTTGGAATAATTCGACCAAGACCATGTGGGGGTGCCACGTGTCGCCCTCTCATTCGTCCATAAAATTCCGTAACTCGTGGGCCCCACAAAACATAAAATTCCTGTGGGCCCCACGTGACCAAATCCGTAAAATAAATTTTCATAATATTAATAAGTTCCATACTCTTCAAATAATGTATTTTGAGAATCCAATTCTCAACAACGAACATTTTTCCTTTCCGACGTCCGGAAGATTTTCCGTCGGAAAAACAATTCTTCCTTTAGTACAAGTTTCCAAGTCTTGTGTTCCTTACGCACTTCACTTACACATGTCACGAACTTACGGTGTAACACTCGTGATCAAAACAGGTCCTGCGCGTAGTATCGATAAGCAATCCTACCCCGACTATTTCACCGCGTGGGTCCCGTGGACTCGCACGAGGTATTCCTCGTGATAGTGTACCGCACGGGACTATTTCACCCGCGTAAGCCCATAAGGACTCGCATGAGGTATTCCTCGCGTCGTGGGTAGCAAGTCCACAACGGTGGTATAACGATATTGGGGACTTACCCATCAGATATACTCTTACCCCGAAGCAGATGGTATAACGATCTTGGGCAGACTCGCGATATACTCTTATACTGAGCGGATGGTATAACGATCTTGGGGCTTGCCCCTCAGATATACTCTTACACTGGTGCAGATGGTATAACGATCTTGGGCCTGCCCCTCAGATATACTCTTACACTGGAGAAGGTGGTATGACGATCTTGGGGCTTGCCCCTCAGACATACTCTTACCCTGGAGAAGGTGGTATAACGATCTTGGGGCTTGCCCCTCAGATATACTCTTACCCTAACTCAAACTGGCATCATATCATAATCATAAATAAGTTAAGAAAACTTATAACTTATTATTAGTCTTGTTCATATACCCTCTCATTTTAGTTTACTTAAGGCACTTAATCATATTTTTAATAAAAGAAAACCGGGAATTAACCCAAGTACTACATACTTCAATTCTTTTAAAAGTGACTCCTTTTCATACATAAAACCCTTGGGCAATTGATGCCTTAAAATCAATTTGCCTTTCATAAATCAAATCATTTGTCCTTACTTATCTTGCTTAGAGTAAATCTCTTCGTGTTGACCTTTCATAAAGCTAATATAACTAACTTCCCATAAAGCCGTTATACTATCTTTATACTTTAGAAATTAAGACCTTCTTATCTTTTCATAAGGCCGTTATAACTAACTTCCCATAAAGCCGTTATAACTCCTTATAAACCATTTTGTTCTTTTACTAACCAAGAGACTTATACTTCAACAAATCTACACAACTTTCAAAAATACTTCGAGCCTCTTATCTTTAGAATAATTCAATACTCAATACTTTCACACCAAGTAATCTATACTTTTGTAAAATCATACTTTTCCCTTAACCAAGGGACTTATACTTCTTAAAACAAAACAAGTCTTTATTTATACTTAAACAAGTAAGAATACTAAACCTTGTACATCTACCGTACTACATAGATACAAATACTCATGCTCAAAGGATAGGAAAGCTTCACATACCTTTTGATCAATCCACTTGCTAAGTCCAAACTACCGCAAGTAATATGTCAACCTAAAATAACCATGATACGTTTATTAACCTCTAATTTCAATGTAGAATAATCTAAACTCAAAGCCACTAAATTCTATGGAAAATTGAGCAGCATTTCCTTTGTTTCTACACACTTTGCCACCTTTCACAAGGCCGAATTTATCATCCAAATGCCACATTTAAGGCTCAACAATCCAACATTTCAAAGGGGATTACACACCTAAACTTGGGTGTGTAAAATTCTGCCCCATAAGGTACAACAATTCACTTAACAATTCTAAGGTAGTTTTTAGGCTACAACATGCTCATTATATCTTCTTAACCAATTCCTTCACATTCAAACCATAGTTCTTACATGCAATGAGTCTAAGAGCATTATTTACTACCACAAGTTCTTTCTTCTTAACATGCAACACTAAAAACTAATTCTAAAGGAAGAATCATTACCTTAGAGCTTTAGCCAAATCTTTTCAACCACTTGCTAGCTTCCTTTCCAAGAATATCACCACAACAACCTTCACAAGCTAGCCACAAGTTTCCCTCTTGCTTTTACTTTTTCAGATTTTTTCCTAAGGCTAGAATGTCTCTTGGGATTTTAGAGAGAAGGAGGAGCTTGAACTTTTAAGAGAGAAGGAAGAGCTTTTGTCTAAGAGAGAGAGATGAAGTATGACCAAGTCTTGAAGACTTGGTCAATATAGTGCATGCAAAATCAGATGGGGAACACTTGTCACTCTCCCAAGGTCTTTTAAAAGAAAAATCGACTTTTCCTAAGTTTTTCACCAGAATCCCGCGCCGCGCCTCGCTTCCCGGCGCGCTGAAACCTCCGCAGCTTCTTCAACTTCCGCGCCGCCATGCTTCCAGCGCTGCAACTTCAGCGGCCCTCGATTTCGCGCCAGCGCCTGCGTTGCCTTTGCACAAACGCATTTACGTCCGTCACGCCGAACTTGTAACTCTCATAACTTCCTACTCTGATATCCTATCGATGAACGGTTGGTTGCGTTGGAATCTAGACTCAACGAACTACGTCCTAGGACTTTGAAACACTTAAGAACTCCCAATGTATCGGGTCATAACCCGCCTCAAAGTTGACTAAAACCCGTCCGGAACAATCCGTCAACCTATCCTTAGAAAATTTTAAGTCTTACTCTCCGCTCAAACGCGGCAAACACATGACGGTGTAATGCGAATGTTCATCGTTGTATAGGCGAGATGCAGATGTTCGTCGTTGTATAGACGAGATGTTAGATGCGTTGTATAGACGAATCACAGATGTTAAATCGTTGTATGGGCGAGATGCGAGATGTTAAATGTCGTTGTAT
Source organism: Przewalskia tangutica (assembly GCA_029844215.1). Classification (NCBI taxonomy): domain Eukaryota; kingdom Viridiplantae; phylum Streptophyta; class Magnoliopsida; order Solanales; family Solanaceae; genus Przewalskia; species Przewalskia tangutica. Next base: position 143,759,201 of record CM056718.1, read on the forward strand.
GGGCGAGACGCAGATGTTACGTTGTATGGGCGAGATGCAGATGTTCGTCGTTGTATAGGCGAAGATGCGAGATGTTAAATCGTTGTATAAACGAATCACGAATGTTAAATCGTTGTATAAAGCAGACGCAGATGTTAAATCGTTGTATAAACGAGATGCAGATGTTAAATCGTTGTATGGGCGAGATGCAGATGTTCGTCGTTGTATGGGCGAGATGCGAGATGTTAAATGCGTTGTATGGGCGTGATGCAGATGTTCGCGTTGTATGGGCGAGATGCAGATGTTAAATGCGTTGTATGGGCGAATGACGAGATGTTCGTCATTGTATGAGCGAATGCGAGATGTTAAATCGTTGTATGGGCGAGATCACGGATGTTCGTCGTTGTATGGGCGAAATACGATGTTACGTCGTTGTATGGGCGAAACGGATGTTCGTCGTTGTATGGACGAAGCGCGATGTTAAATCGTTGTATGGGCGAAATGCGAGATGTTCGTCGTTGTATGGACGAAATACGAGATGTTAAGCCGTTGTATGGGCGAAATGCAGATGTTCGTTGTATGGGCGAGATGCGGATGTTACGTCGTTGTATGGACGAAATACGAGATGTTAAATGCGTTGTATGGACGAAATGCAGATGTTAAATCGTTGTATGGGCGAAATGCGATGTTAAATGCGTTGTATGGACGAAATGCAAATGTTCGTCGTTGTATGGACGAAATGCAGATGACGCCTCCTAGGGCATGATAAAAATTGTTCTATATATGGGGTTGTGTTATGCATAATTAAAGCTAGATAAAATTATTAAAGTGTAAATGATGTAGCCTGAGTAAAGAAGATGTGGCTTTTGCGAGATGTATTTGATGTAGACTTGTTGCAGATGGACTTCGTGAGCGAATATGTTGTATTGGAATGTTGTTGTCCTCCTTGTTCCTGTTGTCCTGCAAAATTCACTCAAAGAAAAATTGTGAGTTCGGGGAGGGGGTCGGCCGATTTGTGTTGCCTCTTGATATTTGCACGCGTCGTCTTGTCTGGACATGTAACCCCTGTCTGATTTCGAGTCTCGGTCGAAAACATATATTGAAAATATTCTATCTTGAGAAAATATACTAGTAGGAAATTATGTCGATTTTTGAATAGTGACATGTTATGAAACAAAGCGAACATCCTTATCCGAAATCAGCGGTATATTCTCCCATACTCTCGGTGATCCATTGCCGTCAGGCTCTTTTTAAAATTTGTCCCAGTTTTGGGACATGGAACCCTTTGCGTAAATTAACCATGTCCATTGATGTCATTTGTAGTAAAACCCTTAAAATTGTCCCAGTTTATGTCGATCTTTCGAGCATATGGAATCATATCTGTCGATGTCCTTTCGTGGCGAAGTCCTTAAAAATTGTCGATCTTGGTATCGACTGAGTCGGATATGTGTCGTTGCCTTGACATAATCCGATAACGTCGTTACTGGGCGTATTCTTTGGCGTCGTTGCGTACGCAATCTTGATGATGTCGTTGCTGGACATAATGTTCTTTGCTTCCCGTAGAATAAATGCTCCTGCAAGCTAAGCTTGAGAAAACATTAGTGCATACCGTTAAGCGAAATGATAAATACATATGAAGTGCAATTTTATGGGTAGAGATGTCGCCCCGATATGCCGGATGAATCGAGATGTTGTCCTTGCACGGACATGCATGCTAAACGCCAGAATCGAATTGCCATGATGCCTTTGTTGTGTCGCGAATTTGACTTTGTGCACGAAATGCGCTAGGCTTTGTTCTTGAATCGCGATTGTCGATGCCTTTTTTTCTCGCTACGCTTCGATGCGGACTTTGGATTGTTGTCATATCCTCTGCCTCTGCAACTTCTTTCGCTCAAGAAAACTCTTTCTGTATTTTACGCTTGGCTATTGCACACTTTCATTAATATGAAAAGACCTGCGCTCAAAGAAAAATTTGTGAGTTTTTGGGGGGGTCGATTCGTATTTGACTTCGCCGCCTTGTTCCTTGACATCTGCGTGCCTGGCCTGTTTGGACTTGCAACCCCTGTCTGGTTTCCTACCTTGTCCCAGTTTTGAAAAGGGTGTCTGGCCTAAAGTGGGTAGTTTCTTGTATGTTATGTGTATTCTTGTTATTTTCAGAACGAAGGGAAAGTTTCCTAATGGTGTGAACGAAGCTGATTTAGGCCGCCTACGTATCCCCATGAGGGAATCAGGTCATGACGTAGTTCATTACAAGCGAATATTGGGTAAAATTCTAAAGGTGGGACCGAGGCCGATGTGGCCGCCTACGTATCCTTCAAGGGAATCAGGTCGAACGTAGTTCCAATGGTGTAAAAGAGAAATTGGGATTTTTCTAAAAGGTGGGACCGAAGCCGATATGGCCGCCTACGTATCCCCACGAGGGAATCAGGTCACACGTAGTTCCAATTACATGAAAACTTAAGCAAAGCATTAAATATGAGTCTTCAATTATTCTGCTAAACTAAATTGCTCTTTCTTATCCGGGCTCTAGGCGGACCAGAACAAGGGTGCAAATCCAACCAATATGCCTTCCTGCTCTGCATCATGGCTGGCTAGGTCTTCATGCTCTGCTATCAGTATCTCCTTCTTTTGATTTCCGCGCGGTGCATGCTTGGATAACTGACTGATTCAGGCGGGGCGGGTTCTGGCCAAGGAACACCTTTCTTCCTTTGGGGTTCATTGTACTCATTAGGGGAGGCATCCTCCACCTAAATGATTCCCTCTTTGATTAACTCCTCTATTTTTTCCTTGAGTGTATATCAATTTTCGATGTCGTGCCCCTCGACACCAGAGTAGTATGCACAATGTTTGGTTTTATCGTGCCCTCGGGAAGTAGGCCTGGGGATATTTCTGGGAATTGGCTGGAGTATTCCTGCGGCTTTCAGCTCCTCATACACTTGGGTTATGGGTTTGGCTAAAGGTGTATAGGTTCTGGTTGGCTTTCTCTCAGCATCTGTGCGGGGTTTGAAGATGTTTAGTGAACGGGCCTTTGGTTGTGGCGTATACTTGTCGTATGCATTGCGAAAGTAGGTTTGTGGTGGCCTTTGGTTTGTGTTTGGCTGGAGCATAATAGGCATTTGGTTTTGTGTGGGATGTATGGGATATGTAGTAAGAGGGTACTGGTAATGATTTGGAGGATTTTGACTGTTTTGGTTATTTGCAGTGACGAGTACTTCAGTGATGTTTCTGAGCCTTCTGATTTCGGCCTGCAGGTTTGCCATTTGCTGCGGTATTTGGGCGAGGTGTTCTATCGGATCTATCTTTGCTTTTCTTCCGAGACCGCTTTGCCTATAGGAACCAAGACAGTTCACTGCTCGCTTCAAATGCCCTTGAATCACCATGTCGTTGACCGTGCCTTCGATCTTGTGAGATGTCGATGCTCGCCATTGCTTAGTCAAATACAAATCGACCTTTGGGGGAGATGATAAATCCTTTAGACAACATGTAGCAAATTGTGTTAGTGTAAAGCACGTGATTTTACAAAAGTGTAAATAGCATTTAGCAAGTACATGTTGCACATAAATTATCGCATTGCAAGCGAGTCCTAACATGCATGGGGACCCCTTTATGCCAGAGGTAGGCCTAAACGTCACATATGCGAGGTCATGATGGATTTGTCCAAGCCGTCCAACTGTGATGCTTTTGTTGGAAATGGCGACCAAATGACGGTGCACTTTTTCCAATTTCAGCATGACATGATTAGGTTTGGATTTGTCTATCATTGCCACGCTACACATAATATGCTGGTTGGTCGTTGGGTTGAGAAACCCGTCGACTAGTTTGGTGTCCTCCTAATCGTGGTGTCGATGCCAAGGACCGACCCACCTAAGGTAAATGCATGCATGCCTTAAAATAAAGGGTGGTATAGCTCTATCCTGAGTTTCTAAGATTTGGCTTACTAGACGCAAGGTTCCCGAGCGGACTACTCGAGTGAGAAGGCTTACGCGACCACCGGTTGGACCGGATTCTCCGCGCAAAACACCAACTCTCTCAAATTTGGGTGTTTGAAAGAAATTTGCAGGTGCGCGAAGCACACCCGCGTGTTGTGTGTGATAGTGTGAATTTTCCAGAGTGGAAGAAATATGAGCGGAATGCCAGTTTAAGGAAAGCAGTAAAGCAAGTAGCAATTAAAAATAAATAAAACACAATACAACATGCAAAAATAATTGTCAAATAATAACCCTAGGTCTGTTGTGGTTAAGAACCTTAGATCCCCAGTGGAGTCGTCATTCTGTCGCGCCCGTTTTCGACCGCGACTTTCTAAAAGCGAACCCTGCTTAATAAAAATAGTTAGAAAATAAATAACAAAAAATGCTAATTGTTTAAAGGAATGTTGAAATGTTAAAATGTTAAAGGGTTGCTAGGGAGTCGCCACCTAATTAATTTGGGTGAATTAGGACACCTAAATGTTAACTAGTTTAAAGTAAACATTAACTCCATTTTAATGGTCTGCTAAACTTTAATGAGATTCTGGGTAAGAGTTCTTTATTATCCTAAAGGGAAGGGGTTAGGCACCCTAAAAGATCCGCTAACTTGCGGTTGTCCGTTCAAACCTAGGGTTAATTATTATGCTAAGAAAAGACCTGTTAAAGGCATTTGAATAAAAGAATTTTGAAGATATAAGATATTTATGTCTAAAATTAATTGCGAGATTTATATAGAAAAGTCAAAGTTAGTTTTGAAAAATATGTCATTAGGGTACCTAAATACCATATTAGATACATATCGCGTATAACAGGAGTAAAATTTATTATGACACAGGGTCTTCTTATAGGATTGTAAGATGGCTATCGATGTTTTAGATAATTTCTTATGCGAAGGCTAATGAGGATTTGTAAAAAAAAAATGGGTTTCATGTTGAACTAATATATTAACTATCTAAGTAATTATGCAAATGAAAATTATTAACTGATTTCCTAGGACTTAAGAAAGAAGGTTACCTTTTAATTTATTGCTTCAATATTATATTCTGCTAATAGTGTAATGTTAGACAAATAATTACAACAAATAATAGGGGAGGATATGAATTAATAATGACTCGAAGAAGCGGCGAGGCCATCTCGCCTATGATTTGGAGTTTTGTGATGCGGAGTGGATGAAGCACATAAGATGTGGGTCTTCATTTGTTGTAGCTTGTGATGAGTCTCGCCATGAAACTCTTCGTTTCGCTCCAATGCATTTTCATGTAAAACAAGAGAAGAAAAGGAGAAAAGGATTAGTATATATCCAAGTCATGTTAATAATGCAAGTAAACATGACACGTTTGTTAAACGAAAATGGAAGAAACATGTATACATATTCTTACTCGACTGTCCAAACCACATGGACAGGTTTCAACAATGATTTTCAGATTTTAGGAGAAATCGGCCCAAGTATGATGGGCCTAGTAACAAGTATTCATATCCTACATGTATGCACATTGACAACAAACAAGATATGCATTGGGCCCAACCCATACTAGGCAATAGTGAAACATTTTCAGAAGTGGGGGATAGACAGAGATATTGGGCTTTCAGGCCCATCATATCTTTGTAAGAGAAAAGGGGAAGGCATTTGAATAGGTTAGGTACACATGGGCCCTGCCAGTCTTAAGAAATGGAAAGCGAACAGAAAGGGACAACCCGAAACAGTGGGCATATACAAACAATATACTAGACTTCTATACTTATATACATGGAATATACGACCCATATACCCTAATATACTACATTGATCGATTAGTTAGATATATCTAAGCTTAGGCAATAGTTACAACACCCCGAATTCAACACACGTAACGTGACTGATTTGACGAGCATGTCGGACATAAGCAGGACCAGATTTCCAAACCAGAAATGGTCTTTCAGACACATGAGTTATTCATATTACTCCAAGCATTCATCATAGATTAAGTAAACAAACACATCGTACGGACTCAGGGGAACTCTGGATACTAACACGAGGACTGTTTGGACTTAGGGACAAGAGGACAAATATGTAAAATCAATTTCACGACCATAGAAGGCAAACAGACACATGACTGAAAAATTTAAGAACAATTTGCTAGTCACATTGGTACCAAATTTTAATTCCTTATGCAGTTTGAACTTATCCTACACAGGTTTCTGAGCATGCTATTAACCGAATCCATTTATACAATAATCATTCAATTATGAAAGGATTTGACAAAGTAGTAATCCGACTATTACAAGTTATGGTTTCAGGGAGTGGATAACCGTCAGATTCGTTACTTATCATATTTCAACTATTATAACATGTATGACAGATTACCAATAAACAAGCATGACTTCGACTGTTCTTCTCAACATACCGGCACTAATACATAGCATAAATTCAGATTAAATTCAGACAAGTCACAAATTGAACCACACAGATAACATAATGAAACGAAATTCAAAGGGGATTTGATTTTACCTTCTCCGGACAGCGAACCGGGGCAGCGTATCAAGTCATCGATCCGCTCAGGTTTTGGTTTTGCGATGCTAGTAAAATGTAAAGCTTGTTTGCTGGTTTCTTGACTGATTTTGAAGGAAAGGGTTCGGCTAAAGGGTGCTAACAGGTTCCCTCAGGTTTCCCCTACGTTTTGTGACAGTGGAGTCGATTTTTGTTCGTGTCAGGGTTTCAGAAAGGTGCTAGGTTTTGGACGATAGAAGACGCCATTGCACGTATGTTGATCGGCTTTTGTTAATTGAAAAGGCAAGGAGGTGCGGATTGTCGCTACCTGCTCTCCTCTCGATGTTCTGCCCGTGCTTCTAATCTTGCATGGGGGTGTCAAATCGATGCCCATCGGTTTTGCATGCTCTCCTCTTTTATAGTCCCAATCTTGGGTTCTAATGTTGGTAAGTTATCGATATCACTCTGGACTGATTTTTGTGCGATTCTTACTCTGATTTCGTATTTATTCCTGCGATTTTGTGTGATTCGGGTGATATAGGTTAGGATTGGTTACCATTTCGAAGATGGGGGGTGAGTACGTTGGTTATTCTAGGTAAGGGAAGGGTTGCCGGATTCTCAGGCGAGAATCCCGACGAGAAAGGTGGCGAGGAATGTGGCGTGGCTGCTGCGTTTCTCCTCCTCTCTTCTTTAGTGACTCTAGGTTTTTATTTTAGTGAGGGAGATGAGGGTATAAAAAATGGGCTGAGTATTAATGATGTGGGCTGCTGAAGAGCGTGTGGGCTGCGGGTAGATAGGGGAAATAAAGGGTGTTGGGTCACGGGAGCTGGGCCTGCAGTAGTGGGCTGGTTTTAATTAGTTAGGGTATTAGTTTTAGGTATTTAATTAGTTAATTAGTGGTAAAGTAAATAAATTGTGATTAAATTATTTAGGTGCTTTATTAATCTAATTATTATAATAATAAATGCGGGCGTGAGACTCTAAGTACTTAATACTCTACGTAAGACGCGGTGTCATTATTAAATTGTTTATTTATGTCTGTATTAATGTTTTATCGCTGCATTTTATTATAAAAAATCATACAAATTATTTTACAAAATTAGTGTAATTTTATAGCTAATGACTGCAAGAGAGGGTCAAAATTGGGTGTCAACACCATGGCTTATATTCTATTATATGTTGATGATATTATCTTGACTGCCTCTTCTGATGCTTTGCGCAAGTCTATTATGACAATGCTCGGTTCTGAGTTTGCCATGAAGGACTTGGGCCCATTGAGTTACTTTTTGGGGATTGTTGTGACTCATCATGCAGGTGGATTATTGTGAGAGGGCTGGGATGTCATCCTGTAAGTCCACTTCTACTCCACTTGATACTAAACCCAAGTTGGGTGTTGCAGCTGGCTCTCCCTATGAGGATCCGACCCGCTATCGTAGTCTTGCAGGCGCCCTTCAATATCTGACGTTCACGCGACCTGATATTACATATGCCGTACAGTAGGTGTGTTTGTTTATGCATGATCCTAGAGTTAAACATATGAATGCGCTCAAACGCATTCTTAGGTACATTCAGGGAACACTTGAGTATGACTTGCATTTGTATCCTTCGTCGACGTTTACACTTGTCTCCTACACAGATGCTGATTGGGGTGGTTGTCCTGACACCAGACGGTCTACGTCTGGCTATTGCATGTTTTTAGGTACTAACTTGGTCTCATGGTCTGCCAAGCGTCAAGATACGCTTTCACGTTCAAGTGTAGAGGCCGAGTATCGAGGGATAGCCAATGTGGTTTCCGAGTCATGTTGGTTACGAAATCTACTTTTAGAGCTTCATTGTCCTATTTAGAAGGCTACCTTAATATATTGTGATAATATAAGTGTCATCTACCTTTCTGGTAATCCTGTTCAGCACCAGCGGACTAAACACATAGAGATGGATATTCACTTTGTTAGAGAGAAATAGCTAAAGGACAAGTACGCGTCTGTCATGTCCCTTTCATGTATCAAATTGCAGACATCTTTACAAAGGGTCTTCCCTCATTTCTTTTTGAAGATTTTAGAGACAATCTCAACAGATGAAGCGCTCACATGATCATGGGTGTGTTAATGATGGACCCCACTGTCCAAAGAGACCCACACGGCTGGGAGTAAATATTTGTATATTGGGTAGATTTACATAATAGTCATGTACCATAATTAGACTTGTAATATTACCATAAATAGATACGTATTATTCATATAGAATAGGAATTTAGGTGTAAAGTAGGAATATGATTCTCTTATTGTAACTTGTATATGTATGTCTTTCATTAATAAGAATAATCAATGGATTCTTTCTTTGCAATTCAAAGCATTATAAAAGCCATGAAAAAATACTATAGAAAGCATGATAAAGATGACTGAAAAAGACTATCACAAATAAAATAATATAATAATCAAAGTACAAAAAATAATAAATAATAAAAAGACAAAAAACTACAAAAATAATACTATGAACCACTAATATGAAAGGATAAGTATGAAAACACTCAACTACTAATATCTACTAATACGAAAGAGCAAATATATAACACGATAATAATTATTTTTTTTGAAAAAAGAAACTAGTATATGATCTAAGTATTATGTAGTGTATTGGGGAAATGAGTAGTATGGTCCAGAGCTATATAGCAGAGATGCCGACCAAACACTATACTGCAAAAGGAGTCACGTACTCATATTAGTAATTGCTACTATATATTGCATTCTTGGCCACATATATAAGCTTCATTAAAATATACAACTGCTATATTTCAGTCATCAGTTTCAAGAAAATTTGTGACATTGGGTTTCGGAACAATATCTACAAGTTTGCCATCTCATACCATGCAAAATTAATAATCAAGAACCAAAATTTAATGTAATAATAATTCCTTCTCATAAAATATAAAAAGAGATACATCTTTTAATTAATTCAAAGAAGCTGAAGCTAGGCAACTTCATGGGGTTTTGAGCAAGCTTCTTCAAATTCATAAAAGAGAAGCCACAACCCACAAGGTATAGAATTACTACTACTTTTGCAATATTTTCAGTAATGAACAATTGACACTGGAGCTAGAGTTTCGCCTATGGATTCGATGAAACTTAATAGATTTATCCCAAATCATGTATTTATGATTAAAAATTAACTTTATATGTATAAATAATTTATTAAGAACTCAATAAACTACGTTTTCTAAAATTCAGAATCATAAACTCAAAATTCTAGCTTCAACTGTCTCGGTTATGGTTGAAGCTGAGCAAATTGATTTTATGATTTCATCACTATATTCATACTTATTCATGCAGGTCATCCCTTCTACAAAATCCGTATAGAACCAATCTCAAGGAATTATTTATAAAAACAATACTTTTGCAGTAAAATTCCTCCAAAACCATTCTTTTCTCAAGAAATCGGAAGTACCCAACTTAACTAGCTGGATTGTTACTTAAAATATGCCAGGTGAATTCAGAATTTAAACTTGAGTGTTTTAAATGATGCAAATAATTTATACTATTAGGTTAAATTTTATCTATTATTGTTGCAAGTAACTGCCTTTATTTTTAATATTACAAATTTCACTTTCTATGTACGGTTGACGGTAGATATCTTTTGGGTAAGCTGTAAAAAAGTTATTACACCATTATTGTATTTAAGTTAATTAACCATTTGATGGGTTCAATATTTGAGGTTCTTAAAGATGAATGCATCTCATTTTTTGAATTATTAATTCATAATTTAATATTTACTTAATTTTTTTAGTAATATTGACTATATATACACACTAATATTTGGAGTTAAAAGTATTAAATTCAATGGAACCCATTATTTATTAGTTGTAGCCACCTATGCTACTTCCTTTTATGAGAAGAAGCACCAAAAACTAATCACTACAGAAAAAGAAATTAACTTGTAAAAAGTTCGTGCTAATCTATCTTTAATAGCTCGTAATGAATAGAATTTTTTGATAATTCGTCGTTAAGTTATTTAGCGACAGAAGTTGTCCGTCGCTAACTTCAGTTTCGTTGTACTGATAGGAAGACGAAGAAAAATAGATCAGAAAACATTGGAAAAGGGGAAAATTTAGACTTATTTTGTTTTAAAATGACTAAAATATTGTGTTATTTTCTTGTGTAGTATAATGGGGTCGACAATGTATGAAACATCAGAATATCACAAGAGGATGTTCACATCAACCACTTGCACTCAACAAATTGATTCGTCACTTGGGAATGTGCTATTATATGGTGCTGGATCTGATCTTATGAGAAATGAGCTTGGTGCTTATGGGGAGAAAATTTTAGGTTCAAGTTCTGCCTATGTTCATAGCAATGTAAGAATACTTTTTTAAGAAAAAAAAAGACATGTACTTTAGAATTTTTCCAATATTACTGCATAATAAATTTTAATTTGAGTTAAGTAATACAGTATACACCATCAGTGTAAATAATTTTTATACTATCAGTATCACGTCATATATGTTGTAGCAAGTTATATATCTTATTTTTTAGATTCCAAATTTCACACTTTAAGGAGACTGAGTTATAGATTTCATTCGGACGACCCAATGGTGTAAAAAATTGTTTACACCAGCGATATACATAACTTAAACAACACATTTTAGAACATGAATGTCGTTCAATTTGGAAGAAATTAAATTGTTGCACTATTTTCCCTTTTTTTTTTTACTTTATTTTTTGTTCACAGATTGGCAGATACATTTCCAATCCACAGTACTATTTTCAAGTGAATGAAGAATACGTAAAGAATAAACTGAAGGTGATTCTATTCCCATTTCTTCACAAGGTAAGACTAGAACAATTTGTATTTTAGATCATCTCTTTTTGTTAGGACTATTATCCCGGGTCATCCAAAGTCAATAGTTTTCGCTGGATCATATATATATATATAACCTATTAAAATTTTAATAAATATTAGACCCTTAATTTTCAAAGTACGGTGAGTTGATCAATGCTAAGAATCATAACGGTTGCACCTGTTAAATTTAAATCCTTGATTCGTCTTAGCTAGTATTAGAGCAGTATTAAGTTATATACATATAATATACATGTGTGTAACAATGTCTTGCTTAGGGTACATAAGATAATATTTATAAAAAATAAGAAAACTTGAATTACTCTTTTGATTCTCTTAAGATTTTGAGTCATATGATTCTTTAGCACTTCTTTTTATTTTTTGATGTTTCTAGCACTTTTTTTTAAAAAAGTTTATAGTTTTCTCTAAGATAGTGCAGCTAATTCAATTCAAAACAATTATGTTTTTAGGGACATTGGATGAGAGCTGCTGATATGGCTGGTGGAGAATTTTCATTCAAACCTCCAATATATGATATTAATGCACCTGATTTGTACATCCCCATGATGGCTTTTGGCACTTATTTGCTTCTTGCTGGTTACTTCTTGGGCATTACCACCAAGTAAGTTTCTTAAAAATAACTTCCATTTTAATATATTATTATTATTATTATTAGGCCATTCAAACTCTTTACCCTAAGAACAAGAAAAAACCCATCAAATACTTGTGTAGTTCGAACTTCTCAAGAAATTGATCTCGCATATGTGTTAAATTTTCAAAAACACATAACTTTTAGAGTATCTAACAAATAGAAAATGATTTTCTTGATGAGTCCTGTTGAAATATATTGAGATTGTTGGTTAGAGTTAGTCACAATTAGTTAAGAGTTGGTTATAATTAGCTGGAGTTGTTTAGTTAGTTATAAATAGCACAAGTAATACACATCTATGTTTACCAATTCATTTCTTCTCAATACAACACACAGATTTCCCCCAATTTCTCTCATCTTCCATCTCTTTCTCTCTCTTCTTATTCATCTCAATTATCAATTCTTCTTATTCAATCAATTGATTTGCGCACAATCAACAATCAATATCCGTAAATTATATATTTAACATGGTATCAGAGCCTAATTCATCGATGTGGATCATTAGGAATCTCTTTCGATGCATACAGTAAAATTCAGAGGAAACAGATCTGCTGAGATAATATCAATCTTCCGCATTTGATTCAAAGCTAAGCTTAACAATCAGTAGAATCTATTGCATCAACTCGAGCTAATTCAGCAAGGGAACGGATCAAGTTTTTGATAACCTTAGGGGATCCAAATTTCATAAAACGAGAGATTGAAAAGAGCCGTTACCGCGTGTTCCTGAGTAAACGGATCGGAGCACCGAAGAAGCGGTAATTCGGTTGACCGTATCGCCCTTCCAATTTCTTCTCATTTTCAGATCATACCAGCAGCAATTGCAGTGTTTCCGAGGTTAATTTTAGGTTCAGATATGAAATGACTTGAATACTGACCGGAAATATATATTTGATGGATGACCTGGATGTGCTGGCTCGAGATTTCGGGTTTAGAGCAGCCGGAAAATCAGATCCGATGAGATCCAACGGTGGAGATCGTCATTTCTCTTCCGCACGATCATCATCGACGTCTTCACCAATGATGACGTGTTCGGTGGACCTCCAAAATACACGAAGCCTAGTAATAACAACAATAAATCCTCGTCGATGAATGATATCAGTTACGATTCCATTTTCAAGGATTCGAATAGCCATAACAACAACAACAATAAAACATCGTCTGTTCCCATGTATGATAAGCCAGTGTATGATGTTGATATTTAGATGGATTGCCAGGACTGAAGAGAAAATCAGTATCTGAAAAATCTGATTCCTCTATGAGATTTGATGACGACGTTTTTGCTACAATTACTCTGCCATCACAACCAAAGATTAAGGACGAGCACTTTGGTGATCTGCTGAGGAATTTGAGGTCGAATGAGAAGGCAACAGAGCTGAAGAGAAGTACGAGCCCGAGTGTCCGCGAATTTGAAGATTTATTAACTGGCGGTTTTTCTTTTGCTAGCTCGGAACATCTGGATAGAAGCATTTGTCTGACTAGATGTGTGATCGTAAACAATAGATAAATGGAAGGATCGAGGAGTTTTCAGCTGCAAATCGACTGAGAACTGAGGGATACTTCGTCGAAAGTGATTTGGATTGAGTTGAAGCTCAATTTACAGAGTTTTCTTTATAGGTCAATCAACTGTTCGATTGTCTGTTTTTATTTGCTTAGCTCAGGACAGGAGAATCGAAGAATTTCTAACCGGAATTGGATTAGAAATTGAGGGAGACTCCACTGCACATCTGGGGTTATTCTAAGAGCTTGTGTAGGGAGAATCGAGGGATTCTCTAGTCCGAGTGTGACTATAGAACGAGGGTTTCTTCGTTGCTGAGAATCGAAAGATTCTCTAGTCTGAATGTAACTAGAGAACGAGGGGTTCTTCGTTGCTGAGGATCGAGGGATTCTTTAGTCCGAGTGTGACTAGAGAACGAAGGGTTTTTCGTTGTTAAGAATCGAGGGATTATCTAGTTCAAGTATGACTGGAGAACCAGAGATTCTTCGTGCTGCTACATCCTTATCTTTGGCTTTTATTGCTGGATTTGAAAGTGCTGTAATAATGGATCCTTCGTATGAGAAGAGCTACTTTTAGTAGAGTGTTTTTGCTATTGTTTCCAAGCTTGGATTGAAACCTCTGTTTTCAATGTCTAGCTTGAGGGGGGTGTTGAAATATATAGTTGGAGTTAGTTAAATATTGTTAGGAAGTTGTTAAAAGTTGTTAGTTTGTTAGTTTGTAGATTAGTCCTATAAATATAGGACAAGTTACTGCTTGTAAGGATAAGAAAAATAAGAAAGACTCCACAAAAATATCTCTCCCCCATTTCTCTCTTCTCTCTTTCGTTTATCTTCTCTGTTGGCAAAATTTACTTTCTCTGTTTTCCTCCTTTGCTCCAGAGTTGATGCAAGCTGCTCTACTTTCATTTTGGTGTATTCATCTTTAGCAATGCTCATTGGTGTGGTTGTTGCCGATGTTACTATTACTGTTGCTTGTTAGTAGACTGTTTTGCTATTGTTACCAAGCTAGGATTGAAAACTCTGTTTTCAGTGCGTAGCTTGAGGGGGGTGTTGAAATATATTGAGATTGTTGGTTGGAGTTAATCACAATTAGTTAAGAGTTAGTTACAATTAGTTGGAGTTGTTTAGTTGGTTATAAATAGCACAACTAAGACACATGTATGTTTACCAATTTATTTCTTCTCAATACAACACACAGATTTCCCCCAATTTCTCTCATCTTCCATCTCTTTCACTCTTTCTTATTCATCTCAATTATCAATTCTTCTAATTCAATCAATTGATCTGCGCACAATCAACAATCAATATTCGTAAATTATATATTTAACAATATCATAGTCTGTTACTCATTCATGAAGATTTTCAACGAAGAAAAATGATTTCAATTGTTGCATTTCAAATTTAGCATCAATCAGATATAGTCCGTGAGAAGCTAAATACATCTTAATTCCATTTTTATCTTTAGAAAGCTTGTGAGTGTCTAAACATACTAATCTACCCTAAGGGTCCAATTTTACGAATTAGAACAGGGCCCCAAAATGTTTGAGACGGCCCTGCCTAAGCCAATATTCTGAACTTGTATATAGTGACAATTCAGTGGATGAAGTTATACAACATAAAATATTTTTACATTATCAGCATAGTTGAAGAATATGTGATAGTAGGTATCTACTCCTATCGTTTTTATCAGATTAACCAATTAATACTTATCATAGAAATTCACCTGTAATTACTTAAAAACAAATAACTTAATTATATAATAACTATTTTTAACACGTAAGTGCATAAAGCTTAAACTATTTGTAATTTTATTGCAGGTTTAGTCCAGAGGCTTTAGGTGTGCAATTCACAACAGGACTACTTATATGGCTCTTGCAAGTCCTCTTACTTGAAGCCACATTACACTCTTTAGGAAGTGGAGAAGTGCCACTTCTTGACATTGTTGCTTATGGTGGCTACATTTTTGTGGCAGCGTCAGTTATTTTGCTCTCTAGGATCATTTGGGATTATGCATTTCATTTAGTCACAATTTTTGAGTGCTTTTGCATGGGAGTATTCTTGATAAAGACCATGAAGAGGATCCTAATTGCTCAAGTTAGAAGCTTTGAGAAGCATTCAACAAAGAGGAATTACATTTTGCTCTCCATGGCTTTGTCTCAAATTCCTTTGCTTTTTTGGTTGGGAAATGTTGGTGTTGGAGCTAAGTGACTACTTTCAACAATACAATCCATTTGATCAATAATGAATTTTGATGTGTTTTATTAATCTCCCATTTGTTGTTTGGTAGCTGTATTAGAATCCGACTCATGAATACGTTTCCTAACAAAGATATATGATTAAATATGAAGGAATAAGTCTTGAAATGCTAAAGGTACTTCTTATGGTCCTGATTTAACCACCCTTCCTTCTACTTACTACTCTATCACAATTCTTGTTGGTGAATTTTGTTGTGGTTAAGTTAACCTCAAAAGTTTCACCCTTGGTCACTAAAATTTACATATGTATCAGTAAAGTTATAAAATTTATTTTTGTTTCATTAAAGTCATTGAACTTCATGTGTTATATCAATAAAGTCACAACTGTTTTTTATCTCATTAAAGTCATTGAATATGTCTTACTTACCCAGAGAGTACAACTCATCGAAAAGTAGGGGTGGACATAAATCAGCAAAAACTGAATTATGAAAAATACAATTTGCTATACTTTTTATTTTAAAAATAATAGAATTCAAATAGAAAAAAAAATAAAAAAACTTGTCACGATTGTGCTCTATCTACGTAAAAAACCTAACTAGGTGGAATGAATTTTTTATACACTATATGACCAATGTGTATGATAATATAGAAAAACTATTACTTTTTTATTTTTTAAATAATCAAATCAAAAACGATATGATCATGATAATGAAATGATTAAAGACAGAACTATAGAACTTATTGTATTTTTAGAAAATTTTCAACAAAAGCAACAAAAACTTTTTATATATTATATCACTATTTCAACTAGTTTTATATAGCTATAATATTTTTTTACTTTTTAAAATATTAAAGAAAAAATGAAAATCACTATAATAATTAAAAAATAATAAAAAAAAAAAATAAAATTAAAAAAATATTTTATTTTATATCCTATTGTCATTATTTATTAAATAAAAAAAAAAGATTAAGTGTAAAAGTCTTATTGATAACATTTATACTTATAATTTATACCTTCACACCTCCAACTCCCAAAATTTAAATGTTGAGCCAACTACGAAACTAACGCTAGGTTCATTAATTAAATAAAGTAAGATGAAAAAAAAAATCTGCATTACTAAAGAGAAGAAGAGTAGTAACCAACCGACCAGGATTATCTTCTTCTTCAAACCAAAAAAAAAAAAAGACATTTTCTGTGGCTAGTATTAATTAATCTAAGCTGAAAAATAGATAACGGGTAAGTACTAACTAAATTAGCGAAGTTCGATGTTTTTATTTATTTGAGGTAGCATCTACCAAGGCCAGCTACCAAGCGTTTGAAGAAAAGAAAGAAATTATCGATGCAGAAAGGAAAGACACACACACTTTCATTGAAGGCCGAGACAATTTTCACATTTCAAGCGTTATCAATCGCTTTGGTGCGATTTCAAATAGAGAAAGCAGTATGCCTGGAGAATCTGGCATGTACTTCTAGGATTTACAGATGATTCATGAGTTTGGATACGAGATTTGCGGCGAGGTGCGGGCGCCTAGGTCATAAATTCAATAAAAGAAGATTTACAATCACAACATGAATTTTATCTCAAGCCGCATTTGATCAAGCGTGAAACATTTGACCATAATAACACAATGAAATCAGAAACCACACCAAGAGAAATAGAAATAAAAAAAATAAAAAAAATTTCAAATTATTTCATTTTAATTTAATTTTTTTATTTTTTTTTTTAATTTTTTTAATTTTTTCAACAAATTTTAAACTACAAATCTGTAACAATGTTTTAAACTTGTAAATTTTATAATAATTATTAATAATAGTTATATTTAAAAAACAAAATCGATGTTTTTTTTTTCTTTGTTTTTTTTTTATTCTTTTTTTTTTTTTTATATTATATTACACTATACTTTATAGTTTATATATTATACTTATATTATATATTATGTATATATACTATAAGTATATATAATATAATAATAGATGTATATGATTATGTTATTTTAATTACTGAATCAAAACGGAATTTTGAAATTGGTATTTGGTATCTACTTTTTAATTACCGATTACCGAATTATCGAAACTGAACTTTTAAAATACCTATCGAATGCCCACCCCTAATGAGTTGTTTACCATATATATGGGTAACATTAACGAGTGATTTTAATGTCCTGATTGACCGGTGATGCCAAATTCATAATGTTAAGGCTTGAGATTGGACAACTTATGAAAATATTTTTTCTTCTTTCAATACGTAATTACCGAATTACCGTACTGAAGTTTGATTATGATATACCATACATAAGTTTGATTTACTGAATTCCTACTTTCAAAGTTCGCTATTTAGTATTTATTTTCAATTACCGATTACCAAATCATCGAAACCAAACTTTGAAAATGCCAAATCGAATACCGAATTATCACTCCTACCGAAAAGTCAAATTTCCGGCACCAAATATTTGATATATCAACAATTGTTTTAAATTCTTAAAAAATCCAACTGCTACGAAAAATGGATTCCATGAGTATCGGTAAAGTGATATTTATTCATCGAAAATGATGAATTGATGCAAACATCTAATGAAAAATATTCAATGGAACGACTCACGTAATAGAAATTTTTAAGCATCAGTCTATCGATGAACCTCGCAAGACTCACAAAGCAATCATACAAATCCTTTTTATTTCTTTTTTCCATCATTTTTGTATTTTTTTTTCTTGACGGGTTAACATTTTGATATTAGAGTATGTTCATGAGGCGGAGAAATTGTTTTGAAGTTCTTATAAATTTGTTTTTAATTTTATGGTTCTTTTGGAAAAGATCTTTGTTAAAGATATAAACAAAGTTAGTTAAGAGTTAAAGAAAATTAGTTATAAGTCAAAGAAGTAGTTAATTTGTTAGCAAGTTAGTTAAAATTAGTTAGTAACTAAATAACTAAAATTAGGCTCCTGAAACTAACTAAATCTAATTCAGAATCTACAAGTAAATAGATGTATAAATACTTTTTCATAGTATATAATTCATTCACTGAAAAAGAGTAATAAGATTACAACTACATACGTCATCATCTCTACATCTTCTTCTTCTATCTCTTCCATCTTATTCTTCTTCTTCTATCTCTTCCATCTCTTCTTTTCTTTTCTGTTTCTATTTTTTCTGCATGTCCAGTGTATATCACTGCTGAATTGAATAAATCAACATGACATCAGAGCCTACGATCGACACTAAGTGATAGTATCAATTCCGCAACCATTCTGAGGTTGATCAACTGATTTCTGGTAAAGGTTATAACTTCTGTGTTTCTGTTCTTCTGTTTCTGTCTAGCTTCTATCTCATGTTCTTCTGATTGTCTATCTACTTCTTGGTCTTCTGATGTTTTTGAATATACACTGAGTATAATCTTCATTCATAGACACTATCTTGATTGTGTGATGTAAGGAAAAAAATCAGGTTGAATAAGTCTGGAAAAATTCTGCTGAACACATAATTCTGTTTCTGATTCTTTCTGTATTTGTTCTTAGTCTTCAAATCAATCTTGTGTCCATTTATTTATTCTTGTACAAACTGAGACAAGATAATACATGTGTATCACTTGTTATTTGGTTCTAAACTGATAGAAACTGATTGATATAGTTCATCTTATTCTAAACTTTTGATTCTCCAAGTGATTACAGTAAAGAACTTGAGTTTATCTTCTTGATTCTGAATCTTATGAAATGGACACTGAAGGAAACAAAAGCAACACACATCCACCACCAAGAGAGAATGCAGGAGTCACTACTGTCACTATAATTTTTTACCATAATCACCCATTGTTTTTGTAGTCCTCTGATGTAAGTGAGGTGTCACTTATATCATTTCAACTTCTGGGATCAGAAAATTATGCACTCTGGAGTAAATCTATGAAAATAACTTTACTTGGTAGGAATAAAATTGGCTTTGTAAATGGAAAATAAAAAAGGTGGTGGTGAATCAGGAAAAGATGATGATAAAGTGAAAGGCAATGCTAAGGAGAATGGGCATTCTAACGATAGTATTGGAAATGGAGTAGTACAGGTTAACTGTAAAAGAGAAGAGGAATTCCAGTGCTGGCTCTGGGGCTTTGATGTAAATAAGCTACAGAAGCTCAGGGCCAAAGGTGGAAAGAAAGTAAATACTGTTGTAAACAAAGGTTCCAAGGCAGAGCCTACAAAAAAGATAAAGAAGAATAGAGTTTGGGATGATGGTTCACCTTCTGAGCCAAAATTAGATTTCACAAGTTTTGTGAGGTAGAATGGGAATGAAAATATAGCAGTTGCGGCAGCAGTAAAAGGTGAGAGTATGATGGACAAAGAGGAGAATGTGAGTAGTGATAGTGAGACCGATGAGGATGAACCAGGGAAAGATAACAATGTTGAGGCAAAGAAGAAAGGTTGGTTCTCATCCATGTTCCAGATGTAATTTTCAGCTCTCCCTTTATTGCGAAAAATAATTGGAATTGTTGTTGCGTCTCCAATATCACGGAAAGGCAAACTTGGAGAAGACTGACCTGGAACCAGCTTTGAAAGCTCTTAAGGACAGGCTGATGACCAAGAATGTGGTAAGTTAAATAGTTAATTTACAACCCCTATCCTAAAGTTTAGGGATAGATGACCCAAAGTTAAACTTGATTGACCAATTTTTTGCATGTTTTAGAGGCTGAGGAAATAGCTGAAAAGGTGTGTGAATCTGTGGCAGCAAGTTTGGAGGGTAAAAGACATGGCTCGTTTACCAGAATTTCTTCAACAGTTCAGGTAAACAAGTAGGAACCTCCCTTAATTTTCAAAAGTGCTACGTCTTAATACTAAGTGCTTTAAGGATGAAACTGACAAATTATACAACAATAGTTACGATTTAATCCCAAATTATTTAGGGTACTCAATGAAGACAAATTAGGGACTCTCTAAAATTGGAGCTTTTCTGAATCTTGCACCGTCTATACGTTATCATATGATCACTAGCCAGACTTTATAGAATTCTATTAGACATTGCCCATATGTATACAGTTATCTCTTTTGCGTTATATTATTCCCGAGTATGCATGGATTTAGAAATTCTCAGGCTATCTTCTCTCTTTTATTCCTCTAAATGGGTTATTTTCACTTTTTGTCGAATATGATAATTTCTAGATCTTTCTAGTGTTGTATCTCCACACATCCATTCTAGCATATGCATTTCTACCATACTTATATTGGGCGTTAAAGCATTCACTCCCATATCATAGTGCTGGTCTCTCAACCATATCTTTTCGGTAGGTATCCTTTTATCATATGACACTCCGGTAGCACTTCTCCGTTTCATCCATTCTATTGTAATTCTATGTCTAGGCATGGCAATTTCTGCCATTAGGCACCACAACCTCGTAATCTTACTTTTGTGTCATTTTTTTTGCTGGCTAAACTTGCCGTGTATTGTCACATTCCTAATTATTCTAAAAAAATTACACTCTTAGTGTTTCTTTATAATGCAAGTTTTTTAGTTAACTTTCCAGTTCGTCAATTAGCATAACCCGTCTTTTATACCATTAGTTAACTCATCAATAACCGAGGTAAATGAGTTATGGGAAACCCCGTTGCTCTTAGGGTTGTGACGGTGCCTTCTTTTGCATATCATTTATGGCATTATATGTTCGATAGAAATCCTTTCTTATCTGGCCATAAAAAGTTTTATAAGCTCGAAATCTTTGGATTACCCCGCTCTTCCTACAAGGAAAAGGAAAAAGGTTCTCTGAGGTTAGGCAAAGCAGCATGCAGAAAATTGCAAAAATCTTCGGTCCGTCTTTTGCCTTTTTGGTCTTGTAACTTTAAACTATACTAATATGGTGCACTAAATTTTTCGAAACAGGCAGCAATGGAGAAGGCTCTTTACTCCCAAACGTTCCATTGTATTAGCGAATATTCTTCAAATATTCACAGTATATATTATATTTATTAGAATCATGTATTTAAGGTAACTTAGGATTTTTACTATATTAGGAATAACTTTTGTACAATTATATATATTGTGATTAATGAAAGAAATCTCTAAGGAAAATTATTTTACATTCTTACATGGTATCAAAGGCCTAAACTCCCTAAACCCTAGAAATTCTCTATTGTCCCCCCCCCCCCCCTCCTCCTCTCGGCATTGGCTTCTTTTCTCTTTGAATTTCTAACCCTGTAGTTATCATGTCTCCCCCTACCTCTCCTAAATCCACTGGTTCTACCTCCGGATTAATTGACACATCCTCCCTTCCTCAAAGTCTTCTTTTCATCCGGCGTTTGTTGTCACAAACATCAAGAATTTTGTTCCTATTGTTCTTGATCAAGAAGAATGTAAATATTCTATGTGGGTAGAACTATTTTATATCCATGCATGCGCGTATAACGTTCTCGACCACATTGATGATTCAATCCCATGCCCTTCTGGATTGATGATTCGACATGGCGTCGTCTTGGCGCCATTGTCAAACAATGGATTTATGGTACCATCTCAAAGGACTTGCTGTGTACTATCCTAAAAACTGGTGCTTCGGCACGCGAACTTTGGATACGCTTGGAAGACATATTTCAGGATAATAAAAACACTCGGGCGGTGTATTTAGAGGAGCAGTTCCACAACACTAGTCTTGAGAATTTTAACAACATGTCTGTCTATTGCAAACAACTGAAACTTGACGTTGACCAACTCTCTCATGTTGGGACAACGGTTTCTGAGACTAAAATGATACTACAACTCGTTGCAGGATTATCAAAAGGGGAATATGATACTCTTGCAACAATGATTCAACAGGATGATCCAATTTCAACTTTCAACAAGGCGCGTTCACAATTGTTGTTGAAAGAAACACGACGTACTAAACAGGATGAGCACAATAAAAAAATATTAGCCGTTGAAAACTTGCAGTAGCCGACCATCACCACTACTCCACCACCGCTGCATAACCAAAGATGAGAGTCGCGCGAGGCGAATGCGAGAGGTCGCGGACAAGGAAACAAGGGGAAGGGTCGCGACAAAGGCAAGGCACAAAGAAGAAGAAGTTGCGTCATCGCCAAGAAGTGGGCGAATGCACATCAAGAATAACAATTTGCGGTGTCACCGCCTCAAGAATGGTAGAATGCACAAGAAGAAGCGGTGGCGCCTCCCGCAACCGCCCAATTTAAGCGATGGCGGCCCAAGATTCTCGGCCCAAAGACCAACAGGCACATCTCCTCAACAGGCCCATCTGATATCGGCCCAACAGATTCCTTTAGCCCAGCAGATGCAACCCACTGATTTGGGCCAAGCTTTCAACACTCTCACTCTGCAACCGCCCGACAATAATTGGTATATGGACTCCGGAGCCACATCACACCTGACCAACTCTTCAGGTAATTTTTTCCAACTGCTTCGGTTAAAGTATCATCAATACATTACTGTTGGCAATGGTCACCGCA
Source organism: Przewalskia tangutica (assembly GCA_029844215.1). Taxonomy (NCBI): domain Eukaryota; kingdom Viridiplantae; phylum Streptophyta; class Magnoliopsida; order Solanales; family Solanaceae; genus Przewalskia; species Przewalskia tangutica. The sequence continues at coordinate 143,782,209 of CM056718.1, forward strand.
TTCCAATTGCAGGTTATGGAAATACACACATTAAAAATCTTCATCCACCCTTCTCACTTAACCATGTCCTCTACGCCCCTCAAATTATTAAAAAGTTGATATTTGTTAGAAAATTCACTCGTAATAATTGGGTGTCTGTAGATTTTGACCCTTTTGGTTTCTCTGTGAATGATCTCAATACGGGGAGAATTCTTACGCGCTGCAATAGTGTGGGAGACCTCTACCCTTTCATAAACTCTTCCGCTGTCAGAACTCAACAACCAGTCTCCCTCGCTGCATTGTCTCCATTCACCTGGCGATAGGCTCGAACATCCAGGAGATCATGTTTTTTTTCTCTTAGAAATAATCAGCGTATTAAATGTAATAATAGAAAACTTGCCCAAAAATGTTTTTCTTGCCCGCTTGACAAGCATACTCGTCTTCCTTTTTTGTCTTCAATGAGTATTACAGTTTCACCATTTGACATTGTTCATGCTGACTTGTGGACCTCTCCTGTTGTTAGCTCTCTAGGTCACAAATTCTATCTTGTTTTATTATATGATTTTTCACATTTTGTATGGATCTATCCACTCAAATTCAAATCTGAGGTTTTTGCTAAATTTCTTGAGTTTCACAGATTTATTAAAACCCAGTATGAAAAAACAATAAAATCCTTTCAATGCGATAACGGACGTGAATTTAATTATTCGGCTTTCTATAATTTTTGCTCTCAACAAGGCATGGTGTTCCATTGTTCTTGTCCTCACACCTCCCTTCAAAATGGTAAAGCTGAACGAATTATTCGCACTGTTAATAACATGGTTTGTACTCTCCTCTTTCATGCATGTATGTCATCATCTTTCTGGGTCTATGCTGTCAAATGGTAGAATACCTCCTAAATATTTTACCTACTAGCACTTTACAAAACAAGACCCCCACATAAATTCTATATCGTAGGACTTCATCTTATGACCACCTACGGATCTTCGGTTGTTTGTGTTATCCCAATCTTACCTCCACCACCCCTCATAAGTTGGCTCCTAGAACTACACCATGTGTATTCCTCGGTTTTCCACCCAACCATAGGGGTTATCTGTGTTATGACATGTCCACTCGTCAGACTCATATTTCTCGTCACGTCACATTCAACGAGACGATATTTCCATTTTCGGACCCTCAAAAATACCGAAAAAACCAGATACTAACATCTCGCCTTCAGCGCCGCAGCCCCTAGGGGATGCGCCGCAGCGCCAGTCTTCCAGTGAGCAAGTTGATTTTTCACCGTCATCTAGTCCTCAGACGAAAAATCATCTATCTTCCCCATCTTCATATGTTTCGGACCCTCCTACTCAACCAATGCAGCCACCCACTGTACCCAGTCACCAAATGGAAACTCGTGCCAAACACGGGATTTTCAAACCTAAAATCCAGTTTAACCTGTCTACCCAAACCATTTCTCCACTTCCAAAGAACTCCAAATTGGCTAAACATGACCCTAATTGGAATGCGATCATGTCTGAGGAATATAATGTTTTAACTAAACAGCATACTTGGGATCTAGTACCTAAACTATAGGGGGTGAATGTGATCAAATGTTTGTGGCTTTTTCATCACAAATTCAGAGACAGTGGTATTTTGGAACGCTACAAGGCTAGACTTGTGACAAATGTCACTAATCAGCAAGAGGGCATTGACTGTGGTGATACTTTTAGCCCGGTTGTTAAATCGGCTACGATTCGTACCGTTCTTAGTATTTCTATGGGTAAAAAGTGGATGATTCATCAGCTAGATGTCAAGAACGTATTTTTTCATGGGGATTTGAAAGAAACTCGGTATATGCATCAGCCACCTAATTTTGTTCATCCTGTCGTTCCCCAGTATGTCTGTCGTCTCATAAAGTCACTCTATGGTCTAAAACAGACACCTCGTGCTTGGTATGACCGCTTTGTCAGGTATATTATGTAGATTGGGTTTATTTACAGCAGGTGTGACACCTCTATGTTCATTTTTCATCATTGTAGTGACATTGATTACTTGTTATTATATGTGGATGACATTGTTCTCACTGCCTCATCTGACAAATTGAAAAATTACATTATTGCTCTTCTCAAAACTGAATTTGCTATGACTGATTTGGGCAAGCTGAGTTACTTCTTGGGTATATCAGTCACTAGATCTGCAGATACTATGTTCCTGAGTCAGCATAAGTATGCAGAAGAAATTGTGTTCAGAGCTAAGATGTCGAATTGCAAGGTTGTGCCTACTCCTGTTGATACTATGTTCCTGATCCTACTCTCTATCAGAGTCTTGCAGGTGCTCTTCAGTACCTCACATTCACCAGACCCAACATTGCATATGTCGTTCTGCAGGTGTGTATGTTCATGCATGCCCCGAGGGAACCCCATTTTGATGCTCTTAAGCGTATTATCATATACATTAAGGGTACTCCTGACTATGAGTTGTATCTCTACCCCTCCGCTCCGAACAGGTTGCTCTATTACACAGATGCTGATTGGGAAAGGTGCCCGAACACGCGGCGCTCTACTTCAGGCTATTGTGTGTTTTTAGGGGATAATCTTATCTCTTGGTATGTCAAGCGACAAGTCACGGTATCCCGCTCCAATGCTGAAGCAGAGTATAGGGGTGTTGCTAATATAGTTGCTGAGATCTGTTGGCTCCGGAATCTTCTCTTGGAGCTCAGTTGTCCATTGTGCAAGGCATCTATAGTCTATTGTGATAACATATCTGTCATCTAAATGTCTCATAATCCGGTCCAGCATCAGCGGATCAAACATATTGAGATGGATATCCATTTTGTCCGTGAGAAGGTCGCACGTGATCTAGTCAAAATTCTAAATGTACCCTCCTCATATCAGTATGCAGACATCTTCACAAAGGGACTACCCAGACAACTGTTCACAGACTTCAGATCCAGTCTGAGGGGGAATATTAGCGAATATTCTTCAAATTTTCACAGTATATATTGTATTTATTAGAATTATGTATTTAAGGTAATTTAGGATTCTTACTGTATTAGGAATCACTTTTGTACAACTATATATATTATAATTAATGAAAGAAATCCCTAAGGAGAATTATTTCATATTCTTACACATTGATATTCTAAGGGATGTCCATGCTGCAAACTGCAAAGGAACAAGGAAAACCATATGTTGTGGTTTTGTTGGAGTTAACGGAGTTGGAAAATCTACCAATCTTGCCAAGGTTAATTAAAATAAGCTTTTATTTTATTTAGTCAAAGGATATATAGACTGAAAGGGTTCATCTGCCATTCTGCAGCAGGTTGCCTACTGTCTTTTGCAGCATAATGTCAACGTCAGTATGGCTGTTTGTGACACATTCCGATCAGGAGCAGTTGAACAGCTTCGTACTCATGCACGTAAATTTCAGGTATGAAAATTCTCCATGTTTACTAGGTAAAAATGTTTTACAAGCTCTGATGGCTCATTCGAATTTTCTGCTTATCAGATCCCAATATTTGAGAAGGATCCTGCTATTGTTGTTAAGGAATTAATTCAGGAGGCTAATAGAAATGGTTCAGATGTTGTTCTCGTCGATACAGCTGGTCGGATGCAGGTAGATTTGAAGTTTCATACTCCCTCTCTGTACCAATTTATGCAATATTTTTTATTTTTTGAGATTCAAACTATGTGGACTTTGACCAATATTTTAAAATGTATTTTTTCAATCATATTAACATGAAAAAAATTGCAACTTATAGTACTTTGCATTTAATTTTTGAATATCAAAATTTTAATTTTAAAATGTTGAGTTGATCTAATCAAAATTTAGGTATAAAGATTAGTCAAATTGACTTGCCGAAAGCAATAAGTACCACATAAATTGGGACAGAGGAAATACCTCTCAATTACCAACTTGTCTTTGATCCCTTGGGGTGGGGGTATAGGTCTCTACCAGTTCAATCCGGTCCGGACCGGTTGACCGGTACCAGAGTGAACCGATTTCGGTCCGTTATCGGTCCGGATTTCTGGACTACCGGATTTACCGGACCGGTTCCTTATCGGATTTTCGATAGGCCCGTGGGATTCCGGATTGAACAGGTCGGACCAGACCGATTTTTTTTTAATTCCGAAAATGTAAACTAAATTTAAATTAAATATTTAATATAATATAGTTTTATATTTTAAAATTTAAAGCTAACGTTGTATTTTATAGTTTATATTATAGTTATACTTTTATTAATTTATTAAATTAGAATACATAAGTTAACAACTAAAAAAATAATAAAATAAAAACTAATGATAAGATGTAAACTTTCGAACTTTCATTATTTATAATGCTAAAAAAAGTACATAATGAAGTAATAATAATTTTATTTATATATTATGCATCATTTTAACAAGTTCTTCGTAATTTATATGTTGACTAAATTGCTCCATAGCCTCGAAAGCTGGAGTATTAATTCTAGTCCTGCTTCCGCCGTAACTTGTGCTCCCGCTTTCTAAAATATTGCTGATTTCTTCATCTTCCGCAGAATCACGTCTTCCAATCCTTGATTTCTTCCCTCTGATCTGATTCAATCCCTTAAGCAGACTAACACTTCTAATGTGGTTCCACCCAATGAGTGATGTGTGTCTCCTATTTGGTCTCGTACTTGGCTGAATGCATTTTCAGAAGCCACTGTTGAGATAGACACATTAAGAACATCCCGTGTCATAGCTGCAAGTACAGGAAATTGTCTTTTGTTATCCTGCCACTATGGTAAAGGTTGAAAGTTCTTCTTCGACTCCGTGACTTTTGTAAATAAAATTGCATCTCCTCACAATTTTTATTTGTGGTTGCTTGTGCTGTTGTAAAAGTGCTCCAAATATCTAAAAATTCATTATTATTAGACTGCCCACCTGCCTGGGACCACTGCACTGACTCGAAAATCGGGGTTAGGGTCGCTTTTCGACCAAAATGCGGGGACCCGATGATATTTAGGGTCGGGCCAGGGTCACATTTTTGACCCACTTGACCCGGCCCGAGCTGTGACCCGAGCATGACCCGATTCCTTCACTCTATAACATAAGTTATAATTGAAACCTACCTTTCTTATAACAACAGACAACAACGCCTCTTTTATCATTTCTCAACAGCAAACCAAAATAGGGTTTCAATTATAAAAGCAGCGCCTCTTTTCTCAACAGCCCTTGTCTCTGTTATCATTTCTCACAGCAAACCAAAAGCAGTGCCTCTTTTCTCTATCCAGCAAACCCACAATCCTTTTCTTAGCAAACCCCTAATCCATTTCTCTCAATTTCACTTGCCCTCTTTCCCGATCAGTGACTCAACGGCGTCATAGGTAAGTTTCCATTCCTCCTTAGCAAGTTTCTTCTATGCCATGTTTCTCCTTTTTTTTCTTTTCTTCTACAATGCTTAGCAAGTTTCTGCATGTGGGTTCTACAAATCAAATCGTGGAGTTTCTATTATGTTTTTTCTTTTAATTATTTTGTAGATGCAATGCTATTTATAGTCTGTCCTAATATATTATTTTGTAGTTTCTACTGTGTTTTTACCTTCAGACTTTACGAGCATGGTGCTATCGGATTGAAGATTATGATGTATTTGTGAGTACAGAAATGAAAAACAATACAGTTGGTAAGAGTGAGTTGGATTTGTATTTAGAGGAACCAAATCGTCCAAGGGATGATGATTTTGACATTTTGGACTTTTGGTACAAGTCTTCAGCTCGATATCCAATTCTCGCAGTAATGGCTCGTGATCTCTTAATCATTCATGTCTCAACAGTTGCATCTGAATCTGCTTTTAGCATTGGTGGAAAAACAATATCAGCTACTAGGAGTTCTTTGAAACCAAAAATTGTGCAAGCTTTGGTTTGCCTTCGTGATTGGCTTCTTGCGGAAAGTATATTGTATATATATATTGTTGACACCCAATTTTGACCCATCTTTTAGGCATTTCTTACAATTTTAAGCATTTTGGGACACCGCATTTTATCATCATTTTTGACATTTTGTATATTTTTTTACATAACATTCTATGTTGTTTATTCTTGTAAATTTGACATCATGTTTTGCTTTTTACCTTTAATTAGGTATTAAACATTTTTTAGCATCTCTTTGAATAATTAACTGACACACCGTCTTTACTTTTAATCAGGCATTAAATATTTGCTAAATATTGTATTTTATTATTATTGCATCAACATTTGCATTTAAATAATTTTCTTTTAAATAATTAATCAATTTTGCATTTTTTGTCAAAACCAGTCCAGTCCAGGGTATAATCTGAATCAGTCCAATCCGCCAGAAATCGAAACCAAAAATAAAGCCCAATACCCAAAACCCAATAACCCAAAACCCTAAACCTAAATCCCACACTATAAATAAAATTTTACCCCCTCATTTTAAAACCTACCCTATTATCTACCCAGCCGCTTAGCACCTCCCTGAACCCAAAACCCTACATTACCCTATGATATTCAGCCGCAACACTCATCTCTAGAGAGAACAATCATCTTCTTCAATCAACTCTCCCCTCTCACCTAACTCCCGTCACCCACTGTTCCCGTCGACCACCACCATTAAAACCTATCTCACTTTTCCGTCGCCGTCGCCCTCTCCCTGAACCACCGTCGATCGCCGACGAACCTTCACTATCCGGTGAACCTCACCGCTGTTACCCGTACCCACCAGCGAACCATCAACACTCCCGTCAACCTCACAACCTCGTCGCCACTGTCCCACTATCGAAATACACGCGATTACAGCGGCGTCGCTCCGGCGTTCGCCGTGGAAGTGACGCTGCCACCCCGTTTCGGCACCATTAAAGCTAGTCGGAGTTTGAAACTCCGGTGGCCTTGTTTCGTTTCTATTTTTCGGATCTATGGCATATCTGGTTATTTGGACTGATTTTTATTTTTTGAATGTCGCCGGAGTTTAAAAACTCCGGCGAATGTTGGTTACTACTTTACTGTTTTGTTGGACTTATTTCGATTTTTTGTTGGCTATTATTGTTGTTGTTTTCTTCGTTTGTTTTTCGGACTGTCCGGCGATGTTGTTGATTACTATTTTGCTACTGATTTGGCTATGGTTCTGGACTGATTTTTAGGCTATTTTGCTACTGATTTGGCTATGGTGCTCCACTGTCTCACGGCTATTTTGCTATTGATTTGGCTATGATGCTGGACTGATTTTTAGGGCTATTTGTGCTACTGATTTTAGGCTGGCTTTACTGATTTTGAACAAGATACTACACTTGGTATTTTTACTGATTTTGAACAAGATACTACACTTGGTATTTTTACTGATTTTGAACAGATACTACACTTTGGCCAATGAAAAAGTTATCCGTCGATTTTTGAGGCCTTCACAGTTGCAAAGACGAAAAAATAAAATAAATGAAGCTTTCTGGGCAAGGATGATTTCTTCCACTTACACCGGATAACCAACACGCTACCGGCAAGGCATAACGCCGCACCGCACTTGTTTAGGCTGTCCCACTTTATATATTTTTATATCTGAGCCCTCCGTGTTTAAAACTATTACTGTTTTGGCGCGGATCCGGAAGTTTTATTTATCTTATTATTTTTAGCAACACTGACCGATGAAGGAATCTCCGTCTGATTTCCAAGGCCTCCCCGTACAAAAGACGGATTTATTTTTTTGCTTTATTTATTAATTATTGCTATTACTTTAAAATTGTTTATTTTTATTACTAACACTTTTACTAAGTGTTTATGCAGGTACCCGGAGATCATCTTGTGCAGAAAGCCTAAAAAAGGGCTAAAGATATCCCAAAGTTTTATCTTATGTCGCATTTAAATTTCAGTTTTACTATTTTTGTATTGCATTTTATTTTAATTGTAAATTATGTAAAAATGCTTAGAATAGGTAGAATAAAAGCCAATACACAATTAACCTAGGTTTGAACGGATAACCGCAAGTTAGCGGATCTTAAAGGATGTCTAACCCCTTCCCTTTAGGATAATAAAGAACTCTGATCCAGAATCTCACATAGCTTTTGCAGACCTTTAAATGAAGATCATTTATAGCATTTTTGTGCTATTTAATAAGTGTCCTAATTCACTATAATAATTAGGTGGCGACTCCTTAAATACATCCAGAAATCAACCATAAGTAGTACTCCTGTTTCGACTCCGATTAAAATGGGGTGTTACATATATATATATATATATTTGGCTTTTTAATATAATTTATATTATTTTTGCTTTATTAATATTTATTTATTTATTTATATAGGTGTAGGGACAAACGAAGAAGAATCTAGCGACGATGACGATGACGATGCTTATGATGATGTTGATGAATTAATGTAATTCCTTTATGATGAATTGATGATGACGAAAAATTTGTTTATTTTTTACTTAATGTTGGTTTGAAACTTTGAATTATTGTAATTGTAGTGTTTGAAGGGTTGTTGTCTTGCCTCTTTTAAGGAAAGGATCCTACACTTATATCAATAGTTTCCTGCATTTTTGGGCTAAAAGATGCCATCTCTTGAAAACATGTGCTTAATTTCCTGCATTGCTGCTGCATCATTTACTTTTTTATTTAGTTTGGAAATCTGCTGCTGCATTATGTTTTTTTTTACTGTTTTATTTAGTTTTGTAGCGCGGGTCAGGGTCGACCCGAGGCCCGTAGGGTCCCCGAAAGGTCAGGGTCAGGGTCGGAAATTTTAAAAAAATAGGGTTAGCGTCAGGCCAGGGTCGGGCATGCAGGAAAAAAAAACCACCCGACCCGACCCGAGCTTTGGACAGGTCTAATTATCATCGTCTTTATCAAATCCTGCAGAGGTAGACACATAAGTGGAAATAGAAAGAATATTAGCAACATAGTTGTTATTATCAAACAATGTAGCATAATATTCATATAATGTAGTTAAATTACTATCAAGTTTACTTATACAATCAATTGAAGATGGAGTTTCTTCTGAACCTACTTCCATATAACTATATAAACTAAATATTAAATTATGAAAATCTATTTTTTTAATAGAAGGATTTAAGACTGCACCAATATAATAAATATCGGGAATAGAAAAAAAATATTTTTTAAACTTTTCAAACATAACTGTAACTGTAGCTTTATATTATTTATTTAATTTTAAACCCCAAAGTAAATATGAAATTTCAGCTATATGAGCTAAACCATTACAAACTGTTGGGTAATAAGATCCTGAAAATTCAACAGTAGCAGTGTAAAATTTACGTAAATTTTTTAAAAGTTCAGAAATTGATGTCCAATGTTCGTCGGTTAACATATGAATGATGTTCTTACAATGAGCATTTGAAACATATGTTATGGGGTCTCTATACTTATAACATTCTTAAAAATAAATAAGTATAATTTCACCGTGTAACAATCTCACCCGGTATGAATTTTGGTTTCAAATTAAATTGTTTACATTTTTTTAAATCTATAATTCTATTTTTTCTATTATTAGCTTGAATAACTCCAACAGCTCTTCGGACAAGAGATAATTCAGTTGCAAATAAATCAAGACCACTTTTAACAATTAAATTATAAATATGACAAACACAACGAACATGAAATATAGCAGGAAGTGGCTGTTCTAATTCCGCTTTTAAAAGATCTACAACAGCAGTATTATTAGATGTATTATCGAATGATATACAAAGTACTTTTTTATAAAGATTATAATTTTTTGCATAAGCACAAATAATTTCGCTTATATATTTTCCAGTATGACTTTGATCCTCGTCATACGGAAAAGCAATAATACGTTTTTCCATTTTAAAATTTTCATCAATCAAATGACAAGTAATTGTTAAATAATCATAATCGTTTACATCAAGCACCCAATGTCTGAAGTAAAACTAACTAGGCATGGAAGGTTAACGAATAAATATTGCAAATAAATAACATAATCATTATAAAGTCTAAAAATATCGGATCTACAAGTAGTACGATGAACACCTTTAAATAAAGGATTATATACTCTTTGAATATATGTAATTAAATATGAAGAAGAAATAAAAGAAAAAGGTAAACAACCTCCGACAACCATTTTTGCTAATTCAATGTGATCCTTCTTTGGATCGTACTTAACAAGCCCCCTGTTAATGGATTAATTTGTTGTTGACCGACTTTTACATGAGAGACAGAAAACCAGTGTGTCGGATGATCTTTCTCTACATGCCTACCTATAGTGCCCGTCGCCCGTCACCACCCCTCTCTTATGTTTATAAGTTTACCCACAAATATTACATCCAATTTTGAGGCAGTTTTTAGTATCTTGCATTCGTTGGTTGTTATTGTTATTATCATCACTTATTGCATGTTATAAATTGAAGGAAATCTTGTTATTGAAAGTCAAAATGATTTATATTAAAGTGTTGAGACTTGAATTGGATTATAAGGAATTATGAAAAGGAAAATGGTATTAGGTCTTGTTGGCCGAGATTGTATAAAACCGTGGGAAATTGTGGTGCTGTTTTAGAAACTGTTTTGTGGTGTTGTAATTTTATGCTGAAAATTCAGTTATCATTATGCATGTTTAACTGTGATAATTGCTAATGTAAGTCCTAAAGGAATAAGAGTGTAGAAAGGTGTAGAAAAGCTTCACATTCTACCCTCGTTGTTGATTGGAATATGGATTGTTTTAGTGGACTGTTTTAATATGATTTAAGAGGCTGCATTTACATGAGAAGTGGGTATGTAAATCCCCTTTGTTGTTGTTTTGGTTGTGCCCTTAAGTGATGCTTGGTGATTGATGTTATTGGTCTTATTTGTAAGGTGGAAATGTATGTATGATTAGGGGAAGTGCTGCCCAAATTTTTATATGAAAAGAGAACCATTACTTGGTATATGACCTACACTAGTAAGCATGAAGTTGATAGATGTGTTATCGTTATTATAGGTTGAAGTACTACTTGAGGCGTATTCTACTTGTCGTGTTGGTATAGCCGATAAGGTATGTGAAACTATCCTTTCTTCTTTTAGCATGATTTATATGAAGTGAGTGTACGGCGGACGTACATAGTTCTATTGGCTCTTAATCCTAAATGATACATGATACGATAGTGCCCTTGAGTTTTCAAATGATGGTTTCAAAACGATACATGATATGATAGTGCCTTTGAGTTTTCAAAAGATGATTTCAAAGTGATACATGATATGATAGTGCCTTGGTTTTTCTAAAATGAAAGTTCATTTTAAAGGTTTTACTGAGAGTCAAAAGATGATTTAAATTGCACATGGTTGCTCGTGATAGCTATTCGTGCAAGTGTTATTATTCCATTCCACCGAGTCCCAGAATGGGCCGGGACATATTATATTGATGACTCCACCGAGTCCCTCACTAGAGGGCTGGGACACATTATATTGATGATCTCACCGAGTCCCAGAATGGGCTGAGATACGTTATGTGTAAACATTATATGATCTCACCGAGTCCCAGAATGGGCTGAGATACGTTATGTGTAAACAGTTATATGGACCGAGTCCCAGAATGGGCCGGAATACGTTATATGTAAATAGATACGATGATTCCATGGACATGTATCCATGATGCGGATATAGATACCTATGACATATATGATTTCATGGACATGTATCCATGATGCGAGTACAGATACTTACGATAGTATATGATTCCATGGACATGTATCCATGATGCGGGTATAGATACCTATGACATATATGATTCCATGGACATGTATCCATGATGCGAGTACAGATACTCATGACATTATATGATTCCATGAACATGTATCCATGATGCGGGTATAGATACTTATGACAGTATATGATTATATGGACAGACATCTATGATTTTGATATGACTCTCTCACTTTTACAAGGCACAGTTGACTCTCTATTTTTAAAATGTACAATTGGCTCTATTTTATATGGCACGGTTGGATCTGGTATTTGATTTTTATATTTGTCCCTGTCATCTTTTGGCCAGTTATGATCTTATTTATTGTACTTTATGTTTACATACTTGGTACATTGTTGTACTGACCCTCTTCTCCGGGGGCTGCGTTCATGCCCGCAGGTATAGGTACTCAGTTTGGTGATCCTCGAGCTTAGGATCCTTGCCCAGCTTTTTGAGATAGCTCCACTGTTCCGGAGCCTGTCATTGTGGTACAAGATCTGCTGTTATAGGCTTATGTATATTCAGGGGTACGGCGGGTCCTTGTCCCGTCATAATTCAATATCTTACTCTTAGAGGTCTGTAGTCATATGTGGGTTGGACATGTACAGTTGTAATTCATTTTGGCTATTGTGTATATAATGGCAGTCTTGCCGTCTTGCCTATGATGTTATATGACAGTTTAGGGGACAGGATCCCTTTGTTATGAGATTATGAGTTTTTCTTAAGCTTCCGCTGGTTATATGTGATGTGTGGGGGTATAAGGGTGCCCAGGTAGGGCACCAGCCGCGGCCCGTCGATTCAGGTCGTGAAAAGATTGAAGACTACTTTTGTTCAAGTTCTTTTTCTTCCCTTTGTTTTATTTCAGTTTATGTTGGATATTAAATTAGTTCTTAGCATGACAATGTCTAGGAGCTAATTTCTTTATTAGGGTTTTCGGTCAAATCAACTTGAAACTGTTTTCATAAGTTAATGCATTGTTAGTGATTTCTTCTTCAGGTATATTAAGATCTATTCAATTTGTATTGATTGTTTGATAAATAACTGGCCATTAATTGTAACTTATATGATTTCGAATCGAGATCTGAAAAAGGAGATTTGAATATGCTATAGTTGTCTAGACATAGGTTAAAATCATGGACGAAAGTACTCCGATACTTGTGTAGTATTTAAGGTTATTGTTCTTAATCCTCTTGTGTGGTAAAATCTATCATAGATATATAGAAGGTTTCTGCATAAGGTTGAGTTTTTATATATCCTAACCAAAATATAGAACATGTTCGTTAAACTTCCATCTTAATAAGAAGAAGAATATTAGCTTTGCATTAACAAGTGAAAGAGTGAATAGTTGAGGAGATTGGAAACACTAATTCTCATCATAACTGTCTTAAACCCTAAGTATCATCAACTTAGTTTATTTTCTGCAAATTATTTTAGTTTTAATTCTTAGTTTAAAAATCCAACCACATTAACGATTACCAAATAAAACCCATAGATTAGATAAACGGTACTTGATAAACCAGTCTCTGTGAACGATAACTCGGTTTTACAGATATTTATTACTTTAGCGATACATACACTTGCGTTACTGCACAGAAATATCGCAATAAGTTTTTGGCGCCGTTGCCGGGGACTGACGTACTATCAATATCGAATTATCTAATCTTATTTCTAATTTGGCGTTTATTTTTTTCTTTTTATTTTAGAACACGTCTTCCTTGATCTATTGTATTGTTTTTTATCGATTTCAGGAAACATGTTTATGCGAAGTAGGAGAGGAGCAAACACTCTTGTCCCTATGAACCCTGAAATTGAAAAGTTGTGCAAACAGAACAGGAAAGATAAGAGAATTGTTGATTCTTTAGCAAAAATCAGGAAAGCCGTGTCACAATCATGAGCGTATGTCTATATAAACAAATACTGTCATGGGAGTTGAACCCGCATCATGGATATAAGTCCACGAACAATACACCTCTCATGGGTAGGGATGGCAACGGGTAGGATCTGGACCGGATCCTACTAGATTTATATCCAGATCCGTTTTACATACATATATCCATATCCAGATCCAGATCCATAGGGTCCATAAAATTATATCCAAATCCAGATCCATCGGATCCACGGATCGGATCTGGATCCAAATCAAAGTGACTGATTATTAAGTTATACCTTCTAATCAGTCCAAATTTTCTAGAAAAAAAGTTAATTTAATTTAACGGAATCATGGGGAATGCATCCGTAAATTAGGACTAAATGACATTGTTGACAATTGTTATGCCTATTGACTATTGCTGTAGTGAGAAACAATCCTCTAAATACCTAAGCTACTATATAAGTACCACATAAATGATTAATATAATGATTAAAGAATAACACGCAAAACGTGTCTCAGTTAAAAAAGTAATGGTCTTCGGCCCTTTGAATATAAAATAAAATTAAGATTACAAAGGATTCGGTGCCATGATGTATAAATAATAAATGTATAATTAATTTAATAAAAATAGATTCACGGGTCGGATCTGGACCGGATACGGATCTCAAAGACAAGATCCGGATCCAGATCTGATCCATCATAAACGGATCCGGGTCCGATCCGGATCTGTCGGGTCCAAACTTTGAATATCCATATCATATAAAACAGATCTGGATCCACCGGATCCGGATCGGGTCCAGGATCCATTGCCATCTCTACTCATGGGAATCTATACTCACATCGTGAATACAAGTTCACGGACAAAACACATCTCATGGAAATCTATACACGCATCGTGAATACAAGTTCATGGATAATATATATCTCATGAGAATCTATACCCGCATCGTGAATATAAGTTCACGGACAATATACATCTCATGGGAATCTACACCCGCATCGTGAATACAAGTTCACGGACAATATACATCTCATGCAAATCTATACCCGCATCGTGAATACAGGTTCACGGACAAAACACATCTCATGGGAATCTATACCCGCATCGTGAATACAAGTTCACAGACAATATACATCTCATGAGAATCTATACCCGCATCGTGAATACAAGTTCACGGACAATATACATCTCATGGAAATCTACACCCGCATCGTGAATACAAGTTCACAGACAATATACATCTCATGGAAATCTATACCCGCATCGTGAATACAGGTTCACAAATTAATCAACATTAAGGGTACGATGTGAAGCTTTTAACACCCTTGTTCCTTAGGAATTTCATTAGCCATTTACTACATTAAACATGCAATAAAGCTACTAAATTTCCAGCATATAACCACGTCTAAAACAGTCCCAAAATTGGCCACAATATCCACCAATTTCTAGCCCATTCTCAGCCAACAAGAACTACATATCCAAAGTCCTTTTCCACAATTCCTTACAATCCAATTCTCATTTCAACGTGTTATATAAATCATATAAACTATCAACAACAATATTTCCTTCATTATACAACATGCAACAAGTGAAAATAACAACAATATTGACCAACGAATCCAACCTCCGAAAATGTCTCACTCTCGGCCTCAACCCCCAAAACATTCCCAACACTTTTTAATCTTCATTCTTTTTAGCACAAGCTCATCTATACATTACTACAACATGTAATATCTAATTACTTCAAGAGGAGGATGAAATCTTACCTCCAATATGCCCAAAATAATCCACTTTAAAGTCGGTCCTTAGATTAGTCTTAGCTCTTATTCTTCAAGTTTCAATCACACACATGTAACCTCTACGAGCTTGTAACCAACTTCACTTCATGTTTCAACACCAAAAGTTGAATAACAAGTTGGGGTTTCAAGACCACTACACACGGCCCAAATGGATTTGGAGATTAATGGAGTGTTAACTTGGCTTAGGACTAGGCTAGGGTTCTTGATCTTGCATTAATAAACTAAGCTTGGAGGATTTAGAATTTTTGCTCTTCAAATGCCCCTAACACCGAGAGCACTAGAAAGAGAGATATAGAAAATATTTTGTGAAATATGCTAAGTGTTGAAGTCTTGCCAAGCCTCTATGTATATATAAATATCTAAGCTAAGTGGATGGACAAGTGGAGTGGGACCCATGTCCACTTGTCCCCTTTTCTCAAAATATCTAAACTCCAAGTCAATGACAAGTGGAGGGGTGACACGTGTCACCCTCGTATTGGTCCAAAAATAATTCTTCACAAATAATTTTTATACTTGGCCAAAATATCTCAAAATCTCGTGGGCCCCACAAAATTATAAAATTTTCGGTGGGCCCCACATGACCAAATCCAAGACTTCAAAATCCAAAACTAATTTCGTGACTCCAATTAGGAGAATTGAACTCCGAATAATCAAATTATCGTCTTCGCCTTTTTGAATTATTTCCTTATGAAAATGTAGTTATACTTTCTTTCAACGTTCAAGTCTTACTTCCTTACTTACGTTCTCATATAAATGTCTTGGAACTACGGGGTGTAACATCCTTCCCCCCTTAGAAACATTCGTCCCGAATGTTCATAATAGGTTTCAAGCTAAGCAGATATCGGCATAGTCCCCTTAAACTACACTCAATGAAACCAAATATGCCACATATGGCCACAATATAACACATGTATTATTTACCAAACAATATAGCCAAGTAAGGGATCGAATTACCTGTATAACCATAATTTCATTCCCCTCTATCGTTCCCGTCGAAATCCTGCCCTACGGGGCGCATAGCTATAGAAGGTGATGAACCAACAGCTGATCCAATGGGCTGAGCCATACCACATGTACCCCCTCTGGAAGGACAATCTCTCATCACATGGCCTTGAATGCCACAAGCAAAACATGCACCTGTACCAGAACGACATTCCCCACCATGATGCCTACCACACTGAGGACACCGAGGCAAAGGTGGCCTCGGCCGAGTAGAACCTCTGTCCCTCTGCGAACCTGAAGCCCCGGAGCTCTAACCAGCTCCTGAATACCCTGAGCGGTCAAACCTTCTGCCTTTAGACTGTGAGGGTACAATATGTACTGGCTGGGAAGAATACCTAGCCTGCTGTTGAGGCTGCCCGCTTCCTAACTCACCCGAAAACCCTGCCGTCCTGGCCCTCTTAGGCTGATCTCTATCATAACCTCTATCTAGCCGGAGCCCTCTATGTCGCTCCTATACTCCATGTGTATATGCCTGGATATGAGCAATATCCATGCCCGACTTAAGCACTACTGCCATGCACCCATTAACAAGATAGTGGTCTAGCCCCATCACGTAGTGTTGCACCCTGTCTGCCATGTCCGTTACTATAGTGGGTGTGAAACGAGCCAAAGAGTCAAACTCCAGGCTATACTCTCTAATATTCCTCCCACTCTGCCTCAAAGTCAAGAACCTACCAACCCTGGCTCTCCTCATCTCAGGAGGCAAGAAGTGATCAAGAAAGGCCTCCATGAACTCATCCCAAACAGCTGGAGGAGCACCATTGCCCCTAGACAACTCCCATGACTCGAACCAGTTAACTGCTACTTCGCGCAACCGGTAAGAAGCCAATACGACTGACTCGGTCTTTGAAGCCTTAATCACTCTCATCGTCCGCTGAATCTGGCGGATGAACTCCTGAGGATCATCCTCAGGCCTCGACCCATAAAACTCTGGCGGACTACAGCTCAAGAAGTCCCGGACCCTCAAACTATCTGCTCTGGGGTTAGCTACCGGATCCTGTATGTCCTGCTACTATCCTAGCCAAAGAATCGGATCAGTATCCTCGAATTTCTATCCTCCGCCCTGGCCGAGGAACTGAGGCCGGTGTCGAGCCTCTGGAGCTGCTGCTACTCTAAGCTCCTCTAGTGACGGTGGCGTAACATAACTAGTCGTCTGACTCCCCCCCCCTCTCAGGCATAGACTGGGCCTATGCCCTAGTAACTCTCTGCGTCTGACTAGCAGCTCCTGTTGCTGATTTGCCCTTCTGGGCCAATGTTGCCTTCCGTGGAGGCATAACTGTGACACAAGAATACGTCAGAGAGGGATCAACCTAATAACACAGCTCTATTGCACGATCTCAGAGAGAGAAGAATGGAAATCAATCCTAAATATCTTGTAGCCTCCTGTTTATAGGTGTGGTGCACAACAAACCGATAACCAAGACTCTACTAGACACGGTCTGTAGACATTCTGATGACTAACTACTCTGATACCACTCTATCACGACCCGACCCCGGACCCGCGACTGGTGCCCTACCTGGTCACCCTCCTCTTATACCCTTACATCTCATATAAGACCTAGGCCAAATGATAAATGAAAGTTGTACGTATGTAGCAACAAGGCAAGTCGGTGAGGTTGCCGCTATATATATAAAAAGGGAATAACCCAACAATGCAATTATACAATTGGCCCAAAAATAAATACAACTCCCGTAAGTCCAGTCCACATATGAATACAGACCTCTAAAAGTTTTTTGATAAGATATTATGACGGACAGGCTCCGACGCACTTGAATATACGTAAGATCAGAACTCCGTACCAAAAGACAAGCCTCCGAAATAATGGAGCTTCCTCAAAAACTGAGCAAAGATCCTAAGAGCGAGGATCAACAAATCACTGACCTAATACTGCGGCATGAACGCAGCCCAAGGCTGGTCGATAACAGGTACTAAGTATGTAAACATAAAGTACAGTAACAAGATCATAACTGTACAAAAGAATGACATGGACAAGTATGAAAATCAAATACTAGATCCTACCGTGCCATATACAATAAAAGCCAATTGTACATTGTATCATTGTACCCTTGTACCGTTGTATCACTGTACTCATCAGATTACTTTACTATCAGATAATCAGACTATCAGACATCAGATTATCAGATCATCAGACATCAGATCATTATATCATCAGATTTATTGTATCATCAGACATCAGATCAACAGTATCATCAGATCAACCATCAGATTACTTTAAATATGAAATCAATCAGATTTTTAAAAAAGTATGAAAGCCATGTCACAATCATGAATGTCTGTCTATATAAACAAATATTGTCATGGGAGTTGAATCCGCATCATGGATATAAGTCCACGGACAATACACCTCTCATTGGAATCTATACCCGCATCGTGAATACAAGTTCACGGACAAAACACATCTCATGGGAATCTATACCCGCATCGTGAATACAAGCTCACGGATAATATACATCTCATGGGAATATATACCCGCATCATGAATACAAGTACACGGACAATATATATCTCATGGGAATCTATACCCGCATCGTGAATACAAGTTCACGGACAATATACATCTCATGGGAATCTATACCCGCATCGTGAATACAAGTTCACGGACAAAACACATCTCATGGGAATCTATACCAACATCGTGAATACAAGTTCACGGACAAAACACATCTCATGAGAATCTATACCCGCATCGTGAATACAAGTTCACGGACAATATACATCTCATGGGAATCTATACCCGCATCGTGAATACAAGTTCACGGACAATATACATCTCATGGAAATCTATACCCGCATCGTGAATACAAGTTTACAAATTAATCAACATTAAGGGTACGATGTGAATCCTTTAACACCCTTATTCCTTAGGAATTTCATTAGTCATTTACTACATTAAACATGCAATAAAGCTACTAAATTTCCAGCATATAACCACGTCTAAAACAGTCCCAAAACTGGCCACAATATCCAACAATTTCTAGCCCATTCTCGGCCAACAACAACTACATATCCAAAGCCCTTTTCCACAATTCCTTATAATTCAATTCTCATTTCAACATGTTATATAAATCATATAAACTATCAACAACAATATTTCCTTCATTATACAACATGCAACAAGTGAAAATAACAACAATAATGACTAACGAATCCAACACCCGAAAATGTCTCACTCTCGGCCTCAACCCCCAAAACCTTCCAAACACTTTTTAATCTTCATTCTTTTTAGCACAAGCTCATCTATACATTACTACAACATGTAATATCTAATTACTTCAAGCGAAGGATGAAATCTTACCTCTAATATGTCCAAGACAGTCCACTTTAAAGTCGGTCTTTAGATTAGTCTTAGCTCATATTCTTCAAGTTCCAATCACATACACGTAACCTCTACGAGCTTGTAACCAACTTCACTTCATGTTTCAACACCAAACGTTGAAGAACAGTTGGAGTTTCAAGACCACTACACACGGCCCAAATGTACTTGGAGATTCATGGAGTGTTAACTTGGCTTAGGACTAGTCTAGGGTTCTTGATCTTGCATTAATAAACTAAGCTTGGAGGATTTAGAATTTTTGCTCTTCAAATGCCCCTAAAACCGAGAGCACTAGAAAGAGAGATATAGAAAATGCTTTGTGAAATATGCTGAGTGTTGAAGTCTTGCCAAGCCTCTATGTATATATAAATATCTAAGCTAAGTGGATGGACAAGTAGAGTGAGACCCATGTCCACTTGTCCCTTTTTCTCAAAATATCTAAAGTCCAAGTCAATGACAAGTGGAGGGGTGACACGTGTCACCCTCCTATTGGTCCAAAAATAATTCTTCACAAATAATTTCTATACTTGGCCAAAATATCTCAAAATCTCGTGGGCTCCACAAAATTATAAAATTTTTGGTGGGCCCCACATGACCAAATCCAAGACTTCAAAATCCAAAACTAATTCCGTGACTCCAATTAGGAGAATTGAACTCCGAGTAATCAAATTGTCGTCTTCACCTTTTTGAATTATTTCCTTATGAAAATGTAGTTATACTTTCTTCCAACGTTCATGTCTTACTTCCTTACTTACGTTCTCATATAAATGTCTTGGAACTACGGAGTGTAACACATTGTATGATGCATGGGAGCAGTTCAAACACTTGCAGAGGAAGTGCCCGCATCATGGGATTGAAAAGTGAATGTTGGTCCACATCTTCTACAGTGGGTTGTGTGGTACTATTCGTACCATTATTGATGTTGCTGCAGGAGGAAATTTCATGAGCAAGAGTGCCAATGAGGCACATGATTTATTAGAAGACATGGCCACCAACAAACATCAGTGGTCAGATGAGAGAGCAACGAACAGCAGGAAAGTGGTTGGGGTTCATGAGTTGGATGTTATCACTGCGTTGACTGATCAAGTTGCCACTTTGACAAAGCAGTTACAACAGGGAACTATGTCCATAAATGAAGTTAAGACACCAGTGGGTTGTGAGATTTGTGGGGGTCCCCATACTTTTGATAGGTACACAGGAGTGGATCCAAACAATGTACCGATGGAGCAGGTTCAGGCAGTTGGGAATTTTCAAAAGCCTCTCAACAATCCTTACTCCAACACATATAATTCGGAGTGGAAAAATCACCCCAATTTCTTATGGAGGAATGACCAAGGGCAACAATCACAGTTTCAAGGTCAATATCAGAACCAGCAGCCACAGAATCAGGCCTCTTCTTCTTAACAGCCACAAGAGAAACCCGATGAATTAAGAGTTGCATTGTTAACTCTCACCAACTCCCAAACACAATTTATGAGATCCTCTATTAGGAACTTGGAGACTCAAATGGGACAGTTAGCAGAGAAATTGAATGATAGACCACAGGTGAATCTCTCTAGCAACACAGTGATGAACCCAAGGGAGCAGTGTCAGACAATCAACTTGAGGAGTGGTAAACAGTTAGAGCAGGTTGCACCCCAACCACTGGTTGAAGAGGAGAATGAGTTGGAGAAGACAATTGATGCAGAGAAAGAGGGGGTTACTGATGACTGCCCTATTTTAGAAAAGGCTCCACCAACAGTCATGAGGGAATATACAGACAGAATTCTTTACCCTCAAAGACTCTAGAAGAAGTCTCTGGACAAACAGTTTTCTAAATTCTTAGAGGTATTAAAAAAACTGCACATCAATATTTCTTTCATTGAAGCTTTGGAGCAAATGTCAGCGTATGTCAATTTCATGAAAGATATCCTTTTTAAAACGAGGAAACTGACAGAATATGAGACAGTGGCGCTGACAGAGGAGTGCAGTGTATTTTTACAAAAGACGTTGCCCTAAAAGCTAAGAGATCCAGGCAGCTTCACTATACCCTGCACTATAGGGAATGTTAAGTGCAATCGAGCATTGTGTGATTTGGAGGCAAGTATCAACCTGATGCCCTTATCATTGTTTCGCAGACTTGGGTTGGGGGAAGCAAAGCCGACAACAGTCAATTTGTATCTAGCAGATCGCTAAATCGTACATCCCTAAGGCATAATTGAAGATGTATTGGTGAAAGTGGATAAATTTATCTTTTCTGCTGACTTCTTCATTCTTGATATGGAAGGAAGATGAGAATATGTCTATTATCCTTGGGAGACCATTCCTAGCCACATGGAGAGCCCTCATTGATGTTGAAAAAGGAGAGTTAAAGCTCCGAGTCCAGGACGAGGAAATGATAATCACTGTTTTCCGGCCACCAACCGAGTCACAAGCAAGTGACAAATGATTTGATGTTGGTACAATTGATAAAGCTGCTCCTCATGAATGCTTCAAGAGTACTGAAGCTCTAGGAGTAACTTTAAAACAAGATGGCAAGGTGAATGAGTCGGCGAATGATGAAATAGGGGTGAACCCTTCTGAACTTAGCCCTGTGAAAAAAAAGAGGAGAAGGAGGAAGAAGATGATAATGAAATGGATATACTGCAGGGGTAATCTACCCCCTTGAATGAATAAAAGAATTGTGTATGACTAAATGGCGTTAGCGACAACGCTATTTGGGAGGAAACCTAATGTTTTTAGTTATGTTATTTCAATTTTTATTTTAGTTGTTTTATTTTGTCTTGAACAATCTCACAGTCTTATGCTTCTTGGTGTGTTTTTTATGGCAGGTGAATTAGAGACTAACTTTGAGGGAAAAAGGATCAAACATGCTGAAATTCGGAAAAATAAATTGGTGCAGCGCCACAGCGCCAACCTACAGGGCCGCGGCGCCAAAAGTTCAGAGAAGTTCTTAGCGAGCACAGCGCCGCGGTGCCTCAAGGGTTGTGTGCACAGTGATTTTTTAGAAATTCAGAGCCGCACCGCTTATGCGATTTTAAGAACCTCCTCCCAGACCTCCGTTATGACCACTGTTTTGTGTTTGTAAGTGTCCCTTTATTTTTTTTGAGTCTTTACACATTGGGGACAATGTGTCGATCAAGTTTGGGGGGATTTTACTTTGTCTTATGTTTTGTTATGAGTTTTTTTGTTGTGTTTAGTTTGTTTTATGTGTTTTGTTAGTCAACTTTTTTTTATGGATCATGTATGTTGTAGTTGCTAAAGATATTGAGTAAATTAAGTAGGATAATATAATGGAATTAAAAGCAAAAATCTGTGTGCTTAAGTTATATATACCAAAAATTCATGAACATCTAATTATTTGGATATTTGTGTTGTCAATTATGGAAAGTAGGTTGAAAAATATCTAGAGAACATGTTTGCTTGTTATTTGAGGCGAAATAGTTAAGATATACATGTTTAGGAAAATGATTCAGGCATTCTTTGATAGCCCTTCTTACCGTTCATTACCTACCCTGACATAAATTGTATCATTAGTCAGCCCCTTTGAGCCTAAATAATATCTTTGTTTGACACTCTATGATTCTCTGGTTGTGCCATAAGTGATAATTGAAAATTATTGGGATGAAAAGTGTTGAAAAAGCAATAAAAAAGAGTGAAAAATTGATGCACCCCAATAAAAAATATGAAAAAGCCTAAATTTGGGGGTGCTTATTATTGATAATGTGTTTCATTCTCTCAAAAGAAAAGATGGGAGAAAATAGGTATGAGACTAAAAAGAAAGTCAAAAAGAAGGAAAAATGAGTTAAATGAAAAGTGTTTATGGTACGAAATTGAGCCTAAATGCCAACGTTGATCTACCCCTGCCTAAGCCTACATTACAACTCTTGAAAGTCATGAAGATCTCTAATGTGTATGCCTATGATTAGTGAAAAATAGCAAGTAGACAGATCTATAGAATTTTGGAAAAAGATGGAATGAAATTGACATGCATAGGTTAGGTGCTTATATTTCCAGTGACTATGATCTACATGTTTACTCATGCTCATCATTGAATTTGCGAAATATCTAACTTAAAATTCTAGATTGCTAAAAAATTATGCTATGTTCTAACATATTATCCCAGATTTCATCCATGATTTGTGAGGCAACATTGATATAGCTACTTGATCCATTTAATAGAGTATTTTATTGATTTTGTTTTTGTTTAGTGTTTTACTCGAGGGCGAGTAAAGTTTAAGTTTGGGGTGTTTGTTGAGTCTATTTTATATACACTTTTGAGTTCTTTTTAGTGAGTATTTTCCTCTTTTCGTTTGCGTTTAATATAGTGTTAGAGTTGTTTTTCTTTCTTTTGAGTCACAACAGTCATAAAAGAGAAAATACCGAATTGAGGATGAAATGAGCTGAATTGAGATGAAATTGCACAAATAAAGCCCAAGCAATCAAACCAAAGGAGTCCCGGGAAGAATGAAAGAAATATGGCAAAATCTGGACGAAACAGTTATAAGGGCCGCGGCGCAAGGCAAGAAGATCCGCGGCGCTAATGAGCCGCGACCGAAGGAATTAGAGCCGAGGCGCTGAATTTCCAGTAGCTGAAGAAAGAAGATTACCGTCGTGAGCGCCGCGGTGCCTGGCAGCAGTGCTCCGTGATTTTTATGCTGAATTAGAGCTGCGGCGCTGACGTGCTTTTTTGGAATTTTTTAGCCAAATTTGTTGAAGGGTAAAGGGTCCGAAATGAAGTTTTGCTCAGATATAAAACCCTGAAACCCTCTCATATTTCATATCATACTTTGGAGGCTAGAAAGGAGGCTATAGAGCAAGATTGGAGACTACTTTTGTTCAAGTTCTTTTTCTTCCCTTTGTTTTATTTCAGTTTATATTGGATATTAAATTAGTTCTTAACATGACAATGTCTAGGAGCTAATTTCTTCATTAGGGTTTTCCGTCAAATTAACTTGAAACTCTTTTCATAAGTTAATGCATTGTTAGTGATTTCTTCTTCAGCTATATAAAGATCTATTCAATTTGTATTGATTGTTTGATAATCAACTGACCATTAATTGTAACTTATATGATTTTAAATCGAGATCTGGAAAGGGAGATTTGAATATGCTATAGTTGTCTAGACATAGGTTAAAATCGTGGACGAAAGTACCCCGATACTTGTGTAGTATTTAAGGTTATTATTCTTAATCCTCCTGTGTGGTAATATCTATCATAGATATATAGAAGGTTTCTGCATAAGGTTGAGTTTTTATATATCCTAACTGAAATATAGAACATGTTCGTTAACGTGCTATCTTAATAAGAAGAAGAATCATTAGCTTTGCATTAACAAGTGAAAGAGTGGATAGTTGAGGAGATTGGAAACCCTAATTCTCATCATAATTGTCTTAAACCCTAAGTATCATCAACTTAGTTTATTTTCTGCAAATTATTTTTGTTTTAATTCTTAGTTTAAAAATCCAACCACACTAACGATTACCAAATATAACTCATAAATTAGATAAACGGTACTTGATAAACCAGTCTCTGTGAACGATAACTCGGTTTTACAGATATTTATTACTTTAGCGATACATACACTTGCGTTACTGCACAGAAATATCGCAATAAGTTTTTGGCGCCGTTGCCGGGGACTGACGTACTATCAATATCGAATTATCTAATCTTATTTCTAATTTGGCGTTTATTTTTTTCTTTTTATTTTAGAACACGTCTTCCTTGATCTATTGTATTGTTTTTTATCGATTTCAGGAAACATGTTTATGCGAAGTAGGAGAGGAGCAGACACTCTTGTCCCTATGAACCCTGAAATTGAAAAGTTGTGCAAACAGAACAGGAAAGATAAGAGAATTGCTGATTCTTTAGCAATGGAAAATCAGCAAAATAACAATGAGGTGAACGATGAGTTACTGGCTATCATGGGGCAAGTCCCGCATCCGGCAGAGAGGAGCTTAAGTGACTATGTATTGCCGACTATTACAGGGGTGCAGACTTACATCAGACTTCTAGTTATGGAAGCCAATAATTTTGAGATAAACCAGCAATTTTGCACATGGTTCAGTTCAGTTTGGGGGGTTACCGTCTGAAGATCCCCATATGCATTTGGCCAATTTCCTAATACTCTATTTGTTTTATTTTTCCCAAAATAGTGTCGCATCTATTATTTTTAATTAGGCATTAAATATTTTGTTATTATTACTCCGACATTTTATTTTTGATAATTTTGCATCTCTTTAAATCATGTTTTCTTTTAAATAATAAACTAATTTTTATTTTAATTAAAACTAATTTTATCTGCATATCACCCCTAACCCCTTCTTCTTCTTTTTTTGCTTTTTCGTACCCCCTACATCACCCTCTCACTCTCTTCACCTTCACCCAGCCGACAAAAACACATGCTCTCATTTACTTCTAGAACTCCCTTACACGCCCCAACCTAACCCCAACACTACTCCCCGTCACCAACACCCACACCAGCAGACCCCTCCTAAAATATCATCGACGTCTTCGGCGAACACCCAGAGCAGCCGCATTAAAACCCACCATTTTTCACTCTCACTTTCTCAGACACAATTTGGTTTTATTTGTGCTTTTCTTGTCTTTTGATTAACACACACACAAAAAAAAATCTCTCTCTATCACTCCTATGGGAAGAAGAACAAAATAGTAGCATCACTAGTCACTAGTAGTAGTAGTAGTAGTAGTAGTACATACTCTTTTATTTTCATTTTAAAAAATATATTTTTCACAATTTTATTTACCAAATCTGTGAATTTGTTATCTTGTTGCTTCGTATTTGGAACATTTTGAGTTATTGGCTGTATATGTGTGTGTTACTGTGTGTGTGTGTGGATGAAGGTATAAGAGCTGAAAAGGAAGTAGAAAAATTGTTGTTTAGTAGTATAATATTTGCTGAATTTGTGAAGTGAACGTGAAAACTAGCAGCGAAAAGGGTTTTGATTAGCTGAAGTTGTGCAAAGATTGGTGTAACAATGGGCTCGGAGCAGAATAGCAACCGGGTCAGGACATCCAATTTTCGGGTCGGGTCGAGAATGTTTGTCGACCCAATTTCAAATTCGATTTCTATAATTTTTACACTGTTGTTATTACACTGAATTTGAACAGATACTACACACTGGCTAATGAAGAAATCTCCGTCTGATTTCCAAGGTCTTCCCTGTACAAAAGACGTGTTTGTAGATGTTGATGATGTCGTTGCATAGACGCGATGCAGATGTTCGTCGTTGTATAGACGAAACATGATGAAGTTGTTGCATAGGCTTAGAAGATATGGCGTCGCTGCATAGACGCGATACAGATGCTCGTCGTTGCATAGATAAAACATAGATAAAGTCGTTGCATAGACTTATATGAGATGGCGTTGTTGCATAGACGCGATGCAGATGCTCGTCGTTGCATAGACAAAACATAGATGAAGCCGTTGCATAGGCTTACATGAGATGGCGTCGTTGCATAGACGCGATGCAGATGTTCATCGTTTGCATGAACGAAATATAGATGAAGCCATTGCATGGGCTTACATGAAATGACGTCGTTGCATAGACGCGATGCAGATGCTCGTCGTTGTATAGTTGAAACATGATGAAGCCGTTGCATAGGCCAACATGAAATGACGTCATTGTATAGACACGATGCACATGTTCGTCGTTGCATAGACGAAACATAGACGAAACCGTTGAATAGGCTTAGATGAAAGGACGTCATTGCATAGACGCGATGCAGATGTTTGTCGTTGCTTAGACTAAACATAGATGAAGCCTTTGCATTGACTTAGATGAAATAGCGTCGTTGCATAGACGCGATGCAGATGCTCGTCGTTGCATAGACAAAACATAGATGAAGCCGTTGTATAGGCTTACATGAGATGGTGTCGTTGCATAGACGCAATGCAGATGTTCGTCGTTGCATGTACGAAACATAGATGAAGTCGTTGCATGAACTTACATGAAATGACGTCCTTGCATAGACGCGATGCTGATGTTCGTCGTTGCATAGACGAAGCATAGATGAAGCTGTTGCATGGGCTTACATGAAATGACGTCCTTGCATAGACGTGATGCTGATGTTCGTCGTTGCATAGACGAAGCATAGATGAAGCCGTTGCATAGACTTACAATGAAATGACGTCCTTGCATAAATGCGATGCTGATGTTCGTCGTTGCATAGACGAAACATAGATGAAGTCATTGCATAGGCTTACATGAGATGACGTCGTTGCATAGACGCGATGCAGATGTTCGTCGTTGCATGAACGAAACATAGATAAAGCCGTTTCATGGGCTTACATGAAATGGCGTCCTTGCATAGACGCAATGCTGATATTCGTCGTTGCATAGATGAAGCCGTTGCATAGGCTTACAATGAAATGGTGTCTTTTTATGGACGTACCTATTTTGTGACTCGCCTGGGTTGAGATAACTTCATTGCATAGACGTTGTGCGTTTGTAACCTGCATGAGCTTATTGTTGTCCTCTCGCCTTTGCTGATATGAAGATCATGCTTCAAAGAAAACTTGTGAGTTTTAGAAAATGAGTGATTGATTCGCGTCAATTTTGTAGTTTTGGCTCTTGACGCTTGCATGCTCAGACTTAAGCAAAAGGTTAGTGCATAACTGTTAAGGCAAAAATGATAACACATGAATTTATAAGCAATGTAATTGTATGAGTAGAATATTATCCTGTAAAACGTGATGGCGGTTGTATTGATATGATACTGCAAATGCTGAGATTTTGTCCTTGCACGGACGTGTTGAATGTTGTGAATGTTTGCTGAATGTTGCGAGTACTGATGCAGTCTCTGTGCGGATTTGCTGGATGCTGCGAATGCTTGCTGAATGCTCTGCGCGGGCTTGCTGGATACTACGAATGCTTGCTGAATGCTGCGATTGCTGATGTATTCTCTGCACGGACTTGCTGGATGTTGTGAATGCTTGTTGAATGCTGCGATTGCTGATGTAGTCTCTGCACTGACTTTCTGGATGCTGTGAATGCTTGTTGAATGCTCTGTGATTGCTGATGTAGTCTCTGCACGGACTTGCTGGATGCTGTGAATGTTTGCTGAATGCTAGTCTCTGCATGGACTTGATGGATGCTGCGAATGCTTGTTGAATGCTAGTTGATGCGCGATTTAATGCACACACTTTAACGCAAGTGCACGTTGTCGAGTCAAGTAATATAGTCTTTGAAGACCGAGTTCTCGTCCTCAGGGATTAGTGCTCAAGTACCAACTTCTATTCTTTGTTATCTATTTGGTGACCGATATTTGAGTTGTTGATTATAACTAATAATTATAGAGACTAATTAACTATGTTGTTTACTTCAGTGATGATGGAAATAGGGCTTCCAAGTCTCCTCAACTATCCACTTATATTACTTATTAATGCAATTAACTATGGTTCTTCTTCTTTTGGAGATAGCAGGTTTACTAATCCGTTTTATACTCCCGTTAAGGCTATATAAACACTAAACCCCAGTAGCGCTCCTTTCTACCTTTCGGTGATAAGGATGGCTCTATAGGAGGATTAATAACAAAAACCCTATTAATGCTACACAAGTAATTGAGGTATTCTCATCCCCAATTCGACCTATGTCTATCCAATTACAGCATAGTCACAACCTCCTCCTTTCGGAGTTTGATTAGAAATCATATAAATAATGATAATTAATGATCAAGTAATTACCAAGCAATCAAATCATCTATTGGATAAATCTCAACAATAAGAAGAACAACCATAAACATGCATTAATTCATAAAATAAGGTTCAAGTGAATTGACATGGAAAGCCCTATATTAGAATTAGTTCCTAGTCATAGACATGACAATAACTAATTCAATATCCAACATAAAACTGAAAATAAAGTAAAAGAAAGAAAAGAAATTACTAAATAATGGTCTCCAATCTTGAACTCCAAGATGTGTTGTGTTATTGGCAAGAATGGAACCCTTAAAAACTGCATAGGGTTCTCTTTTTATAGCCTCCAAACCGACATTAAGGTTTTCCTTCGTGCTCGCCCATAATTCGCTCAAAACTCGACTTTTCCCGCGCTCTGCCGCAGAATCGCGCCGCGCGGAGGTTCTGCAGACTTCGATGATTAGCGTCGCGCCGCACTCATTGTTCGAGGCGCCGCGGCGCTGGAACTTCTGCAAGCCTCTGTAAATTGGGCGCCGGGGCGCCTGACCCTGCTGGCTGGAGGCGCCGCGGCGCTGGCCCGTGTCTGTGCCTGGTTCGCCACTTTCTCGCATTTCGAGCTCTGGAACCTCCGTTTTTGCCCTCTTTTCGCTTCTTTTCCACCAAAGAGCCATTTTAATCAATTTGACTCAAAAGAAAGAAAATTTATCCTAAGACGACACGTATTTGTACAAAATGGGACAAAAGACTCACTAAAAACGACTCAAAAGTGTATATAAAATACACCGATCAAATACCCCTAAACTTAACCTTTGCTCGCCCTCGAGCAAAGATCAAAAGAAAGAAATAAAGACTCAATAAAAAATAAAAATAAAAAAACTAGAAGGACTCAATGACATTGATCACTTTGCTGCGTTGGTGTTACTCAGAAAAACATGAAGGTTAGCAGAATAATATGCAGGAACATATAGCATGAAATTGTAGCATTCTAGACACATTAAGCTAGATATTTCGCAAACTCATTTTTATCATACTTAATGGAAGTCAAAATACTGAATCATGCATGTTAATTTCAAAAATCCTATGACATTTTTACTTGCTATTCTCCACTAATCATGGATATGCATCTAAGAGATCTTCAGGACTTTTCAGGGTTGTAATGTAGGCTTAGGCATGGGTAGGTAAAAATAGGCATTTAGGCTCATTTTGTGTACCATAAGCTCTTTAGCTTTTCAATGTTTTTCCCTTTTCTTTTGATTCTTTCCTTCACTTCATATCTATCTTTCTCCTCTTTTGTTTTGAGAGCGTGAAGTATATTATAATAACAAGCACCCCCAAACTTAGGCTTTTGTCTATTTCTTATTACTTTTTTATTAGGGTGCATCAAACTTGTTTGCTCTTTTGTC
The DNA here is from genome assembly GCA_029844215.1 of Przewalskia tangutica. NCBI lineage: Eukaryota > Viridiplantae > Streptophyta > Magnoliopsida > Solanales > Solanaceae > Przewalskia > Przewalskia tangutica. The sequence goes on from CM056718.1 coordinate 143,812,863, forward strand.
TCTTTTTTAACACATTCTATTCCAACTATTTCACATTTTTACTTATGGCACATGTGTGGAAATATAGGGTGTCAAAGAAAAAGATTAATATTTAGGCTCAACGAGGCTGACTAGGGATATTTTTAATGTCAGGGATAGAAAAGAGTGGTAAGAATTGACTAACAAAGAATTGCCTGAGTCATCTCCCTAATATGCATATCCTAACTATTTCGCCTTAAATAGCAAACAATCATACACGTAGGTTTTTAATCATTTAACATGCACAAATCAAGCAAGAAACCCCAAATAGACAGATTTCATGAGTTTTTGGCATATCTAACCTAAGTGTTTAGATAGTTGCTTCTAATTCCATTACATTATTCCACCTTACTTCACTAGGTGTTTCTAGTAACTACAGCATGCATGATCTTTGACAGACAATTATGACTCAAAAAAGAAAAAAATTTATGACTCAAAAATACACAAAACAAATCAAAAAGACTCAAATATACTACAACAATAAGACACAAATAAAACACTCCCCCCCCCCAAACTTAAATCACACATTGTCCCCAATGTGTGCAAGACTCAAAGACAATAAAAGAAACAAGACACTTACAAACTTGATTTAAAATGGTGGTGGTGGCGGTGGCGGTGGATAGTGCATTGACCACTGGTTGAACAAGGACTCATCTCGTCAATTTGCTGCCTCATTTCTTGTTGTCCTTGTATCACCGTGTCAAAATTCTGCATCATCCTTATCTGATTCTGGAGTAGCTGCTCCATCATGGGCACTGAAGGTTCTGATTCTATGGGTGGCTGATGGCTGCTTCCTGCATCATAGTGCGCTGCTTGTGCTCATCTTCATCCATCGCGTTCTCCTTTGCCGTGGTGGCGCCGTGGTCTTCTTCTTGCTGCTGCTGGAGGGATTGGGTCTGGGAAGGAGTGCACTATCCCGTATGACACAGGAAGTTGGTTTTTCTCATAAGTATTATTAGGTAGGGTTGGGACCCCATTTATGGCGCATAAATTTGTAATAAGTGAGCCGTGTCTCAACCCACCTGTTGTTACCAACCTGCTGGTCTCTTCAATGCTTTGCACTATCTCATTTCCCACATCAATCGTCTTCCCCGACATAATTCCATATATCAATTTGATCCTGTCTTCTGGCGCTCTGGTAAAGTGCGTTGATGGAATCAGACGGCATCGATTTAAATACACCAACCTCGTCGCTTTGAACCGACACCGCCACCTTCTTGACCCATTTCTGGCAAATTCATATGCAGCCCCAGGATAGCTTACTGTGTCTGCGACGGTATTCCAGTCGATGTTGTTGGTGCTTCTAGACCATGTTCTGAAGTAGCTTCGGTCATCACCCCTTTCTTCAACATCTGCTGTTTTCAGTAACACATTTAACGCTTCTGCCATCACAGGCACATATCTTCCCCTCACAAAGCATTCATTGTCCACCTTCTCCGGAAAGTTAGCATAAAATTCACACACCATCACTGTATTCATTGGTGCTATCCTTTCCGGGTTTACAAATCTTTTCCACTCCCTCATCTCAATCATCGCCCGAATGGGCTCATAGACATCCCCCTCCTCAAGCGAATCCCTTTGATAATTTATTCCTCTTTCAGGAAATAAGGGCCTAGTACTAAATTTTTGGTATCTATCTTGAGCTCTTCGGTTGACAAACCTAGTATCATCATATTGAGGGGCTGAGGTGGATGTGGAGGCTTTTTTCTTTATGGCAGACATGTTTAGATCACTTTTTGCAGCGTTTCCTTTCTATCAACAATGTTAACCAACACTATCACTCACCAATCAACAACTACAACACCTATCACCCTCAAACTTCACTTAAGACACTTCTACACAACACCCACACTCGCTTCGTATACTCTTCCTCGAACTTTCACAACCAATTTCAACACCCCAACAACTTCACAGATACAACACTCCTCCAATCTACTACCTCCTCAGACTACAGTAAAGCTTTCAAGAAAAGATAAAGATTACCTTTTTACGGTGTTCTTCAAGGTTTTCTTGCTTCTAATGGTGATTTGAGGCAATGGGATGAAGTTTGTTGGTTAATATGGTTAAGGGTTTAGGGAATTTGAGAGCTTTGGTTGTGTTTGGGTTTGGTTTATGGAAGATTTTTAGGTAAGGTGTGGATTTTCGTGGGTTTTGTGGAGAAGAAGGTTTAGGTTTTTGATTTGGAATTGGGGAAAAATCGGGTTTGGGGCGTCTTTTAATTTCTGGATTTTCGCCCGCGTGCGGCCACATCGAAGCCGCGCCAATTTATCGCGCTCTTGGAATTTCGCGCCCTCGCTTCTCGGGCGCCATGCCTAGACTTCTGGACTTTTCTGGATTTTTGGCGCCGCGGCCCTGCATCAGCCGCGGCCACCCGCTTTTTCCGAAATCACAGCTATTCTTCGCCGCCTCCAATTTTTGTTGGCCCCTGTACCTGTCAACATGACACAAACACTACCTCCGTGAGACTGTTCTTAGTAAACTAACTACATTAAAATAAACAATTTAAAATACTTTGGGTTGCCTCCCAAGTAGCGTTGTCTTTAACGTCTTTTAGCCGGACGCAAGTTCATTAGATCAAGAGATGTGGGGTAGATTAATCCCACAACCAATTCATTTTTTCAACATTTTTCTTTTTTTTCTTCTGTTTCTCTTCTTATAATTATTCTCAAGGGAAGGTTCAGGAACACATACCTGCTTTGGCGGAGGTTCGGCATCATGTACTTGCTTTGGTGGGCCTATCTCCCTTGTTTTGGCTTGCACTGGCTCACAGGAGGTTCTGATGGTGCTGATTGCAAAGCACCTACTCATGACCGGTGGCTCAATAACGTGTTTAAACACTTTAAACACCATTTCTTCGCTCTCTACCCTTAGCGTCAGCTCACCCTTTTCTACATCAATCAGGGCTCTCCCTGTTGCCAAGAACGGTCTCCCCAATATGATGGGAATCTCTGCATCTTCCTCCATGTCAAGAACGAGGAAGTCCGCAGGAAAAAAAATTCCTACTTTAACAAGCACATCCTCAATCTTCCCCCTTGGGTGTACCACTGTTCTATCGGCTAGTTGCAAGCTCACCGTGGTTGGTTTTGCCTCACCTAACTCCAACCGTTTAAATACTGACAAAGGCATCAAATTTATACTTGCCCCTAAATCACAGAGGGCTCTATTGCATGTCACCTTGCCAACTGTGCAAGGCAATGTAAAGCTCCCTGAGTCTTTTAGTTTAGGTGGCAACTTCTTCTGCAGGATCGCACTGCACTCCTCAGTCAGCGCCACCACCTCATATTCTTCTAGTTTCTTCTTCTTCCCCAAAATTTCCTTCATGAATTTGAAATAAGAAGGCATTTGCTTCAACGCCTCGATGAAGGGTATGTTGATATGTAACTTTCTGAACGTCTCCAAAAACTTGGAGAATTGTTTATCAACTACCTTCCTCTGCAATCTTTGTGGGAACAGGATCTTCTCAGTATACTCCTTCTCTGGAGCTTTCTCTAATACTGGGCGAGCTTCAACCACCTTCTCTTTCTCTATTTCTACCCTTTGTTCAACTACCGGTTGAGGTGCATGCTGCTCCAACTGTTTGCCACTCCTTAGCTGCACTGCCTGACATTGTTCTCTAGGGTTCATCTCTGTGTTGCTTGGCAGTGTATCCTATGGCCTGTTGTTCGATAGTTTTGCTAGTTGCCCCACTTGTGTTTCCAAGTTTCTGAGCGAAGATCTAGTCTCCGCCATGAACTGGGTTTGAGAGTTGGTGAGTGTCAACAAAGCTGCTCTCAGCTCGTCTGGCTTTTCTGGTTGGGCAGGGCCACTGAATTGTTGAGACGATGAGGCTTGGGTGAATGGCTGCTGGTGTTGGTACTGGCCTCTAAACTGATGCCTGCCGCTCTCCATGAGAAATTTGGGTGATTCCTCCACCCTGGATTGTAGGTGTTTGAGTATGGGTTGTTCTGGGGCCTCTGATAGTTCCCTACAGCATGGCACTCTGCTTGCTCGATAGGCATGTTGTTAGGATCAGCTGAAGGGCACCTGTCTAATGTATGTGGACCACCACACATTTCACAACTCATGGGCAGTTGTACTGCATTTACAGACATTGTATTTTGTTGCAGCTGCTTGGTCAACATGGCAACTTGGGCATTCAGGGCAGTGATGGCATCTATCTCATGAACTCCCACTGTTCTTCTCCCACTTACTTGCCTATCCTCTGTGACATGGTTATTGGTGGCCATGTCCTCCAATAATTCGTGAGCTTTATGGGCTGTTTTCCTCATAAAGGTTCCGCCTGCTGCTGCATCAATAATTGTTCTGGTCGTTCCGCTCAGCCCATTATAGAAGATGTGGACCAAATTCCACAACTCAATACTGTGGTGTGGACACTTCCTCTGCAAGTCCTTGAATCTCTCCCAAGCTTCATATAAAGACTCTCCATCGGCTTGATAGAAATTATTCAACTCCCCTCTCAATTTCGCTGTTTTGCATGGTGGGAAGAACTTTGCTAAAAAAATTTGTGCCAGCTCTTGCCATGTAAATATCGAATCCGCTGGCAAAGAATTCAACCACACTTTCGCTCTATCCCTGAGTGAGAAGGGAAAGAGCCTCAACCTGACAACGTCATCAGTAACGCCGTTATATCTGAATGTTGCACACAGCTCCAAGAAATTAGCTATGTGCATGTGAGGATCCTCCGACGGCAATCCTCCAAACTGCACCGTATTCTGCACCATACTTAGAATTGCAGGTTTGATCTCAAAGTTATTTGCTCCTATTGCTGGGAGCCTAATACAAATTTGTGCTCCGTTCACCCTCGGCAGCACGTAATCTCCCAAGCTCCTCTCCGCTTGGACCTGAACTCTCTCCTCTACATCCATTGGCACTCGCCGAGGCATTCTTTGATTAGGTTGATGATCACTTAATCCCTCATTCATCTCGTTATTATTCTGTACGCCTTCCATCTCAATTAAAGCTGAAATTCGTTGGTTCCTTCTGTTCTATTTACAAGTTTTCTCAATTTCTGGATTGAAGGGAACAAGAGTGTCTGCTCCTCTTCTCCTTCGCATAAACTGAGTTCCTGAAACAGATCAAAAACAGACAAACGGATCACGGCAACTGGTTCTAAAAAAAACGTAAAAATAAAAATAAAAAAATAAAAACCAAATTAGAAATTAAGAATAGATAAAATTGATATTGAACTACGCTAATCCCCGGCAACGGCGACAAAAACTTGATGCGCGATTTAATGCACACACTTTAACGCAAGTGCACGTTGTCGAGTCAAGTAATATAGTCTTTGAAGACCGAGTTATCGTCCTCAGGGATTAGTGCTCAAGTACCAACTTCTATTCTTTGTTATCTATTTGGTGACCGATATTTGAGTTATTGATTATGACTAATAATTATAGAGACTAATTAACTATGTTGTTTACTTCAGTGATGATGGAAATAGGGCTTCCAAGTCTCCTCAACTATCCACTTATATTACTTATTAATGCAATTAACTATGGTTCTTCTTCTTTTGGAGATAGCAGGTTTACTAATCCGTTTTATACTCCCGTTAAGGCTATATAAACACTCAACCCCAGTAGCGCTCCTTTCTACCTTTCGGTGATAAGGATGACTCTATAGGAGGATTAAGAACAAAAACCCTATTAATGCTACACAAGTAATTGATGTATTCTCATCCCCAATTCGACCTATGTCTACCCAATTACAGCATAGTCACAACCTCCTCCTTTCGAAGTTTGATTAGAAATCATATAAATAATGATAATTAATGATCAAGTAATTACCAAGCAATCAAATCATCTATTGGATAAATCTCAACAATAAATAAGAACAACCATAAACATGCATTAATTCATAAAATAAGGTTCAAGTGAATTGACATGGAAAGCCCTATATTAGAATTAGTTCCTAGCCATAGACATGACAAGAACTAATTCAATATCCAACATAAAACTGAAAATAAAGTAAAAGAAAGAAAAGAAATTACTAAATAATGGTCTCCAATCTTGAACTCTAAGATGTGTTGTGTTATTGGCAAGAAGGGAACCTTTAAAAACTGCCTAGGGTTCTCTTTTTATAGCCTTCAAACCGACATTAAGGTTTTCCTTCAGGCCTGACCCATAATTCGTTCAAAACCCTGACTTTTCCCGCGTCGGCGCCGCGGCCCTGCAACTGGCGCCGCGGCGCCGGAAGTTCTGCAGCTTTCTGATGATTAGGCGTCGCGGCGCTGCACTCTGCTGTCTGGAGGCGCCGCGGCGCTGGAACTTCTGCAAGCCTCTGAAATTAGCGGGGCGCTGGCCTCGCTGGCTGGGCGCCGCTGGCGATGTCGTGCTGGTTCGCCACTTTCTCGCATTTCGAGCTCTGGAACCTCCGTTTCTGCCCTCTTTTCGCTTCTTTTCCACCAAAGAGCCATTTTAACCAATTTGACTCAAAAGAAAGAAAATCTATCCTAAGACGACACATATTTGTACAAAAAGTGACAAAAGACTCACTAAAAACGACTCGAAAAGTGTATATAAAATACACCAATCACTAGTCTCTGCATGCACTTAACTCTGGCGGAAATTGCTCACATCTCTTTTCGGATTAATCAAATGCATTCTGTCGCAAGCGAGACAATGGGAAGATTTCTAATGGTGTGACCGAAGCCGACTTAAGCCGCCTACGTATCCTCATGAGGGAATCAGGTCATGACGTAGTTCGTGATGCAAAAAATGATTATACAATTTTCAAAAAATGTGACCGAAGCCAATGTGGCCGCCTACGTATCCCGCTGAGGGAATCAGGTCAAGACATAGTTCGTGATACAAAAATGATTGTACAATTTTCAAAAAATGAGACCGAAGCCAATTTGACCGCCTACGTATCCCACTGAGAGAATCAGGTCGAGATGTAGTTCGTGATGCAAAAATGATTGTTTTATATATATATATATATATTTTTTTTTTTGAAAAGTGAAAGACAGCATCACGTTCTGACTTCAGTTGATACCAATAATTAGTATTGTGCTTAGGAATTCCGTTATTCACTTCCAGTATAACCAAGACTGACTTCTGAGTAATTCCTATAGTTTCAAATGGTACCTCAGACACCTAAGTATCGACACTCTTGCTTGCAGTCAAGGTTTCGAACTTTATGCATCCTCATGTTTCAAATACCCTCACTGAAAGAAAGTCTCATCCTCACATATATTCCAGTATTTTGAATTTTGGACGTTTAGAGAAACACACTCACACTCAGAAAGATGTTCAATGCATGCAATTGTGATACCATAGGCTTGGTCATCATGTAAGTATCCACTAATGTGAGAACCCTTAGTATAAGATCATGAAGGGCTTGTCACGGGCTTGTAATGTAGGCTTGGGGGAAGGGATGAATATCATTTGGGTAAAAAGTGTCTAATCATTCCTCGAGCGTTGGACTACGTCCGTGCTTGATATTTGTGCGCTTTAATGCTGACTTGCTTTCTTTTTTGTCCCAGTTCTTTTGTATTAACTTCTTTTTTGAATCTTTCGTTTGGAGCCCCTTTTTTTCAGAGTTATTTTCTCATTCATTCATCATTTTTTTTTATAATGTCGGGGCTTTTGATTTCTTCTTTTTGTGAAGTCGTCATTTGTGTTTTTCTTTCTTTTCCCTTTTGGGATTTTGACAACTTTTGTCTTTGAAAACTTCAACTAGAATTTTATCAGTCACTTGCACATTTCTAAAGCACTCAAGGAGGTCGGGCCAAGAGAGGGATAGTGTGTATGCACTCATAAAGGGTATAGGCTTAATATGTGGTTGTCAAAAGAATAGGCTTTAGGCTCAAAAGGGGTATACTACGGATGATGTTATTTGGTAGGCTGAAAAGGCTCAAACGGGTCAAAGAAAGCCTACGATCATTTCCTACACCGAGTGTTACTCAGGATTTCGCCTCAACAAACATTCAGGCCAAGTTCTAGATCACAATGCAATGCAATTGAACTTATTCTAAAACTCACCACACAATGCACATGAAACGATGAGGTTGGTTTCGTTCTTATCTTAGAAGCATGCAAGAATGTCATTACAGGTGTGCGTGAGAGGTACCAAAAGAATCTATGGTTTACCACGAAGTCAACCCATATTGATTATTGCTCGTTCTTTCCTATGCACACTCCTAAATTTGTTGGTATCAACCAAATCAAACAATGATACTTAAAAGAGCTTTCTTTTTGTATTTTTTTGTATTTTTTTTTAGATATTTTATGCTTTTTGAATAAAATATTTTTGTATTTTTGAATAAATGGTACCGAACCCGAGTAGGGCTGCCTACGTATCTCATCTTCGATGATAATCAGGTGTGCGTAGTTCGTTCAGATATGTTTGAAAATGTATGTTTGAAAAAGAATTCAACTATGATAGGATATCAATAGTAAAAGCTGTGCAAAACAAATGATAGAATGAATGCAAAGTAAGATGAATGTCCATGATATGATGAATGTAATGAAAAAAAGAAAAAATGTATCTGATAGAATGAATGAAATGCAAAAATGAATGTATGTGATTGGATATATGCAATGAATGGGTGAACCAAATATGCCCATTTTTTTATGTGGTGGTGTCGAACCCAAGATGAGTTGCCTACGTATCACACCGTATGGTGAGAATCAGACACGCGTAGTTCAGGATGATTATGTTGTAAAATGCATGATAAAGAATTATGTAATCGACACTAGACATATCAATTGAATTTGCAAATATGTATAAAGATACAAAATATAGGACCCAGAGCGATGCTTCGTTGAATCTGGTATAAGCTGGCTTCTTTCCGTCAACATAACTCCAGCTCATTCTTGTGATGATTTTTTTCTTTTTCTTTTTCTTCCCTTTTTTTTATTTTCTTCCGGCCGCCCTCGACTATTTGCGAGGACGGTCTTCCTGCAAAAAATATGACAAATGAGTGAGATTAGGCAAGCCACAAAAATAATAAAATGTAAGGGCGTGACAATATAGTCAAAGACTCCCCTGCTTGGTTCGACCGGACTGGTGGTTGATGCTTCACGAAGTACAAATCGCGTTGTTCAAGAGCGATTTACGCAGTAGAAGTTTTGATTGCAATGTGACAGCAAAAAGTGCAAAAATGCAAATGCTCGAGCCCGGAGTTACAACAAGGGTAATTATTGCATTAAATAATATGTACAAAATTGCTAGCGACAACAATAGTAAACAAAAGCATGCAAATCAAGCGCGCGCCCTAATGTGTATGAGACCTCTCTTACGCCAGAGGTCGGCCTAAACGCCAGATATGCGAGATTGGGATAGATTGACCAAAGTTGCTAAACATTAATGTTTTTGTTGGAAATGGCGACCAAATGACGGTGCACTTTTTTCCAATTTCGGCGTGTCATGATCAGGCTTGGATCCATCTATCATCATCATGCTACACATAGTATGTTGATGGGTCATTGGGTTGTGAAGTCCGTCGACAAGTTGGTGGATTTCTAATTGTGACGTTAATACCAAGGATTAACTCACCTAAGGTTTATGCATGCATGACTTAATATAAAAGGTGGTATAGCTCTATCCTAAGTTTCCAAGATTTGGCTTACTAGACGCAAGGTTTCCGAGCGGACAACTCGAGTGAGAAGGCTACGCGGCTGACCAGACGAACCGATCTAACTCCGCGCAAGCGCCAACTCTTCTAAAATTTGGGTATTTTGAAAGAAATTCGCGGGTGCGCGAATAACACCAACGCGTGTAGTGTGTGACAGCGTGAATTTTCCAGAGTGGAAGAAATATGAGCGGAATGCCAGTTTAAGGAAAGCAGTAAAAACAAATAGCAATTAAAACAATTAAGCATATAAAATTAAAGCAAGCAATTTAAGGCATTTAAAACAAATAAAAGCAAATAAAGTCAAGCAATAATAAACCTAGGTTTGCTATGGTCAAGAACCTGATTATCCCCAGCGGAGTCGCCATGCTGTCGCGCCCGTTTTTGACATCGGGGTCTGAACGGTATCCGCAACGTTGCTCTTTGGCGCGGTTCCATGGATGGAGCAATAATGCTGATTTTTGAAGAGTCACCACCTAATTAGTTAAGTGAATTAGGACACTTGATTTATTGCAATAAAAATACTGCAATTAATCTCCATTTAATGGTCTGCAAAATTAGTGAGATTCTGGATCAGAGTTCTTTATTATCCTAAAGGGAAGGGGTTAGACATCCTTTAAGATCCGCTAACTTGCGGTTATCCGTTCAAACCTAGGTTAATTATTTATTTCCTTTTATTCTACATATTCTAAGTAGTTTTCATAATTTATAATTACAATGCAATGCAATACAGAATAATAAAGCTAAAATCGAATAAAACTTCGGAACATCTTTTAGCCCTTTTTAGGCCTTCTGCACAAGATGATCTACGGGTACCTGCATAACACTTAGTAAAAGTGTTAGTAATAGAATAAATAATTTTAAAGCAATGACAAGAATTAATAAGTAAAGCAAAAAATAAACCCGTCTTTTGTACAGGGGAGGTCTTGGAAATCAGACGGGGATTCCTTCATCGGCCAATAAGTGTAGTATCATGTTCACATCAGCCTTTTTTTTTTAAGTATCATTGTTTGACTTGGTTGTTACCAACACAGTTAGGAGTGTGCATAGGAAAAAACGAGTAATAAGCAGTATGAGCTGACTTCATGGTAAACCATAGATTCTTTTGGTACTTCTCACGCACACCTGTAATGACATTGTCTTGCATGCTTCCAAGATAAGAACAAAATCAACCTCATCGTTTCATATGCATTGTGTGGTGAGTTTTTAGAATAAGATCAATTGCATTGCATTATGATCTAGAACTTGACTTGAATGTTTGTTGAGGCGAAATCCTGAGTAACACTCGGTATAAGAAATGATCGTAGGCTTTCTTTGACCCGTTTGAGCATTTCTAGACTACCAAATAACATTATCCGTAGCAATCCCCCTTTGAGCCTAAAGCCTATTCTTTTAAAACCACATATTAAGCATATACCCTTTCTGAGTGCATACACACTATCCCTCTCTTGGCCCGACCTCCTTGAGCGTTTTAGAAATGTGCAAGTGGCTGACAAAAATTATAGTTGAAATTTTTCAAAGGCAAAGGTTGTCAAAGTCCCAAAAGGGAAAAGAAAAAGAAAACACAAAGGACGACTTCACAAAAAGAAGAAATCAAAAGCCCCGACATTATAAAAAAAATGATGAATGAATGAGAAAATAACTCTGAAAAAAGGGGCTCCAAACGAAAGATTCAAAAAAGAAGTTAATACAAAAGAACTGGGACAAAAAAGAAAGCAAGTCAGCATTAAAGCGCACAAATATCAAGCACGGACGTAGTCCAACGCTCGAGGAATGATTAGACACTTTTTACCCAAATGATATTCATCCCTTCCCCCAAACCTACATTACAAGCCCATGACAAGCCTTATATGATCCTATACTGAAGTTTCTCACATTAGTGGATACTTATATGACGGCCAAGCCTATCGTATCACAATTGCATTCATTGAACATCTTTTGAGTGTGAGTGTGTTTCTCTAAACGTCCCAAAATTCAAAATATTGGAATATATGTGAGGATGAGACTTTCTTTCAGGGAGGCATTTGAAACATGAGAATACGTGTAGTTCGAAACATTGGTTGCAGGCAAGTGTGTCAATACTTAGGTATGTCTGAGGTACCATCTGAAGCTACAGGAATTACACCGGAGTCAGTCTCGGTTAAACTGAAAGCATACGAGAATCTTTATGCACAATATTAATTGTTGACATCAACTGAAGTCAGAATGTGATATTGTCTTTTCACTTTTTCAGAAAAATAACAAAAAATACATATATTGAAAATCTTATTTTTGCATCACGAACTACGTCTTTACCTGATTCCCTCGGGGGATACGTAGGAGGCCAAATTGGCTTCAGTCCCATTTTTGAAAATTGTACAATCACCTTTTGCATCACGAACTACGTCTTGACCTGATTCCCTTGGTGGGATACGTAGGCGACCTATATCAGCTTCAGTCACATCATTCGAAAACTGAGCATTTTTTAAGGGTTGCATTCTCATATATTCATTGTACATCTTCTATGTCCCTGCATTAGCTTTTCATACGTGTTTAATACAAAATAATATACAAAGCATTTCGGCCTCAAGGTCACATTTGTCACGACCCGACCCCGGGACCGCGACTGGTGCCCTACCTGGGCACCCTTACAGGTATACATCAGAGATAATCAGCGGAACATACATGAAACTTTATAAAATAAAACAACAGAAGTGAAACAACAGGTTAGCCGATAGGGCTACCTTCCTGGACATACATATATACTACCGAAGCAGTTGCCTCCTTTCTTTACAAACTGACCCACAAAATGTAACTACAGACCTCTAAGAGTTTTTAACATAACAACAGTGGCGGGACAGGGCCCCGCCATACCCCTGAATATACATGAATCTACTACTTCAGGGAAAACCGTACCAAGAGATAAAGCCTCCGGAGCAAATGGAGCTTTTTTCCAAAAACTGAACCGAGATCCTAAGAGCAAGGATCACCAACCGGTGTACCTAACACCTGCGGGCATGAACGCAGGCCAGAAGAAGTCGATAACAAAGTGCGAATATGGAGCAAATAACGTCTGATGTGATCATAATCGTACAAAGAATGACAAAGAGAAGTATAAAACAATAAATACCAGATACTGCCTTGTAATTACCACTTATGAACTTAATCGCACCATATTCTCATTTACATTCTTAATAATATTTACAGAAACATTCTTTCTTACATTTTTAGTTAAAGTTTAATTAAGTTCATTACTATATAACTCACTTATCTTTCATAAGTATAATCCGGCCCTTTAAGGAGGGGCACCTATACTACCCGGCCCAATCTAGGACGCGATCAAGGTCACATAGTGCGCGTAAGGTATCTGCGGCCCGATCACGGGTCGATAATGTCATCTAGTGCGCGTAAGGTATCTTTGCGGCCCATTCTGGGTCGATAATGTCATATAGTGCGCGTATGGGTATCGCGGCCCATTCTGGGTCGATAATGTCATATAGTGCGCGTATAGGTATCTTTGCGGCCCGTTCACGGGTCGATAATGTCATATAGTCCGCGTATGGGTATCTTGCGACCCGTTCTGGTCGATAATGTCATCTAGAATCCGGAAATTTAACCCAACGTACTCACGCCTCTACTCCTTTAGAAAGACTCTTTTCAATTACAACTTCCCGGATACTAACAACTATAGTATCAAGTCCTATCCGTCTTCCAAGACAAGTCACAATACATTTTTAGAAATACAATTACCGGCTTCTAAAAACAAGTGACTTCTTTTCTTATAAAACCTTAGGCAAGCGATGTCGTAAAATCAAGTTGCCTTTTCACTAAAGTCAAGTCATTTATCTTTCCATAAGGCAAATATAACTAACTTCCCATAAAGCCGTTATATTCACTTTATACCTTAGCCATAAACAATTTCCTATCCAAGGGACTTATACGTTTAAAACGGAACAAGTATCACATACTTTAAAACTCTTCAAGTCCCTTAACTTTAAAATCAACTTAAGACATCCTTACTATTTTCAAAGAAGTGAGTTAATCTCCTAACCCACCCGACTTGGCATTTACATAAAACAAGTAAAGAATGTCATAATCTTGTACGTCTACCGTACTACATACGTCTGACTAGTCATGCTCAAAAGATAGGAAAAGTTCTACATAGAGTAAATCACATAACTACCTCTTAACTTCTAAGAGTAGAAGGAAACATGAAATGATACCACAAGTATATTCCATACATAGAATCATGCCAAAGGAAGGAAGAGGTTCACATACCTCGCGACGATTGTCGACAAATAGCAAAATGCTCCAAAGTACTCCAACCTTGATAGCTATTCCACTCTCCAAGTAGGATACGCTATACTTAGTACTTCAACCTATAATGGTCACAATATGTCCATTAACCTTTTACTTCCAACGTAGAATCATTCTAAGTGCTAATTCACTAATCCTACGGAAAATCGGACAGCACCTCCTTTGTTTCTACTAACTTTGCCACCTTTTTCAAGGTCGAATACAATAACCAAACAGCCCCATTGGCTCACCACAATCAATACGGTAGTCCAATACAAAAGAATAACAAACTACTAGTCAATTCGCTAACTTGAAGTACTACAACATCAATTCTTATCCAATTTCCATTTCAATCCAAGTTATTAGCCTAACATGATATCAAGTCATGGCGATTAAAAATACTACAATCTCCAAGTAATTAACATGCGACTATTCTAACTACGACCAACTTGAAATCCAACTTCAAATGGCTAATGTGTCATTTCGGTTCCTAGGCTACAACAATTCATAACACTTATAAAACTTCAACACATATGCTTCATGCTAGTAAAATGTAAGGCTAACAACAATACATAATCTTGTAATACTTAAAGAGAACAAAATTATACCTCAACGAATCTCAATCTAACTTCCAAATCCGAAGTCGCTCCCTAACAACTTAGAGCCTCTTCATGACACTTCAATCCGCTACTTGAGACCCTTAGAACCACACCAACAACTTTCCTTCAAACCTTCAATCCAAAACCTAGAAAGCCATTAGGTTTTCACTTTGCGACTAATACGAAAACTCTCTTTTTCCGGGATTTTTCTATTGAGAAACACTTACATAACACTCATGAACCTTGGTTTAAAGTGTGGAGCTTAAAGAACAAGGAACAAAAAAATTTCCTTTTGAAGGAGAGGGAACCCGAGAGCTTCTTGCTCTTGCTCTTCAATTTGTGTGAAAATTAGCTAAGTGTTTTACTCCCTCTTGCAACTAGTATACATATATAACATAAAGGAGGGGTAAGATAGGAACAATTGGGTGGCTTGGATAAGCTCTAGCTAAATATCAAGACTAAGTGGGGTCATTGACTTAGTCAATTTTCTCATGCTACTACTTGCAAGACTAAATCATCCTACCAAAGGTCAAATGACCCTTGTGCCCATGGCATTTCGTCCAAGCTCACTATAAGGGGGGGTGACACGTGTCGCCCTCCCATTCGTCACAATAATACATTTTTCGACAATTTCCATAATTCCGGTGAAAAAAAATTCAAGTCTCAAATCTTAACACTTATGAGTTCTTACGTACGTTCTTAAAACATGTCCTGTAAATACGGGGTGTAACAACATTCTGCATCATGCCTGAGCATCGTCGTCATTTTCATCATGTTTAGTTTCAGTCAGGCGCCCACCTTCTAATATGGGTATTTTAAATTCAGTCACGTTTGAGAATCGTAACATCTGCATTGCATCCAGAAACGACACCATCCTTCGTTCATAAACGACGAACATCTGCAATGCATCCAGAAATTACGCCACCTTCGTCCATAAATGACGAACATCTACATTGCGTCCAGAAACGATGCCACCTTCGTCCAGAAATGACGAACATTTGCATTGCATCCAGAAGCGATGCCACCTTCGTCCAGAAACAACGAACACCTACAATGTGTATAGAAACGACGACACCTTCGTCCAGAAATGACGAACATCTACATTGCGTCCATAAACGACGCCACCTTCGTCCAGAAATGACGAACATCTGCATTGCATCCAGAAACGATGCCACCCTTCGTCCAGAAATGACGCCACCTTCTTTCCGAAACGACGAACATCTGCATTGCATCCAAAAACGACGCCACCTTCATCCAGAAATGATGAACATCTGCATTGCATCCAGAAACGACGCCACATTCATCCAGAAACGATGAACATCTGCATTACATCCAGAAATGACGTCACCTTCGTCCAGAAATGACGAACATATACAGTGCGTCCAGAAACGACGCCACATTCGTCCTGAAACGATGAACATTTGCATTGCGTCCAGAAATGACGCCACCTTCATCCAGAAATGACGAACATCTGCATTGCGTTCATAAACGACGCCACCCTTCATCCAGAAACGACGAACACCTACATTGGGTCCAGAAATGATGCCACTTTCATCCTGAAATGACGAAAATTTGTGCGTCCAGAAACGATGCCATCCTTCGTCCAAAAATGACGAACATCTGCATTGCGTCCAGAAACGACGCCATCTTCGTCCAGAAATGACGAACATCTGCATTGCATCCAGAAACGACGCCTTCTTCGTCTAGAAACAACGAACATCATCATTGCGTCCAGAAGTGACGTCACCTTCGTCCAGAAACGACGAACATCTGCATTGCATCCAGAAACGACGTCATCTTCGTTCAGAAACGACGAACATCATCATTGCGTCCAGAAATGACGTCATCAACATTTCCTTTTAGGCATTTCAGGGGTACACACACTTTGTTTCTTTCAGCATCCCGCAACACCAATAACCTAGTGTCATCATAATTCGACAATGAGATAAAATTTTGAATCTGCATCGTCTTTAATTTTCTAGCATCACAGCAACCGAGTTTCATCATAATTCGATACTGGACAAAATTTTGAATCTGCGTCGGCATTGTTTATAATTGTCCAGCACCACGGCAGCCAGTGTCATCATAATTCGACACTGGGACAATTTTGAATCGGCGTCTGCCCGTCTTTGATTTTCTAGTATCGCAGCAACCCAGTGTCATCATAATTTGACACTGGACAAATTTTTGAATCTACATCAGCTTTGCTTTCAATTCTTCCTAAAATTCTCTTTTGCCCATTCATTTCGTGATCTTTGTTCTAATTTTGACGATGTAGACAAAATTGGCTACAAGTCAACGTCTTTGTCTGAAAACTCTTTCATCGTGTTCGGTCAAAGAGGAATAAGATGTTGACACCCAATTTTGACCAATCTTTTGACTATTTGTTGCAATTTTAAGTATTTTTGAACACCGCATTTTTATCGTCATTTTTCCATTTTATACCATAATCATATTTATACTGATACTCTATTTGTTTTATTTTTCGCAAAATAGCGTCGCATCTATCATTTTTAATTAGGCATTAAATATTTTGTTATTATTACTCTGGCATTTTATTTTTGATAATTTTGCATCTCTTTAAATCATATTTTCTTTTAAATAATAAACTATTTTTTATTTTAATTAAAACCAATTTCATCCAAACGCCTTTTTTTATTTCTCCCCCCCCCCCCCTAAAAATCAAACCCACTTTTCATTTTTCCTCAAAACTAAACCTAAACCCTAAAATATCTACCCTATAAATAAAACCCTCATTCTAACGTAAAAGGACCCTTCAGCGCCGCATATCACCCCTGACCCCTTCTTTTTTTTTTGCTTTTTCGTACCCCCCTACATCACCCTCTCAATCTCTTCACCTTCACCCAGCCGACAAAAACCCATCCTCCCTTTTACTTATAGAACTCCCTTACACGCCCAACCTAATCCCAACACAACTCCCCGTCACCAACACCCACACCAGCAGACCCCTCCTAAACCATCATCGACGTCTCCGAAAAACACCCAGAGCAGCCGCATTAAAACCCACCATTTTTCACTCTCACTTTCTCAGACACAATTTGGATTTATTTGTCCTTTCCTTGTCTTTTGATTAACACACACACACACACACACACACAAATAGTCTCTCTCTCTGTCACTCTTGTGGGAAGAAGAACAAAATAGTAGCATCACTAGTCACTAGTAGTAGTAGTAGTAGTAGCAGTACATACTCTTTTATTTTCATTTTAAAAAAAATATTTTTCACAATTTTATTTACCAAATCTGTGAATTTTTTATCTTCTTGCTTTGTATTTGGAACATTTTGAGTTATTGGTTGTATATGTGTGGGTTACTGTGTGTGTGCGTGGATGAAGGTATAAGAGCTGAAAAGGAAGGAGAAAAATTGTTGTTTAGTAGTATAATATTTGCTGAATTTGTGAAGTGAACGCGAAAACTAGCAGCGAAAAGGGTTTTGATTAGTTGAAGTTGTGCACAGATTGGTGTAACAATGGGCTCGGAGCAGAATAAAAACCGGGTCAGGACTTCCAATTTTCGGGTCGGGTCGAGAATGTTTGTCGACCCAATTTCCGGTTCGATTTCTATAATTTGTACACTGTTGTTATTACACTGAATTTGAACAGATACTACACACTGGCTGATGAAGGAATCTCCGTCTGATTTCCAAGGCCTCCCCTATACAAAAGACGGGTTTATTTTTAGTTTACTTATTAATTCTTGTCGCTATTTTAGAATTATTTACTCTCTTACTAACACTTTTACTAAGTGTTTGCACAGGTCCCCGGAGATACATTTCAAGAAGATAACCTTCGGAAATTTATTTTTTGTTATTGTAGTTAAATTCGATTTTTATTTTATTCTGTATTATATTTTATTGCAATTGTAATTATTGAACTATTTAGAATAGGTACACTTAGAATTAATAATTAAAAAGATAGATTAAAATCGAAAACTGCTAGTTTATTCAATTTTAGGTTTATTGCAATATTTTCATACATTCTTTTTTTTCTTAAAGTATATATCTTTCAAATACATATATTTCTAAAGCATGATAGATAATTAACCTAGGTTTGATCGGATAACCGCAAGTTAGCGGATCTTAAAGAATGCCTAACCCCTTCCCTTTAGGATAATAAAGAATTCTGATCCAGAATCTCATTAATTTCGCAGACTATTAAATGAAGATCAATTGTAGTATTTTTATTGCAATAGTTCAGTGTCCTAATTCACTTAACTAATTAGGTGACGACTCCTCAAAACAAACATTTTGTTCCATCCAGGGAACCGCGCCAAAGAGCAACGTTGCAGATACCGTTCAGACCCCGAGGTAAAAAACGAGCGCAACAGCGTAGATGCAACTTACTGAGGACATGACCTTAGATAGGGGGTTGTGGAGGACACGGATTAGGGTAGTAGGTAGTCGAGCGTAATCCTACGTACGCTTGCAAATTGATAGTTATAGTGTTATTATTGTAGGTACGCTTAGCATATCATACTAATAGGCGCAGTATTGCTTTATAGTCTCATGTAGTTTGATTTCTACTGATATGTGTCATTTAGTGTATTTTGTTTAGCTTATTTACCTGCGCTAATTACTGCTAACTTTTTCGGAATGCGCTATCATGGATTATTTGCCTTTAATAACATCATTTTCATACTGCTTTAAATTTTTTCTGATCGGGTCTGATTATTTCTCTTGCTTTGCTTCTTCTGTTACTTTGCTTGTACTCTGTATTGAGTCGAGAGTGTCTCATAAACAACCGCTCTACCTACTAAGGTAGAGGTAATGTCTATGTACACTCTACCCTCCCCATGCCCACGTTATGAGATTTCACTAGGTATATTATTGTTGTACTATCGATAAGTGTTAAAGTGTATATGGGCCAGCCGTTCTCAGCCCAGCCGAGAGTCTCCCGTGTGGGACCCTTTCACTTGTCTTTGTATATTTGGTGAATATTAGACTTACGTGTGTACTTTAATTAGTAATGTAATATTACCATAATTGTAAAGTTAATATTCTTATAGAATAAGGATCCCTAGGTAGAATAGGAAGAGGATCTTCCTTGTAACTTGTATATATATGTATTTCATTAATAAGAATAATCAAGGGATTATTTCTTTCATGGTATCAAGAGTATAGGTTCTCTTTACCTTGCTTCCGCTCCTCAAAATTTCCTCTCTGCTTTTCGGATTTTTAACCTAAAATTTCTCAATTTTTGTTCTTCCTTGTTTAACAAAAACTGAGTATATTCTCTTCCAAAAACCTTCCTCGCAAATTCTCTTCTTCGAATCTTTTTTATTCCCTATGGCTGATAAGAACAATTTTTATCATGCCCTCACAGTTTCTAACATCAAGAGCGTTATCCCTATCATTCTTGACCTATAAAACATCCAATATGGGACGTGAACGGAATTATTTAAGATTCATGCATTGGCACACGAAGTCTTCCACCACATCATTCCTCCATCTCCTCCTAAGGAGGGTGGTATAGCGTCTTCTTCTACGACGGTTGTGCCCACTAAAGAATCAGATCCAGAATTATGGGTCATGTTTGATGCCACGGTTCTTCAGTGAATTTATGTCACTATCTCCTTGGATCTTTTACAAACGATTATGGAACTCAATTCCACGGCTATGGCGACGTGGGATCGATTGCTAGACATATTCCAAGATAACAGTCATTTTCGAATTGTTATCCTTGAGCAGGAATTCTCACAGGTGGCTATGGCGAGTTTTCCCAATGTTTCTTCTTATTGCAAACGCCTCAAGGACTTGGCAGACCAACTCAGCAACGTAGGTTCTCCTGTTTATCCTAGTCGTCTTGTTCTTCAAATGGTTGCAGGCCTGTCAGAGGCCTATAGCGGTGTTGCTTCGGTTATTCGTCAGAGTAACCCCCTGCCAGGATTTTATCAAGCTCGTTCTATGCTTACTTTGGAAGAAGCCGGGTTGGCTAAAAAAGTGGCGATTAGGGCCAATCATGTCGTCATGATGACTGCTTCCAATCTTTCTCCTTCCAATCTAGCAAATCACACCCAAAATCACAACAACGGGGTGGTAAGAAGGGCCAAAATCGAAAGAATAGTGGCAAGAATCGCGGCGGCAACAACGAAGGCAACCGTCAGCAGCAGCAGTTCTGGAGCCCTTAGGGGGCCCCTGGACAGTGGTAGTGGGTCCCAGCACCTTAGAGCATCGCGGCTCAGCCTTACAGCGCCGCGGCGTCTCAGTATCAGCCAGTACATGCGCCGCGGCTCAGCCACTTTCCAGGTCAAACTCTAGGGTTCAGACCAGCGTATGGACATCAACACTAGTCCAGTATACTTGGGTCGCGCCCCCATCAGTCCCACCACGCAGTAGGCCTCACTCAAACCGATATTGAAACAATGATACACACATTTGGCTTGACTCAACCTGACCCTAATTGGTACATGGACACCGACGCCACTACCCACATGACATCCGATCAAGGTACTCTCTCGTCTTATTCCAATTTGAGCACTAATCGTGGTATAACTGTTGGTAATGACAATTCTATTCCAATTCAGGGTTATGGTCATAAAATATTGTCCCCTCCTCATCCATCACTTGTCCTGAAACATACCCTTCATGCCCCAAAATTGATTAAAAATTTGGTGTATGTCCATAAATTCACCACTGATAATTGGGTTTCTATTAATTTTGATCTGTTTGGGTTTTCTATGAAGGATTTCAAGAAGGAGAGTCATCTCATGAGGTGTGACAGTAGGGGAGACCTTTATCCAATCACACCAAGTCTTAGCATCACGCGTCAAGCTATGTCATCCACTTTTGCAGCCCTTGCTCCTTCTTTGTGGCATGCTCGTCTAGGTCATCCAGTGACGTCTATTTTATCTTCTTTAGATAGACATAAGTGTATTTCTTGTAAGGGTACGCGTAGTACTCCACTTTGTCAATCCTGTGCTTTGGGAAAATTATTAAGTTACCATTTGTAGCGTCGAATTCTAATACTTCAATGTCATTTTATATTATTCATAGTGATTTGTAGACATCTCTGATTTTCAGTTCAATGGGTCATCGTTATTATGTTTTATTCTTAGATGACTATTCTAAATATTTATGGACGTTTTCAATTGCGAAAAATCTCAAGTTTTTTCCATTTTAATAAAATTTAGAGTTTTAATAAGAACGCAATTCGAACGGAAAATAAAAAACATTCAATGTGATAATGACAAAGAGTATGACAATGGAGAATTTACGGGGTTTTGTGCTCAAAATGAGATAAATTTTCATTTTTCTTGTCCTCATACATCTTCACAAATGGCTACCGATCTACTCAATATTTTTCCCTCTAAAGGTTTGACATATTCATCCCCTCTAAAAGTGTTATACAATAAGACTCCGGCATATTCTCATCTTAGGGTCTTCGGATGCTTATGTTATCCACTGTTTCCATCCACTACAATCAACAAACTTCATGCACGTTCTACTCCTTGTGTGTTTTTTGGGTTTTCTGTCAAATCACTGTGGTTATAAATGCTTTGATTTATCCTCTAAACGAATCATCATTAGTCATCATGTTCTCTTTGATGAATCTCAATTTCCATTTTCTAAAGTAGAAAACCTCGTGCCTAGTTCTTATGACTTTTTGGATGAGGATGTCTCCCCCTATGTT
Organism: Przewalskia tangutica; assembly: GCA_029844215.1. Classification (NCBI taxonomy): domain Eukaryota; kingdom Viridiplantae; phylum Streptophyta; class Magnoliopsida; order Solanales; family Solanaceae; genus Przewalskia; species Przewalskia tangutica. The sequence continues at coordinate 143,834,975 of CM056718.1, forward strand.
CCCCGTCATTTTTCAGATTTGTCCAAAAAAATGGTGCAGGGCCGCGCCGCCAAAACTTCTATGAGTCAGCGTCGCGGTCCTACACAGAGGCGCCACAGTGCCAAAACTTCAGAGAGCTCTGCAGCTCTTCTGGCGCCGCGGCTCCTTCGACGTTCATTCCGAAAATTTCCGAAAATTCACCCAATCCAACTAAGAGTCATGGTCCAGTCACTCGTAGTCAACGGGGTATTTTTAAACCAAAAAGACATTTTAATTTGAATTCTAATGTTCTTAAATCTCCCTTACCTCGTAATCTTGTGTCTGCCTTAAATGACTCTAATTGGAAAATTTTCAGACCGAGGAATATAATGCTCTTATTGATAATAAGACGTGGGAGTTGGTACCGCGTCCATCTGGTGTTAATATTATTTGGTCTATGTGGATTTTTATTCATAAGGAAAACTCTGATGGTTCATTTGCAAGACATAAGGCTAGACTTGTAGGTGATGGTAAAACTCAGCAGGTTGGTGTGGATTGTGGTGAGATTTAGCCCGGTGGTCAAGGCGGTTACCATTCGCATTGTGCTCAACTTGGCTCTCTCAAAATCATGGCTGATTTATCAGCTAGATGTGAAGAATGTTTTTCTATATGGTGATTTTCAGGAGACAGTGTATATGCATCAGCCCTTGAGGTTCAGAGATACTAGATATCCTAATCATGTCTGTCTATTGAAGAAGTCCTTATGGGCTTAAGTAGTCTCCACGGGCTTGGTATAAGAGGTTTGCTGATTTTGTTTCGATTATGGGTTTTTCTCACAGCAAGTCTGATAATTCATTGTTCATATATCGTCGGAGTTCTTCCATGACTTATATATTGTTATATGTGGATGATATTATCTTGACTGCCTCTTCTGATGCTTTGAGAAATTCTATTATGACAATGCTCAATTCTGAGTTTGCCATGAAAGACTTGGGCCCCTTGAACTATTTTTTGGGAATTGCAGTCACTCGTCATGCATGTGGATTGTTCTTAACACAGAGGAAGTATGCAACAAAGATCATTGAGAGGGTTGGGATGTCATCCTGTAAGTCCACTTCTACTCCAGTTGATACTAAACTCAAGTTGGGTGCTGCAGCTGGCTCTCTGTATGAGGATCCGACCCGCTATCGTAGTCTTGCAGGCGCCCTTCAGTATCTTACGTTCACGCGACCAGACATTACATATGCAGTCCAGCAGGTGTGTTTGTTGATGCATGATCCTAGGTTTGAACATATGAATGTGCTCAAACGCATCCTTAGGTACATTCAGGGAACACTTGATTATGATTTGCATTTGTACCCTTCGTCGACGTCCACACTTGTCTCATATACAGATATTGATTGGGGTGGTTGTCCTGACACCAGACGGTCTACATCTGGCTATTGTATGTTTTTGGGTAATAACTTGGTCTCATGGTCTGCCAAGCGTCAATCTACACTTTCACGTTCAAGTAGAGAGACCGAGTATCGAGGGGTAGCCAATGTGATTTCCGAGTCATGTTGGTTACGAAATCTACTTTTAGAGTTTCATTGTCCTATTGAGAAAGCTACCTTGGTGTATTGTGATAATTAGAGTGTTCATTTCAGATTATCCGATCCGATCTGAAATTTCGGATATCCGAAAATTTCGGATCGGTAAAATTATGATCCGATCCGAAAAAATCATATATCCAAAAATTTCGGATCGAATAACCGGATATCCGAATTATAGGTGCAATAGTAAAATTCCAAAATGGAAAGTAGAACTTTATAGGATTACTACTCATCACGTTGGAAGGACACAAATCTTTTACACCAACTGATGTTTTTGATGGCCTTATATCAACTTGCAATCATGAATTGAAGTAGTTTATAAGTTACTGATTGACTGACCAGTATTCTGGTGCTATTATTTTATTTTGTATCTAATTCAATAGTTAAATGCTGCTGGATCTTTTCAGTATCAGTGTGTTGTCATCCTCCTTGATTGCATCTTTCAAGCTGTAAGTTTGTCTAATAAGATATGTTATTTTATGATTTTGCAGGAGATTGATTATAATAAGGAAGCTGTCAATGCGAAACTGTTTGCGAGTAACTTTAAAAACATGGATCAAGTGAAAGTCCCATCGATATACTGGGAATAAAATCTGTTTAATGCCAACTAGAGGTTGTATATATGATTGGTAAGCATGTGTAAATTACAAATACACATCTACACATTTGGGATTTTCGGATATTTCGAGTATTCGAAATCAAAGAAATTGTGATCTGTATCCGATCCGATTTTTTCAGATATCCGATTTAAAATATCCGAAATTCAAAAAAGCGGATCGGATATCCGATTTTTTGGGTCGGATCGACCAAATCGCGGATCGGATCGACCGGATCATTATGAACAACCCTAGTGATAATATAAGTGTCATCTACCTTTCTGGTAATCCAGTTCAGCACCAGCGCACTAAACACAGAGATGGATATTCACTTTGTTCGAGACAATGTAGTTAAAAGACAAGTACGTGTCTGTCATGTCCCTTCCACATATCAGATTGTAGACATCTTTACAAAGGGTCTTCCCTCGGTCCTTTTTGAAGATTTTAGAGACAGTCTCAGCGTACGAATACCGTCCGCTATGACTGCGGAGGTGTGTTAAAGTGTATATGACCAGCCGTTCTCAGCTCAGAGAGTCTCCCATGTGGGACCCTTTCCCTTTCCTTTGTATATTTGATGAATATTAGACTTAAGTTTGTACCTTGATTAGTAGTGTAATATTATTATAATTGTAAAGTTAGTATTCTTATAGAATAGAGATTCCTAGGTAGAATAGAAAGAGAATCTTCCTTATAACTTGTATATATATGTCTTTCATTAATAAGAATAATGAATGAATTATTTCTTTCAATAAGAAACAAACATTGTCAAGACTGAATCAATAGCAATAGCAAGTCTTTTCGTTACAAGAATATCAGATGAATAACATTGGGTAGTAGTAGATTCTATAAAATGATTAATCTTCTTGAGGAGGGAGTGTGCCATTGATGAAGGATAAGAACATGGTCAATGCACGGCAAGGTTGATAGCTTGGGACGAAATGTCCTGCTCCTCTTACTGTCACAGATGTCAAGTTCTGGTATTCGACTGCATAATACTAATTAGTAATTCATATTAGAGTCCAAGACTGAAAGAGATAATGACAACTTCCTTAATTACCTCACTTTCATGTCTTCTGTTATTTATACTTTTTGTTTTGTTTAAGCTAATAAGCACCTTGAGAGTTACAATTATTAAATGACATTCCTGCAGATACATGTGAATAGGTTATAAATAGTCACATGATAAGAGTTAACATCAATCCGTTGTAGTCTAGTTGGTTAGGATACTCGGCTCTCACCCGAGAGACCCGGGTTCAAGTCCCGGCAACGGAACTTTTGTTTTTGGGCCTTTATAAGGGGTTATGGGCTTGGACATCCTATACTTGACAGGCCATAAAACGAGCCGTCCAGCTCCCACAATAATTTCTTTCGACAAATGGCCATTTATTAGCCAAAAATAAATAAATAAATTATCCAATGCATAACCTAAAAAAAAAAAAAAAATGTTTCAGCTTATAATATTCTTTTTACGTAGCTTTCTGTCTTGTGGTTTTCTATCTCCTATAGGAATATTGTCTGATTATGCATAGATGACAAACAAATTTATTATGATTTGAAGAAATAACTCTTGTATTCCATGGTAAACTTAGAACGACAAGATTTGTTAACTTAATAGAACTACTTTTAGTATAATAATTTCTATAAAAATGGAGTTCTCATAACACAATTCTATTACCTTGTTAAATTTAAGAAATTCTCAAGTACTGTTCTAAGAGAAGGAATTATACTTGCCTATTCCGGCCCATTTGATTGTCAATGTAAGAGCGTATAATTGTATGGTATTTCAGGCACAAAATTAGTACAATAATTTCATGTTTTAGGCTGTAAATCATAGACAATTATCACAATCTAACACGACATTTCAATCATGGAAATGAATAACATACCCGGTGTGATCCCACAAGGGGGTCTGGATTTCAACTATGGAAATGATTTTCTCAAAATATACATAAATAGATGTTTTAATCAAGTAGTATACATGATTCATGACGTTTTCTTGATCATAGTTTGAGTAACATCCTTCATACTTATACAGCAAAAGTAATTCTTAAGTTCCATCAATTTCACATTTCTAAGTCATTTTTTACAATTGAGAAGAGCAGAAAAATGAAACTACAACGAAGTTTAAACAACCATTTCTGCTTCTTTAATACTGCTAGGAATCCCCACATCAAACCTCATAGTTGGCTTGTATTGCTCAGGGACTTCAGCACCAGCCTGTACACATATTTCTACCACTGCAGGAGCTTGACCATAGAAGCTCCGAAGCTCCCGTTGCAACGGTTGAGTTACATCAGGAACGTGCCACACGTATCTCGGCGGTATTAAGTCGTCTAGCACTGCTGTCTGCCAACCGTGTTGCCCATTTCTTTGTTGGTGCTTGTGGGCTCCACAGTTTTGTGCTTTGTGTCCACTTGGACCAACGTGCACCTCCGGACAGTATCCGCAAACTCTCACTGGATACATCTTCATCAGCTTATTGGCTCCGGCCCTCATTTTTTCCCACGCTACGAGTGTTTCTTCAGCTAGCAAAACCGTTTCTTCTGCACTCGATGGTGGTTCTACCTCTGGATCGGGTATCTCGGTTAAAATTGGTGGCTTCGGAGATTCTGGTTCGGGATCAGGCAATTCGCTTTCATCTGCATCGACGAATTCATTTTTTCCGGTCCATATGATTGGCTTTCTTCTCCTTTTTGTAGGATATTCAGGTATATCAACGCCAGCTTGGATACAAAGCTCCACTACTGCAGGGATCCGAGGAATAGAAAATCTCTCCTCGTGTGAAATTCGTTTCCCCAGGCGATCGTATAGATGGTAGGATTCAAGTGGCACTATTATGTCTTCAAGAACTGCCTTTCCCCACTCGTGATGTCCTTTGCGTTGGGAAGCTTGTGATCCTCTACATGACTTGAACGGATGCCCGACCGGTCCCACATGGATTTCATTACACCACCTGCAAAATCGGCATAAGATGTAACTTCAAAGTATTAAAGGTTTTGAATGAGTCATAACCGTGCAGTTAAACTTAAAGCATCTCATACAAGTAAAGATCATGCATTTTTTAATTATCGTTGAATACGAACTGGAACTTCTGGAAGCATTTCACACAGAATTACTGACGTGATGCTTCTCAGATTGGATGTTAAATCCTACTAATTCAAATGTTTTTGTGCGACTCATTCAAATTTGGTTACTGAAAAAAATTTGAAGTTCTATACCAGCAAGAAAAAAACTACAATGTAGTTCTATAAACCATATATTTAATTCTTCCAAAGGTACCCTAACATGGACCTCTAAATGTGGCTATTAATTACTAGCAAATATAGGAACATAATAGTATGTGTAAAACAGGATAGTAATTTTTCCCTTCCCCCCCCCGCCTTTTAGGTGAAGGACCAGTAGATGCTTTTATACAATAAAATGTGTGTTTTGTAAAATGAGGACAATCTCAAGGTTAATAGCTGATGTAGCATTTGCCTAAGCAAAAGGAACAAAATGCAAAAAAAGGGTGTCAAATGGGCGGGTTGGGCTGAATTTGGACTATATATCATATCAAATGAGATATGTCTTTTTGAAAATATTTTGACAAGGTTTCTCATGTGTCAATTTGGGCTACATATAAGCCCAATTTTTATGGGCTGAGCTAATAAATGGCCAGGTCAATGACCAACCTAAACTTGGGAGGCTCATGTTGTCATAGGCTAATTTCGCCACCCCTATGCACCCAAGTGCAGCAATTTGACGTTTAGTAATAAAGCTTAGCCACTGGAAAGAGTTGTCTTGAGGCATAGTGCCTCTTGAAACACTAATCATATACTAATAAGTGAAGATCAGGAAGAGAATTACTTGCAGCCATTAACAGTTACCACTTTCAAGAGCCGCTTGAGATTGTTAATCACTGTTATCCGTGCGTTATACACATTGTACGCGGCAGGAACTAGGCTTTTGATAACCAATCCGATTTTCGGTGGAGGTACTCGTCTTTTAGGTAGTCGATTTTTCATTCTATCCCTGGCAGCTCTCCGTAGCTCCACAATAGGTATTGGGAATGGCTTCTTCTCCTTCCTTGAATAGTAACGAGGCAAATCTGCATTTTGCGGATGATCGCATCTGATACCAACGGCTTGGACAGGACATAATTTCTTTGATGGACTTCTAAGCTTCAATTCAAGTGCCACCCCACTGCAACTTTGCTGCAAACAAGTTCAGACACGGGGTTTAGTTCCAAAATAAGTAAGATATGGATAGAGCAAATTCAACTCTTAAGAAAATCCTGTCTCTCCAATAATTGCAGAAGCAAAGATTTATGGTTTGACCTAACTAAGGCAGTGATACTCACCAACAGGCCAATTTTATCAGATATAAGGAAATAATGCTCTTTGACAACAACATTTGTCACTAAACAGCATTATGGATTCATAGCCAACATAAACTTTTGTTAACTTTGTAACCACAAAATTATGAAAATAAGGAGGTATTTAGTGACCGTTCTGAAGTAAAAAAAGAGAACCGTTTCTAGCTCGAACATTCTCGAACTAAAAGAATAAGGTCTGAGAATTACAAGACTTTGCAAGCATTAATAGATACGTTTTACAGACAAAGTTGTTATCCTAGTGCCAAACTACTACCTAAACAACTACTAAAGGTGCTTCGAGCGGAAGAAAATTAATAGGGAGGTAGTGTGCTTATCAGAATGAACTAGACAAAATAGAGTATATCATTTTTGTAGGGAGTACAAATGAAGTTATAAGAAGACAATGCAGTAATCTCCCAAATATACGGATTATCCAACTACAACACGGAACAGCAGCCTAATTATCTACATGACCATTACAACATTATTTATATTGCCAATAAAAGAAACATTCTATTTTCTTTTTTGAGGAAGAATAACATTCTTATTACACCGACTCACCTTACATTTTAGAAGGACTTCTCTCTACCCCCCTTCCCTTCAAAGTAGGTTGGGACTACAAGTAAAATCCAGGCAATTCAATGGATGCGCTAGGCTGACTTATCAAAAAAATGGAAGTACTATTCTCAGTATTCTTTATAATTATAACCACTCTGTTTGTTGGAGCATAACAATGCAGGAAGCTTCCAAATTAAAACATTGCCACTAAGAAGAACAGGCAGTTCATCATCAGCGGATGTAACAACAACAATAACAACTCTGCCTCATCCCAAGCTAGTTGGGGTCAGTCACATTAATCCTCACTATCCATGTTATACTAAGCATACTAATGCAAGTTAGAATTGGCAAACCTTCAACGAATCAAGTGAACTTAGATTCAGCTGGGGATTGCATCTCAAATTTCTGAAGTTAGGTGGTTGACTTCTTCGTCTGTTATGCACTAAAACTTTGGTACTGACTCGGGAGTGCAGACAGGCACAATCCATTCCTGCAAGAGAAAATTAGTTAGGCTAACACCATACTCTTGTTGGGTGCATAAAGACAAGTTACACTTGCTTTTGCAAACAAACATGTTTTGCGTTTCTGTTTCACATCCAAACAATCAAACTCGACTAAGATAATTATAGAAGTTTAGGTAAGCCTTGAATTTGTATTTGCAAATACACCATTTTGAATGTACTAGAACATTCAGGTCTAGCTTTGAATCGTATAGCTTCCGATTGCCAATGCAAATGCTCAAAATATGTTTAAATTAAGCTTGAAACAACTCGAGCTGGCCACAATATAGTTCTTAAAGAGGAAAGATTAAAAGACATTGAATTTAGCCCGTGAACTAGAGCTAAGTCATAATGTTTCTCTTTAAAGCAGAACACAAGCTTTAACACTCATTAAGGCAAATTAGATAGGACATGGCGCAATTGCCCTTACCGAGGACATAACTTAGATAGGAGGTTGTGTGCGGACACAGATTAGGGTAGTAGGTAGTAGAGTGTTCCATTATAGTAGTCGTAGTAGAGTGTTCCATTATAGTAGTCGTAGTATTTCTACTGTAGTTTCTTGTTAGTATTTACTCCTGGCGTAGCATATTATTTTGTTGTAGTTACTGTTCATTTTTTACCTTCTTTGTTATTGTCCAACTGCTCTATTGCTATTGTTGTATTGCTTTATTCTTAGCTTAGGGTCTATCGGAATCAGCCTCCAAGATAGGAGTAAGGTATGCGTGCAGCCTACCCTCCCCAGACCCCACTTGTGGATCCAACTGGGTATGTTGTTGTTGTTGTAAACTACTCAGTTACAGATAAATGTTAATTCCCTAATTAACTGAGGTATTGGCAGCACATAGAGAGCAATGTCCAGCAAAAATATAAAGCTGCAATTCTATATAATCTTATTCAGATATTTTAAGATTAGAAAAGAAAAATTACATTAAATGCATTCATCACAATAACCACTATAATTTCATTGGAAATCTATATATTCAAACATTTGAAAACACAAAATGAACTTCCCTATCCATTTGATTTTTCATGTTAAACTGAATTTCAATCAAGAAAAAGATAACCATCAACTAAATTTATCCCAATTAAATTATAGCTCCAAAAATGGTGTTACCAAAAGTAAAATACTCCCTCCCTCTAGTCCAATTTTTCTTTTTTAATTTGTCCGAAAAGAATGTAACTTTACGAGATAATTTACTGTCACGACATTTAAAAAATCTTTCTTAAATTCCGTACCTACTCATGTAAATTGGGACAAAAGAAAAGTAAATTTGAAAAAATATTGAAGTAGCATTATAAGTATTGGATTTTACCTTAAATCATTTAGGTGAAGATTTCGTCGCTACAGGCAAAGCTCAATCAATCAAGATAACGTTCTTGCATTTTTATTTACCAAACTCCAGTTTCGAGCATGACATAATTGTGTTGTGTCCAATGGCTTAATGGGCCTCTTAGATGGGCCGAGCTTACATGAGGAAGTAAACCAGAGAATAATAGCACTGATTTTGACAAATATCCACTTAGGGATTGTTTCGCACAAATGGCCTTATTAGGGGATGGTCTTTAATTTTTGTCTCTCACACTTCATCATTTTTTGGAGAGATTTTGCAAGGTAAAATTTAAGTGTAACTTCGTTATGTCGGATAAAGGTAAAACTTTCAACATTCAACATAATCTGAAAAACGACATAATTTAAGATTTCGATCAACATAGTTTACGTTTAACTTCGGCATATATATAATAACATCCACACAAATTATGTCAGACATGGAATAATTTTCAACACTCAATATCATATGAGAAATACTACAAAACTATGACGCATAACTTAATTTCTACAGAATTTATGCGGAGCGATGTAAAAGTTCAATTTCTGAAAATAACAACGTTATATAAATTATGTCTTGCGAAGCAGATTTGGGTATTTTCATTAAATACGAGGGATAAAAACTAAAGACCAGTGCGTTTGAAGAATAATCTGTGCAAAAAAATGGTTGTTTGGTAGGGTGTAAAAAGTAAGTACTATGCGACGTTTAGTTATGCGGCGTTTAGTTATGATGAAATTATTTTTTATGTAGATACATTGTCGGTTAATTTAAAAGATTCGGTGGACGATTATTTAAGTTTTAAGTTTTAAGTTTTAAGTTTTCGTGACCTTTTAGTTCCAACATGTTTTCTTAGGTAGTGTAGTAAATGTCTTTCTTTTTCGCCTCTCATTTCCTTTCTATTTTTTGGGGTCTTTCCAATTTGAAAACCACTAGAGCACTATGAAAACGGTTAAGCCAAACGCCTTCAACAAATCCTATTTTAATGCTCTCACAAAGGATTAATCCTCACAAATCCATTTGACATTTGTCAACCATTTCTTCGTTCCTTTTTACTATTTATATGCAAAAAATCACTTTCAAGTTTCAACACTAAAAAAATATAAAGATAACCTTACATATAAACAAAAATGGTTGGACAAGGAAACGTGAATTCAGCCAGAGTAACGGCGGCACCACAACCAGGGCAGCCACACACCACCATTAAGGCGCCCGGTATGGCGGCTTCACCGATGGGACAACAAGTTTCTGGGGCCGCGACAGCAGCGGCCGCGGGCAACCAAACGTCACCAAAGTTGCCTTCACCGGGCAACATGAACACGGAAGTGCTCAACCAGACACGCAGGATGTCATTTTGCCCGGCGAAAGCCGTCATTGGCGGCTTTGCCGTGTCAATGACACTTGCGTACTTCACCTTGTATTCCAAGAAAAAGCCCGAGGCCAGTGCCATGGATGTTGCTAGAGTCGTCACCGGAACTTCTAATCCAGAGCACACTCGTCCTCGTAACTAATAATATATACTGATAGTGTAATGATTTTTACATTACCGGTGTAAATTAAGTTTCTTGATACGGTTTAATTCCGTTAGGGTAATTACGTATTCAAGTGCTTTTCTTTTATGTTACAAGTTTTTTTTTTTTTGGCTAGTTTCGTCAGTTACGTGCATGGTAACTGTTTATGATCTTCGATTTTTTTCTTTTTTAGCTTTTTTTCTTTAGTACAAGACAATAATTCCTTGGTGTATCGTGCATGTCACGATTTATCATAGTGTATGTAGTATATACTGATAAATAAATGATTTTTTACCTTATAATTGTACCTTCACTATCCCCAAAGAAGAGATTAAACAACAAGAATTCTTATTTTGTTAGTTAATGAATCTCTTTTAATATTATAAAAGTGTCAGTTTAGTGTAAAATTGAAGGTTCGGAATAAGAGAAAAGGAAGAATTATCAAATGGAATATTCACATGTCAAATTTGATTTAATTTTAATTGTTTCGTATCTGAATCTTTTAGCTATCTTCGTTATTTATAACAGTTCTTTACATACGAGGTTGGAAAATTTCTAATCCCAACAAATATTTTCCTAAGTATTTGGGCATAAATTAAAAAAGGGTCTAAAGATCGAAATTGTTGAGAAGTCGTTACTGATAGAGAAAAATATACTTATTCTCCATACATTCCGTAATTATTGTTAAAAATATTTATTAAACGTGAAATAAAGTAAATCCTATTAATTATGAATCGAATAATTGGGGCCCCGCACGTAGGAAACCTTGTTTCCACACACGTGCACACGTAGTGCCAATGATCAAAATTTCCTTAATGAAAGAGATATTGGTACGTATACGAATTGTTTGAGACGTAAGGTAATAGACGGTTATTGGCCAAATGACGAATGATTTCACGTTGGTAAATGAAGGAAGAAGTGTATAATGTGTAAAGATGAAATGAATCAGAAATCACCACGAAGCAGGAAAGGTCGCGGCTCCCAGTAAGGGCCCAGCGGCGAAGTCGCGGCTCTAATTGACGTTTCAATTCGGTAACTCGAATTGAAGGCGCGGCGCCTCCCGAAGGACGCGACTCTAATTGGCGTTCGATTCGGTGAGTTCTTTGGGCGAAGGGCGGCTTTCTTCTCCGAAAGTCGCGGCTCCTCGACTGTTTCAATCCATTTGAGGTGAATTAAAACTGATTTTTGGGCTGACTTTGGAGTATTTACTCTCCATTATTTTGCTCATGAATTCAGCCATTACTTGGTTGAATTGTAACTCCAAATTCAAGGCATTAGCATGGCATTCATGGCCATTACTTAGCCATTTGGAGGGTCATCATCTACACACTATAAAATGAGATACACGACACATTTGGAAACACACTTGACATCTTACACTAAAAAATTCTCTGAAATTGTCTTCCTCTCTTGCAATCACAAATACTCAAAGATCTTTCTTCCAAGCAAACACTTGAGTTCCCTTTGCTCATTTGCTTGATTGCTGGTTTATCTTGGGAGATAAGTTGTCATTACAACCGTTGAAAGGATATACGGGGCAATATTATCTTAAGAATAGATCAAGAATTTGGTCGACTCAACAAACCCTCATATTTGATCATTTCCAGATTTCTAACAAATAGTTGTTGTTGTTATTTTTCCGTTCTACACATTACTACTCACAAGCTTAAGATAATATTGGCTATTTCAACAACAGCATGACTGGACAAGATCAATTCAACACTGAAAATTCCACCGATGCTCAAGGCAATTCCATTGCCTTCAACTCCACTGTTTTTGGCACTCCCAGTGTCACCACTGATCATGGCATTTCTAATGCCTTCCCAACTACTGCTTTTGGAACGTCAAGTGTCACTACCACTGTTTTTGGTACGTCAAGTGCCACCGTCACTGCCTCAACTGCTACTCCGGACACTTATAGTGCTTTTGCTCCTACCCAAGGCGTCAACATCAACTATACTCATGTTGGAGGCATTCACAATGCCTTTGCAACTCCTCAAGGGGGCGCTACTGCCCCAACACCTACTGGTTTTCACCATGAACGTCCTGAAAAGTTCATTGGTGCTCACTTTAAGAGATGGCAACAAAAGATGTTATTTTTCCTGACGGTTATGAGAATGTCACGTTTCCTAACCGAATATCCTCCACTAGTTGTGGAAGACGTGGACCCTCAGCCAAATAATTTGGCGGGAGGGGGCCAAGGTAACCATGTCGCTGACGACATGAGGATGGTTCTGATCGGTGTATTTTATATACACTTTTTGAGTCATTTTTAGTTAGTATTTTACTCATTTTGTTTATGTTTAGTATAGTATTAGGGTCGTTTTCCTTTCTTTTGTGTCACAGCGGTCAGAAATGGAGAAATGGCGAAAAGAAGAGGAAGTGAGCTTAATTGAGATGGAATTGCACACTAAAAGGGGAAAATAAATGAAGTCTAAGAAGTCCCGGGAAGTATAGACAAGATCGAATGGCCGATGAAAATCGACGACAAACGAAAATTCGCGAAAACGCCTCAGCGCTGCCGTAGCTGCCGGCGCTGAATGTTCCGGAAGTTGATTTCGCTGCAGGTTTTTCGGCGCCGTGGCGCCAGTCTGCAGGGCCACGGCGCCGACGCGGGATTTCTGAGTTTTGGGCCAAATTTGACACATTTTCAGGGTCCAAAAGGGATAACTTTTCCTACCTACATAATCCTTAACCCTTTACCTAAAGGATTCCATAACTTTTCCTAAACCCTTTACCTAAAAGGATTCCATAACCTTTCCTACATACATAATCCCTAACCCTTTACCTAAAGGATTCTTGGGTTATAAATAGTCTCTACATCATTAGAAGAATTCATTCCACCATCATACATCCCATCCCACACTTGACATTTCATTCTCCATCCACCATTCCATTCCATTCCATCCCATTCCATCTTGTAAATATTCCACAACACAATTCTTCGATGCTAGAAGGCTTGGAGACTTGTTCTTGAGTATTTTTCTTTTCTTTCTTTTTGCTTTATTTATTTCAGTTCATGTTTGGAGATTATATTAGTTCTTAGCGTGACTATGACTAGGAGCTAATTACTTTGTTAAGGATTTCCTTGTGATTCTCTTGAAACTCTTATTCATGAAGTAATACATTAGTTGATTTCTTCTTCACTTATTTAAGATTTATTCAATAATTGTTTTGATTGCTTGATAATTAATTGATCACTAGTTATCATCACTTATATGAGTTCTAATCGAACCGAAAAGGAGATTGTGAATATGCTATAGTTGAATAAACATAGGTTTAAATCGTGGACGAAAGTACCCTGATACTTGTGTAGCTTAATAGGTTATTGCTCTTAATCCTCCTTTGTAGTCAATCTTGTCACCGAAAGGTAGAAGAGTTCTCCATTGGGGTTGAGTGTTTATATTACCTTAACAGGAGTATAAAACGGTCTAGTTAACCTGCTATCTTAACGTAGAAGAAGAAGTTAGTCTAATTGTATTAAGGATTAAATAGAGTGGATAGTTGATGATCTTGGAAGCCCTAATTCTCCATCATAACTAATTTAAATCAAAGTATTTTCATAATTAGTTTATTTCATGCATTATTAGTTTAGAATTCCAAATTTCCAACCCAATTAACGTTAACCAAATAGAAACTAAAGCATAGATAATCGGTACTTGAAAACCAGTCCCTGAGGATGATATTCAGTCTTACCTAGACTATATTACTTGTCACGATACGTGCACTTGCGTTAAGCGTGTGTATAAATCGCACATCAAGTTTTTGGCGCCGTTGCCGGGGATTGACGTACTTTCAATATCGATTTATCTATTCTTATTTCTAATTTGGTTGCTCCAAGAACAAGTTCTGCGAGCATCTTTTTATCACCTTTTGTTGTTTTCTTATTTTGCAGGTTAAATTCGAAAAAAAATGAAAAAAAATAAAAAATAAATATACAGGTCCATGGATTACTACTTCTATCGTAAGGGCGGTGGAGTCATCAATGTTTAACCCGAGTTCGAGAAAGATCTAGATGAGTTGCAGGCAGGCATACTCAGGCTCACCAAGTGCCAAACTCAGTTTATGGATGAGACAAGAGTGTCCCTCAGAAATTTGGAGACACAAATAGGGCAACTAATGGATAGGATGAGCAATACACTTCAAGAAAGTTTGCCTAGCGACACCGTTGTGGAATGTGATAAGCAAATTGAGGAACCTGAACCACACCCAGCTGTTGAGGAATCTTGCGAGATAGTTGGTGTAGAGAAGGAAAAGATTACTGAGATCCAATTATTCACTTTTTTGGATTCTTTGGAAATTTTGTTTCCTGTACCTATTGCAAAATAAATACCACCAGCAGTCACTGTTGATCCCCAAATAGGAAGTCCATACCATCAAGGGCACCCCCTAGAGTTGAGATGTGTTGGGAATCTCACTGATCCCTACATTAGAGAGAGCCTAAAAGACAGTTGTTCTGTTTGTCTAGGGGAATGGGCTTTAAACCCAAACAATAAGAACCGATATAGTGGACACCCAACCTTACAGACTGGAGATCCCAGGAATAAGGTTCAAAGGGAAAACTAAACTGTAAAGGTTCCGTGAGCGCTTCGGTGGAATCAAGAGCACTTTGGATAATGTGTCTTTCTTAAGAAACATAATCCAAGGCCGTTCCCGTGATAGACAAAAAGTGCTACCTGTAAGAGGGGTAAAGGATAAGTTTCCAAACCTTTAATGATCCTCAAAAGTTGAGGTTAGGTTGGTGAAATTTTTAATAGTTCCTAACGCTTGTGTAACGGGGTATTACATGATACCTTCTAGGAAACCACCTATTTAAGTGCGAGGACAGGCCAGCCTCAAATGAATACACTTAAGAATCCAAGGGTGTCCATGGCCCACGATGGACAAAACACTAGAAATATTGAGTAGGAAAGGTGTTGTGTTGGTACCATTGCCTTGGCATATACTAAACACTGACGGTTCAAGACATCACGTTCACTGTGAAGTAAATATATATGATGGTATTCTACTATGGAAGGTTCAAAGCTCTGGCTACCTCTCCGGATGCAACATCGCTCCGCCAAGTGATTGATAGAAAGACACCATGTGCGTGCACCAAAATCTCTTCCAAGAGGGGATTGTTGGAAATATTTATTAAACGTGAAATAAAGTAAATCCTATTAATTATGAATCGAACAATTGGGGTCCCACACGTAGAAAACCTTGTTTCCACACACGTGCACACGTAGTGCCAATGATCAAAATTTCCTTAATAGAAGAGATATTGGTACGTAAACGAATTGTTTGAGACATAAGGTAATAGACGGTTATTGGCCAAATGATGAATGATTTCACGTTGGTAAATGAAGGAAGAAGTATATAATGTGTAAAGATAAAACGAATCATAAATCACCACGAAACCGAGAAGGGTCGCGACTCCTCTAAGTAAGGGCCACGACGCTTGAAGGGTCGCGGCTCTAATTGACGTTCTAGTTCCAGGTGAGTTATCGAATCGGCGGCCGCGACTCCTCCGGCGGTCGCGCTCGATCGCTTCAATCCGTTGGAGGTGAATTAAAAACTGATTCTTGGGCTGACTTTGGAGTATTTACTCTCCATTATTTTGCTCATCAATTCAGTCATTACTTGGCTGAATTGTAACTCCAAATTCAAGGCATTAACATGACATTCATGGTCATTACTTAGCCATTTGGAGGGTCATCATCTACACACTATAAAATGAGACACAAGACACATTTGGAAACACACTTGACATCTTACACTCAACAATTCTCTGAAATTGTTTTTCTCTCTTGCAATCACAAACACTCAAAGATCTTTCTTCCAAGCAAACACTTGAGTTCTCTTTGCTCATTTGTTTGATTGTTGTTTTATCTTGGGAGATAAGTTGTCATTACAACTGTTGAAAGGATATACGGGGCAATATTATCTTAAGGATAGATCAAGAATTTGGTCGACTCAACAAGCCCTCATATTTGATCATTTCCAGATTTCTAACAAATAGTTGTTGTTATTTTTCCGTTCTACACATTACTACTCACAATTATATTATTTGGTGTGATTATGTAAACTGGATATTCTCATACACTTAGGTTTGTAAATACCTATATATATTACATTAATGAGAATATTCCAGACAATGGAGAATTACACAATTCTACATGGTATCAGAAGCCAAATCCTAAAATTTTCTCTCCCCTAATTTTTTTTTCTACCCTAATTTCGGCCCCCCTCGTTTTGTGTTTGCACAGCCAACAACCTCCTTTCGTGTCTTCTACCATATCTTTCTCCTCCACCCACGATGCCACACATCCTCTTCCCCCTCCTAACACCTTTCATCCAGCATTTGCCATGACAAATATCAAGAACTTTATCCCTTTGGTTCTTGATCAAGAGGATGGACAATACTCATCATGGGTTGAACTATTCAAATACATGCATGTGCCTACAACATCTTTGATCACATCGATGATACCATACCCCGTGTAACTCATGTCGACAATCCGACGTGGAAACGACTTGATGCAATCGTCAAACAATGGATATATGACACTATATCCAATGATTTACTTCATACTATTATGAAGACAGGTGTTTCGGCTCACGAATTATGGACAAGGATAGAGGAAATATTTCAAGACAATAAATATACACGTGTCGTATATCTAGAGAAATATTTTAATAACACCCGTCTTAAGAACTTTGCTAATATGTCCGACTATTGTAAATAATTGAAATTAGTTGCGGATCAATTATCTAATGTTGGCACTCCAATTTCATAAACGAAGATAGTTTTTCAACTAATTATGGTTTGACAAAGGGTAAGTACGATACACTTGCGATGATGATCCAACAAGTCGATACCCTTCCTAGCTTCAACAAGGCTCGGTCACAATTGCTATTGGAGGAGACTAGACGTGCTAAACAAGACGAGCATAACAACAAGTATTGGTGGTTGATGCATTACACTCACTGGACCACCACAATAAACGAACCATCAACAACATTGGGGTGGCCGATGTGGTGGCAAGGGTCGAGGCCACGACAATTGGCATGACGATAAAGGACGAGGATGTGGAGGAAAGTTAAATTCTGGTGGACAGAACCAGTAGACCCAATCTAACGCCCAGGCCCAATACCCCTCCTAGTGGGCTAGCCCAATGTCG
Source organism: Przewalskia tangutica (assembly GCA_029844215.1). Classification (NCBI taxonomy): domain Eukaryota; kingdom Viridiplantae; phylum Streptophyta; class Magnoliopsida; order Solanales; family Solanaceae; genus Przewalskia; species Przewalskia tangutica. Next base: position 143,852,532 of record CM056718.1, read on the forward strand.
TGGCCGATTCCCGGATAGTGGGCCTCTCCCCCGTGCCCTTACCCAACTGCTCCGGCCTAGAATTTTGGTCAGCATAAAAAAACCAAGTGTATTGGGCCCTCCTCCAGGCCCACGCTACATGGCTCAACAATATCAGACGTACTTCTCTCCGGTCCAAGAACCAGATGGCCTTACGACCCTGCGAATCGGGCAGCCTACAAGACCATGAATCTACAATGGCTGATGATGCCTGATACATGGATACAAGCACCATATCCCACTGCATTTGTAACTCTGGTAATCTCCCTCGTCTATTTAACGTGAGCAATCCTCAATTTATTTTGGTCGGAAATGAATATTGCATTCCAATTCAAGGTTATGGCACTACTCAAACTATACCACCTCACCCTCTATTTTCCCTAAAAATATCCTATATGCTCCTAACATCATTAAAAACTTAATTGTTGTTAGGAAATTTGTCAGTGACAATTCAGTATCTATTGAGTTTGACCTTTTTAATTTTTTCTGTGAAGGACCTACGTACGGGGACAACTCTTACGAAATGTAACAGTGTGGGGGACCTATATCCTTTCTCCTCTAATTCTGTTGCAAGTGTCAATCCACCAATCTCTCTAGTTGTAATCTCTCCATCAACTTGACATAATAGACTTGGGCACACGGGAGCACCAATTTTTAATTTAATTAGAAGTCAAAATTTGATTTAATGTAATAAAGAAAAATTTATCCATAATTGCTACTCTTGTCCTCTAGGGAAGAATGTTATACTTTCTTTTAAGTCATCATTGAGTCTAACCTTTTCTCCATTTGATATTATTTATGCGGATTTATGGACATCTCTCATTACTAGCAAACTGGATCATAAGTATTATTTGGTGTTATTAGATGATTTTTCTCATTTTCTTTGGGTTTATCCTCTCAAATACAAGTCTCAAGTTTACTCCATTTTTCTTAAATTTCGAACATTTGTTAAAAATGAGTTTGAAAAGAACACCAAAACTTTTCAATGTGACAATGGTCGCGAGTTTGACAATTTCTCCTTTCATAATTTTTTGTGCGGACAACGGCATGGTATTTCAATTCTCTTACCCCCATACCTCACATCAAAATGGTAAAGTCAAACGAATCATTCGCATCATTAACAATATGATCAGTACTATGCTCTTTGTTGTTTCTCTCCCTCCTTCCTTTTGGGTCTATGCATTGCACATGGAAGCATACATTCTTAATATATTACCAACGCGTACTCTTCAAAACAAAACTCCAATCGAAATTCTCTTCCGTCAGACCCTTCCTATGGTCACCTTCAGATTTTTAGTTGCCTATGCTACCCGAATATATCTTTCAAATCTCCTCACAAATTAGCACCTAGGACTGCTCCTTGCACTTTCTTAGGTTTCTCTTCGAATCATAGGGGTATTTATGCTATGATTTATCCATAAATAATATTCTAGTCTCTCGCCATGTCACATTTGTGGAGCACAGTTTCTCATTCACAAACGTCCGAAAATCCTAAGTCACTGACTATGGCTTCTTTGACAATTCAGATATCTCCCCTCTTATCCGAAATATCATGCACAGAGTCGCAGTGGACTCCTCCTCTAGTCCAACTGTTCGTCGGGCCCAACTCATGTCTTAGACCACTTCATCTCCCTCCCTCCACGACCAACCACAGCACGGGCCCAACTCTCTGTTGCTTTTCCCAATGCTGCCAGTCACCAGCTCTCTGCCCCAGTCTGACCTCCCTCTTCGAGCCCATATCTGACGCAACCCAGCCCAATTCCATAAAATGTCACCCGTCCGACCCCTATTCCTACATATCGCATGAAAACTCATGCCCATGACGGAATTTTCAAACCAAAAGTCCACTTTAACCTATCAACTCAAGTTATATCACATCTACCTAAAACCCCTCAATTAGCCAAGCCTGTCCCAAATTGGAATGCGGCCATACGTGAGGAATTTGATACGCTCACTTCACATCATACTTGAGATCTTGTCCCAAAACCTGAGGGGGTCAATATGATTCGTTGTATGTGGCTATATCATCATTAATTTAGGAATATTGGTGATCTTGAATGTCATAAGGCGAAACTTGTGCCAAATGGCACGAGACAACAAGAGGGAGTTGATTGTGGTGAGACACTTAGTCTAGTGGTTAAATCAACCACCATTCGTATTGTTTTGAGCATTGCTATGAGGAAGAACTGACTGATTCATCAACTTGACGTGAAAATGCATTCTTACATTGTGATTTGAAAGAAATTGTCTATATGCATCAACCACCTAGTTTTGTGCATCCCTATGCTCCTCGGCATATCTGTCGTCTTCAAAAGTCACTATATGGCTTGAAACAAACCCCCCAGGCTTGGTATGAGCGCTTTCTCAACTACATTACGCAGATCGGGTTCATATGCAGTAAAAGTGATAATTTAGTTTTCATTTATCATCAAGGTAACGACACTGCATATCTTTTGCTTTATGTGGATGACATTGTCTTGATTGCCTCCTCTGATGAGTAGAAAAATGATATCATTAAATTTCTCAAATCTAAATTTGACATGACGGATTTGGGTACATTGAGTTATTTTTTGGAGATTTCCGTGAATAGATCTGAAAACAATATGTTCCTGTGTCAGCGTAAATATGCAGAGGGGATTATTTATAAAGCTAAAATGGCAAGTTACAAGATCATGCCTAGTCTAGTCGACTCTAAGTCGAAGCTCAGCGCCAATGATGGGGATCTGGTGCTTGATCATTCTCTTTATCGGAGTTTTGCAGGTGCACTTCAGTATCTTACCTTCACTAGGCCTGATATTGTCTATGTTATTCAATAGGTGTGCTTGTTCATGCATCCACCTAAGTAGTCTCATTTTACCACCCTGAAACGTATCATTCAGTTCATTAATGGTACTGTTGACTATGGTTTACATCTTTATCCATCTGCACCGACCAGGTTGATCTCCTATACTGATGTCGATTAGGCGGTTGTCCTGACACACATTGATCTACTTCCGGCTATTGTGTATTTTTGGGTGATAACCTCATTTTTTGGTCTGCAAAATGACAAGCTACGCTTTCCCATTTCTAGTGTGGAAGCAGAATATAAAGGTGTTGCAAACGTCATTGCCGAAACTTGTTGGCTCAGAAATCTCCTCCTCGAGCTTCATTGTCCCTTACCTAAGGCATCTATTGTCTACTGTAATAACATATATGTTGTCTACTTGTCTCATAATCCGGTTCAACATTAACGAACAAAACATATTGAGATGAATATTCATTTTATTCGTGAGAAGGTCGCTATGGGTCATGTTCGGGTGTTACATGTTTCTTATTCTTATCAGTACGCATATATATTTACTAAGGGACTTTTTCGGCTTCCTTGACTTCAAATCCAGTCTAAGTGTTCGGCCTCCCCCGCTCCGACTGCGGAGTGTGATAGAAAATATACTTATTCTTCATATATTCTGTAATTATATTATTTAATGTGGTTATATAAACTAGATATTCTCATACATTTAGACTGTAAATACCTATATATATTACATTAATGAGAATACTTCAGACAAGGAAAAATTACACAATTCTATAGTTACAACAAAATCATTCTTTTATTATTTCCCGTTGATAAAAAAATAAGAAAATAATTAATATATTAAGGAGAGATACATCTATGTGATGCAAGCTTGTTGTAATGAACCAAATTCTCAACAGAAACTCACAATTGTATTCCAATAACAGTAGCAATACAATAGAAATTCTAGAAAATAACAATAGGGGAATGACTGAATTAAGGGACAGTAAGAACTAGAAGGAGATGAGAAGGGGTAGTAATTACATAGTACAGTAATTACAACGATTTGTTTATTTATTATAACATAATTACAATATAATTATAAGTATATTGTTTGGTTGCACATATATAATTACACAGTATATAGTAATTTAAAAATAAATTTAAGTATAAAAAAAAAATTTGACAAATCTGTTTCTTTATAAATGATATTAAATTAGGTATTTCAGCTACAATTTTTTTCTTGAAATATATTAACTAATAATCATATATTTGTAACTAATATTATAAAAATAATTCATATATATATTTTTCAATTTAATACTATTTTTATTTTAATTAATTATAAAAATTAAAAGCATGCATTTTGTGAGAACATCATGGACTGGATGTTTGATAAAAAAAAATTAATATTTATAAATAAAACATCATAACATTATATTTGACAAAAAAATTAATCTATTAATTATAAGTAAAAATTAACAACATGCAATGTAAATAACAAGAAATAGTACTAAAGAAAATACATTAGAACATAAAATATAACATTAATTCAAAATCTGTCTTTTAAGATAATACTCTTATGTCAAATTCCAACATAAACAAAATTTCAACATAATTTAAGTAAATATAATTCAAAAAAAGGGAAAACATAAGACTATAAAAAAATATGTCTTTAACTTCATTTCAAATGTTGACCAAGTTTTTTATTGACTCATTTTTACAAGTATTACGAGGTGTAGTTTCAAAACTAAAATAATAACGTCGTTATGCTATATGAAGAAAATAATAAAAAAAAAAAATATGAGCAATTACATGGTATCACAAGAAGTAAAGGTTGAAAATGAGTACAAAGAAAATGAAAGCTAATAATGTAAAAAGTGAAAAATAAAACAATTTAAAAAGTAAGTAAAAAAAAATGGAAGTAACCCTGTAATTACACCACTATTTATTTCGCAACCCCCCTTGATAGCTACTTCTGTGATATTCGTATTCATGTTGGGCGGGTACTGATTCACAACACTTGTAATTCTACGAAGTTATGTATTCAGTTCGTTTCACTAGATTTTAACTTACATTTTAAACACAAGTGTAATATAATCTTTCATATTTTCAAGGTAAGTTTTAAGAAAGAGCTAATTACATTTTGCAAATATTTAAATTGCTATGAAACAAACTATACAAATAATAACTTAATTTAAAACGTCTTTAGGGAAAGAAAATTTAAAATGATAAGCTTACTACTTATCCTGATGAGACGAAATATTGAAATAGTAAGAAGCCAAAACGATTTGCACCATCAGTGATGCGGCAACATGAGTCAATGCTGTTAAAACATCCAACAAGATTAAATTAAACATGTACATGGGCCTCTCAGACCATTCCGCCTTATTTAAACGATGGGAAAGCTACACAGTGTACAAATACTAGTGTTTGAACATGAAAAATGTGATATTTGAACAAATGTATTTGAAGTTAAGGAAAAAAAATTGAGTGTTGTCTCTCTTTCTTATGTGATATACCGGGTGATAATTTGGTGCACCATACCTATTTCTCTTTCCATAGGGGTAGTAGTGGCATTATTCTCATAGTTTCCTGTCCTTTGATTTCTGTTACAGTTTATTATTTTTTGCGCTTTGATTATCGCATTATCTGGTTGTTGTAATTATTTCATTTATTATCTACTTTCACGAGGTAGGGATAAGGTTTGTGTACATTCTACCCTTTCCAAACCCCTCATATGGGATTACACTATTATTGTGAAAAAGTACATCAAACATTAAAGTTGTGCTTGGACATGTATTTAACTTGAATAAAGATAGAATTTTGTGATTGGAAAAAATGCACTTGACAAAAGTAACTTTTTCGAAATTGAACCCATCTACAAATTCTTTTTTCTTTTTTTTTTTGTAAAAAATCAGTCCAATATATAACCAAACGATATTTCGATTTTCTTTTGGGAAAAAAGAATAAATTCTCATGGGCAAACGACTTTAATAGTGTGAGACATTTTTCAGAATAGTGCGGGTGTTAGACACATTTTGTATACACTTTTTGAGTCATTTTTATTTAGTATTTTACTCATTTCGTTTGTGTTTAGTATAGTATTATAGTTGTTTTTCTATCTTTTGAGTCACAACAGTTCTAAATGGTAAAATGGCAAAACGAAGCTAAAAATGGATAGAAAAGGAGCTCCCGAAGCAAAAAGGACGAAAGTTGGCAGATCCGGACGAAAGACTGCAGCACCGCGGCGTCGGACTGCAGGACCGCGATGCCATAATTACTGAGAAGCCGCAGTACTTTCGGCACCACGGTGCCATTCTGCAGGACCGCGATGCCGATGCGGGAATTTCCAGTCCGAAATAGAATTGGCAAGGGGCAAAAGGGTCCAAGGAATACATTTTTGACAGCATATATAAATCCTTGGGATAGATTTTAAGGGATATATCATCTTCTCTTGAGAAAAACACAACACAACGCTTGGCGACTACAATTGGAGACCTAGTTCTAAGTATTTTTTCTTTTCTTTTCTTTATTTCAATTCAGTTCATGTTGGATGTTGTATTAGTTCTTAGCATGTCTATGGCTAGGAGCTAAACACTTTATTAGGGCTTTCCTATTGAATCGCTTGAAACTCTTATTCATGAATTAATGCTTTAGTTTGGTTTCTTCTTCACTCTATTAAGATTTATTCAATAGTGTTATGAATGTTTGATAGTTAACTGATCACTAATTATCATAATCTATATGATTTTGAATCAATAACCGAGAGGGGATATTTTGATATGCTGTAATTGAATAGACATAGGTTAAAATCGCGGACGAAAGTATCCCGATACTTGTGTAGGATTATAGGTTATTGTTCTTAATCCTCCTATGTGGTAAACCTATCATATAAATATAGAAGGTTTCTGCACTGGGGTTGAGTGATTATATATCCTAACCGGAATATAAGACAGTCTAGTTAACCTGTTATCTTAACGTAGAAGAAGAAATCATTCTTGTTGCATTAAGGATTGAAAAGAGCGGATAGTCGAGGATATTAGAAGCCCTATTTCCATCATAACTTTTTAAACCAAAGTAATTTAGTTTAATTCTTGCAATTACTCTAGTAGTGTTAGATAAAAACCCAATCAACTATCGTTTGCCAAATAGATAACATAGAGTAGATGTTCGGTAATTGAAAACCAGTCTCTGAGGACTATATTCGGTCTTACCAGACTATATTACTTGTAACGATACGTACACTTGCGTGAGCAACTGGAAATCGGCCTGACAAGTTTTTGGCGCCGTTGCCGGGGACTGGCGTACTTTCAATATTGAATTATCTAATCTTATTTCTAATTTGGTTTGTATATATTCGGTTATGTTATTTTATTTCTAATTTGGTTGCTCCAGGAAAAAGTTTCTAACTTGTTCTGCGAGCATCTTTTTATCAATGTTTGTTGTTTTTCTTATTTTGTAGGTAAAGTTAGTGTATAAAAAAAATAGGACACATGGATTACTACTACTATCAGGGGCAGTGGAATCATCAACAACAACCTAACCCACAGGTTCCACAGGAAGATCAAAACGAGTTGCACGCAGCCATACTCAGGGTCACCAAGTGCCAGACTCAGTTTATGGCTGAGACAAGGGTGACCCTCAAAAATTTGGAGACACCAATAGGGAAGCTGATGGATATAGTGATCAATGTACCGCAGGAAAATTTGCCTAGCGACACAGTTGTGGGGAGTGATAAGCAGAGTGAGGAACATGAACCACAATAAGCTGTTGAGAATAATGAGGAATTGAGAGAGATAGTTGGTGTAGAGAAAAAAGAAGTTACTGAGATCCAATTATTCACCTTTTTGGATTCCTTGGAACTTCTATTCCCTATACCCGTTGCAGAAAATACACCACCAACTATCATTGTTGAGCCCAACCAGAAAGTCCATACCCTCAAGGGCACCCCCAAAAGTTGAAAGATGTAGAGAGTTTCACTGATCCCTACATTACAGAGAGTCTAGAAGACAAGTCTGTCTTGTGTAATTGGGGGATAATCTGAGGCCCTTGTTTGGTGAAATTGTTGTAGGTGGAGTGAGACCCACAACAATAACTGTGCGGATTGCAAGCCGTTCGCAGAATGATCCACTGGGCACTAGTAAGGATTAACTGCGTCCGGCCAAAAGACGTTAAAGACAACACTACTTGGGAGGCAACCCAACATCTTAGGAAGTTTGTTAATTTCGTTCTTGAACGGTCTCACAATATTGTACTGCCAGGTAAACCATGAGCAACACCCGCCGCCATTGCCACCATCTTGAGCCGTTATTGTTTGTAAGTCTTCCCTTTTTAATTTTTGAGTCGTTACACATTTGGGACAATGTGTCGTTTAAGTTTGGGGGGTTACTTATTTTATTTTTGTGTTTCTATTTTTGAGTCTTTTTTATTGAGTTTTTGTGTCTTTTATTGTGTCTATATGAGTCAAATTTTTTTATGATCATGCATGTTGTAGCTGCTTGAAACGCCTAGTGAATTAAGTGGGATAATGTAATGGAATTAGAAGCTAAAATCTGTGTGCTTAAATTAGATATGCCAAAAATTTATGAAAAATCTAATTATTTGGGATATTTGTGTTTAGCCTATGTGTTGTCAATTATGAAAAAATGGTTGAAAAATGTCTATGAGTCTGTTTGCTTGTTATTTGAGGCGAAATAGTTAAAGATGTACATGTTTAGGGAGATGATTCAGACATTTCTTTGTTAGCCCTTCTTACCTTTCATTACATATCATGCAGTAAATTGTATCCCTAGTCAGCCCCGTTGAGCCTAAAATAAGTTGTTTTCTTTGACACCTCATGATTCCTTCATGTGTCATAAACGGTAATTGAAAAAAATTGGGATGAAAAAGAGTGCAAAACAGGACCGTAAAATAGGTTTGCGGTTCGCAAAGTAGACATAAGGTTCGCATAGTAATTTCTTGTCTGGAAGTGCGGTTCGCAGAAGTGTCTTGAGACTTCGCAATCTGAGTTGAACTCGAACTGAAGCAGTGGTTCGCATACCAAATTGCGGTCCGTAGAACGAAAGTGCAGACCACGGTTTTGGTCGCACTTTGGGGCTCCAGAATTCTTCTTCTCACTGTCTATTTCTGCGACATGACTACTATTTTGCGGCCCGCAGTCTGGTTTTACGGTCCGCAGAAGTGGTCTTCTCAATATTTCTTTCTTTTTAGCACTTTTATCCATATTTCAGCACATTTCTTCACTTTTGGTGTCCCAATGTAAAAATCCCATAAAAACCAAAATAACATAAGAAACGACTACTACAAATGCATAAAGGACAATAATAATCCATGAACATGGTATTAAAAGTGTCGTAATTTCTAGGCACATCAACACTCCCAACTTAAACTATTGCTTGTCCTCAAGTAACCTAAACATCACTAAGGTACGACTAATGACAAAACAAAGATGAATATGATTGGTTCTACTTACAAGTCTACAAGCATGTGATTCACAGTATTGACAACCCCTCGTGTTTTTTAAAACAAAGGTTCAAGAGTGCATATCTACTATCAATGAGCCCATGAACATCAAGCCTCAAGATATGTCTAGACACTACTAGTGACTAGATGCGCCGAGATGTTCAACTAGAGGATATTTCATTTCACAAGGTTCCTGCAATTCAATGTGCCCTCACAACAAAGAAGAAGTCTCATACTCACTCTTTCTTTTCAAAACAACGGACAAACAAGATCACTCACACTCACAAAGAATGTTATGTGTGATCAGTATCATGCCATAGACTTGCCTTTATCTTAAGACACTACTACTCAAAGAGTGCTCGTTTTCGAATCTCTAAGGACTTTCTCAAGCTTGTAATGTAGGCCTAGGGACATATAAGGTATTCATTTGGGTACAAGTGACTTTTTCCTACTTTGCACTACATGTTTTTCATTTCATAGCTCTATTCCTTCATTTATTTTCCAACATTCTTCTCCACCCCATTTATTCAAGTATTCCCCATTTTATTTCATTCTTTTTGTGGTTCGTTTTCTCTTTTCTTTTCTATTATTTTTACATTTCATTATCTTCTTTTTCTCAATTTTTTTCTTTTTTAGAACCACTCACATCACGATCTTCTTCCCTTTTTTTCTTCTCGTATCCCACTCCCAATTTAGGCTTTTGGCCTCATTAATCATTTTTCATGCATTCAAGGATGAATTTGGTTCAAAAGATGATTTATTTCAAAAGTGTTTCGGTTTGTAATGTGGTAGCCAAAGAAAAAGTCAAAAAACTCAAAGGGAAACTAGTTCTCACTCACGGATAGGTCAAAGAAGTCTAATGAAGGAGGTTTACTCTCATGTGAAGGCCTAAGATCATTTTCTCAACCAAGCAATTCTAGTTTTGAGGTGACAAATCAATGGTGAGAAGAATATCCCCTTTCATTTTCTCTATCGTGCTTGCTTCACTTCCTCATCGGTTGGTTCATATCCTAAACCAAATGTAAATTGTTGCTTAGGCAGGACTACAGGCTCAATCCGCCCATTCAGCGTCTTTCCCAAGCCAAATCCGGGTTGGTACCCATTTTCCAGCATTTCCTTTGCAACCATGATTGCAGCGCATGAGTACATTTTAGATTCTAGAATTGGACTTTCTTCACTCACTCTAGTAATATTCACGACCTCGCATACATGGTATGTAGTTCCATCAAACCCTTTTGTTGCCTCGATGAATGGGATAGATTGATCTCGATAGATGGATATGTCGTATTCGCCGTGTATGCATATTTGTTGTTGATGCAAAATATATGGTACAAATCCAGCTAGATGTATCCACGGTCGTCACAATAACATATTGTATGTCGTGTAGATATTAAGTACTTGAAAATCCATAATGAACTCGACAGGTCCAATCATGAATCAACACATTTAACTCTATTTCTCTAATAGGAGCCTCTGGGCCTCATCAAATGCTCAAATATTCAAATCATTTGTCTTAAGTTCGCTGATATTATATCCTATCTTCCTCGGAGTGGTTAGTGGACAAATGTTAAGTCCAGAGCCTCTATCAATTAACAATTTAGACACGAACATATTATGACACTTGACAATAATATGGAGTTCTTTATTATGAGCACATCCCTATGGTGGTAGTTCTTCATTGTCAAAGTTGATTCGATGACTATCAAGCATGCACCCAACCATTCCAGCTAATGCCTCACCAGTTGTTTTAACCGGAACATATGTTTCACTCAGAATCTTCAAAAATGCATTTCTGTGTGCATCTGAACTCAAAAGCAAATAGAGGATCGGAATCTGGGCATTAGTCTTCTTCAACTGATCCACAACTGAGTATTCATTGTGTTGAAGTCCTGATTACATCATGATGAAGAAGGAAGAAGAAGAAGATAAGAAGGAGAAGAAGAAGAAGCGATCAGTTGAGAGAGATGATCGAGAGAGATGGTGATCGAGAGATAAGACATAAGTGAGAGGAAGAAAAATATGTTGAATTAACGAGAATACACTTTTACATTGTATTTATATACAAGGCCCAAATATCAGCCCATTATGCTAATCTACCATTATTAACTAGTAACCACCTTAACTACACTTATAACAAACTAGTCAACCTCCTATAACTATGGTTAGTTACAACACCAAGTTCTAACCATAATTAGCTTCAATGTTTATACTTTTACACCCCCCTCAAGCTAGGATGTATAAAGATGTTCTTCAAGCCTAGCTTGGATAGTAAGGAAGTATGTTGTTGTCTACTCAATGCTTTTGTTAGTATGTCAACTGGCTGCTCCTTCGTGGTTATGAACTGAGCATTGATCAATCCACCTTGTATTTTCTCTCTAATAAAATGACAATCGATTTCTATATGCTTTGTTCTTTCTTGGAAGACTCGATTGCTAGCGATCTGGATGACATATTTACTATCTGTGAACACTGTCACTGGTTTGGGTATATCAACTCCCAATTCTTGAAATAGTCCTGTCAACCAAACGACTTCAGCAACAGCAAAAGCCATAGCCCTGTATTCTGATTCTGCTGAACTCCGGGATATTGTATCTTGTTTCTTCGATTTCCTGGAAATTGGTGATGATCCACACATTGCCAAATAACCAGTGACTGATCTTCTAGTGTTGACACAGCCTCCCCAGTCTGCATCACAATACATCTTGAGCTGAGGGATACAATGAATGGAACTGGACATAAGTATGCCCATTCCTGGTGTTTGTTTAATATATTTAACTAGTCTAAGGCCAGCCTCCATGTAGAAGTCTTTGGTGTCTGCATGACTGGCTGAGTGAGTTTACTACAAAGGTAATATCTGGTGTCGTAGTGGTTAAGTACAACAATCTGCCAATGAGTCTTCGATATACACCAGGGTCACTCAACAAATCATCAGCTCCCTGTGATGATCCAGAACTGGTATCAATGAGCTTGTCCAATTCAACAGTAGTGAGCTTCTGATTTGGTTCCATAGGAAAAGCAACAGGTTTGGCTCCTGCCAATCCCATGTCAGAAATAAGTTCAAGTGCATACTTCCCTTGATGCATTAGAATACCTTGTGTGTTCCTTGCAAATTCAATTCCAAGAAAGTACTTCAACTCTCCCAAGTATTTGATCTTGAAGGCTGATTGAAGTGCTTCCTTTGTGGACTGTATAAGAGTTGCATCATTGCCAGTTAGTAAGAGATCATCCACATACACCAACACCACCACAATCTTCTCTTTTTCCCTCCTTGTAAAAAGAGAGTAATCCCTATGGCTTTGTGTAAAACCTGATGACAATAGAGTTGTAGTCAACTTTATGTTCCACTTTCTAGATGCTTGTTTCAAGCCATATAAAGACTTCTTTAACCTGCAGACATGTGTACTCCTGTGTGTAGCATTGAATCCCTCTGGGACTGTCATGAACACTTCTTCAGATAGATCCCCTTGAAGGAATGCATTGTAAACATCCATTTGATGTATCTTCCAATACTGCACTACTGCAATAGACACCACTGTTCTGACTGTGGTCATCTTAACCACAGGTGAGAATGCCTCTTGATAATCGATCCCCTCATTTCGGTTGTATCCCCTGGCTACAAGTCTGGACTTGAACCTCTCTACCTCCCCTGATGCTTTATATTTAATCTTGTAGACCCACCTACAACCAATTGCCCTTTTTCCTTCAGGTAGCTTGACTAGTTCCCATATTCCATTATCCTTCAATGCTTGGATTTCAGATTTCATAGCTGCAACCCATCTGGGGTCTTTGGTAGCAGCTGAGTATCCTGATGGTTCAGTATCTATAGACACCTTTGCAATAAAATATTGGTAGGTAGCAGATAGACCTGTATATGTAATGATATCAGAAATTGAATACAGACATCTGTGAGATCCTTTTGTAGTGATGTAGTCCTTGCGCCAAATAGGATGTCTGATACTCCGTCCTGATTTCTTTGCTGCAGGTGCATTAATCAAATCCATCTGATTATTCTCATGTTGTTCAGCTTCATCTGCACAGCTACTGGTGTTCTGGTCTGCATGATCATCAGTAATACATGTACAAGCTGGTTCCTCTCCTGCAAGAACTGCTTCACTGACAGGATTACCATTAGTGACAGGAATATTCATCAGTTCTTCATAACAGAACTGCTCTTGAGCCTTTATATTCAATGACTCCTCATTTTGTCCATTTTTAAAAGGAAAAGTATCTTCCCTGAATAGCAAATCCCTACTAACAAAAATAATTGTATTCTCCAAATCATAGAGTTTGTATCCCTTTTGTGCAGGTGCATAGCCAAGTAGGACACATCTAACTGCTCTTGGACTAAACTTATCATGTGTATGAAGTATAGTAGCAAAACATAAATAACATATAACTCTCAAGTGGTTAAATTGTGGTGTTTTGTTGTATAGTTTGTGAAAAGGAGACTCATTGTTTAGGACTGTTGATGGTATTCTATTGATGATATATGTTGCAGCTTCTATACACATCCCCCAGAATCTGTCTGGCAAACAACCCTGAATTTTTATGGCTCTTGCTGTCTCAAGTAGGTGTCTGTGTTTCCTTTCAACTACCCCATTTTGTTGTGGTGTGTATGGGAAAGAACTCGCATGTACAATCCCAAGTGTTTGAAAGAGTTCCTATAGTTCTGATTAAAAAAATTAGTGTCATTGTCTGTCTAATTCTCTTAATTTTAGATTCAAACTGTGTAGTAACTTCAGCAAAGAAAATTTTCAGAATAGCAGACACATCAGATTTCAATCTCATTAGAAACACCCATGTCCATCTAGAAAAATCATCTACAATGGTTAAGAAGTACCTCATTCCATTGTATGTTTCAGTTCTATATGGTCCCCAAACATCTAAGTGTAACAATTGAAAAGACTTTGCTGATCTACTAATACTAGTAGGAAATGGAGATCTGATTTGTCTAGCCAATGGACAAATCTCACACTTATTTAAAACAAAATTATCATTGTCTTTGAATAGAGAAATTTTTCTCAGCACTGTCATAGGTACATGACACAGTCGTTGGTGCCATGTCATTGTATCTATGTGTTGAGTAGCAGCCATACACTTCCTCAGTTCCTTCTCCTGATTCTTAGCATCCAAACACTAGATGTAAAGCCCGTCTTTCTCACTACCAATCCCCTTCACTTTCCCATATGCTAGACCTTGAAACACACAACATGAGGGAAAGAAAGAGACACTACAATTCAACTCTTTAGTCACTTTCGACACTGACATTAAGTTAAACTTGAATGCTGGCACACACAGAACATTTCTAAGAACATCACCTTTTCCAAGTTGATAATCACCAACATGTGAGATTCTAGCTGAATCCACTGTTGACAACTGTACCTTCCCAGTTCCTTCTGTCAATAAGTTATTATGTAGGTGTTTAGAGTAACTTATCATGTGATTAGTCGCACCTGAATCAACTATCCACTGCAGTAACTCTTCAGCATCAGTAATGTGTATACCTGCCATATTTGCAATGTGAGTTATGCTCATGTCCTTTTCTTCCAGCATGTGAAGGATCAGTTGTCTTTGGCTGGGGGTGAATTGATCATACATCATTGTCTCATTTGTGAAGTGATCATGCTGTTGTGTCTGTACTCCAGATTATTGTGCACCAAGACCTTGTCATGTGTCTTCAAATTGACATGTTTCTGCATAAGCCTTCGTGGCCTTGGACTTAAAGTCATCCGGATAGCCAATTATCCGATAGCAGCCCTCATCCAAGTGACCTGTATTATGACAGTGATTACATTTCATCAATTTAAAGCAATCCAGTTGAAAGTGCCCTTTCATTTTACAGCAATCACACTTAGCATTAGGATTATATGGATTTCTTTGTGTATGACCTCCTTCATGTCCTCCTCCCCTATTACTTTCATTCCTGGATGTAAAGAGTGTTGATGGCTCAATATGATCAGATACTGGCCTGCTAGTACCTGCCAAAACTCTTTGGCTCTCCTCTTGATTAACTAGAGCATATGCCTGATTCAGACTTGGGACTTGTGGCATCATAAGAACTTGGTTTCTTACATGATGATAGCTTTCATTAAGTCCCATTAGAAACTGTAACAACCTTTGATACTGCAGGTGATTGATAAACTCCTTAGCTTTGGGACAGCATGATGGTGTAGGTATGATTGAATTGTACGCATCCCAAGGATCTTTCATCCTTGAATAATATCATGAGACTGACATTGTTCCTTGTCGCAAAGTGAATATCTCTTTGTGAAGCTGGAAAGCTCTAGAACTATTCACCTTGTCGAATCTCTCCTTCAACTCCTCCCAGATGATGTGAGAATCAGCATTGAATAATATCCATGTCAATAGACTCTTGCTGACATTTCCCATCAACCAAGATACCACAATAGCATTGCATCTGTCCCACACCCTTGCTAACTCATCTCTGTAATGTTCTCTCCTAATTATCCCATCAATGAAACCTATCGTGTTCTTCCCAAACAGAGCCAATTTCATGGCTCTACTCCATAGTGTATAATTGTCCATTCTATTCAAGATAATTCCAACAGATAGGGTACCAGGTGCATCCGATGGAAACAAGTATAAGAGATGATTGTGATCTACAGTATTCCTTGAACTTGTTGTATCTCCAACTTCATTCACTCCACCATCTCCAATAGTTTTTGATGTTGCCATTCCTTATACTTTTCTTATAAATCTCAATTTCACCAACAAAGATTGAATTCCTCAATTAACACAAAAAAAAAATCACCAACGCAGACTCAATTCCTGAAATCAATTACGACTTCAAATCAACTACAACAGAAATGTAATTCCACCTTTTCCAGATTCATCTAGTGGAACAATTAGTTGTTCATTCTCGAATTCAATTTGCGTGTAACTCAATTACCTCCTATATGACAAAATCTTTCAGATTTTCCCAATTCTGTCATTTATAATCGAAATTACCTCTATTCTTCAATTATCAAATCTACTTGTAGTCTCCGATCTGCTTTCTGTCTCCATTTCTTTGATAATCCTCTTGCATGCATTTCGATCTATCTGTATCTACATATTTTCTGTCTCGATTATTCATTCGATTCTAATTTCTTTGATTCTGATGTGTTTAATGACATTGGATCATCTACACAGATCTAATACCATGTTGAAGTCCTGATTACATCGTGATGAAGAAGGAAGAAGAAGACAAGAAGGAGAAGAAGAAGAAGAAGCGATCAGTTGAGAGAGAGATGATCGAGAGAGATGGTGATCGAGAGAGAAGACAGAAGTGAGAGGAAGAAAAATATGTTGAATTAATGAGAATACACTTTTACATTGTATTTATATACAAGGCCCAAATATCAGCCCATTATGCTAATCTACCATTATTAACTAGTAACCACCTTAACTACACTTATAACAAACTAGTCAACCTCCTCTAACTATGGTTAGTCACAACACCAAGTTCTAACCATAATTAGCTTCAATGTTTATACATTTACACACTGGCCTTAATCTTTCTCAGAAAATCTTCTGCCCCAGCTTCTATCACAACCATTTTGGGAGGCACATTACTTTCTTTACTTTGCTTCAATCTAGCCAGTTCCTCCAGGGTATAACATCTTCCAGACCTTGTCATTCCTGAAGTCTTAGTCTTTGCAGTGATCATTTATGTGCCTCAACATTCCATCACAACTTGTTGATAATTCTACGGTACAACTTTGGTATCGAGTACTGGTAGTTGATTTTGTGCTTGAACTACCTCCATAAGTGTTGATGAAGCGCATACTATCTCGACGGGTATAAAACCTCTTACTACTACGGCCGGAGAAGCGACATCCACAAGAGTATGATTTTCCACACTTCCTATAGGCACTATAAATCTGCTTGGATCATCATCTGCTTCCTCTACTCCAATCATATGCACCGAGGCTCCATCATGATTCTGGAGTGGATTGTTGTTCACATTTCGTGTCGGTTGTCCAACTGTGACCTATTTTTCTTCAATAAGATCCACGACCTTGTGTTTCAACTCGTAACAACGATCAATGGAATGTCATTTTACCCTCGAATGGTAAGCATATGTTTCAGTGGGATCCAAACTCCTAGGTAATGGATCTGGAATTCTACCTTCCACATGATACAACAAGCATGAAGCTTGCAACCTTTCAAAAACAACACTTAATGGATTTCCTAACGGTGTTAAATTACAAAAAGGTCTATTTGAACGAGGTGTGGATGCATTATATGGATGATGGAATTGTGGTGCTGGAGTTTGGTATGTTTGTGGTCGTGGAGCTCGATATAACGGTTGTGTTATAGACAGGGTATGAAATTTGTGGTGATTGATGATGAAGCTTGTGTTGTATAATAGGGTAATAGAATTAATAATAGGTTAGACACACTGAAAAATGATGTTATCTTTAAAGGTATCAATTCCTTTCTCTCAGGTGTAAAAAGTTCACCGATGAATTAATATTCCAGGATACAAAATTTATATTCTCATAAATTCGAAAGTTACACTCTAACGGATTTCAGAATCAGAAATTGCACGTATAAAATATAGACATTAAAGAAAGAATAAATCTCAGAGAATGGAAATTTCATAAGCAAAAATTATTTTCTGTAATATATTATGTATTTCGTTTCTACAAATCACTGAGATTTATGGATACTCAATGGTTTCCCCGAAACATTGCAACATATTCACGAAGGGATATTTCCGTTGACGAAATTGAAATGCTGAAATATTTTTACGTTTCGTCCCTGTCCCCTTTTAAATATTTTATTTTTTATTTTTTATATATATATATATATATATATATATATCAGAGAAAGTTTTGAACTATTGAAGTTACTATTGATTTTCCTCTATAATGAATGAAAGCCCAAAAGCTTGACCAACATGTCAAACCCATTAACTCCTTTTATAGCTATAAGGAAGTTCAAACTTCTTCTCAAACATCAATGTGGGACAAATGACTCTTTATTTAAAAAACATCAATGTAGGACAAGTGGCTCAATTATGATGGAAATACTCATATCCAATGTGGGATATATAATACTTCCTCACTTATTTACATGCATAATGAAAATAATAATAAAAATTATATATAACGTGCATTACACAACGAATAGCCATGAAGTGGACTAGGACTTTAACTTATTATTGAATATGAAACACTAAGGAATCATATTCTCATTGAGTATGATTTCTTGCTTCTTTTTAATCTTGGCAGCATCGTTGAATATGAGCCTTATGCTGAATCCTGGATTCACAAGTACTTTAGGATTTTACCGAATGATCCCTAAGAAGCGACCTCTCACTTCTATACTTGTATAGGTAGACTCATCAAGAATGTCCATAACACATTCCACATAGCTATAAGTCTATTAAGGACTTAAAGCCCAACCTTTACCTGTTGTGGTAATCAAAAGTGCATAGGTCAGATATAGAACTTTCGAAAAAGTATCACCCCCACTATTTCCAAATTATGCACCTTGAGATGTATCCATGTTTCCATCTCGCCAATGTCTAATATTGAATTGCATTTCAATCAAGACATCGTTTATATCGGTAATAGCCCCATATCTCGCATGACCTTTTTAATCTTAACCATACTTCGAAGTTTTGTTAACGGATCTACTAGCATTTCCTTTGTTGGAAGATATTCAAGTGTGATGTTCCCCTTCTTAACCATACTTCGAACATGATTATATCTTATAGAAATATGTTTACTATGATCAAATATTCTCTCATTCTTTGCATTGTAAATCACAACTTGATTGTCACAATACAAAGTTATAGACCCTTCTTTGGTTCTATAAAAGGAATAGTTTTTAGGAATCTTCTAAACTATATAAGCTCTTTGCCAATCATTGACATTGCTATATATTCAGATTCCATTGAAGATAAAGCAACACAATTTTGCTTTTTCGAATCCCAAGAAACTGTGGCACCTCCAGCAGTGAATAATCATCCACTAGTTGACTTAGAATCACTTGCATCTAAAACACTCAAGTGTAGATGCATTGCATTTGTAATTCAGACCATAATTCTTTATTGACTTCAAGTGCCTTAGTACTCGTTTTAGTTCCTTCCAATGATCTTCTCCCAGATTGCTAATAAATCTACTTAATATGCCAATAGAACACGCAAGATCAGGTCTTGTGATTCACCACATACATAATACTATCGATTATTTTGGCATATTCTTCTTGATTTATAGTTTTTCCTTCATTTGGAACTAATTTTACGGTTGGATTGATAGAACTTGTACTATCCTTGTTGTCAAAGTAATTAAACTTCTTTAACACTTTCTCAATGTAATGAGATTGTCTTAGAATGTAAGTTCCTCCTCTCTTGAGCACTTTGTCTCCCAATATGACATCAACGGGGCCTAAATCCTTTATGTCAAAAGCTTTCTTTAAAAACTCTTTGGTCTCATTCACACATTTTATGTCAGAATCAAAGATAAGCAAGTCATCAACATATAAAGTCACCACTACTTTATACTTAAGAGTAACCTTAGTGAAAACACAATTTTCTACTTTGCTACTCTTAAATACGAACCTTTTAATTTCTTGCTTAAACTTTTTGTACCATTGTCATGGTGTTTGTTTAAGCTCATACAAAGACTTTTTTAATTTACATACTTTATATTCTTCACCCTTAACAACATAACCTTCAGGTTGATGCAAATAAATTTCCTCATCCAAGTCTCCGTTTAAGAATGTCATTTTAACATCCATTTGGTGAACCTCAAATCCATACATAGATGTAATAGCAAACATGATTATGATATGTGAATTTAGAAACGGAAGAGAATGTCTCAAAGTAATCAATCTTTTTTTACTATAACATTTGGCTACCAATCTAGCCTTCTACTTATCAATAGTACCATCAGTTTTAAGTTTCTTTTTCAGAACCCACTTGCAACCAATAGGATGCTAAGAACTTTGCTCAATGAGGCATTTCCCATGTAGACGACTTGGACTATTTCACCATTTCATATGTCTTGAACAAAATATTGTTTGGAGTAACATGACAGGTAGCACCTAAGTCCATCCACCAATCAGTAGTGCCATTATTGAGAAGGCATACTTCAGAAATGACAGCGACAAAGTCTTTATCATCAATCACATTGGCTTGTTCATTTTTCTTGTCTTTCCCCTTACGGTGACGGCATTCCCTAGCATAGTGGCCATGTTTTCCATAAACATAACAACTGCCTTTGTTTTTATTATTTTTGTTATCCTCATTTCCATTTTTCTTAAAGAATTTTCTCTTCTTGGACGTTCCTTGGTTTCCCTTAGAAGTTCCATGAAGGTTTTTTCTCATAAATATGATTCACACCATCATTCTTCAAAGAAACTGAACCATCTCTTCTAAAGCTTTCGGTCTCAATTTGAATACCTTGAAGAAGTCATCCAAAGAGATAGGCCTCTTCTTGTGTTTTAGTTTCTTTTGGTAATATTTTCATGAAGGCGGAAGTTTATCAATGTTGGTTGAAACTTGAAAGTTTCAGAAATGGGTTCACCAGCATCAACACATTTTGTTGCTATATCATTTAACTCGTTAACCTGATCAATGACCGGTCGAGAATCCACCATATTGTATTCAACATACTTGTGAACCAAAAAAAGACTTATTACCAGCATCTTCATTTACATACCTTCGTTTTATAGCATTCGAGAGTTGTGCACCAGTTTTGTGGATGTGAAATACATTAAACAATGTGTTGTTCAGCGACTGTAGAATGGTGTAACGGCAAATAAAATCATCATTTTTCCATTTGTTCGCCTTCTCTGTTGCATCAGTCTTTTGTGCCTCGATTGCATTCAGATCAGTGACTTTCTCTGGACAGCTTTGAAACAGAACATAGAATACTTTTGCAATTGTTAAAAGGTACTCCATCTTTAGACTCCAACACTTGTAGTTGAGTCTGTTCAGCCTCTCCAATTTGTCTCCATCGTTCAACTACGCCTTAACCAATACTGACTCCATTACAGAAAAATTAATACCTTTAAAATTATTGTATAATAGGGTAATGGAATTAATAATAGGTTAGGCACGCCGAAAAATGATGTTATCTTTAGAGGTATTAATTCATCCCTCTCAGGTGTAAAAGGTTCACTAAGGAATTAACCTTCCAGGATATAAAACCTATAATCTCAGAAATTCGAAAGTTACACTCTAATGAATTTCAGAAGCAGAAATCGCACGTATAAAATATAGACTTTAAAGAAAGAATAAGTCTCAGAGAATGGAAATTTCATAAGCAAAATTTATTTTATGATTTCTGTAATATATTCTGTATTTCATTTCTGCAAATCACTGACTATTTATGGATACTCAATGGTTGTTTCGAAACGTTGGAACATATTCACGAAGGGATATTTCCATTGAGGAAACATAAATGCCGAAACATTTTTTCGTTTCGTCCCTGCCCCCTTTTAAATTATTTCGTTTCTTATATATATATATATGATGTGAACTAGTGAAGCTACTATTAGTTTTCCTCCATAATGAACTGAAGCCCAAAAGATTGACCAACACGTCAAATCCACTCCTTTTATAGCTACAAGGAAGTTCAAGCTTCTTCTCACATACCAGTGTGGGACAAATGACTCTTTATTTAAAAAATATCAATGTGGGACAATTGACTATGTGGGACAATTGACTATGTTGGACAAATGATAATGTAGGACAAATGACTCAATTATGAAGGAAATACTCATATCAAATGTGGGATATATAACAGTTTGGTAGTATGGATGTGAGGAATATTGAAAATATTATGACTGGGGAGCATTTAACTGGTACTGTAAAGGTTGTTGATTGTGGTATGAAGTACTTCCCAAATCCATTACCGTTGTGACTTCCTTCTCTTTTTTCTTTCTGCTTCTGAGGGCACCGGTTTGGATAGCCTTACTGGTGGACTGTAGTGCCGCTATACTTGTTATTATCTTAGTCTTGATGTCATCTTCAATCATGTCTCCGACTTTTATCACTTTGACAAAGGTTTTTCCACTTATTGTCATCATTCATTCATAATATTTTGGTTCTTGTGCCTGAATGAAGAAAGTGATTATTTCTATTTCTTCCATGGGTGGGTGTACCCTAGATGTTTCTTCCCTCGGCCATATAGCATATTCTCGGAATGATTCAGTTGATTTCTTCTTTAACTTTGTAATTGAGATTCTATCGGGAGCGATCTCAACATAAAACTTGTAATAATCCCCAAAAGCATTTTTCAAGTCATCTCACATATGCCATTTGGTTGTATCTTGCTTAGAGTACCACTCTAACGCCTTTTCACTCAAACTTTGATTAAACAGTTTGATTTTATCCCTTCATTCTTCCCCACACCAACCAACTTTTCACAATAGACATTCAAATGAAAGAAAGAGTTTCCCAACTCATCAGACTTATCAAACTTTGGAATCTTGTAACGTGATAGAAACTCTACCTCAGGAAATGCACATAACTCTGCATACCTCACGCTTTGATTACTACCAAGTCCACGCAGACTTCTCATAGCATCTTCCAAATTGTTGAGCTTCATATTTATCATTTCATCATTAACTACCCTTGACTCCTTTTCGGCTTTAACATCCGGGCGACATAGTCCTTAAGTTTGCGTCATAGGTGGAGCTGTGACATAAGTATATATCGGGGTAATTTGTTGCGTATTGATAGAATCATGTGACAATGGTATGTACTGAGCCTTTGAGGGAGTGATTGTGAACGAGAGAAGAGCATTTTGAGCAATTGGGTGGGTGAGGGCTTCCGAATGAACTAGTTGAGAAGTGGTAAAATAGTTTTCTTGGTTAGGCTCATCCAAGTTCTGAAATGGAGGTGGAATGAGACACTCATCCCCCTTCATTTTTTGGATTGGCTACCATATTACTAGGACGAGTCCTTTTTTATCTTAGGTTTAGTGTAGAAGCGATTTGCCCCATTGGCTCTGTAGTTTCTTGATAGATGTTGAATGTGAGGATACAAGATTGTTGAGCTCTTTTATGTTCACCTCAGACTTGTCTTGATTTTTAAACACCCTAGATATCATCTCTTCAAGTTTTGAACTAACAAGATGGCTAGTAGACTCACGATTGTGGTAAGGAGGACGTTTGGGTAGGTTGTTGTTAAGCTTTCCCTCTAAGTGAAACATAGGGGTTGGTGCTACGGTTTTGGTACCCATTATTGCTTTTCTCTCTCCATCCCCATTCATTCCCCACTCTCTCCAATTAGAGATGTCTTGATCATTTCTCCAACCTTGATTCCCGTCTTGATTACTAAATGATACAGTTGACCCGATCCTTGGTAATTAAGGTGAAAACTCCCCTTTCATGTTGTTCACATCTTATTCACCTTCATTGTACCATTCATGATCATATGGTACTATCTCGGTTGTACTTTGCTTAGAACCCGTGCTAGTAACCACGTTCACTTTGTTGGTCCCTTTATCCATCATATGTTTGGTAAGGACCACCATTTGAGTCATTAATTGTGTCATGATCTTGTCCCTCTCTTTCTCATTCTTCAATGTTTCTCTACACGTCGCCTTAGAGGGACCAACCCCAACTACCTCTGTTGATCTTGTATGCCAAACATGGTTTGTCTTAGTTAGCTTATTGTTATACCCCGTAGTTCTGGCCATGCGTATGAGAGCGTACGAAAGGGGTTAAGACTTAAAATTTTCGAAGGATAGGTTGACGGATTGTTTCGGACGGGTTTTTAGTCAACTTTGAGGCGGGTTATGACCCGTTACATTGAGAGTTCTTAGGTGTTTAAAAGGCCTAGTACATATTTCGTTGAGTCTAGTTTTCAACGCAACCAACCGTTCGTCGATAGGACATAGGAGTAGAAAGTTATGGAGGTTACAAGTTCGGTCGCGTGATCGGACGTAAGAAAATTCGGGACAGAGCCACGAGTGCGCGCCGGAAGCGAGGGCGCGCGGAAGTCTTGAGGGTTGCAGGGGTTTCAGCGTCGCGGCGCAGTCTCTGGCCCGGGGTCTCTGGCGGAAAAATTGAGGAAAATCAGATTTCTTCTTTTAAAAAAGCCACGGGAGGGTGACAAGTGTCCCCCCCCCCCCCCATCTGATTTTTGCATGTCCTATATATTGACCAAGTCTTGAAGACTTGGTCATCTTTCAAAGCTCTTCTCTCTCTCTAAGTTAGAAGCTCTCCCTTCTCTCTAGAATTTCAAGAGGAAATCTAAGCTTGAGGAAAAATCTGAAAAAGTGTGGCAAGAAGGAAGCTTGTTGGCTAGCTTGTAGAAGTATTGTGGTGGTGTTTTTGGAAAGGAGGATAGCAAACTTGTTGGAATAATTTGGCTAAAGCTCTAAGGTAACAATTCTTTTCTTGTAGCTAGTTTTTAGTGTTGCATGTGAAGAAGAAAGATTTTGTAGTGGTAAATATTGCCCTTAGATACATTGCATGCAAGAAATATGGTTTGGATATGAAAGGGTTGGATAAGAATGATATGTAAGCATGTTGTAGCCTAAATACTACCTTAAAATTGTTAAGTTAGTTGTTGTACATTGTGGGGTAGAATTTTATATATCCAAGTTTAGGTGTGTAATTCCCTTTGAAATGTTTGGATTGTTGGGCCTTAAATGTGGCGTTTGGATGTTGAATTCGGCCTTGAAAAAGGTGGCAAAGTATGTAGAAACGAAGGAAATGCTGCCCAATTTTCCATAGAATCTAGTGACTTTGAACTTGAAATATTCTATGTTGTAACTTGAGGTTATTAAACGTATTATGGTCATTATAGGTTGACGTACTACGTGTGGTGTATTGGACTTAGCAAGTGGATTAACCGGAGAGGTATGTGGAACTTTCTTATCTCTTGAGCATGAGTAGTTATACTATATAGTACGGTAGACGTACGTGTTTTGAATAAAGTAAATCCTTTGGTATACTTGAAGTATTTTAAAAATTGTGTAAACTGATTTGAGGTATAAGTCTCTTGGTTAATAAAAGAACGAAATTGTTTATAAGGAGTTATAACGGCTTTATGAGAAGTTAGTTATAACGGCCTTATGAAAGGATAAGAACGTCTTAATTTCTAAAGCATAAAGTTAGTATAACGGCTTTATGGGGAGTTTGTTATAATAACTTTATGGAAGGTTAAAGAGTTGGTTTTCTTGAATAAGGTAAACAAAGATGAAAGAATCGAAATTAAGTAGGGCAATTTGATTTAAAAGGCATCAATTGCTTAGAGTGTAAAATGGGAATTTTTATGTGAAAAAGGGATCTTTTGAAAGAGTAGAAGTACATAGTACTTCAGGTTAAATTTCTTCGGATTTGATTAAGTAATAAGAAGGTGCCTTAAGGTCAAGAATGAGATTTATTTTATTAATGAAAGTCTAAAGAAGTTATGAGTTTACTTGGACGTACCGTCAGTGATGTGGGATTCCACGGGTATGCACCTTGGACATGCTTACGATGAGGGATTCCGAGGCATGCAGTATGAGGGGTAAGAGTATAAATGAGGGGTAAACCCCCCAAGACGTTATACCACCTTCTTCAGGGTAAGAGTATAAATGAGGGGTAAACCCCCAAGACGTTATACCACCTGCTTCAGGGTAAGAGTATAAATGAAGGGTAAAACCCCAAGACATTATACCACCTATTCCGCGGATTTGCTACCCATGATGCGAGGAATACCTCATGCGAGTCCGTAGGGCTCATGCGGGTGAAATAGTCTCATGCGGGTGAGTACAGCCTATGCGAGGAATACCTCATGCGGGTCCACATGACCCATGCGGGTGAAATAGTCCCAGGAGTAGGAGTGCTTAATAATACTGCGGGGCGGATGACCTTGCTTTGACCATGAGCTTCCTATTTTCATGCAGTATTGTATATGGTTGATATTCTCATTATTAGTAAGGCACAGTGTTCTGTAAACTGATTTTTATTCATGTCTCCAGTTATTTTATACTTATGAGGTATTTTCCAGTTCCGCATACTTAGTACATATTGTGTATCGACCCCTTCTCGGGGCTGCGTTCATCTGCGGTAGGGGTAGCGGTGGTGGATCCTCACTCTTAGGATCACTGTTCTGGTGTCAGAAGCTCCATTCCTCCGGAGGCTTTTTTTGTTGGTACGACTTTTCCCTGATGCAGTAGGTATTTTGTACATTCAGGGGTATGGCGGGCCACCGCCACGCTTGTTATTCTTAGATGTCTGTAGTAACGTTTGTGGTTTTGGGCTGTAAGAACAAGTTGTACTGTTGATTAAGTGTATTTTTATGGAAGGCAGCCTTATCGGCTTGCCAGTGATGTTTACTTTATATAGGTCATGTGTTATGTATGTTCCGCTGCTATTCTCTGATGTATACCTGACGGGGTGCCCCGGTAGGGCACCAGTCGCGGCCCCGGAGTCGGGTCGTGACAAAAGTGGTATCAGAGCAGTTAGTCCTCGGAAAGTGTCTGAGCCGTGTCTAGTAAGTCTTGATTATCGGTGTGTTGTGTGCACCACATCTATAATCGAGGAGGCTGCGAGACATTTAGGATTGGTTTCCATTCTTCTCTCTGCGAGATCGTGCGAGAAAGTTGTCTTACTAGGTTGAATCCTCGACCTCTTCTTATGTACCGATTATGCCTCACGCAAGACCAGAGCCCGTAGGGCAAGGCGGTTGAGGAGGCTGCAAGTAGGGCCTTGAGGGCTACGAGGGCACATGCCGGTCTTTACGGAGATGATGTTTCGGGTGGCGAGTTCCACGATCGCCCGGCCTCGGCGGAGTTGGCGGCGCAGCGGCAGCTGCGAGACCCATGACGAGCCTCGATTCCTGGCCAGAAGGCGAGTATAAGGATTACGGAGAGCAGATCAGGTTGTTGACTAGCATTGTGGTAGGCGACCGCCAGAGGCCGTGCTAACCCTAGCCGAGCGATTTAAGGATTCGACTTTCGAGTTGTAATCCACCCGAGTTCTATGGGTCGAGTCGAGGATCCTCGGGAGTTCGCCCGGCAGGTGCGGCGGACTATGCAGGTGCTTAGGGCCTCGGAGACGGAGTCCGTTGTGTTAGCTTCTTACCGGTTGCGCGATATTGCGTTGAACTGGTTTGAGTCGTGGGTGTTGTCAAGAGGTGTGGGTGCCCCTCCA
This sequence comes from Przewalskia tangutica, assembly GCA_029844215.1. Classification (NCBI taxonomy): domain Eukaryota; kingdom Viridiplantae; phylum Streptophyta; class Magnoliopsida; order Solanales; family Solanaceae; genus Przewalskia; species Przewalskia tangutica. The sequence continues at coordinate 143,879,899 of CM056718.1, forward strand.
GCTGTTTGGGATGAGTTCACGGAAGCCTTCCTCGGTCACTTTTTGCCTCCCGAGACGAGAAGAGCCCGCTTGGATAGGTTCTTGGCATTGAGACAGAATGGGAGGACCATCAGGGAATACAACCTGGAGTTTGATTCATTAGCCAGGTATGCGCCCACTATTGTGGCGGACATGGCGGACCGAGTTCACCGCTATGTGATGGGGTTAGATCGTTACATGGTTCTTGCGTATGCAGGAGTGGCTCTTCACCCGGTATGGATATTTCCGTGATGCAGCGTATGCACGAGGATTGAGGCGAGGAGAGTGAGGGCGGCTAGGTCGGCCCGACCCGAAGGGCGGGGCAGCGAGGTTTCGGGATAGCTTCGTGATGGACCGCCTCGTGGCCAGTTGGGTCTACATTTTCGCCGACGCAGAGTGCCCTTCCGGTCTTCGGCGGATGGTTTGACATGGGGATATTCGGGAGCAAGTCAAGGCTCCAGGGTTGCAGGTTCACAGGTGTCCGAAGATAGCAGCCAAGGGAGGCCACCTTTGCCTCAGTGTGGTCACTGTGGTAGATCTCATTTTGGGGAGTGTAGGACTAGATCGACATCTTGTTATGCTTGCGGACAACAGGCCGTTTGGCGGCGTCCAGGCAGGTGGCTTGGTGGGATGGCGCAGTCTATTGGATCAGTTGCGGGTTCTTCACCTTCAATGGCTAGGCAGGATGTTCATACACCGTCGCGGCAGCGGCGTGTCGTGTAGCGATTCTCGATTTTAGCGGTCCCTTGACCCGCCTATGTGACGTCAGGTATATCTTTGACCCTTTAGATATTAGTTTGCATGATGGGATTGTTGTAGGGTGGAATGTCATGAATGGATAATATTAAGGTTAAGTATGTATGCTAGCAGTAGGTTGGATGTACGATAAGAGAATCCTTTTAGGCCTTGAATGGGAGTAAGATAGCGTTGGTGCACCTTTGAGATCTGTTTTCTTGTTTGATAGTGATGGATGGATATGCGTGTGCGATATCTTAGGACCATAGGTGGCATAATGAAGTTCCATTAGTGTAAAGTACGAGGATGTACCGAGGAATATTAGGTTGGCTCCAAAGAACATTCGGAGACGAATGTTTCTAAGGGGGGGAAAATGTTATACCCCGTAGTTCTGGCCATGCGTATGAGAGCGTACGAAAGGGGTTAAGACTTAAAATTTTCGAAGGATAGGTAGACGGATTGTTTCGGACGGGTTATGACCCGTTACATTGAGAGTTCTTAGGTGTTTCAAAGGCCTAGTACGTAGTTCGTTGAGTCTAATTTCCAACGCAACCAATCGTTCGTCGATAGGACATCGGAGTAGAAAGTTATGGAGGTTACAAGTTCAGTGAGCAGTCGGACAGAAGAAAATTCGGACAGGAGCCACGGGGCGCCGGAAGTCTTGAGGGTTTGGGGTTTGTGTGTGGCCAGACGCGGGCGCATGGCGCGGGGTTTCTGGCGGAAAAATTGAGGAAAATCAGATTTCTTCTTTTAAAATGGCCATGGGAGGGTGACAAGTGTCCCCCCCTCATCTGATTTTTGCATGTCCTATATATTGACCAAGTCTTGAAGACTTGGTCATCTTTCAAAGCTCTTCTCTCTCTCTAAGTTAGAAGCTCTCCCTTCTCTCTAGAATTTCAAGAGGAAATCTAAGCTTGAGGAAAAATCTGAAAAAAGTGTGGCAAGAAGGAAGCTTGTTGGCTAGCTTGTAGAAGTATTGTGGTGGTGTTTTTGGAAAGGAGGATAGCAAACTTGTTGGAATAATTTGGCTAAAGCTCTAAGGTAACAATTCTTTTCTTGTAGCTAGTTTTTAGTGTTGCATGTGAAGAAGAAAGATTTTGTAGTGGTAAATATTGCCCTTAGATACATTGCATGCAAGAAATATGGTTTGGATATGAAAGGGTTGGATAAGAATGATATGTAAGCATGTTGTAGCCTAAATACTACCTTAAAATTGTTAAGTTAGTTGTTGTACATTGTGGGGTAGAATTTTATATATCCAAGTTTAGGTGTGTAATTCCCTTTGAAATGTTTGGATTGTTGGGCCTTAAATGTGGCGTTTGGATGTTGAATTCGGCCTTGAAAAAGGTGACAAAGTATGTAGAAACGAAGGAAATCTCTTGATTTTCCATAGAATTTAGTGACTTTGAACTTGGAATATTCTATGTTGTAACTTGAGGTTATTAAACGTATTATGATCATTATAGGTTGACGTACTACGTGTGGTGTATTTGACTTAGCAAGTGGATTAACCGGAGAGGTATGTGGAACTTTCTTATCTCTTGAGCATGAGTAGTTATACTATATAGTATGGTAGACGTACGTGTTTTGAATAAAGTAAATCCTTTGGTATACTTGAAGTATTTTGAAAATTGTGTAAACTGATTTGAGGTATAAGTCTCTTGGTTAATAAAAGAACGAAATTGTTTATAAGGAGTTATAACGGCTTTATGAGAAGTTAGTTATAACGGCCTTATGAAAGGATAAGAACGTCTTAATTTCTAAAGCATAAAGTTAGTATAACGGTTTTATGGAGAGTTTGTTATAATAACTTTATGGAAGGTTAAAGAGTTGATTTTCTTGAATAAGGTAAACAAAGATGAAAGAATCGAAATTAAGTAGGGCAATTTGATTTAAAAGGCATCAATTGCTTAGAGTGTAAAATGGGAATTTTTATGTGAAAAGGGGATCTTTTGAAAGAGTAGAAGTACATAGTACTTCAGGTTAAATTTCTTCGGATTTGATTAAGTAATAAGAAGGTGCCTTAAGGTCAAGAATGAGATTTATTTTATTAATGAAAGTCTAAAGAAATTATGAGTTTACTTGGACGTACCGTCAGTGATGTGGGATTCCACGGGTATGCACCTTGGACATGCTTATGATGAGGGATTCCGAGGCATGCAGTATGAGGGGTAAGAGTATAAATGAGGGGTAAACCCCCCAAGACGTTATACCACCTTCTTCAGGGTAAGAGTATAAATGAGGGGTAAACCCCCAAGACGTTATACCACCTGCTTCAGGGTAAGAGTATAAATGAGGGGTAAAACCCCAAGACGTTATACCACCTATTCCGTGGATTTGCTACCCATGATGCGAGGAATACCTCATGCGAGTCCGTAGGGCTTATGCGGGTGAAATAGTCCCATGCGGGTGAGTACAGCCTATGCGAGGAATACCTCATGCGGGTCCACATGACCCATGCGGGTGAAATAGTCCCAGGAGTAGGAGTGCTTAATGATACTGCGGGGCGGATGACCTTGCTTTGACCATGAGCTTCCTATTTTCATGCAGTATTGTATAGGGTTGATATTCTCATTATTAGTAAGGCACAGTGTTCTGTAAACTGATTTTTATTCATGTCTCCAGTTATTTTATACTTATGAGGTATTTTCAGTATTTTCCAGTTCCGCATACTTAGTACATATTGTGTACTGACCCCCTTCCTCGGGGGCTGCGTTCATGCCGCAGGTAGGGGTAAGCAGGTGGTGGATCCTCACTCTTAGGATCACTGTTCTGGTGTCAGAAGCTCCATTCCTCCGGAGGCTTGTTTTGTTGGTACGACTTTTCCCTGATGCAGTAGGTATTTTGTACATTCAGGGGTATGGCGGGGCCCTGTCCCGCCACAGTTGTTATTCTTAGAGGTCTGTAGTCACGTTTGTGGTTTTGGGCTGTAAGAACAAGTTGTATTGTTGATTAAGTGTATTTTTATGGAAGGCGGCCTTATCGGCTTGCCAGTGATGTTTACTTTATACAGGTCATGTGTTATGTATGTTCCGCTTCTATTCTCTGATGTATACTGCGGGTGCCGGTAGGCACGATCCGCGACCGGTCGGGTCGTGACACTTATCAAGAAGCTCACTCACTAAGGTAAAAGAGTTATCCATCAAGGCACTCTCTGTTATGTTGTTGGCCACCGACTTGTTGACCGAATCGAGCGCCCAATAGAATATTTATAGCAATACATCATCGATCAGTCCATGGTTATAGCATTGTTTAAGCTTCTTTTTTAACCTTAGACATGCTTTATACAAGGCTTCACTCAATAATTGACGGAACATCAAGATCTAATCTTAGAGTTGGAGCATGCGAGCCAGTGGGAAGAACCTCTCAAGGAATGTCTCTACCAACTCGCTCCATGTAGGGATGGACTCGGAAGACAAGTCATCTAACCAAATAGTAGCATCCCCTGTTAGAGAGAAGGGGAAGAGTCTTAGCTTCACGGCTTCTTCAAACACATTGGGATGATGGAATGCAAGACACATCTCATTGATAGGCCCTTGTTATTGAGCATGTGGAGCATGGTGGATGTGATATGGAAATTTGCTTTTCCGGGAATTTGAGGTGTCCGGATGACATTAGCAAATGTGGCCATCTCTACGTTTCCCTCATCATCGGATAAATCCGTCATCACACCTACAACACAAAAATAACAAGTAAACATAAATTTAGAAATAAAGTGCTTAACAAAGTAATAATACTGCAAATAAAAAAAATCAAGACTATATTCCCCGACAACTGCGCCAAAATTTGATCTCCCCTAAATTATACCTTAATATGGTATAACGCAGCCATTGTCAAATATAGTAACCTAACTAGGTTGGGGTCGAATCCCACAAGGAATACGATGATATTATACTATTTGTGTTGTATTATGACTTTACTAATTACTTTACTCCTATGGTAACCAAGTTTGTTTGTTTGTTTGTTTTGATTATTCAAATTATCAAGTCAATTAATGGTGAAATTATCAAGTAATTGAGAATGTTAGGGTTGTGGCTTAATTCATTGAAGTGGTGTTGGGATTTTGCTTAAGTGGGTGTATTTGGGCAATGAGGACTATTATCTTGGTGAGAATTTCTCAATTGACCCACCTAATTTTACTTTTGGCTTTCTCAATCTCTAAGGTGTGATATATATGAACAACCATTAATACCCTTAGTTGATTCCCTCCTAATTAATGTGGGGCATCATTAAATAGGGTTTAATGCTTCAAGCCCTAATCAGCCTACCAATTTCATAGACTCTAGTCTCCTTTTTCAAGTTTGACTAGATACAACAGGCAATAAAGAGATGATTGCAACCCAACTCTTAAACATTAAGAGCGAAGTATAGTTGAATCTCACGTTAATACACCCATTTCATGATTTATGAACTACCACATTCCATTATTTTATCACAACCCCAAACTAAGTCTTGCCACTTATATTAACTATTAAATGCATAACAAAGCAATAAATGAATAGAGACATAATGAACATACAAGAAGACTTGCAATGATTTTGTATAAATAATAGGTTGCCATTTACATAATGGATAAAGTAAAGAACTAAGAATCTTTGGAATGAGAACTCAAGATGAATAGTATATTATGTCTCCTTAAAGCAAGACAATACTAAGAACAAAGTAAAAATGGCTAGAATTTAGGGTACAATGTTCCTTCAATATGTTAAATAAAAAAACCCTAGGTTGGCTTAAATAGGGATCCAATTTTTCAGACTACACGAAATTACAAAAATGTCATCGCCTAACCACTTTGCGACCGCAAAATAGGTCTGCAGTCTACAAAGTAGACCTATGATTCGCAGAGTGGTTTCTTGTCTGGAACTGCGGCTGAAAGTGCGGTCCGCATAAGTGTATTGCGACTTCTCAATCTAAGCTAAACTCGAACTGAAGCAGTGGGTCGCATATCGAATTGCAGTCCGCAGAATAGAAGTGCAGAACGCAGTTTCTGTCGCACTTCAGAGCTCCAAAATTCTTTTTCTCACTGTTTATTTTTGTGTCATGGCTACCATTATGCGGCCCACAATATGGTTTTGTGGTTCGCAGAAGTTGTCTTCTCAGCACTTCTTTTTTTGGCACGTTTATCCATGTTTCAGCATATTTCCTCACTTTTGGTGTCTCAATGCAAAAATCTTACGAAAACCAAAAAAACATAAGGAATGACTACTATAAATGCATAAAGGACAACAATAATCCATGAAATTGGTATCAAATATGCCGTAATTTATAGGCAAATCGGGAGGGGGTGACATTGGCAGTGGCGAAGGTCGGATTGGGGTTTTCCCCTTCACTACTTCTTCTAGTAGCTTCTGGTTGTGATGAACCAGATCAACCAACAAAATCAGGGTTTGTTTGTATGCAATTTTCACCACTCTCCTCCATCTCTACGTTTGTTTGTATGTATATCACAGATCTTACCGAAAAACTGTATTTCAGTGACCTTTGACTGCGGTGACGGTGACGGTAAGGCTAAAACACCAGATATAGCTAGATCTGGTCGAGGACATTTGTATAAGTTTGTATAATTTTGTATAATAATGTCAAAGGGGAAAATAACACTTTATGACAATTTAAAGAAAATATTTTCCTGAATTAGCTCACGTTTCTTAAATTACCCGAAAAAGCCTAATTTTTAATTTTTCTGCCAACTTTTTCTTTTAGCTTTCTCTCTGCAGAAAGTGAAAAACGGAACAACACATACCATCACATATCGCCGGAGATTATTGTCTTCATTTTCCCGGAAAAATAACTTCTCTTTCTTCTTAGACAAATTTCCACATTGATTACAAGGACACCTAATCACACTACTGTCTACAACATTGACTACAACAAATTGCAAAAAATTCTTAACCCCTTTATCATATTCATGTGATAATCGAGAACATGTCATCCAGGACTTATCCATCAATGAATGATAATAAGAACAACACCTAACACACAACAAAATACATGCACACATATCATTCAACCACCTTAAAAGTATAAAATTAACCAACAAAAAATAACAATGAAATGCTCGATTAAAATAACAAAACAAATAGTAAAAAATCACAACTGGACAGTTATAAATGAAATTTACCAGTCAAAACATGCTCAACATCATTTATTTATAGGTGAATTACTACCCTAAGTCCATTTCTTACTCTAAGTTACTCAAAATAGATTCATAGGCGTACAACACATTTGTTTAAGATCATTCTTGAACTAAATCGCCTAAAATTAGTTAATGAACAATCACTCGAACAAAAAAAAGTACTTGTTAACTAGCAAAAAGTACTTGTTGACAAACAAAATCGTTGTGATTTAGAACAGTGGTAAGCAAAAAATCACAACGAAATAGCAACAAATCGTTGGGTATGTCGTCGATTAGAACAGCAACAAATCACAATGAAATATAAAAAAAATAGTAAATGATCGATTAAAATAGCAAAATAAAAATAGTCAACAATAACAATGAAATGCTCACAACGAAATTACAAGTAAGAAATGCAAAACTCACAATTAGAATAATAATGAGAAAGATTACCAACCTTTCTATGGTGCAGCAAACTGAGATAGGGGGCTCTTTCGAATCCTTCCAAACGCGGAACTTACCGAACCCCAAGAAAGGAGCAATATTTTAGGGTTTGAAGGAAATAGAGCGGCGGCTGCTAAAAGATCCTTCAAATGGACTTCATATGCTTAGTATTTATAGGATTAGTTTAGGGTTTGCCAGGGCTCAAGGATTTGAGCGGAATTTTGGTTTTGAATTTCAAAAATAGTCAACAAATCGTTCAAATCCAAACTTTTGGACGGATTCTACAATGCTTCACGTGACTGCACGAAAATGGAAGAGATAGGGGAAGAAGAGTCGCGACTGTTGGGATTTTTTGGGGAATCGACTAAAGAGACGTTAGGGTTTTCTTTTTGGACGAAATGGGTTCTGTGGTGAAGGTCTTTGGGGGAATAAGGGATGGGCTGAAGGAAAATGGGTTGAACAAATAAAATGGGTCGGGTCGGGTATATATTATTTTAAAAATATTAAAATCATATTTTAAAAATCGTCATAAAAACATGTGACGGTTGAAATCAGCGTCACATCGCTGTCATAAAGTTGTGGTGGTTAATAAAACCGTCACATATCTGTCACGAACAACCATTGACCATAAAGTCAATGCAAAAACCGTCATAACGTGTGATGATTTTTAAAACTGTCACACTCAAACTGTCACCATAGGTCATTTATTTTGTAGTGTTGAGACATGAATATCGCTCTCTTAAAGGAGATTCAAGCCCACTGCGACATAATTTTCATCGGTCGAGCAATACATCTCTTGACTTGTCCCCTCCAGTATACAACAGCCCGACAACGTCGTATGACTCAAACAACTCCAGACTAGTTGAAGAGTCCAAAGCTCCACCATAAAACATCTTCCTTCAACATAAAAAATACTATATTTTATAGTGAATAAGTTGGAGACTTATAATATTTTTGTTTCTCTCAACTCTCTCTTTTACTACTCTAACCTCACTACACATAGTGTGATGTATGGAATATATGACAAAGCTGGATCTATTGATCGGTCATGTCATATAGGCCCGAGTTGGACATCCAATTGCTTCGATTTGAATTATCCGGAGAATGCAATGCCTGATATATATCAAAAAGATGGACAATCAAACCTATTTCTCGATTCACTCAAAGAGGTGAATAGGGTCCCAATAGAGATATGTAAAAAACAGGTCTGATTACATGTATTCCTAATCCTAAATGGAATGTAACGATGTAAGGATTCATATGTAAATATAGTATCTATTTAGATAGGCCTGAATGACTCATTCTCATAATGAGAATGGTTATAAGAGGATATAAATATGAATATGAAGAAAACAAAGGGAGAGTCATTTTTTCGTTTTTAAGTGGAATGTTCATTATCATAATAAGTAGTCAATTAGGAGAACAACTATCTCACTACAGAGTATACTCTTCCTCTTCTTTCATTATTCATGTTTTAGGTATTCGGTTGCCACCAGCTCTTAAGCACACCCATTGGCATGGGATCGAAAGACTTCCTGTTTCGTAAACGTGTCCATAACTTTCTCATGGATCTAATTTGGATGAAGCAATTGTAGCAGATCCTGCGCCGATTCATTTTGCACCTTCTAATCTTACATAATAATAAAGAAGGTTTAAAGAAAGTTAGCTTTTTATTTGTTTATCTCGCCCTTCTTTCTTTTCTTCGATTTTAGATGGTAAAAAAGAGAATGGAATTTCCGATCTTGTCCCCAAAGTGCGGTACACTTCACACCAACCCAAACTCCCTACCCTCATAAAAAAAGTGACCCCCTTTGTTTGATTAGTCAGTTTTCAAGAGGGGGAAGTTCTTCTGGCAATCTCAGGCATACTACTAATCAACCAGTTATTAGTTATGCAAGAGCTACAGCAGATACTGGTACCCCAGAAGTACCAGTGGCTACATTAAGGTATATAAGTTCTGCAAGAAGCACTAGTGGCAACATCGTTAATTAACTGCTACAACACCACCAGATAAATGAGCATTCTTTATCAGCTTGACGGAATTCCTTATTGTTTTATCCCGTTCAAAGAACCACTGTGTAAGGCACTTTAGGAAGCTACTGCTCGGTGACTTCAATTTCAATCGTCACAGTTCCCGGCCATTGAAGTTAGGCGTGGTAAAGGATCTCGCTCGAAAGAGACTCTTCACCTACTGAATTGGAATGACTCTTACCCTTACTTCTCTCTTTACTCGACCCCAATAATTTTAGTTCATCATGGGTAGGGATATTATTGCTGAAATAATAACTTCTATACGAAATGCCGATAAGCCCGGTTTGAAGAGGCTCATATACGGAACGACGCAAAATAATACCCGGGGCGGCAGATTCAATTAATCGAAATTCAGAAGCTGAAATTTCACCTCTGCCATCAATAGGTTTAGCCAGGGCATTTACAACACGACCTAAAGAAAAAAGAAGAGAAAGCAGAAACTCGTAAAGTGATGATCGCACACTGATGTGGTTTCATCGCTAATTATTCAACAAATTTTATTGGTTGATACGAGTTGATTTTCTGTTACGGTAAATTGATGAAACAATAGCCAGTCCAATGGCTGCTTCAGCGGCTGCAATAGCTATAACACGAAGCCAAGCCGATACATACGATAGGCGAAGGAAATACCCCCATTTCATAGCGCCTGGGGAACGCAAGTTTGATCGAGGATTGGAGAGGAGAGGTGGAAGAAAGGGCTCGGGATGGATTTAGGAGTCTTTGTGCGAGCCGTATGCGGTGAGAGTCGCACGTACGGTAACGAGGGGGGTTCGCGTCTATACGTGTAATGTGGTGCTTAGGCCTACCCACCCACCTTATGGTTCTCAGTCCTCTTTCCATAGATATGAAGGATGCCTTTTAAAAAGATTTTTTCCCGCATCGGAACAAGCAAGAAAACGGCTGCAGCAAGAAAACGGATGCGCGTGAGCAAGAAAACGGATGCGCGTTACTAACACTAATGTGCAACGGCTTTCGCGCTAGTGCGCACTACTCTAACCTCACTACACATGACTATAATATTTTCCTTACTTATCATACACAAATATACCTTTTCCTTTTCACAACTCGGGGAAGAAACACCTCTATATATATAGTTGTAGGAAGACAAGATGTAAATTAGAGAGTATTGGGATATTAAGTGAGATAGAACATGGAACGGTCCTTAATGAGAGTAATAGTCACATTCTTCATAATGGAGTGGTGCACTTGTGATAGTTATGACAATTTTCTAACTTTTATGACCACTAACAAATATGGGAGATGAATAATTTATTTTAATAATAAAATATACTCCAACATTTTCAATCATCTGCAGTCTTGCGGTATTGAGTTCATCTGAATCTAATAGCTTAGATGCACAACATAAGATTTTGAATATAATTCATTAAAATTGCAATAGATAGCATACATGAATTCATAATTTTTAAAATATAAATAATTCAATATTTAAAACTTTAAAGGTTAAACTCATAAAGTTTAAATTCTAAACTCGCCTTTATTCTCAACTCCCATTTCTTGAGTTTATATAATAAAAACTACCTTATCTACTCCTTGTAGTTTAGAGGAGATGCAATAATACTATGACATAAAACTACAAACATAACAAAGGATGAAAACAACTCAAACGATTTGTTTCCGATGTTTCTCATGCTGATTTTGAAGATACCAATAACATTGTTTCTTGAGTCAACTAAATCTAACTTTGAATTAATTAAGAACCTACTTTTTCAATCCCTATATATAGTTTCTATTTATATAACTCATTGCCATTTGATAATAAGGAGAAGTAATTTGAATATGTCTGAATCTCAAGTTTGCTTCTCTAAGTTTCTGGTCATACTTTTCAGCGTACTCCTCATTGCATCATATGGTGAGTTTGCTATGTTTCTATATTTTGATTTAGGGATATCAAATGAACGAGTTCAAAGGGTTGAGATGATAAATGTGAGGATTAATGCGGGTTAAAATGGACTGAGTCGATAAATAAACTAGTTAACATGGGTTGAGTTGATTAAGAGGCGGGTCATTAGCTCGCTCAGATTATTTGGGTTGTGTCAAAATAAGCTAAATAATGTATCATAGTCCAACTCGTCCAACTCTTATACTAAATAGTAATTTTTTTGTTTGCTTGCTTATTATTTTTGCTATTACTTTTTTTTTTAAAGTCATGATTTTATATGACATATCAAACAAAATAAAAGTCTATTATATAATATTTTGGCAAAGTTATTATAGGTCAATTGGGTTACATGTCAGTCCAACTTTTAGATAGCCTTATTGGATGGATTAAGCTCATTAACTCAATTTATTTTGACTTGTCCAATTCAATCCATCTAAATTGAGAGTTAGCATTTAAGAAAGGATCAAATTAGAGTGATGAATTAGCCCATAAAAACATAATCCACCCATTTATTAATTCAGTCATCTAAAACGTTATATTGTTAGAGTAGACTGAATTTTAGACTTCATTAGGTAACAAAAGTTCAATTATCGAAAGCATCACTACTTCGTTATTGATTGCCCAAGAATATTTAGCCTTGCATGCAAGGTGGTCCTTGCTTATTCATTTGTGATTCTATGTGCCCTATGATACTCGGGACAGCATCAATGCAATTATTTATACTAAAAAAAATTGTAAAGTCTTCAAACTGGGATGTCCTAATCTAATAGGCCAAATAGTAATATCTGATTTCTTCTAGTCTTGTGTAGCAGCTAAGGCATAAAGGTTCTTATCCTCCCAAGAAAGTTTCAGTGGCTAATGTCTTGTGTTGTGAACCAAGATGATATTAATCTCCCCTTGGGGAGTCTTTCATTAATATCAAGGTATATATATAGTACAATGTTCATTCTTTATATAATAGGAATCCTAAATCTATATAAAAGAGGAATCCTAGTCTTACCATAATTATATTTACACAATATATGAAAATATTCTAATTATGGGTAGGGAATATATTGTTTCCTATATTTACATGTTTACACACCCCCTCAGTCGGAGCGGGAGGAGGCCGGACGCTGAGACTGGATCTAAAGTCAAGAAACAATTGTCTGGGAAGTCCTTTGGTAAATATGTCTGCATACTGATAGGATGATGGAACATGTAACACTCTGACATGGCCTAAAGCAACTTTCTCACGAACAAAGTGTAGGTCTATCTCAATGTGCTTGGTTGATCTTTGATGTCAACCGGACATGAGACAAATAGATGGCGAGATGTTATCACAAGACACAATAGATGCTCGACGCAAAGGACATCAAGTTCTAATGAAGTTTCGAGCCAACAAATCTCGCTACTACATTTGCAACGCCTGCATCAAATTTCAACACTGGATCTAGATAGGGTAGTCTGTCGCTTGTCAGACCAAGAAATCAGATTATCCCCTAAGAAAACACAAAAGCCTGAGGTGGAGCGTCGCGTGTCTGGACACCCTGCCTAATCTGCATCCGTATATGAGAGCAATCTGTTTAGCGTAGAGGGGTATAGGTGCAAACCATAATCAAGAGTGCCCTTAATGTATCGAATGATACGCTTAAGAGCAGTGAAATGAGACTCTCTGGGGCATGCATGAATAAGCATATCTGCTAAACAGCGTAAGCAATGTCTGGCCTGATAAATGTGAGATACTGAAGTGCATCTGCAAAGCTCCTATACAGAGTAGGATCGGAGACTGGAGCACCATCCATAGCACTGAGCTTAGATTTCGAATCGACTGGAGTAGGCATAACTTTGCAATTCGCCATCTTAGCCCTGTACACTATCTCATCTGCATACTTACGCTGACACAAGAACATGTGATTGGCAGACCTGGTCACTGATATCCCCAAGAAATAACTCAGCTTTTCCAAATCAGTCATTGCAAATTCGGACTTAAGCAAGGCAATAATCTCATTTTTCAATCTATCTGAGGAGGCAGTCAGAACAATATCATCCACGTACAGTAATAAGTAAGCAGTGCTACTACCTCGATGAAAAATGAAGAGTGATGTATCACTCTTGCTGCATACAAACCCAATCTGCAAGATATACCTGACAAAGCGATCATACCACGCACGGGGGGCCTGTTTCAGGTCATATAGTGACTTACGGAGACGGCACACATAGTGAGGAACTGCTGGATGGGTGAACCCAGGCGGCTGATGCATGTACATTGTTTCTCTCAGGTCCTCATATAAGAATGCATTCTTCACATCAAGTTGATGGATCGACCAGTGTTTGCCTATGGCAATGCTCAAAACTGTGCGAATGGTAGTCGGTTTGACAACCGAGCTGAATGTCTCTCCACAATCTATGCCCTCATGCTGATTTGTGCCATTAGCCACAAGACGGGCCTTATACCTATCAAGATCCCCATTGTCTCTGAACTTGTGATGAAAAAGCTACATACAATGAATTACATTCACCCCCTCAGGTCTAGGTACTAGATCCCACGTGTGTTGTTTAGTCAAAGCATTGAATTCCTCATACATAGCTGCATTCCAATTAGGGTCTTATTTGGCCAATTTTGGGTTCTTTGGAAGTGGAGAGATGGTTTGGCAGACAAGTTGAAATTGACTTTGGGTTTGAAGATTTCATGCTTTGAACGAGTTTCCATTGGATGAGTAAGGACATTGGGTGGTTGAGTGGGGTTTGAGATGGGGGTAAAGTTGGACAAGGAAAGGGTGGGGAAAAAGTCGAAGCGCGCGCGGCGCGCATGACGATCTTCTCGACATTTGGCATCGCGCTTCTGCCGGTCGCGGTCGCAGGAATTTTGGAGCCGCGGTGCTGAGGACGGGACAGAAGAAGCGAGTTGTTCGAGGATGATGGGAGAGATGACAGGCTCGACAAGGAATGAGTAATCCGGTTTTTGGAATTTTTGAAGATTCGAAAACGGGAATGTGGTCTCGTCGAATGTGACGTGATGAGAGATGTGGATTTGACGAGTCGATAAGTCATAGCTTACATAGCCCCTATGGTTCGGCGGAAATCCTAGGAAGAAACATAGAGTGGACCTAGGAGCGAGCTTGTGAGGGCCGGTAGAGCTAAGGTTGGGATAGCACAGACAACCGAAAATCCGTAGATGATCATAGGAGGGGACTTTATGGTAGAGGATTTCGATAGGGGTCATATTGTGAAGAGTGCTAGTAGGGAGAATATTTAGAACGTATTCTGACATTTTAGCAGCATACACCCAGAATGATGGAGGGAGGGAGGCATGAATCAATAGGGAGCGAATCATGTTGTTAATGGTGCGTATGATTCTTTCAGCTTTACCGTTTTGTGGTGAGGTGTGAGGGCAGGAGAAATGAAAAACCATGCCATTATTAGTACAAAAACGGTGAAATATAGAGTTATTGAATTCACAATCATTAACAACATGATTCGCACCCTATTAGAAATATTCCTTACCCATAATTAGAATATTTTCATATATTGTGTAAATATAATTATGGTAAGACTAAGATTCCTCTTTTGTATAGGATTAAGATTCCTATTGTATAAGGGATGAACATTGTACTCTATATATACCTTGATATTAATGAATGACTCCCCAAGAGGAGATTAATATCATCTTACAATTCAGACACTTCGCCTGTGAGACTTCGACTAAAGAGCCTTATTATCAATGCCCCATTCCCTTTGACGTTGACCAGTTAGTCGCAGAAAGATCTCGAATGAGCCTTGGGGTTTCCTGTGCCATGGAAGAGTTCAAATTTGGGAATTTTGAAGCCCTCTAGCAAGTCCAAATATGGGTGCATGCATGGGTAGTCATATCGCAGTCCCATCAATTTGCGGGAGCCCTTGTTAGCCTTTTCGAACAAATCCACCATTTTCTATTCTATCTCTTTGTCCCTTAGATCTTGCTCGGCCCTCTATGCCTTTTCCATCTCCTCGTAGTGATTCAATTCTGATGAGGAGTCAATGAGAGTGATTTGATCATGAAAGTATGCAGTGTGGTGCATGGGGTAATTTTTAGGAGTGCCCGCAACTCTGGACTAGTGGATGCTAGGATTAGCATAAGTTAGTGGTGCCTGAAAAGCAAGCACCGAGTGAGAAGTCTCAGCTATGTGTGTGGCATTTACTGGAAGTGGTGTTTGGTATGACGTACTATCACGGGTGTTTGGAAAATGTTCGGGCACGGGTGAATTCAGAGATGGAAAAGGTAGTGGAGGCCTTCTTGCCTCAGCAGTAGCTGTTTCTCTAGCAACATTGATTGCTTCATTTTTCGCGACCTATTCAAGGTCAGCGACTTTCTTGAATAACAAAGTGATCACGTCCTCGGAGTGTGAGACATTCTGGAGGTCTTGAGGCATAACATCCTCAATTAGAGCATTCTTGTTAGTTGTTACGAGCATTCTCGGGAGTACAAGTCACATTTTCTTGATTTTCTTAGTTTAAGGATGCTACCACGGCTTTAGATCTGGTGAAGTATGTCAGTGTATCGCAATTGATTGATCCTTTTCTATAAAATAAAAAATAATTCAAAAGCAAATGTCGTTAGTATGTTAGCCAGAAATCATAAATACAAAATATCACACATAAGTTGCATACAAAGCACATAGACTTATATATTCAATCCAAAGCCTTGACTGATTTTTCCATTCCATGCGTATTTTGGTCATTTTAGTCAATTTTAGTTTTTAGGGTTTCAGTTTGAAGGTTCATGGTTGATTTAACACCGTGTCGTTATTGAACCATAAACTATCCTATAAACATGTAATTATAATTTATATAATATAGGGATCGAGTCTTATATAGACTGTCTATGTATCCCTTCTCAGGAAATCAGGCCCTTCCGTAGTTTGGATTATATAGAAATTATATCCTAATTTATTCTACCTGAATCTTAATCTTACCATGACCAAGCCTGATATGAGCTTCCCACGTATCCCTCATCAGGACATCAGGTCAGACGTGGTTTCATTTATAAAAAGTGGGGGGATAACATTTGATTGAAAGCTAGTAAAAGAGATGCCTAAACTACCCAAAAGAAGACTTTTCCTCAAAGCCATGACAAGTCATTATCCCTACGACTGTGCATTTCTCGATGGCTTTTCTAAAAGTGGTCTTGTATCACAGGACAAATCTAGTTAGTGTTAGCCAAATGCTCCAGCTCGAACTTGAAAGCTTCACATTCTTCAATGTCAATCCAGGATCCCCTAAATGGTATAAGCATATCTTCAACTTTGAAGTTCTTGCAAAGTGTTTCCAAGTGGTTTTGAGTGGACGAACCCTTCCAGTGCGGTACAAGAATGTGAAGATGTCGGCATACGAATCTACGAAGGCAGTGAAGTCGTAATGCCAGAGTCGTGTGTCCATAGTGATTCCTTCACCAGACATAATGAAGTCCTAGAGTAGTAAAGAGTGAGGTCCCTACAAGTTGTAAATGACTTTCTCGTCAATCAGTCTGACGGGACCACACATTCATCAGTGTTTCGTTCTGTCAAAGACCTCAATATTTCACACTCCTCTTGGTGCGACTCTAAAATGAGAACCGCGGGCTTTGAGGGCGATCGTCAACCACATTGGAGATGATCTACGGGAAGGCCATTGTGGAGTCTCATAGTGATTAGCAGCTTCATTAATGATTAGGGTGATTTTTTTGGCTACCCCACTTATTTCTCTGTATGACATTAGGTCATCCTCAAGTAGGTGTATCAGAGGGATGTAGTCGTCCACCCTATTCTTGATCTCTTCAGGAAAGTTTTGATATTGGGGTTTTCCCTCGGGAGACATTTCGGTCAATTTCTCCATGAATTCTAAGATGTCGTCTACTTCTTTCATCTTGGTGTTAGCCAAGTCAGTTTTGTAGTCAACGTCCACCATTTTGGCTCTTGCCAACTCAATCTTTGCATCTATCTTGCAAATCTTAGCCCAAGGCGACCCTTCGATCTCTTTATCGCTTACCATGTCGATGTTGGTGATGTGTCACTTTGGCTATCTCGAGTTTTCATTGGTAGCAAATCAGCCTTTAAGAGGGGGTAAAATTAGTCAGCGTTGATATTTTCTTTTGTTTTTCTTTTGGGTTGATGTCCGAATGTGGGACCAATCTAGATTTTTAGATTGAACACATGAAAACACATAAGCAGTTTATATCACAGAAGAACATAAATAGTTATAATATTAATGTTTACTGTCAAGCGGTCAGGTTGACGAAAATCACCCCAGTGACGATGGTTTAGGACGGAGACGATGAGACATGACCGAGGGTCAGGGGCGGATTGTCCCCCAAACCCAACCATATTAGTTTTTTAAAAATTAAGCACGAATGGCCGGTTCGGCCGGGAAAATTGGAAAACCGGTTCAGAATGCTTAACCGCAGGATGAACAAAAAAAAAAAACGCCATGTAGTTCGGGTGGGGAGGCTTTTGGGAAGGGCATGGGGAAGGGGGCATGGCAATGATCATTTCGGCAGATTTTGGCCTATATTATGTTCCTATACCTCATTCTCCAAGGCTTTCTAATCATTTGAATCATTAATGTGCCAAATGTTAATTAAAATCATTGCCCCATAATCACTTCATTAATAATAATAATAATAATATATTTTCTGATGGGGTTACAAAGCATGAATAAAAAGTAGTAAAAATCAGAAAAAGTCTCTTTCAATTGTTGATGATGAATCTCTGTCAGTCCAAGCTCTCATGGCCCTTCGAATGGCGGATTGAATCCTGAGATGAGTAGATACCAAGAATGATGAGACTAGGTCATAATATTTGGTTTCTCTACTGGTGGTTATGCAATAAAAGATAGCATGGTGACGAAGATGACCCAGGTATGTATGGCCTGGTAACGGTATGTGGGGAACATCATGATTCCTAGAAGGCACATGGTGAAGGCTAGGGGTCGGGTAGCTTCCCAAGTGACAAAGGAGTGAAACTCTATGGAGTACTCTACATAACTTTGGGTATACCCAAACCGGGTGTGGAGGTCCCTAAAAGCTATAGTCAGGCCGAATATCCAATCGACGCTAGTTAAGGATATCATCTTAAGAATTTCATCAAGAGTCGGCTCATGAGGTACTATAAGGTTGTGGTCATGCTTCTTTCTCAACCTCATACAGCTATCTACGCTGTCTTGCATTCTCAAATTTCTTCTAGGGCCGGGGTTATCTCAAAGTATCCCAACCTAAAGACCATTCTCTCATTCTTTCAATACTCGGTAAGGACTTCTAAGAGGTCGGTATTTCCTTTCATATTCATGAGAAAGGGTAGGTTTCCTAGAAAGTTTGTTAGTTCTTTTTGTTGTGGGACACTTATCAAGGACCACCAAATATTCAGCTTATTGGGTGCTTCGATAACCATGTCGAATTTCAAGTTTGTAGGCATCTAGGAAATAGTACACAGTTAGTTCCCCCACCTCCAAAGAGCAATGGTTCATCACATAAGGCATGTTAAATGCTTTCACATAGCAAGTAGTTGGATACATTATCATTAGGTAGGAGACCGTTAGGACACGAGGGAGTCAGCCTGTCAGGTAGAAGTAGGTCTGAGATACCAAAACCTATCTAAGTCGGTATGCGCTACTTCAAGGAATTTGGCTTTACTTTATCCTAGTTGTACTAGACTGGTTTAGCAAATGACTTTAGAGACCCAAGTGGATAACTCAAGTTTAACCATTGTCGACTATTTGAACGACCACGTACCAACTCCGTCTTCAACGTGTTTCAAAGAAAGGTTTTTGGTTTTGTACAGGAGGGTGACTGCGAAATCCACATAATCACATTTGTACTCAGATGCAAGTGTGTGTGCATGCCATTTGGCAGAAGATGAATGCATGAATGACAAATATAATCGTGATATTTAAACACATATACAATTTATATCATTTTGAACAAAAACATATTGTTCTGGAACTCTTATGGTTAGAACCTATGTTTATCCCCAGCAGAGTCGTCATCTATTACATCACCTTACTACTGGTTTCAGCAATCATCCTTTGGATTTTCTCCTGATTTATCATAGCGTACACTTGGTTCATTGTAGGTACTTGTTGCATCATGAGAATCTGGCTCCTTACTTGACTGTAGTTGTCATCTATTCCCATGAGGAACTGCAACAACCTTTGATACTGTAAATGATCCACGAAGTCTTTGGATTTTGGGCAACAAGATGGGGTTGGTATGATGGAATC
This sequence comes from Przewalskia tangutica, assembly GCA_029844215.1. Lineage (NCBI taxonomy): Eukaryota > Viridiplantae > Streptophyta > Magnoliopsida > Solanales > Solanaceae > Przewalskia > Przewalskia tangutica. The sequence goes on from CM056718.1 coordinate 143,899,350, forward strand.
ATATTCATCTCATAAGTCTTTAAGCTTGGAGTAATACATGGACATTAATAGGTGTCCTTGTCGCATGGAAACTATCTCCTTGTGTAGTTGAAAGGTTCTAGAGTTGTTAACTTTGTCAAACCTCTACTTCAATTCTTCTCATATACTGTATGAGTTAAGAGTTATACAACATTCCAGTGATTAAATTTTTGTTTACGTTTCCCATCAACCAGGACACAACTATCGCATTACACCTCTCCCATATTTGTGTTAAGTTTCCATGAAAGTCTTCTCTTCGCACACTTTCATCAATGAAACCTAGTTTATTCTTTCCTAGTAAAGCTAACTTCATAGCTCTACTCCATAACGTGTAATTGTTCATTCCATTTAGAACAATTCCCACAGATAGGGAACCATGAGCATCTGAGGGAAATAAATACAGTGGATGATTGTGGTCTATTGTAACCACTGTTGTATTTGTCTCTCCAGAATGTGCTTCTCCTGTACTTCCCATAACAAATCCAAGATAAATTAACAGCAATCAATGAAGAACAACAAGATAACAACTGGAATCCTTACTGCGATAATCAGAATTCAATCGATCTAATTTTCTGCACTAGGAAATCGAGTCCCATAATTAGATATGCGAACTTTGATCCTCGTCCCGTACTTGCATGTGACATATCTCAACAACTCTTTACATATCCTTTGTTGAAATTCATAGATCCTTCAATCGCATCATCTAATTCACAGAATCCTTCATTGAAATCCCAAAATCTCCATGTATCCTTGAAAATACATCTGGAATGTAGTGGCAAAATCAGCAGAAACGTACATCCGATTCGATCGGCTTTGATACCATGTTAAAACAAAGGAATTGAAGCGTAAAACTTGTGAAAGAGATGGACTGAAGGTGAGACGCGTAGAAAGGGAGAACAGACAGAGAGGAAGAGTCGAGAAGGGAGAGAGAGATATGCGAGAAATGAATCCTTTATTGCTTATCTCCAAAATGCATGTACAAGTATATATTTATATACAATGTCTAAGTATATAAATGCTAGATGATAATTACAGCTAATAAATCTCAACTAACTACATAATCACCATTCCAACAACTCAATTAACTACATAACCAATTCTAACTAACTAGAGTATTTATCTACTGTATGCTAATTCATGGAATTAGTGTGCACATCTCTAATTTTTTTATATATACCATATTGCAATTTCTTTAAGAGAATTTGACTTGAGAAGCTCATCAGGGAGAGAGATGCAGAGAATATAGTATGTGTCTTCTGAAATGCCTTTAATTGCATTATACTTTCAATAATAACATATTTTCAATCATGAGTACTAAATCACAAGTAATTAATTACACCAGAAATAATTATACACATTTTTTTGTGGTATTTTTTTTGTTATGAACTCAAGAACAATATTTTAGTCAACCAAGATATTGGCACAAGCAAGCAAACCCCCAACAAGTTGATATCCACTCACACTGTCCAGAGGGATATCCTTCATTATTGCAATTTTTCTCACAATGCATTGTGCCGGTTGAAAGAAATAATCTGTTGATTATTCTCATTAATGAGTGAGGTATATATACAAGTTACATATAGAAAAATTATTTTCCGATTATACATCTAAAACCATATTCTATTTGGAGACTAACTATACAATTATGGTAATATTACAAATCTAATTATACTACAATATATTTTTTTAATATACACAATATTCATGATCCCGTGATGGGCGGCTGGCTACTGCCCGTGATGGGATACTGTGATGTAAGGCCCAGTGACTATCTAATATACATAAGATACATGTGTATATCATATGTATAATTATGTATATTTTAACACCCATGAAATGAACTAAATACCTCACAAATTTCATTTTCCACGGCTTCCATTTCTGGAAAAAAAACAAGGAAAGAGGAAAGAAACAGTATGAATAAATATTGTTATAATACTCTAACGTTTGTATACATAAATAAATATTAAGAAATAAAAAAAATTGTTACACCTTTTTCAATAGTTGAATTTTAGATGAGATGACGGTCACAAAATTCAACATAATACCAGAGAAGATACTTGGGTTCCAAAGTTTTGTCGACACCAAATATCAAAACTAATTTTCACATGATAATCTTGAAAGAAATAATTTCTTGATTATTTACATTAATTGAAAGACAATAAATATACACTTTACATATTTTCATAATAGGAGAATCATATTCCTATTATATTCCTAAAATCTTATTTTATTTGGAGAATAACTATACAATTATGGTAAATGTACAAGACTAATTAAAGTACAAGACTAATACACAATATATACCAAATATACATTCAAATCTGCCCAACCGTGGGCTGCCCAATCCATGGGCTGCTATAGTCAACCCGAGACACTTATTCATCTGATATACACATGTATATTGTGTATATCGGATGTATATTTAACACACCCTCGCAGTCATAGCGGGTGGTCTTCGTACACTGAGGCTGTCCCTAAAATCTTCATAAAGGACCGAAGGAATATCCTTTGTAAAGATGTCTGCAATTTGATACATGGAAGGTACATGACAGACACGTACTTGACCACGAGCTACCTTAAGGCGGACAAAGTGAATGTCTCCATATTTTTAGTGCGCTGGTGCTGAATCAGATTACCATAAAGGTAGATGGTACTAACATTATAACAATAAACCAAGGTAGCTTTCTGAATAGGACAATGAAGCTCTAAAAGAAGATTACGTAACCAACAGAATTCAGAGACCACATTGGCTACCCCTCGATACTCGGCCTCTGCACTAGAGCGGGACAATGTCGACTGACGCTTTGCAGATCATGAGACTAAGTTATTACAAAGAAACATACCATAGCCATACATAGACCTTCTGGTGTCCGGACACCAACCCCAATCAGCATATGTATACGAGACAAGTGTATATGTCGACGACAGATATAAATGTAAACCATAGTCAAGTGTCCCCTAGATGTACCGAATAGTGAGTTTGAGTGCATTCATGTGCTCAACCAACTTGGGTTTAGTATCAACTGGAGTGGAAGTGGATTCACATGATGACATCTCAGCCCTCTCAATGATCTCAGTTGCATACTTCCTCAAGAATAAGAACAACCCACCTGCATAACGAGTGAGCATTGTCATGATAGACTGGTGTAATGCATCAGAAGAGGCAGTCAAGATAATATCATCCACATATAAGAGTATATAAGCCAAGAAAGATCCACGATGATATATGAACAATGAATTATCAGACATGTTGTGAGAGAACCAAATAGTCTACTCATAGTCTGTAAACTGCTTATATCAAGCCTGTGGAGACTGCTTAAGCCCATACAAGGACCTTTTTTTAATAAACAGACATGACGAGGATATTTGGGAACCCTAAACCCTAAGGGTTGATGCATATAGACTGTCTCCTTTAGATCACCATGTAAGAAAGCATTCTTCACATCTAACTGATGAATGAGTCATGCTTTCGAAAGAGCCAAGCTGAGCACTGTGTGAATGGTAGTCGGCTTGACCACCGGACTAAATGTCTCACCACAATCCACCCCAACCTGCAGAGTCTCACCACCACCTATAAGACGAGTCTTATGTCTCGCAAGCGAATCATCTGAATTATCCTTATGAGCAAAAATCCATATAAACCGAATAATATTAACACCAGATGGATGGGGCACCAATTCCCACGTCTTATTATCAATAAGAGCATTATATTCATCGGTCATAACAATTTTTCAATTCGGGTCATTTAAAGAAGACCCATGATTACGGGATAAGGGTGATTTAAGAATATTAAAATTTAAATTATAATATATTTTTTGTTTAAAAATACCCAATTGACTACGAGTAACTAAAATTTGATTCGGGGGAGAATTGGACGGATTTTGGGAAATATCGAGACATGTGATGGACTGACCAACATGCAGTGGGCCTGCTGGCCCAACACGGAAAGCTGGAGCATTATCGGACACTGGAACTGGACCAGTCTCGGTACTGGGCTGGGCAACTAGTCAGATGCCAAAACTGGCCCAGTGACGGTAATGGGTTCAGTTTGTAATGATATTTTGGGTACTTGATCGGTCCGTTAAATGGTGAATTATATATGGGGATATACATCATCCAAAAATTATACAAACTAGGCATGGGATCACTCAATTTTGCAAACGGGAATTGGGACTCATAAAAAATAACATGGCGACTAATGATAATTTTATTAGGTGATAAATCACAACATTTTAACTACGATGATTAGACGGATAATTCAAAAACACACAATAGGTAGAACGGGCCTGAAGTTTGTTAATTATAGTGAATTGAAATAATGGAAAATATAGGTACCCAAAGACCCTAAGATGTGAGAACGAAGGGGTCGTATTATATAAAATTTGAAGAGGTGATGAATACGTCAAATTTTTGATAGGAAGAATGTTAAGAAGATATGTAGTCATTTGTAGAGCATGATGCCAAAATATGGGGGCACGGAAGCATGAAGCAATAACGTTCGGACAATATTGTTAATGTTACGAATTTTTCATTCGACTTTTTCATTTTGTGAAGACGTATGGGGACAAGAAAAATGAAAATTGATCATATTATGAGCACAAAAATTCCCAAAACATCCCATTATCATATTCCTTGCCATTATCACATTGGATATTTTTAATTTTCCATTCGAATTGGGTTCTAATGAATGCTCTAAATTTTAAGGTGGAAAAAACTTGAGATTTTTTCGCAATTGAAAAAGTCCATAAAATATTAGAATAATCATCCAAAAATAAAATATAATAACGATTCCCCAAAGAACTGAGAACGAGATATGTCCATAAATCGCTATGAATAATATCAAATGACATTAAAGTATGAGAATTAAAGTCTACAAATAGCAACCTAACAATTTTTCCTAGTGTACAATATTGACAATTCAGAGTACTATGCGTACCCTTACATAAAATAAACTTATTTTTATCTAAAGAAGACAAAAAAGACGATCTCAGATGACCTAGACGAGCATGCCACAAGAAAGGACCAAGAGCTGCAAAAGTTGATGGCATGGCTTGACTCGAGAAACTGAAACTTGGCGTGATTGGGTAAAGATCTCCCCTACTATCACACCTCATGAGAAGGCTCCCCGTCTTGAAATTCTTCACAGAAAACCCAAACGGATCAAATTCAATAGAAATGGAATTATCAGTGGTGAATTTACGGACAAATACTAATTTTTAAATCAATTTAGGGGCATGAAGTGTATTTTTCAAAATAAGTGATGGATAGGGCTGAGACATTTTTATGACCATAATCACGAATTATAATTGAATTATCATTACCCACAATTATACCACGATTACTGCTCAAATTGGAATAAGACGAGAGAGTACCTTGGTTGGATGTCATGTGGGTAGTGGTGCTAGTTTCCATATACCTATTCGGGTCCAGAGGATTCAATCCAAGTGTGTGCATCGCGGCTTCGATTTCGGTAGAAGTGGATCCATTGCATGATGAGCTGCGTAGTAGAGGCCTGCACCCACGATTCTTTGTCTCGGCCCGGTGAGTTCTTGAAATCGGTAGGCGAATCGGGCCGGCCATTTGGCGGAGCAGTACAACGGAAACTTGGACTAGTGGTTGTTGGGCTACTGCCCACTGGTCTAGGCCCAAGGCCAGGGGGCCCAAGGCTGGGACCAGTTGGGTCGTGGCCCACTGCTTCTGGGGGTTGACCCACTGCCGCCGCTAACTCTGTCGGAACCACCGCGTTTGTCGCCACAATTTTTTCCGTTGTTTTTACTATTATTTTTGCCGCCACCGTGAGCACGGCTTTGGCCCGAATTATCAAATCGGCTTCTTCCAAAGTAAGCATGGAATGGACAGGCGCACCAACGTTGCTGTTGGTCCACCAATTCTTTCAACCTTGTACAATAAGCCAAAACGTTTGAGAAATTTTCCATGTTGATGTGGGAAAATTCATGTTCAAGAGTAACAGTCCTGGAATTCTGATATCTTGAAATATGTGACGCAACCTATCCCAAACATCCATTGTCATGGTGCCTGACTCAATAATTGTCTACAACATGTCGGTAGAGATAGTTGAGTAAATCCATTGAAGGACGATGGCATCAAGAGTTGTCCACAACTTCGGATCATCCTCGCATTTCGGTACCTCTGTATCATCAGGAGCCGCGGGGATGATATGATGAATGACTTGATGCGAACGTGCAAATCTTGAACAGTTCGGCCCACGTCGCATATTGGACGTTTTCTATTTCAAGAACAAGAGAGATGTTATTCTTGATGTTAGAAACTGCAAGGGCGGGATGAAATTTGTTCTTAGATGTAGACATATTGATAGAACAATATGTGATTGAGGGATTTGGAAGAAAATTTTGGGAGAAAAGTGGAATCGCCGGCACAAAACCCGAGGAGAATGGCTCGGTTTTTTAGGCTTAGGACGGAAATTTGGGAGAGTTTTTGGCGAGGATTTTAAGACCTAGACTTCTGATAACATGAAAGAAATAATCTCTTGATTATTTTCATTAATTGAAAGACAATATATACACTTTACATATTTCCATAATAGGAGAATCATGTATACAATTATGGTAAGTGTACAAGACTAATTAAGGTATAAGACTAATACACAATATATACCAAATATACATTTAAATCTGCCCAACCGTGGGCTGCCCAATCCGTGAGCTGCTATAGTCAACCCGAGACACTTATTCCTCCGATATACACATGTATATCGGATATATATTTAACAAATCCATATATTTAGAATAAAACAGAAAAAAACGACTCGCATGTGGGAGACATGTAAGAGGTAAACATACACATTAACAAATGTACACAATCTGTGACAGTTTAAGTTTTTACACGATGCAACAGTTATCTCTTTAAAGGGATCAAATTATGTTAACAAAGCAGTTTGCATTCCATACTCCCTCTGTTTTAGCGCATGTATCTTAATTTAACCCGAAATTTAAAAAAATAAAGAACACTTCTGAATTTTATAATTTATCTTATATTAATAATATGTACTAAGTTAAGATCATTGAGTTGCATGTTGTAAAATTCTCATAAGTTAAGATCATAAGATGTATGTTGGTTAGCTTATTTGTTGAATTGAGTCCATTAAGTATCGGTTGTCGGTCTTGTGGTCTTCTAATTTTATGGTAATGTCAATTGTTACTACAAATTTGAACAACTTGCGGGGGAAAATCATATTAAACGTTAAATAAAATTAAAGCTAAACTTTGAAAGATGATGTGTAGTACATTAATATTAGTTTAGCAGTAACTCTAGAAGCAAATTGTTTAAACGGAATATTTTTAATCTTGTGGTGTTAATTAACTAGATATATGTTTATTGTCCTAAAATAATTTTTAAATCTTGTGATCTTAAACAAGTCATATGCGTTATTGAAATTAAGGAGTTACTAAATATAAAATGTAAAAAAATAAGATACATAAATTCAAGCAAAATGATTATATATATTTTGTGTAGAACCACATAGTACCTACACAAAGAAGCACCTTTATTCTGATTATTCACCTGTATGATAATAATCACATAGTACAACATTATTTCATGATTATTCAGCAGAAATATTGGCACATACAAACATATCCCCAATGAACTCCTTGCCATTCACATTCTCCTGAGGCAGATCCCTCCTTCACACATGTTGCCTCACAATGAGCAGATTCATAGCATTGCCCACCAAATTTTGAACTAAATTTCTTGCAGATACCATCCTCCACACCATTAACATCTGCAAAAAGAAAAAACATTAGAATGAAATTTATTATTTTGTCCGTTTTATTTGATCCAACACGTAGTCTTAATTATTTTTTAAGTATTTGTGATCTAAAATCACTACAAAAAATTGGATAATTTGCAGAGGTTGAAAGTGTAATTCGTGGAGGTTAAGAATCTCCAGGATTTGATATCAGCGTATAGCAGAGGTATTTAACCTACGCGAATTGTACACTTTCAACTTTAGCAAATTACTATATTTTGTAGTGAATAAAATATAGATATTTATGTGGTTATTAGCAGTGGCGAAACTAGGTAATTTGCTAAGAGTATTCAAAATGTAACAGAACTGTATTTATAAAAAGTATGTAATTTTGACCTATATTTGCAGTATTATTTGCATATTTCATAAATAAAGAAATAAATAAGAGTCAAGCCCGCACGTGAAAATACGTGTTAGAGTTAGACTGTAGACCTAACATAAACAATAAGGTTATCCCTTGAGAGTGAAGGGATATCAAATTATGGAAACAAAGCAGTATTGCTTCCATCTTTGTTGTTTAAACTCACCAGTTGAGGCAATGAGGAGTAGGCTAAAAAGTATCACCAGAAACCTAGTGAAGCAAACATGATATTCAGCCATATTAAAGTTACTTCTCTTTAATTATATCAAATAACAAAGAATTATATGAGAAGTGGAATGAGTATTGTCAGATATTTATAGGGAGAACAAATTAAAGTTGGGTTCTTGATTAATTCAAATTTAGAATTAGTTGATTCAAGAAAGAACGTTCTTGATATCTTCAAAATCATCGTTTGAGCTGTTTCTGTCCCTGCGGTAAATAATGGATCTTGGGTCTAACTCAACCTCAAAAATTAACTTGTAGGATGAGGATTGTCCAAGTTCATATAAGCAGTTCATGTTCTCATTTCATATTGGGATTCTAAACATTTCCCTGCACGCCCAGACATTATTAACTGGAGTTTGGATAATATAATTTGGGGTACAACATCGGTGAACAAATAATTGGTATGAGTCTGACTCTGATACCATGTAAAGAATGAATCTTAGACCTAACTCAACCCCAAAAGCTAACTTGCAGAATGAGAATTGTCTAAATCCATATAAGGAGTTCATGTTTTCATTCCACATCCAATATGAAATTCTTAACCCTTGTTATATTTGTATTTTTTGTCTCATAGAAATGGATCTTTTGGTTCCTCTATGTAACAAGGAGTCGGCAACAAGGTATTTTTCGATAAATAAGAGATGAAATGAAATTATGCATGTTTTTTTCCGTTTAGCTTTTACGATGACTTTTCTGTATGTCTTTTAAAAAGTGAACAGCTTATATAAATTAATAACACTGAGTATATAATATCTGTAATAACTCGACCCTTCATTTTGAATATTTTCGCTCTAAATGAAAGAATTAATCCCTTAATTATTTTTATTGATAAAAGACATATATATACATATTACAATAGGAGAATTATATTTTTACTTTACTTCTAAAACCCTATTCTATATGAAGAATAATTATACACGTATGATAATATTACAATTCTAATTATGGTACAAGTCTAATACGAAATATACATAAAATCAATCACTGTACACGGACAATGGGCGCGACGCTGGATGGCAAGGGCCGCGGCGCTGGGCTTCAACGCACCCCCGCAGTCATAGAGGGCGGTCTTTGTACGCTGAGACTGTCTCTAAAATCTTCAAAAAGGACCGAGGGAAGACCCTTTGTAAAGATGTCTGCAATTTGATATTTGGAAGGGACATGACAGACGCGTATTTGTCCTTTAGTTACCTTCTCTCGAACCCAGTGAATATCCATCTCTATGTGTTTAGTACGCTGGTGCTGAACTAGATTATCAGAAAGGTAGATGACACTTATATTGTCACAATATACTAAGGTAGTTTTCTCAATAGGATAATGAAGCTCTAAAAGTAGATTTCGTAACCAACATGACTCAGAAACCACATTGGCTACCCCTCGATACGCGACCTCTGCACTTAAACGTGAAAGCGTGGATTGACGCTTAGCAGATCATGAGACCAAGTTATTACCTAAGAACATGCAATAAGCAGACATATACCGTCTGGTGTTAAGACAACCACTCCAATTAGCATCTGTATATGAAACAAGTGTAGACGTCGGCGAAGGATACAAATGCAAGTCATAATCAAGTGTTCCCTGAATGTACCTAAGAATGCGTTTGAGCGCATTCATATGTTCAACTCTAGGATCATGCATAAACAAACACACCTGCTGTACGACATATGTAATATCAGGTCGCGTGAACGTAAGGTACTGAAGGGCGCCTGCAAGACTACGATAGCAGGTCGGATCCTCATAGGAAGAACCAGTCGCAACACCCAACTTGAGTTTAGTATCAACTGGAGTATAAGTGGACTTACAGGATGACATCCCAACCATCTCAATGATTTCTGCTGCATACTTTCTCTGTGATAAGAACAATCCACCTGCATGACGAGTAACAACAATCCCCAATAAATAACTCAATGGACCCAAGTCCTTCATGGTAAACTCAGAACTGAGCATTGTCATGATAGACTTTCGCAAAGCATCGGAAAAGGCAGTCAAGATATTATCATCCACATATAATAGAATATAAGTCATCGAAGAACCGCGACGATATATGAATAATGAATTATCAGACCTGATGTGAGAAAAACTCATAGTCGAAACATAATCAGCAAACCTCTTATACCAAGCTCGTGGAGACTGATTAAGCCCATACAAGGACTTCTTCAACAAAAAAACATGATTAGGATATCTAGTATCCCTAAACCCCAAGGGTTAATGCATATACACTGTCTCCTTGAGATCACCATATAGGAACGCATTCTTCACATCTAGCTGATAATGAGCCATGATTTTGAAGAGTCAAGCTGAGCACAGTGCGAATGGTAGACGGTTTGACCACTGGGCTAAATGTTTCACCTCAATCCACACCAACCTGATGAGTCATACCATCACCTACAAGACGAGTTTTATGTCTTGCAAATGAACCATCAAAAATTCTCTTATAAGCAAAAATCCACACAAACCGAATAATATTAACACCAGATGGACGGGGTACCAACTCTCACGTCTTATTATCAATAAGAGCATTATATGTATCGGTCATGGAAATTTTCCAATTAGGATCATTTAATGCAGACACAGGATTATGGGGTAAGGGTGATTTAAGAAAATTAGAATTAAAATTAAAATGTCTTTTTTATTTAAAAATAACACGTTGACTGCGAGTGACTGGACCATGACTCTGGGCTGGACTGGGTGAATTTTGAGAATTTTTGGAAATTTCAGTCTAAGGCGTCGCGGCGCCGAGGTCTAAGCGTGGCGCGCTGATGAGCGATCTGCTCTGGAATTTTGGTGTCGCGCGCATCGGAAAAGTCGCAGTGGCGACGAGGAAATTTTATTTTGGTTACTGGAAGATTGGAGCCGCGACGCCTCCCCTAAGTGTCGCGCGTGCTGACGACGGTGGTTCTAAAACTTGGTTATTGCCTGATAGGCGCCTCCCCTAAGGGCCGCGGCGCTGGAAACTCTATGACAGATCTGAAAAATGACGGAGAATATAGGGGGAGATATCATCATTCAAAAAATCATAGGAACTAGGCATGAGTTTTTCTACTTTAGAGAAATGGAATTGGGATTCATCAAAGAGAACATGATGACTAATGATGATTCGTTTAGAAGACAAATCAAAACATTTATAACCACGGTGATTTGACGGATAACCCAAAAACACACAAGGAGTAGAACGTGCCTGAAGTTTGTTAATTGTACTGGTGGATGAAAATAGTGGATAACATAAGTATCTGAAGACCCTAAGATGAGAATACGAATGAGTCTTATTGTATAATACTTGAAGAGGGGAAGAATATGTCAAACCTTTAGAGGGAAGAATATTAAGTAGATATGTAGTCATTTGTAGTGAATGATGCCAAAACAAAGGAGGGACGGAAGAATGAACTAATAAGGTGCGGATAATGTTGTTAATGGTACGAATTTTTCGTTTAACTTTGTCATTTTGTGAAGACATATAAGGACAAGAAAAATGAAAATCTATCTCATATTGAGCACAAAACTCCCTAAACTCCCCATTGTCATACTTTTTACCATTATCACCATTGAATGTTCTTTATTACCCGTTCGAATTGAGTTCTTATGAAAGCTCTAAATTTTACGAAGATGGAAAAACTTGAGATTTTTTCGCAATTAGAAACGTCCATAAAAATTTAGAATAATCATCCAAGAATAAAACATAATATCGATGACCCATAGAACTAAGAACGGGAGATGTCCATAAATTGCTATGAATAATATCAAATTGCATTGAAGTGTGAGAATTCAAAGCTACAAACGACAACTTAATATTTTTTCCTAAAGAACAAGATTGACAATTTGGAATACTGCGTGTATCCTTACAGGAAATAGACTTATTTTTATCTAAAACAGACAAAATAGACGACCTCGGATGACCTAGACGAGCATGCCACAAGGAAGGAGCAAGAGTTGCCAAAGTGGATGGCATTGTTTGACGCAAGATGTTGAGACTTGGTGTGATCGGATAAATTTCCCCCCTACTGTCACACTTCATGAGAGGACTCCGCGTATTGAAATCCTTCACAAAAAACCAAACGGATCAAAATCAATAGAAACTCAATTATCAGTGGTGAATTTACGGACAGACACCAAATTTTTAATTAGTTTTGGCTTTTGGGGCATGAAGGGTATTTTTCAAGACAAGTGGTGGATGAGGGGGGGACAAAGTTTTATTACCATAACCCTTAATTGGAATAGAATTGTCATTACCAACAATTATACCACCATTACCGCTCAAATTGAAATAAGACGAGAGAGTACCTTGATCGGATGTCATGTGGGTAGTATCGCATGTGTCCATGTACCAATTAGGTCTGATTGAGTCAAGACAAGTGTGTGTATCGCGGCTTCAATAACGGTGTGCGTGGGTCCTGTTGCGTGATGAGACTGAAGTGAGTGAGACCCAAGTACTCCGAACTACTGCTCTGGCCCATAAGCTAGTCTGAAACCCGGAGCTTGATCCGAAAACTGCCCCGGGAAGAAGTGGGGCCACTGCGCTGGCCTGGGCTGAGACGGCGGCGCCGCGGCGCTGTACTGTGTTGGGACCCACTGCCATCGTCCACGGGACCACTATGTGCTCTAGACCTGCTGCAGCTGCTGACTGCCCGCTGTTTAGTCTATTTTATATACACTTTTGAGTCTTTTTTAGTTAGTATTTTCATCTTTTCTTTTGCGTTTAGTATAGTGTTAGGGTTATTTTTCCTTCTTTTGAGTCACAACGGTCATAAAGGAGAAAATATTGCTTTTGAGGATGAAATTGCACAATAGAAGACCAAGAAATCAAACCTAAAAAGGCCCAGAAAGAATGAAAGAAATCTAGCAAGTTCCGGATAAAAAATGGTGAAGCGTCGCGGCAGAGGGAATTAGAGCCGAGGCGCTGAATTTCCAGAATGCAAAAGCAAATTTCCGTCGTGAGCGTCGCGGCGCAGGAATTCCAAAGAGCAACAGTGGTTTTGGGCTGAATTAGGTCAGCAGCGCCGCGGCGCCGAAGCGCATGTAATATCCCATTTTAACCCGAGTCAAAACAGTATACTACGTATGATTGATTCCTAAATTTATTTTAAGAAGTCGCCACCTAATTATTTTAAAGATGAATTAGGACATCTACATAGCAAAAATCTGTTAAAAATAACTCCATTTAGTGGTCTACAAAACATAATGAGATTCTAGATAATGGTTCTTTATTATCTTAAAGGGATTGGATTAGACATCCTTTAAGATCCACTAACTTGCGATTATCCGATCAAACTTAGACTTAATCATTATATTAAAAATACATGTTTAGAAAAACATAAAATTACTGAGAAAATGTATGTGTAAATATATATATATTTTTTATAAAATTCGCCTAAAATAGTTTTAAAATGCATGAAAATGGCTTATTATGAAAGTACATATTACATGTAAAATATATTTTTTCATGGAAGTATATAGCATGAATCTATAAAACATTTGTTTTGAAATGAATAATAAGAAAAGATTTCCATTGTAAGATTTTTTTTTTTTTTTATGAGTTTGATGAAAATTGAAAACTTATTTAATTCTATAATATCAATGATGCATAAAATAACTAAGTTATTTTGAAAAGTTTAAACATACCTAACGGGCCTAAAGATAAATTAAACTAGCGGGACATTTTATTATTTAATTACCGCCCCCCCTCCCCCTTAATAATTATTAATTCTAAGTCTACCTATTCTAAACATTTCAATAATTGTATAAGGTTATACAATTACATAACAAGAAGAATAAAATGACGAAATAAATAAGACAAGAGAAAAAGAGTTGAAGCGAATGAGACGAGTGACGATGTCAACTCGCCCTATTTGTTTGGAAATCATGAGGTCGGAAGATGCAATGTGTCGGACGTGAATTTCATGGCGAGTCTCATAATGAGACTCTTTGTTGCTCCCGATACGTTTCATGAAAAATAAAAGAAAGAAAAGGATTAGTGTATATCTAAATTTCATCAAAACAGCAGACAAATGTTGACATGAAATTTAATTTCATCTTTCTGTAATTCAAAAGAAGAAACAAACCGGACCTGGTTATATAAAGTAATCCAAAGGGCATCAGTTCCAGCTAAGCTTTGATAAAGCAAACAGGGCATGGATACAACAGGCCCAAACCAATTCTTTTCATTCACTTTTTTATATATAAAATCGGTCCAAGTATATGATGGGCCCAAATAATCCAACTATCATTATATAAGCATACTAAATCGTGAGAAAAGACCAGTAAGCCCTTTATAATTTCATGTAAATGACAAGGAGGCGTATACGAGACAGACGTGAGGAAGATAGGTGACATAATGAGTGTATTTGTTATTGAGAAGAAAAGAGAATAAGTATGTTTCACATAGACTTCCCTAAGAGCTATAATAGGATGAATACATACTCTCTCTATCAATGGATGACTAAAGGATGCAACACATATTGTAACATGCAGTGTTCATGTAATCAGCGACTAAAAAAAATCAGCAAGGATGAGTATTAACTAACATGGTATGCATATGATTAAACAGACCCCTGAACTAACAGGAAAATCATTTTTTTTCAGTAACTTAACCACGCATAATGGCCAAGACATAGTGAGTGAATCCACCTAAAGGCACAAAATTAAACTATGAGCAATTCAACACACAAGAGAGGGAGTAACCAACAATTTTCTTGGCTGGACGCAGTTGGCTTTAACAGGTGTCGTCAAGGACATTCAGAGAAAAAACTGTGGGCAACTTAGGCTTAGAAGATGAATGAGGAGCAACATGTAAACGAGAAGAGGTGCACAACATTTTATCCAACAAAGATAGCATCCTATATGGAATATGTTTTGGCCCCGAAGGCTTTATTATAACACAAGTAACACATACCCGGATGAGGAGGTGAAACATAAGAAGAAAGCTAAGCTTGGATAGTATATCATAGATGGGTCATTTTACCTCTTTAAACAAACAGGGCAAACACACAGCCAACTTAATGGGCTGGTTACAAGTGAAAATGACAAGTTGACAGCTGAGTAACAATCTAAATTAAATACCCCAGTCGCTAACACAGTACAATCATGTTGAGCAATTCAGCAAGTTTTCTTACAACACAAATAACCCAAAAGAAGGTATACCCTGTTATGATATATATACTTTAACAGTTGGACAGATAAAAACAAATGGATAGGTAATTCAGGAAAAACATTTTTTAGGATGTGTAGATGAACAAGTAACCACTTGAGATGACATTTCAAAAGATGCATAGCCATTTTCTACTAAGCTACGTATGTACACATGATCGAGCATTTGAATCCAAAGTTGAAAAGAGAAGTTAGACTCTATACGACAACACTAATATACTAACATTTAGACCATCACATCAGTTACATAAAAGTCAGACATCAATACTTTACTCTAGTGTACAGACCTATAAAGTAGTATTTGAACTTAGGATTAATTCCAAAATGCAGAATGATCAGAGAAGCAACATGTCAACATTAAAACTCCTTCCTGCTATCTTTTAAATTATTGTTACAGATTTATGCTTACAATCAGTAACAACCGAATCTGTATCGTTCAATCATAAAGATGTTTGGACGGATTTACAAGTAGTTTCGGATGTCATGAATCATGAGGATGAAACAAACACCATACTAAGTCGTTTAACTAATCTTAGCTATTCTAAAACCCATAACAGATTACAACTAACACAGAATCAGACATGAATTCGACAGTTCCCACAAACATACATATCCACACGACATCATATCTACTAAACAGTAGGGCTGGCCAGTGGGTCGGACCGGGCCCACCGGGATCGGGACCGGCAGGATCGGGATCGGGATCGGGACCGGCAGGATCGGGATCGGGACCGGCAGGATCGGGGCGGTCGGGAGTGGAGAGGCGAGGTCGGTGGGCGGGCAGGCGGGACCGGAACTAGCGGGACGATACCGTGTCGAATCCGTCTGCCGGTGAGCGGTTCGGGCGGGTTTTTTTTTTAATTTTTCCACTAAATTAAAAATACTAAATTACTAACAAAGTAACATTAACATATAGTGATAGTCATAGACTCATATACTCATATTATACTATTATAATATTATAGTATTATACTCATATATATAATATATTTATAAAGTATAAACTAAATAATTAAACAAAGACAAGAAGAGTGTAAAAAAAACATCTCAAGGCTGTTTTTGTGTCTCTTATATTATTAATTATTTCATTGAAATATACAAGATTCAGAATTACAACATTGTAGTGTACTGTTGTTGAAAAAAATTGCAAAAGACATAGAAAAATTAAAAAATTGCAATGAAATAAATTACCAATTTGAAAATACTTTTTCTAGTTTATTTATAATTTCATGTGGTTCTTCTGTTGGAATTGGTATATCTTGGTCAAATTATTCCACGTCGCTACTCATGCCTTCAGATAAAATGTCGTAGTTTTCGTCTTCTTCTTCGTTAATCTCTGGTTGATCGCACCTCCTTCGCTCCGCTCGTATCCAATCTCTGAATAGTACCGCCATCTCCAAGCTGTCTCCGGCTAATGAGTGTCTGTGCTCTCTTATTTGAAATCTGTCTGCAGAAAAAACGCTTTCAGAAGCGATTGATGACGCTTGAATGTTCAAAATATCTCGGACCATCATTGAAAGTGTCGGAAATGTCTTCTCATTCTGCATCCAATATTTCAGCAAGTCTTCTTTTCCGTCTTCATTGATAACTGTTTGGTAAGGTAAATTACCCTGCAAAACAAAAACATCGAACTCGCTAATTTGGTTAGCATCATACCGCACATTCTATTTCTGAGGCTTTCAATAGAATCAATACTAGCCGCAGAAACAGCATGTCTTTTTTTAGGCTGTGTTGAAGCAGAAGAAGATGGTACGAAAGCCGGTTGGTTACTAGCACTTTCTTGTTGGTAATGCCGATATACTTTTTTGCATTCATCTTCTACGCTATTCAACACTTCTTCTAGCGTTTGTTCAATAGGTGGCTCAACATTTAAATTTTTGGGAGTTGGAGGTGGTAGTACGTCCATAGAGTTATAAATATTTTCAATAAGACTTTTACAACTCTCTACTTTAATAGTCGGGTTTAATACAACATCAATAATATAAATAGGGGGAATAGGAATAAAATATTTCTTTAATTTCATAAACATTTTTTTAATAGTTGCCTTATAAGCAGATTTTTTCACATATTCTTTAAGAAGTAAAAATATTATAGCTATATAAAACAACATAGTTGAAATAGTAGGATAATATAAAGTAGAAAATTATTTTGTTGCTCGTTGAAAATTCTCTAGAAATACAATAAGCTCTTTAATTTTGTCCCAACCATTATCCACAATCATATCATTTGAATTTTGATTATGGGCGTTAAAAAATAAAGTGATAGATTTTCTATAGTCATAAGCAACAACTAGTTGGTCATATAAAGAATTCCACCTAGTAGGTACTTCTTCGGGAATTTTTCTGTAAGATAGTCCACAATCGTGACAAGTTTTTTTATATTCTTTTCTCTGTTGAATTCTATTATTTTTAAAAATAAAGTGTATAGAAAATTGTATTTTTTCAAGAATATCTTGAAAAAGTGAAAGACCATCTTTTACAACTAAGTTATAAATATGGCACGCACATTTGATATGAAAATGTTTTGAAAAAGACGGAGTTAAAACTTCTTTTAAAATATAAATCTGATTTAATGGTCGTTTTGCCGGACCTCGTCTCATACTAGGGGGGATAGGAGGAATTTGACTAGTGGGTGTATCATCATCTACATTAGTAGGTGTATCATCATCTAAAGTGTCATCTAAATTAAAATCTTCTTCATTTTGAGGATAAACATTTGTGTCAAGATCATATGGTATTTCAGGAAACAGTTCAGGATCTATAAAATCATCTTGTCTAGGAATACTAGAAGAAGTACCCTTTCCCTTGTTACCCGCCCTACTAGAAGAAGTACCCTTGCCGAAAGACTTTTTGTTCTTTTCATTTTAATTATGATAATAAATAGTTAAAGACTTAAAGATAATGAAATTAAATGTGCTAAATGAAATAAAAACAAAATAATAATTTAATGAGAGAACGAATGTACTAAACGCCGACGTAGAGTCGATGTGTAATCGAGAGAGGTTGAAAATTGAAACTTTGCTCGATAGATTAATCTTCAAGCTAGTTGCCAACTTCACTCCCAATTCTCAAATTAATAAATAGAGTGAATATGTAGTAGACAATGTTGTATAGAAATTAGAGAAAATGTAGGAAGATTTGTGAGAAATAAGAAGAGAAAATGAGGTATTTATAGTTGGAAAATTGGGTTAAAGTGTAAATATAATAACTTAGGGATTAAAAATAAATATAAAGGGGGTAGGGGGGAGTGGGGGAAGCCAAAAATGGTTGTAACACCCCATTTTAACCGGAGTCGGAAACGGGATTACTGCTACATATGGTTGATTCCTAAATGTATTTTAAGGAGTCGTCACCTAATTATTATAGTGAATTAGGACACTTAGTTTATTGCAATAAAAATACTGAAATTGACTTCCATTTAATGGTCTGCGAAATTAGTGAAATTCTGGATCAGGGTTCTTTATTATCCTAAAGGGAAGGGGTTAGGCATCCTTTAAGATCCGCTAACTTGCGGTTGTTCGTTCAAACCTAGGTTAATTATTTATTGCTCTTTTTATTCTACCTATTCTAAGCATTTTACATAATTTACAATTAAAATAAAATACAATGCAAAATAATAAAACATGAAATTAGATACGACATAAAATAAACTCCGGGGCATTCTTTTTGAAATGCATCTCCGGATACCTGCATAAACACTTAGTAAAAGTATTAGTAATAGAATACATAAATTTTAAAATAATAGCAAAAATTAACAAACAAAGCAAATAAATCCGTCTTTTGTACAGGGGAGGCCTTGGAAATCAGACGGGGATTCCTTCATCGGCCAATATTACTAAAAAATAATAAAATAAATAAAACATTCGGATCCGCGCTAAAACAATAATAGTTTTAAACACGGAGGGCTCAGATATGTAAAAATATAAAGTAGGACAGCCTAAACAAGTGCGGCTGCGAGAATTCGCCTTGCCAAGCACATGTTGGTTATCCGGTGTAAGTGGAAGAAATCATCATTGCCCAGAAAGCTTCATTTATTTTATTTTCCGTCTTTGCAACTGTGGAGGCCTCAAAAATCGACGGATAACTTTTTCATCGGCCAGTGTAGTATCTGTTCAAAATCAGTAACCAAAAGTGCAGTATCTTATCCAAAATCAGTAAAACCAGCCTAAAATCAGTAGCAAAATAGCCACAAAATCAATCCAACACCATAGCCAAAATCAGTCCAATAACCGAAACGATGGTAAACAGCAACAACAAAACTGTGAATCAGTCCGACAAAACCCGTAGACAATGGCAACATCAGTCCAACAAAATGGCCCAAAGAATCAGTCTAACCAACGGTAAAAAACAGTGGAGTAGCCAACAAAACTCGCCGGAAAATTCGAGAACATAGCCAGATAACAACAACGCGAAACCAACACAGTCGCCAAAAAAAAAAGAAACTCCGGCGAGATATCAACAAAATCAGAAAATCAACCCACCAGTTAAACCAACAAACAGAAACAGTAAACAGCGACCGCCGGAGTTCGAGGAACTCCGGCGAGATTCAAAAAATAAAGGAAATCAGTCCACAATAAAAATATGCCAATAAATCCGAAGAGATACAAACAGTGATTTTGTCGGAGTTAACAACACGAAAAGGCAGCAGGCAGCGGCGTCGCTTCCACGGCGAGGTCGCCGGAGCGACGCCCGCCACGCAGCCGATGGTGTTGAGGCCGAGAGGATGAGGATTCGACGGAAATGATGGTGAGGCGGTGGTCAGAGGTGTTGCTAGGGGGGTTCGCCGGCGGTTCGCGACGGGAGCAGTGGGTTGACGGTGGTTCGAGGAGAGCGGCGATGGAAATGATGGTGAGGCGGTGGCCGTTGAGGTAGAAGGTGTTCGCCGGCTAGGGTTAACGGGGCTCGCCGAGTCTGGCGCGCGATGGTGTATGTATGTGTGAGCAGTGGGTAGGGTTAACGGGGTTCGCCGTTGTGGTGGTTTGAGAGTTCGCGGAGTTTTTAGAACTCCGCGAGGCGCGAGAGAGTGAGGGTGACATTGGGTGTGTCTGCTGGACGGGTTTTGTGGGGGCTTATGGGTAGTTCGCCGGAGATAGAACTCCGTGAAGGCGGCGCAGCGGCAGCGGCGACGGGTAAAGAGGTGAGTGAGGGTGAGAGTGAGTGATCTTGTGAAAGGTGGGGTTAATGAAATGGGGGGGAAATGTTTTGTTTTATAGGGTATGATTAGGGTTAGGTATTGGGGGGAAAATGAAAAGTGGGGTATTGTTTTTGGGGGGGAAAATGAAAAGTGGAGTTTAAAATTTAGGGGGGAAAATAAAAGAGTGTTTTTTGGGTGATATTAAAAATAGTGTTGGCTTGGACTGATTCAAATTGCGTCTTGGACTGGACTGGTTTGACAAAATGCGAGGCTGGTTAATTATTTAAAGAAAAAAAAAATTATTTAAAAGATGCAAAATTATTAAAATGCAAATGCAATATTTAAGACACGTTTAATGTCTGATTAAAAGTAAAAATGCGGTGCCGATTAATTATTTAAAAAGATGCGAATATTATTAAAATAAAAATGACGCTATAACAATAATAAAAACATAATATTAACAACGACATAATGCTTAATTTACAAATAAAAGATGCAATGCCATTTTTGTGAAGAAATAAACATAGAATATTATGTAAAAATATGCAAAATAACGATAAAAATGAGGTGTGCTAAAATACTTAAAATTGTACGAAAAATATACAAAAAACGGGTCAAAATTGACTGTCAACAATGGTCGTTGTCTAACGACCAAAATGTAAAATGGTCGTTAGACAACGACTATTTTTGGCAAATCATGGGGCAGGTGGGATCGGGCGGGGACCGAATGGGTCGTCTGGAGGGCCAGGGTCGGAAGGACCATACCGCCCCGCCTGCCGAGGTTCGTTTTCTTTTTCACGCCTCGTCGCCTGGTCGGCGCCGTGTCATCGATCTACTAAACAGAATAAATCCAAATTACATATTCAAGCAAACCACATGTTACTACGCAATTCATACATAACGATAAACATAGAAAAGAGATGTATTAACGGACATAGCTAAACACGATTAATCGACAGAAAAAATAAAGCATGTCAAACACAGAAATGAACTAGGGTAGAGAGGGAGTCAAATTTACCTTCTTCGGATAGCGAACCGAGGCGTCGTCTCAACTCGTCGAATCCACTCGAAGAATGTTCTTGTTTATGCGATTTAAAAAAAAAGTAAAGGTTTAAGAGTATTATTTTCGAAATTGAAAGCTTATGAGTGAAAAATAAGGTTTTCTTTTTTGATTTCTCAATTTGTTCATAGCAAAAATCTGAACTTTGTTCTCAGCTTTTAGAAAACGCAGTAGTAAAAACCTCTCCTTAAACACAACCCAAAGGGGTTGTATTTATAGCCCTAAAAAATTGAGGCTTCAACCACTAAAATTTGAATTTCGAATTCCAAAAGCTAAGAGGTAAGAGAAATCGATTTCTGGAATCGATGAGATGGGGGGATGGGTTTTCAGCTTTAACAGAGAAAAATGTCCTGGGAGAGAGCCGTTGGTGTTGTATTTGTATCGATTAACCCCATTGTCCATCGAATTTTCGAGACAACCGAAGGGTTTTCGATGTATATTAGGGGTGTGCATGGTGCGGTTTTTTGGAGGCGCTGCAGACGCGGCTTTTTGGGATACAGAGATGAAATGATGGTTCAAGGTATGGGGGTGTCAGGGTCGAAGGGATGGGTCGACGTCGTGAGGGTGGCGGCGACTGGTTTTCGCGGATGGAAGAGGAGTTCATTTGGTTTAGGTTTAGTTTGGTTAGTCTGGTTTGAAGGGAATGTTGGAGAAATAAGGTTGGGCTTGGGTCGACGGGATATGGGTTGCAGGACCAGGCTGTTTATTTTGGGCTGATCTAAAAAGTTGTGGGAGAATATATTAATCCATCTATGAATTAATTTGTCACTAATCCAATCTCCTTAATTAATTAAAATATGTTTCTTTATCCTAATTAATTTCAAAAGTGCACACACACATAAAATATGGTTTAAAATATTTAATATATGTATTTAGTTTTGAGTAAAATATAATATTCCTAAAACGATTAATTTAGTAATTGGTGAAAGTATTAAGAGAAAATCAATTACCAATGCCGATGCCGAAATATCAAAATTATTTTGCTTATATATTAATTATAAAATGTAATACTCGATATTTTTAAAATTATTCGGTAATTAGTAAAAGTATTTATTTTTGGGAATTTTTCAAGACTAAGAAACATAGTAAAATTAATTAAAGTTAAAAGGATGACCTGAACAAATAATGTCGGTAAAGATGGGACAAAATTGGGTGTCAGCAGCGCAACTTTCAGATTTCTGGGCCAAATTTAATAAGGGAAAAAGGGTCTAGAACGAGGTTGTTCTCAGATATAAAATCCTGAAACCCTTACATAATTCAGATCATTTTTTTGGAGGCTAGAAAGGAGGCTATAGAGCAAGATTGGAGACTACTTTTGTTCAAGTTATTCCTTTTCTCTTTTATTTTATTCAGTTTATGTTGGATATTAAATTAGATCTTAGCATGACAATGTCTAGGAGCTAATTTTTTTTATTAGGATTTTTCGTCGAATCGCTTGAAACACTTGCATACAGTTTAATGCATAGTTATTGATTTATTCTTCATCTATATTAATATCTATTCAATATTATAGTGATTATTTGATAATTGACTGGCCATTAATTGTCATAACTTATATGATTTCGAATCGAGATCTGAAAAGGAAGATTTGAATATGATGTAGTTGTCTAGACATAGGCTAAAATCGTGGACGAAAGTACCTCGATACTTGTATAGTATTTAAGGTTATTGTTCTTAATCCTCCGGTGTGGTAAAATATTTCATAGAAATATAGAAGGTTTCTGCATAAGGCTGAGTTTTTATATGTCCTAACCGGAATATAGAACATGTTCGTTAGCCTGCTATCTTAATAAGAAGAAGAGTCATTAGCCTTGCATTAACAAGAGAAAAAATGGATAGTTGAGGAGATTGGAAACCCTAATTCCCATCATAACTTTCTTAAACTCAAATTATTATCATAATTAGTTTATTTTCTGCAATTACTTTAGTTTTAATTTTTAGTTTAAAATCTCAAACAAAAGAACGTTAAATAAATAGATACCATAGATTAGATATTCAGTACTTGACAAACCAGTCTCTGTGGACGATAACTCGGTCTTACAGATCTTTATTACTTTAGTGATACGTACACTTGCGTAAGATTACAAATATCGCAACAAGTTTTTGACTTCGTTGCCGGGGACTGGCGTACTATCAATATCGAATTATCTATTCTTATTTCTAATTTGGTTTTTATTTTTATTTTAGAACATTTTTTGCCTTGATTTGTTTGTTTGTTTTTGATCGATTTCAGGAAACTTGTCTATGCGAAGTAGGAGAGGAGCAGACACTCTTGTCCCTTTGAACCCTGAGATTGAAAAATTGTGCAGACAGAACAGAAAAGACAAAAGAATTGTTGATTCTTTAGCAATGGAAGATCAGCGAAACAACAATGAGGTGAATGATGAGGTACCAACTGTCATGAGACAAGTCCCGCATCCTGTAGAGATGAGCTTGAGGGACTATGTATTACCGACAATTACAGGGGTGCAGAATTGCATCAGGCTTCCAGCTGTGGAAGCTAATAATTTTGAGATTAAACCAGCGATCTTGCACATGGTTCAAGGTTCAATTCAGTTTGGGGGGTTACCGTCTGAAGATCCGCATATGCATTTGGCAAATTTCTTTGAACTGTGTGCAACAATTAAATACAATGGCGTTACTGATGATGTCATTCGATTGAGGTTGTTTCCCTTCTCACTCAGGGATCGAGCCAAGGGCTGGTTGAAATCATTGCAGGCGAACTCCATTACCATATGGCAAGACTTGGCCCCGAAATTTCTTGCCAAATTTTTCCCTCCATCGAAGGTAGCAAAGCTTAGAGGAGATCTTAATAATTTTTATCAGTTGGAGGGAGAATCATTGTATGATGCATGGAAGCAGTTCAAAGACTTGCAGAGAAAGTGCCCGCATCATAGGATTGAAAAGTGGATGTTGGTCCACATCTTCTACAATGAGCTGTGTGGTACTACTCGTATCATTATTGATGTTGTTGCAGGAGGAACGTTCATGAGAAAAAATGCTAATGAGGCACATGATTTATTAGAAGAAATGGCCACCAACAACCATCAGTGGTCAGATGAGAGAGCGACAAACAGCAGGAAAGTGGCTGGGGTTCATGAGTTAGATGTTATCACCGCGTTGACAGCTCAGGTTGCCACTTTGACAAAGTAGTTACAGCAGAGCACCATGTCCGTTAAAGTTGTTCAGACATCAGTGAGTTGTGATATTTGTGGGGGTCCCCATACATTTGATAGGTGCACAACAGTGGATCCAAACAATGTATCTATGGAGCAGGTTCAAGCAGGTGGGAATTTTCAAAGGCCCCACAATAATCCGTACTCTAGCACATATAATCAGGGGTGGAGAAATCATCCCAACTTTTCATGGAGGAGTGACCAATGGCATCAACCTTAGTTTCAGGAGCTATTTCAACAGACCAATCCAAATTTCGAGGGCAGTTCCAACAACAAAGAATTGTGCCACCCACAAGAAAAGTCAGATGAAGTGAGAGCAGCATTGTTGACCCTGGCCAACTCCCAGACGCAATTCATGACAAAGACCAGGTCCTCACTTTCAACCCTGACCAACTCCCAGACTCAATTCATGACGGAAACAAGATCCTCTATTAGGAACTTGGAGACTCAAATGGGACAGTTAGTAGAGAAATTGAGTGATAGGCCATAGGGGAATCTCCTTAGCAACACAGTGATGAACCCAAGAGAGTAGTGTCAGACAATCAGCCTGAGAGGTGGTAAACAGTTAGAGCAGGTTACACCCCAACCACTGATTGAGAAGGAGAATGAGGTGGAGAAGACAGTTGATGCAGAGAAAGAGGGGGTTACTGATGACCCCCTATTTTTGAGAAGGCTCCACCAGCAGTCATGAGGGAATATACAAATAAAATTCTTTTCCCTCAAAGACTTCAGAAGAAGTCCCTGGATAAGTAGTTTTCCAAATTCTTAGAGGTCTTCAAAAAACTGCACATCAATCTTCCTTTCATTGAACCTTTGGAGCAAATGTCAGCGTATGTCAAATTCATGAAAGATATCCTCTTTAAAAAGAGGAAGCTGACAGACTATGAGACATTGGTGCTGATGGAGAAGTGCAGTGCAATCTTGCAGAAGAAACTTCCCCCGAAGTTGAGAGATCCAGGGAGTTTCACCATACCTTGCACTATAGGGAAGATTACATGTAAAAGGGCCCGGTGTGATTTAGGGGAAATATCAATTTGATGCCATTTATGTGTTTCAAAGACTTGGATTGGGGGAAGCAAAGCCGACAACAATCAACTTGCAGCTAGTAGATCACTCAGTCGTACATCCCCGGGGTATAATTGAAGATGTATTAGTGAAAGTGAGCAAATTCACCTTTCCTTCTGACTTCCTCATTCTTGATATGGAGGAAGATGAGAATATGCTCATTATACTTGGGAGAACATTCCTAGCTACGGGGAGAGCCTTCATTGATGTTGAAAAGGGTGAGTTAAAGCTTCGAGTCCAGGACGAGGAATGATCTTCACTGTTTTCAGGCCACCCACTGAACCACAAGCCAATGATAGATGTTTTGCTGTTGGGATAGTTGACAAGGTTGTTCCTTATGCAATCCCCAAGAGTACTGACACTCTAGGAGTAACTTTAAAACAAGATGGCAAGGTGAATGAGCCGGCGAATGATGAAAAATGAATGAACTCTTCTGAACTTAGCCCTGTGAAAAAAAAAGAGGAGAATGAGGAAGGGGATGATAATGAAATGGATATGCTGCGAGGGTAATCTACCTCCTTGATTGAGTAAGAGAACTGCGTCCGGCTAAATGACGTTAAAAAAACAATGTTATTTGGGAGGCAACCCAATGTTTTTAATTATGTTATTTCAATTTTTATTTTAGTTATTTTATTTTACCTCGAATAGTCTCACGATATTGTGTTTGGTGTATTTTTGATGACAGGTGAAGCGGGGACTAACTCTGAGGGTAAAAGGGTGAAAGTGATGAAAATCTTGAAATTTTTACGGTATAGAGTCGTGGCGCCAACCTGCAGGGCCACGACGCCTCTGTGGCAGTAGCTCCAGTGATTTTTCAGAGGAATTAGAGTAACGGCGCTAGTCAGCAGGGCCGCGACACCAGAACTTCTTTTGCCCGTCGTCAGCACCGCGACGCTAACCTGCAGGGTCGCGACGCCGAAAGTTCAGAGAGTCCAGATGCTTGTGTAATTTCAAGAACCTCCTCCCAGACCTCCGTTATGACCGCTACTTTGTGTCTGTAAGTTGTTCCTTTATTTTTAGTCTTTACACATTCGGGACAATGTGTCGATCAAGTTTGGGGGGATCTTACTTTGTTTTTGTGCTTTGTTTTGAGTCTTTTGTTGTGTTTAGTTTATTTTATGTGTTTTGTTAGTCAATTTTTTTTATGGATCAAGTATGTGTAGTTGCTAAAGATATTGAGCGGATAAAGTGAGATAATGTAATGGAATTAACAACAAAAATATGTGTGCTTAAATTAGATATGCCAAAAATTAATGACATCTAATTATTTGAGATATTTGTGCTTCGCCTATGTGTTGTCAATTATGGAAAGTAAGATTGAAAATGTTTAGAAAACCTGTTTGCTTGTTGTTTGAGGCGAAATAGTTAAGATATACATGTTTAGGGAAATGATTTAGGCATTCTGTGATAGTCTTTCTTACTATTCATTACCTACCCTGACATAAATTGTATCCTTAGTCAGCCCCTTTGAGCCTAAATAATATCTTTGTTTAACAGCCTATGATTCCCTGGTTGTGCCATAAGTAATAATTGAAAATTATAGGGATGAAAAGTGTTGAAAAAGAAATGAAAAGAGAATGAAAATTTGATGCACCCCAATGAAAAATATGCAAAAACCTAAGTTTGGGGGTGCTTGTTATTGATAATGTGTCTCATTCTCTCAAAAGAAAAGAGGAGAGAAAATAGCTATGAGACTAAAAAGAAAGTCAAAAGAAAGAAAAATGAGTTAAATGAAAAATGATTATGGTACGAAATTGAGCCTAAATGCCAACTTTTATCTAACTCTGCCTAAACCTACATTACAACCCTTGAAAGTCCTGAAGATCACTAATGTGTATGTTTATGATTAGTGGAGAATAGCAAGTAGACAAGTCTAAAGAATTTTGGGAAATATGGAATGAAATTGACATGCATAGGTTAGGTGCTTGTATTTTCAGTGATTATGATCTACATGTTTTACTCATGCTTATCATTGAATTTGCGAAATATCTGACTTAAAATTCTAGATTTCTGAAAATTCATGTTATGTCTAACATATTATCCCAATTTTCATCCATGACTTTTGAGGCAACATTGATATAACTACTTGATCCATTTCATAGAGTTTTTTCTTTTGTTTTGTTTTTGTTTTGTTTTTGTTTAGTACTTTATTCGAGGGCGAGTAAAGTTTAAGTTTGGGGGTGTTTGTTGAGTCTATTTTATATACACTTTTGAGTCCTTTTTAGTTAGTATTTTCATCTTTTTTTTGCGTTTAGTATAGTGTTAGGGTTGTTTTTTCTTCTTTTGAGTCGCAACGGTCATAAAGGAGAAAATATTACTTTTGATGATGAAATTGCACAATAGAAGGCCAAGAAAGCAAACCTAAGAAGTCCCGGGAATAATAGAAGAAATCTAGCAAGTTTCGGATGAAAAATGGTGAAGCGTCGCAGCCGAGGAAATTAGAGCCGAGGCGCTGAATTTCCAGAATGCAGAAGCAAATTTTTGTCGTGAGCGCCACAACGCTTTGCAGCAGCGTCACGTCGCAGGAATTCCAGAGAGCAACAATGGTTTTGGGCTGAATTAGGGTCGCGGCGCCTACGCGCAACTTTCAGATTTCTGGGCCAAAATTAATAAGGGCAAAATGGTCTGGAACGAAGTTTTTCTCAGATATAAAACCCTGAAACCCTTGCATATTTCAGATCATTTTTTGGAGGCTAGAAAGGAGGCTACAAAGCAAGACTGGAGACTACTTTTGTTCAAGTTCTTTCTTTTGTCTTTTATTTAATTCAGTTTATGTTGGATATTAAATTAGTTCTTAGCATGAAATGTCTAGGAGCTAATTTCTTTATTATGGTTTTCCGTTGAATCGCTTGAAACTTTTGCATATAGTTAATGCATAGTTATTGATTTATTATTCAGCTATATTAAGATCTATTCAATATTGTAGTAATTGTTTGATAATTGACTGGAAATTAATTGTCAGAACTTATATGATTTCGAATCAAGATCTGAAAAGGGAGATTTGAATATGTTGTAGTTGTCTAGACATAGGTTAAAATCGTGGACGAAAGTACCCCGATACTTGTGTAGTATTTAAGGGTGTGTGGTAAAATCTATCATAGAAATATAGAAGGTTTCTGCATAAGGTTGAGTTTTTATATGTCCTAACCGGAATATAGAACATGTTCGGTAGCCTGCTATCTTAATAAGAAGAAGAGTCATTAGCCTTGCATTAACAAGAGAAAAAATGGATAGTTGAGGAGATTGGAAACTCTAATTCTCATCATAATTGTCTTAAACCCGAAGTATTATCATAATTAGTTTATTTTCTGCAGTTACTTTAGTTTTAATTCTTAGTTTAAAATCTCAAACAAAATAACTTTAACCAAATAGATACCATAGATTAGATATTCGGTACTTGACAAACCAGTCTCTGTGGATGATAACTCGGTCTTACAGATATTTATTACTTTAGCGATACATACACTTGCGTAAGCATACAAATATCTCAACACCCGCGGTGGCTGACCCGCCACCGCTACCGTTCTGGTTACATCCGTTGGTCCCACCGCGATTCTTGTCATTATTTTTCTGATTTTGGCCCTTCTTACACCACCGTTGTTGTGATTCTGGGTCACGTTGGCTGGATTGGAAGGGGGAATTTGAAGCAGTCATCATAACGACGGGGCTAGCCCCGATAGATGTCTTTCTAGCCAAACCTGCTTCCTCCAAAGTGTGTATGAAGCGGGCTTGATAGAACTCCGACAGGGGGTTACTTTGATGAATAACCGAAGTAACCCCGATATAGGCTTCGGACAGACCGACAACCTTCTGAAGGACGAGATGACTATTAGTAACAGGATCACCCACGTTGCGAAGCTGATCTGCCAAGTGTTTGAGGCGTTTACAATAAGAAGAAACGTTAGGAAAATTCGTCATAGCAACTTGGGAAAATTCATGCTCAAGGATAACAATTCGAGAATGACTGTTATCTTGGAAGATATCACGCAATCGATTCCATGTCGCCATAGCTGTGGAGTTGGATTCCATAATAGTCTGTAAAAGGTCCAAGGATATAGTGGCATAAATCCACTGGAGAACCTTTGCATCAAGCATGACCCATAAGTTTGGATTTGCTGCTTTGGTGGGCACAACCGTTGTAGACATAGACGCCACTGTATCACCCCCGTTGGAGGAGTTGGTGGGATGATGTGGTGAAGAACTTGATGTGTTATGGCATGAATCTTAAACAATTCTGCCCACGTCTCATATTAGACGTTTTCTAGATCAAGAACAATAGGAAGAACGCTCTTGATATTGGAAACTGTGAGGGCAGGATGAAACGTGTTTTTATCAGTCATGGTGAATAAAACACGAAGATTCGGAGAAGGACATTTATGAGAGAGGATTTTTGGAAGAGAAGAGTCGCAGCTTTGCAAAAATCCGAGAGGGGGGGCCGCGACTGTGAGCAAAAAATCCGAGAGGGAGAGAGAGAGTTTTGAGGAGCGGAAGCAAAGTAAAGAGAACCTAGACTCTTGATACCATGAAAGAATTAATCTCTTGATTATTTTTATTGATGAAAGACATATATATACAAGTTACAATAGGGGAATCTTATTCCTACTTTACATCTAAAATTCTATTATATATAAAGAATAATTATACAATTATGATAATATTACAATTCTAATTATGGTACAAGTCTAATACGAAATATACAAAAAAAATCAATCACTGTATACTGACAAGGGCCGCAGCGCTCGATGGCAAGGGCTGCGGCGCTGGGCTTCATTTAACACTAAATTATGTCCTGAAAGTGTTTATAATATAATGTTGGTATAAATCTTTATGACTTGTTGGCATGATTTGAGTTGAGTTTCGAAAAGGTTTGGAGGTTAAAAACATGTTTGTTGCTGATAGATATCTGGTGCTACCGCAATCACGAGGCAGAAGCCGCAATCACGACTTAGTTGAGGTTGACTCTCGTTATCGTCAGATTGAGGCAATGATTCTACTTTGAATTTTCAAATTCGAAAACGTGAAATTGAAGTAAAAATTTATGGACTTGAGCTCTAAACCCCCAAATTAAAACATTACAGATTTTGATGGAGTTTTTGTTACTCCAATATTTGTTTTTAATGAATTACAAGTAATTCTTCATAATTACGTAATTATTTTGAATATAATAATCATTCCTTTCTTTTTCGATCACCCGGAAGGGAAAAAGAAATATCTTATTGTTTCTTCTAATGATTTCTGATTTCTAGTAGACCTCTCAGTAGAATTCGATTCCAGCTGAAATTCAAATATGTCTGAATCTTTTGCTGAAGTTTTGAGTTTTGTTGCTTCATGATGTAAATTCTTCGAGTAAACTTAGTAGATTCAGGTATCTAACCTTGTTGATAATGATTGACTTTTTGAGTTGATTTTAACTTTTACCCAAATTTATTTTAATAGATGAATGTATTGGGTTTGTTTGACTCCATTTATTGTTATTGTTCATACATATATAGAGGTATGTGGAGATTTTGATCTCTAGAAGAATTTTTCCTAAAAAGTTAATTAACATACTAGCTAGATAATGAGCTATATGATATGATTATGGAGGTGACTATATATATTAAACCAGCATACTTGAGTTATGGTATTAGCTTAGTATTATGATCAATATGCGTGACATGATATATGATTAATATATATATGCCAGTACAGTATAAATAATATAGATGCATTCATTTGCAGATGGATTTAGCCCTATATCTGAAAAGTACAGTATAAATAATATAGATGCATTCATTTGCAGATGGATTTAGCCCTATATCTGAAAATATACGTATGTCCTACAGATAATCTGTATTAAAACAAAATGTACTTTACATTCATATTTATATTAATGATGATTAATATTATGATATTTTGCATTTGTTAAATTATTAGTTGATTGTTTATAATATTCTATAAATGCATCCCTAGAGTTTACGTATTTATTAATGATGTGAGAATTAATGTTATAACGTAACTCTTAAATTACCTCGACTAATGATCATCGAGATTGGGATATCGATGATATGCGATACGTCGACATGTGGTCTGCATCATGTCCTTTGGGAATATAGTATGTCTCACTTGCTACGAGTTATGACAACTCGTGATGGACACATGGATACTTGTTGAAGTATTGGTATACCCTGCTGATGCGCTATTTGTTATATGTCTATAATGTCGTCGGCATGTGGGAGATAGAAGTCCTCAGATTTGAGGTCAATATCACCTTGTTTACGGAGTAATGTATTTTGATCATGTTCTGAGCTCAAATGCCTTATAGGTTGAGACGCGGGTTGTTTTGGGTGCATTACGAAGTAGATTAAAGGTGGTATGTGAGCCAAGATTAGGATTCATCCTTGAATGTATATTTAAGTGAACACTCAGATACTCATATGGTATTAGGTTGACTAAGTCATTGATCAATGCAATGGACATGTCTGTGATATGGTCCTGTTGTCAACTAATATATATGAGTTATAATGATCAAGCCATTTGGATAGACACTTGATAAATTCTAAGCTTGATTGCGTGTGTCATGAATGAAAGGATTTTATCTTTCCACATAGAGGTTCGGTTCACATGTTTCGTGTAGCTAAACTTTACATATTGAGGTTCGTCTTCCGGCGCAGTCTAGGAGTTCCGTGAAGATCCTAATGATATTAGTCTCAGTAGGTAGATGCCTGAAGGGTAAACACTAAGTCAAATGTTCTGTTGATTGAAGGATGTAATTGAAGAGATAATATGTATGTTCGGTTGATAACCGGGACATTAGAAATGGAAAAGGGTGCAGAAAATTGGACATGACCGATGTGCCTTGATTTAGGACCGCGGTGCCAGAAGCACATGGAGGCACCGCGGTGCCACCTCATGGAACCGCAGTGCCAACGCGTGTTCTGGCAGTCCGGACTTGATCCAGTCCGATTTTCTGTTGGGCCCAGCCCACAAAAATCCTAAAGCTCTTATTTATCCCTATAAATAAGAGGCTTCCCTTCCCATTTCACTACACCAAATCTAAGAGAGATTATCTCTTCTAAAACTCTACAGAAATCCCTAGCATTTCTAAAGATATAAATTACATCAAAGTTCTAAGAACTTAGAACTTGCAAATCAAGGGACGTTTGAGTGTGCACCCCGGACTACACAAAGCTTCGAGATTCAACAACTTGAATTTCAATCTTCAAAATGTAAGTCTTTGTTCAAAGTATTACACTTTGCTTTGTGATTATATTTTACATTACATATCACACTACAGTTTGACCGCTTATGTCGAATTTGAAACATAAATTTTCAAATTCCGTTGTGTGTACGAACCCGACGTAAACTCCTACCATATCAACCAAGAAACTAGCATAATCTAATAGTTCTGATGGAATTAAACTTAGAAGATTAATGTGTAACCCAGAATTGGAATTGGTTTGTTGGTTTGACTTTGACGGAAATTCAATGAGATGCTTAGGTATATCGTTTACACCATTGAAGAATATTGTGTATGGAATGGGGACATATTAAATGATGCTACATTCCTATTATTATTGTGGTATTTCTGTAATTTACAACTAATGCATAGTAATGATGCCCAATTTATGAAATTATATTAGATATATTATTGATATTATTGTTTTTGTTTTGCATAATATATAATATAAATAGACACTTAATATATTTGAACGTTGATTCACTTAGTTAGTAAATACCTCAACATACGCTCAATTAATCATATGAGATTCAAATCTTATGAAGCTAGTGTATCGACATGTGAGGTTCATGCACGCTTTACGCATTGAACTATCTCTAGCTCATCATATACCTCAATAAACATGAACATTTCGATGCATACTTTTGTTTTGGTTGGCCAATTCATTTCTTCTTCTTCTTTTTTTTTAGTCAAAAGAGATATCTTATATAAATATATTTGGGTATCCAATTCCAGGGGCAGAGCCAACTATGTTAAAGAATTAATTGACATCCCTTTGCTAAAAAAATTACAATACTTAGATAGGTCATAATCTTTTATTTATGGGTATATTATATACATAAATACTGGCTATATGTTTGAATTCTACATATGCTATATGTTTGAATTCTATATATGCTATATGTTTGAATTCTACATTTTAATCCCCTTAATCAAAATACTGACTGTTATCATGAATATCGTATTGCAATTCCTTAAGAGAATTTGACTTGGGAAGATCGTCAGGGAAAGAGACGCAGAGAATATAGTATGTGTATCTTCTTAAATGCCTTTAATTGCATTATACTTTCAATAATAACATGTTTCCAATCATGAGTACTAAATCACAAGTAATTAATTACACCAGAAATAATTATACACATTTCTTTCGTGGTAATTTTTTTGCTATGAACTCATGAACAATGTTTTAGTCAACAAAGATATTGGCACAAGCAAGCAAACCCCCAACGAGTTGATATCCACTCACACTGTCCAGAGGGATATCCTTCATTATTGCAATTTTTCTCACAATGAGATGACACGTAGCATTGCCCATGAAATGTAGAACTAAATACCTCACAAATTTCATTTTCCACAGCTTCAATTTCTGCACAAAAAAAAGGAAAGAGGAAAAGAAACAGTATGAATAAATATTGTTATAATACTCTAACCTTTGTATACATAAATAAATATTAAGAAATAAAAAAAAAATGTTACACCTTTTTCAATAGTTTGAATTTTAGATGAGATGACGATCACATAATTCAACATAATATCAGAGAAGATCCTTGGATTCCAAAGTTTTGTCCACACCAAATATCAAAACTAATTTTCACATGATAATCCTGAAAGAAATAATCTCTTGATTATTTTCATTAATTGAAAGACAATATATACATATTTCCATCATAGGAGAATCATATTCCTATTATACTCCTAAAACCTTATTCTATTTGGATACTAACTATATAATTATGGTAAGTGTACAAGGCTAATTAAGGTACAAGACTAATACACAATATATACCAAATACACATTCAAATCTGCCCGACCGTGGGCTGCTATAGTCAACCCGAGACACTTATTCATCTGATATACATATGTATATTGTGTATATCAATAACACACACCCACAATTACGCGGGCGTTCTTCGTACGTTGAGATTGTCCCTAAAATATTCAAAAAGGACTGAGGAAAGACCCTTTGTAAAGATGTCTGCAATTTGATAACTGGAAAGAACATGACAGACGCGTACTTGTCCATAAGCTACCTTTCCGCAGACAAATTGAATGTCCATCTCCATATGTTTAGTGCGCTGGTGCTGAACCGGATTACCAGAAAGGTAGATGGCACTAACATTATCACAATAAACCAAAGTAGTTTTCTGAATAGGATAATAAATCTCTAAAAAAGATTATGTAACCAACAGGATTCAGAGACCACATTGGTTACCCCTCAATACCCGACCTCAGCACTAGAGCGGGACAATGTCGATTGACGCTTTGTAGACCATGAGACCAAGTTATTACAAAGAAACATACAATAGCCAGACGTAGACCGTCTGGTGTCCGGACAGCCACCCCAATCAGCATCTATATACGAGATAAGTGTAGATGTCGACGACGAATATAAATGTAAGTGATAGTCAAGTGTCTTATAGATGTACCGAATAATGTGTTTGAGCGCATTCATGTGCATAACCATGAGATCATGCATAAACAAACACACCTGATGTACGACATACATAATATCTGGTCTCGTGAACATAAGATACTGAAGGCCCCCCGCAAGACTGCGATAGCGGGTCGGATCCTCATAAGGTGAGTCAGCCACAACACTCAACTTGGGTTTAGTATCAACCGAAGTAGAAGTGGTGTTATACCCCGTAGTTCTGGCCATACGTGTGAGAGCGTACAAAAGGAGTAAGACTTAAAATTTTCAAAAGATAGGTTGACGGATTGTTTCGGACGGGTTTTCGGTCAACTTTGAGGCGGGTTATGACCCGCTACATTGAGAGTTCCTAAGTGTTTCAAAGGCCTAGTGCGTATTTCGTTGAGTCTAGATTCCAACGCAACCAACCGTTCGTCGATAGGACATAGGAGTAGGAAGTTATGGGAGTTGCAAGTTCGATCAAAGTCGGGACAGAATGTGTTTAGGCGAAGAGCAGGGCATGGCGCGGATGCGCGCAGTGCGCCTCCGGATATTCGAGGTTGAAGTTCTGTCGCGCTGGCGCGGAGCAGCGCGGAAGTTCTGAGGTGGCGAAGTTTCAGCGCCCAGCGCCGTCGCAGGCCGCGCGCGGAATTCGCGAAACTGAGGAAAATCAGATTTCTTCTTTTAAAAAGGACATGGGAGGGTGACAAGTGTCCCCCCCATCTGATTTTTGCATGTCCTTTATATTGACCAAGTCTTGAAGACTTGGTCATCTTTCAAAGACCTTCTCTCTCTATAAAGCTAGAGCTCTCACTTCTCTCAAAAATTTCAAGAGGAATTCAAAGCTTAAGGAAAATCTGAAAAGTTAGGACAAGAAGGAAGCTTGTGGCTAGCTTGTAAGGGTTGTTGTGGTGGTGTTCTTGGAAAAGAGGCTAGCAAAATTGTTGGAATAATTTTGGCTAAAGCTCTAAGGTAACAATTCTTCTCTTGTAGCTAGTTATTTGTGTTGCACGTGAAGAAGAAGGAACTTGTAGTAGTAAATATTGCTCTTAGATTCATTGCATGCAAGAAATATGGTTTGGATATGAAATGATTGGCTAAGAAGATTATGTGAGCATGTTGTAGCCTAAATACTACTTTAAAATTGTTAAGTAAATTGTTGTACCTTATGGGGCAGAATTTTACACACCCAAGTTTAGGTGTGTAATCCCCTTTGAAATGTTTGGATTGTTGGGCCTAAGATGTGGCGTTTGGATGTTGAATTCGGCCTTGAAAAAGGTGGCAAAGTATGTAGAAACAAAGGAAATGCTGCCCAATTTTCCATAGAAATTAGTAACTTTGAACTTGGATTATTTCTACATTGAACTAGAGGTTAATAAGCGTATTATGGTCATTATAGGTTGACATACTACGTGCGGTATTTTGGAATTAGCAAGTGGATTGACCGACGAGGTATGTGGAGCTTTCCTATCTCTTGAGCATGAGTAGTTGTATCTACGTAGTACGGTAGACGTACAAGATTTGGTAATCTTACTTGTTTTAAGCATATAAAGACTTGTTCGTTTTAGAAAGTATAAGTCCCTTGGTTAGGGGAAAAGTATAATTTTACTAAAGTATAGGGTTAATATAACAACTTTATGGAAAGTTGGTTTATTAGCTTTATGAAAGGTTAATAAGAAGAGATTTACTCTAAGTAAGATAAGCAAGGACAAATGACATGATTTATGAAAGGCAAATTGATTTTAAGGCATCAATTGCCCAAAGGTTTTATACGAAAAGGAGTCATTTTCAAAAGAATAGACGTAGGTAGTACCTTGGTTTAAACTCCCGGTTTTCTTTTGTTAAGATATGTTGTGCCTTAAGTAAACGAAAATGAGAGGGTATATGAACAAGACTAATAAGAAGTTATGAGCTTTCTTAACTTATTTATGTTATGTATGGTAGCCGGTTGAGCTAGGGTAAGAGTATAAATGAGGGGCAAGCCCCAAGATCGTTATACCACCTTCTCCAGGGTAAGAGTATGAATAAGGGGCAAGCCCCAAGACGGCATACCACCTTCTTCAGGATAAGAGTATAATTGAGGGGTAAACCCCCAAGATCGTTATATCACCTACTTCAGGGTAAGAGTATAAATGAGGGGTAAATCCCCAAGATCGTTATACCACCTGTTCCGTGGATTTGCTACCCACGATGCGAGGGATACCTCATGCGAGTCCTTATGGGCTTATGCGGGTGAAATAGTCTCATGCGGGCGGGTACAGCCTATGCGAGGAATACCTCATGCGGGTCTACAGGACCCATGCGGGAGAAATAGTCCCAGGAGTAGAATTGCTTATTAATACTACGGGCGAGGGACCCTGTTTTGATCATGAGCCTCCTATTTTTATGCAGTATTATATATATACTTGTTACTCTCATTGTTAGTAAGGCACAACACGAGGTAAATTGAGCTTTCATCCCTGACTCCAGCTTATTTTTAGACTTATAATATTATCAAAGATTTTTCCGCTTACATACTTGGTACATATTGTGTACTGACCCCCTTCCTCGGGGGTTGCGTTCATGCCGCAGGTAAGGGTAAGCAGGTGGTGGATCCTCATTCTTAGGATCACAGGTCTGGTGTCAGAGGCTCCATTTCTCCGGAGGCTTATTTTTGTTGGTACAGATTTTCCCTGATGCTATAGGTATTATGTACATTCAGGGGTATGGCGGGGCCCTGTCCCGCCACAGTTGTTATTCCTAGAGGTCTGTAGTCACGTTTGCATTTTGGGCTGTAAGAACAAGTCGTACTTTTGTTTAAGTATATTTTTATGGAAGGCAGCCTTATCGGCTTGCCAGTGATGTTTACTTTATACAGGTTTTGTATTGTGTATGTTCCGCTGCTATTCTCTGACATATACCGAAGGTACCCTGCAGGGCACCGCGCCCGGCTCGGTCGTGACAAAAGTGGTATCGAGCGCTTAGTCCTCGGAAAGTGTCTACGCATCGCGGTGTCAGTAAGTCTTGATTATCGGTGTGTTGTGCACCGCATCTATAATAAGGAGGTTGAAGGATATTTAGGATTGGTTTCCATTCTTTCACTCTAAGATCGTGCAATAGAGTTGTGTTATAGGTTGAACTTCCTCTGATATTTTCCTTTATGTATCATTTATGCCTCCACGCAAGGCAACCGCGGCCCAGAAGGGCAAGGCATCGGAGGGTGCTGCTAGTGGGACGCGGAGGGTACGAGGCACGTGCCCGCCTTTACCAGATGATGTTTCGGTCGCGAGTTCCATGACGCCGCCACTCAAGAGTTCGAGGCAGCGGCCATCGAGACCGCGATGCGAACCTCCAGCCCCACGCCGTGGATCGAGTATAGAGATTACGGGGAACAGATCCGGTTATTGACCAAAGATAGTGGCGGCGCACGATGCGAGCAGCAACAACCTGAGCCGACAGCCACTTGATTCGGATTTCTAGGTTGTCATCCACCCGAAGTTCTATGGTTCGAGATTCGGCGAGGATCCGCAGGAGTTTGTTCGGCGACTACGGACCATGCGTGTGCTTAGGGCCCTGAGACCGAGTCCGTTATGCTAGCTTACCGCTGCCGACATCATACCGAATCGTTTGAGTCATGGGTATTGTCGAGGGGTGAAGATGCTCTTCCAGCTGTTTGGGAGGAGTTCACAGAGGCTTTCCTGGATCACTTCTTTCCCCCTGAGATGAGGAGAGCCCGCGTAGATAGATTCTTGACCTTGAGGCAGGACGGGAGGACTGTCAGAGAGTACACCGAGTTTGACTCGCCGTGCATGCGACACCATCAGAATACATACGGCGTATAGTGGTTCATCGATATGTGATGGGTTAGACCGTCATACGACATCGTGACGGTGGCTCTTCAACCAGGGATGGATATTTCCAGGATGTAGGCATATGCGCAGGGGATTGAGGACAGAGAGAGGCATGATCAGCTAGATTTAGGCTAGCCCAAGAGGGACAGGACAGCAGGGTCTCAGAGCAGTTTTCGAGGCGGGCAACCGCAACAGCAGACTAGGTCCACTTTTCAGCCAGCACAGAGTGCTCCTTCTCGATTTCCGCGCGAGGTCCGATCACCGGTCATTCGAGAGCAGTCGTGGCTCCAGGACTTCGGGTTTCAGCGAGGCAGAGATCCACCAATCGAGACCACCCACATCTCTGCATTCGACGCGTAGGTCTCATCCGGCGAGTGTCGTATGGGTTCGGGAGATTGTTACTCTTGTGACGCAGGCCATCCGAAGAGGGATTGTCCGCCCCAGCGGCGGGAGTGTTATGGTTCACCGACGGTCGGGCCATGGATCTTCGCCTTGGTGGTCGACGCCCGAGGCGGGGTGTTCACGCGCCAAGAGCCGCGGCAGGGTCGTGGTAGGGTCCCGCCCACGGTCCTCGTAACCGCATATATGCTATGTCCACCGCCGTCAGACCGTGAGGCGTCCCTGCATGTCGCCACAGTACATTATTGGTTTCTTGCGCGATGTATATGCTTTGATAGATCCGTTCTACCTTGTCCTATATATCTCCTCATATTGCCGGTAGAATAGGGATAGAGCCCGAGTCCATAAAACCTTTTGAGGTGGCTACGCCGATGGGTGATTCGGTGGTAGCCGAGCGTATATAAGTCTTGCCACTGACTATAGACAATACGGACTCTGCCGACTTGATAGAGTTGGCTATGACAGACTTTGATGTGATTATGGGTATGGATTGGCTAGCATCTTGCTATGCCAATGTAGACTGTAGAGAGAGATTAGTTCGGTTCCAGCTTCTGCGAGCCTGTTATCGAGTGGAAGGAATATTTGCGCCGGCGGTAGGTTTATTTCTTACCTCAAGGCCCTAAGATGGTACGGAAGGGTATATCTACCATATGGTTCGTATTCGACATCGAGGTCGAGATACCGACCTTCACGCCCGGCCGTTAGAGAGTTTCCGACGTA
Source organism: Przewalskia tangutica (assembly GCA_029844215.1). Taxonomy (NCBI): domain Eukaryota; kingdom Viridiplantae; phylum Streptophyta; class Magnoliopsida; order Solanales; family Solanaceae; genus Przewalskia; species Przewalskia tangutica. The sequence continues at coordinate 143,939,898 of CM056718.1, forward strand.
TTCCCGCACGAAGCTCGCATCCTCCCGAGAGGAGATTGAGTTTTGCATTGATTTGGCGCCAGACACTCGGCCGATATCTATTCCGCCATATAGGATGACACCTGCCGAGTAGAAAGAATTAAAGGACCAGCTGAAGGACTTGCTGGAAAAAGACTTTATCAGGCCAAGTGTTTCTCCCTGGGGAGCGCCAGTGTTATTTGTAAAGAAGGATCGACGCCGCAGATGCGTATGTGTTGACATGGTGAACAAGGTAACTATCAAGAACAGATATTCCCTCCCCAGAATTGATGATTTGTTTGACCAGTTGCAGGGTGCGAGATGTTTTTCCAAGATAGACTGCGATCCGTTATCATCAAAGCGAAAGTTAGAGGCCGATATCCCGAAGATCGCATTCGGGACCCGTATGGGCACTATGAGTTCAGGTGATGTCTTCGTTGACCAACGCCGGCCAGATTCATGGATTTGATGAACCGTGTTCAAGCCATTCTTGGATATGTTCGTTATAGTATTTATTGATGATATCCTGGTTTATTCGCAAGACGAGCAGAACACGCGGATCATTCGGCGACGCAGACGAGTCCTCCGACCGGCAATTGTATGCCAAGTTCTTGAAATGCGAGTTTTGTTGGCTTCGTGAGCTTTCTTAGGGCATGTTATCGGGCCGATGGTATTCGTTGACACAAACAAGATCGAGGCCAAGACTCGCCTGCACTCCACTACACCAACGAGGCGCGAACTTTGGGCCTCGCAGTTATTATCTGAGGTTGTGGAGAAGTTTGCTTCTATTTCAAAGACTTTGACTAAGCCGACTCGAGCGGCTATGTTCCGTGGACGGATACTGTGAGGAAAGTTTCCGTTGCTAAATGAGAAGTTGACGATCGCCTCAGCTTACTCTTCCGCAGGTTTAGATGGATACGTGGTTTATTGTGACGCCAGCGTGTTTGCTGATGCGTCGACGCAAAGACGGCAAAGTTATAGCTTACGATCTCGACACTTAGGAAGCATGAGAAGAACTATCCCACACATGACTTGAAGTTGGCGCAGTGATTCATGCCTCAAGATCCGGAGACATTATTTATATGGAGTTCATGTGGACATTTACACGCACCACAAGAGTCTCCGTATATCTTCACCGGAGGAGTGAACTTGCGCGAGACGGTGGTTGAGCCGCAAGGATTATGATGTCGACATTCTATACCACCCGGGAAGGCCAATGTAGTTGCACGCCTTAGTCGCAGATCGATGGGTAGTCCGTCACGATGCCTGCAGAAAAGCGGATATGGTCCGAGAGTTACATCGCCCAGCGAACCTCGGGGTTCGCTTGGTTGATTCTCGATAGTGATGGAGTTCGGTTCGAGAGGTTGCCGAGTCTTCCATCGCCGGCGAGGCAAGAGGCGACAGTATGAGGATCCGATTATGGTACGGTATCGAGATGCCGCTTTCCAGAAAGAGAAGAGTCTATTTGAGGTAGCGCCTGATGGGGTGCTAAGATTTGAGGGCCGGTTGTGTGTTCCCGATGTGACAGGACTTCTTCAGCAGATTCTGGGGGAGGCACACAGTGCTCGTTATTCTATTCATCCGGGGTCGACTAAGATGTATCATGACCTCAGATGCGTGTATTGGTGGGATGGCACGAAGGACGCGTTGCGAGTTCGTGGCGCAGCGTCGAATTATCGCAGGTTAAGGTTGAGCACCGTAAGCCGGTGGGCTATTACAGGCTATTGATATTCCGATGTGGAAGTGGGAGGTGATCAACATGGACTTTATTACAGGGTTACCTACCACTCAGAGGAAGCATGATTCCATTTGGGTGATTGTCGATAGGCTGACGAAATCAGCCCATTTTCTTCCAGTCAGGACGACTTTTTCGGCCGAGGATTATGCCAGACTGTATATCAGGGAGATTGTGAGATTGCACGGAGTTCCTATATCGATTATTTCGCATGCAGGGACTCGGCCACGCCTAACTTCTGGAGGTCTTTCCAGAAGGGGTTAGGGACACATGTGAGTCTCAGTACGGCGTTTCATCCTCAGACCGACGGACAGGCCGAGCGCACTATTCAGACACTTGAGGATATGCTGCGGGCTTATGTTATTGATTTCAGGGGTAGCTGGGAGGATCATTTACCTCTTGTGGAGTTTGCTTATAACTACAGCTACCACTCTAATATTCAGATGGCGCCTTATGAGGCCTTATATGGGAGGAAGTGCAGGTCACCGATAGGCTGGTTCGAGGTGGGAGAAGTGCAGTTAGTCGGGCTAGAATTGGTTCAGCAGGCAGTGGATAAGGTGAAGCTTATCCAGGAGCGGTTATCACACCGCAGTCGCATGTGTCATATGCAGATCATCGGCGACGACACTTAGAGTTTGAGGTAGATGATTGGGTCTTCCTGAAGGTGTCACCCATGAAGGGCGTGATGAGATTTGGGAAGAAAGGGAAACTTAGCCCAAGGTATATTGGGCCTTATCAGATTGTCTGTACGGTAGGCGAGGCTGCCTATGAGTTGGATCTGCCGTCCGATCTGGAGGCGGTGCACCCAGTCTTTCATGTATCTATGTTGCGGAAATGTATTGGAGATCCATCTAGAGTGCACCCGATTCATGATATCCAGGTGACAGAGGGGCTATCGTATGAGGAGAGTCCCATAGCGATACTCGATCGTCAGGTTAGGCGACTTCGGACAAAGGATGTGGCTTCCGTCAAGGTCTTATGGCGGAACGAGAACAAAGAGGAGATGACGTGGGAAGCAGAGGACGACATGATGAAGAAGTATCCTCACGTATTCTCTACACCTCCAGGTAACCCACTTTTCCTGCTTATTAGTTTAATTTGGCAATTATACTTAAGTATTGTTGTGGCTCGTGGAGCATCTTTTATTGCAAAAAGAATAGTTAAGAAAGTCTACGTCGATATTGTGATTTGAGTGAGCCTAGAAGGAACATTCGGGATGAATGTTTCTAAGGGGGGGAGAATGTTATACCCCGTAGTTCTGTCCATACGTGTGAGAGCGTACGAAAGGAGTAAGACTAAAAAATTTCGAAAGATAGGTTGACGGATTGTTTCAGACGGGTTTTCGGTCAACTTTGAGGCGGGTTATGACCCGCTACATTGAGAGTTCCTAAGTGTTTCAAAGACCTAGTGCGTAGTTCGTTGAGTCTAGATTCCAACGCAACCAACCGTTCGTCGATAGGACATAGGAGTAAGAAGTTATGGGAGTTGCAAGTTCGCAAAGTCGACAGAATGTGTGAGCCGCAGAGCCACAGGCCGCTCCGGATATTCAGAGGGGTTGCTGAAGTTGCAGCGTCGCGGCGCCGGGAAGCAGGGCCGCGGCGCCGGAAGTTCTGTGAGGTGGCCCTGCATCCGTTCGAACATGATGCTAAGAAGATATGTAGTCATTTGTAGAGCATGATGCTAAAACGTGGGGGCACAGAAACATGAAGCAATAACGTTCGAACAATATTGTTAATGGTACGAATTTTTCGTTCGGCTTTCCCATTTTGTGAAGACGTATGAGGACAAGAAAAATGAAAAATGATCTCATTATTAGCACAAAATTCTCGAAACACCTCATTATCATATTCATTGTCATTATCACATTGGATATTTTAAATTTTCCGTTCGAATTGGGTTCTAATGAATGCTCTAAATTTTAAGAAGGTGGAAAAAACTTGAGATTTTTTCGCAATTGGAAAAGTCCATAAAAAATTAGAATAATCATCCAAAAATAAAACATAATAATGATGCCCCAAAGAACTGAGAACGGGAGATGTCCATAAATCACTATGAATAATATCAAATGACATTAAAGTATGAGAATTAGAGTCTACAAATGACAACCTAATATTTTTTCCTAGAGAACACGATTGACAATTCGGAGTACTACGCGTACCCTTACAGGAAATAAACTTATTTTTATCTAAGAAAGACAAAACATACGACATCGGATAACCTAGACGAGCATGCCACAAGAAAGAACCAAGAGCTGCAAAAGTTGATGGCACGACTTGACTCGAGAAATCGAAACTTGGTGTGATTGGGTAAAGATCACCCCTACTATCACACCTCATGAGAGGGCTCCCCCCCCCCCCCCTCCCCACCGTCTTAAAATTCTTCACAAAAAACTCAAACAGATCAAATTCAATAGAAGCAGAATTATCAGTGGTGAATTTACGGACAGACACTAATTTTTTAATCAATGTAGGGACATGAAGTGTATTTCTCAAAACAAGTGATAGATAGGGGGAGATAAAGTTTTATGACCATAACGACGAATTGGAATTGAATTATCATTACCCACGATTATATCATGATTACTGCTAAAATTGAAATAAGACGAGAGAGTACCTTAGTCGGATGTCATGTGGGTATTAGTGCCGGTGTCCAAGTACTTATTCGGGTCCGGAGGATTCAATCCAAGTGTGTGCATCGCGACTTCGATGTCGGTAGAAGTGAGGCCCGCTGCATGATGAGCCTGCGCAGGCCGAGGCCCAAACACCCGTGTTTGATGCCTCGGCCCAGCTGAGTTACTAAAATTGGGCCAAGAATCGGCCGCCACCATCGATCAAAAACAGAGTACGACGAATCGGCACTGGTTGTTGTCACACGCCCACCGGGTCCATTCCTACGACCAGGGGGGCCAAGGCTGGGACCAGTAGGGTTGTGGCCCACTACTTCTGGGGGTTGACCCACTGCCGCCGCTAACTCCGCCGGAACCGCTGCGTTTGCCGCACAATTTTTGCCGTTGTTTTTACGATTATTTTTATAGCCATCATGAGCACGGATTTGGCCCGAATTATCAATAAAACCCGGAGAATTTGTGGAGGATGTCATCATGGCTACAAGACTAGCTGTCGTAGTCGTCTTTTTAGCCAAATCGACTTCTTCCAAAGTAAGCATGGAACGGGCTTGATCTTCGGGAGAGGATTACTCTGACGAAGAACTGTTCCAACGCCACTATAGGCCGACAACCATCTGTAGAACAAGAAAATTGTCACTGACTGGTGCACCAACATTGCGAAATTGGTCCGCCAATTCTTTCAACTTTGTACAATAAGCCGAAACGTTTGGGAAATTTTTCATATTGACCTGGGAAAATTCTTGTTCAAGAATAACAGTCCTGGAATTCTGATTATCTTGGAATATGTCATGCAACCTATCCCAAATATCCATTGTCGTGGCGTCTGACTCAATAATTGTCTGCAACAGGTCGGTAGAGATAGTTGAGTAAATCTACTGAAGGATGGTGGCATCAAGAGTCGTCCACAACTTCGGATCATCCTTGCGTTTCGGTACCTCCGTATCCTCAAGAGCCGCGGGGATGATGTGATGGATGACTTGATGCGAACGTGCGTGAATCTTGAACAGTTCGGCCCACGTCGCATATTGGACGTTTTTTCTATTTCAAGAACAAGAGGGATGTTATTCTCGATGTTATAAAATGCAAGGGCATGATGGAACGTGTTCTTAGATGTAGACATATTGATAGAACAATATGTGATTGAGGGATTTGGAAGAAACATTTGGGAGAAAAGTGAAACCGTTGGCACAAAACCCGAGGAGAATGACTCGGTTTTTTAGGCTTAGGACGGAAATTTGGGATAGTTTTTTGAGAGGATTTTAAGACCTAGACTTCTGATACTATGAAAGAAATAATCCCTTGATTATTTTCATTACTTGAAAGACAATATATACACCTTTACATATTTCCACAATAGGAGAATCATATTCCTAAAACCTTATTCTATTTGGAGACTAACTATACAATTATGGTAAGTGTACAAGACTAATACACAATATATACTAAATATACATTCAAATCTGTCCAGCCGTGGGCTGCTATAGTTAACCCGAGACACTTATTCATCCGATATACACATGGTGTTGGTACGAAAATGAGATCCCCAATAGCCCGAGACAAAAGATTCATATGAAAAAACATAAGTAAACGGGCATCTACTTGAGCCTCCAAGGATAAAGGTCCCCTTCTTTTCGATTATAATCGATCATTTCGTTACATATATTGTATATATCGGATGTATATTTAACAGATCCATGTATTTAGAATAAAATAGAAAAAACGGCTCGCATGTGGGGAGACATGTAAGAGGTAAACATACACATTAACAAATGTACACAATTTGTGACAGTTTAGTTTTTACACGATGCAACAGTTATCTCTTTAAAGGGATCAAATTATGTTAACAAAGCAGTTTGTATTCCAAAAACTTACTAAATATATAAAATAATATTTTTTTTAAATAGACTAAAAACTTACTAAATACATATAATTTGAAACAAATAAAGTATTTTTTAACTCACCATTTGATGCAATGAGGAGTATACTAAAAAGTAGTACCAAAAACCTAGAGAAGCAAACGTGAGATTCAGCCATATCCAAGTTACTGTTTGATGAAAGAAGAAAGAAGCTGAAAAGTACTAGGAGAAATGTATAATAGAAAATGCGAGATCTATCAATAATTAATTTTTTTGATGTTGTGGTAGTTTAATTTACATATGTGATGAGACTTAATAGCACAATATGATCATATTTATAGGGAAAAGAAGAATGATGAAAACTATAACACAATTTTTATTGGGATCACCCAAAACAATGGTGAAGTTATTTTTTGTCTGATTATATTAACAAGCATCTAATCCACCAAGGGGCAAAATTTTTATTATCAGTCCTCTTTGATTTACTTGTATATCATTTAGTCGATAATTAGCATCTGTTAGACTGTTACTACTCTAGACCTCATTTTCACAAAGAATCTCAGCCGTTTGTATTTATGAAGACACCTATCAAGCCGTTTGTATTTATGAGGACACTTATCATTCATTTAAGATTATATTGATAATAGAGTTAATACTCCCTCCATTCATAATAAGTGAGTTTTTTATATTTATGCACGTCCCTTAAAAAAGTGTTCACTCCTAAAAAAAAAATATGAGTGTTTTGAAAGAAATAATCACTTGATTATTTTCATTAATGAATGAGTATATATACAATTTACAATATCCATAATATGGAAAATCCTATTCCTATTCTACTCTCAAAACTCTATTCTATTTGTACAAGAATTCTACAATTATGGTAAGTGCACAATGCTAATTAAATACAAATAACATATTACCAAAACTAGATATACACGACTGTGTATACCGTGTATATCACGGTCTCCAAATTGTCTTAGGGTTTCCGTGATATACACAAGGCATTGTATACCGTGTATATTATAGTATATTTTCACATCCCCGCAACACAGCGGGCAGTCATCGTACGTTGAGACTGTCCCTAAAATCTTCAAATAGAACCGAGGGAAGACCCTTAGTAAAGATGTCTGCAATTTGGTACCTAGTAGAGACATGTAAGACACATACTTGTCCACGAGCTACCTTCTCGCGAACAAAGTGGATATCCATCTCGATGTGTTTAGTGCGTTGATGTTGAATTGGATTACCAGAAAGATAGACTGCACTAATATTATCACAATATACCAAGGTAACTTTCTGAATAGGACAATGAACTTCTAAGAGAAGATTACGTAACCAATAGGATTCAGATACGACATTGGTTATCCCTCGATACTCGGCTTCTACACTGGAGTGTGATAATGTAGATTGTCGCTTTGCAGACAATGAGACCATGTTATCACCAACAAAACATACAATAACCAGACGTGGAGCGTCTGGTATCTGGACATCCACCCAATCAGCATATGTATACAAGAACAGTGTAGATACGGACGATGGATATAAATGCAAGTCATAGTCAAGTATTCCCTGGATGTAGCGTATAATGTGTTTGAGCGCATTCATGTGCTCAACCCTAGGATCATGCATAAACAACACACCTGATGTACCACATATGTAATTGTCACGATCCGAACCCCGGACCCACGACTGGTGCCCTACCTGGGCACCTTCTATTCATACAACACAAGTAACCTGCGGAAGCTAAATAACACTCTTTTTTTTTCCCGAACAAAAGCAAAGCCTGCAAGGCTGCCATCGCATATATAACAACCAAAAAGAAACCACATATGTACATAAGTCCAGCCCACATATGAATACAGACCTCTAAGAGTTTGGACACATAATTGTGACGGGACAAGGCCCCGTCGTACCCATGAATGTACATAAAACCATAATACAACTCCATACCAACATGGCAAACTCCGGAATAATGGAGCTACCTCCCTGAAAGCTTAGTGAAGATCCTAAGCTCACAGATCACCCAACTGAGTACCTAATACCTGCGGGCATGAACGCAGCCCCCCGAAGGAGGTCAGTACAACAAGGTACCAAGTATGTAAACATGAAGTACAGTAGGCATGATCATAACTGTACAAAGAATGACAGGTACAAGTATGAAAATCAAATACTAGATCCAACCGTGCGATAATAAATAAGAGTCAATTGTACCTTTTAGAATATGTCTTTTTAAAAGTGAGACCAACCGTGTCATTTCAAATTATGAAATCAATACCATTTCAAAATATGAAATCAATCGTACTTTTTCAATTCGAGTCATATCAACATCATGAATACTTACTCAGAGAATCATCAAGTTCATATACATATAGACAACGTATCTCATATAACATAAACCGGCCCTTTATTGAAGGACTCGATGAAATCATCAATATAACGTAACCCGACCCATTTTGGGGCTCGATGTAATTATCAATGTGTGTGACATAACTCGGTCCATTTGCGGGACTCGGTGTATGCTTCAACATGTGACGTAACCCGACCCATTTGTGGGACTCGGTGTAATGATGCAATATGTGACATAACCCGGTCCATCTGTGGGACTCGGTGTGATGATGCAATATGACATAACCCAGCCCATTTGTGGGACTCGGTGTGATGATGCAATATGACGTAACCCGACCCATTTGTGGGACTCGGTGTATGCAGCAATATAACGTAACACGACCCATGATGGGACTCGGTGTATGCATCTACCTGACATAACCCGGCCCATTGTGGGGCTCGGTGTAATCTTTTGTATAACGTAATCCGACCCATTTGTGGAACTCGGTGTAATGATCTTTATATGACGTAGTCCGACCCATTTACGGGACTCGGTGTATTGCATCTATAACATAACCCGGCCCGTTGTGGGACTCGGTGTATCAATGCAATCGAATGAAATTTAAAAACATTTTTTGACTCTCCGTATAATAAAATGAATGAACTATCATTTTAGAAAACTCAAGGAATTATCATGTCATGTAAAATTAGGGAAATTGAACCCAAAGTACTATGTACATCCATTCTTATAGAAAGAATCATATCATGCAATATAAGGGAGTTGAACCCAAAAGTACTACGTACGTTCACCATATCTTCTTTCCTTTATAAAACCCCGAGATACTAGCACTTGTAGCATCAAGACACTTTCACTTTTAAAATCAAGTTACTTACACTTTTAAACTCAAGTAACTCATACTTTTAAATTAAGTTATCTCTTCTCTTTAAATCAATCAAGTCATTTCCACTTATAAAATCAAGCAACTTATACTTTCAAAACCAAGTAACTCATACTCTTAAAATCAAGTAATATCTTTCATATACTACAAGGAATTCGATTTCATTTAAAATAAGTACGTCCACCGTACACACATTTTATAAGGTTCATGCTCAAAGAAAGATAGGAAGAGTTCCACATACTAACACTTGTCGTCTGTACCAACTCGACACCAAAGCTTACTAAAAACTCTTACCAACATCTCTCATAAGACTTGGTAAGGACTTAAAAATAATTCAAACATGCCTTTAGCATAGAATCAACAATATGAATACTCCTTAACTTCTAAGAGTAGAATAACTTTTGAAACAATACCACAGTTATGGTTCACACATAGAACATGCCAAATGAGAGAAAAACGAGGTTCACATACCTTATCGTTCTTATACCAATCTGTTAAGTGGAATACGCCTCCCGTAGCACTTTAACCTATAATGATAATAGAATGTCTATAAACTACATGCCTTTAAGGGTAGGTTATGGATGAAGTAAAGTTCCCATTTCTACGGAAAAATGGGCAGCACTTCCTTTGTTTCTACGTATTTTTCCACATTTTCCAAGGCCCAATTTCAACAACCAACAAACCCCGACTAAGGGCACAATCCATACAACAACCAAATGGGATTACACGCCTACTACACATGAAAAATTCTGCTCCACAATCATATATAAATAGTCCATAAAAACAGTCCGCAATTAATCAACATTAAAGGTACAATGTGAAGCCTTTTAACACTCTTTTATACCCTTAATCTCTTAGGACTTTCATTAAAAATTTTCATACTTAAACATACATAATGAGGGCTGAATTTACAGAATTCCAACGCCCTAAAACAGTCCCCAAAAATGGTATAATAACGTCCAACAATTTTATAGAATATGCGGTCAACAACTACAATCCGATAACTCTTTCCTTAATCCATTTTATTCCAATTCAAGTTCCAACACTTGTATATATGATATATCAACTTATCAACAACCATATTACTTCATTTTAACATGCGACAAGTGTAATTAAGAACAATAATAACCAACGACGCCAAAATGGCCTAGTCTCGGCCTCACTTCCAAATATTGTCCAAACTTTTTTTAATCTTCATTATTTTTAGTACAAGTTCATCCATACATATCAACAATAAGTAATATCCAATTACTTTAAAAGAAGAAGAGTCATTACCTTATTTTTTGCTCCAAAATCGGTAAAAACAATCCGGGTAAGATTTGCCCGCAGTTTTCATTTCGCTCCACTTCCTAAAGTTCCAATCACATATATGTAGCTCCTACAACCTTGTAACCAACTTCCCTTCACATTTTACCTCCAAAAATTCGACGAATCAAGCTAGGGTTTCACCCTCATTTTCGGCCAACACAAGATTTGGAGGGTTTGGAGAGTTAACTTGCTTTAGCACTTGGTTTAGGAGCTAATCTTGTAGAAAGAAACTTGTCAACACTTGTTAATCTTTGGCTATGGAGATTTTCGAAAATGGAGCTCAAAGGGAGAAGATGAGAGCTAAATTGATGTGTATAATGTCCAAGTCTTGCAAGACTTGAATATTTATTCAAGTGTCATAGTCAAGTGGAGTGGGACCCATGTCCACTTGTCCTCAAGTCTCAAAATATCTAATGTGAGTCAAGATACTGAAGGGTAACAGTAATATCCGGTCTCGCGAAAGTAAGATACTGAAGAGCCCCTGCAAGACTGGGATTGTGGATTGGATCCTCGTAAGGTGAGTCAGTTGAAGCACCCAGCTTAGATTTAGTATCAATTGGAGTGGAGTTAGACTTACACGAGGACATACCAGCTCGCTCAATTATCTCAGCGGCATACTTCCTTTTGTGATAAAAATAACCCACTTGTATGACAAGAGGCAGCAATTTCCAAGGAATAACTCAGGGGCCCCAAGTATTTCATAACAAACTCAGAACTGAGTAGTGTCATAATAGACTTGCGTAAATCATCAGAAGAAGCATTTAATGTAATATCATTCATATATAATAGAATATATGCCATGGAAGTACCACGACGATATATGAATAGAGAATTATCTGACTTGCTGTGAGAAAACCCAATATTAGATACATAGTTTGCAAATCTCTTATATCAAGCATGTGGGGCTTGCCCAAGTCCATACAAGGACTTCTTCAATAAATAAACATGCTTAGGATATGTGGGGTCTCTAAAACCCAAGAGCTGATGCATGTAAACTGTTTCCTTAAGATCACTATGTAAGAAAACATTTTTCACATCTAGCAGATGAATGGACCATGCTTTTTAAAGAGCCAGAGTGAGAACAGTGTGATGGTAGCCTGTTTGACCACCGGACTAAATGTCTCACCACAATCTACGCCAACCCGTTGAGTTTTATCATCACCTATAAGACGAGTCTTATGTCTCGCAAAAGAACCATCAGAATTATCTTTATAAGTAAAAATCCACATAAACCGAATAATATTAATACTAGAAGGACGGGTTACCAACTTTCACATCTTATTTTCAATAAGAGCATTATATTCATTGTGCATAGCCAATTTCCAATTCGGGTCATTTAATGCAGATACTGGCTTACGGGGTACTGGGGATTTTAAGAACATTAAAATTTAGATTATATGTCTTTTTGATTTAAAAATACCCCATTTACTATGAGTAATAGGTTTGTGACTCGGGGGAGAATTAAGTGGATTTTAGGGAAAATTCAGATGGATGATGGATCGCCAAGATGCATCGCCCCATCGCCCAACATCGAAACCGACTGCATCTTTGGAACATAAACCGGGGTTGAAACACTCTCAGTAGTGGGCTAAACAATAGGCCCAATAGCTGGATCTGGGACGGGGAATTGATGGAGAGTAGGTATTTATATGCCAGTATGCAGTGGGCCTACTAGCGTGTCGTGGTCACTGGATTGTCCCATTAAGTGGTGCATAATGTATGGTGAGACTTCTTCATCTAAAAAATTATACGAGTCAGGCACGGGACTACTGACTTTTGCAAATGAAAATCGGGTTTCATAAAAAATTACATGGTGACTAATGATGATTTTATTAGATGATAAATCAAAATATTTGTAACCATGATGTGTAGAGGGATAACCCAAAAATACACAAGCGGTAGAACGAGTTTGACGTTTGTAAATTGTAGAGAATTTAAGGGGAGAATCATATGCTAACCCTTTGGTTGGAAATATGTTAAGGAGGTAAGTAGTCATTTGTAGAGCATGATGTCAAAAAGAAGAAGAGACGGAAGCATGGGCAAATAAAGTTCGGACAATATTATTAATGATATGAATTTTTCATTCGGTTTTTCCATTTTGTGAGGATGTATAAGGACACAAGAAATGAAAAATTATGCCATTAGCATCACAAAATTTCCAAAACAACACATTATCATATTCTTTGTCATTATCACATTAAATATTTTTTTATTTTTCGTTCGAATTGGGTATGAATGAAAGCTCTAAATTTTAAGAATGTGAAAAAAACTTGAGATTTTTTCGCTAATGAAAAGGTCTATAAAAACTTAAAATATTCATTAAAAAACATAACATAATAACGATGGCCCAAAGAACTTAGAACTGGAGATGTCCATAAATCGCTATGAATAATGTTAAAAGACATCAAAGTACAAGAAGTAGAGACTACAAATGGTAATCTAATATGTTTTTCTAACGAACATGAATGACAAATTGGAGTACTACGTGTATCCTTACAAGAAATAAAATTATTTTCATGCAAGGAAGAAATAATTGACGACTCAGGATGACCCAGACGTGTATGGCTCAAGGAAGGAGCTAGAGCAGCAAATGTCGATGGCATGGCCTGACTCGAGGAAGTAGTGGTTGTGATTGGATAAAGATCGCCCCTACTGTTGCATCTCATGAGAGGTATCCACGTTTTAAAATCCTTCACAGAAAACTCAAATGGATCAAAATTAACAGAAACTCAATTATCAGTGGTGAATTTGTGAACAAACACCAAATTTTTAATTAAGTTAGGGGCATGAATGGTATTTTTTCAATACTAGCGGTTAATGTGGGAGAGACAACGTTGTATTATCATAACCACGAATTGGAATTGAGTTGTCATTACCAATAATAATGCCACAATTTTTGCTCAAATTGAAATAAGACGAAAGAGTACATTGATCGGACGTCATGTGAGAAGCGGCGCTGGTGTCCATGTACCAATTCGCGTCTGGAGGATTTAATCCAAGTGTATGCATGACGACCTCAATATCGGTGGGTGTCGGTATCAAATTCGGGCCTACAACAGTGAAGGTTTGTGGGGCCGAGGCCTAATCAGAGCGGCCTACTGATCCGACCCAGATCGTTGCGGGTTGTTGGCATAAGAACTTGAAAATTTGGGCTTGTGATTGGAATGGATCGGGGCCCATTTCCTGGGAAATAACTGGGCAAGCAGTAGGCTAGATCGGGCCATCGCCGGGTCGAGCCCACTTCTACGAGCCAGATTGAGACCGAGCGGTGGGGCCCGCACCGAGGCCCACTACCGGCATTGTCAATATTTCGTCCACTGTTGTTGTTGCCGCCATGATTTTTGCCATTACTTTTACGGTTTTAACCCTTCTTACCGCCATCGTTGTTGTGGTTTTGTCCAGAATCGTCAATAAAACCGTGTGAGTTATCAAACGTAGTCATCATCGCCACAGAACTTGCACCAGTAGCCGCCTTCTTGGCCAAACCGGCTTCTTCTAACGTGAGCATCGAACGGGATTGATAAAAATGGGAAAGTGGATTACTTTGACGGAGTAAAGTCTCAACGCCATTATAGACCTCAAATAGGCCTGCAACCATTTGCAGAAGAAGATGATTATTAGTAACAAACGCTCCAACGTTACGGAGTTGGTCCGCCAATTCCTTGAGTCATTTACAATAAGTAGAACATTTGAAAAAAATTCCATGCTGACTTGTGAATTTTTTTACTCAAGAGTGACAACTCGGGAATGTTGGTTATCCTGGAATATATCACACAATTTATTCCAAGTAGCCATAGCCGTAGTGTCTGGTTCAATGATCGTCTGTAAAAAGTCGGTAGAAATAGTGGAGTAAATCCACTGAAGGACAGTAGCATCAAGGGTTATCCATAACTGAGGATTCTCCTTGGGGGTAGGTACATTAGTTGTGCCAGGTGCCGGAGGAATTATGTGATGGAGGACTTCATGTGAAAGTGCGTGAATTTTGAACAATTATGCCCACGTCATATATTGGATGCTTTCCATCTCAAGAACAATAGGGATGTGGTTCTTGATGTTGGAAATAACAAATGCATGATAGTACACGTTCTTCGATGTAGACATAACGAAAGAACAAGAATTTAGGAGGGATTATAGAAGGAAATTTAGGAATAGATAAGGTATGGTGGCACGGATTCCGAGATTGGACATGGAAATCGAGGCAGCGGAAGAGAGAAAAACCGAGAAGTAATTTTAGACCTAGACTTCTGATACTATGAAATAAATAATTCCTTGATTATTTTCATTAATGAATGAGTATATATACAATTTACAATATCCATAATATGGAAAATCATATTCCTATTCTACTCCCAAAATCCCATTCTATTTGTACAAGAATTCTACAATTATGGTAAGTGCACAATGCTAATTAAAAATAAATAACATATTATCAAAACTTGATATACACGAATGTGTATACCGTGTATATCACGGTCTCCAAATTGTCTTGGGTTTTCGTGATATACACAGTATACACAAGGCATTGTATACCATGTATATACCGTGTATATTATGGTATATTTTCATATTTTTACTAACTTACTCCTAATTATATGTCTAGAAAAGGAAAACTACTTAATGATTCTTGATTATGTAAATAAGGATAATTTTGAAAGAATAAGATCAATTTCTTCTTGAAATTTTAAAGCACCACTTATTCTGAAATAAAATGAAAAGCCTACACAGAGGTAGTCAAAAACAGATCTGAACTATTGTTTTTTCGCGAGTTTCACATCCAACTATCCGTTATTCCCTTTTTTTTATCTAAATAATCACCATATGTGTATTGAAACGCACCTAGGCCAACTATCAGTTGTTTTCTTTTTCAACTAAACTATCACCTTAGTATGACTTAATATATATATGGTGATAGTTCAACTAGAAAAAAGAAACAATTGATAGTTTGGGTGTTAAACTCGCAAAATAATGATAATTTTAAATGTCTTGTTAATAAACTGGAGCAAAAAGTAATTGAGCTGAGTCTCTCATTTTTAAGTAAAGTTTTTGATGCACACTTGACTTCAATCCAGAAGTGTATTGAACAGTATTGAAGGTAATTTAATCACACCGAGATGTAAAAGTAAATCTATAACTCCTTACCTCCTGAAATATATATTTATTATTTTTTTAGATATTTTAAGGTATATTTTTTATATTGATATGAGAAAAATTGCATAATATCTTTCACATTATTTTTAAATATTTAAATATAAATTTTGAAATATTGAATCAATTTAATTTAATTGAGGTTTGAAGATTGTCCAATAAACTCTCAGAAAGCAAAAAAGGACCAATGTTTTAAGAGGCGAGGCGTTTTAAACAACACGGGGTGAGGCGTAAGTCTCAAAATACGGGGTTAAGTCTCATAGATCTACCGGGCGTATGCCTCATGTATCTTAAATCACCAATTATATAAAGAAATTATTATAATTATTATATAAGACAAGTAACAACACATAATGATTCTGTAATAGTCTAGATAATCTTTAAAATAAAATATGCATCCACTCCGTCTTAATCTCCACATCTATTAGTTCTTTCCACCTTCAACTAATATCTGCACTGATTTTTATTTATATATTTCAAAAAAGAGGGAGGATAAAAAATGTAATAGCAACGACAAAAAATGAAAAAAAGTTGTTTCTGCAACATAGTGTTATGAAATCTCTATCCTATCAATTTTAGACATAAGTGTTGTTTACATTTTTTGAAAAAATCACTACAACATGAAAACATGATAGCATAAAGTTTTTTTTTTTTGAAAAATGATAGCATAAAGTACAAATATCATTACACCTATAATAAGAATTACAATCTATAGCAAAAATACTTTGAATATAACAAAAAATAAATTTAACGCACGGGCCGGTTTACTCTTTCGCGCCCGGGACTTACGTCCCAAATTCTAGGGCGTACGCCCTATGGATCTACACATTTTATTTGCGCCCGGAGCATTTTTGGTACGCCCTCCCCCGATGCTCGCCCCGAAAACACCTCTAAAAACAACATTTTGGGACAGGAAAAATAATATATAAATTAAATCTTTAAATTTGCATTGTTGATTGTATATCCTTTCCGGTAGTTCTTTACTTCAAACTAAAGTTTTGCTTTGTTTCTACCTAATTAATTGAGTGAGTGAATTTTAAAATTTTTTTATTTATATATATATAATAAAATAAAAATTCACATATTTGAAGTTTTGTCTGTTTTTTCCCATCTACTAAAGTAGTTTTCTATTAATAACTTGACCATTCATTTTGTTGTCAATAATGTTTCTTCTGTTTTCTTTACATTAATGGGATATGTTTCCACATATTTTCCGCTCCCTAATATTCAGATGTCTGCTTTACACGTCTTAACTTCCTCAAATTTGATAATCAAATCAATTTTTTTCTGACATCAAAATTGGGCCAAACGAATTAAGTTTATTAATTTATTTGTGCACGGTTTTAAGAAAATAAAAAAAACTTTTGAAGTTTGTGGTTATTAATTAAAAATGTGTAGAATGTATCAAAATGATTTTTAATCTTGTGATCTTAAACATGTCACGTGAAAAGTTGAAATTAAAAATTTATAAAAAAAGAAAGAAACATTCTTTTGAAGCGGATTAAAAAAAGAAAGTAAGACAATCAAATCATAATGGACGGAGTAACAACAACATAACGAGTGTAATCTCATAAATGGGGTCTAGAGAGGATAGAGTATACGCAACCTTAACTCTACTTATGGAGGTAGAGCGGTTATTTTCGATAGACCCTCGGCTCAGGCATAAAATAAGTATCATTTTAGTAAAAAACAAAGTATCGCTTTTGAAATTCAAGATAATACTTTAATAATTATTTTTAACTATACCTCTATATTGAAGAACTACTTCATCTTAATAGCGCTCAATTCTGAAGAAACATCTAAAAAATAGGAACAACTTAATAAGTTTTAATGAGTGTGAAAGAGCTAAAACAACAATTATTTGGAACGAAAACGGTGACAATTTTTACACCAAATTATTGGGTTAAAACTTCCCATAGTTAGAAAAACTTTATAAATATAATGCAACGAGCTTTCATCAGGAAAATTAGAAATTAAAAAGGTAAAACAAAGAAAACCCACGTTTGCAATAAATAGGAACTAGACAATTAATTTTTTTTGTCGTCATCTACATTTTTAGCAATAATATATTATATTTTTATTATTATAAACATTTTAGTAATAATATATTTATTATTATTAAAATTTTATTATCAATTTTATATTTTTTGTAGTGTCTTACTATTGCGTAAACCTATTTTATTGGAAGTTGTGAATTACATAGATTTGAATTCATAGATTAGAAGTTGAAGATCGTTAGAACTTTTCATAATTGCATCTGCCTACGGGTTTACATTTTCTCCTATTTCTTTGGTTGAGACAAAGCCACCATAATCAGCTTTAGATTTTTTATTATTTATTGCTGCGTCTATTGACACTCTCAATGAGATTTGTGCATGCGTTATGTATATGTCATTAGGTGAAATTAAATTCAACATTTTCTTTGTAGATTTATGTGCTTAATGAAATTGAACAATATTATGCGTGTTATGTTGTGTTTTTAGGTTTTAAGTCATTCAGTAAGGCTGGAGGCAAATTCAAAGAGAATAGGCGTCTATGGAGGCCCAAAAATACACGTCGAGTCCCAAGCAAGCGGTCAAAGAAGTCACAAGAAGCGTAGGAAGCAATCTGGCAAAAATTAGGACGAGAACAAGGAAGAGACACGACGCAAGAAGGCAAGAGCTGTGGCGCTGTAGAACCGCGACGTCTGGATCAAGGGCCGCGACGCCTGACTGACAGTGACCATCGAAAGAATTAGAGCCGCGGCGCCCGACGACAGAAATTTGCGAAAAACCCTAAAATTCTTACGAGGGTAAAACGGTCTATTTGGGGGGTTTTCGTGATTAAAAGCCTGGGGGGCAGATTTTAGAGGAACAATACTTTTGAAGGCAAGAAACAAGAGGGCAAGATACAATTAGAGACACAGATTGTTCAAGTTCTTTTCCTTTTCTTTTCTTTAATTTAGTACATGTTGGTTGTTGAGACAATTAATTTTATTAGCATGCCTATGAACTAATTTCTTCATTAGGGTTTTTCGTCGATTCACTTGAACCTCTATTATGAATTAATGCATTGTTAGTGTTTCTTCTTCATCGATCATTATCTAATCAACTTGCGTTTATTGAATGAGAATTGATTGACCATTAATTTTCATTACTTATATGATTTCAAATCAAGATCTGAAAAGGGAGATTTGACTATGTTATAGTTGATTAGACATATGTTTAATCTTGAACGAGAGTATCACGATTGTCTGTGTAGAATTTTAGGTTATTGGTCTTAATCCTCCCATGTGGTAGAATTTATCATAGAAACATAGAAAATTCCCACTTAGGTTGAGTTTTTATATGTCTTAACCGGAATATAGAACACATCAGTTAACCTGTTATCTTGATAAGAAAAAGAATAGCTAGTCTTGCATTAACGAATAATAGAGGGGATAGTTGATGAGATTGAAAATCCTAATTACCTTCATTACTGAATTAAACCTCAAGTATTTTCATTATTAGTTTATTCCTGCTTATTACTTTAGTTTGTTAATTCTTAGTTTAGAAATCTCAAAACACATAAACGTTTGCCAAATAGAAATGAAAGGTTAGTTAATTGGTACTTGATAATTCAGTATATGTGGACGATACCCGTTCTTACCGAGATTATTAAAAATTGCAATACGTTCACTTGCGTAGCATATAGAAATTTCGAAATAAGTTTTTGGCGCCGTTGTCGGGGACTCAAGTATTATCAATATCAAAGTAGCTAATATTATTTCTAATTTGTTTTTTAGAACACATTTTGCCTTGATCTGTGTGTATTATTTTTTATCAACTTTAGGTAGCTTTATTTATGCGAAGTAGAAAATGAGCAGACAACTTTTTCCCTCTGAATTCGGAGATTGAGAAAGAGTGCAAGCAGAACAGGAAAAACAAAAGAATTGTTGATTCAACCACGATGGAAAATCAACATAATAATAACGAGTTGAATGGAAGAGCACTAGAAGATCTGATAGAACAAGTCCAAAATCCTGCCGAGAAGAGCTTAAGGGACTATATCCTGCCAACAGTTACAGGGGTGCATACATGCATCAGGCTACCAGCTGTGGAAGCCAATAATTTTGAGATCAAGCAAACGATTTTGCACATGGTTCAGAGCACTGTCCAGTTTGGGGGTTTTCCTTCAGAAGACCCGCACATGCATCTGACAAACTTCCTGGAGTTATGTACTACTTTCAAATACAATGGTGTTACTAATGATGACATTAGATTGAGGCTATTTCCATTCTCACTCAGGAATCGAGCCAAGAGTTGGTTGAACTCCCTTCAGGTGAACTCTATTACTACTTGGCAACACTTAGCTCAGAAATTTCTTGCCAAGTTCTTTCCTCTGTCAAACGCAAAGCTCAGAGTTGAACTAAACATTTTTTATCAGCTTGATAGAGAGTCTTTGTATGATGCATGAGAGAGGTTCAAGAAGCTGCAAAGGAAGTGTCCGCATCACGAACTTGAGCAGTGGATGTTGGTCCACAATTTCTATAACGGTTTGTGTGGTACTACTCGTATCATTATTGATGTTGCTGCTGGAGGAACATTTAGAGCAAGAGTGCTAATGAGGAACATGAGCTGTTGGAAGACATGTCCACAAATAACCATCAGTGGTCCGATCAGAGTTCTGCTAACATTAGGAAAATGACTGGAGTACATGAATTGAACGTTATCAATGCACTAACTCCTCAAGTTGCTTCGTTGACAAATCAATTGCAGCAGAACACTATGAAAACTAATGTTGTTCAGACAACATTGGGATGAGAAATTTGTGGGGGACCACACACTTTCAACCACTACACAACCGTGGATCCCAACAATATCCCCATGGATCAAGCTTAGGTTCAGGCAGTGGGAAATTTTCAGCGCCCGTACAACAACCCATTCTTCAATACTTACAATCCAGGGTGGAGGAATCACCCAAAATTTTCATGAAGAAACAGCCAGAATCAGCAGCCACAATTTCAGGGACAATATCAACAGAACAGTCAGCAATAACCAAATAGTCAAACTACATCTTCTCAGCAGCCCAGACCACCAGTTCAACAAGCAGAGCCAAATTAATTGCAAGAAACCTTGTTGACCCTCACAAATTCTCAGACACAGTTCATGACATAAACTAGATCATCCATTAGGAACTTGGAGACATATGTGGGACAACTGACGAATATGTTGAACAACAGAACGCAAAAGAATCTCCCTAGCAATATTGTTGCAAATCCGAAGGAGCAGTGTCAGGCCATCAGTTTGAGAAGTGGTAACCTAGTTGAGTAATCTGCAGATCAACCACATGTGGATATGACTGACGGGTTGGGAGAGACACCTGGTTCAGAGAAAGAGGGGGTTACTGAATACCACTCGATTACAGAAAAGACACCACCCACGGTTGTTATGGAACCTCAGATAAAAATTACATACCCTCAAAGACTTCAGAAAAATACTCTTGATAAATAATTTTCCAAGTTTTTAGAGGTGTTCAAGAAGTTGCACATCAACATTCCATTTATTGAGGCTCTAGAGAAAATGTCAAGTTACGTAAAATTTATGAAAAACATTCTCTTTAAAAAGAGAAAGTTAAGAGATTATGAGACTGTGGCATTAACTAAGGAGTGCAGTGCTATTCTGCAAAAAAAACTTCCCCAGTAGTTAAGAGATCTAGGGAGCTTCACTATTCCACGCACTATCAGAAATGTTAAATGCAAGCAAGCCTTGTGCGATTTGGGGGCCAGTATAAATTTGATGCCTCTTTTTGTGTTTCGTAGGCTTGGTGTGGGTGAAGCTAAGCGTACAACAGTGACGTTGCAGCTGGCAGACCGTTCTTTGAAGCATCCATATGGTATCATTGAAGATGTGCTAGTTAAAGTGGACAAATTCATCTTTCTGACTGACTTTATTATTCTTGACATGGAAGAGGATGCTGAGGTGCCAATAATTCTGGGAAGACCATTTTTAGCTACCGGGCGAGCAGTGACAGATGTTGAGAAGGGTGAGCTAAAACTCCGAGTACAAGGCGAAAAAGGATCTTTAATGTTTTCAGGGCGACAACCGAGTCAAGTGATGACTGTTTTTCCATTAATATGGTTGAAACACCCGTTTCTGAGAAACACTGTAAGAGCATGAGGCTCCAGAAGTGCCAGTAACACAACGTGATAATAAGGGTGACCTTGAAGACACTGAGCATGTGGAAATTGCCAAATGTGTTAACTCATCTGAACCCCTGTACGGGAGAAGAAAAAGAAAAATGAAAAAGAAAGAGATCCTGAAATGGCTGTGTTGCATGGGTATTTTACCCCCTTGAATTCAAGACAAAGAAGAAATAGGCGTCCAGCTAAATGACGTTAACGACATCGCTATTGGAGGTAACCCAACATTTTAATTATTTTATTTTGTTTTGTTTATTTTGAACAATTTCAATGTTTTGTTGTTTCTTGATCTATGATTTTATGTCAGGTGAACTGGGAGTCAACTCTGAGCGAAAAAGGACCGCGAGATGCTGAAATTAGAAGCAAAAATTGAAGTGTCCGGATATGCATTAGCGTTGCGGCGCCCATGGTTGAGCTGCGGCGCTTGGAAGGCAGTGAGAAAAGCAGAACTTTCGATTAATTAACGCCGCGACGCTGGGAATTCAAGTCGAGGCGCCTGGACAACAGTGAAAAAAATGTACTACCACCGTCACCACCATTCTGAATCGCTATATGATTTTTGTAAGTATTCGTTCCTTTTGTTTTACTTTTGCACATCGGGGACAATGTGTTGAATAAGTTTGGGTGGAGTCTTATTGTTGTGTGTTAGTTGTTGTTATTGTTTTGTGTTAGTAATTTTTTAATTGTTAATGTTTAGTTGTTTGTTTATTGTTCATGTATTTGTTTTAGTGTATTGTGTCAATGAATCAAGTTAAAAATAATAGCCCATGATATTGAGTGAATGCATGTGATAAAATTGGATGTTATTAATAGTCATGAAATGCATAAATTGGTGTGCTTAAGCTCGATAGTTTTTGAGTCTGCTTTCTGTTATTAATAAAGATGAAAACTTGATCATGACTGTTGATTTTCTTGTAGTCAATTCTTCGGGTTATGCATGATTGAACTTTGATTTGAGGAAATATGGTGGAAATTCTAGAATTTGTTTGCTACTTGAGACGAAATCCTAGATGATGCATGCTTAGGAAACTGATTTAGGCCATCTTTGGAACGTTTTAGCCTTTCAAGCCACTCTTGATTGCATTAATCCCTAGTTACCCCTATTAGTTACCCCTATTGAGCCTTAATGAATTATTTTTTGTTGATTAACACCTATCTTTGAGCCTACTTGAAACCCTTTTCTATTATTCCATTCCCTTGAATTACCATAAGTATAGAAACATATAAGTTTTGGGGGTTGAATTCTAGTAAATGGTATTTTAGACTGGTTACTATCAATAAGGAGTATAAAAGGATTGAGAAAAACATCTAAAAATAAACTACACACCTCTTGTACATACAATGAAAAACAAGTTTGGGGGAGTGTTGTAGTTCGAAAAAAAAGTGGAATTTCTCAATCTAGAAAAGAAGAAAAATGAGAATTGTTGTGAATTATAATGTGATATCAAGTTGGGATTAGTTGGTTTCTATGATTATAGTAATATTGTGCCTAATATGACCTTTTATCTACTCATGCCTAAGCCTAACGATATAACCTATAAAAGTCCTATTGATTCTTAAGCATGTGTATCTACATTAGGGGAGAGCAATAAATTAACAAACTTATATATTTTTAGCCTGATGGACTATTGGAAAGAATAAATTGTGCATAAACTGATATTGAGTACATATTTGAATCAGTAATCATGGTTGAGTGATCATATGCCTTAATAACTTTAAGAAAGCTTGATGATTATCTGACTTGATATTCTAAATAGCAAATTAGTGGCTAGAATGTTTCTGAAAATGATAATGCATGTAGTCATGATCTTCGAGGTATAATCTATTGTAATTGACTTGATTCATTTTTAGAGTCTATGTGTGTTTTTCTTTTTAGGGTGTTTAGGGTTTTTTACTCGAGGATGAGTAAAGTTTAAGTTTGGGGGTGTTTCTTGAGTCTATTTTTAGTACTGTTTTAGAGTGTGTTTTAGGGAGTCTTTTATTGTCTTTTAATTATTTTGTACAGTATTATGCTTGTTATGTTGTGTTTTCAGGTTTTAAGAGATTCAGTAAGCTTGGAGGCAAATTCAAAGAGAATAGACGTCTATGGAGGCCCAAAAATGCACGTCGAGTCCCAAGCAAGCGGTCAAAGAAGTCCCAATCAACTTGCGTTTATTGAATGAGAATTGATTGACCATTAGTTTTCATTATTTATATGATTTTAAATTAAGATCTGAAAAGGGAGAGTTGATTATGTTATAGTTGATTAGACATAGGTTTAATCTTGAACGAGAGTATCACGATTTCCTGTGTAGCGTTTTAGGTTATTGATCATAATCCTCTCATGTGGTAGAATTTATCATAGAAATATAGAAAATTCTCACTTAGATTGAATTTTTATATGTCCTAACTAGAATATAGAACACCTTAGTTAACCTGTTATCTTGATAAGAAGAAGAATAGTTAGTCTTGCATTAACGAATAATAGAGGGATAGTTGATGATATTGAAAATCCTAATTACCTTCATTACTGTATTAAACCCCAAGTATTTCCATTCTTAGTTTATTCATGCTTATTACTTTAGTTTTTTAATTCGTAGTTTAGAAATCTCAATCCATATTCGTTTACCAAATAGAAACCAAAGATTAATTAGTTGTTAATTGATAATTCAGTCTCTGAGGACGATATTCG
Source organism: Przewalskia tangutica (assembly GCA_029844215.1). Taxonomy (NCBI): domain Eukaryota; kingdom Viridiplantae; phylum Streptophyta; class Magnoliopsida; order Solanales; family Solanaceae; genus Przewalskia; species Przewalskia tangutica. The sequence continues at coordinate 143,964,620 of CM056718.1, forward strand.
GTTTTACCGAAATTATTACGAATTGTGATACGTACACTTGCGTAGCATATAGAAATCTCGTAACAGATGCAACGGAGACACAAAAGACTGAGGCAACAGAGAAGACAAATAAATGAGAAAATGATGATTTCGTTTGCCGTTACACAATTTTGCAGTCGCTGAAAAACACACTGTTCAACATTTTTCACATCCACAAAACTGTTGCAGAACTCTGAAATGCTATAAAATGAAGGTATGTCAATGAAGATGCTGGGAATAAGTCCTCTTTGGTTATCAAATATGTTGAGTACAAGATGGTGGATTCTCAACCGGTCATTGATCAGGTTAACGGGTTAAATGATATAACAACAGAATGTGTTGATGCTGGTGAACCCATTTCTGAAACTTTTCAAGTTTCAACCATAATTGGTAAAGTTATTCCTTCGTGGGAAGATTATCAAAAGAAACTAAAACATAAGAAGAAGACTATCTTTTTGGATGAACTTCTTTAGGATATTCAAATTGAGACTGAAAGCCTTAAAAGAGATGGTTCAGTTTCTTCGAAGAATGATGGTGTGAATCATGTTTATGATAAAAAATCTTCTTGGAACTTCTAAATGAAACAAAGGAATGTCCAAGAAGAGAAAATTCTTTAAGAAAAATGGAAATGAGGATAACAACAACAACAAAAAGAAATGAAGTTGTTATGTTTGTGGAAAACCTAACCACTATGATAGGGAATGATGTCACCGTAAGAGGAAATACAAGAAAAAGGAACAAACTAATGTGGTTGATGATAAAGACTTTGTCGTTGTCATGTCTGAAGTATGCCTTGTCAACAATGGCACTACTGATTGGTGGGTGGACTCGGGTGCTACCTGTCATGTTACCCAAAACAAGAGTTTGTTCAAGACATATAAAATGATGAAAGAGGCCAAGACTGTCTACATGGGAAATGTGTTATCAAGAGAAGTTCTTGGCGTAGGCACTATTGTTCTTTCCCCCACTTCGGAAAATACTTGGACTTTGAAAATGTGTATCATATTCCATCTATTAGGAAGAATCTTGTATCGGTCCACAAATTGGACGAAAATGGTTTCAAAATAGCATTTGGTTCCCAAAAGTGACTATCACTAAAAATGGGAAGTTTGTAGGAAAAGGCTACATGAAAGACAAAATGTACTTGTTGAATATTGATTATAATAAGACTGCATCTTCTGCTTACTTTTCTGATGTTTTACTTAATGTTAATGATCATGTTAATTGACATTATAGACTAGGACATCTTGGTATAAATGCTATGAATCACATGATTTTAAATTATTTTCTTCCTAAATCTTCTAAAACTTTTACCACAAAAACTTGTGAATGTTGCTCTCAATCAAAATTGACTAAATCTTCTTTCAAAATTGTTGTTAGAACAAATGGTTTACTTGAACTTATTCATACGGATATTTGTGATAATAAAGAGAATATTACTAAAGGTGGTAAAGGATATTTCATAACTTTTATTGATGATTATTCAAAGTTCTCCTATGTGTATTTGCTTAAAACCAAAGACGAGGCCTTTAATAAGTTTAAAATTTTTAAGGAGGAAGTTGCAAATAAAACCAATTTAAGGATCAAATGTTTGAGATCAGACAGGGGTGGTGAATATCTATCTAACGAGTTTATATCATTTTTTTTTACAAAATGGAATTGTTAGAGAATTTTTAGCACTTGATACTCCACCATAAAATGGACTGGTCGAAAGGAAAAATAGATCCTTAATGGAAATTATTAGTGTCATGCTAATACATTTAAAATTACCAATGAGTTATTGGGAAGAGGCACTATTGAGTTTTTGTTACATTTTAACAAGATCGTAAACAAGAAACATATGAAAACTCCATTTGAGTTGTTTATTGGGTGTAAGCCTAGTATTAAACATCTAAGGGTATGGGGTTGTATTGCATATGTTTTGGACACAACTTTTAAAAGGTCAAAACTTGGTAGTAGAGCAGTTAAATCTGTTTTATTGGTTATTCTACTATGAGTAAAGCATATAGATTTCTTAGGCGTCATGATAATAGTGTATTTGAGGTTGCGCATGCTATATTTTATGAACACTTGAATATTTGTGATGCTGATAAAATAGAAATAAATAATAATTTATTTGGTGAACTTGATATTAATGAGCATGCAACTGGAAATAAAATTGTGAATGACGAGAATTTAGAAGAAAATGAGAATGATGAAATAATCGAATTGAGGAGAAGTAAGATACGTAAAATTGAAAAGAATTTTGATCCTGCTATATTGACTTACATGTTAGAAGAGGATCCAAAAACTTTTCAAGAAGTTATGTCACAATCAGATTCTAATATGTGGAAAAGAGTCACGGATGATGAAATCAAGTCTATACTTGAAAACCAAACCTGAACTCTTGTTGATTTACCTCATATGACTAAGCTTATTGGTTGCAAGTGGGTTCTGAAAAAGAAACTCAAAACTGATGGGACTATTGATAAGTATAAGGCCATATTGATAGGCATGTTATAGTCAAAAGGAGGAGATTGATTATTTTGAGATATTCTCTCCCGTTTCTAAATTCAAATCAATCAGAACCATGTTTGCTATTGCATCTATGTATGGATTGGAGGTTCATCAAATGGTTGTTAAAATCACGTTCTTAAACGGAGAGTTGGATGAGGAAATTTATTTGAATCAACCTGAATGTTCTGTTATTAAAGGTGAAGAACATAAAGTATGAAAATTAAAGAAGTCTCTATATGGGCTTAAACAAGCACCACGACAATGGTACAAAAAATTTAAGCAAGAAATTAAAAGGGTTGGATTTAAGAGTAGCAAAGTAGAAAGTTGTGTTTTTACTAAGGTTACTCTTAAGTATAAAGTAGTGGTGACTTTATATGTTGATGACTTGTTTATCTTTGGTTCTGACATAAAATGTGTGAATGAGATCAAAGAATTTTTAAAGAAAGCTTTTGACATAAAGGATTTAGGTCTGGTCGATGTCATATTGGGATTCAAAGTGCTCAAAAGAGGTGGAACTTACATTCTAACACAATCTCATTACATTGAGAAAGTGTTAAAGAAGTTTAATTACTTTAACTGCAAGGATAGTACAAGTCCTATCAATCCAATTGTAAAATTAGTTCCAAATGAAGGAGAAACTATAAATCAAGAAGAATATGCCAAAATAATCGGTAGTATTATGTATGTGGTGAATCACACAAGACGATATTTTGCGTGTTCTATTGGCATATTGGGTAGATTTACTAGCAATCCGGGAGAAGATCATTGGAAGGAACTAAAATGAGTACTAAGGTACTTGAAGTCAACAATGAATTATGGTCTGCATTACAAATGCAATGCATCTACACTTGAGTGTTTTAGTGATGCAAATTTGACATCAGATGCAAGTGATTCTAAGTCAACTAGTGAATGGTTGTTTACTGTTAGAGGTGTCATAGTTTCTTGGGCTTCGAAAAAAGCAAAGTTGTATTGCTTTATCTTCAATGAAATCTGAATACATAGCCATGTCAATGGCTGTCAAAGAGCTTATGTGGTTTAGAATATTCCTAAGAACTATTCCTTTATAGAACTGAAGAAGGGTCCTATAACTTTGTATTGTGATAATCAAGCTTCAATTTACAATGCAAAGAATGAGAGAATATCTGATCATAGTAAACATATTTCTATGAGATTTAATCATGTTCGAAGTATAGTTAAGAAGGGGAAGATCACACTTGAATATCTTTCAACAAATCGAATGCTAGCAGATCCGTTAACAAAACCGTTATCGGGAGATAAGATAAAAAAAGTCATGTGAGATATGAGGCTATTACCGATATAAACGATGTCTTGATTGAAACCAACTCTATTCTAAGGTACAAATTATATATTTGGCATCTTATCATGAGAGTTAAAAAGGTAATTCAATATTAGACGTTGGCGAGATGGAAACTTGGAAACATCTCAAAGTGCATAACTTGAAAATAGTGGGGGTGATACTATTTCGAAAACTCTATATCTGACCTATGCACTTTTGTTTACCACAACAAATAAAGGTTGGATTCTAAGTCCTTAATATACTTAGAACTTTGTAGGATACGTTGTGGACATTCTTGAAAAGTCTACCTATACAAATATAGAAGTGAGAGGGCGCTTCTTAGGGATCATTCGGTAACATCCTAGAGTACTTGTGAATCCAAGATTAAGCATGAGACCCATATTCAACGATGCTGCCAATATTAAAAAAGGAGCAAGAAATCATACGCGACGAGAATGTGATTCCTTAGTGTTTCATATTCAACCATAAGTTAAAGGCCTAGTCTACTTCATGGCTATTCGTTATGTAACGCAAGTTATATATATTTTATTACTTTCATTATGCATGTAAATAAGTGGGGGATTGTTATATATCCACATTGGATATGAGTATTTCCATTATAATTGAGTCATTTGTCCCATATTGGGTTTTGAGTAAGAGTCATTTGTCCCACATTGATTTTTGAGTAAGAGTCATTACGCAGGTCTTGAGCCGAGGGTCTCCCGAAAACAGTCGCTCTATCTACCAAGGTAGAGATAAATATGTGTACACTCTACCCTCCGAACCCCACGTGGTAGGATTTTACTGGGTATGCTGTTGTTGTTGTTGTAGTCATTTGTCCCACATTGGTCTTTGAGTAGGAGTTTGAACTTCCTTCTATAAAAAGAATTAATGAGTTTAACATATTGGTTAAGCTCTTGGGCTCCCATTCATTATGGAGGGAAACCAGTAATAGCTTCAATAGTTCAAAACTTTCTCTTATATATATATATATATATATATATTATTCAGTCAACATATATAACGAGTCAGTCAACAAATAAAAATATCAGATTTCTTTCCTACCCTATTATTCTAGTAAATTTACTTATAATTTGACAAATTTATCAGAGACAACCTTTTATATATCACATTTTGCGAGAGATAACCTTTTAAATTTTTTCTTGCAATGTCAGACCTTAATTTTTTTTTTTGCGAAAGACAACCTTATAACAGAAAATCAAATTTTCTGTTAAAAAATTAACACCCCTTATTTTAAATTCCAGAAATACCCCTTCTTCTATTCCTTTAAGGCCGCCTTCCTTTAATATCGACTTGCCCGCATTCTCTGTATTACTTTCACAAAAACCTCTTCGAGTTCATCTATTCAAGAACCCATACCCCCCCCCCCCCCTTTCATTTTTCCTCATCGTCTTCAACAACCCGAACCCAGAAAAACTCATTTCGTTTTTTATCATCGTCTTCTGCGTCTTCATCTTACCCTCTTTCCCATTTCGTTTGAACTCATTTAACTTGTAATTCGCTGCAATTTGTTCAATTATATATTCAAGTAAGTTTTTTCATAGTTGAACAAATTGCAGCGAATTACAAGTTAAATGAGTTCAAACGAAATGGGGAAGAGAGGAAGATGAAGAAGCAGAAATCGATGATGTCGCAGAAGACGATGATAAAAAATGAAATGGGTTTTTCTGGGTTTGGGTTGTTGAAGACAACGAAATGAGGAAAAATGGGTTCTTGAAGAGATGAAGTCGCAGAGGTTTTTGTGAAAGTAATACAGAGAATGCGAGCAAGTCGATATTAAAGGAAGGCAGCCTTAAAGGAATAGAAGAAGGGGTATTTCTGAAATTTAAAATAAGGGGTGTTAATTTTTTAACAGAAAACTTGATTTTCCGTTATAAGGTTGTCTTTCGCAAAAAATAATAATTTAAGGTCTGACATTGCGAGAAAAAATTTAAAAAATCGTCTCTCGCAAAATGTGATATATAAAAGGTTGTCTCCCACAAATTTGCCTATAATGTTTATTTATTTTAACTCTCCGCACGTTGTACTAATAGTCTAATACTAATAGAAAAAGAAAAAAGAAACATTAATCCAACTTTAGTTGACTCATTTTCACACCTGTGACATCGCACGTGTGAAAGTTGAAAATGGCCATTGTTTTCTTATGGTTTCAGACACGCCTTTGATTGATTCTGCTACTTTTGTTTGCTATACCATTTTTGCACACAAAAAAACAACTTAATTTCTTACACACTTCAAAGTTTACAACTTTATTGTTATGTTCTTGAATTTGTATTTAATGATTGATTCATGACCATGTATATAAAGGGTGTGTTATTATACAAAAAAAGATTAAATTTTTAAAGGAAAATGAGTGTTTCTTTGAGTGTAATGACATTTAATCTTCTTGAAGATCAGTTAGAGGACAGTCCAAATTCATGGGAAAAGAGGAAAGATTTGTGTATAAGTGTTATCACTAGTTATTCTCCTATGATTCTATGTACTCAACAAGGTTTGAATAATTTTTTTTTGTTTGTTTTTAGGTGGATCTTGATTGTTTTTTGTGAGTTTTGTTGAAATGGGTGATTTGGGGTTGCTTAGATTTGTGATTTGCTTTATGGGTTCTGTGTCTTTCTGCAAAAAAAATAAAAATATATGCTATTTTTGCACACTTCATTTCTTACACATTTCAAAGTTTACAACTTCGAAATTAAAAACAAAAAGGGGACTAAAAAAAGGAGCAATCTTTAACTTTGTTGTTAAGTTCTTGAATTTGTATTTAATGATTGGTTTATGACCATGTAGATAAAGGGTGTCTGATTGTACAAAAAAAGATTCAATTTTTAAAGAAAAAATGAGTGTTTCTTTGAGTGTAATGACATTCAATCTTCTTGAAGATCAGTTAGAGGATAGTCCAAATTCATGGGAAAAGAGGAAAGATTTGTGTATAAGTGTTATCACTAGTTATTCCCCTATGATTCTCTGTACCCAACAAGGTAATAAAGTTCTTGTTTTTATCTGTTTTTAGGTGGATCTTGATTGGTTTTTTGTGATTTTGTTGAAATGAGTGATTTGGGGTTGCTTTGATTTGTGATTTTCTTTATGGGTTTTGTGTCTTTCTGCATAAAAAAAGAAGAAGAGAGAGAACCATTTGCTGTAGATATAAGTATAATAAAAATGGATGTTCTTTTGTTTGTGAACCCATTTGTTCAGCACAAAAAGGATAGAAGTTAATCAATGTTTGATTTGTTAATATGTTGTTTGTGTTTGCATTTAGGTGTGAAGTCACAGTTGGACTATATTCAGCAGTGCTTGCAAGGTAATTTTTCAGATTGATCTTTACCTTTTTTATTTTCATAGTTGTGAAATATGGCTAGCTTATTATCTTTGCATTTACTAGGGTAAAAATAGGTTGTTTTGCTTTTCTGAAGAATTGCTCTTGATAGGGAAGTGTGGAGGTCCAGAATTTGGGTTTAGAAGGTTTTTGGGTAGTCGAGAGCAGTTCTGTCCCTTTGTCAGAGTATTAGTTTTATTCTTGTATTTCCTTAGTTTTAGATTACAAGCAATTACTTGTTATTTCTTTAGCCTTCGGTTATCTTATTATCTTGTAATTGTTTCTGCTACTGCCTCCTTTTCACCGTTCTTTGAGTCGAGGGTCTATCGGAAACCTCTCTACCTTCATGCGTACGCAATACCCTCCCCAGACCCACTTGTGGGATTACACTGGGTTTGTTGTTGTTGCTTTTCTGAAGAATTGTTTCAAAGTGCCTACAAGATTATGCTCCTTGGGATCAATTTACTATCAGATTTGGGATAATGTTGCAACTAGTATAGATAGGTCAAAATGAAGATGTTTGTTATCAACTTTTATGGTTGTTCCTACTTTGCAATATTCAGAAAATAGAGGGGGGGATGCCAGTTTGACGAGATGTAAAGAAAGTACACCTGCACAGACTGCACATGGACCAGACTTTAGTTGTTATTGTCTAGAGATTGAGCGTTTCTTAATCTGGAAGGAGCTCATATCGGATAATTAGAAGTTTAGCCTTCAGAAAAAAAAAAAGTAGGTCGGTAAGCAAGCACGGTTGACAACTCATGAATATCATACTATTCTTGTTTTTTTCATTACACAGCACATAAATTAAATGGGGATGTAGTATTCAATTAGGTGGTGTAGGGGATGTGGATGATGGAGCTACCATGTAAGATCTGCTGAGAAGACAACATGGAGAGGAGCTGTGGGATTGGGTAAAAAGAACAAAGCCGGTTTTAGAAGCTGCTCATTCTGTTTCAGGATAGGATATTCCATTGACTTTACTCTCATCTTCTTGTGAGGATTGTTGTCTCATATTTGAAGATGGTGTTTAGAAAAGAGTAATATCAGATGAACTGCAGAGTGGTATATGCTCATCCTATATCTTGGTAAACTAGTTTTTCAGATAACCATCCTGCTCCCACTAAACTTAGACCTTGCAACAGCATAAACCTCAGCATGAGTTTCGTAAAACTTAAGTTGCCTCACCTCTCTACCTATTAAAAAACTCTAAGAATGATTATTTAAAGAAAAAATGGTGGACTATGCTTAATGTTTATTGTGGAATATTTGGTTGGAGAGAACAGATAGATGTTTGTAGGGGAAGACGCCTTTGAATAGATTCATGCTTCTTTTTTTAATTTTTTTTTATTACATTGGGGGTAGGGGGAAATGGGTTGGGGGAGGGGGGTTGGATTACAAAATGGGCAATCGAACCCTCACTAACAAGATTAGTGACACGTAGCCAACCAACTGAGCTACTAAGATTCCCCATTCAGGCTTCTATTTATTCTAGCATTATGGTCATGGATCAAGGATAAGTATCTCTTTTCATGAAGATGAGCATAGATTACATTGCAGACATAAGAGAGACTGGCCTTTTTGTTTGTCTTGTATATCCTAATTTGCTCTGCATCTTTGGTGTGACATTAGTGGAACTTATACTTACAGCTAAGTTTCTCAGACTCGGGTGCCGGGGTGCCGGTGTCTGATACTAGTGCGGATCTAGAGGTCGGATCCTTCGTTATCTAAATTTTAAGATTCGGGAATATGGATCTAAGTATAGATACGGGTGCTTGGATTCGGCTAAAAATAATACAAATATCTAAAAAGAGAGTTATAAAACCTAGATTATGAGATATTATGCGGAAAGAGAAGAATCCCAGAAGGAGATAAAAGGAAACGGAGTGACATACAAATTTCTATATACAAGGTATTCCATTTTCTCCAATTTCACCTTTAGCTATCTTTTTGATTAAAGAAATCATTGAATCTGTCCGGAATTTCTCGGGCAATTTTTGTCAATGTATCCAAAATCGGTTGACCAGATTGGGTACAAATCCCACACTCACACCCACGTCGTTTTGACACGGGTGCGGCACCGAAAATGAAGAGTCCGAGTAACTTAGACTTTCAGATATCCATTAAAAAATGAATAATTATTTATTGAAAAGTCTCCCATCCTTCGTAGTTCTCTGATCAAATACACCTCAAACCTCCTTTAAATCCTACTTGTAGTATTTTCTCATTGCTATACTAAATCTTTGAACTTTGTCTTTTTGTTTTCCCATACACTTTTCACCATTAAAAGTGACCTGAATTCTGAACTAACAAAATAAAATGTAAAATTAAAGAAATTACCTTATAACCAAAACAATGTGAGAAGTTTTATTCCTGGATGGACACAAACTAGAATGTGTACTGCAAGCCACACTACTAAGTATGAGATGAGTTCAACCAATTATATCGTTCAATGGATGATTCTGTCCGACAAGAAGACTGATTTTGGTTTGTACGTAAATGGAGAGGAGAGAATAGGGTGCGGAGCACAAGGGTCTATTGTTGGCAGTATTAATCTGAAGATTCCAAGAAAATGAGTTCAGTGCCTGAGTTGCAGTCTAGGTGAATGAGAGGGGAATTAATTGTCTGAATACAAATTGACATATTTGATATTTATCCAAAAACACTGCAGTGTTTGAGACTTGAAAACTCAAAGGCTGTCAACTTAGTTAAGATGTTGTACGCAGCACCGAATATGCAAATGCTGGACAGTAGAGAATAGGGTGCAGATAGAGGATGGTGTAGTATATGTATCGAATAATAGGCATTAGCATCACACATATCCTATATCTAGAGTTGTTGGAACTAGCATGTCTATGACTTGAAAGAATAACAAGAATTGTAGGGAGAGAAAGGGGGTTGAAACAAGATGGTTTATACATGTAATGCAAATTGAGACAAAAACAATAAAGGTAATAGGGTCAACCTCTTTATGACAGCGTCGTTTGTCCAGATATTTTTGGCTGCTATGACGAGATGATGTTATAATTAAATATAATATAACATCATATGAAAGTCGATTCCAAAGAAAACTAAGCCGTTATAGTGAAATATTGTTATAGAGGATGACTGTTAAGGAGAGGTCTAAAGCTACATAATTTGCTCCTAAGAGATGTATGTGTTCATGCTGTTTATGTGGGATAGATGAAGGATCTGTCTAGATCACTTGTTCTTATCATCATATTCTCCACGAATGATCGTGTGTATGATAGATATGAACCTTAGCGACTAGAGTAACTTTAAGACTTTCAAGTACCTACCGTGCCCAGGCTTTGTTAACGGCAGATGTAGTACAGTGTGGGATGTAGTAGACACATGTTGCAAGCTTGAGACATGACTGTCTAGTATTTAAGTGCAGAAAGGTAAAGGGATGTGCCCATTATCTAGTTCTCGTTTTTGTTTTATTGATAAGTTTTGCAGGACAGCAGTTACAGTCCCCCTTTCCCTTTGGAGACAGTATTCGTGATATAGGAAGAGCCAATGGTTGGTCTCATAATTGCCTATTGTTTTATGTTTTTACCAACCAGGTTATGAACAGTTCGGAATTTCAAGGAAAGGAGCTGATGACACTTCTGATCAGCACTGTACCATTTTTTATGACAAGGAAAAGGTTTTTCCCACCTAAAGGATCATTCTTCGTTTTGCGATGTAACTTCAGCATTTGGCGTAGACAGGGTCAGTTGTTTTATACAAGGTATCTTAGTTCATCTCGTTTTGATTGAAGGTCGAGCTTTTAGAAGGGGGAACATTTTGGTTGTCTGAGTCACCTTCGGTACCTGGAAGCATGTCTTGGGGTTCTACAATACCGTGCACTGCAACGTGGGCAATATCCTTTTGATCTATTTAATTTAGTTGTCTTTTCACCTCATCTTTGTTCTTTGGGTTAATAGCACTTTTGGTCCTTCAATTATTGATATATTCTAATTATGATCCTTCTAATATTTGAATAGAAATGTGCACTTTTGATCCCTTGTACAAATTTACCATAATTAATAGTCGCTCCGCCACTTAATTACTCATTTATTATGTTAAGCTTGTAACAGAAATATAGTTCTAAAGTTAGTTCAAATACAACATACTTCTTACATAAAAGGACTAAAAACACACATTTTGATTAAAGGTTAAATGTGCTTCGCCAGATATCACAAGGACCAAAATCAGAATATACCTAACTTAGGGACCAAAAATGATATTATTTGAAATACTTTTACTGCGTGGGTTATTGAATTATCTGTTCCCTTGACAAATAGTGTACACATTCCAGCTGAAAGGAGTTGAGCCACCAGGTTTTTCGTTTCAGATTGTTAATACAACCATGGATGAGTTCAGTGCCCGTGCTCGAAGGCGAGGTGCTTTGCTTACGTGGCAGCATATTGCATCCTTGCCCCCTAGCTTACCTGTCGTGTATTGTGGAGGATTTAACACCCCAAAGGAATCCACTACAGGCCGTTTTCTTCTTGGGAGATCTAGGTAAATGCCATTTAATGTCCTGCTGTATCACTTCTGTAATCTCACCACTATAGTAACTTCATTACTATATTTAATTATTCACGAACTTGAGCTTGCAAGGACAGTAAACAGACTGGTTTCCTATTAGAGCACGTAATTTGGCCTAAAATTTTAAACCCGAACAAGGGAAATATTTCCAAAAGTTGTAACTTGACAACTGGTGAACTGGTAGGCTTTTTTTTTTTTTTTTGCAAGGTCAGGTTAATCTATCAAATATAATAAGCAAATACTGAATTTGTCTCCTCCAATATAACACTGGGAATATATTTACTAAGACAATTATGAAATGCAGTTCGAAAATGGTTGCTCTTCAGAACATATTTCAATTTAGGAAATCATTAACTACCATCAATATATAGTTACTATTCTCGAACCTATGTAGTTTCATGCCTCATCATACTGTGCGATCTATGTGACTATATCCCAGGAGATATTATAGATCAATGATGATTTTCCCTCTCGTATGAGCAACAGTAATTTTTTGTTTTATTATTTAGTTTTTTTTCCTTTTAGTAACGGATCTCTTCACTTTTTCTTTTTATGACCATGGATTATTATTACACATAAGAACGAAACAAATAAACTAAAAGCATGAGCTATAGTAAATTATGAAATTATGATTTAAATTTTTTCCATTGCCGAGTATTTGGTTAAAAAGTCTTGAGATGTTGAGATTGCACACTTGGCAGTGGTTACTGCAGAAGTGTGAAATGGTATCATAGTTCGACTTGCTTGGTTCTATATACAGTTAAACCTCTCTATAACGACATCGTTTGTTTGGATATCGTTTGGCTGCTACAACGAAATGATGTCAAACATATAATAATTCAAATTTCAAAATTAAACTTGGCAGTTATGGTGAAATGTTGTTATAGATGATGATTGTTAATAGAGAAGTCTAACTCTATGAGCTAAATACTTGGATTAAACCACAATATAGAAGATTAAGGAGAAATATATGGATAGTTGACATCTTCTACTCTACTTCTCAGAGAGCATGGAGTTGTCGGTGATATGAGAGATGCTTGGCCAAACGCTCGTGTGAGGAAAAATGTATCCCTTATACGCACGTATCATGGATTCAAAGGTTTTGTTATCCTCCAAAATTCCATTGGTATATTAAATAACCGATACGTGAGAGACCTATGAAAATCACAGTTTAATTCTATCAGGTACTAAGCAGGGTCCACTCGAGTTCCTCAAGTTAATATTCCGAGCACTTTGCCTGTGCTGGGATCGCCAAACTCAGGATTTGCATGTGGACTGGATCCTTTTCAGAGGCAGATCTTTGATACCTGTATCGTGTGAGGTGGTGAGCGACAACATTGATGGATTTTATCCTTCTTCTCATTATCCCGTGTATTCCGAGTTCATGCTTCCTCGGTCAGTGAGGCTAATCGAAGCATCCCCCGAAAACCGAAGCTAAACTATTCCTTCTTTTAAGTTTTCTCCATTTCACTTTTGTGTATGTTATTTATTGATTGATTTTTTTGTTCACCAGTGTCTTTCATTCCCTTTACTGAATCAAAGTTGTTTACTTAAAGCTCCTGTTGTGGTTCAATTCACTGAGACAAGTTGAAAGGATTTATTTGTAATCTTATTTTAAAGATCAACAGATATAAAATTGGTGATTTTGTTGGTTAGAATGCTGAACCATGTTTTGCATCAGTTTGAATTCTTTTTTGTAGTTAACTCAGTCAAGTTCACTTGGTACCTATGGTGTGAGCTAGTAGGGATTCGGGGAAATAGTCGAGATGCCCACAAGTTAGGATTGACACTAGTGTTATTATAAAAAAAAGAATACACCTTGGTCAATGAAGTGGGTGCAAATCTCCACGGGCATGGTGAAATGAGCGAGTTCTATTGAGCCTTTTGCAGGTCCCTGTATTCCCTTCGCCTTTTACCCCTATACGGACTTAGAAGAGTACTTAAGGTGGATTAGAAATTTAGTTTCAGTAGCTTTTAGGCAACTAACAGCTAAGCCACTAATCATTAAGCTAATAAAAGTGACCTATGAACTAACTAACGAGAAAACTCATCAAGTATGTCTTGAATTTCGGCAAAATTTTAAGAGAGCTTCCCGTGCCCTTTCATTTGGTCCCTCAGGTTTGAGATAAAATATTAGGTGACTTATTTGCTAGCTGGTCCGCTACTCCATTTGCTTCCCTAAACGCATGTTTAATTGTTTAATTTTCAGCTTCAAGCAATAGGAACACACAATCATCAATCAAGTTTTGCAAGGGTCTTGAAGACGACTGATTTCCTAAAGAAACATAGTGTCTGAGAGTGTGAACCTCATGCTCAATGACATAGCTAGGCACTGGGAAAAAATCATACCAAGATTAACTCTTGGGACGCAGTCATAAAGTTACTGGGACGAAAATACAATGAGCCAAGCCGGAGGGGCTTGGGCAGCTTCTACACCAGCAACAACACAACTTCTGCCCTAAGAAGCAGGGTGTACAAAATAACTTGTTGGACCTACTTAATACAAAAGTCATTTTGTTATAAGGACAGAAAAATGAAAAGATGTGGTACTTTCTCCACCACTAATTTAGAAAAATAATTTTAGTAATGATTTTAATATTTAGCTTACATGTAAAAAGTCTTTCTTTTAATTTCTTAACTTCGTGACTAGTTAGACACATGAGATAAGATAGGATGAAGCCAGTAGTTATTAAATCATATGAAGTTAAAATATGTTACTTACTCAGGACTCGTCGCTTGATGAACCATAAGTATATGATATTGGTATGAGCCCAAAGTACGGTGTATCTATATAATATGGTACAGATTCTCGACGTATAAAGTGGCAAGTACGATCCGATTGATGCAATGAATAAAATTATGTTATTAGTTATGCGTAAGATATGAAACTATGTAATCTATACACGTATTTACAGTATGTTGGACAACCAATATTGACAAAAAGTGTTATGGGACGGACTAGTCTTCTTATATCTATTTTTAGCTCGACTTCCTAACCTAGCCCCTTATCAGCCCGAAAACGAATACTTTAGTAAATGAAACACTTTTTTGAAACTATATATAAATGTATTGAGTAACCCAAAATTACTAATTTTTTATAGCTAACCATTTATAATCGCACGTATATAGAAATTAGTATATTATAAAAGCACAAACGTTCCGCGATTATTTTTCAAAGCAGACTCCATTATAGTTCGATAAACAACAATAAGAGTCCATGTTAATTCAGAATAGAATAAGAGAAAAAAACTAAGAGTGCATAATGAAAACCACAATAATATTCAGCCTAACATAAAAAAAAAACATTAAGTACATTAAACAAACATAATTAAGACGAGTCACACTTCTTGCAAAGTAAACCACCTGAATATTTGGCAAACTCAACAAGCTTTTTTGCATAGATAAGTCGTTCCTATACTTTGGCGACATCGCCTCCGCGGTTTTAAGCTTGGCCAATTTCAGCATTCAACTTCACGACGATTTTCACTCAACGGATACCACAATCTCATTAAGGTCCATCACATAATTATTTGCACCAATAATGTGATTATTCGACTCTTGAAAGACAGCATCCCACATGAGATCATTATGTAAACGTGTACCAAAAGATATCCCACCATAATTAGAATATATCTATATATTGTGTAATATTAGTGATATGTAATTATGGTAAACTAGGATTCCTCTTGTATTTAGGACTAGGATTCCTCTTGTATTTAAGACTAGGATTCCTATTGTATTAGGGATACATCTTAGTACATTATATATATATTGATATTAATGAGAAAGACTCCTCAAGGGAGATTAATATCATCTTAGATACCATGGTATCAAGAGCCAAAATCCTAAAATCCTAGAATTTCTTTCTCCTCTTTCTCTTCCACGCCGCCGAGACCCCCCCTCTCGGATCTCAGCCGCGGCGCCACCCACAAAAATTCTTAGGTTTCTTCTTTATTCCTCTCTTCTCTAAATGGATACTCAGGAATCTGACGCTTCCACCTCCACAAATCCCACCACCACGTCGTCATCTTCTTTTCATCCCGCCCTAAGTGTTACCAACATCAAGAATTCTATTCTCATTCTTCTTGATCAAGAAAACAATCAGTATTATCCTTGGGTTGAACTGTTTCGTAATCATGCATGTCTCTATAACGTGCTTGATCATATCGATGACACTATTCCGCGCCCTCCGGAGGTTGATGATTCCACTTGGCGTCATCTAGGCGCCGACGTTAAACAGTGGATTTATGGTAGTATTTCTCAGGATCTTCTTCTTACTATCATGAAATCTGGCGCCACAACCCGTGAAATCTTTCAAGATAACAAGCACACTAGTGCGGTGTATTTGAAGGAACAATGTAACAATACACGTCTTGAAAATTTCTCCAACATGACTGAGTACTGCAGACAGTTGAAACTACTGGCGGATCAACTCTGCAACGTCGACAACCCTGTCTCGGACACTAAAATGGTGTTGCAATTGATTACAGGCCTTCCCAAAGGCGACTATGATACATTAGCCACCATGATTTAACAAACAAATCCGTTACCCAGTTTTAACAAAGCTCGCTCACAGTTGTTGCTCGAAGAGACTCGACGTGCTAAGCAAGATGAGAACAATCAGAAGGTGTTAGCTGTCGAAACGCGCCCCTAAGATCCAACGCCGCCAGAAAACTCTCAACCGGAGCGGGGACGCGGTGGCAAGAGCCGTGGCAGCAGAGGAGGTCGTGGTCGCGTGGCAAAGTCGCGACAAACAATCGACCAGGACGCAGAACAAGTGCGATGTCGCGCGGTGCCCCAGCGATATCGACGTCTGGCGTCGCGGCGACGCCATTTCGATCAACAACTCTTCAACCAGTATTCTCATCACGGGTTGTTGGGCCTCTTTAGCCCTCGGCAAGTCCAGACCGCAAAGAAACTCACTTCACGCATCAGCGGCCAATGTCTCATCCAAAGATGACACCCATCGAGTTGGGTCGACTTCAAAGAACCTTCATATGCAACAACCTGACAACAACTGGCACATGGAATCCAGGGCCACATCTCACCTCACCCGATATGCAGGTTGTAACACCCCATTTTAACCGGAGTCGAAACGAGAGTACTACGTATGGTATGATTCCTAAATTTATTTTAAGGAGTCGCCACCTAATTATTATAGTGAATTAGGACACTTATTAAATATCATAAAAATGTTATAAATGATCTCCATTTAAAGGTCTGCGAAAGCTATGTGAGATTCTGGATCAGGGTTCTTTATTATCCTAAAGGGAAGGGGTTAGGCATCCTTTAAGATCCGCTAACTTGCGGTTATCCGTTCAAACCTAGGTTAATTATGTATTGACTTTTATTCTACCTATTCTAAGCATTTTTACATAATTTACAATTAAAATAAAATGCAATACAGAATAATAAAAAACTAAAATTAAAGGTGACATAAGATAAAACTCCGGGACATCTTTTAGCCCTTTTTAGGCCTTCTGCACAAGATGATCTCCGGGTACCTGCATAAACACTTAGTAAAAGTGTTAGTAATAGAATAAACAATTTTAAAAGCAATAACAAGAATTAATAAATAAAACCAAAAATAAATCCGTCTTTGTATAGGGAAGACCTTGGAAATCAGACGGAGATTCCTTCATCGGCCAATATTGCTAGAAACAATAAAATAGGCAAAACCTTCGGATCCGCGCCAAAACAATAATAGTTTTAAACATGGATGGCTCAGATATATATAAAAAATAAAGTAGGACAGCCTAAACAAGTGCGGCTGCGAGAATTCGCCTTGCCAGCGCATGTTGGTTATCCGGTGTAAGTGGAAGAAATCATCATTGCCCAGAAAGCTTCATTTATTTTATTTTCCGTCTTTGCAATTGTGGAGGCCTCAAAAATCGACGGATAACTTTTTCATTGGCCATCAAGTGTAGTATCTTGTTCAAATCAGTAAATACCAAATGTTCAGTATTTGTTTTACCAACTTATAAAAAAATAGAGGGCAATATTGTCAAAACCAGTCCAGAACCGACAGACAGGTCCGCTGGAAAATCGACCAAAACACCAACGAAATACCAAATATCAGTAACAAAATGAAACAGCATTGACCCCAAAAACAGTCACCGATCGAAATCGATCGAACGGACAACCAAACGGTAAATGATTCCCGAAAATAACATCGAACCATGGTCGCCAGAGTTATTTTCAAACTCCGGCGAGATAAATAAAAAATCAGCAAATCAATAACCTATCCACAATAAATTGAAAATAAAGATGAACCAAGGCAAAATCAGTCCAACAAATACAACAACAAAGTTAAAGGATAAACAACAACTTCGCCGGAGTTTTAATCAGGCCAGATTCAAATAAAAGAGGACGGCGGCGTCACTTTCATGGCTAACGACGGAGCGACGCCGCCAGGCGATAGGAGTGCTGCTGGTGGGGTTCGATGGGTCGACGGGAAAAGGGAAGTGGGGTTCGCGGTGGTGTTGGGAAGGAGGGTTCGACGGGAGCAGGGGTTTGTGGTGTTGGGACAGTGGTTCATCGACGGTGGGGTGTTCGTCGGTGTTGTTGTTGTGTGATTGGAGAAGATGATACAAAATGCTAAAGGGGAAAAAAATTGAGGTGTTGCGGCTGCTGGTTACGTTGTTGTTTGAGTTCGCCGGAGATGGAACTCCGGCGAAGGACGGTGGCGACGGGAAAGGTGAGGAGGAGAGGGAGAGGGAATGAGAAGTGAAATTTGGGTTCGATATTATAGAGTCTTGAGGTTTTAGAGAGTGGAGAGACGGCTGGGGTTCAAGAATGAGGGGAAGAGGGTGTGCGGCTGGGGTCTTAGGGAATGAGGAGTGTTGCGGCTGAGGGTAGCTGGGAGGGGAGATGTGAGGAGCTGAGGGTTTTAGAGAGGTAGTCGGCTGGGGGAAGTAGGGTTAGAAACAAACTGAAAGGTTGGGGGATTTTTAGGGTTGTGTGATGTTAGTTAAAGATAGCCGGCTGAGAGGGATAATAGGGGGGGGGGGGTTAAGGTTTTATTTATAGTGTGGGATTTAGGTTTAGGGTTTTGGGTATTGAGTTTTGGGTATTGGGTATTGGGTATTGGGTATTGGAGGGAAAAGATGAAAGGTGTATTGGGCCTCAGTTTGGGCTTCGGTTTTTGGCGGATTGGACTGGTCCAGATTGTGCCTTGGACATGGACTGGTTTGATGAAATGCAAAACGGGTTAATTAAAGAAAAATTATTTAAATATACAAAATTATTAAAATTAAAATGCCGATGCAATAATAATAAAATACAATATTTAGCAAATATTTAATGCCTGATTAAAAGTAAAGACGGGATGTTAGTTAATTATTTAAAGAGATGCAAAATTAGTAAAACAAAATGATCGCGCAACAATAATAACATAATATTTAAAAATGTTTAATACCTAATTAAAGTAAAAACATGATGTCAATTTACAAAAAATAAAACAACATAGAATGTTAGGTAAAAAATATACAAAAATGTCAAAAATGGTGATAAAATGCGGTGTCCTAAAATGCTTAAAATTGCAAGAAATGACTAAAAGATGGGTCAAAATTGGGTGTCAACAGTTGTCCCTCTTTGACCGAAGACGATGAAAGAGTTTTCGGACAAAGACGTTGACTTGTAGCCAATTTTGTTCCCATCGTCTGAATTAAAACAAGGATCAAGAAAAGAATGGGCAAAAGCGACCTTTGGGTCGTTGTGATGCCAAGATAAAAGACAAAGCGATCAGATTTAATATTTGTCGCTGTGTCGAATTATGAGAACACCGAGTTCTTTGCAATGCTAGAAAATAAAGCGGTGACGCAAATTCAAAATTTGTCGATGTCGGTATGATTGACACTGGGTTGCAGGTGATGTGGTGCTGGAAAATATATGGTGTTTGTAGATGTTGATGAAGTGATGTGATGATACGCCGTCTTGTATAGACGAGATGCAGATGACGCCTTGTGTGGGCGTTGTCGTCTTGTATGGACGAAATGCAAATGACGCCTTGTGTGGGCGTTATCGTCTTGTATGGACGAAATGCAAATGTCGCCTTGTGTGGGCGTTGTCGTCTTGTATGGACGAAATGCAAATGTCGCCTTGTGTGGGCGTTGTCGTCTTGTATGGACGAAATGCAAATGACGTCTTGTGTGGACGTTGTCGTCTTGTATGGACGAAATGCAAATGACGCCTCGTGTGGGTGTTATCGTCTTGTATGGACGAAATGCAAATGACGCCTCGTATGGGCGTTGTCTTCTTGTATGGACGAAATGCAAATGACGCCTCGTATGGGCGTTGTCGTCTTGTATGGACAAAATGCAAATGACGCCTTATATGGGCGTTGTCGTCTTGTATGGATGAAATGCAAATGACGCCTTGTATGGGCGTTGTCGTCTTGTATGGACGAAATGCAAATGACGCCTTGTATGGGCGTTGTCGTCTTGTATGGACGAAATGCAAATGACGCCTTGTATGGGCGTTGTCGTCTTGTATGGACGAAATGCAAATGTCGCCTTGTATGGGCGTTGTCGTCTTGTATGGACGAAATGCAAATGTCGCCTTGTGTGCAAATGACGCCTTGTATGGGCGTTGTCGTCTTGTATGGACGAAATGCAAATGACGCCTTGTGTGGGCGTTGTCGTCTTGTATGGACGAAATGCAAATGACGCCTTGTGTGGGCGTTGTCGTCTTGTATTGACGAAATGCAAATGACGCCTTGTATGGGCGTTGTCGTCTTGTATGGACGAAATGCAAATGACGCCTTGTATGGGCGTTGTCGTCTTGTATGGACGAAATGCAATGACGCCTTGTGTGGGCGTTATCGTCTTGTATGGACGAAATGCAGATGACGCCTTGTATGGGCGTTGTCGTCTTGTATGGACGAAATGTAAATAACGCCTTGTATGGGCGTTGTCGTCTTGTATGGACGAAATGCAAATGACGCCTTGTATGGGCGTTGTCATCTTGTATGGACGAAATGCAAATATTGCCTTGTATGGGCGTTGTCATCTTGTATGGACGAAATGCAAATGTTGCCTTGTATGGGCGTTGTCGTCTTGTATGGACGAAATGTAAATGACGCCTTGTATGGGCGTTGTCGTCTTGTATGGACGAAATGTAAATGACGCCTTGTATGGGCGTTGTCGTCTTGTATGGATGAAATGCAAATGACGCCTTGTATGGGCATTGTCGTCTTGTATGGACGAAATGCAAATGACACCTTGTGTGGGCGTTATCGTCTTGTATGGACGAAATGCAAATGACGCCTTGTGTGGGCGTTATCGTCTTGTATGGACGAAATGCAAATGATGCCTTGTATGGGCGTTATCGTCTTGTATGGACGAAATGCAAATGACGCCTTGTGTGGGCGTTTTCGTCTTGTATGGACGAGATGCAAATGACGCCTTGTGTGGGCGTTGTCGTCTTGTATAGACGAGATGCAAATGACGCCTTGTGTGGGCGTTGTCGTCTTGTATGGACGAAATGCAAATGACGCCTTATGTGGGCGTTGTCGTCTTGTATGGACGAAATGCAAATGACGCCTTGTGTGGGCGTTGTCGTCTTGTATGGACGAAGTGCAAATGACGCCTTGTATGGGCGTTGTCGTCTTGTATGGGCGAAATGCAAATGACGCCTTGTGTGGGCGTTGTCGTCTTGTATGGACGAAGTGCAAATGACGCCTTGTATGGGCGTTGTCGTCTTGTATGGGCGAAATGCAGATTCTCGTCGTTGCATAGACGAAACATAGATGAAGCCGTTGCATAGGCTCAGATGAAATTGTGTCATTTTATGGACGTACCTGCTTGGTGACTCGCCTGGGTTGAGATAACGTCATTGCATAGACGTTGGGCGGTTGTAACCCGTATGGGCTTATTGTTGTCCTCCCATCTTTGCTGATATGAAGATCCTGAATGCTGCGAGTGCTGATGCAGTCTCTGTGCGGACTTGCTGGATGTTGCGAATGCTTGCTGAATGCTCTGCGCGGGCTTGTTGGATGCTGCGAATGCTTGCTGAGTGCTGCGATTGCTGATTGCTTTTGGAATCCTTATTATGATCTCTTCATAGTGCATTTCCCAAAATTGTCCCAGTTTTCGTTATGCGGGGCGCATGGACAAGACTTAACTCTGGCGGAAATTGCTCATATCTCTTTTCAGAATAATCAAACGCATTACGTCGCACACGAGCCAATGAGAAGATTTCTAATGGTGTGACCGAACCCGATTTAGGCCGCCTACGTATCCCGCTGAGGGAATCAGGTCAAGACGTAGTTCGTGATGCAAAAATGATTGTACAATTTTCAAAAATGAAACCGAAGCCAATGTAGCCGCCTACGTATTCCGCTGAGGGAATCAGGTCAAGACGTAGTTCGTGATGCAAAAAATAAGGATTTTTATGGGTTTTTCAAACAATGTGGACCGAAGCCAATGTGGTCGCCTACGTATCCCGCTGAGGGAATCAGGTCAAGACGTAGTTCATGATGCAAAAATAAGGATTTTTATGGGTTTTTCAAACAATGTGGACCGAAGCCAATGTGGCCGCCTACGTATCCCGTTGAGGGAATCAGGTCAAGACGTAGTTCATGAAGCAAGGAATAAGGATTTTATGGGTTTTCAAATAATGTGGACCGAAGCCAATGTGGCTGCCTACGTATCCCATCGAGGGAATCAGGTCAAGACGTAGTTCGTGATGCAAAAAATGATTGTACAATTTTTCAAAAATGAGACCGAAGCCAATGTGGCCGCCTACGTATCCCGCTGAGGGAATCAGGTCAAGACGTAGTTCGTGATGCAAAAAATGAGAATTTTTATATATGCATTTTTTTTTTGAAAAATGGAAAGACAGCATCACGTTCTGACTTCAGTTGATACCAACAATTAGTATTGTGCTTTGGAATTTCGTTATTCACTTCCAGTCTAACCAAGACTGACTTTTGGGTAATTCCTATAGTTTCAAATGGTACCTCAGACACATAAGTATCGACACACTTGCTTGCAGCCAAGGTTTCGAACTATACATAATCTCACGTTTCAAATGCCCTCACTGAAAGGAAAGTCTCATTTCTCACATATATTCCAGTATTTTGAATTTTGGGACGCTTAGAGAAGTACGCTCACACTCAAAAGGATGTTCAATGCATGCAATTGTGATACCATAGGCTTGGCCGTCATGTAAGTATCCACTAATGTGAGAACCCTCAGTATAAGATCATGTAGGGCTTGTCACGGGCTTGTAATGTAGGTTTGGGGAAAGGGATGGATATCATTTGGGTAAAAAGTGACTAATCCTTCCTCGAGCGTTGGACTACGTCCGTGTTTGATATTTGTGTGCTTTAATGCTGACCTGCTTTCTTTTTGTCCCAGTTTTTCTGTACTGACTTCTTTTGAATCTTTCGTTTGGAGCCCGCTTTTCCAAAGTTGTTCTCTCATTTCATTCATTTTTTGTTTATAATGCCGGGGCTTTTGATTTCTTCTTTTGTGAAGTCGTCATTTGTGTTTTCTTTTCCTTTTTTTGGACTTTGACAATTTTGCCTTTGCAAACTTCGACGCAGAATTTGTCAGCCACTTGCACATTTCTAAAGCGCTCAAGGAGGTCGGGCCAAGAGAGGAATAGTGCGTACGCACTCAGAAATGGTATAGGTGTAATATGCGGTTGTCAAAAGAATAGACTTTAGGCTCAAAAGGGGTGTACTACGGATAATGTTATTTGGTAGGCTGAAAAGGCTCAAACGGGCCAAAGAAGGCCTACAATCATTTCCTACACCGAGTATTACTCAGGATTTCGCCTCAACGAACATTCAGGTCAAGTTCTAGATCACAATGCAGTGCAATTGAACTTATTCTAAAACTCACCACACAATGCATATGAAACGATGAGGTTGGTTTCATTCTTATCTTGGAAACATGCAAGACAATGTCATTTACGGGTGAATAAGAGGTACCAAAAGAATCTATGGTTTACCACGAAGTCAACCCATATTGATTATTACTTTTTTTCCCTATGCACACTCTTAACTGTATTGGTATCAACCGAGTCAAACAATGATGCTTAAAATATTTTTGTATTTTTGAATAACACATTTTTTGTATTTTGAATAAATGGTACCGAACCCGAGTAGGGTTGCCTACGTATCTCATCTTTGACGAGAATCAGGTGTGCGTAGTTCGTTCAAATATGTTATAAAATGTATGCTTGAAAAGAATTTATCAATGAAATGATAGCAATATAAAGCTGTGCAAAAGAAATGATTGTCCACTGTGGACGAATGCAAAGTAAAATGAATGTAACGAAAAATGAATGCCCGAAAACATATTGAATGGGATGCATGAGTGAGAAAAATATGCTTCTTTATTTTTTATTTTTTTTGTGGTGGTGTCGAACCCAAAATGAGTTGCCTACGTATCACACCGTGTGGTGAGAATCAGACACGCGTAGTTCGGAATGATTTATGTTGTAAAATGCCTGGTAGAGAATTATGTAATCAATACTAGACACATCAATTGGACTTGCAAATATGTATAAAAATGCAAAATATAGGGCCCAGAGCGATGCTTCTTTGACTCTGACTTCTTCCCGTCAACAAACCCCAACTTATTCTTGGGATGATTTTTTTTCTTTTCTTCCTTTTTTTTTGTTGTCCGCCCTCGACTATTTGCGAGGACGGTCTTCCTGCAAAAATATGACAAATGGGTGAGAGTAGGCAAGCCACAAAATAATAAAATGTAAGAGTGTAACAATATAGTCAAAGACTCCCCTGCTTGGTTCGACCGGACTGGTGGTTGAGCTTCACAAAGTCCAAATCGTGCTGTTCAAGAGCGATTTACGCAGTAGAAGTCCTGATTGCAGTGTGACAACAAAAGGTATAAAAATGCAAATGCTCGTGGCCGGAATTATAAGCATGATATGTACAGGGGTTAAAAGGGTAATTATTGCATTAAATAATATGTACAGAATTGCTAGCGACAACAATAGTAAACAAAAGCATGCAAATCAAGCGCGCGCCTAATATGCATGGAACCTCTCTTATGCCAGAGGTCGGCCTAAACGCCAAATATGCGAGATTATGATAAATAGGTCTAAGTCGTTAAACTGCAATGTTTTGTTGGAAATGACGACCAAATGACGGTGCACTTTTTCCAATTTCAGTGTGTCATGACCAGGCTTGGATCCGTCTATCATCATCACGCTACACATAATATGCTAATGGGTCGTTGGGTTGCGAAACCGGTCGACAAGTTTTGGTGGATTTCTAATTGTGGCGTTAATACCAAGGATTAACCCACCTAAGGTTTATGCATGCATGAATTAATAAAAAAAAAGTGGTATATCTCTATCCTAAGTTTCTAAGATTTGGCTTACTAGACGCAAGGTTCCCGAGCGGACAACTCGAGTGAGAAGGCTACGCGGCCACCGGTTAGACCGGACACTCCACGTATATTACCAACTCTCCTAAATTTGGGTTTTGAAGAAAGAATTTTGTTGATGCACCAAGCGCACCTCGCATGTAGTGTGTGATTGTGTGAATTTTCCAGAGTGGAAGAAATATGAGCGGAATGCCTGTTTAAGGAAAGCAGTAAAGCAGGTAGCAATTAAAATAAATAAAACAAAATACAGCACAAAAGTTAAATGCAAAAATAATGGCCAAATAATAACCCTAAGTCTGTTGTGGTTAAGAACCTAAGTTCCCCAGCAGAGTCGCCATCTGTAACACCCCATTTTAACCGGAGTCGAAACGAGAGTACTACGTATGGTATGATTCCTAAATTTATTTTAAGGAGTCGTCACCTAATTATTATAGTGAATTAGGACACTTATTAAATATCATAAAAATGTTATAAATGATCTCCATTTAAAGGTCTGCGAAAGCTATGTGAGATTCTGGATCAGGGTTCTTTATTATCCTAAAGGGAAGGGGTTAGACATCCTTTAAGATCCGCTAACTTGCGGTTATCCGTTCAAACCTAGGTTAATTATGTATTGACTTTTATTCTACCTATTCTAAGCATTTTTACATAATTTACAATTAAAATAAAATGCAATACAGAATAATAAAAAACTAAAATTAAAGGTGACATAAGATAAAACTCCGGGACATCTTTTAGCCCTTTTTAGGCCTTCTGCACAAGATGATCTCCGGGTACCTGCATAAACACTTACTAAAAGTGTTAGTAATAAAATAAACAATTTTAAAAGCAATAACAAGAATTAATAAATAAAACCAAAAATAAATCCGTCTTTGTACAGGGAAGGCCTTGGAAATCAGACGGAGATTCCTTCATCGGCCAATATTGCTAGAAACAATAAAATAGACAAAACCTTCGGATCCGCGCCAAAACAGTAATAGTTTTAAACACGGAGGGCTCAGATATATATAAAAAATAAAGTAGGACAACCTCAACAAGTGCGGCTGTGAGAATTCGCCTTCCCAACGCATGTTGGTTATCCGGTGTAAGTGGAAGAAATCATCATTGCCCAGAAAGCTTCATTTATTTTATTTTCCGTCTTTGCAATTGTGGAGGCCTAAAAAATCGACGGATAACTTTTTCATTGGCCATCAAGTGTAGTATCTTGCTCAAATCAGTAAATACCAAATGTTCAGTATTTGTTTTACCAACTTATAAAAAATAGAGGGCAATATTGTCAAAACCAGTCCAGAACCGACAGACAGGTCCGCTGGAAAATCGACCAAAACACCAACGAAATACCAAATATCAGTAACAAAATGAAACAACATTGACCCCAAAAACAGTCACCAGTACTGGAAACTGACTGAACCCGACAACCAAACAGCCGACAGATTCCCGAAAATAACATCGAACCAAGGTCGCCGGAGTTTTGAAAATAACTCCGGCGAGATAAAACAAAAATCAGCAAATCAATAACCTATCCACAATAAATTGAAAATAAAGATGAACCAAGGCAAAATCAGTCCAACAAATACAACACAAAGTTAAAGGATAAACAACAACTTCGCCGGAGTTTTAATCAAGCCAGATTCAAATAAAAGAGGACGGCGGCGTCACTTTCATGGCTAACGTCGGAGCGACGCCGCCAGGCGATAGGAGTGCTGCTGGTGGGGTTCGATGGGTCGACGGGAAAAGGGAAGTGGGGTTCGCGGTGGTGTTGGGAAGGAGGGTTCGACGGGAGCAGGGATCTGTGGTGTTGGGACAGTGGTTCGTCGACGGTGGGGTGTTCGCCGGTGTTGTTGCTGTGTGATTGGAGAAGATGATACAAAATGATAAAGGGGAAAAAAAATTGAGGTGCTGCGGCTGCTGGTTACGTTGTTGTTTGAGTTCGCCGGAGATGGAACTCCGGCGAAGGGCGGAGGCGACGGGAAAGGTGAGGAGGAGAGGGAGATGGAATGAGATGTGGGGCTGGGTTGCTGATATTGTAGGGCTGCTGAGGGTTTTAGAGAGGGGAGAGACGGCTGGGGTTCAAGAATGAGGGGAAGAGGGTGTGCGGCTGGGGTCTTAGGGAATGAGGAGTGTTGCGGCTGAGGGTGGCTGGGAGGGGAGATGTGAGGATCTGAGGGTTTTAGAGAGGTAGCCGGCTGGGGGAAGTAGGGTTAGAAACAAACTGAAAGGTTGGGGGATTTTTAGGGTTGTGTGATGTTAGTTAAAGGTAGCCGGCTGAGAGGGATAATAGGGGGGGGGGGTTAAGGTTTTATTTATAGTGTGGGATTTAGGTTTAGGGTTTTGTGTATTGGGTATTGGGTGTTGGGTATTGGAGGGAAAAGATGAAAGGTGTATTGGGCCTCAGTTTGGGCTTCGGTTTTTGACGGATTGGACTGGTCCAGATTGTGCCTTGGACATGGACTGGTTTGATGAAATGCAAAACGGGTTAATTAAAGAAAAATTATTTAAAGATACAAAATTATTAAAATGCAAATGCCGATGCAATAATAATAAAATACAATATTTAGCAAATATTTAATGCCTGATTAAAAGTAAAGACGGAATGTCAGTTAATTATTTAAAGAGATGCAAAATTAGTAAAACAAAATGATCGCGCAACAATAATAACATAATATTTAAAAATGTTTAATACCTAATTAAAGTAAAAACATGATGTCAATTTACAAAAAATAAAACAACATAGAATGTTAGGTAAAAAATATACAAAAATGTCAAAAATGGTGATAAAATGCGGTGTCCTAAAATGCTTAAAATTGCAAGAAATGACTAAAAGATGGGTCAAAATTGGGTGTCAACACAGGTAATATTCCCAAACTGTTTGGTTTAAAGCATCCTCAATTTATTACAGTTGGTAGTGGCCACCGCATTCCAATAAAGGGTTATGGTACATCCTACACACTACCTCCTCATCCATTCCCCTTAGAAATACCTTATATGCCCCGCATACAATTAAAAACCTAATCTCTATCCGTAAATTTACTCGTAATAATTCTGTCTCTGTTGACTTTGACCCTTTTGGTTTCACTGTGAAGGATCTACATACGGGGACACCTCTTACGAGATGCAATAGCACGGGGGATCTCTATCCTTTCACTCCCACCTCCGCTGTCAGATCTTGTTCTCTCGTATCTCTAGCGGCCATTTCTTTATCAACGTGGCATAATAGGCTTGGTCATCCAGGAGCCCCAATTTTTAATTTTCTTAGAGACAATAATTTCATTACTTGTAATAATGGAAAGTTTGCCCAAAACTGTGTTTCCTGTTCTTTAGGCAAACATACTCGTCTTCCGTTTAAATCATCTACTAGTGTTACCTTTGCACCTTTTGATATTATACATGCCGATTTATGGACATCACTTATTGTTAGTTCTCTCGGTCATAAATATTATCTTGTCTTGCTAGATGATTTTTTCCACTATGTTTGGTTGTATCCTCTCAAATATAAATCGGAAGTGTTTGCCAAATTTTTTGAGTTTCGACAGTTCATCCAAACACAATTTGAAAAAGGTATCAAATCATTTTAGTGCGATAATGGTCGTGAATTCAATAACTCTATGTATTACCGGTTTTGTTCTAATAATGACATGTTTTTTCGATTCTCCTGCCCTCACACCTCCCCACAAAACGGTAAAGCTGAAAGAATCATCCGCACTATAAACAACATGATTCACACTCTATTGATTCATGTCTCACTCCCTCCGTCCTTCTGGGTATATGTTGCTAAAATGTCAGAATACATTCTAAATATTCTCCCACTAGCACACTTCACAATATGACCCCTAGAGAAATTCTCTGTCATAGAGTCCCATCCTATGATCACCTGCGGATATTAGGTTGTTTATGTTATCCTAACCTGGCCTCTATTGCCCCTCACAAGCTAGCTCATCGGTCCACTCCATGTGTCTACCTAGGCTTCCCGCCAAACCATATGGGCTATCTATGCTATGACTTGTCCACTCGTCAAATTCACATATCTCATCACGTCACATTGACGAGACCACATTCCCGTTTTCGAATCTTAAAAAGTTCCAAAAACCGGATTACTCTTTTCTTGACGAGCCTGCCATCTCTCCCATAATCTCAGTCAATTAGATCATAGCACTGTCACAGAATCACCTTCTCTGCCCAAGGGTTATTTTTCACCGTCATGACCCCAAAACTTGAGAAGGATCGGTCCTCGGCGCGCGACCTTGATCACGGCGCCCACGTCGCCACTCCTTCTCCATATCCAACCAATCCCTCAGTCTCGGCTCTTTCCACTCAGCCGACACAACCTCCCACTGTCCCTACTCACTAAATGGAAACTCGTGCCAAG
This sequence comes from Przewalskia tangutica, assembly GCA_029844215.1. Lineage (NCBI taxonomy): Eukaryota > Viridiplantae > Streptophyta > Magnoliopsida > Solanales > Solanaceae > Przewalskia > Przewalskia tangutica. Next base: position 143,994,028 of record CM056718.1, read on the forward strand.
CATGAAATCTTCAAACCCAAAGTTCAATTTAACTTGTTTGCCCAAACCATTTCTCCAATTCTCAAGAACCCTAAAATGGCTAAACAAGACCCTAATTGGAATGCGGCTATGTATGAGGAATTCAATGCTTTAACTAAACATCACACATGAGATCTAGTACCTAGACATGAGGGGGTGAATGTGATCCGTTGCATGTGGCTATTTCGTCACAAATTCAGAGATAGTGGAGATCTTGAGAGGTATAAGACACAACTTGTGACTAATGACACAAATCAGCAGGAGGACATTGATGTGGTGAGACCTTCAGCCGGTTGTCAAACCGGCTATCATTCACACAATTTTGAGCATTGTGAGACATTCTTTATAATTGGGAGAGAAAATGTCATGGGCAAACACTGGCCGATCTATCAGCTTGATGTGAAGAATGCATTTTTACATGGGGATATGAGATAAACAGTCTACATGCATCAACCGTTTGATTTCACCCATCCAGTAGTTCCTCACTTTGTGTATCGTCTCCGTAAGTCATTATATGATCTGAAACAGGCTCCCTGTGCGTGGTATGATCGCTTTGTCAGGTATATCTTGTATATTGGGTTTGTATGCAACAAGATTGATACATCACTCTTCATTTTTCATCGAGGTAGCAACACTGCTTACTTATTACTTTACGTGGATGATATTGTTCTTACTACTTCCTCCGACGGGTTGACAAATGAGATTATTGTCTTACTTAAGTCTGAATTTGCAATGACTGATTTGGAAAAAACTGAGTTATTTTTTGGGGATATCAGTGACCAGGTCTGCCGACCACATGTTCTTGTGTCATCGTTAGTATGCAGAGGAAATTGTGTACAGGGCTAAGATGACGAATTGCAAAGTTTCACCTATTTCAGTTGATTCAAAATCTAAGCTCAGTGCTATAGATGGTGCTCTAGTCTCCGATCCTACTCTGTATAGGAGTCTTGCAGGTGCACTTCAGTATCTCACATTTACAAGACCAGACATTGCTTATGCTGTTCAGCAGGTCTGCCTATTTATGCATGCCCCCAGAGAGTCTCATTTCACTTCCCTTAAACGTATCATCCGATACATTAAGGGCACATTTGATTATGGTTTGCACCTATACCCCTCTTCACCAAATAAGTTGCTCTCATATACGGATGCAGATTGGAAAGGGTGTCCGGACACACGACGCTCCACCTCCGGCTTTTGTATTTTTAGGGGATAATCTGATTTCTTGGCCTGCCATGCGACATGCTACCCTATCTCGTTCCAGTGCCGAGGCGTTGCAAATGTGGTAGCTGAGATTTGTTGGCTCAGAAATTTACTGTATAGTTTCTGTGTCCTTTGCGTCAGACATCTATTGTGTAATGTGATAACATCTCTTCCATCAATCTCTCTCACAACCCGGTTCAGCATCAGCGAACCAAACACATTGAGATAGACCTACACTTCGTTCGTGAAAAAGTTGCGCTAGGCCATGTCAGAGTATTACATGTTCCTTCATCCATCAGTATGCCGATATATTTACCAAAGGACTTCCCAGACAGTTATTTCTTGACTTCAGATCCAGTCTCATCGTCCAGCCTCCTTCCGCTCCGACTGAGAGGGTGTGTAAACGTGTACCAAAAGATATCCCACCATAATTAGAATATATCTCATATATTGTGTAAATATTAGTGATATGTAATTATGATAAACTAGAATTCCTCTTGTATTTAGGACTAAAATTCCTATTATATTAGAGATACATCTTGTACATTATATATATTGATATTAATGAAAAAGACTCATAAAAAAAAATTAATATCATCTTAGACATTAAGCCAAATTAATCTTATCATCCTCCGATGACAAGGCTTGCATTATGCCTTAAGAGACTTCAGGCCACCATAGAGATGTCTAGAAAGACATTTCAACTTCAGAAGCATTGTTAAATAACAACTAGAACAAGTTAGTGGGTATAATTTAGAGCAGGGGAAACAAGGTTGCTCGGTCGAATCGGATGAACCAACAACAACAACCATTATATTTTATTATTTCAATTTAAGTTCAAATAATTTATTTTTCAATTCAAATTAAAATTTCAAATACATTTATCTTTCAATTATAATTCAATCTTTTTAATCTAGATTCAAATTCATTTTCAATCAAAATTCTCTGTAATCCTATTCTCTGATATGCTACAATCAAAATTTTAATTTTCAAGTGATGATACTATATAGAGAACTTGTGGCAACTTATAAAGTTTAGGTGGCCGATCCAATATTTTTCAGCACAAGATGTTGCACATTTTTCTCTACATTAATTTCAATCCATTCGACCAATTTGAAATGGTAATCCTCGACAAAATCAAAATAAATATTTAGGCCACAACTTTTAAATGTTAGAGCTGTTGGGATTTTGTTGGGTTTGTATACGCAGCGAAATTTGAAAATTTTGTGTTTCAAACTGTTGCGATATTTCCGTATGCTTACGCAAGTGTACGTATCGTTCAAGTAATAAAGATATGTAAGAACGAGTTTATCGTCCACATAGACTGATTTTTCAAGTACCAGTTATCTATCTTATGATATCTATTTGGTTGACGTTCTTTAGTTTGAGAATTATAACTAAGAATTATGACTAAATGCAGAAAATAAACTAAAGATTATAAAACTTTGGGTTTATAACAGTTATGAAGGAAATAAAGCTTCTAATCTCCTCAACTATCCACTATTTCACGTGTCAATGCAATGCTAGTGATTCTTCTTCTTATTAAGATAGTAGGTTAACTAATCTGTCATTATATTCCGGTTAGGACATACAAGAGCTCAATCTTATGCAGAAACCTTCTATATTTCTATGATAAGATTTACCATACATGAGGATTAAGGGCCCGTTTGGTACAACTTATTAAAAAGAGCTTTTAGGAGTAGAGCTTTACAAATAGAGTTTTTTATCAAAAAGTTATTAGGTGTTTGGTTGTCAATAAAAAAATGTTTTTGGCTTAAAAATGGGCAAAAATAACCTCTACTTTCAAAAGCCCAAAATTTGCGCTTTTGGAAATAGATGCCAAAAGTGCTTTTGGAAGCCAAAAATACTTTTTCGGTTTTCAACAAAACACTCTAATTTTTGGCCAAAAGTGATTTTGGTCTTTTCAAAAGCCCAACCAAACCGGCACTAAGAACAATAACCTTAAATACTACACAAGTGTCGGGGTACTTTCGTATATGATTTTAACCTATGTCTAGACAACTACAACATATTCAAATCTCCCCACTCGAATCTCGATTCGAAATCATACAAGTTATGACAATTAGTGATCAATTAATTATCAAGCAATCAAACAATATTGAATATATCTTAATATGCTGAAGAAGAACTAAAATACTATGCATTAACTATATGAAAGAGCTTCAAGAAGATTCGACGGAAAACCCTACTAAAGTAATTAGCTCATAAACATTGTCATGTCAAGAACTAATTTACAATCCAACATAAACTGAAATAAAATAAAGAAAAGAAAAAAACTTGAACAAAGTTGTCTTCAATCTTGTATCTTGCCTCCTTTCATAGCCTCCAAAAGTATGATATAGAATGAATGAATAAGGTTAGAGTTTTATACTTGAAAAAACTTGCGTTTCGGACCGTTTTAACCCTCTAAAATTCGGCACAGAAACTAAAAATCCCGCGTCAGCGCCGTGGCCCTGCAGGTTGGCGCCACGGCACTGAAACTCCTGCGATGAAATCAGACACTACAGTACTTTGAGCGCCGCGGCCCTGCTGGCTGGCGCCGCGACGCCGGTGACATCTTGGGCCGGTTTTTTGGTTTTCGTTATTTTCTCATCCGGACTTCGTATGCTTCATTTCTTGGAATTTTCTTGTGCAATTTCATCCTCAATTATGTATTTCCTCCTTTGTGATCGCTGTGACTCAAACGACAGAAAAACACACATAACATTATACTAAACACAAAATAAAAGAGTAAAATACTAACTAAAAAAGACTCAAAAGTGTATACAAAATACACTTAACAAACACCCCCAAACGTACACTTTACTCGCCCTCGAGTAAAGCATTAAACAAAAACGAAAATAAAAACAAGGACTCTATGAAATGGATCAAGTAGTTATAGCGATGCTTTTTCAAAATCATGGATGAAAGTTGGGATAATATGTTAGAACATACATAACATGAATATTTAGCAATCTAGAATTTCAAGTTATATATTTCGCAAATTCACTTAGATTATAATCACTGGAAATACAAACACCTAACCTATGCATGTCAATTTCATTCCATCTTTCCCAAAATTCTATAGACATGTTTACTTGTTATTCTCCACTAATCATAGACATACAAATTAGAGATCATCAGGACTTTCAAGGGTTGTAATGTAGGCTTAGGTAGAGGTAGATAAAAGTTGGCATTTAGGCTCAAATTACGTACCATAACAATTTTTCATTCAACTATTTTTCCTTCCTTTTGACTTTCTTTTTAGTTTCATACATATTTTCCCCTCTTTTCTTTTGAGAGAATGAGATACATTATAAATAACAAGCACCCCCAAACTTAAGCTTTTGCATATTTTTCATTGGGGTGCATCAAACTTTCATTCTTTTTTTATCTCTTTTTCAACATTTTTAATTTCAATAGTCTTCCATTATTACTTATGGAACATCAAATGAATCATAGGATGTCAAAAAAAAGATATTATATTAGGCTCAAAGGGGCTGACTAGTGATACAATTTATGTCAGGGTAGATAATGAATGGTCATAAGGGCTAACAAAGACACGCCTGAATCATTTCCCTAAACATGTACATCTTAACTATTTCGCCTCAAATAACAAGCAAACAAATTTTCTAGACATTTTTCAACATTTCTTTCCATAACTGACACATATAGGCTAAGCACAAATATTTCAAATAATTAGATGTTATGAATTTTTGGCATATCTAACTTAAGCACACATATTTTTGCTTTCAATTCCATTACATTATCCCAATTGATTCACACAATATCTGATCGGTGTATTTTATATACACCTTTTGAGTCATTTTTAGTTAGTATTTTACTCATTTTGTTGATGTGTAGTATAGTATTAGGGTCGTTTTTCTTCCTTTTGTGTCACAGCGGTCAGAAATTGAGAAATGGCAAAAAGAAGAAGAAATGAGCTTAATTGAGATGAAATTGCACACTAAAAAGGACCAATAAATGAAGTCTAAGAAGTCCCGGGAAGTATAGACAAGATCAGATGAAGCCCGGATGAAAACTGGACGACGAAGCGAAGAACCGCCTAAAAAACGCCACCGGCGCTGAATGTTCCGAAAGTTGATTTCACGCAGTTTTTCAATAGCGTGGCGCCATCTGCGAGGCACGCGGCCGGGATTTCTCGAGTTTTGGGCGGGTGACACGTTTTCAGAGTCCAAAAGGGATAGCTTTTCCTAACTACATAATCCTTAACCCTTTACCTAAAGTATTCTATAACTTTTCCTACCTACATAATCCTTAACCCTTTACCTAAAGGATTCTATAACTTTTCCTACCTACATAATCCCTAACCCTTTACCTAAGGGATTATTGGGCTATAAATAGTCTTTACATCATTAGAAGAATTCCATTATCCATCCACCATTCCATTCTCCATCCATCATTCTACCACATTTCATCTTGTAAATATTCCACAACACAATCCTTGGATGCTAGAAGGCTTGGAGACTTGTTCCTGAGTATTTTTCTTTTCTTTCTTTTGCTTTGTTTACTTCAGTTCATGTATGGAGATTATATTAGTTCTTAGCGTGACTATGGCTAGGAGCTAATTACTTTGTTAGGGATTTCCTTGTGATTCTCTTGAAACTCTTATTCATGAATTAATAAATTAGTTGCTTTCTTCTTCACTTGTTTAAGATTTATTCAATAGTTGTTTTGATTGCTTGATAATTAATTGATCACTAGTTATCATCACTTATATGAGTTCTAATCGAAATCCGAAAGGCGAGATTGTGAATATGCTATAGTTGAATAAACATAGGTTTAAATCGTGGACGAAAGTACCCCGATACTTGTGTAGCTTAATAGGTTATTGCTCTTAATCCTCCTTTGTAGTCAATCTTGTCATCGAAAGATAGAAGGGTTCTCCATTGAGGTTGAGTGTTTATATTACCTTAACATGAGTATAAAACGATCTAGTTAACCTGCTATCTTAACGTAGAAGAAGAATTTAGTCTAATTGTATTAAGGATTGAATAGAGTGGATAGTTGATGATCTTGGAAGCCCTAATTCTCCATCATAACTGATTTAAATCAAAGTATTTTCATAATTAGTTTATTTTCTGCATTATTAGTTTAGAATTTCAACTCAATTAACGTTAACCAAATAGAAACTAAAGCATAGATAATCGGTACTTGAAAACCAGTCCCTGAGGACGATATTCGATCTTACCTAGACTATATTACTTGTCACGATACGTGCACTTGCGTTTAGCGTGTGTATAAATCGCGCATCAAGTTTTTGGCGCCGTTGTCGGGGATTGACGTACTTTCAATATCGATTTATCTATTCTTATTTCTAATTTGGTTGCTGTTGACAGTCAATTTTGACCCGTTTTTGTATATTTGTTGCAATTTTAAGTATTTTATCACATCGCATTTTAATCAGCATTTTTTGCATTTTTTATCTTTTTATGTTAAATTAACCATTATGTTTTGTTAATATTATGTTTTTATTATTGTTACACCGTCGTTTTATTTTAATAATATTTGCATCTTTTAAATAATTAATTGGTATCCGCACTTTTACTTTTAATCAGGCATTAAACATGTCTTAAATATTGCATTTTAGTATTATTGCGTCAGCATTTGCATTTTAATAATTTTGCATCTTTTTAAATAATTTTTCTTTAAATAATTAACTAGTCTTGCATTTTTGTCAAATCAGTCCAGTTTAAGACACAATTTGAATCAGTCCAAGCCAATACTATTTTTTAATATCACCCAAACACCCTCTTTTATTTCCCCCCTAAAATCAAATACCACTTTTCATTTTCCCCCCCAAAACAATACCCCACTTTTCATTTCCCCCCCTCAATACCAAACCCTAATCTACCCCTATAAAAACAAAACACACCCCCTTTTTCCCATTCCCTCAGCAGTCCTCTCCCTCACCGCCACCCCCTTAACCTTCCATCTCCGGCGAACCAACACCTGTCACTACTGACCCGTCATTCCCGTCGAGCCTTCAGCCGCCTCCCTTCTTCACTCCCACTCCCTCACCCACAGAACCTAGCCGCACACTACCATCACAACCCAGCAGCCCTAAAGAACTCCCTCTTCATCCGCCGATCCCTCACCCTCTCACTTTAAACCCTACACAACATTACCATCACCATCTCGCCTTTCCCACTCCTCAAAACTCGCCGACCTACCCCTGCAACCCCATGCCTCTGCCCAACGACCACTGCATTAACACAGCCGCATGACCCTCTCTCCATCGAACCTCAGTAGTAGTAGCGTCATTTCCGCCAGCGTGGAAGTGAAGTGATGCCGCCACCCTCACAACATGGTTTGGTTATATCTTTTAGATTTATTGGCATGTTTTATTTTGACTGATTTCCTTTATTTTTTGGATCTGAAGAACTCCGGCGACCTATATCATGTTTCGTTTTTTTTTTCGATCTGTTACGTACTGTTGATTGTTGGAATGTTCTGATTTTCGAATTTTTCCGGTGACCTTGCCCGGATTTGTTACTGTTTCCTGTTCCAGCGTTGTGCGACCCACTGTTATTCCATTTCTGGGATCATTTTCTCGGCTATGTTGCTGATTGTTACTGTGTCACATCGTTGGGGACTGATTTCGACAGTTTACGTCCTTTATTTTTATTTATCTATTTAAACTGGTTGGACAATCTGCTACATTTGAAATATTGGGTTGATTCGTAGTTTTGAACAGATGCTACACTATGTTATTTTACTGATTTTGAACAAGATACTACACTCTTGGTTATTGATTTGAACAAGATACTACACTCTTGGTTACTGATTTGAACAAGATACTACACTTTGGCCAATGAAAAAGTTATCCGTCGATTTTTGAGGCCTCCACAGTTGCAAAGACGGAAAATAAAATAAATGAAGCTTTCTGGGCAAGGATGATTTCTTCCACTTACACCGGATAACCAACATGCTTGTGAAGCGCCGCACCGCACTTGTTTAGGCTGTCCCACTTTATATATTTTTATATCTGAGCCCTCCGTGTTTAAAACTATTACTGTTTTGACGCGGATCCGAAGATTTTATTTATTTTATTATATTGGCCGATGAAGGAATCTCCGTCTGATTTCCAAGGCCTCCTCTGTGCAAAAGACGGATTTATTTATTTTTTGCTTTACTTATTAAATTCCTGTCATTACTTTTAAATTATTTATTCTGATACTAACACTTTTACTAAGTGTTTATGCAGGTAGCCGGAGATCATCTTGTGCAGAAAGCCTAAAAAGGGCTAAAAGATATCCCGGAATGTTATTTTATATCGCATTTAATTTAGTTTTATTATTGTGTAGTGCAGTTTATTTTAATTATAAATGCTTAGAATAGGTAGAATAAAAAGAGCAATAAATAATTAACCTAGGTTTGAACGAACAACCGCAAGTTAGCGGATCTTAAAGGATGCCTAACCCCTTCCCTTTAGGATAATAAAGAACCCTGATCCAGAATCTCACATAACTTTCGCAGACCATTAAATGGAAGTCAATTGCAGTATTTTTATTGCAATAAACTAAGTTTCCTAATTCACTATAATAATTAGGTGGCGACTCCTTAAAATACATTTAGGAATCAACCATACGTGGTACTCCCGTTTCGACTCCGGTTAAAATGGGGTGGTACAGCATGGCGACTCCGCTGGGGATATCAGGTTCTTGATCATAACAAACCCAGGTTAATTAAATATTGCACTTTATTTTGCTTTTATATTTATTGTAAATATTTTATATTGTTTGCTTTTATTTTGTAATTAACTACTTTAATTGCTACATTATTTTATTGCTTTCCTTAAATTGACATTCCGCTCATATTTCCTCCATTCTGGAAAATTAACACTATCACACACTACACGCGAGGTGCGCTTGGTGCATCAGCAAAATTCTTTCTTCAAAACCCAAATTTAGGAGAGTTGGTAATAGACGCGGAGAATCCGGTCCAACCGGTGGCCGCGTAGCCTTCTCACTCGAGTAGTCCGCTCGGGAACCATTGTGTCTAGTAAGCCAAATCTTAGAAAACTTAAGATAGAGCTATACCACTTTTATTAAGTCATGCATGCATAAACCTTAGGTGGGTTAATCCTTGGTATTAACGCCACAATTAGAAATCCACCAAACTTGTCGACGGGTTTCACAACCCAACGACCCATTAGCATACTATGTGTAGCGTGATGATGATAGACGGATCCAAGCCTGGTCATGACACGCCAAAATTGGAAAAGGTGCACCGTCATTTGGTCGCCATTTCCAACAAAATATTGCAGTTTAACGGCTTGGACCTATTTATCATAATCCCGCATATTTGGCGTTTAGGCTCACCTCTGGCATAAGAGAGGTCCCAAGTATATTAGGGCACGCGCTTGATTTGCATGTTTTTTTGTTTATTATTGTTTGTCGCTAGCAACTCTGTACATATTGTTTAATTCAATAATTGCTCTTTTGTGATTCCGGGCTCGAGCATTTGTATTTTTGCACTTTTTGCTTTCACATTGCAATCAGGACTTATATTGCGTAAATCACTCTTGAATAGCGCGACTTGGACTTTGTGAAGCATCAATCACCAGTCCGGTCGAACCAATCAGGGGAGTCTTTGACTATATTGTCACACCTTTGCATTTTTATTATTTTTGTCATTTTCCTACTCACCTATTTCTCATATTTCTTGCAGGAAGGTTGTCCTCGCAATCAGCCTAGGACGGTCGGAAAAAAAAAATCACAAAAATGAGCGGTAGTTATGTTGACTAATAGAAATCAGTTTATAACAGATTCAACGATACATCGCTCTCAATTCTTCTTTACTTTGTATTTTTATTCATATTTGCAAATTCAATTGACATGTTTAGCGTTGATTACATTGTTCTTTCATATCATGCATTTTTTCAGCATAATCATTCCGAACTACGCGTGTCTGATTCTCACCACACGGTGTGATACGTAGGCAACTCATTTTGGGTTCGACACCACAAAATAAAAACCAAAAATAAAATAAAATAAAGAAGCATATTTTTTTCACTCATGCATCTCATTCATCATGTTCTTGGGCATTCATTTTTCTATACATTCATTTTTACTTTGCATTCGTCCACAGTGGACAATCATTTCTTTTGCACAACCTTATATTGTCATCCTTTCATTGATAAATTCTTTTCAAGCATACATTTTATAACATATTTGAATGAACTACGCGCACCTGATTCCCTCGGCGGGATACGTAAGCGACCTCTATTCTGTTCGGTACCATTTATTCAAAAAATACAAAAAAAACAATTATTCGAAAAATACAAAAAAAGAAGAAATATTTTATTCAAAAAAATACAAAAAAAATGTTATTAAAAAAAAACATTTTTTTAGTATTATTGTTTGACTTTGTTGATACCAACACATTTAGGGTTGTGCATAAAAAAAAATGATAATCAGTATGGGTTGACTTTGTGGTAAACCATAGATTCTTTTGATACCTCTTATTCATACCCGCAGATGACATTGTCTTGCATGTTTTCAAGATAAGAATGAAACCGACCTCATCGTTTCATATGCATTGTGTGGTGAGTTATTTGAATAAGTTTAATTGCATTGCATTGTGATCTAGAACTTGGCCTGAATGTTTGTTGAGGCGAAATCCTGAGCAACACTCGGTGTAGGAAATGATCGTAGGCTTTCTTTGACCCGTTTGAGCCTTTTCAGCCTACCAAATAACATTATCCCTAGTACACCCCTTTGAGCCTAAAACCTATTTTTTGACAACCGCATATTACACCTATACCCTTTCTGAGTGCGTACGCACTTTCCCTCTCTTGGCCCGACCTCCTCGAGCGCTTTAGAAATGTGCAAGTGGCTGACAAAATCCTGCGTTGAAGTTTGCAAAGACAAAAATTGTTAAAGTCTCAAAAAGAAAAAGAAACAAAAGCAGAGACGACTTCACACACAAAAAAAAAGAAATCAAAAGCCTCGATGTTATAAAAAAAGAAGAGGGGAATATATGACCCCGAAAAAAAAAGGGGTGCTCGAAATGAAAGATTCAAAAAAAAAAAAAAAAAAAAACTGAGACAAAAAGAAAGTAAGTCAGCATTAAAGCGCACAAATATCAATCATGGACGTAGTCCAACTATCGAGGAATGATTAGTCACTTTTATCCAAATGATATCCATTCCCTTCCCCCAAGCCTACATTACAAGCCCGTGAAAAGCCCTACATGATCTTATACTGAGGGTTCTCACATTAGTGGATACTTACATGACGGCCAAGCCTATGGTATCACAATTGCATGCATTGAAAATCTTTTTGAGTGTGAGCGCAATTCTTCAACGTCCCAAAATTCAAAATACTGAAATATATGTGTGAAATGGGACTTTCTTTCAGTGAGGGCATTTGAAACGTGAGGCTACGTGTAGTTCGAAACCTTGGATGCAAGCAAGTGTGTCGACACTCAGGTATGTTTGAGGTACTATCTGAAACTGTTTGAATTACACCATAGTCAATCTCGGTTAGACTGAAAACAATAAAAGAACATCATTATGCACAATACTAATTGTTGGTATCAACTGGAGTCAGAACGTAATGTCGTCTTCCATTTTTTCAGAAAAAAAACAACAAAATGCATATTACATAAAAATCATTTTGCATCACGAACTACGTCTTGACCTGATTCCCTCAGCGGGATACGTAGGCGGCCCCATCGGCTTCGGTCCCCACATCATTTTAAAATCATAAAAAATCTTTTTATTTTGCATCACGAACTACGTCTTGACCTGATTCCCTCGGCGGGATACGTAGGCGGCCACATCGGCTTCGGTCCCACATCATTTTAAAATCATAAAAATTCTTATTTTTTGCAGCATGAACTACGTCTTGACCTGACTCCCTCGGCGACAACGTAGACAGCCACATCGGCTTCGGTCACACCGTTAGAAATATTTCTTCCTTATTTTGCACTGGACTCGATTTTGTCCATATTCTCGCATTAGCTTTTCATTCATTATTAAAAAAAAATGCTTACCTGATCGCCTTGATAGCGTCAAGATGCAACCTTACCCAGTTCAACATCTTCATTACCAGAAACTGGGACATTTTAAGGAATTCAGTGCAAGAAAATGGCAATAGACAGGAAAAAGCAGGCCAACTAGGTCTTCAGTGCAAACCAAGAATGCAAGCGTCAAGAGCCAAAGCTACAGAATCGACGCTAATCAACCACTCATTTCCTAAAACTCACAAGTTTTCCTTGAGTGCAGGATCTTCATATCAGCAAAGGCAGAAACACAACAATAAACCCATGCGGGTCACAAATGCACAACGTCTATGCAATGACGCTATCTCAACCCAGACGGGTCACAAAGCGGTCGCCACAAACCCATGCATTTCATTTTAAGCCTATGGCGGCCATTCACGTTTCGTCTATGCAACGACGAGCATCTGCATCGCGTCCATGCAACGACGCCTTTTCATTTTAAGCCTATGCAACGGCTTCATTCATGTTTCGTCTATGCAACGACGAGCATCTGCATCGCGTCTATGCAACGACGTCATTTCATTAAAAGCCCATGCAACGACTTCATTCATGTTTCGTCCATGCAACGACGAGCATCTGCATCGCGTCTATGCAACGACGTCATTTCATTTAAGCCTATGCAACGGCTTCATTCATGTTTCGTCCATGCAACGACGAGCATCTGCATCGCGTCTATGCAACGACGAGCATCTGCATCGCGTCTATGCAACGACGTCATTTCATTAAAAGCCCATGCAACGACTTCATTCATGTTTCGTCCATGCAACGACGAGCATCTGCATCGCGTCTATGCAACGACGCCATTTCATTTAAGCCTATGCAACGACTTCATTCATGTTTCGTCCATGCAACGACGAGCATCTGCATCGCGTCTATGCAACGACGCCATTTCATTTAAGCCTATGCAACGGCTTCATTTATGTTTCGTCCATGCAACGATGAGCATCTGCATCGCGTCTATGCAACGACGCCATTTCATTAAAAGCCCATGCAACGGCTTCATTCATGTTTCGTCTATGCAACGACGAGCATCTGCATTGCGTCCGAAAACGACGTCATTTCATTTTAAGCCTATGCAACGGCTTCATTCATGTTTCGTCTATGCAACGACGAGCATCTGCATCGCGTCCATGCAACGACGCCTTTTCATTTTAAGCCTATCTGGCGGCCGTTCATGTTTCGTCTATGCAACGACGAGCATCTGCATCGCGTCCATGCAACGACACCTTTTCATTTTAAGCCTATGCAACGGCTTCATTCATGTTTCGTCTATGCAACGATTTAACATTTGCGTGCGTCCAAAAGCGTCATTTCATTTAAGCCTATCTGGCAACCGCTTATTCATGTTTCGTCTATCTGACGAGCATCTGCATTGCGTCAAAACGACGCCATTTCATAAAAGCCTATCTGGCGGCTTCATTTATGTTTCGTCCATGCAACGACGAGCATCTGCATCGCGTCTATGCAACGACGCCATTTTCATTTAAGCTATCTGGCAACGGCCATTTATGTTTAAATCCATGCTACGACGAGCATCTGCATCGCGTCTATGCAACGACGCCATTTCTTTTAAGCCTATGCAACGGCTTCATCCATGTTTCGTCTATGCAACGACGAACATTTGCATTGCGTCCGAAAATGACGCCATCAACATCTACAATAACCTTGTCTTTTTCAGCACCACATCACCTGCAACCCAGTGTCAATCATACTTCGACACTGGGACATTTTTAATCAGCGTCAGCTTTGCTTTTTATTTTTTTTTGCATCACCTGCAACCCAGTGTCAATCATACTTCGACACTGGGATATTTTTAATCAGCGTCAGCTTTGCTTTTTATTTTTTTTTGCATCACAACGACCCAGTGTCATCATGATTTGACACTGGGACGTTTTTTGGATCTGTATCATCCCTATTTTTGAGTTCCAGTTTATAAAACAGGACAAAATTGGCTACAAGTCAACATCTTTGTCCGAAGACTCTTCCATCATCTCCGTACAAAGAGGGACATGCTGTTGACAGTCAATTTTGACCCGTTTTTGTATATTTGTTGTAATTTTAAGTATTTTATCACATCGCATTTTAATCAGCATTTTTTGCATTTTTTATCTTTTTATGTTAAATTAACCATTATGTTTTGTTAATATTATGTTTTTATTATTGTTACACCGTCGTTTTATTTTAATAATATTTGTATCTTTTAAATAATTAATTGGTATCCGTACTTTTGCTTTTAATCAGGCATTAAACATGTCTTAAATATTGCATTTTAGTATTATTGCGTCGGCATTTGCATTTTAATAATTTTGCATCTTTTTAAATAATTTTTCTTTAAATAATTAACCAGTCTTGCATTTTTGTCAAATCAGTCCAGTTTAAGACACAATTTGAATCAGTCCAAGCCAATACTATTTTTTAATATCACCCAAACACCCTCTTTTATTTCCCCCCCCCCTAAAATCAAATGCCACTTTTCATTTTCCCCCCCAAAACAATACCCCACTTTTCATTTCCCCCCCTCAATACCAAACCCTAATCTACCCCTATAAAAACAAAACACACCCCCTTTTTCCCATTCCCTCAGCAGTCCTCTCCCTCACCGCCACCCTCTTAACCTTTCATCTCCGGCGAACCAACACCTGTCACTACTGACCCGTCATTCCCGTCGAGCCTTCAGCCGCCTCCCTTCTTCACTCCCACTCCCTCACCCACAGAACCCTAGCCGCACACTACCCTCACAACCCAGCAGCCCTAAAGAACTCCCTCTTCATCCGTCGATCCCTCACCCTCTCACTTTAAACCCTACACAACATTACCATCACCATCTCGCCTTTCCCACTCCTCAAAACTCGCCGACCTACCCCTGCAACCCCATGCCTCTGCCCAACGACCACTGCATTAACACCGCCGCATGACCCTCTCTCCATCGAACCTCAGTAGTAGTGGCGTCGCTCCGGCGACTTCGCCGTGGAAGTGATGCCGCCACCCTCACAACATGGTTTGGTTATATCTTTTAGATTTATTGGCATGTTTTATTTTGACTGATTTCCTTTATTTTTTGGATCTGAAGAACTCCGGCGACCTATATCATGTTTCGTTTTTTTTTTCGATCTGTTACGTACTGTTGATTGTTGGAATGTTCTGATTTTCGAATTTTTCCGGTGACCTTGCCCGGATTTATTCTTTATTTCTGTTCGGCGTTATGCGACCACGTTATTCCATTTCTGGGATCATTTTCTCGGCTATGTTGCTGATTGTTACTGTGTCACATCGTTGGGGACTGATTTCGACAGTTTACGTCCTTTATTTTTATTTATCTATTTAAACTGGTTGGACAATCTGCTACATTTGAAATATTGGGTTGATTTGTAGTTTTGAACAGATGCTACACTATGTTATTTTACTGATTTTGAACAAGATACTACACTCTTGGTTATTGATTTGAACAAGATACTACACTCTTGGTTACTGATTTGAACAAGATACTACACTTTGGCATATGAAAAAGTTATCCGTCGATTTTTGAGGCCTCCACAGTTGCAAAGACGGAAAATAAAATAAATGAAGCTTTCTGGGCAAGGATGATTTCTTCCACTTACACCGGATAACCAACATGCGCTGGCAAGGCGAACGCTCGCAGCCGCACTTGTTTAGGCTGTCCCACTTTATATATTTTTATATCTGAGCCCTCCGTGTTTAAAACTATTACTGTTTTGACGCGGATCCGAAGGTTTTATTTATTTTATTATATTGGCCGATGAAGGAATCTCCGTCTGATTTCCAAGGCCTCCTCTGTGCAAAAGACGGATTTATTTATTTTTTGCTTTACTTATTAAATTCCTGTCATTACTTTTAAATTATTTATTCTGATACTAACACTTTTACTAAGTGTTTATGCAGGTAGCCGGAGATCATCTTGTGCAGAAAGCCTAAAAAGGGCTAAAAGATATCCCGGAATGTTATTTTATATCGCATTTAATTTAGTTTTATTATTGTGTAGTGCACTTTATTTTAATTATAAATGCTTAGAATAGGTAGAATAAAAAGAGCAATAAATAATTAACCTAGGTTTGAACGAACAACCGCAAGTTAGCGGATCTTAAAGGATGCCTAACCCCTTCCCTTTAGGATAATAAAGAACCCTGATCCAGAATCTCACATAACTTTCGCAGACCATTAAATGGAAGTCAATTGCAGTATTTTTATTGCAATAAACTAATTGTCCTAATCCACTATAATAATTAGGTGGCGACTCCTTAAAATACATTTAGGAATCAACCATATGTGGTACTCCCGTTTCGACTCCGGTTAAAATGGGGTGGTACAGTTGCTCCAAGAACAAGTTTCTAACTTGTTCTGCTAGCATCTTTTTATCACTTTTTATTATTATTTTTTATTTTGCAGGTTAAATTCAAAAAAAAAAAAATATACAGGACCATGGACTACTACTTCTATCAGGGGCAGCAAATTCATCAACAACAGCTTAACCCACAGATTCTGTAAGAAGATCTAGATGAGTTGCAGACAGGCATACTCAGGCTCACCAAGTGCCAGTCTCAGTTCATGGATGAGACAAGAGTGTCCCTCAGAAATTTGGAGACACAAATATGGCAACTAATGGAAAGGATGAGCAATACACCTCAAGAAAATTTGCCTAGAGACACCATTGTGGGAAGTGATAAGCAAATTCAAGAGCATGAACCACACCCAGCTGTTGAGGTATCTGACGAGATAGTTGGTGTAGAGAAGGAAAAGATTATTGAGATCCAATTATTCACCTTTTTGGATTCTGTGGAAATGTTTTTTCCTGTACCTATTGCAGAAGAAACACCACCATCTGTCATTGTTGATCCCCAAATAGAAATTCCATACCTTCAAGGGCACCCCCAAAAGTTGAGAGATGTAGGGAGTTTCACTGATCCCTACATTATAGAGAGCCTAGAAGACAAGCTTGTCTTGTTTACTTGGGGGATAATTGTATATCTGAGGCCCTTGTTTGGAGCAATTGTTGTAGTTGAAGTGAGACCTGCAACAATAACTGTGCGGATTGCAAGCAGTTCACAGAATGATCCAATGGGCACTCGTAAAGGTTAACTGCGTCCGGCTAAAAGACGTTAAAGACAGCGCTTGTTGGGAGGCAACCCAATGTTTTTAATTATGTTAGTTTGATTTTTGTCTTTAGTTTGTTTTATTTTGTCTTGAACAGTCTCACGGTCTTGGGTTCTTGTTTTGTGTTGTTGGATGACAGGTGGAATGAAAGCTAAATCTGAGGAGAAATGAGCAAAAATGCTGGAAAAAAAGAAAAGCCGTCGTCAGCGCCGCGGCGCCTAGAATCAGCGCCGTGGCGTCGGAACTTCAGAGAGCCACAGTACTTGGGGCGCCACGGCGCCGAAAGTTCCGAGAGCCATATTCCGTGCAAATTCCAGAATTTTTCCTCTCAGACCTCTGTTATGACCGCTGTGTTGTGTCAGTAAGTTGTCCCTATTTTTAGTCTTCACATATTGGGGACAATGTGTCGATTAAGTTTGGGGAGGTGTCTTATATTTTATTTTATTGTTTTGAGTCTTTGTGATTTGTTTTGTGTGTTTTTGAGTATTTTTTTTTTAGTCATAATTTTTTTTAATTATTATTATTATTGATCATGCATGTTGTAGTCACTTGAAACGCCTAATAAAGTAAAGTACGATAATGTAATGGAATTAGAAGCAAAAAATCTGAACACTTAGGATAGATATGCAAAAAATTCATGAAATCGAACTATTTTGGGGTATCTTGCTTGATTTATGCATTGTTAGTAATTAAAACATATGTGTCTTCTTGCTTGCTATTTGAGGCGAAATAGTTAGGATATGCATGTTAGGGAGATGACTCAAGCATTTCTTTGTTAGCCCTTTCGTACCATTCATTTTCTATCCCTGACACTAAAATTGTATCCCTAGTCAGCCCCTTTGAGCCTAAAATAAGATATTTTCTTTGACATCCTATAATTTCATATTTGTGCCATAAGTGAAAAAAAAATTGAGTTGTTGGAATATAAAGTGTTGAAAAAGAGACAAAAGAGAGTGAATTTTTTTGTTGCACCCCAATAAAAAATAATAATAAATAGGAAAAAACCTAAATTAAAGAAAATCAAAAGAAAAGGGAAGAATCGAAAAGCAAAGAGTTTTGTGTGTAGATAAGACCTTAAGCCTATTTTTTTTTTACCTACCCCCGCTAAGCCTTTTCAAAATCCGAAAATCCTAAGAAAGATCTCTAATATATGTATCATTAGTAGAGAATATATAGTAGACATGTCATGGTATTTTTTGATTGGGAAATTGATAGTTAGGTATTCTTACTAAATTGAATTTGCGAAATATCTGACTTGAGTGTTTAGAATGCTAAAAATCCATGTTATGTGTTCCTACATATTATCCTACTAACCTTCATGCTTTTCTAAGTGACAATTGTGCAGCAAAATGATCAGTGTCTTTGAGTCATTTTATTTTCCTTTCTTTCGTGTCTTTGTTTATATTTTTGATCTTTGCTCGAGGGCGAGCAAATATTAAGTTTGGGGGTATTTGATCGGTGTATTTTATATACACCTTTTGAGGTATTTTTAATTAGTATTTTACTCATTTTGTTGATGTTTAGTATAGTATTAGGGTCGTTTTTCTTCCTTTTGTGTCACAGCGGTCAGAAATGGAGAAATGGCGAAAAGAAGAGGAAATGAGCTTAATTGAGATGGAATTGCACACTAAAAAGGGACAATAAATGAAGTCTAAGAAGTCCCGGGAAGTATAGACAAGATCAGATGAAGCCCGGATGAAAACTGGACGAAGTGTTCTCTACACTCCATCTCTCTCTAAGTTAAAAAACCCATCCTTCTAAATCAAGAGGAGGAATTCTAGCCTAAAGGAAAAATCAAAAGTGTTAATGGAAGCCACGCCGAATGTTCAAAGTTGATTTCGATGCAGGTGTTTCAGTAGTGGCGATCTGCCGAGTCCACTACACACGGGATTTCTGATTTTTGGGCCGAATTTGACACGTTTTCAGAGTCCAAAAGGGATAACTTTTCCTACCTACATAATCCTTAACCCTTTACCTAAAGGATTCTATAACTTTTCCTACCTACATAATCCTTAACCCTTTACCTAAAGGATTCTATAACTTTTCCTACCTACATAATCTCTAACCCTTTACCTAAGAGATTCTTGGGCTATAAATAGTCTCTACATCATTAGAAGAATTCCATTCTCCATCCACCATTCCATCCTCCATCCACCATTCCATTCTCCATACATCATTCTACCACATTCCATCTTGTAAATATTCCACAACACAATCTTTGGATGCTAGAAGGCTTGGAGACTTGTTCTTGAGTATTTTTCTTTTCTTTCTTTTGCTTTGTTTATTTCAGTTCATGTATGGAGATTATATTAGTTTTTAGCGTGACTATGGCTAGGAGCTAATTACTTTGTTAGGGATTTCCTTGTGATTCTCTTGAAACTCTTATTCATGAATTAATAAATTAGTTGATTTCTTCTTCACTTGTTTAATATTTATTCAATAGTTGTTTTGATTGCTTGATAATTAATTGATCACTAGTTATCATCACTTATATGAGTTCTAATCGAAATCCGAAAGGGGAGATTGTGAATATGCTATAGTTGAATAAACATAGGTTTAAATCGTGGACAAAAGTATCCATAGCTTAATAGGTTATTACTCTTAATCCTCCTTTGTAGTCAATCTTGTCATCGAAAGATAGAAGGGTTCTCCATTGGGGTTGAGTGTTTATATTACCTTAACATGAGTATAAAATGATCTAGTTAACCTGCTATCTTAACGTAGAAGAAGAAGTTAGTCTAATTGTATTAAGGATTGAATAGAGTGGATAATTGATGATCTTGGAAGTCCTAATTCTCCATCATAACTGATTTAAATCAAAGTATTTTCATAATTAGTTTATTTCCTGCATTATTAGTTTAGAATTCCAACTCAATTAACGTTAACCAAATAGAAACTAAAGCATAGATAATCGGTACTTGAAAACCAGTCCCTGAGGACGATATTCGGTCTTACCTAGACTATATTACTTGTCACGATACGTGCACTTGCGTTTAGCATGTGTATAAATCGCACATCAATATCTTTAGAAAATACAACATACATGATCCATAAAAAAAATTATGACTCAAAAACACATAAAACAGACTAAACATAATAAAAAAACTCAAAACAAAATAAGACACCCCCCAAACTTAATCGACACATTTTCCCCAATGTGTGAAAACTAAAAATAAAGGGACAACTTACTGACTTAACACAGCGGTCATAACGGAGGTCTGGGAGGAAAATTCTATAAATTGCACATCATACGGGCTCTCTGAAGTTTCAGCGTCGTGGCCCTGCATTTTGGCGCCATGGCACTGTGCTTGAGTTTTGCTCTTTTTCGGAGTTTTTGATCCTTTTCCACTCAGGGCAGTCCCTAGTCCACATGTCATCAAAACATAATACAAAAATCAAGAACGTGAGACTGTTCAAGATAAAATAAAACAACTAAAACAAAAATTGAAATGACATAATTAAAAGCATTGGGTTGCCTCCCAAGTAGCGTTGTCTTTAATGTATTTTAGCCGGACGCAGTTTACTTACTAAATCAAGGGGGTAGCGTATCCCCTCCGCATATCCATCTTAGCACCATTCTCTTCTTTCTTATCTTTTTTTTCCATAGAGTTAATTTCAGGAGGGTTCATTCTCTTTTCAACATTCGCTGTTTCTTTGGCCTTACTCTCAGGTTCGACCCTTTTCTTTAATGGTACCCCATGAGCATCAGTACTTGTGAGACTTTTCTCAGACACAACCTTGTCAACTACCCCAATAGCAAAACATCTATCAATGACTTGAGGTTCAGGGGGTGGCTTGAAAACTTTGAAGGTCATTTCTGGTTCAGGTGGTGGCTTGAACACTTTGAAGGTCATCTCTTCACCTTGAACTTTGAGTTTTAGCTCTTTTTTTTCAACATCAATCAATGCCCTCCCTATCGCTAGGAATGGTCTCCCAAGGATCATTGGTATCTTCTCATCTTCCTCCATATCAAGAATGAGGAAGTCAACAGACAAGATGAATTTGCCCACTTTTACCAACACATCTTCAATTATTCCTCTAGGATGCACAATAAAGCGATCAGCTAGCTGTAAGTGGACTATTGTTGGCTTAGCTTCCCCCAAACCAAGCCTCTTTAAACACCGAGAGAGGCATAAGATTGATACTTTCCCATAAGTCACATAAAACTTGCTTGCATATCACCTTCCCTATAGTGCAAGGTAAGGTGAAACTCCCTGGATCTTTCAACTTAGGGGGAAGTCTCTTCTGCAAGATGACACTACATTCCTCTGTTAGTGCTATTGTCTCATAGTCTGCCAGTTTTCTCTTCTTAAACAAGATGTCTTTCAAGAACTTCACATAAGCTGACATTTGCTCTAAAGCTTCGAGGAATGAGAGATTGATATGAAGTTTTTTGAAGACCTCTAAAAACTTGGAGAATTGCTTGTCTAAGGACTTCTTCTGCAGTTTTTGAGGGAATGGAATTTTGTCTACATATTCCCTCATGACTGTCGGTGGAGCTTTCTATAAAATAGGGTGGTCCTCAGTAACCCCTTATTTCTCTGCCTCAACTACTTTCTCCAACTCGATCTCCTTTTCAACCACTGGTTTGGGTGCCATCTGCTCTAACTGCTTCCCACTCCTCAAGCTAATTGTCTGGCATTGTTCTCTTGGATTCATCACTGTATTACTAGGGAGAGTCCCCTGAAGTCTGTCATTCAACTTCGCTGCCAATTGCCCCATTTGAGTCTCCAAGTTCCTAATAGAGGATCTTGTTTCTATCATGAACTGCTTGGTCTCTGTCATAAATTGTGCCTGGGTGTTGGCCAATGTTGAAAGTGATGACCCGGTCTCTTTCATGAATTGTGTCAGTACTGTCTTTATTTCTCTTATTTCATCTGACTTCTCTTGTGGGGCTGGTGGGCTGAACTGTTGTGAGGCCGATGCTGGATTCAAGGATTGTTGTGGACTGCTCTGTTGATTCTGCCCCTGAAACTGAGATTGCTGCCCTTGATCATTCCTCCATGAAAAGTTGGGGTGATTTCTCCACCCCTGATTATAAGTGTTGGAGTATGCATTGTTGTAGGGCCTCTGAAAATTCTCAACTGCTTGGACCTGCTCCATAGACATATTATTTGGATCCACTGTTGTGCACCTATCAAAAGGATGGGGACCCCCACAGATTTCACAACTCACTGGTGTCTGAACTGCATTAACGGGCATAGTAACCTGCTGCAACTGCTTTGTCAAAGTGGCCACCTGAGCATTCAATGCGGTGATAACATTTAACTCATGAACCCCAACCACTTTCCTATTGTTCATTGCTCTCTCATCGGCCCTGTAACACCCCATTTTAAACCGGAGTCGAAAACGGGATTCTAGCGAACCCTGCTTGAAAAAAAGTGTTAGAAAATAAAAGAGCTAAATGTTTAAAATGTGCTAAAATGTTAAGGAATGCTAAAAATGCAAAAGGGTGCTAGGGTGCTAGCAATGCTAAAGGGTTCGCGGAGTCGCCACCTAATTATTTTGGGTGAATTAGGACACCTAAATGTTAACTAGTTTAAAGTAAACATTAACTCCATTTAATGGTCTGCTAAACTTTAATGAGATTCTGGGTAAGGGTTCTTTATTATCCTAAAGGGAAGGGGTTAGGCACCCTAAAGGATCCGCTAACTTGCGGTTGTCCGTTCAAACCTAGGGTTAATTATTTATTGCTAAGAATGCATGTTTGAAAGATATTTAATAGAAAGTATTTTTGGCAAAAAGATTAATAAAATTAGTGCTATAAAACGCATGTAAAATTTAAAGCATGTCCTATATTATTTATAAAATAGGTGATGCAAAGTGAATTTATTGACTAAATGTATATATATTTGGCTACCTTAATTAGTATCCCATATGCTTCAGGGATTCCTTAGTATACATAAAATAAGATTTCTATATAGATTTTGTAGCAAATGGATTAAGAGTTTTGAAAATAATGTCCTATCTACATGATTAGTTATGCAAGTTAAGATTAAATGACAAAATAATGTTTAGACTACATGAATGATTATGCGCCTAAATGATTTAGTTATAACTTAAGTTAAAATGATTTGCGTAAATTTCTAATGTTAAACTCCTTACTAAGGGCGACCCAAACTCGTACTATTCTAAATACATTAATGTTAAAGTGAATGTTAGGCAAATAATTACAACAAATGGATGAAGAAGGATATAAATAAAAGGGATGACTCGAAGAATGGCGATATCGTTTCGCATGCGGCTTGGAATTTCTGGAGCAGAGATAAATGCACATAGATGTGAGTCTTCCCGCTTGCCACGCTGAGTCTCACCATGAGACTCTTTGTTGCTCCGGTGCGTTTCATGTAAAATATAAGAGAAGATAAGGAATTAGTATATATCCTACTTACTTGAATCATAAAAATCTATGCACACATAATCTATATTTGCATGTAATCAACATATAAGAATGTATAAATCAGTGAATAGAATGGCGCAGCTGCTGCAACAAGCAGCAAACAGTGGGTTATGGGTGCACGCAGCAGGCAAACAAAGGTTCAACAGGCCAATTTATCATTTTGGGCAGAAATGACAGGATATGATCGACCCTAGGCATCAGGCCTTTGGGTATGAACAGTAATCAACAGGGAGATTTTCCTTCTTTTTCGTGTAGACAATGTTTAGACTGAATGTATATAGTCAATAGGTACATTTTTAAGCAGGGTACAACACATCAGATTGGTAGTGGCACCACATTAGAAAACAGTCCACACAAGATATGAAACAAATGAGTCTTATAATTCCAATAGACAACCTCAAAGTAAAGAGTAGACCCAACAACATTCTGGCACATCAACACATCACATCTATACTTTAATTGAACAAATCAGGACAGCAGTGGGAAAACAAACACATCAGAGAGATCATGTGGGGATAGAAGCTAATTTAAGTTTCAGGACATGTCGGACACCAATCAACAAACAGGACAATTGCTATTTTTCTTTAGCCTCTTTTACATCCCATCGATGTTAAGTTGTGTGAGTTACAACCCAATATCATAGATGTTCAGTTCAAACAAATAAAGACACAATCATTGCAACCCAGACTAAGGCCCTATCAATAACACCTTGACTAAGCAAGACACAAAAGAAAACCAGTTGCCGAAATAGGACCAAACTTGAAACTGTATTCAGGCTAGAGTCACCAACATGTGTATTGAAGCATTACTATGGCATATTGACACAATTATTCATCATCTCGTGATTCTTAAGAGTTCAACAGTTATGAAGATTAGGTTGCCTATGCAAACAAATCACTTTAGCTAGGTGCAAACCCTTTAAGAGGGCAAAACATGGGCAGTTCAGCGAATAAGGGATAACAGTGAATTTTGATTGAAAATGCAAGTAAGTTTAGCTATTTCATGAAGAGTCAACAACACATTATAGCATGAGTAACATTGTATGACCTTGAAGACTGTCCTAACCACAACTCATCTTCTAACAAATTCAGATTCCAACGGAAGCAGTGACAGACAAACCAGACAGACGCAGTCAACTACACAGATTTCCAATTTGATATTAACACCTTTTATTCGCAAGCAAAAGCAGCGAGAAGGGCTTCTAACATCCAATAAACCACATAACTGGGCTAATCCATACCGACATTCGATAAACGCTAGATATTGATCTAATCGCATTAAAATACAATCGCCAACGACAATTAACTAAACAGGTCTCGCGACTAATTTCAGGGATCATAAACAATCGTCGACACCAACTCGATACATAATCGGTACACGTTTGAGAAATCCGAAACACACATTGCGCATACAAATGTCTACATGAAATCTAGGACTGAAAGAGTAATGGTTTTACCTTCTCCGGACAGCGAACCGAGGCAGCGTATCAAGTCGTCGATCCGTTTGGTGGTTTTGTGCTATGCGAATTTAAAGACAGGGGTTTTGCTGATTTCTGGACTAGTATTAAAAGGGTTTCGAACCTCTGTTCTTGCTCTAACTGGTCTTTTGTATAGACCTCCTCTTCTCCCGTCCAGTTCTATGTGTTTTCTCTTGTTTCTGGATTCAGAAAGGTGTTCGGTTCTAGACCATTGATGATGCCTATTGCATGCATAAGAGGGTTAATTTATAGTCTCGATTTGGTTCTAAGTTTGGTATGGATCTTAAGGTTAAGGTAAGGAACTGATTTTGGAAGGATTTGGTTTAGGATTCGTGCTTGATTCGCGCGGCTTGAACAGGTAATGTAACGATTTGAAGGATTTTGGAGTGATTTTGGATGGCTATTCTGGACGATTCTAAGGGCTGATTCGCGGAAGATTTGTAGGGATTTGGAGTGATTTCTTTATGGTAAGACAGGGGTATCGATATGGGAGGTGATTCGCCGGATTCTCCGGCGAGAATCCCGGCACGTGCGATGGGGCGAGGTGCGGCGATTGTGGTTTCTCTATAGTATTTTTTAGGTTTTCGTTTTTGTTGTTTGCTGGGGACGAAAGGGGTAAGGTAAAACTGGGCTGGTAAGGGGAAAGAAATGAGGGGCCCGAGTTGGGCTTGCGGGTAGTGGGCTGAAGAGTGGGTTGTGGGTTATTAAGAGGTGTTGGGTATTTTAATTAAGTGTATTAGTTTTAGGTTAGTTTTAATTGTTAGTTTAGGTAAAATTAATTAGTGGTAAATCAGATTAATAAATTGTGATTAAATTATTTTGATGCTTTATTAGTTTAAGTTTGAATTTAAATTATTATAATAATAAATGCGGGTGTGCTTTTTTAATTAGTGCTTAATATTTTAGAATGCGGCGCTATTATTTAAAATCTTATTATTGTGCATTATTGCGAAGTTAAATTAAAATTGAATTGAGTTTAGATTAAATTATTTAAATGCTAAATGCAAGTATGATGTTTAAGAAAAGCTTTTATAAATGCGACGCTATTAAATGCATGTATTAGATTAAAATTGATTTTAAATTACAAATGGTTATGAAATTCTCTTGCGTATTAATAAATGCGGCTATGCTACTTGACCCGACGTCATTGCTAAATTATTTATTTTATGTATTTATTATTAATTAAGAATCATGACAGGACTTGAAATTAATTAATGTGGGCGCGGGACTCTAAGTGCTTAATACTCTACGTAAGACGCGATGCCATTATTAAATTGTTTATTTATGTCTGTATTAATGTTTTATTATTATTATAAAATTGCTGCATTTTATTATTTTAAAATTATTAGAATTATTGTTTAAAATTAGTGTAATTTTATGACTGGACGGGAGGGTCAAAATTGGGTGTCAACAGGCCCCCTGATGGTTATTTGTGGTCATATCCTCTAGCAAATCATGTGCCTCATTGTCACTCTTTCTTATGATTGTTCCTCATGATGCAGCATCAATAATGGTACGATTTGTAACACACAGGCCACTGTAGAATATGTGGACTAACATCCACTTCTCAATCCCATGATGCGGGCACTTTCTCTGCAAATCCTTAAACCGCTCCCATGCATCATATAGTGGTTCTTCGTCCAGCTGATAAAAGTTATTAAGCTCACTTCTAAGTCTTGCTGCTTTGGCTGGAGGGAAGAATTTGGCAACAAAATTTTGAGTCAAGTCTTGCCATGTGGTAATGGAGTTCGCCTATAATGAATTCAACCAGCTCTTTGCTCTATCCCTGTGTGAGAATGGGAAGAGTCTCAACCGAATGACATCATCAGTAACACCATTGTACTTAAACGTTGCACACAACTCCAGAAAATTTGGTAGATGCAAATGGGGCTCTTCAGTCGGTAACCCCCCCAAATTGAACTGAGCCTTGAACCATGTGCAAGATTGCTGATTTGATTTCAAAATTATTGGCTTCAACAGCTGGAAGTCTGATGCAAGTATGCACTCCTGTAATTGTCGGCATCACATAGCTCTCTAAGATCCTTTCTGCAAGATGCTGAACTTATCTCATCACAGCCGGTAACTCATCATTCACCATATTCTGATTCTGCTGATCTTCCATTGCTAACAAATCAACAGTTCTTTTATCTTTTCTGTTCTGTCTGCATAATCTTTTAATCTCAGGGTTCATAGAGATAGGAGTGTCTGCTCCTCTCCTACTTCGCATAAGCTAAATTCCTGAATTGATCAAAAATAACAAACAGATCACGACAAACAACACTAAAACAAAATAAAAAATAAAAATAAAAACCAAATTAGAAATAAGAATAGATAATTCGATATTGAAAGTACGTCAGTCCCCGGCAACGGCACCAAAAACTTATTGCGATATTTCTAAATGCTTACGCAAGTGTACGTATCGTTCAAGTAATAAAGATCTGTAAGACCGAATTATCGTCCACGGAGACTGGTTTGTCAAGTACCGGTTATCTATTCTATGTTATCTATTTGGTTGACGTTCTTTGGTTTGAATTTATGACTAAAAACTATAATTAAAGTAAAGTGCAGAAATTAAACTAAAGATGATAGTACATTGGGTTTAAAACAATTATGATGGAAATAGGGCTTCCAATCTCCTCAACTATCCACTCTTTCACGTGTTAATGCAATGCCAATGATTCTTCTTCGTATTAAGATAACAGGTTAACCAATCTGTCGTTATATTCAGGGTAGGACATATAAGAGCTCAACCTTGTGCAGAAACTTTCTATATTTCTATGATAGATTTTACCACACGGGAGGATTAAGAACAATAACCTTAAATACTACACAAGTATCGGGGTACTTTCGTCCGCGATTTTAACCTATGTCTAGACAACTACAACATATTCAAATCTCACCTTTCAGACTTTTGATTCGAAATCATATAAGTTATGACAATTAGTGATCAGTTAAATATCAAGCAATCAAAACAATATTGAATAGATCTTAATATGGCTGAAGAAGAAATCAATAACTATGCATTAACTTTATGAAAGAGTTTCAAGAAGATTCGACGGAAAACCCTAATAAAGTAATTAGCTCCTCAACATTGTCTTGTCAAGAACTAATTTACAATACAACATAAACTGAAATAAAATAAAGGAAAGAAAAAGAACTTGAACAAGTGTCTCCAATCTTGTGTTGTAGCCTCCTTCTTAACCTTCACAAAGTATGATATAGAATATGGTATAAGGTATCACATAATGAGCAGGGTTTTAGGATTTTATATCTGAGAAAACTTGCGCTTCGAACCCTTTTACCCCTCTGAAAATTGACCAGAAATTGAAAAATCCCACGTCGGCGCCGTGGCCCTGAAGGCTGGCGCCATGGCGTCGAAATTCCTGCAACTCTCTGAAGTTTCAGCGTCGTGGCCCTACATTTTGGCGCCACGAAAATGCAGGGCCACGGCGCTGTCAGCGAAAAAATTCAGATTTCGTCTGATTTTTCTTCTATTCTTCTCGGGACATCTTAGGCTTCATTTCTTGGACTTTGCTTGTGCAATTTCATCTCAATTAAGCTCATTTCATCCTCAATTCTGTATTTTCTCCTTTAGGACCACTGTGACTCAAAAAGAAATAAAAACAACCCTAATACTCTACTGAATACAAACGAAAAGCGGAAAATACTTAACTAAAAAGGACTCAAAAGAGTGTATAAAATACACTCAATATGTTCCAGGAGGTGTACACTCTGATTGGACTCCATGTAACTTTAAGTAATAAAGACATGTTTTATATGTATTTTTATGAGTTTAACCACTAGACCAATGTAATATTTTCACATTGTGTCCTTGATCTAATCATAAAACACATACAAAATTATTTTTTGTGTAAAAAATAAGAATATTTATTTAGTATACTTATAATTTCAGTTTAAGTACTTGATACTCCTATAGAATAGGAACGATATCATTTCAAGGGCCTTTCCCATATTGCACAGTTACCAAAAATTAGTAAAAGGCTTTGTCTTATTTTGATACTCCATTTTTATGATATCTAATATCATCACACAGAACAGTATCGTCTTTCGAATTATGTTTTTTATTGAGGATCATGCTTGAGTTAACAAAAATCATGTCATTATAAAGTAATAAAAATCAGATTATGATATCTCATAGGTAAATGTCACCCAAAATGTTAGAGACGTTGCAGCTGACATTCACCAAAACAATGCCTTTTCAGAGATTACAAAGACCAAGAGATTTCTTTAAACTAGAAAATCTCTCATGATCCAAAGCTTTTGTTGAAATATCAGCTAGTTGATGAAGAGTGTCAACATGTTCGATTTGAACTAGCTGTTTTTTGACCAAATCTCTTAAAAATGATATCTTATATCAATATGTTTTGTTCGAGAGTGCTGAACTGGATTATTGGAAATATTTATAGCACTCAAATTATCACAATACAAAACTAAGACATTACTTGAAAAACCATAGTCGTCTAACATGTGTCTTAACCATATTAATTGAGAGCAACAACTTTCAGTTGCTACATATTCAGATTCAGCAGTTGAAAGTGAGACACAGTTTTGTTTGTGACTATACCAAGAAACAAGATTATTGCCAAGATAAAAATAACCCCCACTCGTACTCTTTCTGTCATCCACATCACCAGCCCAATCCAAGTCACTATATCCTATTAAATTAGGATTAGTGTCTTTGGAATATCAAATTTCCAACTCACATGTGCCGGCAACATATCTAATGACACATTTTACAACATTTAAGTGGGAGACTTTAGGACAGGCTTGGAATTGAGCACATACACAAACACTAAACATTATATCAGGACGATTGGAAGTGAGATACAGAAGACTACCTATCATAGATCGGTACAATGTTGGGTCGACATTTTCGCCAACATCATCTCTGCTTATCTTCTGTGTTGATCCCATTGGAGTTCTCATTTGTTTAGCATTTTTGAATCCAAACTTCTTAACTAAATTCTTGGCATACTTACTTTGGGAGATGAAGATTCCATCTTCACTTTGTTTAATCTGCAAGCCTAAGAAAAAAGTTAGTTTCTCAATCATGCTCATCTCAAATGTTGATGACATTGTTTCGACGAATGTCTTAAGGTAGGACTGTGAAGTCGAACAAAAAACTATGTCATCTACATAAATTTAAGCAATAACAATATCTACTCTGTGATGTTTTATAAATAAAGTAAAATCAGCTTCACCACGTTTAAAACCAAATTCAAGAAGAAAGTGAGTTAAACACCATACCATGCTCGGGGGGCTTGTTTTAATTCATACAAGGCATTTTTGAGCTTGTATACAAATTATGGATGGTGAGGATCTTCAAATCCTTTGGGTTGTTCAACATAGACTTCCTTATCAAGATACTCATTCAATAAAACACCTTTTATATCCATTTGATGAAGAGTAATCTTTAGACAACCAGCAATGACAAGTAATAATCTAATTGACTCAATTCTTGCAACAGGGGCAAAGGTTTCTTCTTAGTCAATCCCTTCGACCTGAGTGTATCCTTGAGCAACTAGGCGAGCTTTGTTTCTCACAACAGTTCCTGATTCATCTGATTTATTTTTAAATATCCATTTAGTTTCAATTACATTGGTATTATTTGGCCGTGGAACTAAATCCAGACTTCATTTCGAGTGAACTGTTCAAGTTCTTCTTGCATAGATTGAATCCAACAATCATCATTAAGTGATTCTGAAATATTCTTAGGTTCTAAAGTAGATATGGAACAAGAAAAACTGACCTTTTGGTACATGGTAGACATACACGCATACCTTACCATATCTCTGTAATTCAGTGGGTTTTTTCCTCTTGTTCTTACTCCTTCAAACACTCCCCCTATCACCTGACCTGTAGGATGGTTCTTTCTAATACTAGATGAGGGGTCCCTTCATACTTGATCTAGCAGTTCAGCATTCGACTCTTTATCTGCACCTTCTGTGTTCTCTGGCTCAGGTTCAGATGTTGCTTCGGATGTGGTAACATTTAGGGAAATATCTGGTTCTTCAGTAGTCTACATATTTTCCACTGAAACTATGGTGTTATCTTCTGATGTATTCCCTGTAAAATCAGAAAAATTATCAAATACAACATTCACAGACTCTTGTACAGTTTTGGTCCTAAGATTGTACACACGATAAGCATGACTATTTTGAGAATAGTCAACAAAGATTCCTTTGTCACTTTTAGAGTCAAACTTCGCCAAATGATCTCTATCATTTAAAATTTAACAAACACATCCAAACACATGAAAGTAACGCAAATTGGGTTTCTTTCCATTAATTAACTCATAGGGTGTCATTTTTGTTTCAGGCCTTAGATAGACTCTATTTGTGATGTGACTTGCAGTGTTCAAGGCTTCAGCCCAAAAGCGTTTTGACATTTTCTTAGAACTAAGCATAACTCTAGCCATCTCTTATAGTGTTCTATTTCCATTCTGCTGAGGAGTTTTGGGAGCAGAAAATTCATGGAAAATACCTTTTTCCTCACAAAATTTTGAGAACAAATTCTTTTCAAATTCTTTTCCATGATCGGACCTAATCCGAAAAATAGGAGAATGAAACAAATTCCGTATCCTAGAGTGCAATACTTTAAACATGTCAAGAGTTTGAGATTTTTCCTTCAAAAAATAGATCCATGAATACCTAAAAAAATCATCTACAATCACATAGGAATAACTCTTGCCTCCTAAAATGTCTGCTTCGATTGGACCCATAAGATCCTTGTGCAGTAATTGGAAACAGTGAGACGTACCTGAATGTTGTCCGTCATTCTGGACAACATTATGAGAAACACGGGTTTTCTTACCTTTTAGACAATCTTCACAAACCACTTTTTTATCTTTAGGACTCAGTTTAGAATACCTCTTACCGCCTCATAAGCAATTAATCTTTCTAAGTTTCGGTAGTTTACATGCCCTAACTTTTGATGCCACAAAGTTGTGTCATCTGCCCTAACATTATTGAAGATTTCTTATTCTCCAACAAGATAGCAATTGTCACATGTCCTTGTACCTGACATAACACATTCGTTAGCTTCATTTGTAACCACACATGCATTCTTATTAAACTTTACCTCAAGATTGTCGTCACATAGTTGACTTATGCTAACTAAATTAGCCATTAAACCTTCAACATGTAATACATTCTTTAGGGAAAGAACACCTATAGAATTTAGGATTCCTCTGCCAATTATCTTACTTTACTGCCACCTCCATAAGTTACATGACCTCCACTGAATGACTCGTAGTTCCTTAGAAACTCCTTTGTACCTGTCATATGGCGTGAACACCCACTATCAAAGTACTAGGAACCTTCAATGTTAGACTTAAAAGCAGTTATAGCGACATTGGAAGTTACATTCATTTTGGGAATCTAAACTCTCTTAGAACATTTTTTAATATTAGGCTTAGAAATATTGCTTCGAATGTTGTCAGAAATGTTAGACATCCGTTTTGGCAATATTTTGCTCTTAGATTTCTAAAGTTTGTAACAGTATGGTTTTAAATGACCATGGTTGTGACAGTGATGGCACACAAACTTCATATCCTTTGATATATATGAGACTCTATTATTCAATCATTTTTCTTTTACAAATCCCATTTTTTCATTTTTGTCAAACAAATTAGAGCATATAACATTAATAGAGTTTTTGTACCCAATACATGCATGTGGTGGTTTGCTGAAACTGAGTATCTCATCCAGTTTGGAAGTACATGTATTAAGCTTACGAAAGGTTGCTTCAGTTAGATCAAATTTTGCACTTATCTTACCAAATCAATGTCTTTTTTGGTAAGTACAACCTCTAGACGGGTTATTGTGCCTTTTAAATCTGTATTCTCAAGAGTTAAAGATTTTACTTTTGAGTAAAGTTGTTTGGATTCTATGATTAAGTCTTTACAAAGTTTTTATAATTCCTTGATCATTTCGTCCTTGGAGTCAACTTGATTTTCAAAGTTAGTCTCACTACTAGAAACAAGACTACTAAAGCAATTAACATCAGAATAGTTAAAATATTCATACCTTTCGGATGTTTCTGGAACTACAGATGTCGTCATTGATGTTGAAGCAAATATGGTAACATTTGGGACAACACGGTCGACAACATTTTCGTCGTCTGATAAGGACTGTTCAAACACAGTGGCTAGCATTACTTGTGACTCTATTTCTTAATCTCCCTCCTCTTCTCTTTCATCATCACTAAGTGAGACCCACATACTTTTCCCAAATTTCCTCAAGGTATTTGCACAGTCATTAGCATAATGACCCCACCCTGAACATGCATGACATTGCACAATTTCAAGTTGTTTGGGATCAAATTTGGTATGATCTGAGTTGGTTCTCTTTAGTTGATTTTCTCTTTGTACTATAGAAAAGGGTTTAATGGACTTTTGATTGAAGTCTTGGTTTTGGTGCTCTTTGAATTTGAACTTATTTTTATCATTGTTGAACTTCCTTACCATCGAATTGAACTTTCGAGTAAGGAGGACAACATTTGCACCATCACCAATTTCTTCAAGGTTCTCATCCTCTTCTTCAATTTTACTCTCAAAGGATTTTACTTGAAGTGCCATGTCTTTGCTTTTATACAATGTCGTTTGATTCTCCATATTCATCTCATAAATTTTGAGAATACTCATTAAGGTATGAAGGTCCATTGTAGCAAGATTATGAGCTTCTTCAATTGCACATATCTTTATATTGAACTTTTCAGGAAGAGAACGGAGTGCTTTTTCCACAAGTTGAGTGTTGGTCAACAGAGCATGTTGAGTGTATTTTATACACTCTTTTGAGTCATTTTTAGTTAGTATTTTACTCTTTTTTTGCGTTTAGTATAGTGTTAGGTGTGTTTTTCTTCCTTTTGTGTCACAGCAGTTATGAAGGAGAAGATGCTACTTTTGAAGATGAAATTGCACATTAAAAGCCTAATAAATGAAGCCTAAGAAGTCCCGGGAAGCATAGAACAAATCAGACGAAAAAAGGACGCAATTTCAGAAAAAAAGCATCGTCGGCGCCGCGGCGCCAGCCAGCAGGGCCGAGGCGGAATTTTTACGGATCTGGGCCGAATTTCAAGGGCAAAAGGGTCCGAAACATGATTTTTCTCAGATATGAAATCCCTAAACCCTGACCTTATTTGATTCATGATATATCATACTTTTGGAGGCTAAGAAGGAGACTACAACACAAGATTGGAGACAAAGCTTGTTCAAGTTCTTTTTCTTTCCCTTATTTTATTTCAGTTTATGTTGAATTGTAAATTAGTTCTTGACATGACAATTTTTAGGAGCTAATTACTTTAGTAGAGTTTTCCGT
This sequence comes from Przewalskia tangutica, assembly GCA_029844215.1. Taxonomy (NCBI): domain Eukaryota; kingdom Viridiplantae; phylum Streptophyta; class Magnoliopsida; order Solanales; family Solanaceae; genus Przewalskia; species Przewalskia tangutica. The sequence continues at coordinate 144,028,601 of CM056718.1, forward strand.
CGAATCTTCTTGAAACTCTTTCATATAGTTAATGCATAACTATTGATTCCTTCTTCAACATCTTAAGATCTATTCAATATTGTTATGATTGTTTGATAATTAATTGGCCATTAATTATCATAACTTATATAATTTCGAATTAAAAGTCTGGAATGTGAGATTTGAATATGTTGTAATTGTGTAGACATAGGTTAAAATCGTGGATAAAAGTACCCCGATACTTGTGTAGTATTTAATGTTACTGTTCTTAATCCTCATGTGTGGTAAAATCTATCATAGAAATATAGAAGGTATCCGCACAAGGTTGATCTCTTGTATGTCCTAACCGGAATATAATGACATATTAGTTACCCTGTTATCTTAATAAGAAGAAGAGTCATTAACATTGCATTAACACGTGAAAGAATGGATAGTTGAGGAGATTGGAAGCCCTATTTCCTTCATAACTGTTATAAACCCAATGTATTATAATCTTTAGTTTAATTTCTGCACTTAGTCATAATTCTTAGTTATAATTCTCAAACTAAAGAACGTTCAACCAAATAGATATCATAGAATAGATAATCGGTACTTAATAAACCAGTCTATGTGGACGATAAACTCGGTCTTACATATCTTTATTACTTGAACGGTAAGTACACTTGCGTAAGCATCTAGAAATATCGCAACAGAGCACCAAGTACTTGACATTCATTTGAGATGTCAATCAACTTTTCAAAATAGGTTTTAATGCCATCTGATTCTCCATCCTAACGTTCATATTTACTCATGAGCATATGAAGATTCGTTCGATAAACACTAGAGCTACCTTCACAATGAGTTTGTAAAGTATCTCATGCTTCTTTGGTCGTAGAACAATTTTGTATGAGTTTGAACATATAAAGATCAACCCATCCAAAAATGACATTTAAGGTCTTTTCGTTGAAGCTTGCATTGTTGGTTTCTTCGGCATTCCATTCGGATTCAGGTTTAACAAGTATGTCACTTTCCTCATCCGGTGGTAACATTGGAACAACATATTTATTGTGAATAGATCTTCATGCCCTAACATCAATTGATTTGATATGAGAGCGTATGCGAATCTTCCAATAGGCATAGTTTGAACCATCTAAAATAGGAAGTCTACCAATTGTTGAATTAGCCGGATCCATAGTTTTAAATAGCATGACCAAGAACTTATTATGTCAAGTGTTGGCTCTGATACCACTTGTTAGATCCCGGGGGATAACTATGGAATATTAAGAGACAAGATGGAAGTAAAATAAAATCGAATTCTAAAGCAGTTTGCAAATGTCAGCGATAATGTCGTCTGACACAAGTGACAACACTTCGATAAAACAGAAAGAACTTAAGAGTAAATGCAGCGGAAATATAAAGAATACAAAGGTTTAATATTTACACAGGTTATATATTAATATAACCTATGACAGTCAGTGACCGAAAGTATTGTATATATTTTTATACAATTGAATAAATTTCTTCTTTTACAATGTTACAAGATAATACAAAATGAATTAAAAGATGAAGTCGCAGATGACTTCTGCCTGAAAAATTTACCTAAATAGACATAGACAACATCTCATTATAATTGCTTCAATAAAGAACAAATCTAGAATCTAGGCAGCAACTATAATGTTGGACATAATATTGTCGACACGCTCAGACAACACTTGTGATCCAGTTTTCTGATGGATATATCGGAGAGCTCTCTTGATTTTTTTTTAAATTTTTCTGGATATTGATTCACTGATGCAACATCTCTATTTACAGTAGATAGTCTTCCTTGAAATGCTCATTGAATCGTTGTAGAGGTTGAGAGAAAGATGGGCAGCTGAAAGGATTTGTTGGAGAAGATTGTGGAGCAAAATCCTCTAACTTCTTGGACTTGTTCCCCAAGTTTAGCAACGACTTGGACTTGGTCTTTCCACGTTTTTCTTCAGCTCCAAAACTCCTTGCCAATTCACTTTTACTATCGTGGTAAAAATCCCACGAGATCTTCAGTTTTCGTGAAGTAAGGCAAAACTGTTATCCAGAATGTTGGTCCGAATGTCATGACATTTGTTCCAACATTTCTGTTTTTAACTTAGTACTGAAAATGATATGTTGTGTAAAATGTTATAACACTAAATCCAACATTAACAATTTTCATTAATAATAATAATAATAATACGAATGTGTATAAAATATATTTTTCCTAATAAAAATTGTCACTACGACATACATATACTTTGAAGAGCAACTAAGGAGACGTAGTGCATCGTCTATGAAGATAATGAATTTTACACCCAAACGATCATTCAAAACAATGCCAATCCAAAAAATACATTATGTCTAGAAGTCCACATGTATTTCCACCGTTTTGAGAGAACAGTTATTTTGCAGGCATCTCTGAGGGCATTAGATAAATTTTCGACAATAAGTATGTCAAGCAATCAATCAATGTCAGTTTCTGCACATTTTGACTGAATTTTCTTTGTTTTTTAAGGTGGGTTTTCAGGATTGTGGCCTTTAGAGACTCCATCATCACCACAATTGCAAAGGGATTGGTCTTGATAACCCATGGTTGATACTTTACGTTTCTCTTTAAGAGAATGAGAGACCTTTATGTATACCTGCATTGAAAAAAGAACATAAATTATCTTAGCCAAACACATGATACTCTTAGGTTCTTGTGCATTGGAGATCAAGTATTTTCAGAGAATAGTCACAAACGTTAAAATAAACCATTCATTTTAAGTGATTTTGGGGGTTAAGGTCTCTCTATCCCGCGTTGTACGTACATGATTGTTTAAGGTGTGGTGAAAGCCTCGGGAGAGGATGGCACTGCATTGATGAGACAGGTTCACAACTTACCCTTCTCTTCTTTATATCAAACTAATTTAAGTGTATACAATTTCTTTTTTTAATAGATGGATGTTAGGAATTAAACACAATTAATGTACTGATGAGATTTTGTTAAGTCATACAAGTAGACAGTCCAAATCTAGGTCATCACATTATTGATTATTCACTGCCATAAAGCTCTCACAGCTGGAGCTTTGTTTATTGCTTAATGCTTCAATATGCTTTCTGTTCTAACATTAATATTTCTAAAGTCCAAGTCACTGTCTATGAACTCTTTGGTATGATGGAAAATATATTGAATTTTTTGGTATTATATTTGTCAGAGAACAGTTTTTAAGAAGAAAATGATTTTCCTCGCTTCTGGGCAGAATTCAATGCCTTTGTGAATTGTGAGCTTGCTTCTATTGGTGGTTCCAAGCTCAAATAAATGAGGAGGGTTGCATTGGCTGACAACAAGCGTAACACTTATCAATTGTTATTGTTATTGTTGCATGAGCAAAACTCATTTTCCTTCACAATTATCTGAACTATTAACTTCATAAAATTATTCATACTAACACATACACATTACTATCAATCTCTATACTGACAAATATTTTTTTCTCAAATAATATTTCTCATACACCAATTTTAACTTCAGAAGATACATTTTAGGAATTTTTTGTAGAATGACTTATTTTATGGAGACATTTTCCGAAAAATAATTGATAAATTAACCTAAATAGCCGCTTAAACAAAAAACAAATGGTGAATTTATAATATATATATATATATATATATATATATATATATATATATATTAATTCATGTATAATATATGTATAATCATGTATACTAAGTATATAATATGTGTATACCGATTAGGAAAAGGAAACACTGAATACAGACAGCTATTTGTGAAAAGATCCCAAAATAATTGTATGTCAAGCCAAACACGCCAAGTGTTGATAACTAACCTACATATTGTTTAACTATACAGCCCTGTTTTCAAAAGAAAAGTTTAACTATACAGCTAATCCTTGTTTTCTTTTAATTCTGAAGCACCTACTTCTTTTGGCAAATGGTCCTATTTCTTTTTAATGAAATAAAAGGAGGAAAAGAACACCCATACAATCTCTTCATTTATCCATAAAATCATAAGAATTCAAGGATCTATTGTGGTAGGATTGATATAATTTCTTTATCCTTAATCAGAAGTCTTGCATTGCATTTGAACTCCCCAAATATAATTATTTTTAGTAGATAACATTTTCCCCTTTAATGAATCTTAAATGTAGTGAATTTAAATTAATCCGGCAAGTGAATTTTGAATACCGAATGATTATCAAGAATTACTTAATCTATTACAAGTTGCAATAATGTAACATGCATTTGCTTGTGTCTTCGACTCTCATAAATAGGTTAATAGTATAGGTTAACACCCATACTATGTTTTGCTTTCTATTAATAATGAAGCTGGCAAAGGCAGCTTTACTAACTTGTTTTTTGTCTTTCTTGTTAAGATGAGTTTGGCACTTTTGAAGGTCCTATTTCTCTGGCCCGCAGGTAAAGGTAAAAACGAGCGTGACACATATGACCATAACCCAACATGCTACATCAAATCTTATAGTCTATCTTTTCCGTTTGATAACATACTTCATATACTTACAATCAACTTTATTTCACTGTCTAATTTACTGGCCTGGTTTAGGATTAATATCGAAGACAATGAACTGGTATTGCATGCGGACCGATGGCTATCTTTTATGGTATAGTAACCATGTACTAGTATATCAAAAATTCAGAGAAGTTCTCAAGATATATCAATGATTACCTGTGTTGTGGTGCGACCTATTCTATCCCATTTGTTGTAAGTGCCCCTACTATTATCTGACCACACACCATAATCCATCCTGCAAGTTTGCATTAGTGTAAAGTCAGCTTAAGAGAAATGAGTTTTTCGATTTCATGTTTGAATATGATGAACACTCAAAGGAGGTGAGATCATACCCGACCACAAAAAGGGCATATCCACTCATATGGTATGTGTGCACTTTGGTGTCATTGTTCTGGAAAGTGTTCATCCTTCTTTTTATTCTTTATTTGGTGATGGAAAGTGGAGATGTGGGTCTGTGTCAATTAGGTGCTCTATTGCAATATTTGCCTCAACATCTGTGTGAATCTTTTTTTTCCTCAGAATTATCACATGATAAAGAATTATACTTCAAGTGAGGATATCTTGTCTCCTTGTCACCATTCAACAACTTAGTAGAAAAAAACTCCAAGGAGAATGGATGTTGACTATGGCAAGTGTTGGGATACTTCAAAGGTGTGTGTTCTTCAATCTGCTGAAGTTTCAAAACCATAACAGCTTAACATTAAAGTTTTTGGACTCTATTTTATCATGTTGTTGAATTAGAGTCATAGTTTTTCTCATTTTCTATGTTAATCTCATGATTCTTACACCTTTGTATTTCACAATTATAGAAGTCTTGAAAGATTACATTGATACTGGCATACCAAAGTCTTGGGGTAGTGTATGGGGATATCAGTATTTTCCCTCTCTATGTCTACAAGAGCACATTTGCAGAAGACATTCATCATTCAGAGACCAATTATTTGCATTCTTTATTTCATTTTTTGGACTTTAACTCTAGTTTCTCTATTCAAATATGTATTTATTGTACTTCGAGTTGATGACAATGGAGAGGGTATGTTCACAAAGATATCCTTGGTATTTGGTCTTAGTATTTGGTTGTTGAACTGACTTTGATCAATTCTACTGCAGGTGGTACTTTTGCTCTCTATTCCTTAATATGCATGCATGCAAAAGTAAGCCTTCTTCCCAACAGACAAGTTGTGGATGAAGCTCTTTCTACCTACAAACTTGAGCACCCTCCCGAGACGAAGAACAACTCAATGGTGAAGTTTCTTCTTGAGAAGCATAAATCCCTGCACACTGCTTTGCTTATCTTGGTGCTTCTTGGCACTTGTATGATCATTGGAGATGGCATGCTTACTCTAGTCATATCTGGTACGCTGTTTACATTAAATTCATGTTATGTAAAATTATTGTAGATGCTGATATGAAATATTCTTCCACTTGCAGTTTCTGGTCTTGAGTTATCAATGTCTCGGGATCACCATCAATGTAAGCTACTTTATTTACTAATGAAACTACTTCCTGAAAATTGAAATGTGTTTGCTCTTGTACTATGCCATTTTGTGATCAATTACTCTTTGAAAGTTGCATCAAATAAATTGAAGTATTTCAACTATTACGTCGTGTTCCTATCTTGTACATTTTTTGAAATATCCTTGTCTTAGTACAAAATCAAAGTATGGAATGATCGATTGTGTTAAGCATTTAAGCAAAACTCTGTGATGTTATCAGGCAGAACCTCCACAATCCGGCCAAAATTTGTGGTGTCAATTCTCTTAAGTAACAAAGAGGAACTCATCTAGTTTTCGTCCAACCAAATTTTTCTTAAACAATTTGTGTGAGACAAGGTAATCATGAAACCTCGGCTGATAGTATCTGGCGGCTCGTATTGCTATAACAGATTACTCACTCGTCTGGAAATGTTTTGCCTTTCTATACTAACTTATTTCTGGGATAGCTTTGGCTGCTTGTTCCTGCTGCTGCTTGCTGCTGAGGTTCAAGAATCAGGTAGACATTGTCTATGGTGGTCATGGTGACATGGTTGCAGCATAGAGTGTAGTTAAAGACCTCATCACATATAACTTGCTCAAATTATCAAAGGAATTAGATACATGTTCTTAAGCTTGACCATATGAATATTGTTTGAGTTAAATTTGCTTTAAGGTACCACAACAGACTATATGTTGCATTTTTTAAAGACCTCATGAATGATTTATCTCTGCTGCCGAAAAATGTAAGTATCTAACATTATTTCTTGTTTATGTACTTGTCTATATATACTTTGATTGATCTCTATTGTGTATTATAATTGATCTAACATGTTGAATTATATTTGGATGTAATCACATTAGAATGACCTAATTATGATTAGAAATTTTAATTGATCTCTATTGTGTTTAACAGTACAATGGAAAAGAAGTTTGTTCACAGCATGAGCTTGATGAGGTCCGGATTGAGTGGGCGCATCATTTTTAAAGATTCTTCGTACTACATAAGTTGTGTCACCTTCATGATGTTTGGATAATATGTACTTAGGTTCATTTTGTTTTGTAAAACATTTTGCTTTGGATACATTTGGGAACAAGAAGATTTGTAACATGTTTGATTAATTAGTTACATTTTAGTTACAATCGTAAATGTTTCAATATTATGTATTAAAATGATTTGATTAATTAGTTACATTTTAGTTACAATATGCCATTTTCTCATCAATTTAACTATTATTGAAAAATTAAAAAAATAATTAATTAAATTAAATTAATTATTTAATACAAAATGCGTCAAAATCAAATTTTCCTCAATTGTTTTATATTTAAATTAAATTAATTAAAATTTATTTAAAAATTTACCGCCAAATAATATATTAAATTAATAAAATTCAAATATTTACCGCCAAAATTTATAAATTCCCGGGAAAAAATACGAGAAATAGTCAAAGTCAACGACCAAATGTGTGACGGTTATTTAAATCGTCATATAATTTATTTACCCTTAATCAGAAGTCTTGCATTCGAGTTCCTCAAATATAATTATTTTTAATAGATAACATTTTTCCCTTTAATAAATCTTAAATGCAGTGAATTTAAATTAATCCGGCAAGTGAAGTCCGAATACCGAATGATTATCAAAAATTACTTAATCTATTACAAGTTACAGTAATGTAACATGCATTTGCTTGTGTCTTCGACTCTCATAAATAGGTTAATATTAGTCTCGACTCTCATAAATAGGTTAATATTAGTCTGAAGTTGCAATGCATGGGCACCTCATTTCATCGAACATCCTTGCATGTCTCATTACATTTTGAAAAAGTGTTTCCTCTTTTTATTTAATTTTTGCACTTTTAAACTTTTTGTTTCCCATCCGAGGTTCGTTATTCACATTGAAGTCCGACTATATTTGGATCACCCACTGCATTGCCTATTTTTAGGGGCGACGCTCCCAACATAATTATTTTCGTTTCCAAAAGTTCGAACCTGAGACTTATAATTAAGGGTGAAGGAATTCCAACCATCCCACCATAACCCATATTGGTGTGCTTTCAAACTTTGACTATTAATATTCATGTTAGTACATAAGCTAATTGGTAGTGTAGCCAAGTGGTGAAGTAATAAGTATTATTTCATTCTTAATTAGAGGTTTTGTGTTTGAGTCTTACTGGACACGAAGTCATCTTTGTTGGGGAGAGCTTTACCCAAATTTGAAAATTTTCAATGTGAATTCAAATTTAGTGGGGCTCCTTCTCTAACTTCTCTAACTTCTACTTCTAACTTCTATAACCAACTAACTTCCTTTAACTACTTCTAACTGTTTTTGACTCTTCAACAGTCCCCCTCAAGCTGGCTGCTGGAAAGATGTTCAGTAGCCCAAGCTTGGAGCATAAGTGCTAATGATGAATTATGTTTAAGCCCTTTGTAAGTAGATTTGCTGGTTGGTTTGCTGTGTGTATATATTCTGTTCTCACTATCCCTTTTTGAATCGTTTCTCTTACAAAATGTAGATCAATTTCTATATGTTTAGTTCTTTAATGAAACACATAATTTGCCGCAAGCTGTATTGCTGATTTGTTGTCTGTAAATATTGTTAATGGATTTTTGATGTTAGTCCCAATATCTTTCAATAAACCAAGTAACCAAGTATCCAAGTTACTAAAATCTTGTATTCAGATTCTGCTGAGCTTCTAGAGATTGTGCTTTATTTCTTGACTTCCATGATATAAGGGAATCACCAAGTTTTATTATGTAACCTGTAACTGATTTTCTTGTATGTGGACAAGCAGCCCAGTCTGCATCACAATAGGATGTTACAGCTTCTTGTCTATTACTAGACATAACGATACCTTGCCCATGTTGATTTTTTACATACCTTACTATTCTCAGTGCTGCATTAAGATGTGATTTTTTTTTTATTGTTGTAAAAATTGACTAAGTGTCTGAACACTGTAAGCTATACTGGTCTTGTTATTGTGAGATATAGTAGTTTTCCTATTATTCTTTAATATGCATTTATGTCTTCTATTAAATCATCTTCAGATGTAGATTTATCATTTTCTGCTTTCTGTTGTTTTTGTGTATACTCATCATATTCCTTTGTAGTTAGTTTTATGTTGCAATCCATAGGTGTGTTAATATGTTTAGCTGCACCTAGTCCTAATTCAGAAATAAGTTCTAAAGTGTATTTTCTTTGGTGCATTAGAATCCCCTTATCAGACCTTGCAAATTTTATTTCTAAGAAGTACCTTCGTTCTCCTAAATCCTTCATCTTGAATGCCTTTTGTAAAGACTGTTTTGTTTTCTCTATTAGTCTTAGATTATCTCATGTTATTAGCATGTCATCTACATACACTAATACTACAATCAGACCTTGTTCAGATTGTTTTATAAACAGTGAATGATCATACTGAGATTGCCTAAACTTCATATGTATTAGAGCCTCTGTAAGTTTAAAATTCCATTGTCTAGGTGCTTGTTTTAGCCCATACAAGTATTTAACCAACCTATATGCCTGTCTGTCCCCCTGACTGGTGAATCCTTGTGGTAGCTCCATATAGATTTCATCATGTAGATCTCCTTGGAGAAAAGCATTATACACATCCATTTGGTGTATATGCCATTTTTAGGCTACTATTGATATAATTGTTCTTACAGTAACCATCTTAACTATTGGAGAAAAGGTTTCATGATAATCTATTCCTTCTTTCTGACTATATCCTTTTGCTACAAGTCTAGCTTTGAGTCTTTCAATCTCACATATGGCCTTATATTTTATTTTATACACTCATTTACAACCTATAAGAACCTTATTTTCTAGTAAAGTAACAATATTCCATGTGTGATTATCTTGTAGAGCTTGAATTTCTGATTTCATAGCATGTATCCACCTAGGATCTTGTGAAGCTTCCTTATATGTTTTTGGTTCAATTATTTCTGAACTGGCTGTAAGAAATGCTTTGTAGGCTGAGCTGATATTGTTATAAGAAATATAGTGTTACACCCCGTAGTTCAGGTCATGCTTATGAGAACGTACGAAGGGAGTTAAGATTTAAATTTTAGAATGATGGGTTGACGGAATGTTTCGGACGGGTTTTTAGTCAACTTTGAGGCGGTTTATGTCCAGTTGCATTAAGAGTTCCTAGGTGTTTTAAAGGCATAGTACGTAGTTCGTTGAGTCTAGTTCCCAACGCAACCAACCGTTCGTCGATAGGACATCGGAGTAGAAAGTTATGGAAGTTACAAGTTCGGTCTTGTGATCGGCGAGAGAAGAATTTTTCGTCGAGTCTGCGGCCGCGCCGGATATCTTGAAATTCTCACGAGTTGCGCCGCGCGCCGAATGCTGGCGCGCCGGCGGACTGAAAATTCGCGGAGGTTTCAGCCACAGCTGCGCTGGCCGAGGCGGAGTTTTTGCGAAAACTGAGGGAAAAATCAGATATTTTCTTTTAAAAGGACATGGGAGGGTGACAAGTGTCCCCCCCATCTGATTTTTGCATTTACTATTTATTGACCAAGATTGAAGACTTGGTCATTCTTCAAAGCTCTCCCTTCTCTCTAAAATTAAAAGCTCTCCCTTCTCTCTAGAAATTCAAAAAGAAACCAAGGCCTAGAGGAAAATTTCAGAAAAAGTGGCAAGAAGGAAACTTGTTGGCAAGCTTGTAGGAGTTTTTGTGGAGGTGATTGTGGAAAGAAGACAAGTGAAATTTGTTGGATTAATTTGGGTAAGCTCTAAGGTAACAATCCTTTCTCTTTTGCTAGTAAAATTGTGTTGCATGTGTGGAAGAAAGGATTTGTAGTTGTCAATATTGCTCTTAGATATATTGCATGTAGGAATTGGATAAGAATTCGGATTAAAGAGGAATTGGATAAGAATTTATGTTGTTATACCTCAAAGTTGCCAAATTGGACCTTGTAGTTTGTACTAGTTTGATATCAATTGTGGGGCGGAATTTTACACGTCTAGTAGACGTGTAATCCCCAATTTGTTACCTGCATTGTTGAGCCTTAAAGATGACATGTTTGATTATTGAATTCGGCCTTGAAAAAGGTGGCAAAGTATGTAGAAATAAAGGAAGTGCTGTCCGATGTTCCGTAGAATTTAGTGACTTTGCACTTGGAATATTCTACGTTGAAGCTAGAGGTTAATAAACGTATTATGGTCATTATAGGTTAAACATACTACGTGCGGTATATTGGACTTGCGAGTGGATTGACCCGAAGAGGTATGTGGAACTTTCCTATCTCTTGAGCATGAATAGTTGTACTTATATAATACGGTAGACGTACAATACTTTGATATCCTTTACTTAGTTAAGAATGGCCAAGTTGGGCGAGTTAGGAGATTAACCCACTTCTTTAGAACTATTAAGGATGTCTTAAGTTTTCAAAGTTAAGGGACTTGAAGTGTTTTGAGTATATGATACTTGTTTTGTTTTAAAAGTTTAAGTCCCTTGGATATAGGAAAATGTAATTGACTAAGGTATAAGGTTAATATAACGACTTTATGGGAAGTTGGTTATATTCGCTTTATGGAAAGTTAAAAGGAGAGATTTACTTTAAGTATGATAAGTAAGGACAAGTGACTTGATGCTATGGTTATTAGTATCTTGGAAGTTTTATATAAAAAAAGAGTCATTCGTTTTAAAAGAGTAGAAGTATGTAGTACTTGGGATTAAATTCCCGGATTCTTTTCTTAAGACATGTTAGTGCCTTAAGTGAACTAAAATGAGAGGATATATTAATAATGTTAATAAGAAGTTAGGGGATTTCTTAACTTACTTATGTTATGTATGATAGCCGGTTGAGCTAGGGTAAGAGTATAAATGAGGGGTAAACCCCCAAGACATTATACCACTTTTTCCAGGGTAAGAGTATAAATGAGGGGTAAATCCCCAAGACGTTATACCACCTTCTCCAGGGTAAGAGTATAAATGAGGGGTAAACCCCAAAGACGTTATACCACCTTCTCCAGGGTAAGAGTATAAATGAGGGGTAAACCCCCAAGACGTTATACCACCTTCTCCAGGGTAAGAGTATAAATGAGGGGTAAACCCCCAAGACATTATACCACTCCATGGATTTGCTACCCATGATTTGATCGTGAGTCTCCTATTTTTATGTTGTAAGTATACTCTTATTTACTCTCATTGTTAGTAAGGCACTGAATCGTAATTTGATTTTCATACATGTCTCCTCTGCTTTAGACTCATGATGTAATTACAGTATTTTCGTTTACATACTTAGTACATATTGTGTCTTGACCCCCTTCTCTGCTGCGTTAAATCCGCAGTAGGGGTAAGCAAGTGGTGGATCCTCATTCTTAGGATCACCCAGTGTCGAAACTCCATTTCTCCGAGGCTTATTACTTTTAGTACGGTTTTCCACACGATGTTGTAGATATTATGTACATTCGTGGTATGGCGAACCTGTCCCACCACCGTTGTTTATCCTGAAGTGCAGTAGTAACATTTGTGGTTTGGGCTGTAAGAACAAAGTTGTACTGTCTTACTTTTGGCTATGTACATTTTATGGAAGGCGGCCTTATCGACTAGCCTGTGATGTTATCGTCTAAAGCATGCTTATGTGCTGTGTATGTTCCGCTGCTATTCTCTGATGTTTACCTGAGAGGGGTGCCGTGTAGGGCACGATGCGCGGTCGGTCGTGACAAAAGTGGTATCAGAGCAGTTAGTCCTCGGAAAGTGTCTACAGACCGTGTCTAGTAGAGTCTTGATTATCGGTGTGTCGTGCACCATATCTATAATCAGGAGGCTACAGGATATTTAGGATGGTTTCCATTCTTTCACTCTAAGATCGTGCAATAGAGCTGTGTTATAGGTTGAACCCCCTCTGACATATTTTTATGTATCAGTTATGCCTCCACGCAAGGCAACCGCGGCCCGAAGGGCAAAGCGGTGAGGCTGCAAGTAGGAGCCTTGAGAGGGTTACGAGGCACAGCCCATCCCACGGAGGTGATGTTTCGGACGACGAGTTCCACGACGTCACCAACAGAGAGCTCGGAGCGGCGGCGGCGCCATCGAGACCGCGGTACTGAGCGCCAGTTCCTGACGGTGAGTATAGAGATTACGAGGCAGATCCGGTTGTTGACCAAAGATAGTAGCGAGCGGCCGACGCGAGTAGGTAGACAACCCTAGGAGTAAGCGATTTACGGATTCGGGATTTTCCGGTTGTCATCCACCGAAGTTCTATGGTTCGAGATCGGCGAGGATCCTCGGGAGTTTGTTCGGCGATTCTGACGGACTATGCAAGTGCTTAGGGCCTCGGAGGCTGAGTCAGTCATGCTAGCCTCATACCGATTAAGCGATATTGCGTTGAACTGGTTTGAGTCATGAGAGCGGTCTAGAGGTGAGGGTGCTCTTCCAGCTGGTTGGGAGGAGTTCACAGAGGCCTTCCCGATCACTTTTTGCCTCCGAGATGAGAGAGCCGCGTGGATAGATTCTTGACCTTGAGGCGAATGGGAGGACTATCGAGAAATGTGCTAGATTTTGACTCATTGGCGGTATGCACACCATTGTAGCCCATGGCGGCGCATGGGTTCATCGCTATGTGATGGGGCTAGGCGTGATATGATTCTTGCATGCGGGGTGGCTCTTCACCAGTATGGATATTGCCGATGCAGCGTATGCGCAAGAGATTGAGATAGAGAGAGGAGGATCGGCTTGACTCGAGCGGCCAAGAGGGCGGGACAGCAGGTCTCGGGCGATTTTAGGCGGGCGGCCTCGGCAGCGAACTAGATCCACATTTCAGCCGCAGTGCCCTTCCGGTTTTACGGCGGGAGGTTGATCACGGGACTTCGGAGGCGAGACCATCATAGATCGGGACCACCCCATCTCGGTGTGTACGGTGCGGTAGGTTCCACCCAGGCGAGTGTCGTATGACTTCGGGAGCTTGTTACTCTTGTGGCCAGTAGGGCCATTTGAAGAGAGATTGTCCGACCAGAGACGGCGGGAGTGTTATGATTCAGCCGACAGGGTCTGTTGCTGGATCTTCGTCTTCGGTGGTTAGGCGCCCCGGAGGGCAGAGTGTTCACGGACCAGCAGGCCGCGGCAGAGGTCGTGGTGGGGGTCCCAGTTCCAGCGGTCCTCAGAATCGCATTTATGCTATGTCCAGTCGCCAGGACCAGGAGGCGTCACCAGATGTCGTCACAGGTACATTATTGGTTTCATGTTGTGATGTATATGCTTTGATAGATCCAGGTTCTACCTTGTCCTATATATCTCCTCATATTGCTGGTAGAATAGGGATAGAGCCCGAGTCTATAAAACCTTTTGAGGTGCCTATGCCAGTAGGTGATTCGGTGGTAGCTGAGCGAGTATATAAAGCTTGCCCAGTGACTATTTACAGTCGTCAGACCCTAGCCGACTTGATAGAGTTGGATATGACGGACTTCGATGTGATTATGGGTATGGATTGGCTAGCGTCTTGCTATGCCAATGTAGACTGTAGAGATAGAGTGAGTGCAGTTCGGTTTCTGGTGGCCGGTTATCGAGTGGAAGGGAATCTTTGCGTCGGAAGTAGGTTTATTTCTTACCTCAAGGCTAGGAAGATGGTGCGGAAGGGGTATATCTACCATATGGTTTGGGTATTCGACATCGAGGCGAGATACGGACCTTGATCGATTCGGTTATTCTTGAGTTTCCAGACGTATTCCCAGACGATCTCCCGGGTATCCCTCCTGAAAGGGAGATTGAGTTTTGCATTGATATGTCTCCAGACACTCGACCTATATCTATTCCACCATACAGGATGGCACCTGCTGAGTTGAGGGAATTGAAAGACCAGCTGACGGATTTGCGGGAAAAAGGCTTTATCAGGCCTAGTGTTTCTCCCTGGGGAGCGCCAGTTGTATTTGTAAAGAAGAAGGATGGGGCCAGCTGCGTATGTGTTGATTACAATCGAATAAGGTAACTATCAAGAAGATACCCTCCCGAGATTGATGATTTGTTTGACCGATTCTGCGGGGCGAGGTGTTTTTCCAAGATAGACCTGCGGTCTGGTTATCATCAGGTGCGAGTTAGAGAGACAGATATCCCAAAGACTGCATTCAGGACCCGGTATGGGCACTATGAGTTCAGGGTAATGTCTTTCGGGTTGACCAACGCCCCAGCAGTATTCATGGATTTAATGAACCGGGTGTTCAAGCCATTCTTGGATATGTTCGTTATAGTATTCATTGATGATATCCTGGTTTATTCGCGCACAGAGCAGGAACATGCAGACCACTTGAGGGCGGTATTGGGAGTCCTCCGGGACCGGCAGTTGTATGCCAAGTTCTCGAAATGCGAGTTTTGGTTGGCTTCAGTGGCTTTCTTAGGGCATGTTATCGGGGCCGATGGTATTCGGGTTGATACAGCGAAGATTGAGGCGGTCAAGACTTGGCCTAGACCCACTACAATCGGAGTGCGCGATTTTGGGCCTTGCGGGTTATTATCGGAGATTTGTGGAGAAGTTTGCTTCCATCTCAGCACCTTTGACTAGGCTGACTCAGAAAGCAGCTATGTTCCGGTGGACGGATGCTTGTGAGGAGAGCTTCCAGTTACTGAAGGAGAAATTGACGACCGCCCCAGTTCTTACTCTTCCAGAGGGTTTAGATGGATATGTGGTTTATTGTGATGCGTCGGGTGTCGGGCTTGGGTGTGTGCTGATGCCACACGGTAAAGTTATAGCTTACGCATATCGGCAGCTCAGGAAGCATGAGAAGAACTATCCCACACATGACTTAGAGTTGGCAGCGGTGATTCATGCCTTGAAGATCTGGAGACATTATTTGTATGGGGTTCATGTGGATATTTACACGGACCACAAGAGCCTCCAAAGATATCTTCGACCAGGAGGCTGAACTTGCGGCGAGACGGTGGTTAGAGCTACTTAAGGATTATGATGTCGATATTCTATACCACCGGGAAGGCGATGTAGTTGCAGATGCCCAGTCGCGATCGATGGGTAGTCCGCCGATGTGCGGCAGAGAAAAGGGGCATGGTCCGCGAAGTTACACGGCTTAGCGAGCCTCGGGTCCGCTTGTTGGTTCTGATAGTAATGGAGTTCGGGTTCGAGAGGTTGCCGAGTCTTCCATCGTAGAGGAGGTGAAGAGGCGACAGTATGAGGATCCGATTATGGTACGGTATCGAGATACGGCTCTTCGGGAGGAGAAGAGTCTATTTGAAGTAGCACCTGATGGGGTGCTAAGATTTGAGGGCAGGTTATGTGTACCCGATATGGCAGGACTTCGTCGTGATTCAGGAGAGGCCTGCGGTGCTCGTTACTCTATTCACCCGGGGTCGACTAAGATGTACCATGACCTCAGGTGTATATATTGGTGGGATGGATTGAAGAAGGACGTTGCGGAGTTTGTGGCGCAGTGTCCGGTTGTCGGAGTCAGGTGGAGCACGTAAGCACGGTGGGTTGTTGCAGATGATAGAGATTTCGACATGGAAGTGGGAGGTGATCAATATGGACTTTATTACATGGTTACCTCACACTCATAGGAAGCATGATTCCATCTGGGTTATTATCGACAGGCTGACGAAATCAGCCCACTTTCTTCCAGTCAGGACGACTTTTTCGGCCGAGGATTATGCTAGATTGTATATCCGAGAGATTGTGAGACTGCACGGAGTTCCTATATCGATTATTTCAGACAGAGGAGCCCAGTTCTCGGCTAACTTCTGGAGGTCTTTCCAGAAGGGATTAGGGACACAGGTGAGTCTCAAGATCGCGTTTCATCCTCGGGCCAAGCGGACAAAGCCGCGCACTATCCGGCATACACGAGGATATCTTTGCGGGCCTGTGTTATTGATTTCAGGGGTAGCTGGGAGGATCATTTACCTCTTGTGGAGTTTGCATATAACAACAGCTACCATTCTAGTATCCAGATGACGCCTTATGAGGCCTTATACGGGAGGAAGTGCAGGTCACCGATAGGCTGGTTTGAGGTGGGAGAAGTTCAGTTAGTCGGGCCAGACTTGATTTAGCAGGAAGTGGATAAGGTGAAGCTTATCCAGGAGCGGTTATTGTCAGCTCAAAGTCGACAAAAGTCGTAGGCAGATCATCGGCGTCGACACTTGGAGTTTGAGGTGGATGATTGGTTCTTCCTGAAGGTATCACCCATGAAGGGCGTGATGAGATTTGGGAAGAAGGGGAAACTTAGTCCAAGGAACATTGGGCCTTACCAGATTGTCCGTAGGGTAGGCAAGGTTGCCTATGAGTTGGATATGTCGTCCTATCTGGAGGCAGTACATCCAATTTTTCATGTGTCTATGTTGCGGAAGTGTATCGGAGATCCATCTAGAGTACACCCGATTTGTGATGTCCAGGTGGCAGAGGGGTTATCGTATGAGGAGAGTCCCATAGCGATACTCGATCGTCAGGTTAGGCGACTGCGGACAAAGGATGTGGCTTCCGTCAAGGTCTTATGGCGGAACGAGAACAGGGAAGAAATGACATGGGAAGCAGAGGAGGACGTGATGAAGAAGTATCCTCACTTGTTCCCTACACCTCCAGGTAACCCACTTTCCTGCTTATTAGTTTTAATTTGGCGTATATGCTTAAGTATTGTTGTGGCCATGTGGAGCGTCCTTATTTGCAAGTAATAGTTAAGAGGGTCTATGTCAATATTGTGATTTGAGTAAGCCTAGAAGGAACATTCGGGACGAATGTTTCTAAGGAGGGGAGAATGTTACACCCCATAGTTCAGGTCATGCTTATGAGAACGTACGAAGGGAGTTAAGATTTAAATTTTAGAATGATGGGTTGACGGAATGTTTCGGACGGGTTTTTAGTCAACTTTGAGGCGGTTTATGTCCAGTTGCATTAAGAGTTTCTAGGTGTTTCAAAGGCCTAGTACGTAGTTCGTTGAGTCTAGTTTCCAACGCAACCAACCGTTCGTCGATAGGACATCAGAGTAGAAAGTTATGGAAGTTACAAGTTCGGTCTTGTGATCGGCAGAAGAATTTTGGTCGGGCTGCGGCCGCGCCGGATATCTTGAAATTCTCTCTGAAGTTGCAGCGCTGAATGCAGGCCGCATGCCGAGGCGGACTGAAAATTCGCGGAGGTTTCAGCGCTGCGGCGCCGAGGCGGAGTTTTTGCGAAAACTGAGGGAAAAATAAGATATTTTCTTTTAAAAGGCCATGGGAGGGTGACAAGTGCCCCCAATCTGATTTTTGCATGTCCTATTTATTGACCAAGTCTTCAAGACTTGGTCATTCTTCAAAGCTCTCCCTTCTCTCTAAAATTAAAAGCTCTCCCTTCTCTCTAGAAATTCAAAAAGAAACCAAGGCCTAGAGGAAAATTTCAGAAAAAGTGGCAAGAAGGAAACTTGTTGGCAAGCTTGTAGGAGTTTTTGTGGAGGTGATTGTGGAAAAAAGACAAGTGAAATTTATTGGATTAATTTGGGTAAGCTCTAAGGTAACAATCATTTCTCTTTTGCTAGTAAAATTGTGTTGCATGTGTGGAAGAAAAGATTTGTAGTTATCAATATTGCTCTTAGATATATTGCATGTAGGAATTGGATAAGAATTCGGATTAAAGAGGAATTGGATAAGAATTTATGTTGTTATACCTCAAAGTTGCCGAATTGGACCTTGTAGTTTGTACTAGTTTGATATCAATTGTGGGGCAGAATTTTACACGTCTAGTAGGCGTGTAATCCCCTATTTGTTACCTGCATTGTTGAGCCCTAAAGATGACATGTTTGGTTATTGAATTCGGCCTTGAAAAAGGTGGCAAAGTATGTAGAAACAAAGAAAGTGCTGTCCGATTTTCCGTAGAATTTAGTGACTTTGCACTTGGAATATTCTACATTGAAGCTAGAGGTTAATAAACGTATTATGGTCATTATAGGTTAAACATACTACGTGCGGTATATTGGACTTGCGAGTGGATTGACCCGAAGAGGTATGTGGAACTTTCCTATCTCTTGAGCATGAATAGTTGTACTTATATAATACGGTAGACGTACAATACTTTGATATCCTTTACTTAGTTAAGAATGGCCAAGTTGGGTGAGTTAGGAGATTAACCCACTTCTTTAAAACTATTAAGGATGTCTTAAGTTTTCAAAGTTAAGGGACTTGAAGTGTTTTGAGTATATGATACTTGTTTTGTTTTAAAATTTTAAGTCTCTTGGATATAGGAAAATGTAATTGACTAAGGTATAAGTTTAATATAACGACTTTATGGGAAGTTGGTTATATTCGCTTTATGGAAAGTTAAAAGGAGAGATTTACTTTAAGTAAGATAAGTAAGGACAAGTGACTTGATGCTATGGTTATTAGTATCTTGGAAGTTTTATATAAAAAAAGAGTCATTCGTTTTAAAAGAGTAGAAGTATGTAGTACTTGGGATTAAATTCCCGGATTCTTTTCTTAAGACATGTTAGTGCCTTAAGTGAACTAAAATGAGAGGATATATTAATAATGTTAATAAGAAGTTAGGGGATTTCTTAACTTACTTATATTATGTATGATAGCCAGTTGAGCTAGGGTAAGAGTATAAATGAGGGGTAAACCCCAAAGACGTTATACCACCTTCTCCAGGGTAAGAGTATAAATGAGGGGTAAACCCCCAAGACGTTATACCACCTTCTCCAGGGTAAGAGTATAAATGAGGGGTAAACCCCCAAGACGTTATACCACCTTCTGAGTATGATTGCGGGGTAAACCCCCAAGACATTATACCACTCCATGGATTTGCTACCCATGATTTGATCGTGAGTCTCCTATTTTTATGTTGTAAGTATACTCTTATTTACTCTCATTGTTAGTAAGGCACAGTGAACTGTAATTTGATTTTCATACATGTCTCCGGCTCTGTTTTAGACTCATGATGTAATTACAGTATTTTCCAGTTTTACATACTTAGTACATATTGTGTACTGACCCCCTTCCTCGGGGGCTGCGTTCATGCCGCAGGTAGGGGTAAGCAAGTGGTGGATCCTCATTCTTAGGATCACTGTCAGGTGTCAGAAACTCCATTTCTCCGGAGGCTTATTACTTTTGGTACGGTTTTCCCTGATGTTGTAGATATTATGTACATTCAGGGGTATGGCGGGGCCCTGTCCCACCACTGTTGTTTATCCTAGAGGTCTGTAGTAACATTTGTGGTTTGGGCTGTAAGAACAAAGTTGTACTGTCTTACTTTTGGCTATGTACATTTTATGGAAGGCGGCCTTATCGACTAGCCTGTGATGTTATCGTCTAAAGCATGCTTATGTGTTGTGTATGTTCCGCTGCTATTCTCTGATGTTTACCTGAGAGGGGTGCCCAGGTAGGGCACCAGTCGCGGCCCGGGGTCGGGTCGTGACAAAAGTGGTATCAGAGCAGTTAGTCCTCGGAAAGTGTCTACAGACCGTGTCTAGTAGAGTCTTGATTATCGGTGTGTCGTGCACCACATCTATAATCAGGAGGCTACAGGATATTTAGGATGGTTTCCATTCTTTCACTCTAAGATCGTGCAATAAAGCTGTGTTAGGATTTGCTACCCATGATTTGATCGTGGGTCTCCTATTTTTATGTTGTAAGTATACTCTTATTTACCTCATTGTTAGTAAGGCACAGTGAACTGTAATTTGATTTTCATACATGTCTCCTCTGCTTTAGACTCATGATGTAATTACAGATTTTCGATTTACATACTTAGTACATATTGTGTCGACCCCTTCCTGGGCCGCGTTAAATCCGCGGTAAGTAGCAGTGGTGGATCCTCATTCTTAGGATCACCGATCAGTGTCAAGCTCCATTTCTCGGAGGCTTATTACTTTGGTACGGTTTTCCACGATGTTGTAGATATTATGTACATTCAGGGTATCGCGACCGTCCCGCCACCGTTGTTTATCCTGAGGTGCAGAGTAATATTTGTGGTTTGGGCTGTAAGAACAAAGTTGTACTGTCTTACTTTTGGCTATGTACATTTTATGGAAGGCGGCCTTATCGGCTAGCCTGTGATGTTATCGTCTAAAGCAGCTTATGTGTTGTGTATGTTCCGCTGTTATTCTCTAATGTTTACCTGAGAGGGGTGCCCAGGTAGGGCACCAGTCGCGGCCCGGGGTCAGATCGTGACATATAGTTAGCTATAGGATATGGTGTACCATTTTTGTAACAAAGTCTTTAAGCCAAATGGGAGGTTGTTTTGTTCTTGTGGATTTTTTTGCAGCTGTTTTATCAGACTGATTTACCTCTTGAATCTGTACTGTATTTTGAGGCATATCTTGTATTATGATGTTATCAGTGTTAGTATACTAAAGTTCTCTGATGTAGCTATAATGTTGTTATTGTTCATGTTGTTACCAGATGTATTATGAGTATTATTGTTATTCTGATGTACAACAATTATTGGTATAGATACATCAGTCAATTGATAATTGTTAGAATTATCTTGAAAGATTGACTTCTCTGGTGTATTTTGTCACGACCCGACCCGACGGGCCGTGATTAACGTCCTAATTGGACGTCATTACTGACCTGTCACTCTTAATCCAATTAATACAGATGTCTACATAAATTTGTGACAACACCGCTTACAACATATCCCTAAAGCGGGCGAGCCAAAGTCGCCAAAACAACAACAAAACAATCATAATAGGCTGGACTAAAGCCGCCACCAACCACATCACGCGCACAAAGGCATAAGTCAAAATACATGGCCGTGAGGTCGCTACTAAATAACGACATCAAAACCGAAACGGCAGTACAAACATCCAACCACAATCGCTTATGCACCTAAAAGAGTAATATCGACATATGACGGGACAGACCGTCGTGCCCAAAATATGCATAAGTCTCAAAATAAAGTGTACCAAAAATAGCCGCTCCGAACAAAGCGAGCTCTCAGCTAGTCTGAATCCTGACGGAGGGTCACCTATTCAACTCCTAAACTGCGGGCATGAACGCACTTCGAGGAAGTCGATGCAGATAATGTACTAAGTATGTAAAACATAAAATATCAGAAAGCGATTAACAATCGTATAAGTAAAATAGAGAGTCATCAAACTGTCATAAAACTGAGAATCATGTCTGAAAGCATATCATGTATACTGAATCATAAAACATCGTGCTCCTGTCTGTATATAAAAATTGTAAAACATGTATCGGCCCTCTATGGAGGGACTCGATGGAATCTGTATCTGCTACAGAACATGTCTCGCCTCGATGAGGACTCGATGTAATCTGTATATATATCGTGTCTCGGCCTCAGTGAGGACTCGAAATCAGATCTGTCAGGTTGTGCGATCATGATCCGCCCGACTCGGGGAGTGAAATAGTAACACTTAGCACGAGTAGATATCATGAGCAATCAGATGCGATTAAAATCATTATGTGACTCTCAATAAAAATTACTACCATAAACTCAAGTTCAAACCATAACTAGTAAATAATCATTTTAAAAGCGAATCAGGTAGGAGTTAAGTACGTCCATGATTTCACAAAAATCATGCCAAAAGAAAGATAGAAAGGTCTTACATACCTCTTAAGCGAGCAAATTAACTTGGTATTAAAGTATTCCTCGTCTAGTACTTCAACCTATGATAATGAACAACATGCTCGTCAATTCTATGGTTCCTAATGTAAGTTATATGCTTAAAGGCTCCCTTATTTCTACGAAAATTTGGGCAGCATTTCCTTTGTTTATGTGCGTATCCACAATTTTCTAATAATCCAAATCAACCAACAATTCAACTCCAGCTACAATCCAATCAACCAACAATCCAATTCAAACCAATAATTCAATTCAAACCAACAATTTCCCCTTTATTCCAGAATATATAAAATTAACATTTTTCTTACACTTAATCCTTTCGAGGCATGTATAGGTATCTTATTGCAATACATATGTATGTTTGTAGCTTATTTACATACTAGTTCAGCCCGTAATACGCTACTAAACATGTTCAATCATTTCTATCAATTCCCGTCTGTATCGACATGTATCAATTCCAAACTTTTTCCAAAATTCCTTACTTTCCAATTAATCTCCCAACAACTTCAATTAACAACTTTTAAACATCAAGGTTTCATCTAAATTTTCACATGCAATTAGTAATGACATACCAACACAATTACTCAATTCCAACATACGCCAAGAATAGGTTCTAAATCGGTGTATATATCCTTAATACAATCACATACATTTCATATTTCCACTTCCATCTTAACACCAATTCATATCTTCAACTACAACAACATGCAATGTCATTAAACTATAAAAGAAGAATTTATACCTCGAATTCATCCAAAACAGTCCCCAAAAACGTGACTGTCCAGATTTTTAGCCACTGCTTCGTCGGCTGAACTTGTAACGTCGATAACTCTCTACTCCAGTGTCCTATCGACGAGAGGTTTGTTGCGTTGGAAACTAGACTCGACGAACTCTATTTTAGGCTTTTGAAACACCCAAAAACTCATAATATGCTAGGAGATATTCCCTTCTAAATTTGACTAAAAATCTGCCAGTAACCAGCGAATTTTCTGCCCATTTTTCTTTCACAAAATTTGATTTTTCTTCGCCAATCTTCACTTCTTCAACCCTAATCCAACATGCAATAATTCTACTATGTTAACCCAACATTCTTACACCTTTTCCTTCAAGAAAACTTGTCCAAAATTTAAGAACTCCCAGCCCTAAAAATCGCCGATTTGCCGAGAACCCCACCTGTTTTGGGGTGATTAATTTCGCCTCAAATGGTGGGACAATTTAACCCAAGAAGATGGAGTAGTAAGCTTAATTTTTCTTTGCAAAGGGTGGGGATTTTTGTTCAAGAAGGGGAGAAATGGGAGATTAAAAATTGATTTGTGTGATTTTTGTTCAAGAAGTGGGAGAAATGGGAGATTAAAAATTCTGATTTGTGTGGAAGAAATGAAGGTTTTTAGAAGAGTTTTATTTAATTTTCAGATTTTAAAAAAAATGCACTAAGACCCCCTTAAATGCCACACTTTGCCCCCTCTAAGTATTTATTTAACTAAATCAACCCTCACTTCTTTTAATCTAATTTCTCATAGCCTTAATTTCTTATCATCGTACCTTTAATTACCTTACTATCTCATAACGGAAAAAATACCTATTTATTTATTCCACCATTTCTAAAGAGATTTCCGGCGTCACATTCGTCATTGCCAAAAATTAAATCGTATTAGTATGTAAAATATATGTAATTTCGAAAATTGGAAATCCCAATCCTTAATGACGTTCTAAATCTTTGTCTTAACTTACGAGGTGTAACATATTTGTTGTAAAAAGGAATTCAGTTTCTATGAATACTACATCTCTATTAACAAAGAATAGTTTCTTCTCTATATCATATAGAACATATCCTTTCTTAGTTTCAGAATAACCCATAAATACACATTTCCTGGTTCTAGGCTGCATCTTATCAGTAACAGATAAATCCTTAGCAAAACATAAACATCCCAAGACTCTTAAGTGACTTATGGTAGGCTTCTTATTGTAGTGTTTTTCATAAGGAGTCTTACCAGTCACAGAGGAAGGCAGCCTGTTTATTATGTATATTGTTGTTTGGACACACAGACCCCAAAACTTTATTTGTATATGTCCTTGAAATCTTAAGGCTCTTGTTATCTCAAGTATATGTCTATGTTTCCTTTTTACCACCATATTCTGTTGTGGTGTATATGCACAAGATTTTTGATGTATAATCCCTAACTTAAGCAACATATCAGCACACATTTCATTAACAAACTCAACACCATTTTCAGTCCTAATTATTTTTACTGTTTTACTGAACTGAGTTTGGACAAATATCAGAAAATATTTTAAGATAGTACATACTTCTGATTTAAGTTGCAACAATATATCCAAGTCATTCTAGTGTAATCATCTACTATTGTAAGAAAATATTTCTTCTCATCATGAGTTGATACTTTGTAAGGACACCATACATCCATGTGAACAAGATCAAACTCTATATTACTAGTATTCTCACTCAAATGAAAAGACAATCTACACTGTTTTGCACAGGGACATATATCACAATTTTTTATAGTTCTAGCTATAGAATCTGATCTTGCTCTAAGTATTTTACTCAATACACTACTAGAAGTATGTCCAAGTCTTTTGTGCCACAATTCTATTTTTCTTCAGAAATTTCTTCAATATCAGTATCTCCTTTTACATTTAAGCCTAGCTTCATTTGTCCATTTAGTAGTTGTGATGAAGACTGGTTCACTTGTATGTATAATCCATTTTGTACTCTATCTATCTCATTCACCTTCCCACTGTAAAGATCCTGAAAAATACAGAATTCTGGATAAAAACTTGCTGCACACTTAATTTGTTTAGTTAGTTGAGACACAGACATCAAGTTAAATTTAAATTATGGTCGATAAAAGACATTATGAAGTGTACTTTTGTCTGAAATATTACTTGAACCAGTGTGTGTTATTTTGACTGTTTCCCCATTATGTAAGTGTACTTTCTTGGAATCAGAATAATCTTGTACTTTAGTAGCATTATCTATAAGTTTTAGATCTGAGACCATATGGTTAGTAGCCCCTGTATCAATTATCCACTGTCTCACTATGTCAGCTACAAGTAAGGCTTTATGACTTAAAGATTTGGAATTAGATATACCTGCAGCAGCACCATTTGAGGATGAAGATGGTAACTCTTTGTTCTGATTTTGTGCCAAGCTTTGATTCAGAAGTCTTACTATCTGATCATACCGATCTGAAGAGAACTTAGGAGCTCCATTAACTTGCCAGTTGTCTGAACTTGTATTTTCACAAGTAGATCCATCATTCATGACATCCCCTTTGTGTTTTTCTCAGCCACACTATATTCTTCAGTACTGACATTATGAGCAGCATATTCTTTCCTCTTGGACCTGAAATTTGGAGGATATCCTACCACCCTATAACACTTCTCTTTTGTGTGTCCTTTCATTTTGCACACATCACAGTATAGATTATAGTTGTTTCTTTTCCACTGTGAATTAGAATTGGAACCAATAGGATTATAGCCTGCTTTAGATTACATAGCAGTAGGGTCATGTCCAATATTCTGACTAAACTTTCCAGGTCCAACTCCTAAGAGCCCAGCAGACTTTGCAGTGATAGATTTCTGGCTTTCATCACTTGTTATCATGGAATAAGTCTTATTAACAGAAGGGAGAGGTGTCATCAACATAATTTGACTTCTTGCCTACATGTAGTTCTCATTTAGCCCCATCAAGAATTGATACAACTGTTGTCTTTGAAGATATTCCATAAAATCTTTGGACTTAGGACATCTACAACTAGGTGGAGGAACTAAAGACTGAAATTCTACCCAAAGATTCTTCAACTTAGTATAATATTCAGATACACTAGAAGTTCCCTGGGCTAGTGTAGTTATCTCCCTACGAATGTCATAGGTTCTTGAACCATCCACTTTATCAAACCTTTCCTTGAGATCTTCCCAGACTTCATATGAAGTTTCAGCATACAGAACTCCGCTTAGTAAATCACTGGATAATGTGTTCATGAGCCATGACTGAACTACAACATTAATTCTGTCCCACTGATCTCATAGCTCCTCTCTATAGAGTTCTTTTTTGCAATTTTCATTTACAAAGCCTATTTTATTTCTTCCAAGAAGAGCTATCATCATTGCGTTACTCTATAGAGCATAATTTTCAGACCCAAGAAGTTGAAAAGAAATTAAAGATACTCCACTTACATCAGATGATTGTAAGTACAAAGGATGATTATGGTCAAGAATTGTGATAATTGTCGAAACTCTTGCACTTTCTCCGGGTGGCATTTGTGTGTTATCAGTATTCACACTAGACGAAAGTTCATCACCCATTGTATAAGATTGTAGAATCAATAAGAATGCATATTTAGTACAAATTTCAAAAATTCAGAAAGAACCTAGTAGAAAATAGTAGTTCAGTTGGCTATTTTCTTGATCAATCAGATTATTTCTTGACCTTGTAGAAGTAGATCAAGATCAGGACAGTATCCAGATAGAAAGATTATACCAAAATAGATAGAAAGAACAGAAGAATCAGAAACTTAAGAACATAATTTTCAACTTCACCAGAGAGTCAGAGAATCATCAGATTGATCGTGGAATTTCCAATAGAGATATCTTGGCTCTGATACCATGTTAAATAACTTCAGCAATCACAAACCCTTTGCATGTCGACACAATCGAGGGAAGAAGAAGAGACGACACAGTCGATGAGAAGAAAAAAAATATGCAGGCGATATACACTAGGTATTCAAGAAAGAAGAAGAACATCAATTGAGAGAGATATGAGCAGATGTAAGTGAATAAGATGATGTAATAGATTGTATTAGCTTCATTATTGAGTAAGTAATTACAATTGCATTATGCATGTGTGTATATAGTGTAGAAATGTAGGGAGGCTCCTTCTCTAACTTCTCTAACTTCTACTTCTAACTTCTATAACCAACTAACTTCCTTTAACTACTTCTAACTGTTTTTTACTCTTCAACAGTCCCCCTCAAACTGGCTGATGTAAAGATGTTCAGTAGCCCAAGCTTAGAACATAAGTGCTAATGCTAAATTCTGCTTAAGCCCTTTGTAAATAGATCTGTTGGTTGGTTTGCTATGTGTATATATTCTGTTCTCACTATCCCTTTTTGAATCTTTTCTCTTACAAAATATAGATCAATCTCTATATGTTTAGTTCTTTCATGAAACACAGGATTTGCCGCAATCTGTATTGCTGATTTGTTGTCTGTAAATATTGTTACTGGATTTTCGATGTTAGTCCCAATATCTTTCAATAAACCAAGTATCCAAGTTAATTCATCCACTGTACCTGCTAAACTCCTCTATTCAGTTTCTACTGAGCTTCTAGAGATTGTGCTTTGTTTCTTTGACTTTCATGATATAAGGGAATCATCAAATTTTATTATATAACCTGTAACTGATTTCCTTGTATGTGGACAAGCAGCCCAGTCTGCATCACAATAGGCTGTTACAACTTCTTGTCTATTACTAGACATAAGGATACCTTGCCCAGGTTGATTCTTTACATACCTTACTATTCTCAGTGATGCATTAAGATGTGATCTTTTTGGTTGTTGTAAAAACTGACTAAGTGTATGAACACTGTAAGTTATATCTGGTCTTGTTATTGTGAGATATAGTAGTTTTCCTATTATTCTTTGATATGCATTTATGTCTTATATTAGATCATCTTCAGATGTAGATTTATCATTTTCTACTTTCTGTTGTTTTTGTGTATACTCATCATATTCCTTTGTAGTTAGTTTTATGTTGCAATCCATAGGTGTGTTAATATGTTTAGCTGCACCTAGTCTTAATTCAGAAATAAGTTCTAAAGTGTATTTTGTTTGGTGCATTAGAATTCCCTTATCAGGCCTTGCAAATTTTATTCCTAAGAAGTACCCCCGTTCTCCTAAATTCTTCATCTTGAATGCCTTTTGTAAAGACTGTTTTGTTTTCTCTATTAGTCTTAGATTGTCTCCTGTTATTAGCATGTCATCTACATACACTAATACTACAACCAGTCCTTGTTCAGATTGTTTTGTAAATAGTGAATGATCATATTGAGATTGCCTAAACTTCATATGTATTAGAGCCTCTGTAAGTTTAAAATTCCATTGTCTAGGTGCTTGTTTTAGCACATACAAGTATTTAACCAACCTACATGCCTGTCTGTCCCCATGGCTGGTGAATCCTTGTGGTAGCTCCATATAGATTTCATCATGTAGATCTCATTGGAGAAAAACATTATACACATCCATTTGATGTATATGCCATTTTTAGGCTACTATTGATATAATTGTTCTTACAGTAACCATCTTAACTATTGGAGAAAAGGTTTCATGATAATCTATTCATTCTTTCTGACTATATCCTTTTGCTACAAGTCACCTGTGGCCTTATATTTTATTTTGTACACCCATTTATAACCTATAAAAAACTTATTTTCTGGTAAAGTAACAATATTCCATGTGTGATTATCTTGTAGAGCTTGATTTTCTGATTTCATAGCCTCTATCAACCTAGGATCTTGTGAAACTTCCTTATATGTTTTTGGTTCAATTATTTCTGAACTGGCTGTAAGAAATGATTTGTAGGCTGAGCTGATATTGTTATAATAAATATAGTTAGCTATATGATATGGTGTACTATTTTTTGTAACAAAGTCTTTAAGCCAAATGGGAGGTTGTTTTGTTCTTGTGGATTTTCTTGCAGCTGTTTTATCAGATTGATTTACCTCTTGAATCTGTACTGTATTTTGAGGCATATCTTGTATTATGATGTTATCAGTGTTAGTATTACTATAGTTCTCTGATGTAGCTATAGTGTTGTTATTGTTCATGTTGTTACCAGATGTATTATGAGTATTATTGTTTTTCTGATGTACAACAATTATTGATATAGACACATCAGTAAATTGATAGTTATTAGAATTATCTTGAAAGATTGACTTCTCTGGTGTATTTGTTGTAAAAAGGAATTCAGTTTCTCTGAATACTACA
Organism: Przewalskia tangutica; assembly: GCA_029844215.1. Taxonomy (NCBI): domain Eukaryota; kingdom Viridiplantae; phylum Streptophyta; class Magnoliopsida; order Solanales; family Solanaceae; genus Przewalskia; species Przewalskia tangutica. The sequence continues at coordinate 144,058,066 of CM056718.1, forward strand.
TCTCTATTAACAAAGAATAGTTTCTTCTCTATATCATATAGAACATATTCTTTCTTAATTTCAGAATAACCCATAAATACACATTTTCTGGTTCAAGGCTGCATCTTATCTGTAACAGATAAATCCTTAGCAAAACATAAACATCCCAAGACTCTTAAGTGACTTATGGTAGGCTTCTTATTGTAGTGTTTTTCATAAGGAGTCTTACCAGTCACAGAGGAAGGCAACCTGTTTATTATGTATACTGCTGTTTGGACACACAGACACCAAAACATTATTTGTATATGTCCTTGAAATCTTAAGGCTCTTGTTATCTCAAGTATATGTCTATGTTTCCTTTTTACCACCCCATTCTGTTGTGGTGTATATGCACAAGATTTTTGATGTATAATCCCTAACTTAAGCAACATATCAGCACACATTTCATTGACAAACTCAGCACCATTATCAGTCCTAATTATTTTTACTGTTTTACTGAACTGAGTTTGGACAAATATCAGAAAATATTTTAAGATAGTACATACTTCTGATTTAAGTTGCAACAATATATCCAAGTCATTCTAGTGTAATCATCTAATATTATAAGAAAATATTTCTTCTCATCATGAGTTGGTACTTTGTAAGGACACCATACATCCATGTGAACAAGATCAAACTCTATATTACTAGTATTCTCACTCAAATGAAAAGACAATCTACACTGTTTTGAACAGGGACATATATCACAATTTTTTATAGTTCTAGCTATAGAATCTGATCTTTCTCTAAGTATTTTACTCAATACACTACTAGAAGTATGTCCAAGTCTTTTGTGCCACAATTCTATTTTTCTTCAGAAATTTCTTCAATATCAGTATCTCCTTTTACATTTAAGCCTAGCTTCATTTGTCCATTTAGTAGTTGTGATGAAGACGGGTTCACTAGTATGTATAATCCATTTTGTACTCTACCAATCTCATTCACCTTTCCACTGTAAAGATCCTGAAAAATACAGAATTCTGGATAAAAACTTGCTGCACACTTAAGTTGTTTAGTTAGCTGAGACACAGGCATCAAGTTAATTTAAATTATGGTCGATAAAAGACATTATGAAGTGTACTTCTGTCTGAAATATTACTTGAACCAGTGTGTGTTATTTTGACTGTTTCCCCATTATGTAGGTGTACTTTCTTGGAATCAGAATAATCTTGTACTTTAGTAGCATTATCTATAAGTTTTAGATCTGAGACCATATGGTTAGTAGCCTCTGTATCAATTATCCACTGTCTCACTATGTCAGCTACAAGTAAGGCTTTATGACTTAAAGATTTGGAATTAGATATACCTGCAGCAGCACCATTTGAGGATGGAGATGGTAACTCTTTGTTCTGATTTTGTGCCAAGCTTTGATTCAGAAGTCTTACTATCTGATCATACCGATCTGAAGAGAACTTAGGAGCTCCATTAACTTGCCAGTTGACTGAACTTGTATTCTCACAAGTAGATCCATCATTCATGACATCCCCTTTGTGTTTTTCTCAACCACACTATATGCTTCAGTACTGACATTATGAGCAGCATATTCTTTCCTCTTGGACCTGAAATTTGGAGGATATCCTACCACCCTATAACACTTCTCTTTTGTGTGTCCTTTCATTTTGCACACATCACAGTATAGATTATAGTTGTTTCTTTTCCACTGTGAGTTAGAATTGGAACCAATAGGATTATAGCCTGCTTTAGATTACATAGCAGTAGGGTCATTGTTATACCCCGTGGTTCGGGTCGGGCCATGATCGAAGTCTCAGCGTGCATGGCCGGAGCGAACGCGGCGCTAAGACAGTGATCGTATCGCCGCGCGCCGGTCATGCCGCGTAAAGATCCGGCGTCCGCAGAAGGAGTCGCGGCGGAAGCGAAGCGCCGGGAAATCAAAGGAAACTTAGGAAAAGTCAGATTTTTCTTTAGAAAGGGCACAGGTGGGGACAAGTGTCCCCACATCTGATTTTTGCATGCATTATATTGACCAAGTCTTAAAGACTTGGTCATCTTTCATCTCTCTCTTAAATTATTTTCAAGCTCTTCCTTCTCTCTAAAACTCTAAGAGGTATTCTAGCCTTAGGAAAATCTGAAAAAGTAAAAAGGCAAGAAGGAAGTTTGGGGCTAGCTTGTGAAGGTTGTTGTGGTGGTGTTCTTGGAATAGAGGCTAGCAAATTGTTGGATAAATTTGGCTAAAGCTCTAAGGTAATGATTCTTTCTCTATTATTAGTTTTTATTGTTGCATGTTAAGAAGAAAGTACTTGTGGTAGTAAATTATGCTATTAGAGTCATTGCATGCAAGAAATGTGGGTTGGGTATGAAGGTTTTGGCTAAAGAGATATTATGAGCATGTTGTAGCCTACAAACCACTTTATAATTGTTAAGTGTATTATTATAACTTATGGGGCAGAATTTTACACACCCAAGATTAGGTATGTAAACCCCTTTGTATTGGTTTGGATGTTGGGCCTTAATGAGGCGTTTGAGGGTTAAAAATCGGCCTTTGAAAAAGGTGGCAAAGTGAGTAGAAACAAAGGAAATGCTGCCCAATTTTCCTTAGGAATTGGTAACTTGAATTTGGAATTTCTACATTGAAATTAGAGGTTAATCAACGCACTATGGTTATTATAGGTTGACATATTACTTGCGGTAGTTGGACTTAGCAAGTGGATTGACCAAAGAGGTATGTAGAGCTTTCCTATCTCTTGAGCATGATTAGTTGTATCTATGTAGTACGGTATACGTACAAGAGTTGATAATCTACACGTGCTTTAAAGTATATGATACTTGTTTCATTTTAAAAGTATAAGTCCCTTGGATTTAGGGAAAATGTATTTGACAAAGGAATAACGCTAAATATAATGACTTTATGGGAAGTTGGTTATATTAGTTTTTGAAAGGTTCACAAAGAATGGTTTACTCTAATTAAAACAAGTACGGGTAAAGGATTCGAAACTATGGAAGGTGGATTGGTTTTAGGCATTGGTTGCCTAAGGTTTTAAAGGAATGAAGTCACTTGATTTAGAAGCCTATTATATTTCTAAAAGGAAATGTGACTTGTTTTGAAAAGAACTTGTAACTTGATACTATGGTGATTAGTATCTTGGAATCTTTGTATAAAAAGAGTTTTCTTAAAAAGCTAGAAGTACATGGTACTTGGGTTGAATTCCCGGATTTTCTATTAAAAGACATGTTAGTGCCTTAGGATACTAAAATGAGAGGGTATATTAATAATGTTAATAAGAAGTTAGGGGATTTCTTAACTTGCTTATGTTACGATAAGCCGGTAGTGCTTATGTATGATATGATAGGACGGTAGTGCTTATGTTGTGATATGATAGGCCGGTAGTGATTATGTATGATATGATAGGCCGGTAGTGCTTATGTTATGTATGATAGCCGGATAAGCTATGTTATATATTTGTATTATTACGGGGTAAACCCCGGGTTATTATCTATGCCATGGATTTGCTACCCATGATGCGAGTGCGGCGCTTGCACTCATGCGGATCCGGACCACAGGATCCATGCGGGTGAAATAGTCCCATGCGAGTACGGCGATGGTACTCATGCGGGTCCACGTGATCCATGCGGTGAAATAGTCCCACGCGGGTGAAATAGTCCCACGACGAGGCGGATGACCTCATGCGGGTCCACAGACCCATGCGGGTGAAATAGTCCCGAGTAGGATTGCTTAATGATACTACAGGCGAGGTACCTGTTTAATCGTGAGCCTCCTATTTTTATGCTATAAGATTTATACTTATTACTCATTTGTTAGTAAGGCGCAAGGTCTGAGAAATTGATTTTATCTATGACTCAGCTTATTTTGACTTATGATATTACTACGGTATTTTCGATTTACATACTTGATACGTTGTGTCGCGACCCCCTTCCCGGGGATGCGTTCATGCGCGGTAAGGAAGCGGTGGCGATCCTCATTCCTAGGATCTTTTACTCGTGTGTCGAAGCTCCATTCCTCCTAAGCTTGTTTTGTTGTACGGATATTACACGATGCCATAGGTATTTTGTACATTCGAGGTATGGCGGGGCCCCGTCGCCATAGTTGTTATCTTTAAGTGCGGTCACATTTATGTTTGGGCTCTAAGAACCAGTTGTACTATTATACATTGTTAAGTATGTTTATGGAAGGCAGCTTTATCGGCTGGCCAGTGATGTTTACCCTTTTTATAAGCTATGTGTTATGTATGTTCATTGCTATTCTCGACATATACTGACGGTACCGGTAGGTACGATCGCGGCCGAGGTTGGAGTCGTGACAAAAGTGGTATCAAAGCAGTTAGTCCTCGGAAAGTGTCCACAGACCGTGTCTAGTAGAGTCTTGATTATCGATTGTGTCGTGCACTACATCTATAATCGTGAGGCTGCGGGATATTTAGGATTCGTTTCCATTCTTTCACTCTAGATCGTGCAATAGAGTGAGTTATAGGTTGAACCTCCTCGATGTTTTCCTTTATGTATCGCTTATGCCTCGCGCAAGGCAGCGCGGCCCGTGAAGGGCAAGGCGATGAGAACTACTAGTAGGGCGCAGGGGTTACCGAGGCACAGGCCCATCCTTACGAGGATGAGGTGTTTGCACGACGAGTTCTACAACGCCGCCAACCCCAGAGTCGAGGCGGCGGCGGCTGCGAGACCGCGGTACACGAGCCTCGATCCAGGCGAGCGGAGGATATGGGCTAAAGGAGATGGCCCGATTACTAGCGTGATCGTGGCGATACGGTGATAAGTTGAGAACAGCGATTCATTGTACCGTAGTTCAAAGACCGCAGTGCTTGAGGCGAGGACTTTTGAGTTGCCCCACCCGAAGTTTTATGGGTCGAGGCTCGAGGATGATCCTCGGGAGTTTATCCGGCAATTACGGATCGCGAGGTGATCGGGCTTGGAGACCGAGTCGGTGGTACTAGGTTCGCATCGGCCGCGGGACATGCGATTGGTCGTATGATTCATGGAACCGTCGGGAGCATGCGCTTCCGGTGTTTGGGACGAGTTCTCGAGGCGCATTTGGCCATTTCACGCCTTCGCGGATGAGGAGGGCTCGGTAGATAGATTTTTGACGCCGAGACGAGTGGGCGGGCGGTTCGGGAGTACAATGTGGAGTTTGACTCATTGGCTCGGTATGTGCGCTTTGGTAGCGTATATGGAGGGCGGGGTGCCGGTATGTCACAGACTCGATGATCACTTGGCCGAAGTTGCAGGAGTGGCTCTTCACCGCATGGGCATTGCCGCGTCGTACGCACTGGTGTGAGAACGCGAGGGCAACAGATCGACATGTATCGCCAGAAGAGGCCGGGCAGCGAGGTCCTCTGGTAGTTTTAGGGTAGACAACCCGGAAGACGGTGCACCACACCGATGCAGGCGCTCCTCCACCATCTTCGGACGTCTGAGTATTCAGAGGCGGGAGCGAGGTTTGAGGCTTGGGTTTCGGAGGACGAGTTCGGTCGGATGAGGCCACCTATGCCTCGGTGTGGTCGATGTGGTGATTGCCATTATGGGGGGTGTCGTGGTCCTCCAGGAGCTTGTTACTCTTATGGCCAGCAGGGCCATTTGAAGATAGATTGTCCGACCAGAGGCGGCGGAAATGCTACGGCTCGTAGGCCGCGATTCGATTCTTTGAGTGCCCATCTTCGATTGTTATGCGCCGGGCGGGGTGTTCACGGGCCAGCGCGGCGAGGTCGTGGCGGGGTTCTAGTTCCAGCGGTCCTCAGAACCGCATCTATGATATGTCGATCGTCGAGGACCGGAGGCGTCACGATGTCGTCGCAGTGCATTATTGGTTTCTTCTTTGTGATGTATATGCTTAGATAGATCGTGTTCTACCTTGTCCTATATATCTCCTCATATTCTTTGGTAGAATAGGGATGAGCTTGAGTCCATAGAATCTTTTGAGGTGGTTACGCCGGTAGGTGCTTCAGTGGTAGCTGAGCGGGTATATAAGGCTTGCCCAGTGACTATAGATGGTCGTCAGACTCTAGCTGACTTGATAGAGTTGGATATGACAGACTTCGATGTGATTATGGGTATGGATTGGCTAGCGTCTTGCTATGCCAATGTGGACTGCAGAGAGATGTTAGTTCGGTTCCGGTTTCCTGGTGAGCCGGTTATCGAGTGGAAGGGGAATACTGCATCGCCGAGGGGTAGGTTTATTTCTTACCTCAAAGCTAGGAAGATGATACGGAAGGGGTATATTTACCATTTGGTTCGGTATTCGACATCGAGAGGTGAGATCTGACCTTCATCGATTCGGTTGTTAGAGAGTTTCCGCATATTCCCGCACGAGCTCGCATCCTCCCGAGAGGAGATTGAGTTTTGCATCGATTTGGCGCGGACACTGACCGATATCTATTCCGCCATACGGATGGCACCGCCGAGTTAAGGAATTGAAGGACCGGTGAAAGATTTCTTTGGAGAAAGGCTTTATTAGGCCAAGTGTTTCTCCTTGGGCGCGCCGATGTTATTTGTAAAGAAGAAGAAGGATGGGGCCGCGTATGTGTATTGATTCTGAGCGGTGAACAAGGTAACTATCAAGAATGTATATCCCCTCCCGGGATTGACGATTTGTTTGACCATTGCAGGTGCAAAGTGTTTTCAAGATAGACTGCGATGCAGTTATCATCAGTGCGAGTTAGAGATAGATATCCCAAAGCATTCGGGACCGTATGGGCACTATGAGTTCAGTGATGTCTTTCGGGTTGACAACGCCCAAGGATTCATGGATTTGATGAATAGGGTGTTCGTGCCATTCTTGGATATGTTCGTTATAGTGTTTATTGATGATATCTTGGTGTACTCGCGCCGAAGCAGGAGCATACTGGTCATTTGAGGCGGTATTAGGAGTCCTCCGGCCGCAATTGTATGCCAAGTTCTCGAAGTCACGAGTTAGTTGGCGTCGATGGCTTTCTTAGGACATGTTATCGGGCCGATGATATTCGGGTTGATACTGGCAAGATTGAAGCGATCAAGACTTGGCTGCACTCCACTACAATCGACTTTGAGTGCGCATCTTTGGGCCTTGCGAGCTATTATCTGAGGTTTGTAGAAAAGTTTGCTTCTATTTGGCACCTTTGACTAAAGTCGACTCGGAAAGCGGCTATGTTCGATGGACGGATACTTGTGAGAAAGTTTCGGTTGCTAAAGGAGAAGTTGACGACCGCCCGATTCTTACTCTTCGAGGGCTTAGATGGATACGTGGTTTATCGCGACGTCAGTGTCGGGCTTGGAGTGCGTCTTGACGCGACGCGAGTTATAGCTTATGCATCTCGGCAAGGCTTAGGAAGCATGAGAAGAACTATCCCACACATGACTTGGAGTTGGCGGCGATGATTCATGCCTTGAAGATCCGGAGACACTATTTATATGGAGTTCATGTGGACATTTACACGCACACAAGAGTATCCGACATCTTCACGAGGAGCTGAACTTGCGGCGAGCGGTGGTTGGAGCTACTTAAGGATTATGATGTTGATATTTTGTACCACCCAGGAAGGCGATGTAGTTGCAGATGCCGCCTTAGTCGCAGATCGATGGGTAGTGCATCTGATGTTCACGAGCAGAGGATATGGTCCGAGATACATCGCCCAGCGAGCCTCGGGTTCGTTTGGTTGATTCTTAGTGAAGGAATTCGGGTTCGAGAGGTTGCCAGTCTTCTATCGTCGAGGAGGTGAAGAGCGACGGTATGAGGATCCGATTTTGGTGATGCGAGATGCCGTTCGAAAGAGGAGTCTATTTGAGGTATCGCCCGTGAAGGCGTGATGAGATTTGGAGAAGGGAAGCTTAGCCCGAGGTACATTGGACGTATCAGTGTCGTAGGGTAGGCGGTGGTTGCGTATGAGTTAGATCTACCGTCGATTTGGAGTAAGTACATCGATTTTCCATGTGTCCGTGTTGCGGAAATGTATTGGAGATCCATCGAGAGTGCACCGTTCACGATGTCAGTGTGAGAGGAGTTATCGTATTGAGAGAGTCCCATAGCGATACTCGATCGACGAGTTAGGCGACTTCGGACGAAGGGCGTGGCTTCAAGTCTTATGGCGAAACAGGGGAGGAAATGACGTGAGCGAGAGGATGACATGATGAAGAAGTATCCTCACTTATTCCTATACCTCAGTAACCCACGTTCTAAATTGTTGGTCTTTAAATTTAGTATTTATGCTTGAGTTTTGTTGTGGCCGTGTGGGCGTCTTTATTTGAGTCTATCACGATATTGTGATTTGAGTAAGTTTAGAAAGGAACATTCGAATGTTTCTAAAGGGAGAATGTTATACCGTGGTTCGACATGAGTGACCGGCCGTCGAAGGCTGGCATGGCGCCGGAAGTCTTATTGGTCGAGTTGCAGGAGCCAGAGCCGCGGCATCGAGAATCGCGAAAACTTAGGAAAAGTCAGATTTTTCTTTAGAGGAAACGCGGGGATGTCAGCCCCCCCTCTGATTTTTTTGCAGATATATCGACTACCAGTCTTTAAACATTCTACATTCATCTCTCTCTATAAAAAGCTCTTCTCTCTCTCTTAATTTCAAGCTCCTCTCCTTCTAAACTCTAAGAGGTGGGGGACCCAGTGTCCCACTTTTTTTCTTTTTTGCATTGCATTATATTGACGAGTGTAAAGGCGTCATCTGCTCATCTCTCTGGTAAAGCTCTCTTTCCTTCTACTCTTAAATTTCTTTCAAGCTCATCTCTATTATTCTAGCCTTAGGAAAATCAAAGTAAAAAGGCAAGAAGGAAGTTTGGGGCTAGCTTGTGAAGGTTGTTGTGGTGGTGTTCTTGGAATAGAGGCTAGCAAATTGTTGGATAAATTTGGCTAAAGCTCTAAGGTAATGATTCTTTCTCTATTATTAGTTTTTATTGTTGCATGTTAAGAAGGAAGTACTTGTGGTAGTAAATTATGCTATTAGAGTCATTGCATGCAAGAAATGTGGGTTGGGTATGAAGGTTTTGGCTAAAGAGATATTATGAGCATGTTGTAGCCTACAAACCACTTTAGAATTGTTAAGTGTATTATTATAACTTATGGGGCAGAATTTTACACACCCAAGATTAGGTATGTAAACCCCTTTGTATTGGTTTGGATTATGGCCTTAATGAGGCGTTTGAGGGTTAAAAATCGGCCTTTGAAAAATGTGGCAAAGTGAGTAGAAACAAAGGAAATGCTGCCCAATTTTCCTTAGAAATTGGTAACTTGAATTTGGAATTTCTACATTGAAATTAGAGGTTAATCAACGCACTATGGTTATTATAGGTTGACATATTACTTGCGGTAGTTGGACTTATCAAGTGGATTGACCAAAGAGGTATGTAGAGCTTTCCTATCTCTTGAGCATGATTAGTTGTATCTATGTGATACGGTATCGTCTGAGAGTTGATAATCTACACGTGCTTTAAAGTATATGATACTTGTTTCATTTTAAAAGTATAAGTCCCTTGGATTTAGGGAAAATGTATTTGACAAAGGAATAACGCTAAATATAATGACTTTATGGGAAGTTGGTTATATTAGTTTTTGAAAGGTTCACAAAGAATGGTTTACTCTAATTAAAACAAGTACGGGTAAAGGATTCGAAACTATGGAAGGTGGATTGGTTTTAGGCATTGGTTGCCTAAGGTTTTAAAGGAATGAAGTCACTTGATTTAGAAGCCTATTATATTTCTAAAAGGAAATGTGACTTGTTTTGAAAAGAACTTGTAACTTGATACTATGGTGATTAGTATCTTGGAATCTTTGTATAAAAAGAGTTTTCTTAAAAAGCTAGAAGTACATGGTACTTGGGTTGAATTCTGATTTTTATTAAAAGACATGTTAGTGCCTTAGGATACTAAAATGAGAGGTTATATTAATAATGTTAATAAGAAGTTAGGATTTCTTAACTTGCTTATGTTACGATAAGTCAGAGTGCTTATGTATGATATGATAGGCACTAGTGCTTATGTTGTGATATGATAGGTAGGTAGTGCTTATGTATGATATGATAGGCGGTAGTGCTTGTGTTATGTATGATAGCGGGATGAGCTATGTTATATATTTGTATTATTACGGTAAACCCGGGTTATTATCTATGCCATGGATTTGCTACCCATGACGCGAGTCGTGCGCGCTCACGCGGATCCCACCACATGATCCATGCGGGTGAAATAGTCCCGTGCGAGTACGGCGATGGTACTCATGCGGGTCCACAGATCCACGCGGTGAAATAGTCCCGTGCGGGTGAAATAGTCCCACGACGAGGCGGATGACCTCATGCGGGTCCACGGGACCCGTGCGGGTGAAATAGTCCCGAGTAGGATTGCAATGATACTACAGGCGAGGTACCCTGTTTTGATCGTGAGCCTCTATTTTTATGTTATAAGATTTATACTTATTACTCTATTGTTAGTAAGGCGCGGTCTGAGAAATTGATTTTATCTATGACTCCAACTTATTTTGACTTATGATATTACTACGGTATTTTCCGCTTTACATACTTGATGCGTTGTGTCGACCCCTTCCCGGGGATGCGTTCACGCCGCAGGTAAGAAAGCGGTGGCGGATCCTCATTCCTAGGATCTTTTACTCGTGTCGAAGCTCATTCTCCTCGGAAGCTTGTTTTGTTGGTACGGATATTCCCGATGCTATAGGTATTTTGTACATTCAGGGTACGGCGGGGCCCCGTCCCGCCATAGTTGTTATCTTTAAGTGCGTAGTCACATTTATGTTTGGGCTCTAAGAACTGGGTTGTACTACTATACATTGTTAAGTATGTTTATGGAAAGCGGCACTTATCTGGCGGTGATGTTACCACTTTTATAAGCTATGTGTTATGTATGTTCACGCTATTCTCTCGACATATACCGGCGGTACCGGTAGGTACCGGATCGCGGCCGAGGTTAGTCGTGACGATCGTATCAATATTACGACTAAACTTTCCAGGTCCAACTCCTAAGAGCCCAGCAGACTTTACAGTGATAGATTTCTGGCTTTCATCACTTGTTATCATGGAATAAGTCTTATTAACAGAAGGGAGAGGTGTCATCAACATAATTTGACTCCTTGCCTGCATGTAGTTCTCATTTAGCCCCATCAAGAATTGATACAACTGTTGTCTTTGAAGATATTCCATAAAATCTTACTTAGGACATCTACAACTAGGTGGAGGAACTAAAGACTGAAATTCTACCCAAAGATTCTTCAACTTAGTATAATATTCAGATACACTAGAAGTTCCCTGGACTAGTGTAGCTATCTCCCTACGAATGTCATAGGTTCTTGAACCATCCACTTTATCAAACCTTTCCTTGAGATCTTCCCAGACTTAATATGAAGTTTCAGCATACAGAACTCCGCTTACTAAATCATTGGATACTGTATTCATGAGCCATGACTGAACTACAACATTAACTCTGTCCCATAGCTCCTCTCTATAGAGTTCTTTTATGCAATTTTCATTTACAAGACCTATTTTATTTCTTCCAAGAAGAGTTATCCTCATTGACTTACTCCATAGAGCATAATTTTCAGACCCAAAAAGTTGAAAAGAAATTAAAGATACTCCACTTACATCAGATGATTGTAAGTACAAAGGATGATTATGTCAAGAATTGTGGTAATTGTCGAAACTCTTGCACTTTCTCCGGGTGGCATTTGTGTGTTATAAGTATTCACAAGGAAGTTCATATAAGAATGTAGAATCAATAAGAATGCAGATTTAGTACAAATTTCAAAAATTCAGAAAGAACCTAGTAGAAAATAGTAATTCAGTTGGCTATTTTCTTGATCACTCAGATTATTTCTTGACCTTGTAGAAGTAGATCAAGATCAGGACAATATCCAGATAGAAAGATTATACCAGAATAGACAGAAAGAACAGAAGAATCAGAAACTTAAGAACATAATTTTCAACTTCACCAGAGAATCATCAGATTGATCATGGAATTGTCAATAGAGAGATCTTGGCTCTGATACCATGTTGAATAACTTCAGCAGTCACAGACCATTTGCATGTCAACACAATCGAGGGAAGAAGAAGAGACGACACAGTCGAGGAGAAGAAGAAAAATATACGGGCAATATACACTAGGTATTCAAGAAAGAAGAAGAACGAGAAAGACGAGCAGATGTAAGTGAAGAAGATGATGTAATAGACTGTATTAGCTTCATTATTGAGTAAGTAATTACAATTACATTATGGATGTGTATATATAGTGTAGAAATGTAGGGAGGCTCATCTCTAACTTCTTTAACTTCTATAACCAACTAACTTCCTTTAACTACTTCTAACTGTTTTTGACTTTTCAACAAATCCTTCGACGTATACATGTATTTTACACCTTAGTACTTTGAATTTCTAAGTGAAAATTCTGATTTCACCGGATAAGGTATTAGATATTTTCTAAATGATATAAAAAAAAATCCTAAAAGACAAATAATATGAGCCGTCAAAGTACTACTCCTTCCATCTGAAATAATTATCTGTCGTACTTCTATTTTGTATGCCCGCGTAAGCAATATTAATTAAGAGGGATTTTTAATAATTTTATCCTTATTCATGTCTTAAAACTTAATATCTCTTCATTGAATATTTGCTCTATTTGTGTTTCATCTTCCACAATTGAAGAGTTTGTAATCTTCAATAATAATTATTAAAATTGAAAAAAAAATTATCTTAAATTTTTAAAATTGAAATATTTATTTTAAAAATAGCAACAGATAATTTGAGATGGAGGACGTATTTGCTTAGAGAAAAAGGAGAAAGTGCATTAGTTTAGGAAAGTAGAATGCCTAAATTTATAACCAATTTAAGGATAGAGCTGTAGGTGGACAGTAAAAGCAATTTAATTATACATATTATATTCAGATTTTTTTTATCACAGTAAATCTAATGATCTACGAATAATCCTTACTTCATTAAATTCCCAGTCACTTTTTCACCAATAGATGACGGCTGCCATTCTGATCCAATTAAAACCGTTCATCACACGACAAACGCCATCGGTCATCATTCCACCACCACTCAGGTTTATACGAAGGAAAATATTTTCTTATAAAATGTTTTTTTTTTTTGGAAACAAGTGAGTTGTGATGTTTAATATATAAATAAAAAAATATTATTCTAAAAGCATACGTAATCCGAGTGCGGGTGGAATGATCAAGGGGCGGCGGGGAGGAGACATTATTTATAGACTTGTTTTCCCGGTAAAAAGTCATTTTTCTCATTTACTAGAAGACATTTTAACTGAGAAAATTGGTACCAAACACACCCTTAATCCACATTTCCCCCGGTCTTCACCCTTTAGCTGCAAACAAGAGTTGCATATATATATATATAGAGAGAGAGAGAAAGAGAAGCGGAGGTTGTACTCTACGCTGTGGATCTAGATCTCGGTGAGAGAGCTATGGAGTTGGCGAGGCCTCAGTTGATTCACCGATGGATCTCGGTTTTGGTGCTGCTATGTATCTTCTCATTCGAAGCTCAATGTTTCTATCTGCCAGGTGTTGCTCCTCAAGATTTCCTCAAGGTGAATTTTTCAGCTCTGTGAATTATGTGTGTGCGCGATTTGTTGTAATTATGTGGCTATATTGGAGTTTGAGATAGAATAATGGTGAAAATATGAGCTTACTTGTTGATCTCGATGCTAGTTTTTGATAGGCACACGTGTATGTATGCTTCTAATTGAAGTAGGTTATGAATAGAGCGATATTGTTGATACATGTGCTTTGCTTTTTGATGCTATAAGTTCTGATTTGTTTATTTGGCTGCTTATGTGTTAGATCTAGTGTAAATTAGCAACTTCGACAAAAAAATCTATTAAATTTAGTAAGATTAACGGATTGTATTTAGCGCTTTGTTTCTGTTAGATCTATGCAAAACATCATATTTTTACTGTTTCTATGTTAGATTCCATTAGTTTGTCGTGTCCTGAAACTAACTTCCCCTTGTACAAGATAACACGGTTGTAACTGAGTGTTATCGACATGCTATTTTGGAATGTAGTATATAAATGGTTGATCCCAGCATCCAACATTTGTTGAGCTCAAGAGTTATGGACTATTCGATTGTCTAGTTTACGACGATGTATTTTGTCTTTCCCTTGCATCTGGCTGATTACACTACTTGCTTTTGGTTGTGTTCATTTGTTTTACTTCTAGCCTTTGATTGATATATGATATCAAGTGTTCGGTGTGTCCGCAAAGATTAGGGAATTCTTGAATATTTTAACTGTATGAAAGATAACACAAAGTTCGTAACACCAGTGTTATTTTGATATTGGAATGAAAAGTGACCAAATTGAGCGAAATGGAAACTGAGGATTCATATATCTGACCTCATCTATCTTGGAATTGAGGTGTATAAGTTGTTATCCTTGTTGAGTGTTTTCGTTGTCGGTTCAGATGCTTAACGAGTACACTTTGTTGTCGGAATGTGTCAAGTGGTGTGCATATTATCAAAGAGAGATCTTCACTAGCACAAGTGCAAAATATACCTCTGGTAGATTGATACTATGAAAAAGAAAATTTCTTGTGTAACTAGTATTGTTAGGAGCAATGTCAGAGAGAGACATTCTTGGAAAACAGAATGCAGTAAAATGCTATAGCTTTATGAAATATTTCTTGTGATTGTCCAAAGAATTTGTGTACAAGTTTCATAAAGTTAGACGATGATTCTATCCAGTATCCACATTTGATGAGCTCCTCAGTACGCTAAATTTCTACTTTAGTCTGGCCAAAAATGTTCTTTTGTCTAAATTGACTTCTTGTGAGATGATTTTTCACCTTTCTTTTTTTTTGGGGGCAGGGTGACCCTCTGATGGTGAAAGTCAACAAATTGACCTCTACCAAAACACAGCTTCCTTATTCCTATTATTCCCTTCCTTACTGCACGCCAAAACAAATTGTTGACAGTGCAGAGAATCTTGGTGAAGTTCTTCGTGGTGATCGTATTGAGAATTCCCCTTATGAGGTTAGTTACTTTTATCAGATATATTTCATTTTCCTGTTTTTCTTTGTTCCTTTCTTTCTGGGAGGGGGTGGAGGTTTGTTCTGGGTTGCTAATGTGCAGTTGTTTTATGCTTTGAATGTGGGGAGTTTGTTTTGACTTGACAATGTGTTGTGCAGTTCCATATGAGAGAACCACAGATGTGCAATGCTGTGTGTCGTACTGTTCTTAATGCAAAAACTGCAAAAGAGTTAAAGGAGAAGATTGAAGATGAGTATCGGGTCAACATGTGAGAAATCTCCTGCGGACTCTATTAAATATTTTCCCTCTTTCCACTCTTTAGTATTGCGTCTAACAGTGAGATGTGATTTAACAGGATTTTGGATAATCTTCCTCTTGTTATGCCCATAAAAAGGCCTGATCTGGACACTACAGTCTATCAGCATGGTTTTCATGTTGGTCTAAAAGGACAATATTCTGGGGTATGTATCATATTATTTCAATGTTTTCTTTGGTAGTTTTGGAATGTAAATACACTGGAGGCATTGTGAACTTATTTACTCTGCATTTTTCTACTCTCTAGAGCAAGGAGGAGAAGCATTTTATCCATAATCATCTGATTTTCACTGTCAAGTTTCACAAGGATCCACAAACTGATGTTGCGAGGGTTGTAGGATTTGAAGTGAGACCATTCAGGTAATAATGTGTAGTTCATATGTTTCGACTTTAATTATTGCTTCTTTGTCATGAATGTTGAATTTGAAATTGTGTTTTTTTCCAGTGTGAAACATGAATACGATGGGGAATGGAATGGCAAAAACCGATTGACCACTTGTGATCCCCATGCCAAGCATACTGTTACAAGTTCTGATTCTCCTCAAGAGGTTGAAGATAAGAAGGAAATCATCTTCACATATGATGTTGAATTTGAGGTAAAACACATCTAATAATGGAAATAATGTTTATCTTCTTAAGTGGTGGTGTTTGACGCTACTACGGATTAAGTGCCTATTGCTACTAGCTTGATTACCCTGGTCAGCCATTATCATTTATGCCCCAAATTACCTCCCATGTCCTATTAATATCCTCGGTGGTGATATTACATATTTTTCTTGTTGCACTCTGCTTACTATATATTAATTAATGTTGAACTTCTGAAGAAGCTTTCTCAAGACAATATCTTACTTTTTAACAAGTTATATTTATCATGAACAACTACAAAAAGTTCTTTACAAAATAAAAATGCATGTGTAAGTGAGCTGGTTGTGATGAATTTGTAATTTTCGTATCTGTTCTCCACCTCTCAGGAAAGTGATATCAAGTGGGCATCAAGATGGGATACATATCTTTTAATGGCTGATGATCAGATCCACTGGTTTTCAATTGTTAACTCATTAATGATTGTTCTTTTCCTCTCGGGAATGGTAGCAATGATTATGTTGCGGACTTTATACCGTGACATCTCCAAGTACAATCAGTTAGAGACCCAGGAAGAGGCTCAAGAAGAAACGGGATGGAAATTGGTCCATGGGGATATTTTTAGGCCTCCAATTAACTCTGATCTGTTGTGTGTTTATGTTGGGACTGGTGTTCAGTTCTTTGGAATGACAGTAGTTACAATGACGTTTGCTGTCCTTGGATTCTTGTCCCCTTCAAATCGGGGAGGATTGATGACAGCAATGTTGCTTCTCTGGGCATTTATGGGTGTTTTTGCTGGGTATGCTTCAGCCCGCCTTTACAAGATGTTCAAAGGATCTGAGTGGAAGAAAATTACTCTTAAAACGGCACTCATGTTCCCCGGAGTTATTTTCCTTCTTTTCTTTGTGTTGAATGCTCTAATTTGGGGAGAGAAATCATCTGGGGCAGTGCCATTTGGAACCATGTTTGCATTAGTTTTCTTGTGGTTTGGCATCGCAGTACCACTTGTCTTTGTTGGCAGTTATGTAGGTTTTAAGAAGCCATCTATTGAGGACCCTGTGAGAACAAATAAGATCCCTCGACAGGTACCGGAGCAAGCCTGGTACATGAATCCAGTTTTCTCTATCCTTATCGGTGGCATACTCCCATTTGGAGCTGTATTCATTGAGCTATTCTTCATCCTCACCTCAATCTGGTTGCAGCAGTTCTATTACATATTTGGTTTCCTCTTCATTGTGTTTGTCATCCTTATCGTCACCTGTGCTGAGATTACCATTGTGCTCTGCTACTTCCAGCTATGCAGTGAGGACTACCTTTGGTGGTGGAGATCATACCTCACTTCGGGGTCATCGGCTCTCTACCTATTCCTTTATGCAGCATTCTATTTCTTCACAAAGCTCGAGATCACAAAGCCCGTCTCTGGTATGCTGTACTTCGGCTACATGTTGATTGCATCATATGCTTTCTTTGTATTGACTGGCACAATTGGGTTCTACGCATGCTTCTGGTTCACGAGGCTCATCTACTCATCATTGAAGATCGACTAAAAGTGTCATATTGCAGTTTCCTCAGAGAGAGCATATATCATACTGTGGATCAAATTGTTTGTTGCTTCCAGGTTTTGATAGTATAAAGTCGCTTCCTGTAACCTAGCCAACACATGTTTCCTCGAATCTATTTGTTCTTTTTAGTTTTTCTTTTTCTGTATGGAGACATTTTAAGAGGATTTAGGGCAATTCAATCCTCAATTACGGCATGTTTAGTTGACAGTATGATTCTTGTACCAAAAGATCATAAAGGATGGTTTATTTGCTTATTAGTCAGTTAATCTCTTATTTACTTAACCTTTATAAATGGAAGTTTTGTTAATGAAGATGTTTGTGGTATTCACTCTTCATCTTTTGCTAGCTCCGACCACCAGAGTTTCACTCAAACTGTCTTTGGTGGGAGGATAAACCTAAGATGTAAGCTATAATCAATGTTGTATAAAACGAGTTCTCAACATTACTATCGAGGTCCAGTGATTCTGCTATGTAATTGTCACAAAAGCTTTTGTGACTAATTAAATTGGTAGTTTTTAATTATTCAGTTTAATCCTTTTTAAGTTAAAATTGTTATTTCAGTATTTGCTATTTAGTCCCTAGAGTTAGCTAGATATTATATACCTTTGTAATGCATTTGATGATTTATCAATTAAAAGAAATATATGTTTCCTTTATCTTCTCTCCTTCCCTTTTCTCTACTTTCTCTATTGATGAGCTCATCAGAGCTCTTCATTTCTTCACAAATGAACAAGATCCCTTCTCTCTTGTTACAAATGGTATCAGAGCCGGTGATTCTCGGCTTGGATTCTACTGCCATGACTGATTTCGGGTTTAGAAACCATGAGCCATATCCCAAATGCCAATCACTATTTCAACGACGTTCTCAATTTTGTTGAGTTCAGTGATGGTTCATTCCGAGCTCCATCTACCCTAGACTATCTCTTTGAGGCTCTCAGATTGTTGCGAGAACAACGTCGCATACTGGACCAGATGATAGCACCGACGAAATCCAAAGAGAAGCAGCAAACGAGCAACGACATTGATATTGTTGAAGATTATTTTCAAACTCTGGAGAATTTGATAATCCAGATGAGTTTATGCAGGAGATTGAAGAAGAATCAAATCCAGAAGGAGTAGATAACGATGGTACAGAAGAAATATCGGGTCAATTGGGATCTGGAAATGATGTCGTAGAAGTTCTTGAAAAGTCCTTTAAAGAGAAGGAAGATAATAAATATCAAATGCTTGACCAAATTCTTCAAATGTATGGAATCAATATGATGGATTTGCAATGGGATGAAAATGAAGAAGAAGAAGAGCCTCTGGAGCTCGAAAATGGCGAGCGAAAGTCATCAATTATGGAGGAGGACCAGGTGTTTGATAAATGTCCTAATAGTAATGGTGCTAAAATTTCTGAGGTGGAAATTGAAGGTGTAGATGCAGATAACTCCAAAAATGTGGATATGGTATTTGCTTAAACTTAGGATTGATGATGTGGGTGATTGTGAGAAAAAATCCATCACTCCCAAAAGCATTCCAGACCATAACCTTTGGGAACTCGCTGCTTGCAATGAGGATTCACCACTAGAAGTTGAAGATATCAGTAAAACAAATTCAGAAACTGATGAAGACCAAGTGTTCAATAAAAGTTCTCAAAGCAATGAAGAATTCCTTTTTGGAGGAGAAGTTCTGAATGAAGGATAGGCTTCAAATGACATTGGTTATGCCAACATCGACAAATTAGATAAACTAAGTCAAACCACTCCTAGCAATGGTCAATCCGGAGAAAAAAAATGGAGATCGAAGGTAAGACTGCTACACCTTCTAACGATAAATTGTCGAGTGTCGATGCTCATATTTTAGCTTGTGTACCGAAAGGTTATGTGAATCATTCTGATTGTCAGTTTGTGCATTCTAATCATTTTCTTGCCTTGAAAATGGGGTTTGAATTGGCTGAGGTGTTTTGGAAAAATTCGGTGACGGATAAATACTCCAAACATGGAGTGAATTGGTTTACTAGCAAGTTGTTCGACGAAGTGTTGAATAGAAAACTAGTACATAAAATTGTAAGTTATACTGCCGTGTAGGGATGAGTGAAATTGAGAAAGGATTAAGGCCATTTATGCTTGCCTTGGCTGAAGGTTTCTATGACTTCAGATTTTTGAGTTGCTTGTGTGAGAATTCTCTGTTTTATATGGACTCTAAAATTCATGTTGTCAAAGGCTTCATCACAGATGTTATAAAGTTTTGGATTCATAATCCAAATTGGAGAGAACTCTTCGAGCAAGCAGTTGAGGAAGCGAGACGTAAGAAATGGATTTACTCGGGTTAAGTGGCTTGGAAATAACTTATGTATGTGTAGATGTACCTTGCTGAACACATGACAAGAAACAATGATATGCAAATATGTTGACACTGAGCAGGGGACATATATACTAATAACTATTTTCTTATCTCATGTGATTAACTCAGATTCTTCTTCACAGAATAGTGCTTGTGTCTTGCAGAATTACTTTAAAAATGTCCTTGCATTATATTCCTCTTCATATTCTATTTTCATTCTTCTTAGTTCTTCCTTTTACTCTCCAGTTCTTACTCTTTCTCTTGATCTCTCAATCTCTTTATTTTTCTCTCTTTGTTCCTCCCAACCTGTAAAGCTCATTTGTTATTATCCTAGTCCTTTCTCCTACTGTTACAGTGTTTCCTGGAACGAATTTTTGAGTTGAATTTTCTTTGAATAATATCTCAACTGTTGAGTTCCTCATATTGGTTGTATCATGTTGTTTTCCAAATACCGGTGCTGCTAGAAGGAATTTTTTTAAGTTAACAGCAGAAGATCAAAAGGGAATGGAGTAGCAGAAACTTTAACTTCATTATTGTCTCTAAGTGCATTTCTTCAATCTTTGTCTATCCGAAGCTGCCCAGAATATGAGAAAACTATACTAGCTATG
Source organism: Przewalskia tangutica (assembly GCA_029844215.1). Lineage (NCBI taxonomy): Eukaryota > Viridiplantae > Streptophyta > Magnoliopsida > Solanales > Solanaceae > Przewalskia > Przewalskia tangutica. Next base: position 144,078,415 of record CM056718.1, read on the forward strand.
AGTTATAGACCAGGACTCGTTAAGGTAATTATGGGTGACTGCCTGAACTTCACAAATCAAGTGGTTGACTCATTATTAACTAGACGACATGATAAAACCCTAAAAGTGCTAAATCTTGATGAGTGGAGAGTGGTTGCAGATGCAAGTTTGATGGCAATTGCAGATAATTTCCCCTTAATGATCTCGTTGTTTCTAAGTGTGCATTAACTGATTACAGTCTTGTTGCTTTATCCTATGCAGTGCAAGCTCCACAGTATCAAAGAAGAATGTTGCTTCCTTTGCGTTTATTTTTGTAGCTACAAAGAAATTGTGCCAGCAAGGATATTCAGAGACTAGCTTCATGATTGAACTTAGAGTGCCTCAAAGTTCTCCGTACATCCTTGAGGAATTCAAAGCAGGGCTATTTGATTATTTCACTGTGAATGATGCAAGTAAATCCGAATGTTCAGTTTATGAACTCAAAAAGGAACCAGACAAGGAAGAATTAGGTTCAAGGGACAAGGAGAATTTTAACCATAATGCTGCTTCTAAGACATGCACACTCAAAGACATATTTTCTCTCATGGATTCCTTATTCTCTTCTTAGAGTAGTCTCTGCAATTATTCTCAGTTGCACTTCACATCTTCCTCAAATCGATGGTAAAGAATATATGTTAATTATGGTAACAAGTTCACTTAGCCTACTGATAGTTCCATTGTTTTTCAAGATAGATGTTTCTGACTTGTTTTTAACATATGGTATGATTCCCAAGATATTAGCTCAGACATTACCAAAAACATTACTGAAGTAGAGAGAAGACCATGACTGTTATGTAGCAATCTGGAATTTGGATAGGGTTGGAAAAATATAATTTTATGAAGAGATGGCTATGGTGTTTGCTAGAGAAGCAGGCAAGAATTGGGAATATTCGGCAAAAAATGAGATCGAGCCATTTAAAACTGCAGCAATAGGATATCAAGGATTCCTTCCGGACACATACTCGTTTGTGATAAAAGAAACTGTTGGAGCGATGTCATATTTGTTGTTAGAGGAGCTTGTGGATATGGTTGGCAGCAAATACATGTCGTTTGAATGTTCAAAAGCAAAAGAGACAAGGAATCTTGAGTCGCTCGAAATACTAGAGGCCGATGTCGAAATAAAAATTTCTAGTGTCAATATTGTTAAAATGAGTATTACTGTCGTGATCAAGAATCTCACTCGGAATTACTTTGGTGCAGTGTTGAAGCCAACAGGGCTATTCATGTTGGCCAAGTTGCCAAAATGTTATCCCTATGATAGTGAAGCTTGTGATCATTGGGTCGAAAATGTTGTTGACGTTGCCCTTGTTGCTTTCTTCCCTCAGTGTCTCCTCCTTAAAGTTGAAATCTGAAAGTGCAACTCCAACAAGCTTATTGGAAGGTGAAAGAGCTAAAGTTTGCTATAGAGCATTTGCACCAGTGGAAATTTGCTATAATGCATAACTTAGCTAAAAGTTAGAGCCAATAACTAAACACAAGCCTGAAGCATTTTATAAGGAAATGGTTTCTTCTCAAGAAAAAGGTGCAGCACTCTTACATAACATTTTGAGATTTCTAAGTTATGAAGCATTTCATAACTGCCAAGAAGAATTTATGGAACATTGCAACAAAGTGTCACGAGCCTCATTCATTTCGAACTTCATATTTCCAACCTCGAGCATTGCAGCAAAGGCTATTTATGTTGATCTGTTGCCGAAAGGAGTTGCATCTGAGGATTGCCAGTTCATCATGCTCCAGTTTTCAAATTTTGAAGATACTTGAGGGCAAGGTCTTTTCTAAGGAGGATGGATTGTCACAAAAGCTTTTGTGACTAATTAAATTGAAAGTTTTTAATTATTCAGTTTAGTCCTTTTCAAGTTAAAGTTGTTATTTCAATATTTGTTATTTAGTCCCTAGAGTTAGCCAGAGTATTATGCATTTGATGATTATTAATTAAAAAATATATATATTTTCCTTTACCTTCTTCTCTCCTTCCCTTTTCTCTACTTTCTCCACTGATGAGCTCACCGGAGCTCTTCATTTCTTCATAAATGAATAAGAGCCCTTCTCTCTTGTTACAGTAAAACTGTCATTGTATCGTATTTCTGCTACCATGTTGTCTAATAACCTACGTTAGACGTTTGATTAATGGTGTAATCTCTCAGTTTTCTGGAACTAAGAGTTGGAGAACCATATAATCAAGGAGAAAGGTATTGTGACCTCCATATGGGAGATGTTGTTGAGTATGATGTGGTCAAATAGGGAAATTGAGTAGGAGTGGGGAAAGAAAGATGTCAAAGCAAATATTGACCAGGCTTCCTGTTTTGTTGTAGACTTTTAAAATCTCTTGAATGCTCCAAAATTTGACTTAAGCATCTAAATTTGGGTAAGTCAAGAATTTCTTGCTTCATATTTCTTACAGCCTCAGAAGCAAAACAGACTTAACCTTTGCTCTCATTGGAGCTTCTCTTCTTCCACTTCAGAGATGTCTTGAGTGTATAGATTCATTTGTGTGCCCTCAATTATTCTATTGTGCATCTGTCACCTTTATTAGCACGTGTACCAATACTTTGTTTATCAAAACTTCAGCCGATAAGAAAAGACATAAGCACCATCTAATCAAGGAAAAAGGTATTGTGACGTGTCGGAGATATTGCCTTGATTTAAAAAAGGGGCAATGAGTATGGAGTGGTCAAATACGACAATTGAGTAGGAGAGTGGTGAGGTATGTTTGTGCTAACAACTCTTTTTTCTGTCGTGTTTTTATAGATGATAACGACGACAAAGACAGCATACCCAGTGCCTGTGGAGAATAATTAAAGGTGACAAACAAAGTTTTAAAATTTAGTGGGAGCAACTCAAGTTATTTTTATTGAGTAGATGTGATAAAATTTGAGTTAGTGATTAATGAGGTTTGACCCATTTTCAGACTTATTCTCAAATTTTATTATTTATACTTTAACCCGACTTTAACCATAAATTATCTAAAAGGGGTAAAAATAAAATATGATTTATCAGCACTTCTTTTTCAGCCATTTCTTCTTTCAGACAATTTTTTCTTCAATCACTTCTTGTTCTTCAGCCTCTTCTTCTGCCATTATTTCTTCTACTTCTTCTTCATTTCATTCTCCCTTGCTTCTTCTTCATTTAGGAAAAAATTGCTCAAGAAAAAAATGAATTCACTCGATTTACACAATTTCAAGACTGAATTTTGTTCATATAGCACCGAGCATTACTTCATAGGTGATTTTCGCTCATTTGGTAAGTAAAATAATACTGTTTTGTATCAATTATTCATCTGGGTGTAGTTGTTGATTTTCCAACAAGTTACAGTAGCAGTTACAGTTATTGCAACAATTATCAAATATGTTGTATAAGAGCTTTACATTTATTGCAACAACTAATAAAGAAGTTACAACCGTTGTTGTAGTTGATGCAACAATTACAAATGTTTATGCAGATGTTGCTACGTTTTATAAATACCTTACTAAGTTGCTGCAACAAGTACTGCAGTTGTTTCATTTTGTTACAATTTGGTATGTACTGTCATGATAATATTTTTTTAAATAAAATATCTTCAGTTATCTCGAACCCCATTAATAGGGGTGTTAGCGATATTTCGAATGCTCACGCAAGCGCACACATCGTTCACAAGTAATATAGTCTGGTAAGACCGAATATCGTCCTCAGAGACTGGTTATCAAGTACCGATTATCTAAGCTATGATTTTTATTTGGTGAACGTTAATTAATTTGTATTTTTATCTAATAACTAAGGCTAAGTAATTGCAGAAAATAAACTAACTATGATAACACTTTGGTTTAAATCAGTTATGAAGGAATTAAGGCTTCCAAAATCCTCGACTATCCACTCTATTCAATCCTTAATGCAACTAGAATGACTTCTTCTTCTACGTTAAGATAACGGTTAACTAACTAAACTGTCTTATATTCCGGTTAGGACATATAATCACTCAACCCCAGTGCAGAACCATCTATATTTCTATGATAAGATTTACCACATATTAGGATTAAGAACAGTAACCTATAATGCTACACAAGTATCGGGGTACTTTCGTCCGCGATTTTAGCCTATGTCTAGTCAATTACAGCATATCCAAATCTCTCCTCTCGGTTTTTGATTCGAAATAATATAGGTTATGATAATTAGTGATCAATTAATTATCAAAAATTCATACCAAATATTGACTAAATCTTAATCAAGTGAAGAAGAAATCAAACTACTGCATTAATTCATGAATAAAAGTTTCAAGCAATTCGTAAGGAAAACCCTAATAGAGTGTTTAGCCATAGTCACGCTAAGAACTAAAACAAAATCCATACATAAACTGAATTAAAAACAAAGAAAAGAGAAAAGAGAATAACTTGAAAAGCCTCCAAAGTTGTCTTGCCTCATTTTCTAGCCTCCAAAGTAGAATTGTGGAATATGTACAAGATGCCTCAAAGTAGAATGAATAAAAATGACCTAGGGTATAAGGTTTTATACTTATAAACTATATTGTTTTGGACCCTTATACCTCTGTCCAATTTCGGCTCGAATCTGCAAAATTCCGCGTCGGCACCGCGGTCCTGCAAAATGGCACCGCGGTGCCGGAAGTCCTGTAGCCAACCTGAACTTGCGGATCTTTGGCACCGCGATCTTTGCATAATGGTACCGCCGAAATCTTGCAACAAATATTTTCCGAAACCTTGTCCTTTTCTCGTCCGGACTTCGTCTGATTTCTTCTATACTTTCCGGGACTTCTTAGGCTTCATTTCTTGGCCTTTTTAGTGTGCAATTCCATCTCAAATAAGCTCATTTCATCTTCTTTTTAACGTTTCTCCATTTATGACCGTTGTGACTCAAAAGAAAGAAAAACAACCACAATACTATACTAAACACAAATGAAATGCGTAAAATACTACCTAAAAATGACTCAAAAAGTGTATACAAAATACACCTAACAAGGGGACGCAATAATAATAGGGGTTGATTTCCATGGTGAATGGGTCGAAAACAACTATCGATTTATTTGGCGCTGGAAGGTTGGTGTCATGATAAAGACGATAGTAATGATTGTCCAAAGAGAGTGAACGACATGTTGAGCCGGGAAAATCGAAAGAAAGCGGACAAAAAGGAGGCGTGGAGTCGGGGAATAATTTTTAATGAAGAAAAATAAATGTTCCCTATGCAAAATAGTTGGCCACAAAGAACTACATGCTCAGTTTGAAATTCTACGTAGTTGTTAATGTTGAACTATCTTGTAATAATAAGTAATGTTGTTGAAGTTTGCGAACTTGAGTTGTATGACATTTTAATGTTATTTTTTCTTGTATGGTAAATTTTATTGTTGGTGTTTGTGAACTTTGTTTATATGACATGTAGATCTTGTTCAAATCACAAATGTACGTAGTAAGAAATTCCTGAATAGATTCCAACAAGTAAGAAATATGTTGCAACAACTTTGTAACTTGATTTTTTCAATAAGTGAAAGGACTTGTTGCAACAATTAGTTACTTGTTGGGGTTTTTTCAACGAGTGACCTGACTTGTTGTAACAACTATGTACGTGTTGGATATTTTCAACAAAGTGCCACGACTTGTTGCAACAACTAATAGCTCATGCCATGTTGAAATTGGTGGAACAATCTCTAACAAGTAACAAATTTATTACAACAACTCTGTTACTTGTTAGGGTTTTTACAACAAGTGACACGACTTGTTACACAAACTAGGTTGGTTGTTTGATTTCTTTCAACAAGTGAAAATATGTGTGACAACATCTAGGTAACTTGTTGTGTTTTTCGAACAAGTGATACGATTTGTTCAATAACTATGTTACTTGTTGCAACAGATACTGTAATTGTTGTGACAAATCGAGCAATTCTATGTGTAGTCGAGCTAAATCGAGTGATCATTAGAGTGATTTGATGTGAACTACATTAATCAATCATATTTAGTAGTTAAAAAAGTGATTCAATAATACTTGGATCAATAATATATATATAATTATATCCTTAATCAATTAGATAGTGATTCGATCACGATATATGATCAATTAAGTGGTCAACAAAGTGTAGTAGAGTTAAATTGAGTGATCGTTGGTGATTTGAAGTGAACTACTTGGATCAATCATATTTAGTGGTCAATAAAGTATTTCAATGATATTTAGTAAGGCTGGCCAACGGGGCGGGATCGGGGCGGGGCTGGGGGTCGAGGTCCGGCGGGGCTGGGGGTAGGGCGGGGTCGGGTTTTGGCGGGATCTGTCGTTGCCCCATCCCGATACTGATGTGTCGGGGGTGGGGTCGGGGTCGGGGTGGGTCATTTTTTTACCCTTAAATTAAAAAAAATAACACACACAACAAGATAGTTTAATAAAAATATCTCAAGGCTGTTTTTATGCCTCTTATATTATTTAATAGAAGTATGATTCTTTTTTTGTAATACAATTTCAAAATTGCAACTTCGTGATATTGAAAGTTGCAAATAAATAATATAGTAAAATTACAATTAAAAGAATTACATGTTAAGAAACACGTTTTCCAGTTTCTTAATAATTTCTTGTGGTTCTTCTGTTGGAATTGATATTTGTTGGTCAAATTGGTCGACGTCGCTTCCACCTCCGTCGGATAAGATTTCGTTGTAGTTGTAGTCTTCTTCTTCATTGTTCTCCGGTTGGCCGTACCTCCTACGCTCCGCACGAATCCAGTCTCTGAATATAACTACAATTTCCAATGAGTCTCCCGACAATGAATGTTTGTGTTCTCCTATTTGATATCTGCCGACCGAAAAAACGTTTTCAGACGCTGTTGATGACGCTTGAATGTTCAACACATCTCGGGACATCTTAGATAGTGTTGGAAATGTCTTCTCATTCTCCCTCCAGTATTTTAGCAAGTCTTCACGTCCCTCTTCATTTTCAATTGCTTCGTACGGTACAACACCCTGTAAAACAAAAACATCAAACTCGCTAAATTGGTTAGAAATGTTACCACTACTAAACACTCTATGTCTGAGGCTTTCAATACTAGCCGCAGCATGTCATTTTTGAGGTTGAAGAAGAAGATAGTGGGTTGTTGCTAGCACTTTCTTGTTGGTAATGCGTATATACTTTTTACATTCATCTTGTATGCTAGACAACACTTCTTCTTTAGTTTTTTCAATAGGTGGTGGGTCATTTGAATTTTTAGGAGATGGAGGTGGAAGTTTATCTATGCAATCATAAATAGTTTCTATAAGTGCTTTACAACCGTCTATTTTAATAGACGGATTTAATACAACACTAATAATATAAATTAGGAGAATAGGAATAAAATATTTTTTCATTTTTAGAAACATTTTTTTAATAGGTGCCTTATAAGCTAATTTTTCGATATATTCACTAAGTAATATAAATATAGAGCTATATAAAATAACATTGATGAAATAGTAGGATAATAAATACCGGAAAATTCTTTAGTAGTGTATCCCAATCGGAATTAATAATCATATCAATAGGATTTTGATTACCGATGTTAAAAAATTGGGTTACAGGTCTTCTATACTCATAAGCAACACGTAGTTGGTTGTATAAAGAATTTCATCTAGTGCATACTTCTTCGGGAATTTTTCCGTAAGGTAGTTGACAATCGTGACAAGTTTTTTTATATTTTTTTATTCTTTGTATTCTATTACTTTTAAAAATAAAGTTTATAGCAAATTGTATTTTTCCAAGAATGTCTTCAAAAAGTGATAGATCATCCTTTACAACTAAGTTATAAATATGACATGCACATTTTATATGAAAATGATCTGGAAAAGATGGAGTTAAAACATTTTTTAATAATCTAACAGCAGTAACATTAGAAGAAGCGTTATCTAATGTAAGAGTCATGATTTTATCAGTTATGTCATAATAACCGCAAACTGAAAAAATATTTTCTGAAATAAAAAGATCAGTGTGCCAACTATCAATATATCTATATGCGAAAATACGTTTTTGCATAGAAAATTTATAGTCTATCCAATGACATGTTACAGTTAAATAATCATGGTCGTTAGTACTACGACCTATATCAGACGTAATAGATACTTTGTCAGGAAAATGATATAATGAATAACGTAAATATTTTTGATATTCGTGTGTAAATTTAAAAACGTCTCTCCTAACAGTTGATCTAGAAAAACCGTTATAAGCAGAATTATACATATCTCTTATGTAATGAATAAAACCAGGGGAGGAAGGAAATGAAAAAGACAAACCCTCCGCTGCAACTAATTTTGATAATGTTTATCTATCTTTTTTTATCGTATTTAGGGCCTACAACTCTCCCCGTCATAGGGTCGGTTTGACCCTGTACCATCTCCGGGACAGTATGTGAACCTTTTCCCGACTGAGAGTGTCACGATCCGACCCCAGGCCCGCGACTGGTTCCCTACCTGGGCACCCTTACAGGTATACATCAGAGATAACCAACGGAATATAAGTAAAGCTCATAGACATGCAGTACTATGAAATAAAGAAACAGGCTAGCCGATAAGGCCACCTTTCTACATATATACATAACCAAAGAGATACATCTTTTACAAGTCCAACCCACAAAACATGACTACAGACCTCTAAGAGTTTTTGACATAACAACTGTGACGGGACAGAGCCCCGCCATACCCCTGAAATGTACGTAAACCTACAACAACAGGGATCCGTACCAAAAGACAAGCCTCCGGAGTAATGGAGCTTCTCAAAAGCTGAACAGTGATCCTAAGAGTGAGGATCAGCAATCTTTCTACCTCTACCTGCGGCATGAACGCAGCCCCCGCGGAAGGGGGTCAGTACAAAATATGTACCAAGTATGTGAAACTGAAAGTACTATAATTAAATCATATAGTCTAAAATAAAGCTGGAGACATGTATGACAATCAAATTAACAGTACAATGTGCCTTATTAATAATGAGAGTAAATAGGAGTACACTTTACCGTTTAATAATAGGAAGCTTACGATCAAATTAGGGCCACCCGCCCGTAGAATCATTATGCAATCCTACTCCTGAGACTATTTCACCCGCATAGGTCATGTGGACTCGCATGAGGTAATTTCCTCGCATAGGACTATTTCACCCGCATAGGACTATTTCACCCGCATGAGCCCTACAGACTCGCATGAGCATATACGTCATACTCGCATCGTGGGGAGCAAATCCACGGAAATGCAAAATGTAAAATGACTCGGGGATTGACCCCGTAATAAATAATATAACACTAGCACTAACGGCCACCATGAACAACATATGCAAGTTAGCAATCTTTAACTCTCGTTAATTAAACGTAAGGCACTATCATGTAAAATCCGGGAATTTAACCCCAAAGTACTGCGTACTTCTATTCCTCCAAAAAGAACATTTTTCATATAAAAGCCACAAGATACTAACACCCATAGTATCAAGGCATGTCTATCTTCCCAATCAAGTTACTACACCTTTAGAAATTCATTTCAAGGCTTTGAAACCAAGTAACTTCTACTTTCCAAACTCAAGTAATCTATACCTTTAAATCAAGTTACTTATACCCTTTAAATCAAGTATCGTATACTTTCAAAATCAAATCATTTATTCTCTTTTAAATCATTCGAGTAAATCACTCGTTTAAGTTCCCATAAAGTCATTAGAACTAACTTCTCATAAAGCCATTATAACACTTTATGTTTTTAGAAATACTAAGGCATTTACATCCTTTAAAACCAAATGAGTTTAACCTTCCAACTCAACTAAACTTGTACCTTTTTAAATCAAATCAATGGTACCAAAATGAAACCGAATTCATTTAAGACATGTACGTCAACCATACTATACATTTATAAGATTCATGCTCAAGAAGATAGGGAAAGTTCCACATACCGCTTCGGCTTAATTCACTTGATAAGTTGAATATGCCGCACGTAGAATGTCAACCTATAATGACCATAATACGTCTATCAACTTCTAGCTTTCTAAGGTAGAATATTTCTAAGTATAAAGTCTCTTATTCTACGGAAAATTGGGCAGCATTTCCCCTGTTTCTACGTACTTTTCCACCTTTCTCAAGTCCCGAAATCAATAATCAATATGCCACATTTAAGGCTCAACAAATCAACTAATCAAAGGGGATTACAAGCCTAACAGGACATGTAAAATTCTGCCCCACAATTCATATATAATAGTCCAATAATTCTAAGGCAATTCTCGGCTACAACATGCCAACATATAACCCTTTTCAATTCCTTTCTAATCCAAGTCGTTATTCCAACATGTTATATCATTCATAACAATTATAACAAATCTATTCACCTTTCTTATATAACATGTAACGATTATAACTGACAACTAAATTGATTAGCAACTTCAATGGCTATCATGCCATATTTCGATATTAACATTCCAATGACCCAAACATTTCTAATCTTTATTCCTTAAATCAGAAGCTCATTTATATACAACTATAACATGTAATCTTCAATTGCATTAGGAAGACAAAAATCATTACCTCAATAAGTCCAAATATAATCCAAGATTTAAAAGTCGATCCTTAGCAACTTTAACTCATCTTTTTTACGTTACAATCCGCAATTAGTGACCCTTAGAAGCTTCTAACCAACTTCTATTCTTTCTTTAATACCAAAAAGTGAAGAACACCTTAGGGTTTTAAAAAAATTTAGAAAGAAAAGAGAGCAAGTGTATTTGGATGAAGTTTAGCTAACAAATGGCTAAGTCTTCCAAGACTTAGCCAATATAATGGCTTTGCTTGCTCTACAAGTTGGGAGGGACACTTGTCACCCTCCCATAGGTACTTACAATAAATATCTTCTTAGACTTGGTCAGATTTTCGCAAAATCCCGCGTCGGCGTCATGACCCTGTAGCCCGGCGCCGTGGCGCTGAAACTGCTGATGCCTTCAGGACTTACGGAGCCACGGCCCTGAGATACGGCGCTGTGGCGCCTGACTGAAACCTTCTTCCTTCTCTTCTGTCAGCTGAACTTGTAACGTCCATAATTCTCTACTCCGATGTCCTATCGACGAGCGGTTTGTTGCGTTGGAAACTAGACTCGGCGAACCTCATCTTAGAATTTTGAAACACCTAAAAACTCCTAATATACTAGGAGATATACCGCTCCAAAGTTGACTAAAAATCTGTCCAAAAACATTCTGCCAACCTTTTTTCCAAATTCAAATCTTATTTCCTTACGTACGTTCTCATCTCATATTCTTGGAAATACGGGGTGTAACAGAGAGGGCATTGACACATCCTTCTTTTTAGCTTTATATTCCTCTCACGTAGCTTTATTATTAAAATGCGTAGTTAAACCTCCCGTCCCGCTCTGATCTTTTCCTACTTTAAATTTATAAATATTTTTACAAATATGAAATCTAGCAACGTGATTTTCTGCATCCCTATAAAAAAAAGTCCATACATCTGATGTTAATTTTCGTTGTGGTGGGTCTCGTCTCATACTAGGGGGAATAGGAGGCGTTTCAGTTTGAGATGCATTAGTGGGCGTGTCATCTAGATTAGTGGGTGTGTCATCTAGATTATCTTCTAAATTAAAATCTTGTTGGGTTCCAGAAAATAGCTCCTCGTCTAAATCTAATGGTATTTCAGGAAATAATTCAGTATCAATAAAATCGTCCTGTCTAGGTGGATGATTCTCAAGCTAGTTGTCAACTTCACTCCCAAATGAATAAATAAAATTGAATATTTAGTAGACAATGTAGAGAGAATGAGAGATAGATTGGAGATTATTAGAGAGATTGTAGGAAGATTTGTGAAAAAGAATCAAGAGAAAATGAGGTATTTATAGTTGAAAAAATTGGGTTCAAGTATAAATATAATAACTTAGGGGTTAAAAATAAATATTAAGGGAGTAGGGGGAGGAGAATTTGGCCATTGCACAATGGTCAAATTGGGCAATTAGCCATTGTGCAACGGGTGGGAAGGGTTGGGGGTGGGATGGGTCGGAGTCGGTGTCTGGGTGGGATGGGTCGGAGTCGGTGTCTGGGTGGGGTCGGGGTCGGGATGGAGGAAAATTCTCGACCTCGTACCGATACCGAATACCGGTACAGGGTCAGGCGGGGTCGGGGTGGGGTCGGGTAGCCCTGCCCCGTTGGACAACCCTAATATTTAGTAATCACTCCAACACTTGGGTTGAACAAAAAAGGCTCAATCTTTCACTATTCAGGAGTAAGGGGTTTACTCATGTAAACCAATAAAAACGATAAAAGAAATAGAAAAAACAAAAATCAAAGTCGAGTCTTATGTCGGGATGGGTCCAGAGTCCAACAGCCCGATCGATTACGAGTCATCTCCTAGCCTGATTTTTCTTTTGTTTCAGGTGGTTCAAACTAAATGAAAGAAAGGTCGAACAAATCTCTCTCTCAAGTAATTTGATCACGATAGATGATCAACTAAGTGTGATCGAGCTAAATTGAGTAATCGCTAGTGATTTGATGTGAACTACTTGAATCAACAATATTTAGTGGTTAATAAAGTGTTTCAATAATATTTAGTAATTAATATATATATATATATATATATATATATATATATATTAAATAACATCATTAATTAATTAGATAGTAATTCCATCACGATAGATGATCAACTAAGTGTAGTCGAGCTAAATCGAGTGAATATATTTAATGACATTCTTAATAAGTTAGATAGTAATTTGATCACGATAGATGATCAACCAAGTATAGTCGAGCTAAACGAGTGATCATTAGAGTGATTTGATGTAAACTATTTGAAGCAGCCATACTCTAGTGATCAACAAAGTGATTCAATGATATTTAATGATCAATAACGTGAATTGTTACAACAATTGAGGAAGTTGTTGCAACAAATTCCTCACAAGTTGCAACACCTTCAACAACTGTTTGATTTTTTTCAACAAGTGAGGCATTTGTTGCAACATATTCCTCACCTGTTGCAACAACTTCAACAACTATTTAATTTTTTTCCAACAAGGTGAGGATTCTGTTGCAGCAGATGAGGAAGTTGTTGCAACAAATTCTAAAAGCAATTGTTTAATTTTATTTCAATTGGTTATAAATTTATAGCAGCAGCTTCCTCATATGTTACAACAACTTTCCCATTTATTGCAACAACTTCTTGATACGTTTCAACAGCTGCAATAACTGTTTGATTTTTTCAACAGATGAGGAATATATTGCAATAACTTTCTCAACTATTGCAACAGCTTCATCAACTGTTTGATTTTATTCAATAGGTGAGGAATATATTGTAACAACTCTATGACTTGTTTGAAATTACTGAATATACTTTCAACAACTGAAATACATGCTGAAACATATAATATACTGAGACTGAACACATAATATATATGTAATAAAAATTACATAATTTTATCATCATCCATCATAATCCACAAAGAACATAAAATACAACGACTTAATAATAATGGTTCCTCAACCCAAAAAATACAAATTAAATATAATTGTCTTACGACCCCGAACAACATAAATTAAGAAAATAGATTATCAGCCCACCTTAAGGCTCCAACATCTTATCAATCACACCCACAACCCGTCTCCACTACATTCTCCCTTTTTAGACTATATCTTCAGCTCCTTCTTGGCCATCTTCAGAGTGTTCTTCTTGGCTATCTTCAGACCTTTTCTTCTACTTGAGAGGCTTTGTCCTCTAAGCCCTCCTCTCGGTCTGAAGATTATTTTTCATGTTGAAATGACTTGGAGATTCATTTGTTGTTTCGAAAATAGTTGTTGCATGTTCAATAAGGTCATCTAACGGCGTTTGAATCTTAGCTTTTTTACTATCTCTACTTGATGTCGTAGTTGATTTATCTTTCCTTTTGGTTGGATCTATTTTATCTACACACATGAGACAAACAAAAATCAACAATTAATTTGTGCATCAGTCATAGTAAACAGGGGGAAAACTATAATAGCTGATCAACAAGTACAAACCGTATTGAAGTTGTTGCAACAATTGATGAACGTGTTGCAATAGCTGAAAAAATTATTGTAACATGTAAAGCAGTTGTTGCAACATATTTCTCAGCTATTGAAAAAAATTAAACAGTTGCAACAACTTCTTCAGCAATAACCTCATCAATTGTTTGATTCTTTCCAATAGCCCCGAATTATGTTTGCAACAACTACCTCAGTTGTGCAACAACCTTAGCAATTGTTTTGAATTTTTTTCAACAACCGGGGAATCTGTTGCAACAGCTTTTACAGCTGTTGAAAAAAATCCAAACAGTTGCAAGGCTCTTTTCTCTAAATCATACGAGGATAACAAGAACAATAACAAAAACAAAAACATCTATTTCACTATCAGTGTACGATATTTACAAACATACAATCATCACAAGTTAAACAAAATACACTGTCGCGCCCGATTTCGACCGCGACTTTCTAAAAGCGAGCCCTGCTTATGTAAAAATGTTAGAAAATAAATAATAAAATGCTAAATAGTTAAAAATGGTTTAAGAGGGTGTTTAAAGGTTAATTTAAAAAATAAAAGGGTTCGGGAGTCGTCACCTAATTAATTTGGGTGAATTAGGACACCTAAATGTTAACTAGTTTAAAGTAAACATTAACTCCATTCTTTATGGTCTGCTAAACTTAGTGAGATTCTGGGTAAGGGTTCTTTATTAATCTAGAGGGAAGGGGTTAGGCACCCTCTAAGATCCGCTAACTTGCGGTTGTCCTGCCAAACCTAGGGTAATTATTATGTTTAAAAATGCAAAATAAAAGCTCCTCCTGCTTAATAAAAATGTTAAAATGTTAAAATGTTTAAAAGGAGCTTAAAGTATAAAAAGGGCAAAAGGTGTTATAAATAAATAAAAGAGCCAAATGCTAAATGTCTAAAAGTGCTTAAAATACTAAAGGTTGCTAAAAGGTATTAAATGCTAAAAGGGTGTTAAAGGTGCTAAGAGGCGCTTAAAAGTGCTAAATGCTAAAGTGCTGAAAGTAGTGCTAATATGCTAAAGTACAAAAGAATGCTAGGAGGTGCTAAAATGTTAAGGACAAAATATGCTAAAGGTGCTAAACGCCAAAGGGTGATTAAAAGTGCTAAAAAGGGCTAGAAATGCTAAAGAATGCTAAGAGGGTGCTTTATGGACTAATTATGTGTTCATGCAAAGGTTATTTACGGACTAGTTATGTATACTGCCAGCTAAATTAAACTTGCTTAACCTACGTGTAGTATAAAAAATGCTTAAGATGATTTTTGAGAGTTTAGGAGAAAATTTGTTTATGGATTTAACAAACTGTTGGTTTTATGATGCAAGTTAGATTATTTGGCAAAATTTAGACATGCATGACAATCTAAAAAAAAACAAGTAAGTTAAGCGATAAACTTTAAATTATCTTCCCCACTTATATGTTTAAAGGCTTAATTGTTCTAGATATCCTAAATATTACAGAAATAGAGTAATTAAATTACAATAAACAAATAAATAAATGAATAGCAAGTAAAGAGAGAGGATGGGATTTAAGAATGCTCTTTACGACGGATGACGACGTCCTATTTGTTTTTTTCTAGGAATTCCCGAAGCGGGAACGCGAATGCGGATGCACATAGACGCGGGTTGCCGTTTGAAATAGCTCGTGATGAGTCTCGCTGTGAGACTCTTTATTTTTGCTCCGGTACGTGTCATGCAAAATAACGAAAGATAAGGATTAGTACGAGCCCCAAATAATAATTGATACAAATAATTAGGACGAACACATAACATGTCACAATGACTCAAGGAGCTAACAGAAAAGCGGCGGGCGATCGGCCCCGGTGCAGCAGCGAGCGTAAATGTGAAGAACACTATTGTGATGCTAAGAGAAGGCAGCCGGCAGAAAAACACATATAAATTTAGACAGCAAGCATGAAACACATGGAGAACAAGATAGAAAAGCACTAGAAAACCTGGCAGTCATGAGCTAATTCAGATCACAAGCAAGAGAGAACAATACTTCAAGGCTAAGAGAAGACATCAATCATGTTTAATAATAGGGAACAGATCTAGTTCCAATCAGGGATGAGATAGTTGCCTATTTTAACACTCACACATGTATAGAAATGGGAACACCAATTCATTCATTTTTCTTTGTTGTATAAAAAGATGTAGTGACAAACATGCTGACTTAGGGGGTAATGTATTTCCAGTTCACTTAAGCTAACAGATAAGGAGTTCCAGAAAGAGAAACAGTTATCACACATAGATGACTTGAAAGAAATAAGAGTAGGACAAGTCTCAGGCATATACAACGTGATACACAATGACCTGCTAAATATATGGATCCAATATACTGAGTATATGATTTATATATCCCTACATCTGTGAACTCAAGACGTCAAACAAAAGACCGTGATTGATGGAACAGATATACATTAACGATGGGTCTCATGATATATGCAGGGAGATTCATCAAAATTTGCCTGGGAATATTAATAGGTTCAGTCCTAATACAGGGCAAAGATCCCAGATAACGACACGGCAAAGTCACACAAACTGTTAAACCATCATATATTATATTGATCTATGCTGCTATTAATATTGATCAAGATTGCAGGTCAGAAGGTGGACAAACAGTGGCCTAAGGTTGACATGGCATGATAGGTTTCGAAGATGCTAGCATAAAACCCAACTATGAATAACTGGAACTAATCCCTTTGCTTCAGAAATTATACATGTTCTACATGACAAGCACTTAAGCTACGCAAAACAATTACCAGAATGTTTATAACGACATAAATGACATAACTCAGCCAATCCCGTAACCTTTAGACGATGGCTACATCATTCAGCCATACAACAAATGATAGTAAAACAATTAACAGTCACGGATATGAACAACGTAAACATTCATCTAACACCCAAAACAGAAATGCAGAAATACAAAGATGCAACGAAATCGATAGGAAGCTGATTTTACCTTCTCCGGACAGCGAACCGAGGCAGCATATCAAGTCATCGATTCACTCGGGGAATGCGGTTTATGCGATAGACAAGAAAAGAAAGCTTTGCGAAAAGGAAAAGAGAGGAAAACTGTTGGTTCTTGACTGATTCAGATTTCCTACTCCTATCATGCTAATTTTCTGGATGCTGCGTCCCTAATTCCCGATGCTTACTGAGGTTGAAGGCTGCTAACTGCATATGTAAGAATATGTTTTTGGCTATCGTTGTTTGAAGATGTGAATCGACACCCCTTCCCTTTTGGATGCTACTCCTCTGGATACTTAATGGGATTCCTATGCTGCAAAAAAAACAATTGCTAACCGACTGCCTTCCCCCCCGACTGAGCTCTCTCGTTCGAATGTTGCTATTGGACTCCTCTGAGCCCTGCCCTACTCTGCTCTGAGCTCTCCCCGTCGAATGTTGCTTTTGCATGCGCTTATATAGCCATCCTTGGGTTCTAATTAGGGCTGCTTATTCTTACCCTGATTCCGCACGATTCGTACTAATTTCGTGTGATTTGAATAGATTATGGTAAGTTGCGATTTTCGGAAGATCTGTTTTTGGTTACGGTGAGAACACGTTGGCTGGGTGCGTGGGTAAAGGGAAACCCCGGATTCTCCGGCGAGAAATCCGGGCTAGGGTGCTGGTGCTGCGATGGGGAGGGGAAGGTGCGAGGTGCGGCGAAGGCCTTTAGGTTTAGGGTTTGTTCTGGGCCTGTTTGCGGGAGAGACGAGGAAAAGGAAATGAGGCTGGGGTCGCGTGGGCCTTCTGATAAAGGGGGAAAAGGATTGGGCCTCGGGTCGCGGGCATGCTGGTAGAGGGCTGCGGGTCGCGGATATTGGGCTGGGTAGTGTTATAATTAGGTATTTAATTAAGTGTTAGTTTTAGGTGCTATTTAATTAGCGTTTAATTAAATTAATAAATAGTAAATTAAATAAATAATTTGTGCTTAAACTATTTAGGTGCTTTATTAATTAGTGTTTGAGATAAAAATAAAGACGGACGCGCTACTTAATTAATGCTTAATACTTTAGAATGTGGCGCTATTATCTAAAATCTTATTATTATGCATTATTGCGAAGTTAAATTAAAATTGAATTGAGTTTAGATTAAATTATTTAAATGCTAAATGCAAGTATGATATTTAAGAATTGTTTAAAGCTTTTATAAATGCGACGCTATTAAATGCATGTATTAGATTAAAATTGATTTTAAATTACAAATGGTTATGAAATTCTCTTGCGTATTAATAAATGCGGCTATGCTACTTGACACGACGTCATTGCTAAATTATTTATTTTATGTATTTATTATTAATTAAGAATCATGACAGGGCTTGAAATTAATAAATGCGGGCGCGGGACTCTAAGTGCTTAACATTCTACGTAAGACGCGGTGCCATTATTAGATTACTTATTTATGTCCGTATTTAATGTTTTATCGCTGCATTTTATTATAAAAAATCATAAAAATTATTTTACAAAATTAGTGTAATTTTATAGTTAATGACTGGACGGGAGGGTCAAAATTGGGTGTCAACAGATGTCCCTCTTTGTATGGAGATGATGGAAGAATCTTCGGACAAAGACGTTGACTCATAGCCAATTTTGTCTCGATCTTCAGAATTGCAAAAATGTTGTGCGTAGAAGCGCCGACGCAAAAATCAAAATCGCCCCGGTCGAAGTTATGACGACATCGGGTTACCATGGTCGAAACACCGCGCGCTAACGCGACTCAAACCGCCCCGTTGTCGAGTTATGACGACACTGGGCTGTGGTGTAAAGAATAAAATAAAATAAACGGGCTTGAACCTGGGGTGTACCGCTATGGCTTATGGTGCTGGGTTTTATGGTGATGTGGAACGAGTGGACCGACGCTTGAGGCCGCTTCTGCCATTCATTGGGAAGGTTGGCCCCCCAACAAATTGCCCCGTCATTGAAGAGAAAATCCACGCCAGGCTCCCGCCCCGCACGCTAAGACTTAAGCAAACGGTTAGTGCATAAGCTTAAGGCAAAACAATGTAAGAATGTGAATTTGTGCTGTGGCTGTAGTCAGATTGTATATACTATAAAATGAAATGATGTGATGATACGCTGTCTTGTATAGACGAGATGCATATGACGTCGTTTTATGGACGAAATGCAGATGACGTCGTTGTATGGACGAAATGCAGATGTTCGCCGTCAGACGGATCGACGCAGATGTTCGTTGTATGGACGAGATGTAGATGTTCGCCGTCAGATGGACGAGATGCGATGTTCGCCGTTGTATGGACGAGATGCAGATGTTCGCCGTCAGTATGGACGAAACGCAGATGTTAACGTCAGATGGACGAAATGCAGATATTCGCCGTCAGATGGACGAAATGTAGACGTCACGTCAGATGGACGAGATGTAGATGTTCGCCGTCAGATGGACGCAGATGTAGATGTTAACGTCAGATGGACGAAACGCAGATGTTCGCCGTTGTATGGACGCAGATGTTCGTTGTATGGACGACGCAGATGTTCGTCGCCAGATGGACGGATGCGCAGATGTTCGCCGTTGTATGGACGGACGCAGATGTTCGCCGTTGTATGGACGAGATGTAGATGTTCGTCAGATGGACGAAATGCAGATGTTCGTTGTATGGATCGGACGCAGATGTTCGCCGTCAGATGGACGAGACGCAGATGTTCGCCGTTGTATGGACGAGACGCAGATGTTCGCCGTAGATGGACGAGACGCAGATGTTCACGTTGTATGGACGAATGCAGATGTTCGCCGTCAGATGGACGAACGCAGATGTTCGCCGTCAGATGGACGAAATGTAGACGTTCGCCGTTGTATGGACGAGACGCCGATGTTCGCCGTCAGATGGACGAGACGCAGATGTTCGCCGTTGTATGGACGACGCAGATGTTCGCCGTTGTATGGACGAGACGCAGATGTTCGCCGCCAGATAGACGACGCAGATGTTCGTCATCAGATGGACGAGATGTAGATGTTCGTTGTATGGACGAAATGCGCATGTTCGCCGTCAGGTGGACGAAATGCAGATGTTCGCCGTTGTATGGACGAAATGCAGATGTTGTATTGGAATGTTATTGTCCTCCTTGCCTCGCTGACTGCAAAATTCACTCACGTAAAATTGTGAGTTCGGGGTCGGCCGATTTGTGTTGGCTCTTGATATTTGCACGCCGTTGTCTTGTCCGACCATGTAACCCCGCCCGATTTCGAGTCTCTACGAAAACATTTGTTGAAAATATTCTATCTTGAGAAAATACTAGTAGGAAATTATGTCGATTTTTGAATAGTGACATGTTATGAAACAGAGCGAACATCCTTATCCAAATCGCCAGATATTCTCCCATACTCTGTGCTCACTGCCAGCTCGCTTTAAAAATTGTCCCGCTTATGTCGATCTTTCGAGCATATGGAATCATATTTGCTCGTGTCCTTTCGTGGCGAAGTCCTTAAAAATTGTCCCGCTGATCGACGAACGAAGCCGGATATATGTCGCCGCTGGACATAATCGCCGATAACGCCGTTGCTGGACGTGTTCCGCCGCTTCCCGCATAATAAATGCTCCCGCAAGCTAAGCTTGAGAAAGAGTTAGCGATAATCATTAAAACGAATGATAAATATTTGAGAAATGCAATTTTACGTAGAGATGTCGCCCCCGAGATGTTTCTCGCGATCGACAATTGCCATGATGCCTTTGTTGTGTGCTTTATGCCCGAGCCGACGCGCTTAGACTTTGTTGCGGACTTTTGAATTCTCGATCGCTGATTGCCGGTGCCCTCTCGCTTATGTTGTTTCTTTCTCGCTTTGCTAATATGAAGAACTTTTGTTGTATCTTCGCTAATATGAAGGACTGCGCCAAAGAAAATTTTGTGAGTTTTGGGCGGTCGATTCGTATTTGACTTCGCCGCTTGTTCCTGATATCTGCGCGTTCGCCTGTTTGACTTGCAACCCCGCTCTGTTTCCTACATTGTCCCGCTGAAAAGGTGTTTGGCCTGGGGGTCTCGATGGAGTTGCTTGTATGTTATGTGTATTCTTGTTATTTTCATAACGGCGGAAAGTTTCCTAATGGTGTGACCGGCCGATTTAGGCCGCCTACGTATCCTCATGAGGGAATCAGGTCATGACGTAGTTCATTACAAGCGAATATTGGGTAAAATTCTAAAGGTGGGACCGAGGCCGATATGACCGCCTACGTATCCGCCAAGGGAATCAGGTCGAACGTAGTTCCAATTACAAGCAAAAGAACAATTGAGATTTTCTAAAAGGTGGGACCGAAGCCGATGTGGCCGCCTACGTATCCGCCAAGGGAAACAGGTCACACGTAGTTCCAAATACAAGCAAAAGAGAAATTGGGATTTTTCTAAAAGGTGGGACCGAAGCCGATATGGCCGCCTACGTATCCGCCAAGGGAATCAGGTCTAACGTAGTTCCAATTACAAGCAAAAGAAAAATTGGGATTTTCTAAAAGGTGGGACCGAAGCCGATATGGCCGCCTACGTATCCGCCAAGGGAATCAGGTCTAACGTAGTTCCAAACTACAAGCAAAAGAGAGGAAAACATTATTAAAGCTTAAATATGAGTCTTGAATTATTCTGCTAAACTAAATTGTTCTTTCTTATCCGGGCTCTAGGCGGACCAGTACAAGGGTGCAAATCCAACCAATACGCCTTCTTGCTCGCCATGGCCGGGTCGGTCTTCATGCTCGCTATCAATATCTTCTTCTTTTGGCTTCTACGTGGTGCATGCCGATAAATGATTGATTCAAAGGAATGGGCATAGGCGCGAGTGTATTCTCATCTAAGGTTGTCAGTGCACATTGACGCGGTCGTGGTTTGGCAAGGGATTCGGGGCGCACTCCTTCACCGAATTACCCTTCTTGATCAACGCCTCGATTACGTCTCGAGGAGTAGAAATTTTCGATGTCGTGCCCCTCGACACCGGAGTGGTATGCACAATGTTTGGTTTTATCGTGCCCTCGGGAAGTAGGCCTGGGGATATTTCTGGGAATTGGCTGGAGTATTCCTGCGGCTTTCAGCTCCTCATACACTTGGGTTATGAGTTTGGTTAAAGGTGTATAGGTTCTGGTTGGTTTTCTTAGCACCCACGCGGGTTGAAGGTGTTTAGTGAACCGCATTCGTCATGGCGTATGCATGACTACGGGTATCGTAAGCGGGTTGTCGATGCATTGCAAAAGTAGGTTTGTGGTGGCCTTTGGTTTGTGTTTGCATGAAACATAATAGGCATTTGGTTTTGTGTGGGATGTATGGGTGCATTGTATATCGGTGAATGGGATATGTAGTAAGAGGTACCGTAGTAATTTGGAGGATTTTGACCGCTTTGGTTATTTGCAGCGACGAGTACTTGATGATGTTTCGAGCCTTCGATTTCGCCCGCAGTTTGCCATTCTTTGTGGTAATTGTGCGAGGTGTTCGATCGTCTATGCCGCTTTTCTCGAGACCCTGCTTTGCTATAGGAACCAAGACAGTTCCGACTGCTCGCTTCAAATGCCCTTGAATCGGCCATGTCACCGACCGTGCCTTTGATCTTGTGAGATATCGATGTTACGCCATTGTTTAGTCAAATACAAATCGACCTTTGGGGAGATGATAAATCTTTCTAAAAATGCAACAAACGGTGTTAGCATAAAGCACGTAATTTGCGTGTATGTAATGTATATATCGCATATAGCACATTCAAACGCTTCCTAACATGCAGGGGACCTCTTTATGCCGCAGGTAGCCTAAACGTCACATATGCGAGGCCATGATAGATTTGTCCAAGTCGTCCAACTATAATGCCTTTGTTGGAAATGGCGACCAAATGACGGTGCACTTTTTCCAATTTCAGCATGTCATGATTAGGCTTGGATTTGTCTGTCATTACCATGCTACACATAATATGTTGGTTGGCCGTTGGGTTGAGAAACCCGTCGACAAGTTTGGTGTCTTCCTAATTGTGGTGTCGATGCCAAGGACCGACCCACCTAAGGTAAATGCATGCATGCCCTAAAATAAGGGTGGTATAGCTCTATCTTAAGTTTCTAAGATTTGGCTTTTCTAGACGCAAGGTTCCCGAGCGGACAACTCGAGTGAGAAGGCTATGTGGCTGATCAGACGAACCGATCTAACTCCACGCAAGCGCCAACTCTCCTAAATTTTGTGTATTTGAAGAAATTTGCGGGTGCGCGAGGCACACCAGCGCGTGAGTGTGTGATTGTGTGAATTTTCCAGAGTGGAAGAAATATGAGCGGAATGCCAGTTTAGGGAAAGCAGTAAAGCAGGTAGCAATTAAAATAAACAAAATATAGCACACAAAATTAAATGCAAAAATAATGCCAAATAATAACCCTAGGTCTGTTATGGTTAAGAACCTTAAATCCCCAGTGGAGTCGCCATTCTGTCGCGCCCGATTTCGACCGCGACTTTCTAAAAGCGAGCCCTGCTTATGTAAAAATGTTAGAAAATAAATAATAAAATGCTAAATAGTTAAAAATGGTTTAAGAGGGTTTTTAAAGGTTAATTTAAAAAATAAAAGGGTTCGGGAGTCGCCACCTAATTAATTTGGGTGAATTAAGACACCTAAATGTTAACTAGTTTAAAGTAAACATTAACTCCATTCTTTATGGTCTGCTAAACTTAGTAAGATTCTGGGTAAGGGTTCTTTATTAATCTAGAGGGAAGGGGTTAGGCACCCTCTAAGATCCGCTAACTTGCGGTTGTCCTGCCAAACCTAGGGTAATTATTATGTTTAAAAATGCAAAATAAAAGCTCCTCCTGCTTAATAAAAATGCTAAAATGTTTAAAAGGTGCTTAAAGTATAAAAAGGGCAAAAGGTGTTATAAATAAATAAAAGAGCCAAATGCTAAATGTCTAAAAGTGCTTAAAATACTAAAGGTTGCTAAAAGGTATTAAATGCTAGAAGGGTGTTAAAGGTGCTAAGAGGCGCTTAAAAGTGCTAAATGCTAAAGTGCTGAAAGTAGTGCTAATATGCTAAAGTACAAAAGAATGCTAGGAGGTGCTAAA
Source organism: Przewalskia tangutica (assembly GCA_029844215.1). Taxonomy (NCBI): domain Eukaryota; kingdom Viridiplantae; phylum Streptophyta; class Magnoliopsida; order Solanales; family Solanaceae; genus Przewalskia; species Przewalskia tangutica. The sequence goes on from CM056718.1 coordinate 144,102,386, forward strand.
ATGTTAAGGACAAAATATGCTAAAGGTGCTAAACGCCAAAGGGTGATTAAAAGTGCTAAAAAGGGCTAGAAATGCTAAAGAATGCTAAGAGGGTGCTTTATGGACTAATTATGTGTTCATGCAAAGGTTATTTACGGACTAGTTATGTATACTGCCAGCTAAATTAAACTTGCTTAACCTACGTGTAGTATAAAAAATGCTTAAGATGATTTTTGAGAGTTTAGGAGAAAATTTGTTTATGGATTTAACAAACTGTTGGTTTTATGATGCAAGTTAGATTATTTGGCAAAATTTAGACATGCATGACAATCTAAAAAAAGCAAGTAAGTTAAGCGATAAACTTTAAATTATCTTCCCCACTTATATGTTTAAAGGCTTAATTGTTCTAGATATCCTAAATATTACAGAAATAGAGTAATTAAATTACAATAAACAAATAAATAAATGAATAGCAAGTAAAGAGAGATGATGGGATTTAAGAATGCTCTTTACGACGGATGACGACGTCCTATTTGTTTTTTTCTAGGAATTCCCGAAGCGGGAACGCGAATGCGGATGCACATAGACGCGGGTTGCCGTTTGAAATAGCTCGTGATGAGTCTCGCTGTGAGACTCTTTATTTTTGCTCCGGTGCGTGTCATGCAAAATAACGAAAGATAAGGATTAGTACGAGCCCCAAATAATAATTGATACAAATAATTAGGACGAACACATAACATGTCACAATGACTCGCGAGCTAACAGAAAACCGCCCGTGGAAGTCACGAGCCCTGGTGCGCATACTGAGCGTAAATGTGAAAGGGAACACTATTGTGATGCTAAGAGAAGGCAGCCGACAGAAAAGCACATATAAATTTAGACAGCAAGCATGAAACACATGGAGAACAAGATAGAAAAGTACTAGAAAACCTGGCAGTCATGAGCTAATTCAGATCACAAGCAAGAGAGAACAATACTTCAAGGCTAAGAGAAGACATCAATCATGTTTAGTAATAGGGAACAGATCTAGTTCCAATCAGGGATGAGATAGTTGCCTATTTTAACACTCACACATGTATAGGAATGGGAACACCAATTCATTCATTTTTCTTTGTTGTATAAAAAGATGAAGTGACAAACATGCTGACTTAGGGGGTAATGTATTTCCAGTTCACTTAAGCTAACAGATAAGGAGTTCCAGAAAGAGAAACAGTTATCACACATAGATGACTTGAAAGAAATAAGAGTAGGACAAGTCTCAGGCATATACAACGTGATACACAATGACCTGCTAAATATATGGATCCAATATACTGAGTATATGATTTATATATCCCTACATCTGTGAACTCAAGACGTCAAACAAAAGACCGTGATTGATGGAACAGATATACATTAACGATGGGTCTCATGATATATGCAGGGAGATTCATCAAAATTTGCCTGGGAATATTAATAGGTTCAGTCCTAATACAGGGCAAAGATCCCAGATAACGACACGGCAAAGTCACACAAACTGTTAAACCATCATATATTATATTGATCTATGCTGCTATTAATATTGATCAAGATTGCAGGTCAGAAGGTGGACAAACAGTGGCCTAAGGTTGACATGGCATGATAGGTTTCGAAGATGCTAGCATAAAACCCAACTATGAATAACTGGAACTAATCCCTTTGCTTCAGAAATTATACATGTTCTACATGACAAGCACTTAAGCTACGCAAAACAATTACCAGAATGTTTATAACGACATAAATGACATAACTCAGCCAATCCCGTAACCTTTAGACGATGGCTACATCATTCAGCCATACAACAAATGATAGTAAAACAATTAACAGTCACGGATATGAACAACGTAAACATTCATCTAACACCCAAAACAAATGCGTAAATACAAAGATGCAACGAAATCAATAGGAAGCTGATTTTACCTTCTCCGGACAGCGAACCGAGGCAGCATATCAAGTCATCGATTCACTCGGGGAATGCGGTTTATGCGATAGACAAGAAAAGAAAGCTTTGCGAAAAGGAAAGAGAGAAAACCGCTGGTTCTCGATCGATTCGATTTCTACTCCTATCATGCTAATTTTCTCGACGCCGTCCCTAATTCCCGATGCCATCGAGGTCAAGGTCGCTAACTGCATATGTAAGAATATGTTTTTGGCTATCGTTGTTTGAAGATGCGAATTGACACCCCTTCCCTTTTGGATGCTACTCCCCTGGATACTTAATGGGATTCCTATGCTGCAAAAAAAAACAATTGCTAACCGATCGCTTTCCCGACCGAGCTCTCTCGCTCGAATGTTGCTATTGACTCTCCGAGCCCCGCCTCTACTCGCTCTGAGCTCTCCCCGTCGAATGTTGCTTTTGCATGCGCTTATATAGCCATCCTTGGGTTCTAATTAGGGCTGCTTATTCTTACCCTGATTTCGCACGATTCGTACTAATTTCGTGTGATTTGAATAGATTATGGTAAGTTGCTATTTTCTAAGATCTGCTTTGGTTACGTGAGAACACGCTTGGTCGGGTGCGTGGGTAAAGGAAACCCGATTCTCCGCGAAATCCGCCAGGTGCCGTGCCGCGATGGGAGGCGCGCGAGCGCGCGGCGCCTTTAGGTTTGTGGTTTGTTTCGGGCCCGCTTGGCAGAGACGAGGAAAAGGAAATGAGGCTGGGGTCGCGTGGGCCTTCTGATAAAGGGGAAAAGGATTGGGCCTCGTCGCGTACGCTGCAGTAGGTCGCGTCGCGATATCATCGGGTAGTGTTATAATTAGGTATTTAATTAAGTGTTAGTTTTAGGTGCCATTTAATTAGCGTTTAATTAAATTAATAAATAGTAAATTAAATAAATAATTTGTGCTTAAACTATTTAGGTGCTTTATTAATTAGTGTTTGAGATAAAAATAAAGACGGACGCGCTACTTAATTAATGCTTAATACTTTAGAATGTGGCGCTATTATCTAAAATCTTATTATTATGCATTATTGCGAAGTTAAATTAAAATTGAATTGAGTTTAGATTAAATTATTTAAATGCTAAATGCAAGTATGATATTTAAGAATTGTTTAAAGCTTTTATAAATGCGACGCTATTAAATGCATGTATTAGATTAAAATTGATTTTAAATTACAAATGGTTATGAAATTCTCTTGCGTATTAATAAATGCGGCTATGCTACTTGACACGACGTCATTGCTAAATTATTTATTTTATGTATTTATTATTAATTAAGAATCATGACAGGGCTTGAAATTAATAAATGCGGGCGCGGGACTCTAAGTGCTTAACATTCTACGTAAGACGCGGTGCCATTATTAGATTACTTATTTATGTCTGTATTTAATGTTTTATCGCTGCATTTTATTATAAAAAATCATAAAAATTATTTTACAAAATTAGTGTAATTTTATAGTTAATGACTGGACGGGAGGGTCAAAATTGAGTGTCAACATACACCAAATAAGAATTTTTAAGAATGCAACCTCAACAAATGTTTGCTTTTGTCAAACAAGTGCTGAAGTTGTTGCAACTTCCTCGGTTGTTGGAAAAAATCAAAAGAAGTGCAAGTCCCTTTTTCCCTTAATCCTAGAAGGAGAACAAGCACAAGAACAACAAAAAAGGGCAGTTCGGTGCACTAAGCCCCTGCTATGCGCGGGATCCGGTAAAGGGTCGAACCACAAGGGTCAATTGTACGCAGTCTTACTTCAAATTTTGCAAGATGTTGTTTCCACGACTTGAACCCACGACTTACTGCATTACATGCAAAGAACTTTATCGCCATCTACGCCCTGCTCAACAAGAACAACAATAAAAACCTAAATTTCACTTCCAAATACACTATTTACAAACAGACAACCACACCAAGTGAATCAAATACTTCAAATAAGGGTTTCTCAAGTATGAAACAACAAAATAAACAACATTGAAGAAAAACTCATATTCTTCTTCTTTAATCAAAATCATTATTTTCAGTGATTGATTTTAAAGCCCTAACTTTTGAATCAAGTGAAAGAGAAAACTTTACCTTAGAAGGAATGAAAAAGCAGTCGCGAAGAGAGAGAGAAACGAAAGATCAGTGAAGAAGAAGTAGTGTCGAAGTCGCAGTCGCAATCCGATGCCTGTCCTTTTACCGATATAGGTATTAAAACTTTATCTACCAAATTATTAGTAGATGAAACAAATCTAATGAAGAAGAAAACTATTGTGACCGCCAAGTGGGCGACTCATACAAAGGACAATGAATATGGAGTGGTCAAATAGAACAATATTATTCAGGTGCGTTCGTGCACATATTGGATGTATTGTCATTTTCAATGAGCATAAATATACCAAAACATAAGTAGATTTAAAAAATTGGCACGAATCTAATAAAGGAGATGTTTAAACTGTTGTGTGACAGAGAGATTACCTTGAACTAGACAAAGGGCAACGAGTAATGGTGGGGTCAAATGAGTAGGAGATAAGAGTTTTCAGGTTCGTTTTTGAACTTTTTTTTTCCATGAGTTTTTTAAGTTTTATGATGAGTGTAAAAAACATATACACACAATCAAATTATTTAATATATAATTATACTTACATTTATTAATAAATATTAATTACTCTTCTCATAAACTCATAACTAACATGCTATAACATATTAGAATTCACTGATGATAGTGTAACAAAAAGTGAAAAAGTGAACAACTATTAGTTATTTACTTTTCTTACCTAATCATTCAGATAGAAAAAGTGAACTAATAGTTGAAGTATGCTTTGATAAACAGTTGATGATAGTTCAGATAGAAAACTCGCATGATAGTTCAGGTAGGAAACTCGTGAAAAAGACCGTTCAAGGTGTTTTTGCCCATTTTCTCTTTATAATTTAAGGATACATGTCATCATTTAACCTGAGGTACCAGAACTCTCTGCCAAGACTTTTAGCATATGTGAAAAAATTACCCAACTTTTCTCTTCTCTGCTAGGATTAGGAGGGTCAATAGTTCATATCAACATCATATAAATAGATATAATTCCATAAAGATTTGAATAAGGTCATACTAAACATATTTAATTACAGAATACTCTTGCAGTAACACTCTAATCGTAAAATTATACATGGTAGCCTCTTTTCAAACTCATGAGATCAGTAGATAACTCAGGGATCCAAAATAAAAATAAGCAGATATGCAAAAACAAAATCAATCTGCATCTGCTCTGAAATCTGGCTCTGGAGGCTTCTGCAGCTTCACCAACTCCCTAGCACTCTTGAGATTCCGATTCCTATGAACGCCTCGGAGAGCATTTGCTGCAAACCTCGACGCTAAGAACGTTGCACGGATACTGTAAGTAGCGCCGGTAGAATTGCCACTAGCTGCTGCCAATGCCTCGGCTTCTTCTTCTTCCTTCCGTTGAAGTTCCATGACTTTCCTCTTGGTGTACCGCCTCCAGGCTGCTTGGATAAAGCAAGCAGCCCAAGTCCTCCATTGCTGCGAGTAGAACCGGAACGTGTGCTGAACCTGCCTACTGTGAAGTCGTCTAAACTGACTGGCAACGAATTTCAACTCGTCTGCTGTTAGAGCGAAAGCCTCTACTTCCGTTAGAGCTTTCACCGTACGAGTAGAAGACGGGAGGTTAGAGCCGGATCTCGGGTCTAGCGCCCATGTTAGAAGTTCCTCTCCACAAAAGTCGCCTTCTTTCAACAAACTGCGATTGAAGAAACCACTTCTCCCACCATCGGTTGTCACACTCTCAAGGCGGCCTCGTATGATGAAGAGCATCTCATCCACGGGATCTCCTTCTCGAACAATGTAAGTATTCTCGATATATAAACAGGGTTTCAGATGCTCACAAATAGCATCAAGCAATCTTTCATCCATACTCTCAAATAGAGGAACCTGAAATAAATGGCAAATGGTTTATTAGTAAAATGCAACCAAATGGAGGCGACCTTGATGAGACTAGCAGCGAAGTGAACGCTAAGTTGGAGGTTTGGAAATAGAATTTGGACTCTAAAGGGTTCGGGCTGAGTAGGACCAATACAGAATACTTGGAGTGCAAGTTCAGTGACGGGAGCGACCTTGAGACAGGCGTGAAGGTGTGGCTTGGTACTCAGGTCATTCCAAAAAAAGGGAGGCTTCAAGTACCTCGGGTCTATTATCCAAGGAAATTGAGAGATTGATGACGATATCACACATCATATTAGGGCAGGTGGATGAAATGGAGACTCGCATCTGGAGTCTTGTGCGATAAAAAGGTGTCACCAAAACTTAAAGCAAGTTCTATAGGGTAGTGGTTAGACCGACTATGTTGTATGAGACGGAGTGTTGGCCGGTCAAGACTTCGCACACCCAAAAGATGAAAGTTGCGGAGATGAGGATACTAAGATGGATGTGTGGTCATACAAGGAGTGATAGAATTAGAAATGATGATATCGGGGACAGAGTGGGAGTGGCCTTGGTGGAGGATAAGATGCGGGAAGCTAGGTTGAGATGGTTCGGACACGTGCAGAGGATAGACACAAATGCCTCAGTGCGGAGGTGTGAGAGGTTGACTATGGACGGGTACATGAGGGGTAGAGGTAGGCCGAGGAAGTATTGGGGAGAGGTGATTAGACGGGATATGGCGCAGTTGCAACTCACTGAGGACATGACCTTAGATAGAGGGTTATGGAGGACACGTATTAGGGTAGTAGGTACTCCAGCATAGTATTATTATTGTAGGCTCGCTTAGCCTATCATACTAGTAGGCACAGTATTGCCTTATAGTTCCTTGTCGTTCGATTTATGCTGCTATGTGTATTTTGTTTGTCTTATTTACTTGCATTAGTTATTACTTATTTTTGCTTCTATTCTGTTTCAAAATTCGCTATCATGACTTACGCACCTTGTTTGTCTTACCTTGCTTGGGCTTGGGCTTTGTATTGAGCCGAGGGTCTCTCAGAAACAGTCGTTCTACCTACCAAGATTGAGATAAGGTCGTTCTACCTACCAAGATTGAGAAACAGTCGTTCTACCTCCCCAAATCCCACATTGTAGGATTTCACTAGGTATGTTGTTGTTGTTGTTGCAACCAAATAGAATCCAACTCCAACCGTTAGTAACAAGAAGCTTGTTGTGACCACCATGGGTTGTGGTTGGATAGATAGGATCCCTCCACCCGTAAACAGAGATCTCGGGTTTGAGCCCTGGATATGAAAAAAATTATGGTCAGGAGCACTTCCCTCTTAAATGGGCCTCTTTACAGCGCAAATCCGTTGGGCCCAATACGGGACACCGCGGGAAACCACAAAAAAAAGCCTGTTGAGCACTTGTGGAGAGTGAACATTTTCACTAGTTCCCATATGAGAGAACAATAACTTCATAATAAGTCTCATTAAACGAGAAGTGTTAAGGCAATTTTCCACCAATAAGGGGTTGCATAGCTCATAATTTTTTTCTATAGGGGTCTCTTTAAGCATAAAACTCCGCCTATGTGAGCTTGCTTCATTGTCGGTCTCAAGCTCGGATAAAAGAGGGTTGTGGTAGGCTGGCAGCAAGCATAAAACTTGTCAATTCATGATAAATCCTTATAATACAGAGTGATGTGAAATAAGCTTAAATGAAGAAATGATGATTCATATAGCTGACCCCAACTTGTTCGGGACGGAGGCGTAGTTCTTGTTGTTGATGATCTCTTTAGCATAACATGCCATCGCCATCATCAAAAATCATCTTCCAATCTCCGCTCAAAGACGAGGGGATAAAATGTGCGTAAATGTAACAGAAATACAAGATATATATAAGTTGGTTGGTTACCCTTTTCACTAAAGCCAGACAAAGATGACGCTTAATATCCCTCCTAAGATCCTTGGGCAAACTGTGGACTATATTCTCTTCATCTACTCCACGAGTTTCCTGCCACTTATACTGATTGTAGCGTCTAACCCGTTCACGGAGATCTTGTGGGAGCAACCGATGATGCATCCACTGTTCTGAGTCACGCCTTTTAACTCTCATCTCTTCGAGTCGAATAGTAAGAGATTGTAGATACGTCTGTGACAGCAAAGCACCAAATTCTGAGCGCAAACTTGTCAGAGATATAAATGGCATTATCAAAAACACTGCAAACAATGTGAATGCCATAATATAGATATCTTGCTAATAATAACCATGAAATTCTACATTTTAATTTTTAGCTTTTCATACAATTCAGAGTTCGATAAACAATAAGAGTCATCCAAGAATACAAAAGAAAAGATATCCACCATTTTTCAAGAACAATTTTCCAAGAAGTTAAAAGTTGTGATATTCCAGATCTTCAGAGAGAAATGCAATGAGTAACTACATACTGAGAAGGCACTGTACCCCCCCTCCCCCCCTTCTTTCCCAACAGTAAATCAATTTTTTTTTTCTCTACGTTCATCAAGTGCGACAACAAACCTGCAAATACATAATCAGCACTTTCAAGCTGACTCTTTATGTTAAGCTCCAATATGCCTTCATCCTTCTAATAACTACTCCCCCGTCCCAATTTATGTGGCACACTTTCCTTTTTAGTCTATCCCAAAAAGAATGTCATCTTTCTACGATAATTAGAAACAACTTAACTTTTAAATTCCCCTTTTACACTTGATAAAATTATTTATAGTTACACAAATGTCTAAGGTTTGTTTTAAACCACAAATTTCAAAAGTTTTCCTTTCTTTCTTAAACTTTGTGCCCTGTCAAACACTTTCACATAAATCGGGGTGGAAGGAGTAATAATTACAGACTTTTCCTTATGGTAGCACCCTCAAATTGACGACGACTATTGCATAAACTTTTTTATGTGAAGAACTTATGCATAAACTTATACAAGCAAATGAACTGGCAGTCAGAAACCTACATTTCTCATAGTCCATCATTACCTGCATGTTACCAATCAATAATGCAAAGAGAATGAGCCCAAGTATAGCCAATCCTATAGAGAATATAGACTCCCCAGGATATGTGCTAGTTTGAAGTCCTTGTCCAAGGGTACTGCATGGGCAGAAAAGATAAAAAAATGAGGTTATCATTAAATGCAAGTTTACCAGAAATCAATTATCAATCAATTTATACAGCATTTAACAGGTAATCATACTACATTTTACAAGTATTTCTGCAGTAGATTATGCAATGTCAGTAGCAGGGCTATCAAGCATAAATAATGCATTTCAGAGTGCATAAAAGGATCATCAGTTACTCACTTAATAAATGTTCTGTTATAAAATCCAACTTTTGGATCTACTACTCCTTCAGTCCCAATTTATGTGAAACTCTTTCCTCTTTAGTCAGTCCCAAAAAGAAAAGAATGACACATTTCTATATTTAGTAACAATTTAAATTTAAACTTCCCATTTTACCCCTAATGAGATGATTTATAGCCACACAAATTTGTTTGTCTTATTAGACCACAAGTTTCAAAAGTCTTCCTTTATTTCTTAAACTCCGTGTCGAGTCAAACACCTTCACATAAACGCTAAAGCCAGTAAGTCGGAAAAACAGAAAGTTGGTCAGGGAAAATGAATCAAACTTCATATACCAGTCATTCTCACTAGTGAATTTATACTTCCAACCAAAGATAGAAATATTGACCAAGGAAATGAAAAACCGAACACAGCAATCAAGACAAACACAGTATCAGTTGAGCGTTAAAGTAAACTCACCTCAAGTTCTGCAGCCCCCACCACAAACAATAACAATATTTAGACACGAATTTCATGGAGTAAACGATGCCAGACGACAAAGCCTGATCGAAAATCCCGAAATCAAATGGTGAGTCGTCACCACTATTTGCAGGGCAAGCATCGTTTAAAACTGAGTCACTTATCTTGCTCCAACTATTATAACCCGTCATGTACTGATTGCCGCAGTACAAGAAATCAGTGTTGCATGTCGAATTGTGTTTACAAGCTTGCTGCCAGCATGTATCGTAGCGTTCCACAGATAGCAAGTACCAAAAAGACCCAACTATCTGCAAAAAATACATACAAAAGGGAAGTAAAAGACATGCTTATTGAAGCAGAAAGAAGATCATACAGTTGGACCTAAAATTCTAGCCTTTGTCATCTTTCCATAATAATAAAATAAGATGTGAGAGTCAACAAAGATTAACAGATATATGAACGATACTTCACATGATCCATGCAATTGACAAATGTGCATTCATTAGGCCCATAGATCTAAAGAAGCCATTAGGTCATGACTCTTATAACACATTCTAAACTTTAACTTACAATAATCAGACCAACGCACACTGCAGTTTTTTTTATAACCGTGGAGTCCGGGCCAGCTTGCTCGCACCTCGATTAATTCCACGGTATGACTGCTAGCATGTAACTCTATCTACCCAGGGTTAGACAAATGGGAAGATTCACCTAATGTTTTTTTGTCTCCGCTGGGATTTAAACCTGGGACCTCATGGTTCTCCCCACTGTGCAAATGTATTTTCATAAGTGTACTATCCCAAATTCCAACTCCAGAAACATCTTAAAATGCAGATAATATATGTTACAAGTGAACCATCGGTCTAATTTGAAAATGCAAAAGTGAACTGTCACCAGCAGTTGAACTGGAAACACAGAGGACACTGTTTTTTCTCAATCATTTACAATAAGAAAATGAAAGCACTCTAGGCCTTTTGACCCTCCCTCCCCCAATATTTACTTAGTTAGCCCCACTTCCCCTGCATAGACAAGAGGAAAAGAAAAAGAATGACACAAAGACCGACAAACAACTAGCACACACAAAATATTGTAGAGATTAAAAAAGATTGTTTGTGGCATGATATCTAACATTTCAACAATTTGATGAGTAGCTTACATGACTAGCAAGCATGTACAATAGCAAATAAGCCGCAGCGCCAGCCCATGCGGTTTCAGCAAAGACACCAGTAGTTCTTTTCAACTCCGAAGTTAAGGGTATAACTCTGACAAATCTGGGAATGTACTGAAGCAAGATGATGTAAAGCAAAGCTTGCTTTGTAGCTAGGACATCAGAACCCTCTGAGCTTTGCAGGAATATCCACACCACAATCTGAATAGATGCATAAAAGAAAAGTGAGTTAGAATACATAAATTCACTGAATGATAAGTAGTTCTATGCTCTGATTCGAAAAAGAGAAAATGAAAAAATGGTCCCTTGTGTTTGAGGATAGGTTCAAAATAATCCCTTAAGTATGCACTTAACAGTTTTGGTCATTTAAGTTTGCTAAAAGTCTACACTTTTAGTCTCCATAAAATATTTACCGAACACTGTCAGTACGAACAGTGGAAAAAATTAACAAAAGATTATGCTAGACACTAAAAGATGTTAAAAATAGCAAAAATTACACTTCAAAAGGCTACACCATACTCTAGAAATAAATTTAAAATAGCAAAAACTACAAATATTGTACCTCTAAATGTGAATTCCTGCTAATTCCTTTTTTTTCATAGTTCCCGTCGGATCTAACCGACAAAGTTCAGTAAATGTTATATGGAGGCTAAGAGTGTTAACTTTTGGTAAACTTAAAGGACCAAAATTGTTAAGTGCATACTTTAGGGACTATTTTGAACCTACCCTCAAGCATAAGGAACCATTTTTGTCATTTTCTCTTAAAAGAAACAATGTTTAAGCAGAGGACTAAACCCACATAAAACATTATATGACTGCCCTAACACATGCAGAATCAGGAAACACATAAGATCGGCAAGAACCTTTGAAAGAGAGTTTATGATGTAATAAGAAGGAAACCATATTTCAGTATCTTTTTTCGATCTGTGACCATCAGAGGCATGGTGGATTACTAAAGCGAATAAAATTTCCATATGGAGAAATGTGAAGAAATATAAAACATTTCTTTTAACCTGAGGCAAGGGAAGCACAGCAAGAAAATCGATGATGAAATAGAACCGCAGGTATCTTTTAGCAATCTGTGCAGGATCTATCACAAGTTCACCCCGTCCAAAAACTCGAGATGAAGGTGCAATATAAGCCGTGCGAAACATCAGAACCATGTGAATAAGATAGAAAGCATCAATCACTGAACGTAGGGTAGTGGCTATGACAGCTAGCTTCCTATCAATCTGAAGGCAATTTGACTTATTATCAAAAACCGGAAGGTAGAAAAACAGTGGATCCACAGACACGGCTAGAATACATGATACAACAAACAGCTTGTTCCATAACAGAAGGAATTTATCTTGAGGGTCAAAAATCTTCTTCTCTGAAACTTTCAGATCTTCAGGAAATACAGCCCGATTGACACCAAAGCCGAGTGATCGACCAATTGATTTAAGTCCTTCGGATCCTTTTTTAACTCCTCTCTTAAAAGACCTTGACGGACTGCTAGTCGAATATCCTGAACGTTTTAAACCCTCAATGTTGAAGCCACATGTATTTGTTGTTAGTGACGCGGAAGGAGAGGATAGTCTGGAATCCAAGTCATCCAACCTAAACCAAAATGTGAAGAAGCAATATTAGATGCCAACAAAGAAGCTACGATAACCAGGGAAGAACGATCAACAGTGACAAAAATGTAATAATTGCAATGTAATCTTCCTTGTTCATCATACTAAAATTGCTATATTGCAAAAATATCATATCTGCTTGATTGTCCTTGGGGCTTTTTTCATTTTGGGCCCGTCGGCCGGAAATATTTACGGGCGCTAGCCAAAATATGCAAAACATACTCACTGATTATGTATACTTATGTAATACAGTATGTATATTATATGAATATTTATACTTAATACACACAGCCTATACATTTGCTGGCTATTTTTTTTTAGCGGTTCAAAATGTTATTATCCCTTGTCGTTAACTACTAGGTGTTAGGCATATTTTATATACATTTTTTGAGTCATTTTTAGTTAGTATTTTTCCCATTTTCGTTGAAATTAGTATCGTGTTAAGGTCGTTTTTCTTTCTTTTGAGTCACAGATGGAGAAATGGCAAAAAGAAGATGAAATGAGTTTAATTGAGGTGTAATTGCACAAGAAAAGACCAAGAAATGAAGCCTAAGAAGTCCCGGGAAGCATAGAAGAAATTTGACGAAGTCCGGACGAAAAAAGGACACAGAATCACAAAATCTGGCAGAAGACGTCATAGGCGCCGCGGCGCTAATTAACCTGCGACGTCTGATTTTGCTTCAGTAATTTCTGCGCCGTGGCGCCAGCCTGCAGGGTCACGGCGCCGACGCGGAAAATCTGATTTTTTTGGTCGAATTTCAGAGGGTTAAAAGGGTCCGAAGCGCATTTTTTCTCAACTATATAATCCCTAAAACCTGACCTAAAGGGGGGCTTGTACATATTCCATATCCTACTTTGGGGAGGCTGGTGGCAAGACACAAGATTGGAGACAACTTTGTTCAAGTTCTTTTTCTTTCCCTTATTTTATTTCAGTTCATGTTGGATATTGTATTAGTTCTTAGCGGCTAGGAGCTAAACTCTTAATTAGGGTTTTCCATTGAATCGCTTGAAACTCGCTTTCATGAATTGATGCATTAGTTTGGTTTCTTCTTCACTTGATTAAGATTTATTCAATATTGGTTTGAATGTTTGATAGTTAACTGATCACTAATTATCATAATTTATATGGTTTCGAATCAAGAACCGAGAGGAGAGATTTGGATATGCTGTAATTGAATATACATAGGTTAAAATCGCGGACGAAAGTACCCCGATACTTGTGTAGCATTTTAGGTTATTGTTCTTAATCATCTTATGTGGTAAAACCTATCATAGAAATATAGAAGGTTTCTGCACTGGGGTTGAGCGTTTATATATCCTAACCGGAATATAAGAAGACTAGTTAACCTGCTATCTTAACGTAGAAGAAGAAGTCATTGTTGTTGCATTAAGGATTGAAAAGAGTGGATAGTTGAGGATATTGGAAGCCCTATTTCCACCATAACTGATTTAAATCAAAGCATATTTAGTTTAATTCTTGCAATTACTCTAGCTAGTTCATAGACAAAAATCCAATCAAACTATCGTTAGCCAAATAGATAAAATAGATTAGATGTTCGGTAATTGAAAACCAGTCTCTGTGGACGATATTCGGTCTTACCAGACTATATTACTTGTAACGATACGTACACTTGCGTGAGCATTTGGAAATCGGCCTAACACTAGGCCTGAGAATCCTTCAAATGTCAAATATAATAGTAAAAGACTAGAAAAATCATATAAGCTAATAAAGGTATTATGTTATCAATAAAAAAAAACAGGATATGTCCCACCACTTTTTCAACAACTAGCACACAAGCATCGGCATAACCATTTCATCCAATCACCCTTGATCTTTTGAAACATTCATACCACATTAATGTGAAACATTGTGTATAATAAGGAATTTAATCTCCTTATCCAACAAAAAAAAAGATGAAACAGAAAACTAAATTTAAAATATTAAACATAATTAATTTTAAAAAACAAAAACTAACTCACTTCAACAGTATTATGCCTAACTTAACCTCCGAGAGTAGGTAAAAGATACAAATGAGAGAAAAATTACTTAGCCTCGGAAGAAAAGATAAAGGAAAATCAAGTGAAAAGAAATGCAAATTAATAACCTTACAGGAGAAAAAGTTCTAGTACCTTACAAACTTCTCTCGCTGCCCCCCAAGATATTGGGACTTGGAACCACAATCGAACATTTTGTACAGTCAAACACATATAAAGTCGCTGCAGCGTAACATACAATTTCAAGTCAATCATAGAGTAGACAATAAGCTAGAGAGGGGAGTAGAAGTTTGAAAATGTGTGAGAGCAATGTACCTTGGCGTTTGTTTATTTACTACTCCCTCTGTCCTAGTCCCAATTTATGTAACTCTCTTTTTTTAAGTCAGTCCAAAAAAGAATGACACCTTACTATATTTAGTAACCATTTAACTTTAAACTTTCAATTTACCTTTAACGATGATTTATAACCACAAAAATATCAATGGCTTATTTTTAACCACAAGTTTCAAAAGTCTTCTTTTCATTCTTAAATCTTGTGCCTAGTCAAACACCTTTACATAAATTAGGAGTACATAATTAGAATCGTAGGATAATTACTCAAACCTTGTGAGCATCCTCCACTTTTGCCACAAAAACTCCAAAACATTAAAACAACTGCTGGCAGGATGCCTTGCATCTTACATATTTATTCAATTCCAACAAAACCACCAAGGAGATGAAAATGCGTGAAATTTGTTTCCCACATGGAAATTTTGAAAAAAAGAACATAGCAAATTAATGTGCAAGGACCATTTCTATTTATTGTTTTTGCCAAAAAGAATGAGAACAACCAAATTAGGACAAGTTTAGAATAATGACAAAGGTAATTTTTTTCCAACATGAATAATCTACTTAAGTATGTATTTGGGCTTAACAATTCCACCTAGCAAATCTATACGCTTTTTTTTTTAATTTTTCCTTGTTTTTTTGGGAAAGGATGCATAGAGGGGCTGGCAAGAGGCAATCTTGAATTTTGTCAATAACAGCATCAACCCAAGAGGTCAAGTTTTCTATACATATATCCATTTGAAGCAATGCGGAGATTAAATTAATGAAATGGACCAATGGTATTATTCTCCTTCTTCAATAAAAATTGAGTTGGTGCCTGGCCCCATTGCTTTTGTCTCTCAATTCCCTCTTCAGCTCTTAATCTACTGTCACAATAAGGTAATTATCTTTCTCTAATTTAGCTTTCTTACCACGTCATCTTTTCTTTTGATAACTATGGTGTCCGGGCCAGCTTGCGCGTACATCGACTAATTCCACGGGATACCTACTACCTCCTACCAGCAATAGGTATTAGGTACCCGGTAACGCTATCCACCAAGGCTTAGACAGATGGGAAGAAAGCATCTAGTGTTTTTGTCTCCGCTGGAATTGAACGTGAGACTTCATGGTTCTTCCTTCACTTTATTGACCACTAGGCCACATCCTTGAGTGCTTCTTACCAAGCCATTTCATCTCAGAATACGTAAAGATTTCACTTTTCAGGTCTTAACCTACTGAAGCTGAAGCAAAAGTCTCAAATTAAGCATTCTTTGTACCTTAAACTTTTTTGGCTTACCTTGATCCACTAAGTTACTACTTCATAGTGTAGTAAAGCTGCTAAAAGTTAAACTCTTGGCAATTAAACCAACGTAGCTATCACGAAAAGTGTACAAACTTCAAACACAATTTTTTTTTAAAAAGGCTTGCATTTTGGGAATATCAATAGCAACTTCAAGATGCAAATCTCCAGATACTGACTCAATTACCAATAAACTAAAATCCCTTAACTCAAAATTCAATTTGGTAGTGCATCAGTAAGCCTAATCAATCCCCCCCCCCCTCTTTTTCTCCTCTACCCTCTTCAATTATTTTCGATAAAAATGATCCAAACTTGAATTTCTAAATCTCAATGTCATTTTAACCATGAAATAAAATAAAATTTCAGAATAATTTCAGCATACTCATCATGTTGACTGATTCCAGATGAAGTTCATATTTCTATAACTAAGCTCCAATCCCATCATTCTAGCATCAAGAAAACAAAAACCCTTTTCATCTATACACTAAATGACACAAACCCTTTGGATGTAAAGCATCAAGATTGAATTTTTAGTCAAACCCTTTTGATTTAATCCATCAAGATTTAATTTTTAATCTTTATTAACCACTTTCAGATGTGAATAAATAAAATTAGTCCAAGGAAAGAACATATTGTAACATAATGAACAAACTAGTATAAGAAAAGGGAAACAGAGACTATAGTCAATAATTAAAATATATGAGTATAGATCAGAGTAAAGGGGACTTACAGTTTGAAGTTCTTGAAAAATTAATTCATGGAGATGAAGAAGAGGAAAATGGTGGGGTGTTTATGTGGGGTGGTGGGGTTAAGAAAGGAACAAAGATGAAGTCAAAATAGACATATATAAAGAAACAAAGTACCAAAGTAACAGAAAACACAGTAATTTTACACACCGAGGGAAAAGTTGGTAAAATGATAGCTCCAAACCCACCCCCTCCAAACACCCCCAACTCCTAATATCTTTTCATTTTTTCTTTATTTATCAAGTTAATAATCAAAAACACAATTAAACTATTATTTTTTCGTGAGATGTGCAAGTTTTCGATTTGAACTATCACCATCGTTATCGTTCAGATAAGAAAAGTGAACAATTAATAGTTGAGTGTGTTTTTTATAAATAGTTGATGATAGTTCACGTAGAAAACACGCACACCCGATAGTTCACGTAGAAAACACGCACACCCGATAGTTCAGGTAGAAAATTCACAAAAAAAATAATAATTTGACCATTGTCTTATTTATTTATCGGTAACTCTTTTTTAATAGATTGAAAAACTCTTTAATGAGAATAAATTTAGCAATTTGCTTGATGCCTACAACTAAAACGTTAAACCATACATCATAATGACCTCTAACTTCGACAAGGGGTTCAATTTTTTAACGTGATGGAAAATTGACGTGTTATAAGTTATAACACATGAATGAATGAGTTTGTATAATGACGTGACTATATTTTAACTATACTAGATATACGAGTTTGAGATTTAAATTGTTAGACCATATTTTAGATAAAAATATCTTGAAGTTCAGGCATAAATATCAAATTTTAATTGCGTATATCTGAATTCAGGGTAAAAATATTTGAAATTTGCTTGCACAAGCAATATGCAAAAGTTCAAATAAAGTTTGTAATTGCCGGTGTGAATTTTTTCGACTTCAATAATGGTGGATTCAGGAATAAGTTTTATGGGTACTTTTTAAAATTCTTAGTATTGAACTCGTTATATTTTTTAAATTATGGGTTAGTCATTGCAATTCTAATAATTTTTTACGCACAAATTTATATTATGCATTTAAAATATTGAACTCGGATGAACCTCGTGTAGTAACGCTGCATTCCATCTTTGATTAGAAATTGACCCGATGGAGAGACGTTTGAGATGAGAAATGCTTTAAATAGACAATCCTACTTGAAAAGGACGATTATGACTCTAGTCGATAGATAATATAAAACTCTTATTTAGTTACGACTATCATTAATAACATACTGTTAATTTTAACATTCATCTTTCATTGATCTTCTTAATTCTAACTTTTGCTTTCTTGTCGTTTTAGTAAATTTCAACCTTCTTTGCTTTTGTTTTAAAAATACATCAAAAACTGTTCGATATTTAAGAATATATTAAAATTTTGTATCACATTTATTGTAAAATTAAGATATTTGATAATTGCCCTTGTTTGTTTACAAAAGAGTTATGGATTAAACTCAATTTCAAATAATCAATTTCTGTTACCAGACAAGTTATAGGAGTCAGGAGACAAATGAAGAAAATATTTTCGATGGTATATTTTTCAAGCAACACTTGATTAATGTAATAAATAAATAGAAGTGGAGGTACTTAATTAATCTCTAACGAAGTTGGAGTGAGATGAAGATTCATGTTTGTTGGCCAGATTTGGGTCAGCTATGTTAGAGGGAAACATGTAGAATAAATAGATAAGACAGTCTCCATATTACGAGGCATAGTACTATTGTAAAATAGTCATGTTGCTGCTTGAGTATCTGATATAATAAATAATTAGATGTTAGAGATCTGGACATGTAGAATATCCTTTTAAATCATTTTCTTGACAAGTGATTAAGCTTCCCTTTCTTGTTCCAAAAGGTGAAATCTCCCACCCCAGTTTCAAAAGGTGGAAATGGAATCTTCCACCTCAGGAGCCTCCACATCCCGGCCCGACAGAATTAGTGGAGGAGTTAAATCATGGTGGTGAGTTAGTTAATTCGCAAAGGCTAGACCCGTGCCACACCGCGCACAAGGAGCCCCTCATTTTTTTTAGGGGTAACTCCATTTCTCTTAGCATATTGTAGTCATGTCCAAAAGTTGGTGAATACCACATTATCTCATAGACATAAACTTGACCAACTATCAACGTCTCAACAGAGTTTCCAACCCTCTACACAGCATCCGGGATACAACATAGGAAATAGTGTTCTATGCACTGATGGTGTAAAGACAATAGCTTTTTACATTATCAAAGCAATTTAACCGGTTATAACATGTTATCACTCTCCCATGTTAACATGTCAGGCTTCGTATAGAGAGTTAAGTTGTAGGTCCACTTAACATGACAGTGTAACAATTACTCACGCTGTCAGTGCATAGAACAAAAACTCGATTAACAATACTAGTAGGTAGTAGCCCCATACAATTGAGCATCGGCCAAACAGCAACCTTTTGATGTAATGGCAAGTGAGTAGAGCAGGGCAAACAAACAAGCCTGCTGACAATTCCAACAAAAGAGGACACAGCCAATGTTCACTTTTCAACTCTGAATATATTTTTCACTTGATTGCTACAAATATCATTCAACCATATGAGTATACAGAACCAGGTTCACATCCTTGGCCTGAATGAAGCTGCTCACAAATATAAAAGCTCTGCAAAAGAGGGTATAGCAGCATTTAAGGTGAAAATGACCAAGTTAACAAAAGTGTTGATTGATATTATAGAGTCATTCTGATAGTTTAAACAATCAGGAAATAAGGACATAGTTAAAGGATGTGCAATCCATATTTGAGAGGGCGTGGGGTTGGCAGTAGAACAATTCATTGTACTCTCAGGCAAAATCAGAACACCCAACACAAAGAACCAAAACAATGCAGTAGACAACATAAGTAAAACCAAATAATATATTGGCATCACATGAACCGCTGCAGAAGGCCTGGTCGCATGGTTGTGTGGTTAACATAGCTAAGTGATCGAATGAGATGCACTGTCATGAATGAACCTTTCCTCCCCAAAATACCCAGTAAACGGGTCACATTAAAAAATCAAGGGGGTGAAGCAACTGCATTTTCAATTCTTTTTTTTTTCTGTTCAAATTTTGTCCAAATGTGTGCTTAATGTGGATAAGAAGCATAATGATGACATTAGGAGACATGTTTCTGTAAATGTAGGCTTGAAACGGAAGGATAGCAATCATTTGCAACAATTGGATTTTAACTTATAACCTTTTCTTCTTTTTCCAAAAAACTATTAGTAAAAATATATGCAGAAACTTGATGCTATCAAGAAAGGACAATCTGCTAGGAAAGCATACCTGTATGCACATGTTTCATGAATAGTGAATCCTTAAAACTTTCGATGCTTGGGTGAAAGATAGATGAAAATACACGTCGAATAGATCCCTCAGCCTTGATGAACGAGCACATCCTTTATCACATTCCTTGCTTCGGTACACAGCACATCTGAATCATTACCTTTTAAAGGCCGGTGGACGACAACTTTAACTAATCCTGGAAATACTCGACCCTCCAGCCCTGCTGGCATTATTCTGCCTGTACCGGTAATAGTAATTGGAACCACAGGCACTCCGGTTTTGGCAGCAACGCTAAAGGCACCTTTCTGCACCACCAGCAAGAAAAAAAAAGAGCTAAACAGAAGGCCAGTACACCTCTTAATAGGTTTGTTTGCAATAAATTCTCGTAACTAATGACCCGAAAAAAGGATTACCAGAATATGGTACCATTAGTTGAATATGGCCTTATGCTTAGCAGCTAAGGCATCAAGGCCTTCCAAATTAATTTTGACATTAATTACAGGTCTAGACTTGTTGTATTCAAATGTTTTTTTTGCCCACTATTAGTTCTTGCAGTCTACAAGCTGCAATCCATATACAAACACACCAGATGGAAAGGAGGGGGGGAGGATAAATCTGAAGATAATATTTCTATTCTAACAACAAGCTACCTAGTGAATAGAAAGTTCCCGAAAACTTATGCTGTTTTCCTCTTCTTCTTTTGGTGTGGGGAGGGGGAAGAGAGAGGGAGCATAAATTGTTTGGACATAGACTTTACCTTGAAAAGGCCTAACTTTCCATCTTTACTGCGAGTACCCTCAGGGAAGAAAAAGACAGATGCCCCCTTCTTGACTAGATCTATGCAACGCTTGAGACATTCCTGAATTCATAAAAGTTAATAAGAAAGTAGAATTTGAAACATTGCAATAGTATTCAAACCCATTTAAAATGTTAAAATTGTTGACATTTTATGAGGAAATTTGTCATTAATCACATCGAAGAAAAAGTACCAATTGACTTCTGCTGTCCATGCGCCTTAATGGAATCAGACCTATCAGATACATGGCCCATCCAATAATAGGAAATAGGAAAATTGCAGTCTTGCTGATGAACTTGAAGCTTCTCCCAAGAGTAAGTAATGTATATATGTCCAGAAAGCTCTGATGATTGGACACATATACTGCAGGAGTATCTGGAGAAGGAAGATTCTCCAAGCCCTCAAACTCGACGTTATAAAACGGAGTAATGGTCAAGGTTGCCCATGTCCTGGCAACAAGATGGTGAGCCCTTCTACGGTATCGATCAAACAACAGTACAAAAGGATGTTGCACAAGCATGATCACGAACAAAAAGATGGCAGACAAAGCAGTGACAGTGTAAAAGCCAATCGCTCTTACTTTTGACGTCAACTCTAGTTCTGTAAAAGAGAAGTAGTCTCTGTAAAAGCGAGTCAAGCAAATAAAAGAGATGTGTAAAAGAATTTTGAAATGCACCTGACAGTGGATAAGCAGCACCAGCTGAGCTGGTATTAGCAAATTCGGACCTAGCAATAATGTGTCTCAACGATCTATATTGTCTATAAAAGCTATTATTTCCATAACCGGTATTATACTTCTTTTCTTGGGGGAAAGAGTGAAGGGAGACACATGCTTGTCTACTTGTGCCCAAAGTTGTACTGCCTGGGACGGCGTCTGCACGAAATAAACAAAATTAATTAGGAGATCACTGGCTGTTCAACCTCCAGCTTGACTGATACAGATTAGCAAATAAAGACTGGGATAACTATTCAACATCAATACACAAAATAGAACAAAGAGTATGTGGGGAAAGCCCAATTGAATAATTCATCTATGAAAATCAAGACTCATTATGAAACACCAATTAAGTCAACAAAAGCAGAGTCAGTTTCTTCCAATGGTCTGAAAATAGAAGCGATCCAGCGAAAGAAAATTGATATCCAACTGATAAGTTAGCCCAGGACTAGAACCAACTTTACTCTCTTTTTTTCTGATTATTAACCTTCCTTTTCTTCTCAAATCAAACAAAAAATTGTAAGGTGGTATTCCTTTCTGATTTGCGAAAACTAAGTTTTTTTGCCAGTTTTTGCGAAAACTGTTTATCTGGTGGATTTTTTTGCAAAAACAGGCAACCTTGTTTGGAAATCTACACAGTTTTTTTAATCTTGCAAAAACTCAATACTTGCAACTCCGAGTTTGGAAACTTCCAAAATAAGTTACCTATTTTTGCAAAAACTCCATCAAACAAGTTTTGCAAACTTGAAAGGGAAAAAAAAACAATAGCTCTCTTTCTTTGCGTATAAAAAAAGCTCTCCTCTTTTTTTTTCTTTTGTGGATAACCAAGATATCCTCGAGGGCCAGTGGCACAAGGTTCGAAACACTTGCCTAACAGCTGCCAAAAGCGGAAGCTTCACTCAGTGGGTAATGGGCCCACCCCTCTAACTTTCTCCACTTAAATTCCAGGCTATTACCTACCTTATTCACTATGAACTCTTTTCTTCATTAGTATTTAAAATTTCCTGCATATGTGGTTGGAGGATTGGCACTGGCAGAGCAGTCCAAGCATGTGGATGCAAGTCTAAATCAGCAAATTCACATCAAAATGCAGATTATTAATGAATCTGGTAGTTCATCTCGTTTCTTGGCTGATCTCGTTTCCTTAAGATGCCTAAGGGATTTCAAATTATTTCTGATTGTCTTTTTCAATTAGCAAGTCATAAGCTTAACTGGAACCACTCTCCATGAACTACATAAGTTATCTCCTTCTATGACATAAATACCAAAAGTAGGACTGAACAATCTGACTAGGACCCAATTTCGGACATAGTACTTCTAGCATTCCTTGGGGATGGGACGAACCCATAAATTCTGTTTTGAATCTATAAAAAAGGGACTAGACGCTTTGACTTGGAGTCACTTAGAATGATTAGGGCACCAACTTAGATCAAATGGCCAAAAATAGTTCTAAATGGTACTTTATCTATTTTGCATGTTTATTTGTTCATGATGTAAAGTTACTCATGAGATTCATTCTACAGGAAAACAATATTAGACTTAAAAACTTACAAAATTTTGTATTCCTCCAGATTGATTGCCTTACGGAAGAGCAACAGGAGTAGTTTCCACGGCTAGCAGTCAATTGCTGAAATGAATTGTCGATAACAAAATCAATTAGAACAGTAGAATGATATTCTCTTGTTCATTTCCTACACCTTTCTAGTACTGGCACATACAAATAAACAGGAGACTGAAGTTAGGCACAGAAAAGATGTAGCTAGCTTTTGAATGAAAACAAAATGTCAACAGCGTTGTCAACTAGTGTGCAGTCATAGTAAATTTGGTTTATTGTTTCTTCTTTCCTGTTTACAGAGTCATGTACAGAGGGATCTACCCAGCCTTCTGAAGAAATGGCAGCTATGACCTCTTAGGCAGCTTTATCATTACATCAAATAACTTTATCAAGATGTTCTCAAACATGGTAAAAGGACTGACAATAACTGCTGGTAGAAGCGACATTGATGTACCATCACAAAAGGCTTATCTTCAACGTTTTAAGCTTCAGACAGGTCTCCATAAACAACAACGAGAGAGAATACAACGTTTTTGTCTTCTTCTGCAGATGTAGAAGAGATGGAAATACAGAAGGGGTGGGGGAGGCAGATTTTGCAGAAGATAAAGAGAGTTAAAGGGATAAGGACAGACTTCAAGAGCCTAATCGCTTGCATGTATTTCATTGAAGGACTTAAGAGAAACAAAATGTATAATGCACAAAATCCTAATTCCTAAACAATACATGTTTTTCTTATCCATCAATAATACCAAATGTTAGAAATCAAGCTCGGACATCAAAGCCACTTCAGCATGCCGTTGCTCAAGTCCCAGAGCAGCGTAGTAGCAATGCTGCAGTTTATGTATTTAAGTATTTTACAAAGTATAAGATAACATGTCGGCGATTCTGCAGCTTATGGATTTTACAGGCATAAGATAACATGCTGGCATTCCATAAAGTCTACATAAGATTCCTTTATATTTATTTTTCTCCAAATATGTGAACTGGAAAGAAGGAAGCTACTGGAAATTAGCTGGATTATGAAGCATGCAGTAAAATAAAGAGAGTAGCATATCACTCACTCCCTCTTTTTGACAGAAATGATAAATACCATTTGCAAAAAAGTTTGGATTCACCATGAACAGGGTAACATTATAGCCACGGAAAGCAACAGTGTGTGTGTTAAAATTGGATAGGAACACAAGAGAAATTACCTTCTCCTGAAACCACAATTTCACGGCTATTGGCGACGTGCATTTGAACATATTTTTCCCTCTATTATAAATTAGCTTTTCTAAATTCATTTTTGTGTTGCCAAGCATCATCCCTTGCTCACGATATGATACACTTCAAGCATGTTATTACCCCAAAAAAAGAAAAGAACTAGAATGAAGACCCTTTTACAAATAAATAAATTCTTCAAGCAGCTAATTTTATCTTCAGCGACACTCCCCCCACCCCCACCCCTTTAGTAAGTGAATAAGCAACACTCATATCAACAGCCCAAGTACCAAGATATTGCAGGACATTAGTACATTACAAAAAGGACTCCATCTATTTACCAAATATTAACTATTGTATCAGTCATACTAATTTTTTTCATTTACATGACGTAAATCGCACCAGAGAACAAACAACTCTAATATTATTTTAAAACACATGTGCAGTTGTAGCCTTGCCCTCGAAGCATCTCTAGTTCCTTTCTCCCATATCATCCCACAAGCTGGATTGTTCCAAATCTTCCTCAGTCATCTTCTGCAGTTTCAGCCCATCCAGCACCAAAAAAACTCCTTGACAGCATTTGTATCCCTACTGCACCCCAAAATTGTTTAGAAATAGTGCTCGTCCAGGACCATTCAGAAATAGATGTTGCTGTCCTCAATTTCATTTGCATTACAACTATACAACCACTTTAATATAAATATATTAAAAATACATCTCTGCTCTAGCAATCTTGCAGATAAGGACAAAGTGAGCACCATTTATTTGGAGCTATATGCTTGAATGGTGTAAATGGGTTTCTTCATTTCATCTATGCCCTCTCTTCTTATCTCCCCTACTTTACACCCCTCTCCTTATCTATCTCCTTCTTTACACCCAAAAAACATCTCTCATGCTTCGACATACACAATTTGGCCATTCAATTAACGAGTTTTAGAAACACAAAATTTGGATGCAACTTCTAAAAAATTATCAACTATTTAACACTCATTTTGAAATTTTCATGGATCCAATCAATGGGAAAGTGGAATTCAACATGGTCACAATTAAATGTCTTTATCACATCTTTCACACCTGCAATATTTGTGGTCTACAAAAGCGATATTCCAACCTTATAGCATGTTAACTCTCAATGGATAACGAATTTCATAGTATTCAAAACTAATAAATGAAGAAAATTGACTTCTCATATAGAAGGGACTTATGCTTAACTGATTACTGATCAGCAAAGGGTTCAGACATGCAGAACAAAATCAGAATAGCATAACTCAGCTTAGATTCTACAAAATGATCAGGTGAAGTCTCCCTAAGATTGTTGAGTATCGGAGAGACAAAGTTCAGGTAAGTGAAGCTTCATTCAATAAGGAGAATGAAATTTTAGCTTCCAACAGTTCTGATAGCATCCAAGATAGCTATCATGGAATTAGGAGCTTGCAAACATCCTTCAAGAGCCTAAGGAGCCTTAAGATATCAATTCAAGAAGACTTGAAGGCCCACAGTATGCTTAAGTGGAGACACAAAAGAAGGGGACCAAAGTTCTCACTAAGAACAAGAATTAGTAAATGCACAAACCTACTTTATTTCCATTTTACAGCTAGAGTAAACTTTAAGGCTTTGGCTAATAATAAGTAAAAGATTATTCTTTGATGTTCTACCAACTGAGTTTCATGTATACTTCGTCAACCACTATTCAACTCCCCATACGTAGGTTCGACTGACTGCTCGACATTCTGACTTTTATCATTGATATAGTGCTAGCTATCACCATGAGACGTCCTAGAATATGCTCATTTTACTTCCTTTTGATTGTAGACACTATTCTTCCATCACAACAATTCCCGACAATATTATGTACACCATAACCTCTACACTCATCAATGCGGGCTTACACAAGTGGCAACACTAAGCTGATGGTCCTTGAGGCATTCGGTTTGATTTTTCCTACAAGCATGATAGCTTTTCAATATTTGTACTTATAAATTATCTCATTCGAACAGTTATAAGACCATAATGTTATATAGAAGTGAATGTTGGGCGGCTAAAGTTCAACACATCCACAGACGAGTGTTATAGAGATGCAAATGCTAACGGGTGTTATAGAGATGCAAATGCTAAGATAGATGCGCAATTATACAAGATTAGACAAGAGCTACAATGACAGCATTCACAAGAAGGAGCAAGTAGCACAAATTGAAGATAAAATGAAAAAAGTCGCTTGAGATGGTTTGGTTATGTTCTGTGTTAACCTCCGGATACATAAATAAAACCATGGTGAGCGAAGGTTTTAAAAGAGACAAGGTAGACCTAAAATCATGGAAGGAAGTTGTCTCGAAAGACTTACCGTTTCTTGGATCAATGCAGCCATAGCGAAAAATAGGGCACAATGGAAGACAATAAGCATACCAATTAGTTGGGAATATATTCTAGAGCCATGTTAATACATTTAATTTAAGTCCTATGCTTTCTATGAGTCTTTTAGCCCTATTAGAGATTCTTATTCCAGTAGAGAAATTCTAATACTTTTCATTTTTATTTTTATTTTTATTTTGTATAATGTTGCCATGAGATGGATTTAAATGGGGAACATGTCGATGAGGATCATATAGCTAACCCAACTTGTTTGAGACCGAGGCATAGTTGTTGTATAAATTCTCCTCTTCCATGCATAACATTGTTAAAACATATTAATTTATTGAACTTATTTTGAATCCTTCAAGTGGATTACTAGTCTCATCTGTTTTCTTCACACACGCACATACTAGTGTTTGCAACCCTAAAGCAGTGCTTTTTTATTCTTATTAATATTTCACTCGAAACAACAGAGTTCACACAATTAAAACACATAGTACACCGACGAAAAATCTAGTAAGTCATTATTGCTCTATCAATAAGCTCAAAAAGGAATTAGAAATTACTAGATGCAGAGATGGCGATAGTGATAACTTCCCTTCCTTCTTCCCTTCAATAAGAAAGTGTAGATCAAATGAACTATAATGAATAAATTGAAAAGGAAAATAGTAATACAACGTAATAGATGCATTTAAGCATTACACGAACTATAATGAATATAAAAAAAATTGAAAAATAGAAAATAATATATAGAGAGAGTGTGGATCGATGAGAAGAAGCTTCACGTAATAATACAACGCAGTGAAGCGTCACATAAATTAAAATGAATATATTGAGAGAGAGAGAGGATTACAGAAATGGAGCGGAGGCGATTGAAGGAAGTGAAAAGTATTGAATTTTGAGACTTCCATAGTCGTCTTCTTCGTCCAAGTTAAACGGCCAACATTAGAGGAGCTACTGATTGGAGAATCGGATAAAAAGTAAAAGGGATAATTTCAATAATATACAATTTAACATAACAAATTATATTTTTATAGCCAATTTTTTTTATTTACATTTACATAGTCACATATTCACGGTATACAACATAATACAACAGAAGTAGACATGTATCAATCTTGTATAAAAGTATATATATAATATTATATACTAATAATATACAACTTATATATTTACTTGAGATAATGTATCAACCTTGTATACAAGTGTATAAGAGATGTTTAAACTTACTTTGACATTATTATACAAAATTATACAAATGTTCTCAGTCAGATTTGGCTATATTCGGTGTTTTAGACTTACCGTCATCGTCACTGCAGTCAAAGATCACTGAAAAATACATATTTTCGATCAGATCTTCGTTATACATACAAACAAATGCAGAAATGGAGTAGAGTGGTGGAGATCGCATACAAACAAACCCAGATCTTATTGGTTGCTCCGGTTCATCGCAGCCAGAAGCTCATCGCCGAAGCAGTGAAGTAGAAAACCCCACTTCGACCTCCGCCACCACTACTATCACCCTCTCCCCACTCAATTCCTTCATACCCAACCAATTTTCTCCTTGTTTCTTTCATCTGAGTTTGAAACGAGCCCAAAAAATTGAGAAGAAAAGAGAGATGGAGAAGAAGAAAGAGGGAGAGACTGATTTCACCCCGTAAAAATTATATCTGAACATTTGTTCTTTAATGGAATAGATAGTGAATATAAAATCTGGTTTTGGCACGGGGAAAAGTGTAGAAGCATAGACTCTAGAATAAGTGATCAGTTTGAGTCTAACTACATGAATTACAATGATGAAGATACTGTAGATATAGTTAATGATACTTTTATTAATTGTGCTGACAATAAAGCTTTTAAAGAGTTGCTTGAAGACGCAGAGAAACCTTTATATAAAGGGTGCACAAATTTCACTAAGTTAGGTGCTCTAGTTAAACTTTTTAATATCAAGGGTAAGTTTGGTTTATCCGATAAAAGCTTTTCTGAGATATTGAATGTCGTATCTCAAATGTTGCCAGAGGGAAATGTATTGCCCGTGTCTTTTTATGATGCCAATAAAACAATGATCGCTTTCAACACTTGACCGTATTTTATAAGGTTAGTCTTATATTCTGAAAATGTTACAAGCCACTAATAGACTATATTTGAGATACAGCTGCTTTGGAAGATTCTCAGTGCAATTGGTTTATTGACTCTTTTGCTCCTTGGCATGCAGTACCTTAATACAAACCATACTATATACAAGGCAGTGGTAAAAGCAGAAAAAGACAGCAATCCACTCACACATGAAGCACAACGGGCAGCCCGCTTTCTACGAATGGACTTGGAGAAGGGTGGAATCCATCTTTGCTCTGGTACTTGACTTCTTACAACTGCTGCTTTTCTCGGTATATAATTTATTTTGCACTAATTAAGAATCCTTGGTGGCCTCACAGAAAAACTGGATCGAGCTAATGAGCTTTCTATTGACATTATTCAGTTGTGTAGAGAGTAAGTGAAAACCATGTCCTTTTTAGTCTTCTTGGATTTTTATTAATTGATGGAGCTTTTGGATGTTTTCTGTAATTTTCATGTTGTTAAAAGAGATCAGATGATGTTTGGAGGTCTAGAAGTTGGTTTTGTATTTGAAATGGGATTTACCCACTATTTCTTGTCTCTTTGTGTACTGTTCTTTTATATCAATTGATATTTGAATCATGGCTTTATTCTTCAAATTAATTGGACTTACGCCATGGAACATTTAAAATTTTGACTATATGTTGGATTCAGTCTACTGAATCTTTACCAATTATGCTATTCTAACTTAAATTAAATTTCTGGGGTGATGATCATATTTAATCGTATTCTTAAGGGAAATGAAAGAAATAATCCCTTGATTATTCTTATTAATGAAAGACATATATATACAAGTTACAAGGAAGATCCTCTTCACATTCTACCTAGAAATCCCTATTCTATAAGAATACTAACTTTACAATTATGGTAGTATTACACTACTAATTAAGGTACAATTCTAAGTCTAATATTTACCAAATATACAAGGAAGGGCAAGTGGCCGATGGACTTAGGCGTGACCCATACATCATCATTTAACACACCCTCATATAATGCACGATCTTCGCATCCGAGACTGTCTCTAAAATCTTCAAAAAGGATCGAGGGAAAACCCTTTGTAAAGATGTCTGCAATTTGATATCTTGAAGGGACATAACAGACGCTTACCTGTCCTTTATTTATCTTCTCTCGAACAAAGTGAATATCCATCTCTATGTGATTAGTGCTACCGCCGAATCGATTACCGAAGGTAGATGACACTTATATTATCACAATAAACCAAGGTAGCCTTCTCAATAGGACAATGAAGCTCTAATAGATTTCGTAACCAACATGACTCAGAAACCACATTGGCTACCCCTTGATACTCGGCCTCTGCACTTGAACGTGAATTGACGCTTGGCAGACCATGAGACCAAGTTATTACCTAAAAACATGCAATAGCCACATGTAGACCTTCTGGTGTCATGACAGCCACCCCAATCAGCATTTGTATAGGAGACTAGTGTAGACGTCGACGAAGGATACAAATGCAAACCATACTCAAGTGTTCCCTGAATGTACCTAAGAATGTGTTTGAGCGCATTCATATGTTCAAATCTGGGATCATGAATAAACAAACACACCTGTTGTTCGACATATGTAATATCAGGTCGCGTGAATGTCAGATACTGAAGGTGTTACACCCCGTAGTTCCAGGACATGTATATAAGGACCTACGTGAGAAAATACGACTTTAAGTTTGAAACGAAAGGAAGATTACTTTTTCCTACGGAAAATATTCCGAACCTCATGAAGGAATAATAATTGGAATTTGGTTCTCAAATTTTGGGCCGGGATCGATAAGTGGAAGTCATAAAAAAGAAATCTTTCTCTTCGCACCTCAGATCTGGTATTTGAGACTTATAGAATTTATTAGAATTTTGGAGAGATAAAATATTTTGGACCAATAGGAGGGTGAAACGTGTCACCACCCCACATGGCCCATGTTGGGCGAGAAAGTGTTGGCCAAATGGCCAAGTGAGCTCAAGATATTTATTGTGCACAATCCTAGCCACACATGTGTTTTAATCTCCACCCTTGATTTTCTTATATATCTACATACTAGTGCAAGACTTTAACACTTAGAGAAATTTCATGAAATATTATCCTAGCCTTAGAGGCTCTCGGCCAAGGTGTTCCAAGAACACAAAAATTTCTTCAAATGTTGTTGATAAATCCCCATACTCAAACCAAGGATCCCTAGTAGTATACTAAGCATAAACAACCTCTTAAATCTCGGAAATACTACGTTAATCCGCTAGTCGCACCTTGAAACCCTAAGGTGTTCTTCATATTTTGAGTTGTAACTTGAAGAGAAGTTGGTTATGAACTTCTAAGGGTTGCTTGGAGTGGATTGGAACTTAAAGGAAAAGAGCTAAAGTTGGTAAGGATCAACTTTTAATCTTGGATTATATTTGGGCTTAGTGAGGTAATGATCCTTGTCTTCTTAATGTAATTGAAGATTACATGTTATAGTAGTTGGTAAATGAGTTTGTGCTATAAGGGATAAAGATTTATAAGTGTTTAGGATATCTGGAGGGTTAAAACCGGGACATGGCATGTAGCCATTGAAGTTGTTAATCAATTTGGTTGTTAGTTATAATCGTCACATGTTATACAAGAAAGGGAATTTAGTTGTTATAATTGTTATGTCGTATTAACATGTTGGAGTAACGACTTGGATTAAAGAATTGAAAAAGGACTATATGTTGTATTGTTGTTTGATTGGTTGTGCCTTAAATGTGGAGTATTGATTATTAATTTCGGGCCTTGAAAATGGTGGAAAAGTACGTAGAAACAGGGGAAGTACTGTCCAATTTTCCGTAGAATAAGAGACATTATACTTAGTATTATTCTACCTTAGAAAGCTAGAAGTTGATAGACGTATTATGGTCATTACAGGTTGACATTCTACGTGTGGCGTATTCAACTTAGTGGGTGGATTAAGCCGAAGAGGTATGTGAAACTTTCCCTATCTTCTTGAGTATGAATCTTATAAATGTATAGTACGGTTGACGTACATGTCTTAAATGAATTCGGTTTTATTTTGGTACCATTGATTTGATTTAAAAAGGTACAAGTTTAGTTGAGTTGGAAAGTTAAACTCACTTGGTTTTTAAAGGATGTAAATGCCTTAGTTTTCTAAAAACATAAAGTGTTATAATGGCTTTATGGGTGTCACGACCCGACCCCGGTCGCGATCGTACCTCACCGGCACCGTCTGTATACATCGAGAATAGCAGCGGAACATACATAACACATAAACCTGTAGATAGTAAACATCACTGGCTAGCCGACAAGGCCGCCTCCCATAGAATATACTTAATCAAAAGTAAAACAGTACAATTTTGTTCTTACAGTCCAAACCACAAACGTGACTACTGCACTCTCAGGAATAACCATGGCGGGACAGGCCCGCCATACCACGAATGTACATAATACCTATATCATCGGGAAAAACCGTATCAACAAAACAAGCCTCCGAGGAATGGAGCTTCGACACTGCACCGGTGATCCTAAGAATGAGGATCCACCACCGCTTTACCACTGCGGCATGAGCGGCCCGAGAAGGGTCGTTACCTGATATGTACCAAGTATGCGGCGGAAAAAAATCAAAATACCTCGTAAGTCTAAAATAACGGAGACATGTATGATAATCGGTTCGTAACATCGCCTTACTAATAATGAGAATATCAAGCATATACTATATCGCATGAAAATAGGAAGCTCATGATCAAAGCAAGGTCACCCACCCGCAGATTCATTAAGTAATCCTACTCGGGACTATTTCACCGCACGGGTCGTGTGGACCCGCGTAGGTATTCTCGCGTAAAGTCGTACCGCACGGGACTATTTCACCCGCATGAGCCCTACGGACTCGCATGAGGTATTCCTCGCGTCGTGGGTAGCAAATCCACGAATATGCAAATGCCACAACCCGGTCCAAGGATCAACCACAATGGAAGCATACCCGGAATCTCACATCACCGCGTCAGACGTCTGTAAACTTCATACTGCATGCCTCGGAATCCTGCATCGTAGCATGTCGAGTGCATACCGTGGAATCTCACCTCGGCTGTCGGTACGTCCAAGTAAGCTCATATTAAGACAATGGAAGCATACCCGTGGAATCCCACATCACTGTCGGTACGTCCAAGTAAACTCATACTAAGACAATGGAAGCATACCCGTGGAATCCTCCATCACTGACGGTACGTCCAAGTAATTTCATAACTTCTTTAGACTTTCATTAACATACAAAATGGATCTCATTTTAATGGCCTTAAGGTACTTTTCATACCACTTAACAATTCCGGGGAAATTCAACCCAAAATACTATGTACTTCCATTCTTTCCAAAGATCCCCTTTTTCACATAAGACCCCAAGATACTATCACCCGTAGTATCAAGACTCGTCTACATTTCAAACAAGTCACTATACTTTTAGAAATATGTTTCGGGCTTCTAACTCAAGTGACCCTCATTTAAACGTTAAGCAATTGATGCCTTTACATCGAATTGTCCTTCTTAGTTTCAATTCTTTCATCTATGTTTACCTTATTCAAGAAGAACCAACTCTTTAACCTTCCATAAAGTTATTATAACCAACTCCCCATAAAGCACGTTATACTAACTTTATGCTTTTAGAAATTAAGACATTCTTATCCTTTCATAAGGCCGTTATAACTAACTTCCCATAAAGCCGTTATAACTCTTTATATCTCAAACAATTTCGTTCTTTTATTAACCAAGAGACATATACTTCAAAACAGTTTTCACAATTTTCAAACTACTTCAAGTCTCTTGTCTTTAGAAAACAAGTTTCTTAACTTAAAATTCAGGTGTATTCTCTTTAGAATGGTTCAATACTCAATACTTTCCACACCAAATATTCTATACTTTCTCATGTTAAGAAATACTTGTCTACCTTATTAGAATAAACCATTCCTCAAGAACAAGTGAGTTAACTCTCTAACTCAACCAACTTAGACATTCTTTAAAATAAGTCAAGGATACCAAATGGATTTACTTCATTTAAATCACGTACGTCTACTGTACTATACAATTATAACTACTCATGCTCAAGAGATAAGAAAGTTTCCACATACCTCTTCGGGTCAATCCACTTGCTAAGTCCAATATACCGCATGTAGTACGTCAACCTATAATGACCATAATACGTTTATTAACCTCTAGCTTCAACGTAGAATATTCCAAGGGCAAAGTCACTAAATTCTATGGAAAATCGGACAACATTTCCTTTGTTTCTACATACTTTTCCACCTTTTCAAGATCCGAATTTAACATCCAAACGCCACTTTTAAGGCTCAACAATCCAATCAATACAAAAGGGATTACACACCTAATCTTGGATGTGTAAAATTCTGCCCCACAATGCATATTAACTAAATCAATAAGTTAAAGGTAGTATCTTGACTATAACATGCTTACATATCATTCTTATCCAATCCTTTCATATCCAAACCATATTTCCTACATGCAATGTATCTAAGAGCAATATTGACAACTACAAGTCTTTTCTTCTTTACATGCAACACAATTAACTAGCAAAAAGGGAAATGATTGTTACCTTAGAGTTTACCCCAAATTAGTCCAACAATTTCACTAGCCTCCTTTCCACAATCACCACCACAAAACTCCTACAAGCTTGCCAACAAGTTTCCTTCTTGCCACCTTTTTCAGATTTTTCTCAAGCCTTGATTTCTTCTTGATTTTCTAGAGAGAAGAGAGAGCTTTTAATTTTAGAGAGAGGGGAGAGCTTGAAGAATGACCAAGTCTTCAAGACTTGGTCAATAAATAGGACATGCAAAATCAGATGGGGGGGGGGACACTTGTCACCCACCCATGGCCTTTTTTTAAAATAAAACAGTTCAGATTTTTCCACCCACTCATGGCCGCGCCGGCGCGGCCGCGGCCGCGCCGTGGCGCTGAAACCTCCGCCACCTCTCAGAACTTCCGCATGACTGCTTTCGGCGCGGCCGTGGCCCGACCGATGTTGCTTTTACGCTCATTGACCTTTGAACTTGTAACCTCCATAACTTTCTACTCCGATGTCCTATCGACGAACGGTTGGTTGCGTTAGAAACTAGACTCAACGAACTACATACTAGGACTTTGAAACACCTAGGACCTTGTAATGCAACTATACATAAACAGCCTCAAAGTTGACTTAAAACCCGTCCGAAACAATCCG
The DNA here is from genome assembly GCA_029844215.1 of Przewalskia tangutica. Taxonomy (NCBI): domain Eukaryota; kingdom Viridiplantae; phylum Streptophyta; class Magnoliopsida; order Solanales; family Solanaceae; genus Przewalskia; species Przewalskia tangutica. Next base: position 144,137,371 of record CM056718.1, read on the forward strand.
TCAACCTATCTTTCTAAAATTTTAAATCTTTACTCCTGTCGTATGTTCTCATATGCATGGCCAAAACTACGGGGTGTAACAATGGGAAGTTAGTTATAACGACTTTATGGGAAGTTAAAAGAGTGGTTTACTTGAATGATTTAAAAGAGAATAAATGATTTGATTTTGAAAGTATACGATACTTGACTTAAAGAGTATAAGTACCTTGATTTAAAGGTATAGGTTACTTGAGTTTGGAAAGTAGAAGTTACTTGGTTTCAAAGCCTTGAAATGAATTTCTAAAGGTGTAGTAACTTGATTTGAAAAATAGACATGCCTTGATACTACGGGTGTTAGTATCTTGTGGCTTTTAGATGAAAATGATTCTTTTTAAAGGAATAGAAGTACGTAGTACTTTGGGGTTAAATTCCCGTATTTTACATGATAATGCCTTAAGTTTAATTAATGAGAGTTAAAGATTGCTAACTTGCATATGTTGTTCATGATGGCCGTTAGTGCTAGTGTTATATTATTTATTACGGGGTCAATCCCCGGGTCATGTTGCATTTTGCATTTCCGTAGAGTTGCTCCCCATGATGCGAGTATGGCGTATATGCTCATTGCGGGCCCACAGGGTCCATGCGGATGAAATAATCCTATGCGGGTGAAATAGTCCCATGCGAGGCAAATTGCCTCATGCGGGTCCACAAGACCTATGCGGGTGAAATAGTCCCAGGAGTAGAATTGCATAATGATACTACGGGCGGTGGCCCTAGTTTGATCATAAGCTTCCTATTTTTACACAGTAAGGTTTACTCTTATTTACTCTCATTATTAGTAAGGCACAATGTACTGTTAATTTGGTTATCATACATGTCTCCAGCTTTATTTTAGACTATATGATTTCATTACAGTACTTTCAGTTTCATATACTTGGTACATATTTTGTCTTGACCAGCTTTCTTGGAGTGCGTTAAATCCGCAGTGAGGTAAACAAAGTTCTTGGTCCTCACTCTTAGGATCACTGTTCAGCATTTGGGAAGCTCCATTACTACGAAGGCTTACCTTTTGGTACGGATCCCTGTTGTTGTAGATTTATGTACATTTAGGGGTATGGCGGGGCCCTGTCCCATCATAGATAGGGTCCAAACTCTTAGAGGTCTGTAGTCATGTTTTGTGGGTTGGACTTGTAAAAGATGTATTCCTTTGTTATGTATATATGCAGAAATGTGGCCTTATCGACTAGCGTGGTTCTTATTTCACATTATTGCATGTCTATGAGATTTATTTATATTTCGCTAGTTATCTCTGATGTATACCTGTTAGGGTGCCCAGGTAGGGCACCAGTCGTGGGTCCGGGGTCGGGTCGTGACAAAAGTGGTATCAGAGCAGTTAGTCCTCAGAAAGTGTCTACATACCGTGTCTAGTAGAGTCTTGCTTATCGGTGTGTTATGCACCACACCTATAATCAGGAGGCTACAAGATATTTAGGATTGATTTTCATTCTTCTCATTCTGAGATCGTGCATTAGAGCTGTGTTATTAGGTTGATCTCTCTCTGACATAATCGTGTGTATCAGTTATGCCTCCACGGAAGACAACAACAGTCCAGAAGGGCAAGTCAGCAGTAGGAGCTGCTTGTAGGACGCAGAAAGTCACTAGGGCTCAGGCCCATACTATGCCTGAGGTTGTGGCCCAGTCGGCGAGTTCGGTTACACCGATAGTACCAGATGAGCTTAGAGCAGCTACAGCTCGCAGGTTCCGATACCTAAGCGCGATTCCTCGATCGAGGCGGAAGGATAAAGACTACGAGATACGATTCGATTCATCGCGGGATAGTGGCGGCGGCGCATAAGAGCAATAGCCTAACCCTAGCGAGCAGATTTGAGGTTAGGATTTTACGTTGGCCGCCAGGGTTATATGGGTCGAGACCTGAGGATGATCCTCAGGAGTGTTTATTCGGCAGGTGCAGCGGACTATGCGGGTGATTAAGGCCTCAGAGCCCGAGTCAGTCGTACTAGCTTCTTACCAGTTACACGATGTTGCAGTGAACTGGTTTGAGTCGTGGGAACTGTCCAGGGGCGTGGGTGCTCCTCCAACCATTTGGGACGAGTTCACGGAGGCCTTCCTAGATTACTTCTTGCCTCTTGAGATGAGGAGAGCCCGGGTTGGTAGGTTTCTGATATTGCGGCAGGGTGGTAGGACCATCAGAGAGTATAGCCTAGAGTTCGACTCATTGGCTAGGTATGCGTCTGCTATTGTGGCTGACATGACGGATAGAGTTCACCGCTACGTGATAGGGCTAGACCACTACTTGGTTGATGGATGCATGGCAGTGGCTCTTCAGCCACGTATGGATATTGCCAGGATCCGCATACGACAGGAGTTGAAGACGAGCATGGCGGAGTTAGCGACGGAGGCGGTATAAGAGGCCGGGCGATAGGGTTTTCGGGTAACTTTTGAGGCGAACAGCCTCGCCAAAGACGCTAGAGGCTGCGTCTCGGCAGACGCAGTACTTCTCTCGGTCTTAGCGACGGTTGATCACCGTTATTCGGGAGCGCTCAGCGCGTGGCCGGGTTTCGGGAACAGTGTGCTAGCCAGATGAGGCCACCTTTACCCCGGTGTGGTCGATGTGGTAGATCCCATCCTGGGGAGTGTCGTATTTCTTCGGGAGCCTGTTTCTCTTGCGGCCAGCAGGGCCATTTGAAGAGGGATTGTCCGACCAGAGGCGGCACGGGTAGTATGGCTCAGCCTACAGGGTCAGTTGTCGGGTCATCATCTTCTGTGGTCATGCTCCCTGAGGTAGGGTGTTCTGGGCGCAGCCGCGGCAGGTCCTAGTTCTAGCGGTCCTCCGAACCACATCTATTCCTTAGCCAGTCGACAGGATCAGGAGACTTCATCGGATATCGTCACATGTATACTATTGATTTCATGCTGTGACGTTTATACTTTGATAGATCCGGGTTCTACCTTATCCTATATATCTCCTCTTATTGCTGGTAGAATAGGAATAGAACCGGTGTTGATAGAACCTTTTGAGGTAGCTACGCCAGTGGGTGATTCGGTGGTAGCTGAGCGAGTATATAAGAATTGCCCGGTAATTATACACAGTCGTCAGACCCTAGCAGACTTGATAGAGCTGAATATGATAGATTTTGATGTCATTATGGGTATGGACTGGTTGGCTTCTTGTTATGTCAATGTTGATTGTAGAGATAGATTGGTTCGATTCCAGTTTCCCGGTGAGCCGGTTATTGAGTGGAAAGGGGATACTGCGTCGCCGAGGGGTAGGTTTATTTCTTACCTCAAGGCTAGGAAGATGGTTCAGAAAGGGTATATTTATCATCTTATTCGGGTGTTCGATACAGGTGATGTGCGCTTATTCATCGATTCGGTGGTTAGAGAATTTCCGGATATTTTTCCAGATGATCTCCCAGGTATTCCTCCAGAGCGGGAGATAGAGTTCTGTATTGATGTTCTGCCAGATACTCGACCTATATCTATTCCTCTGTACAGAATGGCACCTGCTGAGTTGAAAGAGTTGAAGGGCCAGCTGAAAGACTTGCTGGAGAAAGGTTTTATTAAGCCTAGTACTTCACCTTGGAGAGCGTCGGTATTATTTGAGAAGAAGAAGGATGGGATGTTGCGTATGTGTATTGACTACAGGCAGCTGAACAAGGTAACCATCAAGAATAGGTACTCCCTCCCCACGATTGATGATTTATTTGATCAGTTGTAGGGTGCGAAGTGTTTTTCCAAGATAGATCTGCGATTCGGGTATCATCAGGTACGAGTTAGAGAGGCAGATATCCGAAGCGCATTCGTGACCCTGCGAGCATTATGAGTTCAGGGTGATGTCGTTCGGATTGACTAATGCTCCAGCGGTATTTATGGATTTGATGAACCGGGTGTTCAAGCCATTTCTGGATACGTTTGTTATAGTATTCATTGATGACATCATAGTTTACTCTCGCACGGAGCAGGAGCATGCAGATCATTTGTGGACGGTACTTAGAGTCCTCCAGAGCCGGTAGTTGTATACCAAGTTCTCTAAGTGTGAGTTCTGATTGGCCTCAGTGGCATTCTTGGGGCACATTGTCGGGGCCGATGGTATTCGGGTTGATACGGCGAAGATTGAGGCGGTGAAAACTTGGCCTAGACCTACTATACCGACTGAGGTGCGCAACTTCTTAGGGCTTGCGGGTTATTACCGGAGATTTGTGGAAAAGTTTGCTTCGATCTCAGCGCCTTTGACTAGGCTGACTCAGAAAGCGACTAAGTTCCAGTGGACGGATGCTTGTGAGAAGGGCTTCCAGTTATTAAAGGAGAAGTTGACGACAACTACAGTTCTTACTCTTCACGAGGGTTAGAGGGTTATGTGGTTTTTTGTGATGCTTCGGGTGTCAGACTTGGTTGCGTGTTGATGCGGCATAGTAAGGTTATAGCTTACGCGTTCCGACAACTCAGGAAGCATGAGAGGAACTACCCTACTCATGATTTGGAGTTAGCGGCAGTGATACATGCTTTGAAGATTTGAAGGCATTACTTATAGGGGGTTCATGTGGATATTTATACAGACCACAAGAGCCTCCAGTATATCTTCATGCAGAGGGAGCTGAACTTGCGGCAGAGATGGTGGTTAGAGTTGCTTAAGGACTATGATGTTGATATCCTACACCACCCGGGGAAAGCCAATGTAGTTGCAGATGCTCTTAGTCGTAGATCTATGGGTAGTCTGTCAGATGTGCAGCCAGATAGAAGGGACATGGTTCGTGAGATTCATCAGTTAGCGAGCCTTGGGGTTCTGTTGGTTGATTCCGATGATAGTGGGATGCGGGTTCGAGAGGTTGCCGAGTCTTCCATCATTGAGGAGGTGAAGAGGCGACAGTATGAGGATCCGGTTCTGGTACGGTATCGAGATACGACTCTTCGATAGGAGAAGAGTTCATTTGAGGTAGCACCTAATGAGGTGCTAAGGTACGAGGATAGATTGTGTGTACCCGACGTTGCAGGACTTCGTCAGCAGGTTCTAGGGGAGGCACACAGTGCTCGTTATTCGGTTAATCCGGGGTCGACTAAGATGTACCATGACCTCAAATGTGTGTATTGGTGGAATGGCTTGAAGAGAGACGTAGCAGAGTTCGTTGCTCAGTGTCCGAATTGTCAGCAGGTCAAGGTTGAGCACCAGAAGCCTGGTGGGCTATTACAGACGATTGAGATTCCGACGTGGAAGTGGGAGGTGATCAACATGGATTTTGTTACAGGGTTACCTCGTACTCTGAGGAAGTGTGATTCCATCTGGGTCATAGTAGATAGGATGACGAAATCAACCCATTTTCTTCCAGTCAGGACTACTTATTCGGCTGAGGATTATGCTAGATTGTATATCCGGGAGATTGTGAGACTGCACGGAGTTCCTACATCTATTATATCGCATGAGGGCCCGGTTTACGACTACCTTCTGGAGGTCGTTCGAGAAGGGATTAGAGACACAGTTGAGTCTCAAGATCGCATTTCACCCTCGGGCCGAGCGGACAGCAGAGCGAACTATCCGCATAACGAGGATATACCGAGGGCTGTATTGTCGTGGCGGTAGGGAGGATCATTTGCCTCTTGTTGAGTTTGCGTATAATAACAGCTACCATTCCAGTATTCAGATGGCGCCTTATGAGGTCTTATATGGAAGGAAGTGTAGGTCGCCAATCGGTTGGTTCGATGTTGGCGAGGTTCAGTTGTTGGCCCAAACTTGATTCAGTAGGCTGTGGATATGGTAAATCTTATCCAGGAGAGGTTATTAGCAGCTCAGAGTCGACAGAAGTCGTGTGCAGATAATTGATGTCGACACTTGGAGTTTCAGCTTGGCGATTGAGTGTTCTTGAAGGTATCACCCATGAAGAGTGTGATGAGGTTCGGAAAGAAGGGGAAACTTAGCCCGAGGTACATTGGGCCATACCAGATTGTTCGTAGAGTAGGCAAGGTTGCCTATGAGTTAGATCTGCCATCCGATCTGGAAGCAGTGCATCCGGTCTTCCATGTTTCTATGTTACGGAAGTGTATCAGAGATCCATACAGTGTTTTCCCGGTTAGCGATGTCCAGGTGACAGAGGGGTTATCATATGAGGAGAGTCCTATAGCGATACTTAATCGCCAGGTCAGACGATTACGGACTAAGGACGTGGCTTCCGTCAAGGTCTTGTGGCGGAATGATAATAGAGAGGAGATGACTTGGGAAGCAGAGGAGGACATGATGAAGAAGTATCCTCACTTGTTCCCTACACCTGCGGATAATTCATTCTCCCTACTTGTCGATTTTGATTGACGTATATGCATAAGTGTTATATTGTGGCCATGTGTGGCATATTTGATTATGTTGGGTATAGTTAAAGGGGACTATGCCGACATTGGTTTAAGATTAAACTTAGTAAGAACATTCGGGACGTATGTTTCTAAGGGGGGAAGAATGTTACACCTCGTAGTTCCAGGACATGTATATGAGGACCTACGTGAGAAAATACGACTTTAAGTTTGAAACGAAAGGAAGATTACTTTTTCCTACGGAAAATATTTCGAACCTCGTGAAGGAAAAGGGTTTAATAATTGGAATTTGGTTCTCAAATTTGGTATTTGAGACTTATAGAATTTATTAGAATTTTGGAGAGATAAAATATTTTAGACCAATAGGAGGGTGACACGTGTCACCCCCACATGGCCCATGTTGGGCGAGAAAGTGTTGGCCAAGTGGCCAAGTGGGCTCAAGATATTTATTGTGCACAATCCTAGCCACACATGTGTTTTAATCTCCACCCTTGATTTATTTATATATCTACATACTAGTGCAAGACATTAACACTTAGAGAAATTTCATGAAATATTATCCTAGCCTTAGAGGCTCTCGGCCAAGGTGTTCCAAGAACACAAAAATTTCTTCAAATGTTGTTGATAAATCCCCATACTCAAACCAAGGATCCCTAGTAGTATACTAAGCATAAACAACCTCTTAAATCCCGGAAATACTACGTTAATGTTATACCCCGTATTTCCAGAGTATGTATGTGAGGACGTACGTACAAAAGTTCAAGCCTTAAGTAGGCATAAGGGACGAAAATTTGTGCACAACCCACGAAAAGAATTGTTTTCCGACGAAACGTTTTCCAAAACTTACGAAGGGAAAATTACGGTTGCGACATTTATATTTTTTGCGGATTTTTCCGAGAGATGAAATATTTTGGACCAACGAGAGGGCGACACTTATCACCCTCAAGTGGGCGGAACTATGGACGATCTTGGCATGATTTTGTGGCCTAAAACTTGGGTCAATGTTTGGTGAGTGATTTGTGGAGTAGATGGATAGGGTGCACTTGTGCAAATCCACACCCTCCACTTGCCCTCCACTTGCCTTAATCTTGGCCCTTGAAAGCCCTATAAATACCCGAGTTGAAGACTTCTTCATCCACAAATATTTTCCAAGTCTTAAAACTCCTTTCCTGTGAGAGCTTTCGTCCAAGCCTCACTTCCTCTAGAGCTAAACCGAACACCCCTTTCCCTTCCTAGTAGTCTCGTAGCCCCTCTTGGTAGAAAATACTCTCCAAGTATTGTTACTATCCCAAAATACCCTAGCCGTATATCTTGTAGTATTCCAAAGTCACCCTATACAAAAGCCGTAAATACTATCTTATATCCATTAGTCACTAAACGAAACCCCGGGAAAAATCTTCATAGTTGGTTGAAGTAGTAAGTAAGTTGTGTAGAAACTTCTATGGTTTCTTCGAGCGGATTGGGCGTTGATTAGGAGCTAAACCTCGCCAGATCGACTTATATCTTGGATAATTTTGGGCTTATCGAGGTAAATATCTTATCCTTCTATTGTAATTGGAGATTACATCGTAGTAGTATAGAAATAAGTATAAGATACATGAAGGATATTAAAGAAGAAGATTGAATGTAATTACATGAAGGGTATTACGAGAGAGAATTGAACTATAATCACATCGTAAGAATATTAAAGAAGATTGAACAGATTTACATGTGGTGTATTTACGATGAGACTTGTGTAGTATGACGGGTAGGGAAATGCTGCCCAATTTTCCGTAGAATTAAGAACCTTCTGCTTAGAATATCCTACAGAGTAGTCTACACGTTGATAGATGTATTTGACTATTATAGGTTGATACTCTGCGCGCGACATATTCGACTTGGCAGGTGGATTTCGCCGAGAAGGTATGTGATTCTTCCTATCCTCTTGAGCATGATATTTTAAAAGAATATATATAGTACGGTAGACGTACGTATGTTAGCTGAACGTGGTTTTACTTCGATGTCTTTTGACTTGAGTTTTAAATAATAAGAATCTTGAAGTATTTCAAAAGAACTATGAATCATTTTTGAAAGAAGAGAAATACCTGTTTTTAAACAAAAGCTAAGAGTTATACTAGCTTTATGGGAAGTTAGGTATAACGACTTAAGAAAGATAAAAGGAACAGTTTACTTATGTGTTTATGAAAGACGTGTATTGATTTCTGGAAAGTATAATAAGATGGTTTGATGAGTAGACATATTATGATGCTATGTGTGTTAGTGTCTTGTGACGTTTGTATAAAGAGGTTATTCTTATTGTGCTTATGTTGTTAAACGATAAGCTGTTATGTTAGTAGTATATCACTCACCTCTTGACATGTTATACCGGGTTAAGCGCCCTCGATGCGAGGATACCTCACGCGGGTCCGAGGACCTATGCGAGCTACGAGTTCGAGTTAGTGTGCGGGGAATACCTGCACGCGGTCTACGTGGCTACGCGGACCACGATAGTCGGGGCGATGCCGGAGTAGCTACCCTCGATGCGGGATTACCTCACGCGGGCCTGGGTGGCTATCACGGACTACGAGTCCGTGATTAGGCACGCATAATGATACTATGGGCGATTGGCCTTGCTTCGATCATTCGCAGCCTAGAAAAGACACATACGCTTACCTATTATTACTCTTGTTTGTGATGTGGCACTATGCGGTTACATTCGTTGTTTAATGCATATTTGTAAAATTGGTTTTAAAATGATATGATTTCATTTAAGTACTTTACGCTTCACATACTTGGTACCGTTGTCGACCTCCTTCGGCTGCGCTCATGCCGCAGTAAGGGAAGCAGTGCTAGATCCGCATCCTTAGGATCTCTACTTTGGTGTCGTGAGCTCCATCTTCTCCGAGGCTCGACTTTTGGTACGGTTCTCCCGGTGTTGTAGCTATATATGCGTTCGTGGTATGGCGGGGCCCTTTCCCGCCATAGTTGTTTACTTCCTGAAGTGCAGTAGTCTATTATGCAGTTGGGATGTCGCGATTTTGGTTTATATATATATATATGCGAAAGACGACTTTTCTCGAGATAAAGCGTGTCTCAATTTACATTTGTTTCATTTCTTGTTTTTATATTCCGATTACTCGATGTATGACTACTTGGGTGCGGGTAGCACGATCCACGAGCCGAACGTCGTGACAAAGTGGTATCGAGCGATTAATCTCTGAAAGTGTCTGACCGTATCTAGTAGAGTCTTGATTATCGGTGTGTTGTGCACCACCAATAATCGTGAGGCTATAGGATATTTAGGATTGGTTTCCATTCTTCTCACTCGAGATCGTGCCTTAGAGTTGTGTTATAAGTTGGGCCCTCTAACGTATTTCCTTTCTTTAACGCTTATGCCTCCACGTAAAGCAACCCGCCCGGAAGGCAAGGCGGCCAGGAGCCGCTAGTAGGACACCGAGAGTCACGAGGCTCGTGCCCGCCTATACCGAGACAACGAGTTCCACGACGCCGCCCCAGCGAGTTTAGGGTCGCAGCGGTGGTGATGAGACCACGAGACTGCGCCTCCAATCCACACCGGAGCGAGATGAGACGGGTTCTGAAGAGATGGCCCGATCGCCAGATCGTGGCGACACGAGATAAATTTGGATCACGGCATTCGATTCAGAAGATTTATGGTTCACCCGAGATAGGGCGATTTGAGGCTACGGGATTTTCGAGTTGTAGCCGCAGTTCTACGGTCGAGGCTCGAGGATGATCGCGAGTTCATCCGCCGATTCTGAAGGATCATGCGAGTGATCAAGGCTTGAGACCGAGTCCGTGATCTTGATTCGCGTCACGCGTGATACCGTGATCGACCGTTTGACTTCGTGGGACAAGTTCTCGAGGCTTTTCTCACTCACTTCTTGCCTCCACTGCGAATGAGAGGCACGCGGTGACAAGTTTTGTTCTTTGAGGCAGAGGCGCACGCGGAGTACAACGTTGAGTTCGATTCGTTGGCTCGATATGTCCCTGCATTTGGTAGCAGATATGGAGGGCGGTGCACCGCCACGCCACGGGCTAGATGATTATATGGCCGAAGTCTTGTGCGGGTGTAGCTCTTCACGTGCATGGACATTACCCGCACGCAGCTCATGCGCTGATGCGGGCGTAGAGGCCGACGGGTTGTGACAGCGGCAAGAAGGCCGTGCGGCAGGTCTTTTGGTAGCTCGGGGTGGGCGACCTCGGCATCTAGATTTGCACCACAGCCCGGCTAGCACTCCTGCACCGCCCTCGTGACGGCAGGTATTCGAGGCGCACTGGGCCCGGGACTTGACGCCCAGTAGCAGAGTGCTAACCGATCGGGACCACCCGCCGGTGTGGCCGACGGTAGATCCCATTACGGGGTGTGGTGCGCACGGGAGTTTGTTTCACTTGCGGCCAACAGGGTCACTTTGCGAGGAACCGTCCACCAAGGCGGCAAGATGGTAGAGTCGACCACGTGGTCTTTCACGGGTCTTCATCTCCTCTGATTACTCGCCGGGCGTGGTACTCATGGACCAGCAGTCGCGGCGAGAGGTCGTGGCGCGGGTCGATTCTAGCGGTCCTCGAGAACGCATTTATGCCTTGTCGGTAGGCAGACGGGAGGCTTCACGATGTCGCCACAGTACTTTATCGGTTTCATGTTGTGGCGTGTATGCCTTGATAGATCCGGTTCTACTGCCCCTATATATCTCCCACGTGTTGCTAGTAGGATGTGGATAGAGCACGAGTCCATAGACCACTTCGAGGTAGCTACGCCGTGGTGATTCGGTGGTAGCTCGGCGGGTATATAGGGCTTGTCCAAAGTGACCGTATGCGATCGTCGGACCACTGGCGACTTGATAGAGTTGGATATGACCGATTTCGATGTGATCATTGGTATGGATTGGCTAGCTTCTTGCTACGCCAATGTAGACCGCAGGAGAGAGTGGTACGGTTCGGTTTCTGAGAGCCGGTTGTTGAGTGGGAGGAAACATCAGACGTAGAGGTAGGTTTATTTCTACCTCAAGGCTAGGAAGATGGTGCAGAAGGGATATATCTACCATCTCATTCGGGTGTTCGATCGAGGCTACGATGCAGATTTTCGATCGATTCGATGTCGAGAGAGTTCCCAGATGTGTTTCTAGACGACCTCCCGGGTATCCCTCCTGAGAGGGAGATAGAGTTTTGTATCGATGTCTTTGCGGACACTCGACCTATTTCCATTCCGCCATACTGTAACGGCACCTGCCGAGTTGAGAGAGTTGAAGGACCAGCGGAGAGATTTGTGGGAGAAGGGCTTCATCAGGCCTAGTGTTTCTCCCTGGGGAGCGCCGGTATTATTCGTGAAGAAGAAGGACGGGACGCTGCGCATGTGTGTTGATTCTGAGCGGTGAACAAGGTGACCATTAAGAACGAATACCCTTCCTGTGATTGATGATTTGTTCGACCGGTTGCGGTGCGAGATGTTTCTCAAGATTGATCTGCGATCGGGCTATCATCAGTGCGAGTCGAGGCGGATGTCCCAGATCGCATTCTGACGTACGAGCATTATGAGTTCAAGGTCATGTCTTTCGGGTTGACAAATGCTCGTGAGATTCATGGATTTGATGAACCGAGTGTTCAAGCCATTTTTGGACACATTTGTGATAGTGTTCATTGATGACATCTTGGTTTATTCCCGCTCAGAGCAGGAGCATGCGGAGCATACGGAGCATTTGAGGACTGTACTGAGAGTTCTCCAGGACCAGCAGTTATACGCCAAGTTTTCCAAATGTGAGTTTTGGTTGGCTTCGGTGGCATTTCTTGGGCATATTATAGGGGCTGATGGTATTCGGGTGGATACGGCCAAGATCGAGGCAGTCAGGACTTGGCCTAGACCTACTACTCCGACAGAGGTGCGCAGCTTTCTGAGCCTTGCAGGTTACTATCGGCGGTTCGTGGAGAAGTTTGCTTCTATCTCTGCACCATTGACTAGGTGACTCGTAGCGGCTAAGTTTTGATGGTGATGCTTGTGGCGTGGTTTCGATTCTTGAAGGAGAGGCGATGACCGCCCCGTTCTTACTCTTCCGCAGGTCCGGGGTTATGTAGTGTATTGTGATGCGTCGCCGCGTCGGGCTCGGATGTGTGTTGATGCGGTGGGTAAGGTTATAAGCGTCAGCGTCCGACATCTTAAGAAGCATGAGGAACTACCCCACCCATGATTTGGAGTTGGCGGTGATTCACGCCAAGATCTGAGGCACTATTTGTATGGGGTTCATGTGGATATTTATACGCACCACAAGAGCCTCCAAGATATCTTCGGCCAGAGGAGTGAACTTACGGCGAGACGGTGGTTAGAGTTACTCAAGGATTATGATGTTGATATCCCGCACCACCGGGAAGGTCAATGTTGTGGCAAATGCTCTTAGTCGTAGGTCGATGGAGTCTATCGATGCAGCGAGAGAGGAGGGCATGGTCGCGAGTTACACCGGTTAGCGAGCCTCGAGTCCGATTGATTGATTACGATAGCGGTGGGGTTCGAGTTCGTGAGGTTGCCGAGTCTTCCATCGTCGAGGAGGTGAAGAGGCAACAGTTCGAGGATCCGGTTTTGGCACGTTATCGTGATACAGCTCTTCGTGAGAGCAAGGGTCCTTTTGAGGTAGCATCTGATGGGGTGCTAAGGTTTGAGGGCAGGTTGTGTGTTCGGATATTGCGGGACTTGGCGAGTTCTGTGGAAGCACACGCGACGTTACTCTATCCATCCGGTCGACCAAGATGTACCACGACCTCGAGATCGTGTATTGGTGGGATGGCTTGAAGAGGGGCGTTGCGAGTTTGTAGCTCGCGTGCCCGTGTTGTCGCCAGTGAAGATAGAGCACCAGAGGCCTGGTGGATTATTGCAGACGATAGAGATCCTGACCTGGAAGTGGGAGGTGATCAACATGGACTTTATCACAGGATTACCTCGCACTTAGAGGAAACATGATTCTATCTGGGTTATCGTCGACAGGCTGACGAAATCAACCCACTTTCTTCCATCGGGGCGACTTTTTTCGAGGATTATGCCGCACTTTACATCCGAGAGATCGTGAGACCGCATGGGGTCCCTATTTCTATCATATTTGTGAGAGCCCGATTCGCTAACTGGAGGTCTTTCGTATGGTCTAGGGGCAGTGAGCTCGAGATGCATTCCATCCTCAGACAGACGGACAGGCGGAGCGCACTATCCAGACTCTTGAGGATATGTTGCGCGCATGTGTTATTGACTTCAGGGGTAGCTGGGAGGATCATTTGCCTCTAGTTGAGTTTGCATATAATAATAGCTACCACTCCAGTATTCAGATGACGCCTTATGAGGCCTTGTATGGGAGGAAGTACAGACGCTGATAAGTCTGGTTTGATGTAAGCGAGTGCGATTAGTAGGACCGGACTCTGAGCGAAAGTTGGATAAGGTGAAGCTTATCGAGGCGGCTATCGACAGATCGAGTCGGCAAGTCATATCGCAGATCATCGCCGTCGGCATCCGAGTTCGAGGTTGATGATTGGGTTTTCTGAAGGTGTCACCCATGAAGGGTGTGATGAGATTCGGGAAGAAAGGAAACTCGGCCCAAGGTACATTGGCCGTATCGATTGTCCGCAGGTAGGCGAGGTTGCCTATGAGTTGGATCTGCCGTCCGATCTTGAGGCGGTCATCCGTTTTTCATGTTTCTATCTTTGAGGAGATGTATCGGGATCCATCTAGTGGTACACCCGATTGACGATGTCCAGGTGACCGAGGGGTTATCGTATGAGGAGATTCCCATAGCGATAATCGATCGTCAGGTTAGGCGTCGGCGGACCAAGGACGTGGCTTCCGTCAAAGTCTTGTGGCGGAACGAGCTCAGGGAGGAGATGCCGTGGGAAGCTGAGGAGGACATGAGACAGAAGTATCCTCACCTATTCCCCACACCTCCAGGTAACTCACTTTCCTACTTGTAATTTTTCATTGACATTTTTTGCTTAAGTGTTGTATTTTGGCCATGTGTGGCATTTGCAAACTGTTTAGGTTATAAGGAACTTTATCATTATCAATCTTGGGAAGGAACATTCGGGATGAATGTTTCTAAGGAGGGGAGAATGTTATACCCCGTATTTCCAGAGTATGTATGTGAGGACGTACGTACAAAAGTTCAAGCCTTAAGTAGGCATAAGGGACGAAAATTTGTGCACAACCCACAAAAAGAATTGTTTTCCGACGAAACGTTTTCCAAAACTTGCGAAGGGAAAATTACGGTTGCGACATTTATATTTTTTGCGGATTTTTCCGAGAGATGAAATATTTTGGACCAACGAGAGGGCGACACTTGTCACCCTCAAGTGGGCGGAACTATGGACGATCTTGGCATGATTTTGTGGCCTAAAACTTGGGTCAATGTTTGGTGAGTGATTTGTGGAGTAGATGGATAGGGTGCACTTGTGCAAATCCACACCATCCACTTGCCCTCCACTTGCCTTAATCTTGGCCCTTGAAAGCCCTATAAATACCCCCCTTGAGTTGAAGACTTCTTCATCCAAAAATATTTTCCAAGTCTTAAAAACTCCCTTTCCCCTCTAGAGAGCTTTCGTCCAAGCCTCACTTTCCCCCTCTGAGAGCTAAACCAAACACCCCTTTCCCCTTCCTAGTAGTCTCGGCAAAGCCCCTCTTGGTAGAAAATACTCTCCAAGTATTGTTACTATCCCCAAAATACCCTAGCCGTATATCTTGTAGTATTCCAAAGTCACCCCTATACAAAAAGCCCAGAAATACTATCTTATATCCATTAGTCACTAAACGAAACCCTGGGAAAAATCTTCATAGTTGGTTGAAGTAGTAAGTAGAAGTTGTGTAGAAACTTCTAAGGGTTTCTTGGAGCGGATTGGAGCGTTCAGATTAGGAGCTAAACCTCGCTCAGGATCGACTTATATCTTGGATAATTTTGGGCTTATCGAGGTAAATATCTTATCCTTCTATTGTAATTGGAGATTACATACTGTAGTAGTATAGAAATAAGTATAAGATACATAGAAGGATATTAAAGAAGAAGATTGAACTGTAATTACATAGAAGGGTATTACAGAAGAGAATTGAACTATAATCACATCAGAAGAATATTAAAGAAGATTGAATCAGTACTTACATGAATTTGTATTTACAATGAGACTTGTGTAGTATGACGGGTAGGAAATGCTGCCCAATTTTCCGTAGAATTAAGAACCTTCGCTTAGAATATCCTACTGAGTAGTCTAGGCGCTGATAGACATATTTGACTATTATAGGTTGATACTCTGCGTACATATTCAACTTGGCGTGGATTTCGGAAGGTATGTGATTCTTCCTATCCTCTTGAGCATGATATTTTAAAAGAATATATATAGTACGGTGACGACGTATGTTAGCCTGAGCGTGGTGTTACTTGATGTCTTTTGACTTGAGTTTTAAATAATAAGAATCTTGAAGTATTTCAAAAGAACTATGAATCATTTTTGAAAGAAGAGAAATACCTGTTTTTAAACAAAAAGCTTAAGAGTTATACTAGCTTTATGGGAAGTTAGGTATAACGACTTAAGAAAGATAAAAGGAGCATTTTACTTATGTGTTTATGAAAGACGTGTATTGATTTCTGGAAAGTATAATAAGATGGTTTGATGAGTAGACATATTATGATGCTATGTGTGTTAGTGTCTTGTGACGTTTGTATAAAGAGGTTATTCTTATTGTGCTTATGTTTTTTAACGATAAGCTGTTATGTTAGTAGTATATCACTCACCTCTTGACATGTTATACCGGGGGTTAAGCTGCCCCCCGATGCGAGGGATACCCCATGCGGGTCCAGGGGACCTATGCGGAGCTACGAGAGTTCCAGGTTAGTGTGCGGGGGAATACCTCATGCGGTCTATGTGGCCATGCGGACTACGATAGTCCAGGACGATGCCGAGGAGTAGCTACCCTCGCGGGATTACCTCATGCGGGCCTGTGGCCATGCGGACTACGGAATCGTGATTAGGCATGCATAATGATACTATGGGCGATTGACCTTGCTTCGATCATTCACGGCTAGAAAAGACACATTCTGATTTACCTATTATTACTCTTGTTTGTGATGTGGCACTATGTGCGATTACATTGGTTGTTTCGCATATTTGTAAAATTGGTTTTAAAATGATATGATTTCATTTAAGTACTTCTGATTTCACATACTTGGTACTGTTGATCGACCTCCTTGGGGCTGCGTTAAAGCGGTAAGACGTGCTAGATCCGCATCCTCAGGATCTCTACTTTGGTGTCGTGAGCTCCATCTTCTCCCGAGTTCGACTTTTTGGTATGGTTCTCCGGTGTTGTAGCTATATGCATTCAGGTATGGCGGGCCCTGTCCCGCCATAGTTGTTTACTTCCTGAGGTGCAGAGTCTATTATGGTTGGGATGAATCGCGATTTTGGTTTATATATATATATGCCGAAAGACGACTTTTCTCAGATAAACTGTGTCTCAATTTACATTTGTTTCATGTCTTGTTTTTATATTCCGCTGATTACTCTGATGTATGACTACTTGGGTGCCCGGGTAAGGCACCACCACGAGCCCTGAACGGTCGCGACGCTTAATCCGCTTAGTCGCACTCAAAACCCTAAGGTGTTCTTCATATTTTGAGTTGGAACTTGAAGAGAAGTTGGTTATGAACTTCTAAGGGTTGCTTGGAGTGGATTGGAACGTAAAAGAAAGGAGCTAACGTTGGTAAGGATCGACTTTTAATCTTGGATTATATTTGGGCTTAGTGAGGTAATGATCATTGTCTTCTTAATGTAATTGAAGATTACATGTTATAGTAGTTGTTAAATGAGCTTGTGCTATAAGGGATAAAGATTTATAAGTGTTTAGGATATTTGGAGGGTTAAAACCGAGACATGACATGTTAGCCATTGAAGTTGTTAATCAATTTAGTTGTTAGTTATAATCGTCACATGTTATACAAGAAAGGGAATTTAGTTGTTATAATTGTTATGTAGTATTAACATGTTGGAGTAACGACTTGGATTAAAGAATTGAAAAAGGACTATATGTTGTATTGTTGTTTGATTGGTTGTCCCTTAAATGTGGAGTATTGGTTATTAATTTCGGGCCTTGAAAATGGTGGAAAAGTACGTAGAAACAGGGGAAGTGCTGTCCAATTTTCCGTAGAATAAGAGACCTTATACTTAGTATTATTCTACCTTAGAAAGCTAGAAGTTGATAGACATATTATGGTCATTACAAGTTAACATTCTACGTGCGGCGTATTCAACTTAACGGATGGATTAAGCCGAAGAGGTATGTGGAACTTTCCCTATCTTCTTGAGCATGAATATTATAAATGTATAGTACGGTTGACGTACATGTCTTAAATGAATTCGGTTTCATTTTGGTAGCATTGATTTGATTTAAAAAGGTACAAGTTTAGTTGAGTTGGAAAGTTAAACTCACTTGGTTTTTAAAGGATGCAAATGCCTTAGTTTTTCTAAAAACATAAAGTGTTATAATGGATTTATGGGAAATTAGTTATAACGACTTTATGGGAAGTTAAAAGAGTGGTTTACTTGAATGATTTAAAAGAGAATAAATGATTTGATTTTGAAAGTATACGATACTTGACTTAAAGATTATAAGTAACTTGATTTAAAGGTATACGTTACTTGAGTTTGGAAAGTAGAAGTTACTTGATTTCAAAGCCTTGAAATGAATTTCTAAAGGTGTAGTAACTTGATTTGAAAAATAGACATGTCTTGATACTACGAGTGTTAGTATCTTGTGGCTTTTAGATGAAAGTGGTTCTTTTTAAAAGAATAGAAGTACGTAGTACTTTGGGTTAAATTCTCGGATTTTACATGATAGTGCCTTAAGTTTAATTAATGAGAGTTAAAGATTGCTAACTTGCATATGTTGTTCATGATGGTCGTTAGTGCTAGTGTTATATTATTTATTACTGGGTCAATCCCCGGGTCATGTTGCATTTTGCATTTCCGTGGATTTGCTCCCCATAATGCGAGTATGGCGTATATGCTCATTGCGGGCCCACAGGGTCCATGCGGGTGAAATAGTCCTATGCGGGTGAAATAGTCTCATGCGAGGCAAATTGCCTCATGCGGGTCCACAAGACCTATGCGGGTGAAATAGTCCCAGGAGTAGGATTGCATAATGATACTACGGGCGGGTGACTCTAGTTTGATCATAAGCTTCCTATTTTTACTCAGTAAGATTTACTCTTATTTACTCTCATTATTAGTAAGGCACAGTGTACTGTTAATTTGGTTATCATACATGTCTCCAGCTTTATTTTAGACTATATGATTTCATTACAGTACTTTCAGTTTCATATACTTGGTACATGTTTTGTACTGACCCCCTTTCCTCGGGGGCTGCGTTCATGCCGCAAGTAGAGGTAAACAGGTTGTTGGTCCTCACTCTTAGGATCACTGTTCAGCTTTTGGGAAGCTCCATTACTACAGAGGCTTACCTTTTGGTACGGATTCCTGTTGTTGTAGATTTATGTGCATTCAGGGGTATAGCGGGGCCCTGTCCCGTCATAGATAGGGTCCAAACTCTTAGAGATCTGTAGTCATGTTTAGTGGGTTGGACTTGTAAAAGATGTATTCCTTTGTTATGTATATATGCAGAAAGGTGACATTATCGGCTAGCCTGGTTTTTATTTCACATAACTGCATGTCTATGAGCTTTATTTATATTCCGCTGGTTATCTCTGATGTATACCTGTAAGGGTTCCTAGGTAGGGCACCAGTCGCGGGCCCGGGGTCGGGTCGTGACAAAAGTGGTATCAGAGCAGTTAGTCATCGGAAAGTGTCTACAGACCGTGTCTAGTAGAGTCTTGCTTATCGGTGTGTTGTGCACCATATCTATAATCAGGAGGCTACAAGATATTTAGGATTGGTTTCCATTCTTTTCATTCTGAGATCGTGCATTAGAGCTATGTTATTAGGTTGATCTCTCTCTGACATAATCTTGTGTATCAGTTATGCCTCCACGGAAGGCAACAACAGCCCAAAAGGGCAAGTCAGATAGGAGCCGCGGTAGGACCTTGCAGTCACTAGGCTCGTGCCCGCACTATGCTGAGTTGTGGCAATCGGCGAGTTCGGTTACACCGATAGTACCAGAGGAGCTTAGAGCTGCGGCTCGGAGGTTCCGATACTGAGCGCGATCTCGGCCCGGGCGAGATGATAGACTACGAGAATGATTCGATTCTTGGCCAGATAGTGGCGAGCGGCCTGAGCGAGGCGTGCTAACCCAAGCGAGCAGTTTGAGGGTTAGGGATTTTCTGGGTTGCAATCCGCCAGAGTTCTATGGGTCGAGACCTGAGGATGATCCTCAGGAGTTTATTCGGCAGGTGTAGCGGACTATGCGGGTGATTAAGGCCTCGGAGGCCGAGTCAGTCGTACTTACCACGATTCACGTGATGTTGCGATGGCGGGTTGATCGTGAAGCGTCGAGGCGTGGGTGCTCCTCTAGTCATTTGGGACGAGTTCACGGAGGCCTTCCTAGATCACTTCTTGCCTCCTGAGATGAGGAGAGCCCGGGTTGATAGGTTTCTGATATTGCGGCAGAGTGGCAGGACCATCAGAGAGTATAGCCTAGAGTTCGACTCATTTGCTAGGTATGCGCCCATTATTGTGGATGACATGGCGGATAGAGTTCACCGCTACGTGATAGGGCTAGACCGCTACTTGGTTGATGGATGCATGTCAGTGGCTCTTCAACCATGTATGGATATTGCCAGGATCCAGGCATACGCACATGGAGTGGAAGACAGACATAGAGGGAGTCAGCCAGATGGAGGCTAGTATAAGAGGGCCAGGACGATAGGGTTTTCGTGTAACTTTCGAGGCGGACAACCTCAAAGACAGCTGGGATCATCTCATCCAGCATGCAGTACTTCTCTAGTCTTCGGCGCACGGTTTGATCGATCGGGTTATTCGGGAGCAGTCGAGCTCGGGGCTTAGTTTCCGCGAAGAGCAGGTGCTAGCGGATGAGGCCACCTTTACCCCGGTGTGGTCGATGCGGTAGATCCCATCCTGGGGAGTGTCGTATTTCTTCGGGAGCCTGTTTCTCTTGAGGCCAGCAGGGCCATTTGAAGAGGGATTGTCCCAGAGGCGTGCGGGTAGTATGGCTCGGCCGAAGGTCGCTTGTCGGTCATCATCTTTTGTGGTCATGCCATACAGGCGAGTGTTTATGGGCGAGACGCGGCGAGGTCTAGTTCGCGGTCCTCGAACGCATCTATGCCTTGATCGGCGAGATCGGTGACTTCATCGGATATCGTCACAGGTATACTATTGATTTCATGCTGTGACGTTTATGCTTTGATAGATCCGGGTTCTACCTTGTCCTATATATCCCCTCTTATTGCTGGTAGAATAGGAATAGAACCGAAGTCGATAGAACCTTTTGAGGTAGCTACGCCAGTGGGTGATTCGATGGTAGTTGGGCGGGTTTATAAGAATTGCCCGGTGATTATACACAGTTGTCAGACCCTAGCAGACTTGATAGAGCTGAATATGATAGATTTTGATGTCATTATGGATATGGACGGGTTGACTTCTTGTTATGTCAATGTTGATTGTAGAGACATATTGATTCGATTCCAGTTTCCCGGTGAGTCGGTTATTGAGTGGAAAGGGGATACTGCATCGCCAAGGGGTAGGTTTATTTCTTACCTCAAGGCTAGGAAGATGGTTCAGAAAGAGTATATTTATCATCTTATTCGGGTGTTCGATACGGAGGCTGAGGTGCGTTCTTGATCGATTCAGGTGGTTAGAGAATTTTGGATATTTTCGGATGATCTCGGTATTTCTCGAGGCGGGAGATAGAGTTGTATTGATGTTACGCGGATACTGACCTATATCTATTCCTCCGCTGAATGCTTTTTCTTGAGTTGAAAGAGTTGAAGGGCCAGCTGAAAGACTTGCTGGAGAAAGGCTTTATTAAGCTTAGTACTTCACATTGGGGAGCGTCGGTATTATTTGTGAAGAAGAAGGATGGGACGCTGCGTATATATATTAACTACAGGCAGCTGAACAAGGTAACCATCAAGAATAGGTACCCCCTCCCCAGGATTGATGATTTGTTTGATCGATTCGCGAGGAGCGGTGTTTTTCCAAGATAGATCTGCGATCCGTATCATCAGTGCGATTCTGAGAGATATCCCAAAGCATTCAGACCGTGCACATTATGAAGTTCGAGGTGATGTCGTTCGATTGACTAATGCTCGGTATTTATGGATTTGATGAGCGGGTGTTCAATCCATTTCTGATCGTTTGTTATAGTATTCATTGATGACATCATAGTTTACTCGCCGCGGGCGAGCATGCAGATCATTTGTGGACGGTACTTAGAGTCCTCCAGAGCCGGCAGTTGTATACCAAGTTCTCTAAGTGTGAGTTCTGATTACGTTTGTTATAGTATTCTATGATGAAATTCCCGGATTTTACATGATAGTGCCTTAAGTTTAATTAATGAGAGTTAAAGATTGCTAACTTGCATATGTTGTTCATGATGACCGTTAGTGCTGGTGTTATATTATTTATTACGGGGTCAATCCCCGGGTCATGTTGCATTTTGCATTTCTGTGGATTTGCTTCCCACGATGCGAGTATGGCGTATATGCTCATTGCGGGTGAAATAGTCCTATACTGGTGAAATAGTCTCATGCGAGGCAAATTGCCTCATGCGGGTCCACAAGACCTATGCGGGTGAAATAGTCCCAGGAGTAGGATTGCATAATGATACTACGGGCGGGTGGCCCTAGTTTGATCATAAGCTTCCTATTTTTACACAGTAAGGTTTACTCTTATTTACTCTCATTATTAGTAAGGCACAATGTACTGTTAATTTGGTTATCATACATGTCTCCAGCTTTATTTTAGACTATATGATTTCATTACAGTACTTTCATTTTCATATACTTGGTACATGTTTTGTCTTGACCCTTTCTCGGGGTTGCGTTAAGCATGCAGTAGGTAACAGTTCTTGGTCCTCACCCTTAGGATCACTGTTCAGCTTTTGGGAAGCTCCATTACTATGGAGGCTTACCTTTTGGTACGGATCCCTGTTGTTGTAGATTTATGTGCATTCAGGGGTATGGCGGACCCCTATCCCGTCATAGATAAGGTCCAAACTCTTAGAGGTCTGTAGTCATGTTTTGTGGGTTGGACTTGTAAAAGATGTATTCCTTTGTTATGTATATATATGCAGAAAGGTGGCCTTATCGGCTAGTCTGGTTCTTATTTCACATTACTGCATGTCTATGAGCTTTATTTATATTCCGCTAGTTATCTCTGATGTATACCTGTAAGGGTGCGGGTAGGGCACGATCGTGAGCCCGAGTCGTGACAAAAGTGGTATCAGAGCAGTTAGTCATCGGAAAGTGTCTACAGACCGTGTCTAGTAGAGTCTTGCTTATCGGTGTGTTGTGCACCATACCTATAATCAGGAGGCTACAGGATATTTAGGATTGGTTTCCATTCTTTTCATTCTGAGATCGTGCATTAGAGCTGTGTTATTAGGTTGATCTCTGACATAATCTTGTGTATCAGGTATGCCTTCACGGAAGGCAACAGTAGCCCAGAAGGGCAAGTCAACAGTAGGAGCTGCTGGTAGGACGCAGAGTCACTGGGCTCGTGCCCGCACTATGCCACGAAGTTGTAGCGATCGGCGAGTTCTGTTACCGCAAATAGTACGAGGAGCAGAGCTTACTGCAGCTCAGAGGTTCCGATACTGCGCATGATTCCTCGGCGGCGAAGGATAGAGACTACGAGATACTGATCGATTCACGCCATGATAGTAGCGGCATAAACGAGGCGTAGCTAACCTGAGAGCGAGCGTTTGAGGTTAGGATTTTACAGGTGCAAGCGCCGTGGTTATATGGGTCGAGACACGAGGATGATCACCACAGAGTTTGTCGGCAGTGCGGACTATGCGGGTGATTAAGGTCTCGGAGGCCGAGTCAGTCGTACTAGTTTCTTACCAGTTACGTGATGTTGCAGTGAACTGGTTTGAGTCGTGGGAACTGTCCAGGGGCGTGGGTGCTCCTCCAGCCATTTGGGACGAGTTCACGGAGGCCTTCCCAGATCACTTCTTGCCTCCTGAGATGAGGAGAGCCCGGGTTGATAGGTTTCTGATATTGCGGCAGGGTGGCAGGACCATTAAAGAGTATAGCCTAGAGTTCGACTCATTGGCTAGGTATGCGCCCGTTATTGTGGCTGACATGGCGGATAGAGTTCACCGCTACGTGATAGGGCTAGACCGCTACTTAGTTTATGGATGCATGCCAGTGGCTCTTACGTCGGTATGGATATTGCGTGATCGAGCATACACGCGAGGAGTGGAAGACATACATAGAAGTCGGAGACGGAGGCGATATAAGAGGCGGGCGGCGGGGTTTTGGGTAACTTTGGCGGACACCTCAGCGAGCTAGGACTGCGTCTCAGCCAACACATAGTACTTCTCTCCAGTCTTTTGGCAGACAGTTTGATCAGCTGGGTTATTCGGGAGCGGTCGAGGCTCGGGCCGGTTTCCGAGAGCGGTACTAGCGAGATGAGGCCACCTTTACCCGGTGGTCGATCGGTAGATCCCGTCACGGGAGTGTCGTATTTCTTCGGGAGCTTGTTTCTCTTGCGGCCAGCAAGGCCATTTGAAGAGGATTGTCAGGCAGGCGCGCAGGTAGTATGGCTCGGCTACGAAGTCGATTCTTGGTCATCATCTTTGTGGTCATGCTCCCGGGCGGGGTGTTCTGGGCGGCGGACGCGGCAGAGGTCCTAGTTCTAGCGGTCCTCCGTACCGCATCTATGCCTTAGCCAGTCGACAGGATCAGGAGACTTCGTCGGATGTCGTCACAGGTATACCATTTATTTCATGTTGTGACGTTTATGCTTTGATAGATTCGGGTTTTACCTTGTCCTATATATCTCCTCTTATTGCTGGTAGAATAGGAATAGAACCTATGTCGATAGAACCTTTTGAGGTAGCTACGCCAGTGGGTGATTCGGTGGTAGTTGAACGGGTATATAAGAATTGCCCGGTGATTATACACAGTCGTCAGACCCTAGCAGACTTAATAGAGCTGAATATGATAGATTTTGATGTCATTATGGGTATGGACTGGTTGGCTTCTTGTTATGCCAATGTTGATTGTAGAGACAGATTGATTCGATTCCAGTTTCCCGGTGAGTCGGTTATTGAGTGGAAAGGGGATACTGCGTCGCCGAGGGGTAGGTTTATTTCTTACCTCAAGGCTAGGAAGATGGTTCAGAAAGAGTATATTTATCATCTTATTCGAATTGTTCGTCACACGGGTGAGGTGCGATTCTTGATCGATTCAGGTGGTTAGAGAATTTTGGATATTTTTGATGATCTCGGTATTTCTCCAGGCGGAGATAGAGTTACGTATTGATGTTACGCGGATACTCGACCTATATCTATTCCTCCGTACAGAATGACACCTGCTGAGTTGAAAGAGTTGAAGGGCCAGCTGAAAGACTTGCTGGAGAAAGACTTTATTAAGCTTAGTACTTCACCTTGGGGAGCGTAGGTATTATTTGTGAAGAAGAAGGATGGGACGCTGCGTATGTGTATTGACTACAGGCAGCTGAACAAGGTAACCATCAAGAATAGGTACCCCCTCCCCAGGATTGATAATTTTTTTGATCACTTGCAGGGTGCGAAATGTTTTTCCAAGATAGATCTGCGATCCGGGTATCATCAGGTACGAGTTAGAGAGGCAGATATCCTGAAGACTGCATTCAGGACCCGGTACGGGCATTATGAGTTCAGGGTGATGTCGTTCGGATTGACTAATGCTCCAGCGGTATTTATGGATTTGATGAACCGGGTGTTCAAGTCATTTCTGGATACGTTTGTTATAATATTCATTGATGAAATTCCCGGATTTTACATGATAGTAGCTTAAGTTTAATTAATGAGAGTTAAAGATTGCTAACTTGCATATGTTGTTCATGATGGTCGTTAGTGCTAGTGTTATATTATTTATTACGGGGTCAATCCCCGAGTCATGTTGCATTTTGCATTTCCGTGGATTTGCTCCCCACGATGCGAGTATGGCGTATATGCGGGTGAAATAGTCCTATGCGGGTGAAATAGTCCCATGCGAGGCAAATTGCCTCATGCGGGTCCACAAGACCTATGCGGGTGAAATAGTCCCAGGAGTAGAATTGCATAATGATACTACGGGCGGGTGACCCTAGTTTGATCATAAGCTTCCTATTTTTACACAGTAAGGTTTACTCTTATTTACTCTCATTATTAGTAAGGCATATTGTACTGTTAATTTGGTTATCATACATGTCTCCAGCTTTATTTTAGACTATATGATTTCATTACAGTACTTTCATTTTCATATACTTGGTACATGTTTTGTATCGACCCCCTCCTGTTTGTATTCATCTTTAAGTAGAGGTAAACAGGTTGCTGGTCCTCACTCGTAGGATCACTGTTCAGCTTTTGGGAAGCTCCATTACTACAGAGGCTTACCTTTTGGTACATATCCCTGTTGTTGTAGATTTATGTGCATTCAGGGTTATGGCGGGGCCCTGTCCCGTCATAGATAGGGTCCAAACTCTTAGAGGTCTATAGTCATGTTTTGTGGGTTGGACTTGTAAAAGATGTATTCCTTTGTTATGTATATATATGCAGAAAGGTGGCCTTATCGGCTAGCCTGGTTCTTATTTCACATTACTGCATGTCTATGAGCTTTATTTATATTCCGCTGGTTATCTCTGATGTATGCCTGTAAGGGTGCCCAGGTAGGGCACCAGTCGCGGGCCCGGGGTCTGGTCATGATAGAAGGGCACCTGCAAGACTACGATAGCGGGTCGGATCCTTAGGGAGAGCCAGCTGCAGCACCCAACTTGTGTTTAGTATCAACTGGAGTGGAAGTGGACTTACAGGATGACATCCAGCCCTCTCAATGATCTATGCTGCAAACTTCCTCGAACAATCCACCTGCATAACGAGTGACAGCAATCCCCAAAAAGTAACTCAATGGGCCCAAGTCCTTCATCGCAAACTCAGAACTAAGCATTGTCATAATAGACTTGCGCAAAGCATCAGAAGAGGCAATCAAGATAATATCATCAATATATAATAGTATATAAGCCATGGAAGATCCTCGAAGATATATGAATAGTAAATTATCAGACCTGCTGTGAGAAAAACCAATAGTCGAAACAAAATCAACAAATCTCTTATATCAAGCCCGTGGAGACTGCTTAAGCCCATACAAGGACTTCCTCAATAGACAGACATGATTAGGATATCTAGTATCCCTAAACCCCAAAGGCCGATGCATATACACTGTCACCTGAAGATCACCATGTAGGAAAACATTCTTTACATCTAGCTTATGAATTGGCCATGATTTTGAAAGAGTCAAACTGAGCACAGTGCGAATGGTATTAATACCATAGCAAAGATTCAAACTGACCACCGGGCTAAATGTGTCACCATAATCCACACCAACCTGCTGAGTCTTACCATCACCTACAAGTCTAGCCTTATGTCTCGCAAATGAACCATTAGAATTTTCCTTATGAACAAAAATCCACATAGACCGAATAATATTAAAACCAGATGGACGGGGTACCAACTCCCACGTCTTATTATCAATAAGAGCATTATATTCCTCGGTCATGACAATTTTTTAATTAGGGTCATTTAAGACAGACATAAGATTACAGGGTAAGGAGGATTTAAGAACATTATAATTCAAATTAAAATGTCTCTTTGGTTTAAAAATACCATGTTATTGTGGATGAAACATGACTACCGGATTTGGATTGGGAATTTTGAGAAATTTCGAAATTACCGTCGGAAGCGCGACAACGGGGCGATGTAGAACTGGGCGCAGAACTCTTAGAAGTTTTGGCGCCGCGGTGCTTCCCCAGAGGGCCGCGACACTAATGACAGGATTGAAACTGTTTGGTCACTAGTGGCGCGCGTGCCTAAGAATCGCCCAGGCTGGCGTCGTTTTCTGAAGAATCTGAAAAATGACGGAGAACATAGGGGGAGACATCCTCATCCAAATAATCATAAGAACTAGGCACGGTTTTTTATACTTTAGAAATGGGAAATTGAGATTCATCAAAGAGAACATGACGACTAATGATGATTCGTTTAGAGGACAAATCAAAGCATTTATAACCACGGTGATTTGACGGAAAACTAAAAAATACACAAGGAGTAGAACGTGCCTGAAGTTTGTTGATCATAGTGGATGAAAACAGTGGATAACATAAGCATCCGAAGACCCTAAGATGAGAATATGACGGAGTCTTATTGTATAACACTTTGAGAGGGGCTGAATATGTCAAACCTTTAAAGGGAAGAATATTTAGTAGATCGGTAGCCATTTGTAGCGCATGATGCCAAAATAATGGAGGAACGGAAGAATGAACCAATAAAGTGCGGACAATATTATTAATGGTACAAATTTTTTGCTTAGCTTTCCCATTTTGTAAAGACATATGAGGACAATAAAAACGAAAATTTATCCCCTTTTGAGCACAAAACTCCCTAAATTTCCCATTGTCATACTTTTTGCAATTATCACATCGGGTGTTTTTTATTTCTCGTTCGAATTGCGTTCTTATGAAAGCTCTAAATTTTATGAAAATGGAAAAAACTTGAGATTTTTTCACAATTGGAAACGTCCATAAATATTTAGAATAGTCATCTAAGAATAAAACATAATAACGATGACCCATAGAATTGAGAACCGGAGATGTCCATAAATCACTATGAATAATCTCAAATGGCATTGAAGTATTAGAACTCGAAGCTACAAATGGTAATTTAATAATTTTTCCCACAGTACAGGATTGACAAAGTGGAGTAATATGCATACCCTTACAAGAAATAAACTTATGTCTATCTAAAGAAGATAAAATAGACGATCCCGGATGACCTAGACGAGCATACCACAAGGAAGGAGCAAGGGCTGAAAAAATGGATGGCATAGCTTGACGCGAGATGTTGAGACTAGGTGTGATTAGATAAAGATCCCCCCTACTGTCACACCTCATGAGATGACTCCCCGTCTTGAAATCCTTCACAGAAAACCCAAATGGATAAAAATAAATAGAAACTCAATTATCAGTGGTGAATTTACGGACAGACACCAACCTTTTAATCAGTTTTGGGGCATTATGTTTCAAGACAAGTGGTGGATGAGGAGGGGACAAAGTTTTATGGCCATAACCCTTAATTGGAATAGAATTGCCATTACCAACAGTTATACCACGATTAGTGCTCAAATTAAAATAAGAGGAGAGAGTACCTTGGTCGGATGTCATATGGGTAATGGCGCCGGTGTCCATGTACCAATTAGGGTCTGGTTGAGTAAAGTCAAGTGTGTACATCATTGCTTTAATGTCAGTCTGAGTGGGGCTCACTATGTGGTGGGCCTGATTGGGGAGAGGCCCAAGTATACTGGACTGCTGGTGCTGCCCATACGTTGGTCTGAAACCTGGATTCTGACCTGGGAAGACGCTGGGCAGTGTTAGGCCGATTTCCAATTGCTCACGCAAATGTATGTATCGTTACAAGTAATATAGTCTGGTAAGACTGAATATCGTCCTCAAAGACTGGTTTCTAATTACCGAACATCTATTCTAGGTTATCTATTTGGCAAACGATAATTGATTTGGGTTTTTATCTAACTACTAGAATATTTGCAAGAAGTAAACTAAATTGTTGAGGTTTAATCAGTTATGAAGGAATTAGGGCTTCCAATATCCTCGACTATCCACTCGTTTCAATTCTTAATGCAACTAGAATGACTTCTTCTTCTACGTTAAAATAGCGGTTAACTAGACTGTCTTATATTCCGGTTTGGATATATAATCACTCAACCCTAGTGCAGAACCCTTCTATACTTCTATGATAGGATTTACCACATAGGAGGATTAAAAACAATAACCTATAATGCTACACAAGTATCAGAGTACTTTCGTCCGCGATTTTAACCTATGTCTATTCAATTCTGAGATATCCAAATCTCCTCTCGGTTCTTGATTCGAAATCATATAGATTATGATAATTAGTGATCAATTAACTATCAAACATTCATACCAATATTGAATAAATCGTAATCAAGTGAAGAAGAAATCAAACTAATGCATTAATTCATGAAATAGAGTTTGGCGATTGATAGAAAACCCTAATAAAGTGTTTAGCTCTATTGTCACGACCCAACCCGGGGCTGACCGGTACCCTACCGGTACATCGGAGTATATGTCGGAGAATAGCGATGAACATACACAACACATACGCATAAAAAGTAACATCATTTGGCGTAGGTAAAGTCTTCCATAAAACATACTTAACCAAAGTATAATAGTACAACTGGTTCTTATAGCCCAAAACACATAGGTGGCCACAGACCTCTAAAGATAACAACTGTGGCGGGATAGGGCCCCGCCATACCCCTGGATGTACAAAATACCTATAGCATCAGGGAATATCCGTACCAATAAATAAGCTTAGGAGAATGGAGCTTCGACACAGGAGTAGTGATCCTGAAGCGAGGATCCTCAATGCTTACCTGCGGCGTGAGCAGCCCAGAGGAAGGGGTCGATTACCAATATGTACCAAGTATGTAAAGCTGGGAAAATACTGTAATATGCTATCATAAGTCTAAAAGCAAGCCGGAGTCATAAAAAAACAATAACATACCTTTTACCGTGCCTTACTAACAATGAGAGTGACAAGTATATATGTATAATACTACATAAAATAGGAGGCTCATGATCAAAGCGGTACCTCGCCGTAGTATCAATAAAACCATCCTACTCACGGGACTATTTCACACGCGTGGGTCTGTGGACCGCGTGAGGTACTCTCGCATCGGTGTACCGGCATGGGACTATTTCACCGCGTAAGCCCATAAGGACTCGCGTGAGGTATTCCTCGCGTCATGGGTAGCAAATCCACGGGCAGGTGGTATAACGATCTTGGGGACTTTCCGCCGGATATACTCTTACCACGAAGCGGATGGTATAACGATCTTGGGAAAGTACTCGCCGGATATACTCTTTGCTGGAGCAGATGGTATAACGATCTTGGGGCTTGCCCCTCAGATATACTCTTATACTGGTGCAGATGGTATAACGATCTTGGACCTGCCCCTCAGATATACTCTTACACTGGAGAAGGTGGTATAACGATCTTGGGGCTTGCCCCTCAGATATACTCTTACCCTAGCTCAAACTGTCATCATATCATAATCATAAATAAGTTAAGAAAAACTTATAACCTCTTTTTAGTCTTGTTCATACACCCTCTCATTTTAGTTTACTTAAGGCACTTAATCATATCTTTAATAAAAGAACACCGGGAGTTTAACCCAAGTACTATATACTTCAACTCTTTCAAAAATGACTCTTCTTTATACATAAAAACCTTTGGACAATTGATACCTTAAAATCAATTTGCCTCTTCACATACTTATCTTATTTAGAGTAAATCTCTTCTCATTAACCTTTTATGAAGCTAATAAACCAACTTCCCATAAAGTTGTTATATTAACTCTATACTTTAGTAAAATCACACTTTTCCCCTAACTAAGGGAATTATACATTCTTAAAATGAAACAAGTCATTATATACTTAAAACAAGTAAGAATACCAAATCTTGTACGTCTACCGTACTACATAGTTTCATCTATTCATGCTCAAGAGATAGGAAAGCTTCACATACCTCTTTGGTCAATCCACTTGCCAAGTCAAACTACATGAGTAATATTTCAACCTATAATAGTCATGATACGTTTATTAACCTCTAATCTTAATGTAGAACAATCCAAGTTCAAAGTCACTAAATTCTAAGGAAAATTGGGCAGCATTTCCTTTGTTTCTACTCACTTTGCCACCTTTCTCAAGGCGAATTTATCATCAAAACACCACTTTTAAGGCTCGATCAATCCAACAATTCAAAGGGATTTCACACCCAAAATTCTGCCCGTAAGTTTACAACAATTCACTTAACAATTCTAAGGTAGTTTTAGGCTACAACATGCTCATAATCTCTCTTAACCCATTCTTCATATCAAACCACATTTTCTAGCATCTGATGACTCTAAGTGCATTATTTTACTACCACAAGATCTTTCTTCTAAGCGTGACACTAGAACTAATTCTAAAGGAAGAAATGTTACCTTAAAGTTTTAGCCAAAACTTATTCCAAATATTGCTAGCTTCCTTGCCAAGAACACTACCACAACAATGCCAACAAGCTAGCTACAAACTTCCTTTTCTTGTTCTTAACTTTCAGTTTTCTTGGGTTTTTAGAGAGAAGGAGGAGCTGATTTTTAGAGAGAAAATGTTTGAGAGATGACCAAGTCTACAAGACTTGGTCAATATAAACCATGCAAGCAAAATCAGATGGGGGGACACTTGTCACCCTCCATAGCCTTTTAAGAGAAATCAGATTTTCTAAGTTTTTCGCCCAAAAATCCGCCTCGGCCCTCGTCCGCGCGTGCTGAAACCTCGCGAGCTCTGAACTTTGGCGCGCCACTGCTATCCGGCGCGGCGCTGCAACTTCAGCGACCCTCCAGAACTTTAGGCGCGCGGCCGTATCCGTAGCGCGGCCAGCCGCGCTGCGGAAACACATTTACGTCCATTGCGCCGAACTTGTAACTCTCATAACTTTCTACTCCGACGTCCTATCGACGAACGGTTGGTTGCATTGGAATCCAGACTCAACAAACTACGCCCTAGGCCTTTAAAACACTTAGGAACTCTCAATGAACCGGGTCATAACCCGCCTCAAAGTTGACTAAAACCCATCCGGAACGACCCGTCAACCTATCCTTAAAATTTTTAAGTCTTACATGCTTTCGTACGTTCCCATACGTAGGGTCAGAACTACGGGGTATAACATTCTCCCCCCCTTAGAAACATTCGTCGCGAATGTTCCTTCTAGGCTTACTCAAATCACATCATCGACATAGACCCTCTTAACTATTCTTTTGCAAATAAAGAAGCTCCATGAGCCACAACATACTGAAGCGGAAATGCTAAATCAAAACTAACAAGCAGGAAAGTGGGTTACCTGGAGGTATAGGAAATAGGTGAGGATACTTCTTCATCATGTCATCCTCTGCTTCCCATGTCATTTCCTCCCTGTTCTCGTTCCGCCATAGCACCTTGACGGAAGCCACATCATTCGTCCGAAGTCGCCTAACCTGACGATCGAGTATCGCTATGGGACTCTCCTCATACGATAACTCCTCTGTCACTTGGACATCCTGAATCGGGTGCACTCTAGATGGATCTCCAATACATTTCCGCAACATAGACACATGAAAAACTGGATGCAGCCTCGAATCGGACGGAAGATCTAACTCGTATGCAACCTTGCCTGCCTACGGACAATCGATCTGACGATGTACCTTGGGCTAAGCCCTTTCTTTCCAAATCTCATCACTCCGCCATGGCGACACGCTTTAGAAAAACCCAATCATCTATCTCAAATTCCAAGTGTCGGCGATGATGATCTGCATCGACCTGCCGACTACGGCCGCCAACAACGCTCTGGATAAGCTTCACCTTATCCGCGGCTGTGAACTAAGTGCGGCCCGACCAGTGAACTTCTCCCACCTCGAACCAGCCTATTGGTGACTGCACTTCTTCCATATAAGGCCTCATGGCGCCGTCGAATCTTGGAATGGTAGCTATTGTTGTAAGCAAACTCCTGAGGCAAATGATCCTCGGCTACCCACGAAATCAATAACACAAGCTGCGGCGTATCCTCGAGTGTGCGGATAGTGCGCTCGGCTGTCCGTCGATCACGAGGTGAAGCGCCGTCGAGACTCACGCTGTGTCCCTAATCCCACGAAAAGACCTCCGAGTTAGCGAGAAGCGGGCTCCTCTATCGATATAATCGACAGGGACTCGTGCGATCTCACAATCTCTCTAATATATAATCTGGCATAGTCCTCGGTGAGCGTCGTTACGGCCAGGAAGAAAATGGGTGATTTAAATCGACTGTCGACAATCACCCAAATGGAATCATGCTTCCTGCGAGTGGTAGGTAGCCACGTAATAAAATCCATATTTATCACCTCCCACTTCCAGT
This sequence comes from Przewalskia tangutica, assembly GCA_029844215.1. Lineage (NCBI taxonomy): Eukaryota > Viridiplantae > Streptophyta > Magnoliopsida > Solanales > Solanaceae > Przewalskia > Przewalskia tangutica. Next base: position 144,170,770 of record CM056718.1, read on the forward strand.
CGAATATCAATGGCACCCGCAAGACTTACGGTGCTCAATCTTAACTGCGACAATTCGGGCGCGTGCCACGAACTCATGGCGTCCTCTTTAGGCCGTCCCCACCAATACGCATCGAGGTCATGGTACATCTTAGTCGACCGGATGAATAGAATAACGAGCCTTTGTGTGCCTCACGAGAATCTGGCGGCGAAGTCTGTCCATCGGAACACAATCGGCCCTCGAATCTTAGCACCCATGAGCGCTACTCAAATAGACTCTTCTCATACGGAGGCTGCGTCTCGATGCCGTACGAATCGGATCCTCATCACGTCGCCTCTTCACCTCCTCGGCGATGGAAGACTCGGCAACCTCTTGAACCGAATACCGTCACTAAGAATCAACCAAGCGAACCCCGAGGCTCGCTAGGCGATGTAACTCTCGGACCGTATCCTCTTCTGCGGGTGAACATCAGACGGACTACCCATCGATCTGCGACTAAGGGCATCTGCAACCACGTTGGCCTTCCGGGTGGTATAGAATATCAACATCGTAATCCTTAAGTAGCTCCAACCACCGTCTGCGCCGAGTTCGCTCCTCGGCGGAAGATATCTTGGAGACTCTTGTGGTGCGTGTAAATGTCCACATGAACTCCGTATAAATAATGTCTCCAAATCTTTAAGGCATGAATCACTGCTAACTCCAAGTCATGCGTGGGATAGTTCTTCTCATGCTTCCTAAGGTCGAGATCATAAGCTATAACTCTGCCGTCTTTGCGTCGGACGCACCCAAGCAGACACGGCGTCACGATAAACCACATATCCATCTAAGCCCTGCGGAAGAGTAAGAAGCTGGGACGGTCGTCAACTTCTCCTTTAGCAGCTGGAAACTTTCCTCTCACAAGTATCCGTCCACGGAACATAGCCTTACGAGTCGACTTAGTCAAAGTCTTTGAAATAGAAGCAAACTTCTCTACAAACCGATAATAACTGAGGCCCAAGTGCGCACTCGTCGGTGTAGTGGAGTGCAGGCCAAGTCTTGGCTTCAATCTTATTTGTATCAACGAATACCATCGGCCCGATAACATGCCTAAGAAAGCCACTGGCTAACGAACTTCGCGCCGAGAACTTGGAATACTGTTGCCGGTCTCGGAGGACTCGATACCGTCGCCGAATGATCTGTATGCTCCGCTGCGTGCGCGAATACACCAAGATATCATCAATGAATACTATAACGAACATATCTAAGAATGGCTTGAACACCCAGTTCATCAAATCCATGAATACTGCTGGGGCGTTGGTCAACCTGAAAGACATTACCCTGAACTCATAGTGCCCGTACCGGGTCCTGAATGCAGTCTTCGGGATATCTATCTCTCCAACTCGTACCTGATGATAACCAGACCGCAGGTCTATCTTGGAAAAACACCTTACACCCTGCAACTGGTCAAACAAATCGTCAATCCTGGGGAGGGGATATCTGTTCTTGATAGTTACCTTGTTCAGCTGCCTGTAATCAATACACATACGCAGCGTCCCATCCTTCTTCTTTACAAATAATACTGGTGCTCCCCAGGGAGAAACACTTGGCCTAATAAAGCCTTTCTCCAGCAAATCTTTGGTGGTCCTTGACTCCTTTCGGCGGTGCCATCTGTATGGCGGAATAGATATCGATCGAGTATCGGCGCCAAGTCGATGCAAAACTCAATCTCCTCGGGAGGATGCGAGCTCATCGTGCAGAATACGTCGGAAACTCTCTAACGGCCGGGGCCCGGTGAAGGTCGGTATCTCAACCTCGATGTCGAATACCGAACCATATGATAGATGTACCCTTTCGCACCATCTTTCTAGCCTTGAGGTAAGAAATAAACTTACCCGCCGGCGATGCGATATTCCTTCCACTCGATATGCTCGGCCGAAAGCTGGAACGAACTAATCTCTCTACGATCCACGTTGGCATAGCAAGATGCTAGCCAATCCATACCCATAATCACATCAAAGTCTGTCATATCCAACTCTATCAAGTCGGCTGAAGTCGGCGGTATCTATAGTCACAGGCAAGCCTTATACACTCGCTCGGCTACCAGAGTCACTCTTTGGCGTAGCCACCTCAAAAGGTCTTATAGACTCGGGCTCTATCCACTATTCTCACGGCAATATGAGGAGATATGTAGGACAAGGTAGAACTGGATCTATCAAAGCATATCATCCGAAGAAACCAATAATGTACATGGCGACATCGCGGCGCCTCAGTCTGTCATTGGACATAGCATATATGCGGTTACGAGGACGCTAGGCTGGAACCCTACCACGACCTCTGCGCGGCCTGCTGGCCATAAGTACCACGCCCTCGGCGTCTAACCATCGAAGATGAAGATCCGACAACGGACCGTCGGTGAGCCGTAATGCTCGCCGCTGGGGCGGACAATCCTTCTTGGATGGCCTGCGTACAAGAGTAACATGCTCTAGAACCCATACGACACTCGCCGGATGAGACCTACGCGTCGAACGCACGAGAGGTAGGTGGTCTCGATTAGTCTTTGATCTCTGCCTCGCAGAAACACGAAGTCCGGAGCCACGACCTGCTCTGAATAACCTGTGATCGGACCTCTGCCGGAAAAGCGTGAAGGAGCACTATGTCTTTGGTGGAAGGTGGACCTAGTCTGCTTCTTGAGTGCCGCCTCGAAAGCGCCACGAGAACCCGATGTCCTAGCCTCTTGGTGGCCCAAATCTAGGCGATCCTGCTCTCTGTCCTCGATCCGCGTAAATGCGCTGCGTCACAGCAATATCCATCCCACGGGTGAAGAGCCACCTGACGTCGATGTCATGTGACGGTCTAGTCCCGTCACGTATCTATGAACCACATGCGCCATATCATTTCTGATGGTGTGTGCGTATCGGCCAGAGTCAAACTCAGTGTACTCACGATAGTCCTCTGTCATGTCTCGAGGTCAAGAACCTATCACGCGGGCTCTCCTTACCTCGGGAGGCAGAAGTGGTCTAGGAACGCCTCTCTGTGAACTCCTCCCAATCCATTTGGAAGAGCATCCTCACCTCGACAATCTCCATGACTCAAACCGGTTCAACGCAATATCGCGTAGCGGTAAGCTAGTATAACGGACTCGATCTCGATGGCCTAAGAACTGCATGGTCCATTTGTAGCTGCCGGACAAACTCCTGCGGATCCTCGTCAAATCTCGAACCATAGAACTTCGGGTGGGTGACAACCCGAAATCCGAATCCGTAAGCTGTCGGCTCACAGGGTTGGCGCTTTGCTCTGTCGGCGCCACCGCCACTATCTTTGGTCGATACAGAATCTGTTCCCCGTAATCTGTACTCGAGGCCACATTGTGGGTGGAGGCTCGTGCGCGGTCTCGATGGCGCGTCGCTGCCTCGAACTCTTGAAATTTGGCGGCGGCGTGGAACTCGCCGCTCTAAACATCATCTGGTAGGGCGGGCTGTGCCTCGTGACTCTCCGCGTCCAGCTGCGGCACCTCGGTGCCTTGCCGCCACGGGCGCGGTTGTCTTGCGTGGAGGCATAAGCGATACACAAAGGAAAACATCGGGAGATTCAACCTATAACTTCGGCTCTATTGCACGATCTTAGAGTGAAAGAATGAAACCAATCCTAAATATCCTGCGACCTCACGATTATAGATGTGGTGCGCGACACGCGATAATCGGACTACTACTGATACGATGCGTGGACACTTTCAGAGGACTAAGCGCTCGATACCACTTTGTCACGACCCGGCCGGGGCGCGGCGGTACCTCTGGGGTACCATCGGTATATGTCGAGAGAATAGCGTGAACATACATACACATACGTAAAAAGTAACATCATCGGCGGTAGGTAACCTTCCATAAAACATACTTAACAAAGTATAATAGTACAACTGGTTCTTATAGCCCAAAATACATAGGTGGCCACGGACCTGCAAGATAACAAGCGTGGCGGGACGGGGCCGCCATACCACGGATGTACAAAATACCTATAGCGTCGGGAATATCGTACCGATAAATAAGCTTCCGAGGAATGGAGCTTCGACAGGAGTAGTGATCCTAGAGCGAGGATCCTCAATGCTTTACCACATGCGGCATGAGCGGCCCGGGAAGGGTCGATTACCTGATATGTACCAAGTATGTAAAGGCTGGAAAATCTTTGTAATATGCTATCATAAGTCTAAAAGCAAGCCGGAGTCATAAAAAAACAATAACATACCTTTTACTGTGTCTTACTAACAATGAGAGTGACAAGTATATATGTATAATACTACATAAAATAGGAGGCTCATGATCAAAACAGGGTACCTCGCCCGTAGTATCAATAAAACCATCCTACTCGGGACTATTTCACGCGTGGGTCACGTGGACCAGCGTGAGTACTCCTCGCATCGGTGTACCGCCGGCATGGGACTATTTCACCCGCGTAAGCCCATAAGGACTCGCGTGAGGTATTCCGCATCATGGGTAGCAAATCCACGGGCAATTGGTATAACGATCTTGGGGACTTTCCGCCGGATATACTCTTACCACAAGCGGATGGTATAACGATCTTGGTGTACTCTCGGATATACTCTTTGCTTTGGGCGGATGGTATAACGATCTTGGGGCTTGCCCGCCGGATATACTCTTATCTTGGTGCGGATGGTATAACGATCTTGGACTGCCGCCGGATATACTCTTTGCTGGAGAAGGTGGTATAACGATCTTGGGGCTTGCCCGCCGGATATACTCTTTACCTCAAGCTGTCATCATATCATAATCATAAATAAGTTAAGAAAAACTTATAACCTCTTTTTAGTCTTGTTCATACACCCTCTCATTTTAGTTTACTTAAGGCACTTAATCATATCTTTAATAAAAGAACACCGGGAGTTTAACCGAAGTACTATATACTTCAACTCTTTCAAAAATGACTCTTCTTTATACATAAAAACCTTTGGACAATTGATACCTTAAAATCAATTTGCCTCTTCACATACTTATCTTATTTAGAGTAAATCTCTTCTCATTAACCTTTTATGAAGCTAATAAACCAACTTCCCATAAAGTTGTTATATTAACTCTATACTTTAGTAAAATCATACTTTTCCCCTAACTAAGAGAATTATACATTCTTAAAATGAAACAAGTCATTATATACTTAAAACAAGTAAGAATACCAAATCTTGTACGTCTACCGTACTACATAGTTTCATCTATTCATGCTCAAGAGATAGGAAAGCTTCACATACCTCTTTGGTCAATCCACTTGCCAAGTCCAAACTACCGCAAGTAATATTTCAACCTATAATAGTCATGATACGTTTATTAACCTCTAATCTTAATGTAGAACAATCCAAGTTCAAAGTCACTAAATTCTAAGGAAAATTGGGCAGCATTTCCTTTGTTTCTACTCACTTTGCCACCTTTCTCAAGGCCGAATTTATCATCCAAAACACCACATTTAAGGCTCAATCAATCCAACAATTCAAAGGGGATTTCACACCCAAAATTCTGCCCCATAAGTTTACAACAATTCACTTAACAATTCTAAGGTAGTTTTTAGGCTACAACATGCTCATAATCTCTTCTTAACCCATTCTTCATATCCAAACCACATTTTCTAGCATGCAATGACTCTAAGTGCATTATTTTACTACCACAAGATCTTTCTTCTAAGCATGCAACACTAGAACTAATTCTAAAGGAAGAAATGTTACCTTAAAGTTTTAGCCAAAACTTATTCCAAATATTGCTAGCTTCCTTGCCAAGAACACTACCACAACAATGCCAACAAGCTAGCTACAAGCTTCCTTTTCTTGTTCTTAACTTTCAGATTTTTCTTGGGTTTTTAGAGAGAAGGAGAAGCTGATTTTTAGAGAGAGGAAAATGTTTGAGAGATGACCAAGTCTACAAGACTTGGTCAATATAAGCCATGCAAGCAAAATCAGATGGGGGGGACACTTGTCACCCTCCCATGGCCTTTTAAAGAGAAATCAGATTTTCTAGTTTTCCGCCTAAATCCCGCCTCATCCGGCCACAAACCTCCGCAGCTCTCGAACTTTGGTAGCGCCACTGCTATCTGGCGCTGCAACTTGGTGACCTCCAGAACTTTAGCGCCGACCCAGATATCGCCATGCCTGCCGCTTTGCTCAAACATTTCTCGATCATGCGCACTGAACTTGTAACTCTCATAACTTTCTACTCCGACGTCCTATCGACGAACGGTTGGTTGCATTGGAATCCAGACTCAACGAAATACGCCCTAGGCCTTTAAAACACTTAGGAACTCTCAATGAACCGGGTCATAACCCGCCTCAAAGTTGACTAAAACCCGTCCGGAACGACCCGTCAACCTATCCTTAAAAATTTTAAGTCTTACATGCTTTCGTACGTTCCCATACGTAGGGTCAGAACTTCGGGGTATAACACTAACCATAGACATGCTAAGAACTAATACAAATCCCAACATAAACTGAATTGAAAATAAAGAAAAGGAAAAGAAAATAATTAGAACTAGGTCTCCAATCTTGTAGCCTCCAAGAGTTGTGTTGTAGAATATGTACAAGGTTATGTGATAGGTGATACCCCAAAATCTGTCTCAAGGGTTTATTTATGTTGTAAAAACGTGTGCCTTGGACCCTTTTGCCCCTTGCCAATTTTATTTCGGATTGGAAATTCCAGACGCAGATCGCGGTGATGCGAGAATGGCACGCGATCAGAAATCGCGGCTTCTCGATGGTGTACCGCTGATCCTGTGATCGCACCGTGATGCGGTCTTTCGTCTGAATCTGCCAACTTTCATCTTTTTTGCTTCGGGAGCTCCTTTTTGCCCACTTTTAGCTTCTTTTTGCCATTTTGCCATTTATAATCGTTGTGACTCAAAAGAAAGAAAAACAACCATAACAAGACACTTATTTAAACGAAAATGAGAAAAATACTAACTAAAAATGACTCAAAAAGCGTATACAAAATGCGTCTAACAAATACCCCCAAACTTAACCTTTGGTCGCCCTCGAGCAAAGATAAAAACAAAAATCAAAGAAATAAAAAGAAAACTGACTAAAAAGACTCTAATCAAGCAGTTGCACAAGGTTACTTAGAAAAGCATGAATGTTAGTCGGGATAATATGTTGGAACATATATAGCATGAATATAACAATCTAGAATTTTTCAAGCCAGATATTTCGCAAATTCATTTCAATCATAATCAATGGAAGCATGAACACCTACCCTATGCATGTCAATTCGTTCCATTTTTCCCAAAGACCTATGGGCCTGTTTACTTGCTATTCTCCACTAATCATAGACATACAATTTAGAGATCTTCAGGACTTTTCAGGATTGTAATGTAGGCTTAGGCAGGGGTAGGTAAAAGTAGGCATTTAGGCTCAATTTACGTACCATAAGCGTTTTTCTCATTTAACCATTTTGTCCTTCTTTTTTGTATTCTTTTCAGTTCATACCCATCATTCCTCTCTTCTCTTTTTGAGAGAGCGAGACACATTACAAATAACAAGCACCCCCAAACTTAGATTTTTGCATATTTTTTTCATTGGGGTGCATCAATTTTTCAATCTCTTTTTGTATTTCTTTTTCACACTTTTTCCTCCCTCTTTTCAATTACTGCTTATGGCACACAAGAGAATCATAGGGTATCAAAGAAACAACTGAGTTTAGGCTCAAAGGGGCTGACTAGGGATATAATTTATTGTAGGGTAGGTAATTAATGGTAAGAAGGGCTAACAAAGAAATGTCTGAGTCATCTTCCTAAACATGTACATGTTAACTATTTCGCCTCAAATAGCAAGCAAGCAGACTTCATAGACATTTTTCAATCATTCTTTTCATAGTTGACACACATAGGCTAAGCACAAATATTCAAAATAATTAGATTTTCATGAATTTGTGGCATATCTAACTCAAACACACAAATATTTACATCTCATTCCATTACATTAGCACACTTAATCCATTAGGCGTTTCAAGCAACTACAACATGCATGATCATAAAAAAAATTGACTCATATAGACACAAAAACACAAAAAAAAAAAAAACTCAAAAACAGACACACAAAATACTAAGACCCCCCAAACTTAAACGACACATTGTCCCAAATGTGTAAAGACTAAAAGTTAAAAGGGATGACTTACAGACAACAAAACAGCGGTTCAAAATGGTGGTGATGGCGGCAGATGTTGCATTGAGGCGGTATCTGGAGATGTCGTGTTTTATCAGCGTCGCGCCTTACATTATGCGTATGACGCATTCGCCAAATTTCTCCCATTTTTGCAGCAGTTTTCTCAATCTCTGCTTTTATCTGTCATCCACAACACTCAACATACCAGATCGTGAGACTGTTCAATTCAAAATAAAACAAACTAAAACAAAAATTTAAATAACATAATTAAAACCTTGGGTTGCCTCCCAAGTAGTGCTGTCTTTAACGTCTTTTAGCCGGACGCAATTAATCCTTACTAGTGCCCAGTGGATCCTTCAGCGAACGACTTGCAATCCGCATAGTTATTGTTGTGGGTCTCACTTCACCTACAATACTTTTTTCAAACAAGGGCCTCATATCTAAGTTTATCCCCCAATTACCCAAGGTAGGCTTGTCTTCTAGGCTCTCGATAATGTAGGGATCAGTGAAACTCCCTACATCTCTCAACTTTAGGGGGTGCCCTTGAGGGTATGGACTTTCTGGTTGGGGCTCAGCAATGATAGTTGGTGGTGTCTTTTCTGCAACGGGTATAGGAAAAAGAAATTCCAAGGAATCCAAAAAGGTGAAAAGTTGATCTCAGTAACCTCTTCTTTCTCTACACCAACTATCTCTCTCAATTCCTCATTATTCTCAACAGCTTGTTATGGTTCGGGTTCCTCACTCTGCTTATCACCCCTACAACTGTGTCGCTAGGCAGATTTTCTTGCGGTACATTGATCACCATATCCATCAGCTGCCCTATTTGTGTCTCCAAATTTTTGAGGGACACCTTTGTCTCAGCCATAAACTGAGTCTAGCAATTGGTGAGCCTGAGTATGGCTGTTTGCAACTCATTTTGATCTTTCTGTGGAACCTGTGGGTTAAGCTGTTGTTGCTGATTCCACTTCCCCTGATAATAGTAGTAGTCTTTTTTTTTTAATTGTTTTTTCAACTTTACCTACAAAATAAGAAAAACAACAAAAAGTGATAAATAGATGCTCGCAGAACAAGTTAGAAACTTGTTTCTGGAGCAACCAAATTAAAAAATAAAATAACATAACCGAATATATACAAACCAAATTAGAAATAAGAATAGATAATTCAATATTAAAAGTACGTCAGTCCCCGGCAACGGCGCCAAAACTTGTTAGGCCGATTTCCAATTGCTCACGCAAGTGTACCTATCGTTACAAGTAATATAGTCTGGTAAGACCGAATATCATCCTCAGAGACTGGTTTTTAATTACCGAACATCTATTGTTATCTATTTGACAAACGATAATTGATTTGGGTTTTTATCTAACTACTAGAATAATTGCAAGAAGTAAACTAAATTGTTGAGGTTTAATCAGTTATGAAGGAATTAGGGCTTCCAATATCCTCGACTATCCACTCCTTTCAATCCTTAATACAACTAGAATGACTTTTTCTTCTACGTTAAGATATCAGTTAACTAGACTGTCTTATATTACGGTTTGAATATATAATCGCTCAACCCTAGTGCAGAACCCTTCTATACTTCTATGATAGGATTTACCACATTGGAGGATTACGAACAATAACCTATAATGCTACACAAGTATCAGAGTACTTTCGTCCGCGATTTTAACCTATGTCTATTCAATTACAACATATCCAAATCTCTCCTCTCGGTTCTTGATTCGAAATCATATAGATTGTGATAATTAATGATTAATTAACTATCAAACATTCATACCAATATTGAATAAATCTTAATCAAGTGAAGAAGAAATCAAACTAATGCATTAATTCATGAAATAGAGTTTCAAGCGATTCAATAGGAAAGCCCTAATAAAGTGTTTAGCTCCTAGACATAGACATGCTAAGAACTAATACAAATCCCAACATGAATTGAATTGAAAATAAAGAAAAGGAAAAGAAAATACTTAGAACTAGGTCTCCAAGCTTGTAGCCTCCAAGAGTTGTGTTGTGGAATATGTACAAGGTTATGTGATAGGTGATACCCCAAAATCTGTCCCAAGGGTTTATTTATGTTGTCAAAAACGTGTGTCTTGAACCCTTTTGCCCCTTGCCAATTCTATTTCGGATTGGAAATTCCCGCATCGGCACCGCAATTCTGCAGAATGGCACCGCGGTGTCGAAAGTACTGTGGCTTCTCAGTAATTGTGGCACCGCGATCCTGCAGTCTGGCACCGCAGTCCTGCGGTCTTTCGTCCGGATCTGCCAACTTTCGTCTTTTTTGCTTCATGAGCTCCTTTTTTGCCCACTTTTAGCTTCTTTTTACCATTTTGCCATTTAGAACCGCTGTGACTCAAAAGAAAGAAAAACAACCCTAATAAGACACTTATTTAAACAAAAATGGAAAAAATACTAACTAAAAATGACTCAAAAAGCGTATACAAAATGCGTCTAACAGGCAGCGACGCTTGCACCGGTTGATACTGAGGCTCTGCGGCGCTGTAACCCAGAGTCGCGGCGCTGTGAGGCGCTGGGACCCACTGCCTCTCGTTGTTGCCGTCATGATTCTTGCCATTATTCTTCCGATTTTGGCCATTCTTACCACCCCGTTGTTGTGATTTTAGGTCACGTTGATTGGATTGGAAGGATAAAAATTGGAAGCAGTCATCATGACGACAGGGCTGACCCTAATCGCCACTTTCTTAGCCAATCCGACTTCTTTCAAAGTAAGCATAGAACGGGCTTGATAAAATCCTGACAGGGGGTTACTTTGATGAATAACCGAAGCAACACTGCTATAGGCCTCTGACAGACCTGCAACCATCTGAAGAACTAGACGACTATTAGAAATAGGAGACCCTACGTTGCTGAGTTGGTCTGCCAAGTTCTTGAGGCGTTTCCAATAAGAAGAAACGGTTTGAAAATTCACCATAGCCACTTGTGAAAATTCCTGCACAAAGATAACAATTCGAGAATAATTATTATCTTGGAATATGTCTCGCAGTCGATTCCACGCCTCCATCGCTGTGGAGTTGGGTTCCATAATCGTCTGTAAAATATCCATGGAGATAGTGACATAAATCCACTGAAGAACCTTGGCATCAAACATGACCCATAATTCTGGATATGCTTCTTTAGTGGGCACAACCGTCGTAGAAGTAGACGCCGTATCACCCTCATTTGGAGGAGTTGGAGGAATGATGTGGTGGAGGACTTTATGTGCCAAAGCATGAATCTTAAATAATTCCGCCCACGTCCCATATTGGACGTTTTCTAGGTCAGGAACGATAGGGATAACGCTGTTGAAGTTAGAAACTGTGAGGGCAGGATGAAAATTGTTCTTATCAGCCATAGGGAATAAAACAACAAGATTCAGGAAGAGAATTTGTGAGCCAGAATTTTTTCCTCCTAGACCTCCGTTATGACCGCTGTGTTGTGTCAGTAAGTTGTCCTTTTTCTTTTATTTTCTTTGAGTCTTGCACACATTGGGGACAATGTGTGATTTAAGTTTGGGGGGATGTTTTATTATTTTTGAGTCTTGTTGAATTGTTTTGTGTATTTTTGAGTCATTTTTTGAGTCATAATTTTTTTTTTTAGATCATGCATGCTGTAGTTACTTGAATTGCCTAGTGAAGTAAGGTTGAATAATGTAATGGAATTAGAAGCAACCATCTAAACACTTAGGTTAGATATGCCAAAAACTCATGAAATCTGTCTATTGGGAGTATCTTGCTTGATTTGTGCATTATTAAAAGATTAAAACCTATGTGTTATGATTGCTTGCTATTTGAGGCGAAATAGTTAGGATATGCATGTTAGGGAGATGACTCAGACATTTCTTTGATAGCCAATTCTTACCATTCTTTTCTATCCCGTACTTTAAAAATATCCCTAATCAGCCCCATTGAGCCTAAAAACATGAAACTTTTTCTTTGACACCATATATTCCGACAATTGTGCCATAAGTAAAAATGTGAAATAGTTGGAATAAATTGTGTTAAAAAAAAGAGACAAAAAGAGTGAATGAGCTTGTTGCACCCCAATAAAAAAGTAATAAGAAAGAGGCAAAAGCCTAAGTTTGGGGGTGCTTGTTATTATAATACTCTTCATTCTCCCAAAATAAAAGAGGGAAAAAGATAGAATTGAAGTGAAGAAAAGAACAAAAAGAAAAGGGAAATACTGAAAAGATAAAAAGCTTATGGTACACAAAAATGAGCCTAAATGCCTATTTTTACCAACCCTACCTAAGCCTACATTACAACCCTTAAAGTCCTGAAGATCTCTTTTATGCATATCCAGGATTAGTGGAGAATAGCAAGTAAGCATGTCATAGGATTTTTGAATTTATATGCATGATTTAGTATATTGACTTCCATTAAGCATGATAAAAATGAGTTTGCGAAATATCTAGCTTAATGTGTTTAGAATCTTTGAAATTTCATGCTATATGTTCTGCATATTATTCTACTAATCTTCATGTTTTTCCAAGTAGCGCCAAATGCGCAAAGTGATCAATGTCATTGAGTCTTTTATTTTTCGTTTTCCTCGAGTGCGTATTTCTTTCTTTTGATCTTTGCTCGAAATGAGCAAAGGTTAAGTTTGGGGGTATTTGATCGGTGTATTTTTTATACAAATTTTTAGTCATTTTTAATTAGTATTTTACTCATTTTATTTATTTTTAGTATATTATTAGGGTCCTGTTACATTTTTTTGTTTCACAATGTCATAAATGGAGAAATAGCGAAAAGAAGATGAAATGAGCATAAATGACATGGAATTGCACACAAAAGGGCCAAGAAATAAAGTCTAAGAAGTTCCGAATTATAGAGGAGTTCGAGGCAAGTCGGACGAAAAAAGACGAGGCAATCGCGAAAAAGCGTCCGGAGCGCGGCGCTGGCGCCAGCCGCGGCGCGTAAGTCTTGAAAGTCGAGAGTTGCTGAATTTGAGCGCCCTTGGCTCATCTGCGAACAAGGCGTCTGTTATACCGTAGTTTCGGGTATGTATGCGAGGACGTCGTCGAGAATCTGACGAATTGGAATGGAAGAAAGAGGTGATTTTCCACGGAAAAGTTTAGGTTTTGTGAAGGAAAAGATTCGTTAATGGGAATTGGATTCCCAGTTGGTATTCGGACTTCTTGGAATTTTAGAGAATTATGGAATTTTATTTTGGAAATGGTCACGTGGGGCCAGGAGAAAATTCTGGTTTTGTGGGCCCACTTTGTTTTGAGATTTTGGCCATTGTGGATATTTCCGGAAGATGAAATTTTTTGGACGAGTAGGAGGGCGACACGTGTCACCCCCCCTAGTTGGCTTGGACGAATTCCACTTTGTACACAACACCCGTTTAGAGTCGTTTTTCGACGAAACGTTTTACACAACTCGCGTAGGATAAATTCCGGCGATGTCATTTCTAATTTTTGCGGATTTTTCCGGTGTGGCTGCGTTGGACCAACGAGAGGGCGACACTTGTCACCCTCTCATTGATGGATGTCACACGGCATTGGGACGAAATGGATAGCCATTTTTGTCTTGGAGTTGGTAGGATATTTTGTGTGCAAGTTGGCCAAGGACACTTGCCTAAATCCTCACCCTACACTTGCCTTGCACTTGGCATCATCTTGGCCATTGATTGGCCATCCCTTGACCTATAAATACCCCCTTGTTGAAGAGTTATTTCATCCTAAATTGAGCAATCTTTCTAAGTATCAAATCCTCCTCTCCTCTTATTGTTTTCGTCCAAACACACTCCCTTTGAGAAGCCCTAGCAGAGCAACCCCACTAAAGCTAGCCTGGCAAACACTACCCCCTCCTCGTAGAAAAGTTGCCATCTAGTATTGTTATTATGCCCAAAATACCTAGCCCAAATCCATAGTCATTAGTAGAAGTTGTGAAGAACTTCAGGTTTTCTTAGACTCTGGGAGCGCATAACTTAGGAGCTAAACCTTGGTCGGTAGCGACTTTTATCTAGGATATTATTGGGCTTACAGGGTAAATAACCTTATCTTCTTTTGTAAATAGAGTGTATATCTTGTAGAAGTATAGGAATAAGTATTAAATACTTAGAAGGGTATTGCGAATAGAATTGACTGTATCACGATGAAGGGCTTAAAAGAAGAATAATAGAACCAGACTTACATGAATTTGTTTTCACGATGAACTTGAGTAGCTCACGGTAGGGAAGTGCTGCCCAAATGTCCATAGAATAGCGAACCCTCTGTTTAGAGCTATATACAGTACAGTCTAGACGTTGATAGACATATTTGACTGATATAGGTCGATACTCTGCGCGCGACATATTCAACTTGGCAAGTGGTTTCCGCCGAGAAGGTATGTGATTCTTCCTATCCTCTTGAGCATGATATTTTAAAGAATATGTATATAGTACGGTAGACGTACGTGTGTTAACTGAATAATAATTACGGCAATGTCTTCGGACTTAAGCCTGAATAATAAGAATCTGAAGTGGTTCAAAAGAATTAAGAAACCCTTTTTGGAAAGAAGAGTAACACTTGGTTTTAAAAAGCTTAAGAGTCATACTAGCTTTATGAGAAGTTAGGTATAACGGCTTAAGAGTGATAAAAAGGAATAATGTTTTACTGATTTTGGAAATCAGAATGAATGTCGAACAAACCACAGCAGCGCTAATAAAGGGAAAATGTTTTGACTAATAATGTATTTAAACTAGTAGAAACTTCCATCTGCATAGGATCTAAGATGAGACAAAATGATATTACATTTCCTAGATCATGGCTGCTGTAATAAGATTGTTATGAACAATAATAAACTACTCACACATAAGGTATATGTTTCCCAAATTGTTTTAAAGGATTAAAACTATGAACTACAAACCCTTTCGAAAATGAGAAACTTGAGTAATTGAAATTAGGCAAACTTGAACGTTAGGAAAAGAATGTTGTTACTTGATTTTACAAGGAGAAGTCTTTTAATGTACTTCAAAAGATAATTACTCTATTTTTTATACTACGGGTATTGTGTGACTTATGTAAAAGAAACGGATCTTTTAAAAGAGTAATACATGAAGTACTTTGGGGCTAACAACCCGAACTTGTTAACATAATGTAGAAAGTACCTTGTGTGAATAACTTGATTGTATTGATTTGTGATAGTCTTGTAATATTTTCTTGTTGACTTGATAAGTAAACATGTTAGGATGCTACGTGAGTTAGTATCTTGTGATATTTGTGTAAAGGGGTTTTTCCTTGTTGTGCTTATGTTGTTTAGCAATAAGCGGTTATGTTGATATTATATCATTCATAACTCAGGGGTTAAAGCGCCTCCGTCGCGGGGTAGACTTCGGCGGTCGATGGACTATGATTCGAGAATACCTTATGCGGATCTGTATGGCCTATCTTGAGCTGCGGGAGTTCGAGTTAGTATCACGGCCCTTGTGGTCATGCGGTTCTTGTAGCCATGCGGACGACGAGTCTAGGGCGCTGCCGGGAGTAGCTACCCTCGATGCGGGGTTATACCTCATGCGGGCCTATCTGTTTGGCCTATCGCGGAGTCGGGAAGTTCGAGGACTAGATGCGCGCATTAGATCTGCGGTAGTGGCGGCTTTGATCATGTGACGTCTAGACAGATCTCGTAATACGATTTATGACCTTGTTGGTGCGTGGGTTTTAGTAGTCGGCTATGCCTTGTACTTACCGTGCGGTTCTATTGTGATGACTTTGAGGCATGAGTCCACGACTTGACATGACCGCTTATTTATTGTGAATCGTAGTTTTGGCTTACCATACATGTCTCACGCCTTATATGACTACTATGATTTCATTTACGTATTTTCGTTTCCACATACTTGGTACTGTTATCGACCTCGCCCGGGTGCGTTCATCCGCGAGTAAAGGTACTCTACCGTTGATCCGTTCTTAGGATCACCGCGGCGTTGGAAAGCTCGCTTCTCGGAAGCTTAGCATTTTGGTATGGTCCCTGTCGTTGTAGATATTTGTATTCAGGGTATGGCGGGGCCTGTCCCGCCATTGTTGTTTTAAACTCTTAAGTGCGTAGACTGTTGTAAGGTTGGGATATCGCTCATTTTGGGTTGTTTATATACATTATGCCGAAAGGCAACTTTTTCAGCGTGTCTTATTTATATTGTTTCATATCTTGGTTGTTTTATATTCCGTTTTTTTCTACGATGTATGACTACTTGGGTGCGGGTAAGGCACGATCCACGAACCGGGCAGTCGTGACAAAAGTGGTATCGAGCGATTATCCTCGGAAAGTGTCTACGACCGTATCTAGTAGAGTCTTGATTATCGGTGTGTTGTGCACTACAATAATCGAGGAGGCTATAGGATATTTAGGATTGGTTTCCATTCTTCTCACTCGAGATCGTGCTTTAGAGGCGTGTTATAAGTTGGACCCTCTAACGTATTCCTTTCCTTTACCGATGATGCCTCCGCGCCAGAACCTCGGGCCCGAGAGGCGCAGCGGCCGAAGGAGGCTGCGAGTAAATCTGAGAGATTTAGAAGAACGCAGGCCCAATCATCACTGAGGTGATGCTTCGTCGAGGAGTTACGAGGCGTCGCCGGCGGTAGAGTTTAACACGGCGGCGATTCCTCTGCGGTCATGACATCCGGACTTTCAGTTCCACGACTTGGAGCAGAAAATATGGATTGGAAGGAGACGGCCCTGTTGCTAGCAAAGGACTTGGCAGCCAGTATTTTATGTCTGCGGTATTCCAAGGATATTGATGCTTATCTAAAGAAGGGTTGTGAGGAGTAGCTCTTGATCGAGAGCGAGCGGCCTTGCGTTCGAGATTATGTCGCGAGTGAGAGAGGTAGAGATCGGCCAGTGGCCAGAGCGGCGAAGAGGGCGATTGGCGGGATCATTTGGTAACTCTCGGCGAACCGCCTCGTGGCCAGTTAGACATGCGCCTCCGCCCGGTCTGAGTGTCCTCCGCAAGTTCATTTTCCTCGGTGTTCGCGATGTGGCGGCGTCCCGGGGATGTCGTCTCTTCACCGGCGCTTGTTTTACTGCGGCCGTTAGGGCCGTGACGAGGAATGTTCTATGAGGAAGGATGCAAGTAGGAGGACTCGGCTACGGATCGATGGCGGTCGGTGGTGCGAGAGAGGAAGGGGTGTTAGCGAGAGGCCACCCGCTCGGTGTGGCGTTGTGGTCGATGTCATCGTGGGAGTGTCGTGCCTGCGTCGGCTTGTTATTTTTGCGGCCAGGTAGGGCCATTTTGCGAGAATTGTCCGACGAGGTGGTGCGGATGTAGAGACTCGACGCCGGGATCGGTGGATAGTTCATCACCTTCCCGGTATGCCCAAAGCGAGTTTGATTAGAAACGACCTAAGGAAGTGCCGCGTAAATACAGGTATATCCTTAACCCTTTAGAGATTTATATGTGTAGCGAATATCTTAAGTATTATTTTCAGATAGCATTGTGTTAACTGTGATGGGGAATCCTTATTAGTTAATCAAGAAAGATTGGGGGATAGAGAAAGTGGGAGCCTTATGATGTGTACGTAGAGACCTTAGAGGCGAGGCCATCTTTGGTAAAAGAATTATTTCGTGGTTGACCCTTATCGAGGTGCATAGTATACGTGAGATATTTTGTGGGATGAATCCCTGAGTAATGTGGAATGAAAGAGGGTAGAAGACCGCTAGGTTTTCGTAACGTGATTGGTGAGATTGTTCCGAATCAGGGAGCTAGTGTTTGCGCGTTGCCGGGTTGGGTTGAGGCCTTGTGGCGGGTCGACCCGTGGCCTGTTTGGTGGTGGGGTCAGTTTTGGTGGTCCGTAGGTGGTAGGGTCACTAGGGTGTTAGGCCCAAGTTTAGTTAACCAACGTCTGAGTTCGTGGATACATTCGACCGATGGTCGGCGAGGAAGTCGGCCGTCTTGTCTTGCAAAGGCAGTGTACTCGTAGGGGTGATTATATCGAGAAGGTTGTAAGGCTGCAGGGTGCCTACCTTCACCTTATAATGACAGTGGAGCCAGTGCATGTTTCCTTTTTGGAAGTTTTACGAGCGGGGTTAAGAACTGGTAAGTCTCGAGAATCGCGTTCGCCTCGGGCGATGTTTGGATTTCGGGAGTAGTTGTGGGATTGTTGTCTCTGTAGAGGAATGTTTAAGCTACCATTTTCGGTATTCGGATGTCGCCTTAGGAAGCCTTGTAGGGCGGAAGTATAAGTTCCGATCGATTGGTTCGATGTTGGCGAGTTGAATAGTTGGTTCAGTTTGTTCCAGTATGTGGATAGGGTGTGACAGTTTTGGAAAGCAGAGGAAACTTAGCCGTGTTACTTTGGGCCTTTTGAGTTCATGTGAAGATTAGGCGGGTTGCCTATATGTTAGCATTGCCGTCCGACTTAGGAAGCGACGTCCGATCTTCGTATTGTTATGTTCGGAAAGTATCTAAATCCACCAGTGTTCCCGATTAATGATGACCACGTTAGAGATAGTAACCGAGATTTGGAAACTAAAGCGATGAAGGTGGTAAGAGTTCGAGCGTACAAGAAGTGTCGACATCCTCGAGGATCGCAAGCGGCCGGTACCATTTGTTGGGTCGTCGAGCAAGGCTCGCGACAAAGTGACAAAAGTGGTATCCGCGGCGAGTAAAGGAAGAACGAGCATGTATTACGAGCATAGGTGTGATCATTCGTTTGTAAAGAGTAGGGGCGAAGGAGTATCTTTTAGATCTCGGTAGGAGTTTTTGGTGATAGAGGTGATTCCTCGTGGACTTGGAGATAAGTATGTGCGCTTGTTGTGTTGTGACCCGGGTGTGGCATGGTTGTTTAGTAAGTATAGCGATAAGGACTATCTTGGCGCTGTTTGTTTGATACCTAGAAGGAACATTCGGGACGAATGTTTCTAAGGAGAGGAGAATGTTATACCCGTAGTTTTGTGGTATGTATGCGAGGGCGTGCGTGCGAGAATACGACATTAATTGGAATGGAAGAAAGAGGTGATTTTTCCACGGAAAAGTTTAGGTTTTGTGAAGGAAAAAGATTCGTTAATGGGAATTGGATTCCTAGATTTGGTATTCGGACTTCTTGGAATTTTAGAGAATTATGGAATTTTATTTTGGAAATGGTCACGTGGGGCCACGGAGAAAATTCTGGTTTTGTGGGGCCACTTTGTTTTCGAGATTTTGGCCATTGTGGATATTTTCTAAGATGAAATATTTTGGGACGAGTAGGAGGCGACACGTGTCACCCCACTGGTTGGCTTGGGCGAATTCCACTTTGTACACAACACCCGTTTAAGTCGTTTTTTTAAAGCTTTACACAACTCGCGTAGGATAAATTCCGCTATGTCATTTCTAATTTTTGCGGATTTTTCCGAGTGTGGCTACGTTGGACCAACGAGAGGCGACACTTGTCACCCTCGTTGATGGATGTCACACGGCATTGGGGACGAAATGGATAGCCATTTTTGTCTTGGAGTTGGTAGGATATTTTGTGTGCAAGTTGGCGAGGACACTTGCCTAAATCCTCGCCTACACTTGCCTTGCACTTGGCATCATCTTGGCCATTGATTGGCCATCCTTGACCTATAAATACCCCTTGTTGAAGAGTTATTTCATCCTAAATTGAGCAATCTTTCTAAGTCTCAAATCCCTCCTCTCCCTCTTATTGTTTCGTCCAAACACACCCTCCCTTTGAGAAGCCCTGGCCAGAGCAACCCATAAAGCTAGCCTAGCCAAACACTACCCTCCTTGGTAGAAAAGTTGCCATCTAGTATTGTTATTATGCCCAAAATACCTAGCCCAAATCCCTTTAGTCATTAGTAGAAGTTGTGAAGAACTTCTAAGGTTTTCTTGAGCTCTGGAGCGCACAACTTAGGAGCTAAACCTTGCTCGGTGCGACTTTTATCTAGGATATTATTGGGCTTACCGAGGTAAATAACCTTATCTTCCTTTTGTAAATAGAGTGTATATCTTGTAGAAGTATAGGAATAAGTATTAAATACTTAGAAGGGTATTGCAGAATAGAATTGAGCTGTTATCACGATGAAGGGCTTAAAGAAGAATAATAGAATCAGATTTACATGGGTGTTTTCTGATGAACTTGAGTAGCTCGGGTAGGAAGTGATGCCCAAATGTCCATAGAATAGCGAACCCTCTGTTTAGAGCTATATATAGTCTGATCTAGACGTTGATAGACATATTTGGTGATATAGTCGATACTCTGTGCGCGACATATTGACTTGACAAGTGGTTTCACAGGAAGGTATGTGATTCTTCCTATCCTCTTGAGCATGATATTTTAAAGAATATGTATATAGTACGGTAGACGTCGTGTGTTAATCGAATAATAATTACGGCAATGTCTTGGACTTAAGCTGAATAATAATTACTGCAATGTCTTGGACTTAAGCTGAATAATAAGAATCGAAGTGGTTCAAAAATTAAGAAACCCTTTTTGGAAAGAAGAGTAACACTTGGTTTTAAAAAGCTTAAAGTCATACTAGCTTTATGGGAAGTTAGGTATAACGGCTTAGAGTGATAAAAGGAATAATGTTTCTTGATTTGAATCGGAATGAATGTCGAACAAACCACGGCGCTAATAAAGGGAAAATGTTTTGACTAATAATGTATTTAAACCAAGTAGAAACTTCCATCCGCGTAGGATCTAAGATGAGACAAAATGATATTACATTTCCTAGATCATGGTCATTGTAATAAGATTGTTATGAACAATAATAAACTACTCACACATAAGGTATATGTTTCCCAAATTGTTTTAAAGGATTAAAACTATGAACTACAAACCTTTCGAAAATGAAACTTGAGTAATTGAAATTAGGCAAACTTGAGCGTTAGGAAAGAATGTTGTTACTTGATTTTACAAGGAGAAGTGTTTTAATGTACTTGAAAGATAATTACTCTATTTTTATACTACGTATTGTGTGACTTATGTAAAAGAAGCGGATCTTTTAAAGAGTAATACATGAAGTACTTTGGGGCTAACAACCGAACTTGTTAACATAATGTAGAAAGTACCTTGTGTGAATAACTTGATTGTATTGATTTGTGATAGTCTTGTAATATTTTCTTGTTGACTTGATAAGTAAACATGTTAGGATGCTACGTGAGTTAGTATCTTGTGATATTTGTGTAAAGGGTTTTCCTTGTTGTGCTTATGTTGTTTAGCAATAAGCGGTTATGTTGATATTATATCATTCATAACTCCGGGGGTTAAGCTGCCCTCCGATGCGGGGTAGACTCAGGCGGGTCGATGGACCTATGATTCGAGAATACCTTATGCGGGTCTGTATGGCCTATGCGGGCTGCGGAGTTCGAGTTAGTATGCGGCCGCGTGGTCATGCGGTTCTTGTAGCCATGCGGACGACGAGTCTAGGGCGCTGCCGGGAGTAGCTACCCTCGATGCGGGTTATACCTCATGCGGGCCTATCTGTTTGGCCTATGCGAGTGCGGGAAGTTCGAGGACTAGATGCGCACATTAGATCTGCGGGCGAGTGGCGGCTTTGATCATGTGGCGGTGCAGACAGATCTCGTAATCTGATTTATGACCTTGTTGAATGCGTAGGTTTTAGTAGTCGGCTATGCCTTCGCATTTACCGTGCGGTTCTATTGTGATGACTTTGAGGCGTGAGTCCACGACTTGACATGGATTGCTTATTTATTGTGGCGTAGTTTTGGCTTACCATACATGTCTCCCGCCTTATATAGACTACTATGATTTCATTTCTGATATTTTGATTTCACATACTTGGTACTGTTATCGACCTCCTTGAGTGCGTTCATCTGCAGTAAGGTACTCCTCCGTTGATCCGTTCTTAGGATCACCGCAGCGTTAGGAAAGCTCCGCTTCTCGGAAGCTTATCATTTTTGTTATGGTCACCTGTCTTTGTATATATTTGTATTAAGTGTTAAGGAGGGGCCCTGTCACGCCATTGTTGTTTTAAACTATTAGAGGTCTGTAGACATGTTGTAAGCTTGTGATGTAACTGTTCATTTTGGGTTGTTTATATACATTATGCCGAAGGCAAATTTTTTCCGAAACTATGTCTTATTTATCTTGTTTCATATCTTGGTTGTTTATATTATTTGGTTTTTCTCGATGTATGACTACTTGGGTGCGGGTAAGGCACTATCCACGCCCCGGGCAGTCGTGGCAAGCCAACGGAATTATGAAGTCTTTGGGCGAATTTGACATGTTTGAGAATCCTAAGGGATAAATTTTCCTACCTAAAGGGATAACTTTTCCTACCTAAAGGAATTACTTTTCCTACCTTAAAACCCTTACCTAAAAGGATTCTAATAACTTTTCCTACCTACAAAATCCCTAACCCTTCACCAAAAGGATTCTTTGGCTATAAATACTCTATCATTAGAAGAATAATTCATTCGCCACTCCACCATTCACCATTCTACATCCATCCTTCCACCAAGCCATCTTGTAAATATTCCACAACACAACCCTTGGATGCTTGGCTTGGAGACTCATTCTTAAGTATTTTCTTTTCTTTTCTTTACTTTATTTCAGTTTTGTATGATGAGCATGGATTAGTTCTTGTCATGTCAATGGCTAGGAACTAATTCCTCTATAAGGCTTTCCATGTTGAATCTCTAGAAACTTATGTTATGATTTAATGCATGCTTATGGTTATTAACTTCTTGTTGAGATCTATCGATATTTGAGTTGAATTCTTGGTAATTAATTGACAACTAATTATCACTATATGATTTCTAATCAGATTAGAAAGGGGATTGTGAATATCTTTGTAAGTTGGGTAGACATTCTTGGATTGGGGATGAAAATACCTCAATTATTTATGTAAGCGTTAATGAGAGGCTTAAAAACCTAATTTGCGCATTGTGTGTGATGGTTAACTAGGTTCTTGTTCTTAATCCTCCTATAGAGTTATCCTTATCACGAAAGGTAGGTAAGGTGCAATCGGGTTGAGTGTTTATATAACCTAACGGGAGTATAAAAGCGATTTAGCGAACTGCTTTCTCCAAAGAAGAAGACCGTAAGTTATTGCATTAATAAGTAGCATAAGCGGATAGTGAGGAGGCGTGGAAGCCTATTCTCATCATCACCAAGTAAACCCTTTTAGTTAAATAGCTTTTATAATCCTTAGTTAAAAACAACAAATCTAAATATCAATTTACCAAATAGATACCAAAAAATAGATAGTTGGTAATTGAACCCTAATCCTTGAGGGCGATATTGGTCTTATCAAGACTATACTACTTGTCACGATAACGTGCACTTGCGTTTAAAGTGTGCATCTTATCGCGCATCAAGTTTTTGGCGCCGTTCTTAAGTGATTAGGCATAGTTCAATATCAAATTTATCTATTTTTAATTTCTAATTTGGTTTTTATTTTTGTTTCTTAAATTATTTATTTTATTTTCTTTAAAAAAAACAAAAAAACAAGTGTCTTAGTGATTCGTTGTTGGTTTTGATTCATCTCGTGGATCCTTAAGACATGGATTTCTCTTGTCGATATGATCGAGCTCAACCGTAGAGGAAGAGAGGAGGAATTACGAGAAGCTATACTCGGTCTCACGAGGTACCAAAATCGGTTCATAGACGAAGCGAGAATGGCCATGAAGAAGTTGGAAACACAAATAGCGTAACTTCGCGATCATATTCAACGAAACGCAGAAGAGCAATCTGCACAGGGTAGGCAATGAGGAAACACAATGTCGGGCAATTGACCGAAGGATGCGAATCGGGAGATAGAGAGTTCGCGGCGGCAGCGCCAGCCGATGAAGCGGGGCGCGGCGCCCGAACCTGTAAATCAAGGTGATTTTGAGCAATGAACAACAAATTGAGAGCACGAACCACACCCAACTATTGAGAATCGGTGAAATAGTTGGTGTAGAAAGAAAAGATTGCAGAGATCAATTATTTACCTTCTTGGATTACGTGGAAATTCTTTCTTGCACCTATTGCGGAAGAAACACCACTAGCTATCACGGTGATTCCCAATTAGGAAGCCCATACCATCAAGGTACCCACAGAGTTGAGAGATGTAGAAGTTCACAGTTCCTACATTATAGAAAGCGTAAAAAACAAGCCTACTTGGGGATAATTGTATATGTAAGGCTCTTGTTTGAACAAATGGTCGTAGGGAAATTGAGACCTACTGACAATAAATCTGCGGATTGCAAGCGATTCGCGAAGGATCGATGGGCACTCGAAAAGGTTAATTGCGTCCGCTAAAAGACGTTAAAGATAACGCTTGTTGGGAGGCAACCCAACGTTTTTAATTATGTTATTTTAATTTCTGTCTTTATTTTATTTTATTTTGCTTTGAAACGATCTCTCACGGTCTTGGGTTCTTGTTTTGTGTTGTTGGATAGCTGTGGATAGCTAAAGCAGGAAAAGGAGCAAAACGCGAAAAAGGAAAAACGATGCGTCGGCGCCAGAATCGAGCGCGCGCGTAATTTCGAAGAGCCACAGACTAGCAGCCTTGCGCTGAATCTCGTGCGCGGCGCCGAACTTCGAGCCATATTTCCGCAAATTCGAATTTTCCTCCTAGACCTCCGTTATGACCGCTGTGTTGTGTCAGTAAGTTGTCCTTTTTCTTTTATTTTCTTTGAGTCTTGCACACATTGGGGACAATGTGTGATTTAAGTTTGGGGGGATATTTTATTGTTTTTGAGTCTTGTTGAATTATTTTGTGTATTTTTGAGTCATTTTTTGAGTCATAATTTTTTTTTAGATCATGCATCTTTGTAGTTACTTGAATTGCCTAGTGAAGTAAGGTTGAATAATGTAATGGAATTAGAAGCAACCATCTAAACACTTAGGCTAGATATGCCAAAAACTCATGAAATCTGTCTATTGGGAGTATCTTGCTTGATTTGTGCATTATTAAAAGATTAAAACCTATGTGTTATGATTGCTTGCTATTTGAGGCGAAATAGTTAGGATATGCATGTTAGGGAGATGACTCAGACATTTCTTTGATAGCCAATTCTTACCATTCTTTTCTATCCCGTACTTTAAAAATATTCCTAGTCAGCCCCATTGAGCCTAAAAACATGAAACTTTTTCTTTGACACCATATATTCCGACAATTGTGCCATAAGTAAAAATATGAAATAATTGGAATAAATTGTGTTAAAAAAAAGAGACAAAAAGAGTGAATGAGCTTGTTGCACCCCAATAAAAAAGTAATAAGAAAGAGGCAAAAGCCTAAGTTTGGGGGTGCTTGTTATTATAATACTCTTCATTCTCCCAAAATAAAAGAGGGAAAAAGATAGAATTGAAGTGAAGAAAAGAACAAAAAGAAAAGGGAAATACTGAAAAGCTAAAGAGCTTATGGTACACAAAAATGAGCCTAAATGCCTATTTTTACCAACCACTACCTAAGCCTACATTACAACCCTTAAAGTCCTGAAGATCTCTTTTATGCATATCCAAGATTAGTGGAGAATAGCAAGTAAGCATGCCATAAGATTTTTGAATTTATATGCATGATTTAGTATATTGACTTCCATTAAGCATGATAAAAATGAGTTTGCGAAATATCTAGCTTAATGTGTTTAGAATGCTGAAATTTCATGCTATATGTTCCTGCATATTATTCTACTAATCTTCATGTTTTTCCAAGTAGCGCCAAATGCAGCAAAGTGATCAATGTCATTGAGTCTTTTATTTTTTCGTTTTCCTTGAGTCTGTATTTCTTTCTTTTGATCTTTGCTCGAGGGCGAGCAAATGTTAAGTTTGGGGGTATTTGATCGGTGTATTTTATATACACTTTTTGAGTCATTTTTAATTAGTATTTTACTCATTTTATTTATGTTTAGTATAGTATTAGGGTCGTTTTCCTTTCTTTTGTGTCACAGCGGTCATAAATGGAGAAATGACGAAAAGAAGATGAAATGAGCATAAATGAGATGGAATTGCACACAAAAGGGCCAAGAAATAAAGTCTAAGAAGTTCCGAGAATTATAGAGGAGTTCAGACGAAGTCCGGACGAAAAAAGGGCAACGAGGCAATCGCGAAAAGCGTCACCGGAGCCGCGGCTGGCAAGCCGCGCGCCATAGTCTTGAAAGTCGAGTTGCTGAATTTGGTAGGCGCTGATCTGCGCGCAGCCGCGCTGAATTATGAAGTGTTGGGCCGAATTTGACATGTTTTCAGAATCCTAAAGGGATAAATTTTCCTACCTAAAGGGATAACTTTTCCTACCTAAAGGGATAACTTTTCCTACCTTAAAACCCTTACCTAAAAGGATTCTAATAACTTTTCCTACCTACAAAATTCCTAACCCTTCACCAAAAGGATTCTTTGGCTATAAATACTCTACATCATTAGAAGAATTATTCATTCTCCACTCCACCATTCACCATTCTACATCCATCCTTTCACCAATCCATCTTGTAAATATTCCACAACACAACCCTTGGATGCTTGGCTTGGAGACTCATTCTTAAGTATTTTCTTTTCTTTTCTTTACTTTATTTCAGTTTTTGTATGATGAACATGAGATTAGTTCTTGTCATGTCAATGGCTAGGAACTAATTCCTCTATAGGGCTTTCCATGTTGAATCTCTAGAAACTTATGTTATGATTTAATGCATGCTTATGGTTATTCTTCTTCTTGTTGAGATCTATCCAATATTTGAGTTGAATTCTTGGTAATTAATTGACAACTAATTATCACTATATGATTTCTAATCAGTTCGAAAGGGGATTGTGAATATGCTGTAAGTTGGGTAGACATTCTTGGATTGGGGATGAAAATACCTCAATTATTTATGTAGCGTTAATGAGAGGCTTAAAAACCTTAATTTTGCGCATTGTGCGTGACGGTTAACTAGGTTTTTGTTCTTAATCCTCCTATAGAGTTATCCTTATCACCGAAAGGTAGGTAAGGTGCAATACTGGGGTTGAGTGTTTATATAACCCTAACGGGAGTATAAAACGATTTAGCGAACCTGCTTTCTCCAAAAGAAGAAGACCATAAGTTATTGCATTAATAAGTAGCATAAGCGGATAGTGAGGAGACGTGGAAGCCCTATTCTCATCATCACTGAAGTAAACCCTTTTAGTTAAATAGCTTTTATAATCCTTAGTTAAAAACAACAAATCTAAATATCAATTTACCAAATAGATACAAAAAAATAGATAGTTGGTAATTGAACCCTAATCCTTGAGGACGATATTCGGTCTTATCAAGACTATACTACTTGTCACGATAACGTGCACTTGCGTTTAAAGTGTGTGCATCTTACCGCGCATCACTGGTGCAGGGTTAAACGGAGCCGTTCATCTCCTCCCTCCATTTCCTTTTCCTTAACGACGGTCCAATTTTTTCTCTATGTTCATGTAATGGCAGTTATGGGACCAATGATGTAGTCTTTGCAATCTCACCTCTGGGTTATCTACAATTTTGGTAGATGGAACTGGACTCTATTCAGCTCTTAGTTTCACTTTGACTAGTGTTTACTGCATGATGTATCTATTTTCCCTTAATGTTCTAGTCATGGAGCTCCTGGATGAATGCTCATTTTTTCCTTTTTTGGTCAGGTATAATGAAAATATTATTACTGACTCACTCAGGCCATGTCAATTTATTTCCAGCGTCTAAGATCCCTAAAAGATTGCACCACCTTTTCATGAGGTTTCGTTCAACTATCGACGGGAAAAGAATTGAATGATTTACTGTATTTTTCTTATGATCTTGTCCAGGTCAGGAAGGTGGCGTATGTTCAAGGAAATTATGTTCCACATGCAAACCTTGAGGTTCTTGATAAGCTTATTGCAACTAGACACGAGTTTGCACAGGTTGGTGAGTGAACACTTTTTAGTTTATGTTGAACTGTGTTATGTTCTCATCAAAAAGAATTGTGTGACCTTCTCATCGAAAAATTTAGTGAAGGGGCACCTCTAATTACTTAGTTCTACAACAAGTCTATCTTGATTCTTGCACCACATCAAGACTTGATCAAATTGATGACATAATATGTATCTATTGTTATTATTTATTCTTGTTGTAATATTCTTAGTCAATTATTTTTTATTAATGATGGCAATCATATTTTAATATGTGTTGTCATTTTTGTAGCGCCATGTTAATGTATACCGCGCAGAAAGGTTATAAACTAAAGTGAGTTTTTTCAAGAATGGTAAAAATTGTTAAGGTAATCCATTTATTCTAAGTCTTTAATTGGTATGTAATGAAAGTTTAAATTTGACTGTCAAGTTAATGCTTTGGTTAATTTTGTTTTAAGATACCACAACAATCTTATGGATACGAGTGTGCTTACTATATGTTGTGTTTCATTAAAGATCTAATGAATGATTTGTCTTTACTTCATTACAATGTAAGTATTTAACATTATTTTTGTTTATGTATTTGTCTTTAATGGCTTATTTATGATTCGAAAATTTAACCGATCTCTATTGTGTGTTACAGTACAATGACAAATAATATTTTTTGCAGCATGACCTTGATGAAGTTCGAATCGAGTGGGCGCAACATGTTTCAGAGATTCTCCGTATTCCATAGTTGTGTCATTTTTATGATGATTTAGACAATATTTGTACTTTTTGAAGTTAAAACAATATTATGTTTTTTTTTGTTGTATTTGATGATAACATTAGATGTTTTGAAAAATAATTTTTAATGTTTCGATTTAATGTATTAGAACAATTTCATTATGTGGGTAACATTTTAGTTATAATATACTTACAATTCGAATTTATTTTTATTTAAAAATTAAAATTAAAATATAAAAAAATGTCAAAATTAATTTTCCCGCCAATTTAAATCAAATTTATTTTAAAAAAATCGCCAATTTAAATATATTTTATTTAAATTTTCCCGCCAAAAAAATTATTTAATTAATAAATTTCGCAGAAAATTTTTAAAAAAGAGGGAAATAGTCAAAGTCAAACACCACAATTTGTGACAGTTTATAACCGTCACATAAAACCGTCACGAATTTGTGACAGTTTCTACCGTGACACTTAGCAAAACCGTCACAAAACCCCTTTCGTGACTGTTAAAAACCGTCATCGTAGACCTTTTTTTTGTAGTATGCGGCCTAAATATTTATTTATTATTTTTCATTTTATTATAATTTTTAACTGCAATAATTTGTAGTATATTCACTAACAATGTATATTGGGATTTAAGACTTTAATCTTGTGTATATCTTGTATTTATAACTTCTGAAATACACGACAATCACAATTATATGTATTGTTTTATGCACCAATACGACACAAGAGGGGGTGAATTGAGTCATTACTTCTTTTAAAGTTTTTTTTTTTAAGAATAGACATTGATGTAGGAGACAAATATGAGATTCAACAGGCTGAAAAGTGGGCTTGGAGTTGAGAGGAGAGCAGACTCAACAGGCTAAAAAATACGCCTTAATGATCACAAATGTATACCTATACCTATCACTCATAGCTAGAGGTGACAGAGGGGCCGTTTGGGCTGAAGTTGGGCGGGTCAACAAGAAGTAAAGTTATAGATGGGTCAATGTCCAACCCGCACATACTTGGTACATATTGTGTACTGACCCCCTTCCTCGGGGGCTGCGTTCATGCCGCAGGTAGGGGTAAGCAGGTGGTGGATCCTCATTCTTAGGATCTTTGATCAGGTGTCAGAAGCTCCATTTCTCCGGAGGCTTGACTTTTGGTACGGTTCTCCCTGATGTTGTAGATATTATGTACATTCAGGGGTATGACGGGGCCCTGTCCCGTCATAGTTGTCACAAACTCTTAGAGGCCTGTAGTCATGTTATAAATTGGGTTGTAAGGGATGTAACTGTTCCGTTTATGTTATATCTATATTTACAGAAAGGTAGCCATTTTGGGTTAGCCGGTTTCGTTCTTTTATGTTGTTTTTTGTTTATGAGTTTACTTCCGCTGGTTTTCTCTGATGTTGTATCACAAGGGTGCCCGGGGTAAGGCACCAGTCACGGGCTCGAGGTCGGGTCGTGACAAAAGTGGTACCAAAAACTTACATGGACTCTCTTTATTTTATTTTTCCTTAAAGCGAGAAGTTGGAAAGAGAACTCTTTCACTTTTTTTTTGTTTTATTCTAAGTAGTCTCTTTATGTGTTTAGTAGATAAGAACGCCGAAGCTGCCCATTTTCTACTATGGAACCTACCCTTCCGGAGTGAAGGATTGTCATCCTATAGCCGAGTGTTTTTCATAACCAACCCATTATCAAAATCACTCTTACCCAAACCCATGAAATTTTGGACGGGTTAGGCGGGTCATTTGGGTTTAGGCTAATTTTGCCACCCCTGCACATAGCCAAGCGAAAAAATTTCAAGCACTTGAATTACTCTTCTTGAAGTGGAGAGCATTCAAATATCCTATAGCGGAGTCCATTTTATGCTACACACTATTAGAATGAAGGAAGATTGAGAAATGGAGCTTAGAGCAGAATTTAACGTTTTAGTTGCAGAAACTGAGCACCAGACCATGTATCGCAATTGCGGGGGCTCACATCGCAATGATTGAAGAAATTGCATAGCGCGCAATCATGCAAGAGGCCTATGTCCAGAAACCAAGCGCAATCTCGCGCTACCTCTTACCGTGATAGAGGTGACAAATGGGCAGTTGCAAAATTTCCTAAAAGTGACTAATGACAAGACTATCTTAGGGTTTTTAGGCACTTTATATAATAATTTAGCCATAGCATAAACAATTATAAAACCTAGTTTATTTCGATTAACTTGTTATGAATTTGAAGATTGAGCTTGTAAGATTTGGAGGTAATTTTGAAATTGCCTTAGAATTTGCAAGAGGTTAGCTTTCTAGCTAGTAGTTTTAGGTGTTAGTTTGATTGTATTAGAGGTGATTATGACTTCTTTAGTTCTAGTTGTCACTACTATTTTATCAAACTTTTTCTCAAGCTTTTTATCTTTCACTTGTTTTCTAAGATTAATTCTTCGTTTTCAATCTTGTTTATTAATTCGTCGCGGCGCTGCCTAGGGTTTCCAGAGGACCGCGTCTCCGTTTTGGAGCGCCGCGGCGCCATTCATTCCGAAGCTTAAAATTGAATTTTTTTTCGACTCACTGCCTCTTAGGCGCCGCGGCGCCACCCACAAGGACCGCGGCGCTGACGGAGATTTTTCAAAAAAAAATCAATCAGAAACTGGAGTTTAAATATTCAGATTCTAAAAGTTAAAAAAAATTCAGAATCTGAAAATTAAAACTTTTAATTAGACTGATTTGGTCCTTTCGGGCAATTCTGTATTTAAATAAAATTTCAGAAAATCAGATTTTTTAAATTATGGAAATTGCAGAAAGGTCCCTCAAATATGAATATATTTTTTGAAAGTTTAAAATTGGATTTTCTGAATTTAAATGGGTTCAAATTAAAATTTTAAATTCTTGAGGGACTAGACTGTAAATTCTGAAAATTTGCAGAAATTTCCTGAAAACCAGTTTTAAAATCAGAAAATTTAGGGACTTTTTGGCATAGACATAAATTTTAGAGTTTAGACAAATAAACTCATGATTATAATTAATTGTATATTATTTGAATAATATACGAATGTGCTAAGTGTTTTTAAATGCAAACATTTAATTATTAGCATGGTGTCCGCTATACATGTCTGGGTAGGCGACGCCCAGTAGTTGATTAAAACAATCTTATATCATGTCTATTGGGTTGATGGTTTCACATCTAAATGCGTTTTAAAAATTGCATGATAGGATGTCATATGAATTATGACATGAATGTTGATCTTGGTTGAAATCCCCGAAAACTGAAAAATGTTCCCCAACGTTTGAATACAAGACTAAAATTAAAACGCGTCGTCCATTATAATTGTTAGAGTGCAAAATCCTTTTCGGCGATACGAGTATTTATGTCAAAGCATTTGCTCTAAGTCTACGAGGACTCAAGAGTCTTTCATAGATGTGTTAAATGTAAAAGTGGATGAGAAACTTTTGTGGATATTTACATCAAAGAGTTTGCTCGCAAAGGCCAAGTTTACTTAGATACATAAACGCAGTCATGTAATGAGGTTGACTTGCTTAGACAAATCTTAGCGCCAAAGTGTAGGACTAATCTAAGGACACATGATTAAAAATAATTATTTAATCAACCAAGAGTTGCAAATAAGCTTTGCAATTGGTTTAGGACCTACCAAAATGCTATTGAAGTTATCAGCCAAAGCAAACACGAATATAACATAGGTTTGGATCTTATCCCATTATGACCTTAAAATAATTTTAGGTCCGTATTCTACCTTGGGGTCGTAGAAGTATGCTAAAATAGTGGGAGCCAATTAAACAAAAGGCAATGTTAAATTAGCCTAAAATGAATGTGTATAATAGAAAATAAATTTTGATTGTATTTTCCTGTCTATCTAATTCTTCAGATCTTCAGAATGTCGAGTCTATTGCTAAAGATGCTAATTCAAATGAACAAACTCACCCGAACGAATTATCTAGATTGGCTTAGGAATCTAAGGATTGTCCTAAGGCGAGAGAAAATTGAATATATATATAGGACAAGGTTTTCCCCATAGTGCCTGCTGAAGACTCTGATGAGTATGCTGCTTTTGACAAGGTTACTTATCAAAAGCATCTTGATGATGCCACATCTGCATAATGTGTTATGCTATCTTCCATGTCAGTGGAACTGCAAAGGCAATATGAGAACATGGGTCCCAACGAGATGCCCCAAAAAATGGAATATGAGTTGTTAATAGACCTTTTTAAATGTAAGTTGATCGAAGAAGGCCAAGTGTCTCAACACGTGCTGAAGATGATATGGCTGATTGAAAGGTTGACCTCAATTGATATTGATCTGCAGAGTAGATTTGCTTCCACGCATCCTAAATTCATTTCCTCATTCGTTTGAGAGTTTCATCATTAACTACAACATGAATGGAACTTAAGCGAGTCTGCCGGAATTGCATAATATGCTAAAGGCTTTTGAATCTTCAATCTCCAAGGGCAAAACTGTGCTCATAGTAAGCTCATCTAGTCATCCCAAACCGAAAGGTAAGGAATGACATAAGAAGAAGGGCAAAGCTATCGTTGCGCCTTCAGCAATGAAGCCCAAGGGAGGGGTGAAGAAGAAGGTAATCCCGACTAAGAATGTGTGCATGAATTGCAATAGGAAGGGGCATTAGAAGAAAGATTGCACTGCTCCAGGAGGAGGGAAGGCACCCGGTGCTTCAGCCTCTAGTGGACTAGTTATGTATGTAATTGAAATAAATCTATCTATAAACAATTCTAATTTCTGGGTACTAGATACCGCTTGTGGCTCACACATTTGTACAAATGTGCAGGGGCTAACTAACAACAGGAATGTCAGACCCAGAGAGGTGAACCTGAGCGTAGAAAATGGAGCACGAGTTGATGCTGAACGCGTGAGAACTTATAGATTAGATTTACCTCCTAGCAAATATTTAGTGTTGAATAATTGTTTTTATGTACCCTCGTTAACGAGGAACATCATTTCCATTCCAGTTTTAGACATGAAGAGGTTTTCCTCAAGCATATTTAATGGCAGTATGATATTGTCTTTTAATGATATTGTATTTGGAATTGCGCCTCTTGTGAATGGAGTGTATACACTAAACTGTAGTTGAGAAAGTTTCAATATACAAAACAAATGAGCTAAAATAAGTAAAAAACATTCTACTTACCTGTGACATTGTAGACTTGGTCATATCAATCAAACAAGGATAGAAATGTTAAGGACACTTGACCACCTCGAACCATTTGACTTAGAATCTTATGACAACTGTGAATCCTGTTTAAAAGGTAAGATGACCAATAAGCCTCTTTATGAAAATGGGGTACGATCCATGAGGTGCTTGAGTTGGTACATAATGACGTATGTGGACCATTTTCGATTCAATCTAGAGAAGGTTTCCCTTACTTTATCACTTTTACAGATGACTTGACAAGGTATGAATATGTGTATCTTATGAAACATAAATCTGAGGCATTTAAAAAGTTCAAGGAGTACAAGTGTGAAGTGGAGAAACAACTCGCAAAGAGTATCAAGACTCTTCGATCTGATCGAGTGGGTGAATACTTAAGTAAAGAATTTATAGATTACCTGAAGCTACATGGAGTTCATTCAGAATGGATACCTCCTGGAATACCACAAATGAATGGTGTTGCCGAGAGGAGAAACCGAACCCTACCTGATATGGTTCGATCCATGATGAACTTTTCAGCTTTACCAACATACCTTTGGGGATATGCTATACAAACCTCAATATATGTTCTGAATAGGGTTCCTTCCAAATCAGTTGAAAAGACGCCATATGAGATATGGTTTGGCAAAAAGCCAGCTCTTAGACATATGAGGCCCTGGGGGTGCCCTGCATATGTCAGGAAGATGCTCACTGATAAGTTGGAATCCAAAAGTGAGAAATGTTACTTCGTGGGGTATCCAAAGGAAACTAAGAGATACTACTTCTATCTTGCTAGCGAATATAAGATCATTATTTCTAGGAACGCAACTTTGAAGAATATGTCTACAAGGAAGAGAGTTGCACAAAGATAGAACTTGAAGAAATTCAAGAACAACAAAGTAACATAGAGGTTTAATCCTTTCCGAATAATCAAGGCAAAGATTCAGTGGGAGTGTTTGGCAAAGATTTGGTACTTACAGTACACCCTTCGGCCAGTAGGAGTATTGCGAGGAATGATGCAGAAATACAAGATCCTCCTACACAGACCTTGGAAGCAAGTGCAATAATTGCACCTCCTCCGATTCAAGAAAGACATGAAAATAATATTCCTGAAAGCTATCGAGTTGGTGGATCAACCAACACACAAGAATCTTCTCACAATCAGAACATACCTAGAACTAAATTGCAAAATAATCAACTCCGTAAGTCTACAAGAACTCATCATCCTCCAGAAAGACTAAAAATCTACTTGTGGAAACACATAGTGAGATAGATATTCCTGATGATGATGAGCCTTGATGCGCGTTAAGATGCACACACTTTAAACGCAAGTGCACGTTATCGTATCAAGTAGTATAGTCTTAGATAAGACCGAATATCGTCCTCTAGGATTAGGGTTCAAGTAACACTTATCTATTTTCTAGTATCTATTTGGTGAATTAATGAGTGATTGGTTGTTTATAACTAAGAATTATAAAAGCTATTTAAGATATAAAGATTTACTTCAGAAGTGATGAGAATAGGGCTTCTATGTATCCTCACTATCCGCTTATGCTACTTACTAATGCATTACTTATGGTATTCTTCTTTTGGAGAAAGCAGGTTTACGAAATCGTTTTATACTCCCGTTAGGGTTATATAAACACTCAACCCCAGTATCGTTCCTTACCTACCTTTCGGTGATAAGGGTAACTTTATAGGAGGATTAAGAACAAAAACCTAGTTGACCGTCACGCACAATGCGCAAAATTAGGGTTGTTAAGCCTCTCATCAACGCTACATAAATAATTGAGGTATTTTCATCCCCAATCCAAGAATGTCTACCCAACTTACAGCATATTCACAATCCCCCCTTTTCAGAATCTGATTAGAAATCATATAGTGATAATTAGTTGTCAATTAATTACCAATAATTCAACTCAATTATTGGATAGATCTCTCAATAAGAAAAACAACCATAAGCATGCATCAATTTATAGCATAAGTTTCAAGCAATTCAACATAGAAAGCCCTATAAGAGGAATTAGTTCCTAGCCATTGACGTGACAAGAACTAATTCCATGTTCATCATACAAAACTGAAATAAAGCAAAGAAAAGGAAAAGAAATTACTAAATTAATGGTATCCAATCTCCAAGCAAAAGTCTTGAGTTGTGCAAGAAGGGGAACCCTCAAAAACTGCCTAGGGTTCTCCTTTTATAGGCTGCAAACCGCCTCCCTCTTTTCCTTCGTGTCCGCCCGTAAATTCGCCCAAAACCTAATTTTTCCGCTCGGCCATGCCTGCAGATGGGGCGCGCCGAAGTTCTGCAATCCGTCGGTGTTTTGGCGCCGCGCCTCGCTATCTCGCCGTTCGGTAGCCGCGCGCCGTATCTTCGTAGCCGGATGTTTAGCGCCGCGCCCGCATTCGCTGCTCGGTAGCCGCGCACAGTCTTCGCCTCGAATAGTGGCGCCGCGACCGCTGTCGCAGGAGCCGCCGCTGGTCCGATTTCGCCGCTTCGCCACTTTCTGCTGCTCGCATCTCCTCTTTGCCCTCTTTTTGCTTCTTTTCCGCCATTTGGCCATTTTAACCACTTTGACTCAAAAGAAAGAAAAACTATCCTAATACGACACTTATATGTGCAAACGGACAAAAGACTAACTAAAATCGACTAAACAGGTGTATATAAAATACACCTATCAAATACCCCCAAACTTAACCTTTGCTCGCCCTCGAGCAAAGATAGAAAGAAATAAAATAAAAGACTCAAAGAAACGAAAAATAAAAGGCTCCCTGTCATTAATCACTTTTGATGCATAAATGTTAACTAGAAAAACATGAAGGTTAGCAGAATAACATGCAGGAACATATAGCATGAAATTTTCAAAGACACTAAACACATGAAGCTAAATATTTCGCAAACTCATATTCATCATGCTTAATGGAAGTCAATATACTAAATCATGCATATAAATTCAAGAATTCCTATGGCATGCTTACTTGCTATTCTCCACTAATTCTGGATATGCATAAAAGAGATCTTCGTGACTTTGGGCGTTGTAATGTAGCTTAGGTAGGGTTGGTAAAGATAGACATTTAGGCTCATTTTTCTGCACTCATAAGCTCTTTGGCTTTTCAATTTTTCCTTTTCTTTTGATTCTTTCCTTCACTTCAATTCTATCCTTCCCTCTTTTGTTTTGGGAGAGTGAAGTGTATTATACTAATAGCACCCCAAACTTAGGCTTTGCCTCTTTCTTATTACTTTTACATTGGGTGCATCAAACTTGTTCACTCTTTTGTTTCTTCTTTTTAACACAATGTACTCCACTATTTCATATTTTCACTTATGGCACAATTTGTGGGAATATAGGGTGTCAAAGAAGAAGTTTCAAATTTAGGCTCAATGGGGCTGACTAGGGATATTTTTAAAGTACGGATAGAAAAGAATGGTAAGAATTGGCTATCAAAGAAATGCCCGAGTCATCTCCTAACATGCATATCCTAACTATTTCGCCTCAAATAGCAAGCAATCATAACACATAAGCATTTATCATTTAGCATGCATAACTCAAGCAAGAAACTCCAAATAGACAGATTTTGTGAGTTTTTGGCATATCTAACCTAAGTGTTTAGATAGTTGCTTCAATTCCTTTACATTATTCCACCTTACTTCACTAGGTGTTTCTAGCAACTACAGCATACATGATCTTTGACAGGCAATTATGACTCAAAAAGAAAAAAATTTGGTGACTCAAAATAAACATAAAACAAATAAAAAGACTTAAATAAAACATAACATGACACACAAATAAAACACCCCCAAACTTAAATCACACATTGTCCCCAATGTGTGCAAGACTCAAAGAAAATAAAAGAAAAAGACACTTACAGACTTTGGCTAGAATGGTGGTGGCGGTGGATAATGATCGACCATCGTTGAACAAGGCACTCACTGCCGATTTGTTGCCTTGCTTTCTTCGCCCTTGTACTATCGCTTGCAAGGTCTGCATCATCTCCTCCGATGTTGGTACAATTGCCCCATTGTGGGCTCTGAAGGTTCTCGCTTTGTGGTTGGCCGTGGTCGGGTCTCGCCTCATATCGAGCCCCTATTTCGTGCTCATCTTCATCCATGGCGGCCTTCACACACGCCGCTGGTTGTTGTACTCCGCCCGCCGGGGCTGTGGTCCGGGAAAGAGTGCACTATCCCATGCGACACCGGCAGCTGGTTTCTTTCACGAGTATCTGCGGTAGTCGGGACCGCACTCACGTGGCATAGATCGTAATAAGCGAGCCGTGTCCCAATCCACCGTTGTCACCAACTCGCTGATTTCTTCAATGCTCGCACTATTTCTTTCCCCACATCAATTGTCACTCATAATTCCATAAATCAACTTAATCCTATCTTCCGCACTCGGTGAAGTGCGTGGATGGAATCACGCGGCATCGACGGCAAACAAGCCTTGGTCGCTTTGTTGAATCGGGCACCGCCGTTTCTAGATCCATTTCTTCCAATCTCAAAAGCAGCCTCCGGTAGACGGTGTTTGCAATCAGATCCAGCTGATGTTGTCGGTGCTCCTAGACCATGTTCTAAAATGGCTCCAATCACCAATTCCTCCTTCAACATCAACCGTCTCCACTTGTGCATTTACAGCTCCTGCTGTCACAGACACATAAACTCCCCTTACAAAGCACCCCCTTTCCACTCTCTCTGGAAAGTTCGCATAAAATTCACGCACCATTGTTGTGTTTACTGGTGCTATCTTCGCCGGATTGACAAATCTCTTCCACCCCCGTAGCTCAATCATAGCCCGGATGGGCTCATAAACGTCTTCTTCCCCATATGACCCCCTCTGGTAGTCCATTCCCTTCTCGTATTAGTGGTCCGCATCGCTTTTGTATCTTTGGTAGGCTGGTAGCTCACAAACCTATTTTCATCAGACGGGGTCAGTGGATGTGGAGCCTCTTCTCTTCGTGGTCATTTTTAAAACAAAATCTGCAGCTTATACTTTAGTGGCACAACCTGCCTCCTACACACTCAACACTAGCAAATAATACAACACCCCAAACTTCAACTTTTCTACTCAATACCCACAACTTCCTTTTCTACTCTTTTCTCCAACTTCACAATCACTTTTCAAAGACTCCAAACTACTCCAACTACAATACTCCTCCAAATTACTACCTCCTATGACTTCAAGAAAAGGATTTAAGAACAAAGATAGGGATTACCTTTTATGAGAGTTTCACTGCTCTTGCTCACGGGTTGAGGTTATGGAATGGAGCTTCGTTGTTTGAGATAGTTGGGGTTTTTAGGAATTTAAGAGTTTAGGTTGTGGTTGTGTTGATTTGGAGGATTTGTGGGCAAATTCTCGGAATTTCGTGGGTTTTTTGAGAGGGAAAGTTAGGTTTTTGATTTTGGAATTGGGGAAAATCTGATTTTTGGGCGTTTTAAGTTTCTCGATTCGCCGCCGTTCGCTTTAGCCATGCTACCAATCATCCAAGCGCTCTTCGGATTTTTGAGCCGCGGCGCCCAATCATCCAAGCTCCTTCGACTTTTGCGTCGTGGCCTCATTACGGTAGCCGCGCTTAAAGTTCAAAGACCTCTTCAGATATTTTAGCCGCGCGCTTACCCGCTTTTTTTCTCGAAATCTCGCTTTCGCTCACCTTTTCATCCTCCCTTATTTGCTGCACTGGCCAATCACACAAACACAAGACCCAAGACCGTGAGATCGTTTCTTAGACAAAATAAAATAAACTAATGACAAATTAAAATAACATAATTGAAAACGCTGGGTTGCCTCCCAACAAGCGCCTTTTACGCCTTTTAGCCGACACAATTAACCTTTCGAGTGCCCATTGATACTTCGCGAATCGCTTGCAATCCATGATTTATTGCTATAGGTCTCAATTTCCTATAACTATTTGTTCAAACAGGGCCTTAAACATACAAGTATCCCCAAGCACACAAGATGAGTTTGTCTTTTAGCTTCTTATTTTGTAGAAACCGTGAAATTCTCTACATCTCTTGACTGAGGGTTGCCCTTGATGGTATGCAATTCCTAATCGGGAGTCATTCGTGATAGCTAGTGGTGTTTCCTCCGTGATAGGTGCATGAAAAGAATTTCCACGTAATCCAAGAAGGTGAATAATTGGATTTCGCAATCTTTTCCTTTCTAAACCAACTATCTCACCGCATTCCTCAATAGTTGGGTGTGATTCGTGCTCCTCAACTTGCCGTCACGTTGAATATGATCGCGAGTTCTGCTATTTGCGTTTCCAACTTCTTTATGGCCAACCTCATTTCGTCCATGAACTGAGCTAGAGATTTAGTGAGGCTGAGTATGGTTTCTCGCAATTCCTCCCTCTCTTCCTCTATGGTTGGAGCTCGATCATATTGACAGTAGTAATCCATATCTTCAGGATCCCTGAGATGCACCAAAACCAACAAAGAATCACGGCACTCTTGTTTTCACACAATGAATACATAAAACAAACAAAATTAAAAAAAACTATACATAAAACCAAATTAGAAATTAAAAATAGATAAATTTGATATTGAACTATGCCTAATCCCCGGCAACGGCGCCAAAAACTTGATGCGCGTTAAGATGCACACACTTTAAACGCAAGTGCACGTTATCGTATCAAGTAGTATAGTCTTAGATAGGACCGAATATCGTCCTCTAGGATTAGGGTTCAAGTACCACTTATCTATTTTCTAGTATCTATTTGGTGAATTAATGAGTGATTGGTTGTTTATAACTAAGAATTATAAAAGCTATTTAAGATATAAAGATTTACTTCAGAAGTGATGAGAATAGGGCTTCTATGTATCCTCACTATCCGCTTATGCTACTTACTAATGCATTACTTATGGTATTCTTCTTTTGGAGAAAGCAGGTTTACGAAATCGTTTTATACTCCCGTTAGGGTTATATAAACACTCAACCCCAAAGATCGCTCCTTACATACCTTCTGATAAGTGGTAACTTTATAGGAGGATTAAGAACAAAACCTAGTTGACCGTCACGCACAATGCGCAAAATTAGGTTGTTAAGCCTCTCATCAACGCTTACATAAATAATCGAGGTATTTTCATCCCCAATCCAAGAATGTCTACCCAACTTACAAAGATATTCACAATCCCCTTTTCGTAACTGATTAGAAATCATATAGTGATAATTAGTTGTCAATTAATTACCAAGAATTCAACTCAATTATTGGATAGATCTCTCAATAAGAAAAATAACCATAAGCATGCATCAATTTATAGCATAAGTTTCAAGCAATTCAACATAGAAAGCCCTATAAGAGGAATTAGTTCCTAGCCATTGACGTGACAAGAACTAATTCCATGTTCATCATACAAAACTGAAATAAAGCAAAGAAAAGGAAAAGAAATTACTAAATTAATGGTATCCAATCTCCAAGCAAAAGTCTTGAAGTCATGCAAGTGGAACCTCAAAACCGCTAGTGGTTCTCCTTTATAGCCGCAAACCGCCTCCTTTTTTCCTTCGTGCCCGCCCGTAAATTCGCCCAAAACCTAATTTTTCCGCGGCGCGCTGCCTTCGCAGACAGCGCGCGCCGGAAGTTCGCAATCCGTCGGTGTTTTGCGCCGCGCTCGCTATTCGCTGCTCGGCGCCGCGCCGAAGCCTTCGCTCAATAGTGGGCGCCGTGGCTCCCTACTTTGGCCGCAGGAGGCCGCGCTACTGGTCCGATTTCGCCGCTCGCCACTTTATCTGCTGGCCTCGCATCTCTCTTTGCCCTCTTTTGCTCCTTTTCCGCCATTTGGCCATTTTAACCACTTTGACTCAAAAGAAAGAAAAACTATCCTAATACGACACTTATATGTGCAAAACGGGATAAAAGACTAACTAAAACTGACTCAAAAGGTGTATATAAAATACACCGATCAAGCCTACTGTTACACCCCGTAATACCAGAGCTACTAATTGAGAACGTGATTAATGATTTAAGATTTGAATTTTGTGAAGGAAAAAGTTAACGACTTGGAATTTGATTCTCAAATTTTGTATATGGAATTATTATAGTAAATTGAAGTTTTGGATTTTTAAATCTCGGATTTGGTCATGCGGGGCCCACGGGAAATTTTACGATTTTGTGGGGCCCACGAGATTTTGAGATATTTTGGCCAAGTATAGAATTTATTTGTGAAGAAATTATTTAGGACCAATAAGAGGGTGACACGTGTCACGTGTCACCCCTCCACTTGTTTTGAAAGACTTGGACTTTTAGATATTTTGGGAGACAAGTGAACAAGTGGGTCCCACTCCAATTGTCTTGCTACACTTGAAGATATTTATATATAGAGAGAGCTTGCAAGACTTGTTCATTACACAATATCTCACACTTTGAGACTTATCTTCTCTCCATTTCTCTCCCACATTTTTTGAGAATCACCTAAGACAAAAAGTGAAGATTAAGAGTTGCAAATCCTCCTAGATTAAGCACCTTGATTAGGTGCTAAGCCAAGATTAACTCTCCAAGTGTTCTAGTCAAGGGTTGGCCGAGAATAAGGGTGTGAAACCCTAGGGTTCCGTCGACTTTTTGGAAGCGAAACGTGAAGTGAAGTTGGTTATAAGCTCATAGGGGTCACGTATATGTGATTGGAACTTGAAGAAGTGGAGCGAAACGAAAATTGCGGACCAATATAGTAGGGTCTGTTTTGGACGATTTTGGGCACAAAAATGAGGTAATAGTTTTTCTTAAATTAAAGTAATTGAATATTACTTATTGTTATGTTTAAGGGATGAATTTATGTTAAGGAAGAAATGAAAAATAAGATGTGTATGTGATAGATGTGTTGTTGGCCGATTGGAGGCAGTTTTGTGCCATTGGTTTCTTTGGTTATATTGTTATTGTTATCCACACTTGTCGCATGTTAAAATGAGGTAATATGGTTGTTGATAAGTTGGTATGTAATATATGGAAGTGTTGGAACTAGAATTGGAATAAAATGAAATAAGGAAAGAGTTAGCGTATCAGTAGTTATCGTCAGGAATCTATAAACCGCTGACGTTATTATACAGTTTTTAGGGACTGTTTTAGGGAGTTGGAATTCTGGAAATTCAGCCCTCATTTTGCATGTTTAATGTGGGAAAATGACTAATGAAAGTCCAAAGGAATAAGGGTGAAAAAGGTTTCACATTGTACCCTTAATGTTGGTTATTTATGGACTGTTTTTATATCATTATGGGGCAGAATTTTACACGTCAAGTTGGCGTGTAATCCCCTTTGGTTGTTGCTTTGGTTGTGAACTGTTTATTTAAGTTAAGGGGCTGAATTTTGCACGTAAGGTATGCGTGTGATCCCCTTTGGTTAACTGCTGGTTGTGCCATTAATTGTGGCTTGGTTATTGTTGAATTTGGGCCTTGGAAAAGGTGGAAAAGTACGTAGAAATAAAGGAAGTGCTGCTCAAATTCCCGTAGAATAAGAGGGTCATTATTTGGTATAAGTCTTACACTTGAAAGCTTGAAGTTGATAGAAGTGCTATTGTCATTTTAGGTTGAAGTACTATGTGTGACATATTCTACTTGGCATGTGGAATAGCCGACAAGGTTGAAGTACATTGGGGCGTATTCTACTTGTCATTTTGGTTAGTCGTCAACGAGGTATGTGAACTTCTTCCTTCTATCGGCATGATTGATTATTGGAGTATAGATGACTTATTTCTTGAAGTATACTTGCCTCGTTATTAGAGTATTCATGTTGTTGATTCTATGCTAAATGCATGTATAAATTATTCCTAAGTCTTTACCAAGTCTTATGAGAGATGTTGGTAAGAGTGTTTAGTAAGCATTGAAGTCGAGTTGATCTTGCTAAGTTACAACACTAATGAGACTTTATTTATTTGAAAGTCATGAGACTAGATTTATTTGAAAGTTATGAGACTTAGTTGAAAGTATACGAGACTTTACTTGAAGGTATATGAGACCTTACTTGAAAGTATATGAGATTTGATTATATGAAGTATAAGAGACTTGATTTATATGAAGTATAAATGACTTGATTTTGGAAAAAAAGAAGTAACTTGATTTAAAGGTATAGGTTACTTGATTTGAAAAGAATAAGTTACTTGAGTTTAAAAGTGTAAGTAACTTGTTTTTAATAGTGAAAGTGCATTGATGCTACAAGTGCAAGTATCTTGGGGTTTTATAAAGGAAAGAATAGATGTACATAGTACTTTTGGGTTCAACTCCCTTATATGGCATGCTATGATTCTTTTTATAAGATTAGATGTACATAGTACTTTGGGTTCATTTCCCTAACGTTACATCACATGATAATGATTTGGTTTTATTAAAAGGAAAGAGGTGATAGTGCCTTGGTTTGTTTAAAAAGAAAGATGTGGTAGTGCTTTAGTTTCAAAAATGAAAGTTGGTTATAATGGCTTTATGAGAAGTTTGTTATAACGGTTTTATGGAAAGTCAAGAGATGGTTTAAAATGTCTATGGTTGCATTGATACACCGAGTTCCATGGTGGGCCGGGACACGTTGCATGTACACACATGAGGATTATATGGATAGTTATGATTACACCGAGTCCCCTAATGGGCCGGGACACGTTATAGGTGCATATATGAGGAGGATGACCATACCGAGTCCCATAATGGGCCGAGACATGTTATACGACTTATATGACTTTACACCGAGACCCAGAAAGGGCCGGGACATGTTATACCTTATATGACTTTACACCGAGACCCAGAAAGGGCCGGGACATGTTATACCTTATATGACTTTACACCGAGACCCAGAAAGGTCCGGGACACGTTATACCTTATATGACTTTACACTGAGACCCAGAAAGGGCCGGGACATGTTATATCTTATATGACTTTACACCGAGACCCAGAAAGGGTCGGGACATGTTATACCTTATATGACTTTACACCGAGTCCCAGAATGGGCCGAGACATGTTATACCT
Organism: Przewalskia tangutica; assembly: GCA_029844215.1. Taxonomy (NCBI): domain Eukaryota; kingdom Viridiplantae; phylum Streptophyta; class Magnoliopsida; order Solanales; family Solanaceae; genus Przewalskia; species Przewalskia tangutica. Next base: position 144,215,381 of record CM056718.1, read on the forward strand.
TATACGACCCTACATCGAGTCCCAATATGGGCAGGGATATGTTAGATACAAAGTATGAGGACCGAGTCCCAATATGGGCCGGGACAGGTTATAGGTACGGAGTATGATACATTATCTATACGTGTATGAACATGATGATTCTATGAGTAGGCATCCATGAGGCGAGTACAGTGGTACAAGGGTACAATGATACAAGATACAATTGACTCTTATTTTATATGACACGGTTGGATCTGATATTTTATTATTTTACTTGTCCCTGTCATTTCTTGGCCAGCCATGATTTTAATATTGTACTTTATTTCCGTTCCATACTTAGTACTTGTTGTACTGCCCCCCTTCGAGGGACTGCGTTCATGCCCGCATGTATTAGGTACTTAGTTGGGTGATCCGCGAGCTTAGGATCTCCAGTCAGCTTCTATTGAGACAACTTCACTGGGCCGGAGTCTTGTCATGTTGGTACGAAGTTTGTATTAGAGTATTGTACATTTATGGGTACGGCGGGGTCTTGTCCTGTCATAGTATTTGTCCAAACTCTTAGAGGTCTGTATTCATATGTGGGTTGGACGTGCGTGAGTTGTATTTATATTATTGTACAGTTGTAGTCCCATTCGAGTATTATATATTATGGCGCCGGCTTGGCCTTTGTTTGGAAAAAAAAATGTTATTTAGCTTCCGCGGGTTACTTGTGTTGTATGGGTAGAAGAGTGCCCAGGTAGGGCACCAGTCGCGAGCCCGGGGTTCGGGTCGTGACACCTACAACCTACATCGAAGCAATGGTGGACATTGATTCGAAGAGATGGCAAGAAGCAATGAAATCCAAAATGGAATCCATGTACATCAATCAAGTGTGGAACTTGGTTGATTTGCCAAGTGGGGTTAAACCCATAGGATGTAAATGTGTCTTCAAGAAGAAGATTGATGCATTTGATAAGGTACAGACTTATAAAGCTAGACTTGAGGCTAAGGTTATAATCAGCGGTCTGGTGTCGATTATGATGAAACCTTTTCACATGTTGCTAAGATTAAGTCTATTCAGATTTTGCTTGCGATAGCTGCATATTATGATTATAAAATTTGGCATATGGATGTCAAAACCACTTTCCTCAATTGTAATCTAATTGAGGAAGTGTATATGAAGCAACCCGAGGGTTTTTATCCGAATCCAAACCAAATGTTGTGTGCAAGCTACAGAAGTCCATTTATTGACTTAAGCAAGCCTCGAGGAGTTGGAGCATTTGGTTTGACAAGGCTATCAAGTCATTTGATTTTGTCAGAAGCAAAGAAAATCATTGTGTTTATAGCAAATGCAAGGATGAGGGTATTGTCTTCATTATTATATATGTTGATGACATATTGATAATGAGAGACAATAATACTCCCATGTAGTCAGTCAAGGAGTGGTTGTACAATACCTTCATAATGAAGGATTTAGGTGAAGCCAGCTACATTCTGGGAATTAGGATCTATAGAGATAGACCTAATAGATTGTTGGGGCTGTCATAGTCGGTCTACATAGACAAAGTGCTTAGACGTTTTTCTATGGAAAATTACAAGAAAGACGATCTTCCAATAGGTCAAGGCATCAAGTTATCTAAGAAGGGTTGCCTTTCTAGTGATGTAGAACTTGAGCGCACGAAGAGGATCCTATATGCTTTGGCTATAGGATCAATCATATATGTCATGACTTGTACTTGGTCAGATGTTGCCTTTGCACTTAGTATGACTTGTAAGTTCCAGCAGAATCCTGGTGATGAACACTGGAAGGCAGTCAAAGGTATTCTTAAGTATCTCAGACGTACTAAAGATTACTTCTTGGTCTATGGTGGAGACGAAAAACTAGTTGCTACTGGATACACTGATGCTAGCTTCCAGACAAATATTGATGATTTCAAATCTCAGTTTGGTTACACGTTCATTTTCAATGGTGGAGCAGTGAGCTGGAAGAGTTCCAAACAAGCTACGCATCACGATTCGACAAGCCGAAAGTACATTCCGGATTAAAAGTCGTAAAGAGTCCGCGATTTCTGAGTTCCTGAAGGAACTAGGGATTGTTCCGAGTGCTAGTTGTCCAATAATTATTTATTGTGACAACACTGGTGCGATTGCACATGAAAAAGAACCAAAATCAACAAATAGAAACAACCATGTACCAAGGAAGTACCACATACTCAGAGAGATGGTGGAGGCTGAAGATATTAGATTAGATTATGTTTCCACAAACAATAATCTAGCAGACCCATTTACTAAACCATTAAGCTTAGTTAAGCATATTGGTCAGTTTGAGAACATGAGTATTAGATATGTTGGTGATTGGCTCTAGGCCAAGTGGTAGATTGAAACTATATTTGTGTCCTAGAGACAATCTGTATTAGGACAAATGTACTTTATATACATTCATATTTATATTTATGGAGATTAATATTATGGCATTTGCAGTTATTGGATGATTAGTTAATTGTTTATAATATTCTATAAATGCATCCCTAGAGGTTATGTGGTTATTAATAACGTGAGAGATTAATATTATAGCGTAACTATTAAAACTGCCTCGACTAATGATCATCGAAAAGGAGATATCGATGATATGTGATATGTCGACATGTGATCTGCATCATGTCCTTAAGGAATGTAGCATGTCTCACCTGCTACGAGTTATGACAACTTCTGATGGACACATGGATACTTTTGGAAGTATTGGTATACTCTGCTATATACTATTTGTTTTATATGTCTAGAGTATGATCAGCGTGTGGGAGATAGAAATCCTTAGACTTGAGGTCGATACACACCTTGTCTATAGAGCAATGTATTTTGATCATGTCCTAAGCTCAAATGCCTTATAGGTTGAGACGCGGCTTGTTTTGGGTACATTACGAAGTGGATTAAAGGTGATAGTTGAGCCAAGATTAGGATTCACTCTTGGAATGTATCTTCGAGAGAACACTCAGATTCTCATATGATATTGGGTTGACTAAGTCATTGGCCAGTGCAATAGATATATCTTGGATATGGTCTTGTTGTCAGCTAATATAGATGAGATATAATGATCAAGCTGTTTGGATAGACATTTGACATATCCTAAGCTTGATCGAGTGTGTCGTGAATGAAAGAATTTTATCTTCCCACATAAAGGTTCAGTTCACAGGTTTGGTGTAACTATACTTCACATATTGAGTTCGTCTTCCCGCTACCGCCTAGAGCTCGTGTAGACCCTAATGTTATTAGTGTCGATATGTGAAGGCCTGTAGGGTAACACTAATTCAATTGTTTCGTCGATTCAAGGATGTAATCAGAGAGAATATAAATGTTCGGTTTATAATCGAGACATTAGAATAAATAATGATTATTTAATTAAATCGATATGATATTTCAGATTTAACTAAAATAGAAACGAGACAAAATTAGACTGTGGTCGCGCGCCACCACTCGAGTCGCTGGCGCCACGTGTCCAAATGGTCCGCACGACCCACTCGCCTCGCCAGGTTCGACCCACGCTGGAAACCCTACCGCTTATACACTATAAATAGAGGGTTCCATCATTATTTTAATACACATAATTCACTAAAATTATTCTCTGCTGAAACTCTGCCGGATTTCCTAGCTTTTCGAAAGGTAATTACATTGGAGTTTTGACTTGCAAATCGAGGAACGGTTGTGTGCTCACCCTCGGCTTATAAACTTGAAGATTCCAGATTTTGCAAACTGTAAGTGTTCTATCGATGCATTACAGTTTCTATGTGTTTATCATTATATAATCATTCATCAGTTTGACCGTCCGTCGGGTTTGAAACATAAATTTTTCAAATTTCGCTGCATGTACGAACCCGACAAAACCCTACAATATTATGTGAAAAAAATTGAGCATTCAACGCAAAAATTTTAGGCAATGAGTGGAGTAGCCCATCCATGATCATTTAAACCCCTTTGAGAATCCTTTCTCTTTTTTCCCTTTTTAGAATAACGGAGGAACATAACTAATGACAGACAAGTGTAGCCTTTATATGAGATGATTACATTGTCCAATATGGTATTCAAGTAGGCACATATCCTGAGTTCGAGCCCATTATAAAGAAAAATCATATGTTTAGTCCATGAAAAAGAATCAGGTTCGCTCGTGAGGGCGTATTGAAGATATAATTAAGTAAATAATAGTGTGTGATCTCTAACAACTCATGTTTTTAGATGTGATGATTACACAATACAACATGAAAGGTTCGATTCACACTCCCACCCATTATCAAAAAGAATTTTCACGTGCTTGATATAAAAGAATCATGTCCGCACGTTAGGAGACATATTGAAGACATAATTAAGTAAATAAAACTATGCTCTCTCTAATAACTTAAATTTTTACCTGAAATGCTCGTACACAAAATAGTAAAACTATAATGTACATAAAAGATGTATATCTTATACTTTATTTCTTTTCAATATGATTACTCTTTTCATAAGTAAACATAGAAGTAACATCAGGGACACTTAATTCACTTGTACTATACTCTTATCTTATTCTGCACTCAAGAACATTTATTCATCTTTGTTACAAGTTATAACTCTCTTCTCTTATACATATACATATACATATAAAACAAGAACAAGCTTTTATATTTTCTTAGATGTGAGCATTTGATGATTTCACTCAGCAAATATATTCACACATGCAAGCATATCCCCAGTGAATTCCTTTCCACTGACACTCTCCTGAGGAACTTCCTTCCTTAATGCATGTTTCCTCACAATGAGCAGATTCATAGCATTGCCCACTAAATGTAGAACTAAATTGCTTGCAAATTCCATCCTCCACAGCTTCAATATCTGCATACATACACACAAAAAGGGAAGAGTAAAAAAGTAGAATGAAATTTATTATTCCCTCCGTCACAATTTATGTGACATTATTTGATTGAACACAATTTTTTTTTTTAAAGAAGACTACTTTTGAAACTTGTGATTCACAACTAAAGTACTTCAAATTTTGAAGAGATAAGTAAATAAATATACAACCTTTCTAATAGTTTAAATTTCACTACCAGAAAATTGCTAATTTCTGAGGGATGTCTCATCGGAATTTAGCTCGTCGGTAAGAAATCTGTTGAAAATGTTACCGACGAGCCAAGTTTCCTCGGAATTTGTGGGAAATTAGCAATTTTCTAATAGTTTAACTTTAGATGGAATAGTCACACAATTCAACATACTTTCTCCGTTTCAATTTATGCTGACACCATTTGATTTGACACAGAGTTTAAGAAAGAATTGAAGACTTTTAAAATATGTGGTCTAAAATAAGTCTTATATAAATGTATGGTTATAAATCATCTCATAAAATTAAATTGTTTGTTGGTTTTAAATTATCTCATAAAATTAAATTGTTTGAAATTATAAAAAGGTGATAATTTTTTTTGGGACAGATAAAAAAAAGTGTTATCACATAAATTGAGACAGAGAAAGTACTATAAAAGCGGATAGATATGGGGTTTTCAACTCTCAATGGTACACATTATCAAATCATAATTCATGTATTTAGTCGTCGGAAAAAAAATTAGGTACACACATGAGAAGACATGTTGTAGACCTAGCATAAACAATATATGTGATGTGCACCATCTCTGTCAATTTATGGATTTAGATGAGACGGTCACATATATGTGATGTGCACCATCTCTGCCAATTTATGGATTTAGATGAGACGATCACATGATTCTAACACTTTCTTCGAAGGTAAGGATCAAATTATATATGGAAACAAAGCATTTGCTTCAAAAAAAATTCTAACTCACCGTTTGACACAATGAGTAAACAAAAAAGTATTACTAGAAATTTAGAGAGGTAAACATGAGATTCAGCCATATTCGAACTTCTTCTTAATTATATATCAAATGGCAAAGGGTATATGAGAATTGGAATGAATAGCAGATATTTATATGTGGCCTATATTTTATAAGAGATGAACTGAAATTAAGCATGTTTTTCTTTTTCTTTTTTCTTTTGGACTTTTATGTATGTTGGAATTGATACTTACAAAATTAATCGAGGAAAACATTGTAAGCAGACAAAATATACTGAATATAACAACAAAAAGAAAAGTCCAATAATTAATAACAAGTTAAGCGAAAAAGATAAAAGGCTCACTTGATCTCTTATTTATCAAAGTAGTTTGTTGTCTTCATTATATTGGCTATTTTTGAAGATACCAAGACTTAATTAATGTTGCTTCTATGTTATATTGTTGATACCCAAATTATTGTCCCTAAAAATATATGTTACCTATACACGTCAGCTATCATATTGTCATTAATTATTATTGATGGAAACTTACGATAAATGTATACTTCGACCAACTAATTTATCAATATGGCCGAAGTATACATTACCTATACACTGTAATTGTATATATTGTGTATAGGTATGTATAGTATATGTATATTTAATATAAAGTATGTATAGATATATTTAGCATAGTGTATATACTACCTATACCCTATGTACATATTTTGTAAATTGGCTAATTCTTCCATAATTTATTGTAGTAGGTAAATTTAACGGAAATTACAACCCAATACCTTTGGGGATCTAGTTTAAAAAAATATATACGACATGTATAGGTTGTGTATACTTATAATAATATATATCTATATATATATAATTTTTTTTTTGTATAATATATATATATATATTATACAAAAAGCACACGTACATATACACTGATTCAGTCATGTTGGTAACTAGTTGACTGAACGTACTGTACATATCCGTAACTTTCCCAAAATTTAGTATGATATACTCTCAGTGGAGAACACTAAAATAAGCCCGGGTTGAAGCACAAAAAACAAAAGAGAGAAAACGTACGTAGAAAAGAAAGGAAACAATGTAAAAAATATAAATAAAAAACATATTAGTAACACAAGGCCGATGACTGTTCGTTGACAACATTGGAGCATACTATTGGGATCTCCTTAGCTTTATGCTTCAACGAGTAGCTGATATATAGTACTCATTATTGCATTCATCTTCTTAACACTACACCAAAATATTTATATGTAAATATCGGATGCAGATAAGTATTACAGTAAGAAAATTGCTTTGGATTTGGTGTTACTTTATATGTAATCATCGGTGGCATAAAATTGAAAAGAAAAATTATAAATATGTACTCATCATATATATAACACACATCTTTATTTTAGTTAATTGTTGTGCGGTTAATGAGTTTATGAAGTGTAATGAGTTTTTTAGCTTTATTTTTTGCCCTTAACTTCTAGATGTATGAAGCTTCATTAGTAACCAAGATTAGTCATCAAAATAAGATCATGATAGTGTCTTGAAGCTTTGCTTTGATGCAGATATTGTAAGTTGTTATATCAACAAATCAAAGTGGTTGATTTTTATTAGTAAACAGGTGGAAATAAATTTTTTTTTAAATGAAAATTAAAGAAAAACAAATACAGAGGGTACAAGATGGATTTTGATCAGTAAGTTCAAATAACTTTTAGTCAATTCAAAACCATTGATGTTCAACTAATCGTCTTTCACTCGGCATGCCTCTAAGAATCGCTCACTAGCTAGTCGGGCAAGTGAAAGTCCTTTCGAATCGAACTTAGTGACCGTATTTCAAATAAAAAGGGCTTGTTGGTAAGAATAATGGAGTGTGGCCTGTATAAAACATGTAAGGAGTTGTTGGCAGACTGCCTTCATGCCACTTACAAGCATGCACTAAAAAAATATATATTAGGGGTCCCTTTGTTTCATTTTTTTATTAAGTAGTATTAGCCAAAATTTACTGTAAAGACTCATTATTCGCATGTCTTAGTCCAATCAAAGTTGTGGTTGATTAACTTGAAGTTGTATTGAGTTGTAATTTACAATTTAAAATAATTTCTAATTATTAAAATCATATATTTACTTATATTAAGGGCATACTTTTACGAATTAGAAATGACCCCTAAATATTGAGACGGCCATGGTTGTTGGGTTGCTTACGCAACAGTTTGTAACATTAATGAAGAAGTAAGGATGTGAAAGTAGTAGCCTTTATATCATGGTCACCCTTAACTTATGATATTCCTACTTATGTTATGGCGCTCTTGACTTATGATATTTATGCTATTATTACCTCTTTCTATTTTGAATCGTTAAAGTCTTTGTATTTTCCATTATTACAATCAGATTCGAAAAAAATGAGAAATCAATCAAAATGGAACTGAATTAAAGCACTAATATATAAGGTATGTATTATCATATTAAAAGATTTAATATAGATTCAAGTCATGAAAGCTGATCTTTTGTGGTCCCAACAAAAAAAATCTTACAGCTAGCTCCCGACGTCAATTGGCAAAATCAGGATTATTGCCCCATTGAGACAACACCAATATAATTCCTTCATTTCCAAAGCCTATTATGTTTATGTCGCGAAATTATTATGTTAAGCAGTTAAGACTAAAAAATAAAAATGTGCACACAAGCATAATTTCCAACACCAACATAAATACCATATATTTCATATAAAACGTCAAGTTACAAACATTTAGACCATAAAAACTATTATCATTGTTAAGAATGAATCTTGAGACCAACTCAATCTCAAAAGCTAGTTCAATAGGACAGGATCAATCAAGCCATATAAAGAGACTAAACCTCCACCACTTAGCCGATGTGGGAGACTCAATACCCCCTTCACTCCCAGAGTTAGACATATAGAGCATGCGCAATTTGATATGGGGGCTCAAAATTGGTAAATCATGAACTGAGATGGGTCTGACTCTGATACCATGTGGAAGAATGGTCCTTGTATCTAATTCAATCAGAAAAGCTAGCTCAAAAGAGGAGGATTGCCCAAACATTATAAAATAAAAGACGCATGACATTTATTAAAGAGTGTTTGGTATGCTTGGAGGAAAATGTTTTTCTTAGAAAATGTTATCATATTAAAATATTTAATATAGATTCAAGTCATGAAAGCTGATCTTTTGTGGTCCCAACAAAAAAAAATTGTTACAGCTAACTTTCGACGTCAATTGGCAAAATCAGGATTATTGCCCATTGAGACAACAGTGAGTTACAATGAATGTAAAGAAATAGTATACAACTATTACAAGTTCTTCGAAGGGATAAACAAATGAATTACAATAGTTAACAATCTTGTAGCCAACAAGAGTCAGGCTACAAAGAAACTCGCGAGTTGTTGATCTCGCTCTCGAAAGGTTCTCGAGTCTTCGCCCAGCAAGAAGGTCCTCGATCTTGATAGCCCAAATCAAGAGACACTAACCGTAGTATTACAATCAACGGCTGAGTCGAGTGATATTCACTATGTCCTTAAGACATTATTGTCTCGTACATATCCTTTTATGGTAACGGGCAACTGTATTCCAAGATAAACAACAACTAACAAATGAGCAAAGGAAACTCAAGTGTTCTTAAGAAGAACCTTTGAGTGTTTGAAAGATATGCTTGAGATGAAGAAGTTCAGAAAAATCTGAACTATACAAGAGTGAAGTGTTCTCCAATTGAGCCAAAGGCCTCAATATGTAGTAGTGTAAGAATGCATCTTCAAGTGCCCATGTAATGGTCATTTAAGTGTCATGTAATGACCACTTAATTCACCAACTATTGCAGCCAAATAATAGCTGATTTATGGAGGAAAAACTACAATTTGAATGCTCCAAAATGTACCCATAATCAGCCAAACTTTTGGAATTCGTCGCACGCACATCGCCTTGTTAGCTCGGGCGCTCCAAAGAGCTACAAACCACTTTAGCGCCGGCCACTCGGGCGCCGCTACCGAGGTGGTGGCGCCACTGCGTTCCGGCCAGCGGTGACGCCGTGGCCCTTTTCTGACCCGTTTTTATTTTACTCTTCATACACTTCTTCCTTCATTTACCAATGTGGAACACGTGTCATTTAACCAACGACCGTCCATCATTTTATGTCTCAAACTTTTACTCACGTACCAATATATCTTTCACTAATAAAATTTATGATACTTGGCATTACGAGTGCACGTGTGTGGAAACGATTTTTCCGACGTGGGAGGCCTTAATTGTTCGAGTAATAAATAATGGGTTAAACTTAATTCCACATTAGTAAATTTCCAACAACACCAACTATAATTCCTCAATTTCCAAAGCCTATTATGTTTATGTCACAAAATTATTATGTTAAGCAGTTACGACTAAAAAATAAAAATGTGCACACAAGCATAATTTCCAGCACAAACAGTAATACCATATATTTCATATAAAACGTCAAGTTATAAACATTTAGACCATAAAAATTATGATCATTGTTAAGAATGGATCTTGAGTCTAACTCAACCTCAAAAGCTAGTTCAATAGGATAGGATCAGTCAAGTCATATAAAGAGACCAAAGTGCATCATCAAAAGTCGAAGTAGATGGTAGGTTTGTGGACTTCGATTTAAGAGGGATGATGTGGTCGATAACTTCGTAGACACGACAATAAATCTTAAAAAGCTCCGCCCACAAGGAGTATTGTCTATTTTTCCATCTCAAGGGTGACAGGGATGAAGTTTTTGATGTTATTAACTACAAGTGCAAGATAAAATTTGATTTTGTCAGTTATGGAAGATGAAACATAAGAGGAGAAGGGAGAGAGAGGGTCGAAAACCACTAGGGTTCCATCGTGGGAGTGGTGGCCGAGAGGTAGGTTTCGACGGTGTGGGAGGGATAGTTTTAGGGTTAGGCTTCTGATACAATAAATGAATATGCTCCCTGATTTTATTGATGAATGACTTACAATATATATAGTATTACAAAAATATTTACATTGCTACAAACTAGGTAACTAATCAACATAATTACAAAAGGAATATAATTCTACCTAAATAGGGGATATACAATTAATATAAGAATATTCGATGAATATTATATTACTTATGATATTATTGTGTTAATATTTTTATACCGTTAGTGCATATATATAACTTAAATTCTTATATGTGGCCTATATTTTATAAGAGATGAACTGAAATTAAGCATGTTTTTCTTTTTCTTTTTTCTTTTGGACTTTTATGTATGTTGGAATTAATACTTACAAAAACTAATCGAGGAAAAAATTGTAAGCAGACAAAATATTATGGTATATACTGAATATAACAACAAAAAGAAAAGTCCAATAATTAATAACAAGTTAAGCGAAAAAAGACAAAAGGCTCACTTGATCTCTTATTTATCAAAGTAGTTTGTTGTCTTCATTATATTGGTGATTTTTGAAGATACCAAGACTTAATTAATGTTGCTTCTTGAATAAACTAATTCTATGTTATATTGTTGATACCCAAATTATTGTCCCAATAAATATATGTTACGTTGTTAGAAGATTGATATCCAATTCCTATAACTAGCTTGCTGTTAATTCATAAAAAGAAGAAAGAAATTAAGGTTGAAAATGACTGAATATTATGTTTGCTGCTCTAGGTTTCTCGTGTTACTTCTTAGCTTACTCCTCCTTGATTCAAATGGTGAGTCAAGAAGTTTAAATACCTAATAGATTAATTGCAATTTAACTCGCTGTGACAGGTTATTGTATATTCTGTTTCTATTTTGGATCGTTAAAGTCTTTGTATTCTCCATTGTTACAATCAGATTCGGAAAAAAAATGAGAAATCAATCAAAATGGAACTGAATTGAAGCACTAATATAAAGGAATTATCATATTAAAAGATTTAATATAGATTCAATTCATGAAAGCTGATCTTTTGTGGTCTCAACAAAAAAAAATCTTACAGCTAGCTCCCGACCTCAATTGGCAAAATCAGGATTATTGCCCCATTGAGACAACACCAATATAATTCCTTCATTGCCAAAGCCTATTATGTTTATGTCGCGAAATTATTATGTTAAGCAGTTAAGACTAAAAAATAAAAATGTGCACACAAGCATAATTTCCAACACCAACATAAATACCATATATTTCATATAAAACGTCAAGTTACAAACATTTAGACCATAAAAACTATTATCATTGTTAAGAATGAATCTTGAGACCAACTCAACCTCAAAAGCTAGTTCAATAGGACAGGATCAATCAAGCCATATAAAGAGACTAAACCTCCACCACTTAGCCGATGTGGGAGACTCAATACCCCCTTCACTCCCAGAGTTAGACATATAGAGCATGCGCAATTTAATATGGGGGCTCAAAATTGATAAATCATGAACTGAGATGGGTCTGACTCTGATACCATGTGGAAGAATGGGCCTTGTATCTAATTCAATCAGAAAAGCTAGCTCAAAAGAGGAGGATTGCCCAAACATTATAAAATAAAAGAAGCATGACATTTATTAAAGAGTGTTTGGTATGCTTGGAGGAAAATGTTTTTCTTAGAAAATGTTATCATATTAAAATATTTAATATAGATTCAATTCATGAAAACTGATCTTTTGTGGCCCCAACAAAAAAAATTGTTACAGCTAACTTCCGATGTCAATTGGCAAAATCAGGAATATTGCCCCATTGAGACAATTGTGAGTTACAATGGATGTACGAGAATAGTATACAACTATTACAAGTGTTTCGAAAGGATAAACAAAGAAATTACAATAGTTAACAATCTTGTAGCCAACAAGAGTTGTGGCTACAGTAAACTTGTGAGTTGTTGATCTTCGTTCCTGAAAGGTTCTTGAGCCTGTCTTGAGTCTTCGTTCCAGTTGCAGCAAGGTCCTTGATCTTGATAGCCTGAAATCAAGAGACACTAAATCTGGTAGTATTACAATTGCGCTGCTGAGTCGAGTGATATTCACTCTGTCCTTAAGACATTATTGCCCCGTATATATCCTTTTACGATAATGGGCAACTGTCTCCCAAGAAAAAACAACAACTAACAAATTAGCAAAGAAAACTCAAGTGTTTCTAAAGAAGAACCTTTGAGTGTTTGAAAGATATGCTAGAGAGGAAGAAGTTTAGAAAAATCTGAACTATACAAGAGTAAATGTTCTCCAATTGAGCCAAAGGCCTCAATATATAGTAGTGTAAGAATGCCTCTTCAAGTGCCCATGTAAAAGACATTTAAGTGTCATGTAATGACCACTTAATTCACCATGTAATGCAGTCAAATAATGGCTGATTTATGGAGGAAAAACTGTAATTTAAATTTTCCAAAACGTCCCCATAATCGCCAAATTTTTGGACTCGTCGCACGCATAATCGCCTTGTTAGCTCGGCGCTCCAAAGAGCCACAAACCACTTTATCGCCTCGGCCACTCGGGCGCCGCGACTGAGGTGGCGGCGCCACTGCCCCGGCCGCCATGGTGACACCGAGGCCCTTTTCCACCGCTTCAATTTTACACTTCGTACACGTCTCCCTTCATTTACCAACGTGGAACACGTGTCATTTAACCAACGACCGTCCATCATTTTATGTCTCAAATGTTTACTCACGTACCAATATTTCTTTCACTAATCAAATTTACGATATTTGGCATTACGAGTGCACGTGTGTGAAAATGACATTTCCGATGTGCAAGGCCTCAATTGTTCGAGTCATAAATAATGGGTTAAACTTAATTCCACATTAGTAAATTTCCAACACCAACTATAATTCCTCTATTGCCAAAGCCTATTATGTTTATGTCACAAAATTATTATGTTAAGCAGTTACGACTAAAAAATAAAAATGTGCACACAAGCATAATTTCCAGCACAAACAGTAATACCATATATTTCGTATAAAACGTCAAGTTACAAACATTTAGACCATAAGAATTATGATCATTGTTAAGAATGGATCTTGAGTCTAACTCAATCTCAAAAGCTAGTTCAATAGGACAAGATCAGTCAAGTCATATAAAGAGACCAAAGTGCATTATCAGAAGTTGAAGTAGAGGGTAGGTCTATGGACTTTGATTTAAGAGGGATGATGTGGTCGATAACTTTGTAGACACGACAATGGATCTTAAAAAGCTCCGCCCACAAGGAGTATTGACCCTTTTCCATCTCAATGGTGACAGGGATGTAGTTCTTGATGTTATTGACTTCAAGTGCAAGATAGAATTTGGTTTTGTCAGTCATGGAATATGAAACTTAGGAGGAGAAGGGAGAGAGAGGGTCGAAAACCACTAGGGTTCCGTCGTGAGCAGGTGGCAGAGGTAGGTTTCACTACAGGAGGGATAGTTTTAGGGTTAGGCTTCTGATACAATAAATGAATATGCTCCCTGATTTTATTGATGAATGACTTACAATATATATAGTATTACAAAAATATTTACATTGCTACAAACTAGGTAACTAATCAACATAATTACAAAAGAAATATAATTCTACCTGAATAGGGGATATACAATTAATATAAGAATATTCGATAAATATTATATTACTTATGATATTATTGTGTTAATATTTTTATACCGTTAGTGCATATATATAACTTAAATTCTTATATGTGGCCTATATTTTATAAGAGATGAACTGAAATTAAGCATGTTTTTCTTTTTCTTTTTTCTTTTGGACTTTTATGTATGTTGGAATTGATACTTACAAAAACTAATCGAGGAAAAAATTGTAAGCAGACAAAATATTATGGTATATACTGAATATAACAACCAATACCAACAAAAAGAAAAGTCCAATAATTAATAAAAAGTTAAGCGAAAAAGACAAAAGGCTCACTTGATCTCTTATTTATCAAAGTAGTTTGTTGTCTTCATTATATTGGCGATTTTTGAAGATACCAAGACTTAATTAATGTTGCTTCTTGAATAAATTTGGGAAGAAAGTACAAATCCTCGTCCATTGCGCCCCACCCTCCGACCGTAGACGCTGGGCGAGTGAATCACAGACTTCAATACCACTAGGTGGAGACAAAGTTCGTCGCCACAAGGAGTGATTCTCACAGCGAGAAATGAACTCCACATCGCACCGCGACTGAACCCGCTTTCTGTTAATGCCACCCTAACCAATCGAGCCTACACCCATGCGAGTCGCTTCTTGAATAAACTAATTCTATGTTATATTGTTGATACCCAAATTATTGTCCCTATAAATATATGTTACGTTGTTAGTAGATTCATATCCAATTCCTATAACTAGCTTGCTATTAATTCATAAAAAGAAGAAAGGAATTAAGGTTGAAAATGACTAAATATTATGTCTGCTACTCTAGGTTTCTCGTGATACTTCTTAGCTTACTCCTCCTTGCTTCAAATGGTGAGTCAAGAAGTTTAAATACCGAATAGATTAATTGCAATTTAACTCGCTGTGACAGGTTATTGTATATTCTTTGTGTTATCACGTCAGATATCATATTGTCATTAATTATTATTGATGGAAAACTTACGATAAATGTACACTTCGGCCAACTAGTTTATCAATATGGCCGAAGTATACATTACATATACACTTCAATTTTATATATTGTGTATAGGTATGTACAGTATATGTAATCCTGTGTGAACATTCAACATATGTGTACTACTAATATTAGTTTTTTTTAAAAAAAATCAAAGAAAAATAAGAAATTATACTTTGATTTTTTTTTAAAGTGAAAGGGTCACCGCCCTCCTCTAATGTTCGATAGATTGTCTAATGGTTCGCCGTGGTTGAATATAGTTGTTTAACAACTTTACATGAATTCACACTCGCTAACTTCACACATATAGACTCCAATTTAGTTAATTGGAAGAATTTTATTGAGGAATCTCATATCATGAGCTGCACAATAATTTTATTCTACTTTTTCTTTTTTGCAGATAGTGAAGTTGTGGAGGGTGCTAGTGCTGGTTTCTGTGACACATGGAGTAAAACATTTACGGGACAATGTTATAGTGGGGATCATTGTTCTAATGCATGTACAAATGAAGGGTATGAATTTGGAGGGGAATGTTTGTGGGAAGGGCTTTCTGAGGGAATGGCTTGCATGTGTATCTATTATTGCTGACTCAAATTAATCATCAAACAAATTACTACCATCATCGCTCACACAATAAGAAAGAATAAAAGCTTATCAGCACTCGATATTTTTATCAAATTAAATATTTTATATGTAAATATCGGATGCAAATAAGTATTACAGTAAGAAAATTGCTTTGGATTTGCTGTTACTTTATATGTAATCATCTGTGGCATAAAATTGAAAAGAAAAATTATAAATATGTACTCATCATATATATAACACACATCTTTATTTTAGTTAATTGTTGTGCGGTTAATGAGTTTATGAAGTGTAAAAGAGTTTTTTAGCTTTATTTTTTGCCCTTAACTTCTAGATGTATGAAGCTTCATTAGTAACCAAGATTAGTCATCAAAATAAGATCATGATAGTTTCTTGAAGCTTGCTTTGATGCAGAGATTGTAAGTTGTTATACAAACAAATCAAAGTGGTTGATTTTTATTAGTAAACAGGGGGAAATAATTTTTTTTATTTTAAAATGAAAATTAAAGAAAAACAAATACAGAGGGTACAAGATGTATTTTGATCAGTAAGTTCAAATAATTTTTAGTCAATTCAAAACCATTGATGTTCAACTAATTCCTTTCACTCGGCATGCCTCTAAAGAATCGCTCACTAGCTAGCCGGACTAGTGTAGGTCCTTTCGAATCAAACTTAGTAACCGTCTTTCAAATAAAAAGGGCTTGTTGGGAAGAATAATGGAGTGTGGCCTGTATAAAACATGTAAGGAGTTGTTGGCAGGACCGTCTTTGGGCCCGTGCGAGCCGTGCTACCGTACAAGGACCTCGAAAAAAAAAATATTTTAGGGGTCCCTTTGTTTCATTTTTTATTAAGTAGTATTAGCCAAAATTTACTGTAAAGACCCATTATTCGCAGGTCTTAGCCCAATCAAAGTTGTGGTTGATTAACTTGAAGTTGTATTGAGTTGTAATTTACAATTTAAATTAATTTTAATTATTAAAATCATATATTTACTTATATTAAGGGCATACTTTTACAAATTAGAAATGACCCCAAAATATTGAGACGGCCATGGTTGTTGGGTTGCTCACGCAGTGGATTTTAACATTAATGGAGAAGTAAGGATGTTAAAGTAGTAGCCTTTATGTTATGGCCACCCTTAACTTATGATATTTCTACTTATGTTATGGCGCCCTTGACTTATGATATTTACACTACCTCTTTCTATTTTGGATCGTTAAAGTCTTTGTATTCTCCATTATTACAATCAGATTCGGAAAAGAAAAATGAGAAATCAATCAAAATGGAACTGAATTGAAGCACTAATATATAAGGAATTATCATATTAAAAGATTTAATATAGATTCAATTCATGAAAGCTGATCTTTTGTGGTCTCAACAAAAAAAATCTTACAGCTAGCTCCCGACGTCAATTGGCAAAATCAGGATTATTGCCCCATTGAGACAACACCAATATAATTCCTTCATTGCCAAAGCCTATTATGTTTATGTCGCGAAATTATTATGTTAAGCAGTTAAGACTAAAAAATAAAAATGTGCACACAAGCATAATTTCCAACACCAACATAAATACCATATATTTCATATAAAACGTCAAGTTACAAACATTTAGACCATAAAAACTATTATCATTGTTAAGAATGAATCTTGAGACCAACTCAACCTCAAAAGCTAGTTCAATAGGACAGGATCAATCAAGCCATATAAAGAGACTAAACCTCCACCACTTAGCCGATGTGGGAGACTCAATACCCCCTTCACTCCCAGAGTTAGACATATAGAGCATGCGCAATTTAATATGGGGGCTCAAAATTGATAAATCATGAACTGAGATGGGTCTGACTCTGATACCATGTGGAAGAATGGGCCTTGTATCTAATTCAATCAGAAAAGCTAGCTCAAAAGAGGAGGATTGCCCAAACATTATAAAATAAAAGAAGCATGACATTTATTAAAGAGTGTTTGGTATGCTTGGAGGAAAATGTTTTTCTTAGAAAATGTTATCATATTAAAATATTTAATATAGATTCAATTCATGAAAACTGATCTTTTGTGGCCCCAACAAAAAAAATTGTTACAGCTAACTTCCGATGTCAATTGGCAAAATCAGGAATATTGCCCCATTGAGACAATTGTGAGTTACAATGGATGTACGAGAATAGTATACAACTATTACAAGTGTTTCGAAAGGATAAACAAAGAAATTACAATAGTTAACAATCTTGTAGCCAACAAGTGGCTACAAGAACTTGTGAGTTGTTGATCTTCGTTCTGAAGGTTCTTGAGCCTGTCTTGAGTCTTCGCCCAGTTGCAAAGAAGGTCCTTGATCTTGATAGCCCAAATCAAGAGACACTAACTGTAGTATTACATCATACTTGAGTCGAGTGATATTCACTCTGTCCTTAAGACATTATTGCCCCGTATATATCCTTTTACGATAATGGGCAACTGTCTCCCAAGAAAAAACAACAACTAACAAATTAGCAAAGAAAACTCAAGTGTTTCTAAAGAAGAACCTTTGAGTGTTTGAAAGATATGCTAGAGAGGAAGAAGTTTAGAAAAATCTGAACTATACAAGAGTAAATGTTCTCCAATTGAGCCAAAGGCCTCAATATATAGTAGTGTAAGAATGCCTCTTCAAGTGCCCATGTAAAAGACATTTAAGTGTCATGTAATGACCACTTAATTCACCATGTAATGCAGTCAAATAATGGCTGATTTATGGAGGAAAAACTGTAATTTAAATTTTCCAAAACGTCCCCATAATCGCCAAATTTTTGGACTTCTGTTCGCACAGACACTGCCTTGTTAGCTCGGCGGCTCCAGTAGCCACAAACCACTTTATCGCCTCGGCTCACTCCTTGGGCGCCGCGACCCTTGAGGTGGTGGCGCCACGGTGCCCCGGCTTCGCGGTGACACTGAGGCCCTTTTCCGACCCGTTTCAATTTTACACTTCGTACACTTCTTCCTTCATTTACCAATGTGGAACACGTGTCATTTAACCAACGATCGTCCATCATTTTATGTCTCAAACGTTTACTCACGTACCAATATATCTTTCACTAATAAAATTTATGATACTTGACATTACGAGTGCACGTGTGTGGAAACGATTTTTCCGACGTGGGAGGCCTTAATTGTTCGAGTAATAAATAATGGGTTAAACTTAATTCCACATTAGTAAATTTCCAACAACACCAACTATAATTCCTCAATTTCCAAAGCCTATTATGTTTATGTCACAAAATTATTATGTTAAGCAGTTAAGACTAAAAAATAAAAATGTGCACACAAGCATAATTTCCAGCACAAACAGTAATACCATATATTTCATATAAAACGTCAAGTTACAAACATTTAGACCATAAAAATTATGATCATTGTTAAGAATGGATCTTGAGTCTAACTCAACCTCAAAAGCTAGTTCAATAGGACAGGTTCAGTCAAGTCATATAAAGAGACCAAAGTGCATCATCAAAAGTCGAAGTAGAGGGTAGGTCTTTGGACTTCAATTTAAGAGAGATGATGTGGTCCATAACTTCGTAGACACGACAATGGATCTTAAAAAGCTCCGCCCACAAGGAGTATTGACCCTTTTCCATCTCAAGGGTGACAGAGATGAAGTTTTTGATGTTATTCAATGCAAGTGCAAGATAGAATTTGGTTTTGTCAGTCATGGAAGATGAAACTTAGGAGGAGAAGGGAGAGAGAGGGTCGAAAACCACTAGGGTTCCGTCGTGGGGGTGGTGGCCGAGAGGCAGGGTTCGACAGCGTGGGAGGGACATTTTTAGGGTTAGGCTTCTGATACAATAAAAGAATATGCTCCCTGATTTTATTGATGAATGATTTACAATATATATAGTATTACAAAAATATTTATCTTGCTACAAATTAGGTAACTAATCAAAATTATTACAAAAAGAATATAATTCTACCTAAAATAGGGGATATACAATTAATGTAAGAATATTTGATAAATATTATATTACTTATGATATTATTGTGTTAATATTTTATACCGTTAGTGCATATATATAACTTAAATATGTGGTCTATATTTTGTAAGAGATGAACTGAAATCAAGCATGTTGTTATTTTCTTTTTCTTTTTTCTTTTGGACTTTTATGTATGTTGGAATTGATACTTACAAAAACTAATCGAGGAAAAAATTGTAAGCAGACAAAATATTATGGTATATACTGAATATAACAACCAATACCAACAAAAAGAAAAGTCCAATAATTAATAACAAGTTAAGAGAAAAAAGACAAAAGGCTCACTTGATCTCTTATTTATCAAAGTAGTTTGTTGTCTTCATTATATTGGTGATTTTTGAAGATACCAAGACTTAATTAATGTTGCTTCTATGTTTTGATACCCAAATTATTGTCCCTATAAATATATGTTACGTTGTTAGTAGATTCATATCCAATTCCTATAACTAGCTTGCTATTAATTCATAAAAAGAAGAAAGGAATTAAGGTTGAAAATGACTAAATATTATGTCTGCTACTCTAGGTTTCTGGTGATACTTCTTAGCTTACTCCTCCTTGCTTCAAATGGTGAGTCAAGAAGTTTAAATACCGAATAGATTAATTGCAATTTAACTCGCTGTGACAGGTTATTGTATATTCTTTGTGTTATCACGTCAGATATCATATTGTCATTAATTATTATTGATGGAAAACTTACGATAAATGTACACTTCGACCAACTAGTTTATCAATATGGCCGAAGTATACATTACCTATACACTTCAATTGTATATATTGTGTATATGTATGTATAGTATATGTATATTTAATGTAAAATATGTATAGTACAGATATATTTAGCATAAAGTATGTACTACCTATACCCTATGTACATATTTTGTAAATTGGCTAGCTCTTCCATAATTTATTGGTAGGTAAATTTAACGGAAATTACAGCCCAATACCTTTGGGGGATGTCTCGACCGACCCAGTATTGACTTATTATATACAAGTTTTGGCTTTCCCATGACCGCCAGGCCCCGTGAGTATTCGAACAAATGAGAGGTTGTCGACGAAGGGGTCAAAGGTTGCGCTTGCGATAATCCGAAGATTGCGCTATGAAGAATGGTTCATTTTCTGAAGTTCAGATGAGTTAGTTTACAAAATAAATATGACGTGTAGTTTGTGTATACTTATACAAATATACATACATATACATTGATTCAGCCATGTTGGTAACTAGTTGACCGAACGTACTGTACATATCGATAACTTTCCCAAAATGTAGTATGATATACTCTCAGTGGAGAACACTAAAATAAGCTCGGGTTGAAGCACAAAAAAGAAGAGAGAAAACGTACGTAGAAAAGAAAGAAGGAAACAATGTAAAAAATATAAATAAAAAACATATTGGGATCTCTTTAGCTTTATGCTTCAACGAGTAGCTGATATATAGTACTCATTATTGCATTCATCTGCTTAAGCATAGTCAGATCGTCACTTTACTTAGCTTCCATCATTGCAAAAGTCAGGCATTTGGGCATAGAATAGGTTTGTCAGGAATATAAATTGGATAGTCATATATTGGGTTTACCACTAAATTCACTAATAATATTAATTTGTATTACATGCATGCTACTACCAACAGATTTTCGCAGGAGCCAACTTTCCTGTGTGAACATTCAACATATGTGTGCTACTAATATTAGTTTTTTTTAAAAAAAAAAATCACAGCAAAATACAGTGATTTAAAAAAAAAATGTATGAGTCTGTGGAAAAGTGAAAGGGTGACCGCCTTGGATCCGGCTCCTCTGTAGTGCACTTTACGTAAAGTGCACAATTTTAATGTGTTGGCATTGTTAGAAACCATTAGATCATTTAAAAAAATAAGATCAATGTGCATCAATGTGCACTTTAAGTAAAGTGCACTACAGAGGATCTTTATCCCACCGCTCTCCTCTAATCTTCGATAGATTGTCTAATGGTTTACCGTGGTTGAATATAGTTGTTTAACAACTTTACACGAATTCACACTCGCTAACTTCACACATATAGACTCCAATATAGTTAATTGGAAGAATTTTATAAAGGAATCTTATATATCATGAGCATCACAATAATTTTATTCTACTTTTTTTCTTTTTTGCAGATAGTGAAGTTGTGGAGGGTGCTAGTGCTGGTTTCTGTGACACATGGAGTAAAACATTTACGGGACAATGTTATAGTGGGGATGACTGTTCTAATGTATGTACAAATGAAGGGTATGAATTTGGAGGGGAATGTTTGTGGGAAGGGGTTCTTTGGGGAATGGCTTGCATGTGTATCTATTATTGTTGACTCAAATTAATCATCAAATAAATTAATACCATCATCTATTACACAATAAGAAATAATAAAAGCTTATCAACACTCGATATTTTTATCAAATTAAATATTTTATATGTAAATATCGGATGCAGATAAGTATTACAGTAAGAAAATTGCTTTGGATTTGTTGTTACTTCAGATGTAATCATCGGTGGCATAAAATTGATTTTTTTTTATAAATATGTACTCATCATATATATAAGACACATCTTTGTTTTAGTTAATTGTTGTGCAGTTAATGAGTTTATGAAGTGTAAAAGAGTTTTTTAGCTTTATTTTTTGCCCTTAACTTCTAGATGTATGAAGCTTCTTTAGTAACTAAGATTAGTCATTAAAATAAGATCATGAGAGTTTCTTGAAGCTTGCTTTGATGCTGAGATTGTAAGTTGTTATATCAACAAATCAAAGTGGTTGATTTTTATTAGTAAACAGAGGGAAATAAAAAAAAATTAAATGAAAATTAAAGAAAAACAAATACAGAGGGTACATGATAGATTCTGATCAGTAAGTTCAAATAACTTTTAGTCAATTCAAAACCATTGATGTTCAACTAATCGCCATTCACTCGGCATGCCTCTAAAGAATCGCTCACTAGCTAGCCGGGCTAGTGAAGATCCTTTCGAATCGAACTTAGTGACCGTCTTTCAAATAAAAAGGGCTTGTTGGGAAGAATAATGGAGTGTGGCCTATATAAAACATGTAAGGAGTAGTTGGGTTGCTCACGCAACATGTTGTAACATTAATGGAGAAGTAAGGATGTGAAAGTATTAGCCTTTATATTATGGCCATCCTTAACTTATGATATTGCTACTTATGTTATGGCGCCCTTGACTTATGATATTTATGCTATTGCTACCTCTTTCTATTTTGAATCGTTAAAGTCTTTGTTACAATCCGATTCGAAAAAAAATGAGAAATCCATCAAAATGCAACTGAATTGAAGCACTAATATATAATGTATTATCATATTAAAAGATTTAATTCATGAAAGCTGATCTTTTGTGGTCCCAACAAAAAAATATTGTTACAACTAACTTCCAACGTCAATTGGCAAAATCAAGATTATTGCCCCCATTGAGACAACTGTGAGTTATAATGGATGTACGATAATAATATATAACTGTTACAAGTGCTTCGAAAGGATAAACAAATGAATTACAATAGTTAACAATATTGTAGCCAACAAGAGTTGTGGCTACAGTAAACTTGTGAGTTCTTGATCTCCGTTCCTGAAAGGTTCTTGAGTCTGTCTTGAGTCTTCGTTCCAGTTGCAGAAAGCTCTTTGATCTTGATAGCCTGAAATCAAGAGACACTAAATCTGGTAGTGTTACAATTGCGCTGCTGAGTCGATTGATATTCACTCTGTCCTTAAGGCATTATTGCCCCGTATATATCCTTTTATGGTAATGGGCAACTGTCTCCCAAGATAAAATAACAACGGTCTTGCTCGCGTCGGACCCAGCCGCGCCTTTCTGGGCCGGTGGGGGTCGTGCGGTGAGAAAAGAAAACTCAAGTGTTTCTAAGGAAGAACCTTTGAGTGTTTGAAAGATATGCTAGAGAGGAAGAATTTCAGAAAAATATGAACTATACAAGAGTGAAGTGTTCTCCAATTAAGCCAAAGGCCTCAATATATAGTAGTGTAAGAATGTCTCTTCAAGTGCCCATGTAATGGCCATTTATGTGCCATGTGATGGCCACTTAATTCGCCAAGTAATGGATGATTTATGAAGGAAAAACTGCAATTTGAATGCTCCAAAACGTCCCCATAATCAGCCAAATTTTTGGACTTCTGTTTGCACAGACACTGCCTCGTTAGCACCGCGGCTCCAGTAGCCTAAAACCACTTTAGCGCCATGGCGCCGAACCCATGAGGTGGTGGTATCGTGGCGCCCCAGCTCCGCGGTGACGCCCCGACCCTTTTCCGACCCATTTTAATTTTACACTTCGTACACTTCTTCCTTCATTTATCAACGTGGAACACGTGTCATTTAACCAACGATCGTCCATTATTTTATGTCTCAAACATTTACTCACATACCAATATATCTTTTACCAACGTGGACACACTTGGATTCTTAAGTGAGTTCATTTGAGGTGACCAGTCCTCGCACTTAAATAGGTGGTCTCCTTCAAGGTATCCTGCTATACCTCACTTCATAAGTGTTAGGCACTATTAAAGGTTTCCCCAAACATAACCTCAGTTTTTGAGGATCGTTAAAGGTTTTGAAAACTTAACTTCTACCACCATGCAGGTAGCACTATAAGGTCTATCGCGGGAACGACTTTGGACTGATGCTTCTTTACAGAAATCATCATCCGAAGTGCTCTTGCTTCCACCGAAGCGTTCAACTGAACCTTTACGTCTTAGTTTTTTCATTGAACCTAATTCTTGGGATCTCTAGTAAGTAAGGTTAGGTATCCACCGTATCAGTCCTTATAGTTTGGGTTTTAAGACAAATACCCTAGACCGACAGAACTCTTGATCTTCGGGTAGACATTTAGTTAAAAGGGTCTTCTATATCCATTGATTAGTAATCAAATAAGTGTCACCAGTGATGATCAACTGTCATACGATCTTATGTCTCCAACAGATATGTTCAGACGCGGTCATCCATGCATTTACAGTGTATAACTGACGAAGGCACGAGTTACTCCTAATGACGGACATCCTCTAAGAGGTCGTGAAGTTACTCAACTTCTCATCATGCTTTGTATAAAGTGATATACTATGATTTCATCACAAATCGGCCGATGCAAATTTGCTTAGAGGATTTTACAAAGACACCACATGCACATCCAGTTGTGGCTTTGGTGTTCTTCAAGTCTGATGTCCAGTTTACATCATTGCGTTCTCCCAGAACCGCTGGACATCCACAATACCATAATCCATAAATAAGCGAACATTTCAGATATCGCCATATCCGATTTAACGTCTTCTATTAATTATTTCTAGAATTAGGAGTGAACCTTAGTTCTACTTTGTAAGCCGATATCGGGTCAGATGTAGTGTGTAAAATACATTGAACTACACGTGACCCATGCATATCGCTCCTGGTATATGGGTGCACCATGATTCCAATCACTTCTATGATTCATATCCATTGGTGACTTCAACGAGATTGTCAAAATACCTCACAAATGAGTTTGGATTTAGACCAGTCTGTTAGATGTCTTAGAAATCCCAATTCCTAAGAAGTCATCTGCTCTACCCATATCATTTCATGTCGAAACATTATTTCAACATACTCTTAGTCTCTAGGATCAAACTAGGACTATTCCTTGTTATCAACATGTCATCTACGTAAAGACATATCATGAACGAGTCAGAATTACCTTTCATGTAGACACATTTGTCCCACTCATTAATGGAGAAACCCTTTGGTAGTAGAGTACTATCAAAGTTTTTGTGTCATTGCTTCGGGTCTTGTTTTAGCCCACACAGAGATTTGACAAGTCGACAAACTTTCTTCTCTTCCATGTAACCATATACCCATCGGGTTGTTTCATATTACTTCCTTCTTCCACTTTCGAACTTTTGGTTTTCCAACTATTGGCTTTCTAGCTTTAGAGTCAATGTTTCTGTAGTCATATTCATTGTTTCTGTTTTATCTGAAACTTCCAGGACTAAACTGTAAACATTCCACAGACCCAAATGGATGTTCAGGAAAAAGTCCAACAGTCCATCAAACTAACTCTCCGGTTAGGAAGATTGTCTTAATATCCATGTCACGCAAGACTGCGGTGGCCCTGGATGTTAAGTTATTTACATAGGAGCACATGTCCAAATAGCTGAGGTCTTATAAATATCAGTAGATCCATCTACTTTTTACTCAATTTGAGTATCCACTTTTACAACTCAAAGGTTCTTTTCCCGGAGGAAGATAAAAATTCACATAAGTATGGTTCTATTTGATGAAATCTATTTCTCTCTCTTGTAGCTTCCTTCTAAAGCAGTGCTTTTGGAGATGATAATTCTTTGTTAATTGTCCATGGTTCATTCAACCATACAAGCTAGAGGCCTGAAAAAAGTCTTTGTCCTCTCTTTTGCTCCGTCTCGGTTCAACATCTAGAATCCAAGAGTTCTGTAGATCTAGAACATTTCCGGACAGTCAGCAACTTCTGAGTCCTGTAGATCTGGAATGTCTAGTTCCATACAACTAGGCACTCACGGGTTCTTGTTTACCTTGAGCAATTACTTCTTTTTCCTTCTTAAGGAAAGTTATCTTCCAAGTAGCGCTGTCTTTAACGTCTTGTAGCCAGACGCAGGTTACTCATTAACTCATTGGGGTATTTTAACCCCACTACCTATCGATTTCAAAATCATCTTCTTCTTTCTCACTCTATTTTTCTTTTTCACATGAGGGGGTTCAGTAAGACTTACTTGTTCGACGGTTTCCATGGAATTCATTTTTGTTTCAAAGATTCTTGCACTGGGTTCACCGTATGAATGATCTCCTAGCTTTGGCCCGTTGGTCGAATCATGTGTCACCGGCCGATCGCTAAACACTTGTTGATGGCTTGAGATTCAATGGTGGAATTGAACACTTTGAACACCATCTCTTCCTCCTGAACCTTTAGTCTCAGTTCTCCCATTTATACATCAATCAGGGCTCTCCCAGTTGCAAGGAATGGTCTCCCCAAAATGATGGGTATTTCATCATCTTCCTCCATATCAAGAATAAGGAAGTCTGCTGGGAAGAAGAACTTTTCCACCTTGACCAGCACATCTTCTATTATGTCTCTGGGGTGCACTATGGTTCGGTCGGCCAACTGCAAATTCACTGTGGTTGGTTTGGCTTCTCCCAAACCCAATCTCTTGAAGATGCATGCAGGTACGAGATTGACATCGCCCCTAGATCACACAGCGCCTTGTTGCATGTCACCTTACCAATAGTGCAGGGCAAGGTGAAGCTCCTTGGATCCTTCAGCTTAGGAAGCAATTTATTTTGCAGGATGGCACTGCACTCCTCTGTCAAAGATACTGTCTCATAATCCGTTAGCCTTCTCTTTTTTCCAAGTATCTCCTTCATGAATTTAAAGTATGCTGGCATCTGTTCTTGTGCTTCAATGAAGGGGATATTTATGTGAAGCTTCTTAAACACCTCCAAAAACTTAGAGAACTACTTGTCAATTGCCTTCTTTTGTAACCTCTGAGGGTAAGGGATTCTATCAACGTACTCCCTCAAAGGTGTTTGTGGAGCTGTCTCAACTGTAGGGAGGTCCCTAGTGACCCCCTCATTCTCGACCTCATCTGCTTTCTCACACTCCTTCTCACTTACCTCTGCGGGCTGGGGAGCAACCTGCTTCAACTTCTTTTCACTCTTCAACAACACTAACAACACTGCTTGACACTGCTCTCTAGGATTTACCTCTGTATTACTTGGGAGAGTGCCCTGCGGCCTGTTGGTTGCCATGTTTGCCAGTTGTTCAACCTGCGTTTCTAGGTTCCTGAGAGCGGACCTGGTTTCATATATGAACTGATTCTGCAAATTGGTGAGTGACAGCAATGCAGCTCTCAGTTCATCAGGCTTCTCCTGTTGTTTAGGTGGTCTAAAGTGCTAGGATGAAGTGGCCTGATTTTGTACCTGTTGGTTCTAGTAACCACCTTGATATGGTTGTTGTTGAGGCTGATCGTTCCTCCACGAAAAGTTAGGGTGATTTCTCCACCCTGGGTTGTATGTGTTGGAATTATAAGGCCTCTAAAAGTTCCCCACCGCATGTACTTGCTCCATTGACACATTATTAGGGTTCACCGCTGTGCATCTGTCAAAGGAATGCGGTCCACCACAAATCTCGCAATTCACTGGCATCTGGACTGCATTCACAGACATGGTGTTCTGCTGCAGTTGTTTCATCAGAAGGGCCACATGTGCATTCAAGGATGTGATGGCATCTATTTCATATGTGCCCATAGTCTTCCTGCTATTCACTGACCTGTCATCTGCCCCTTGATGATTGTTGGCAGTTATGTCTTCTAGTAAGTCATGTGCCTCATTGGCACTCTTTCTCATGAACGCTTCACTTGCTGCAGCATCAATGATGGTACGAGTAGTACCACTCAATCCATTATAAAAAATGTGGACCAGCATCCACTTCTCTATGCCATGATGTGGGCACTTCCTTTGCAAATCCTTGTCGCTCCCATGCATCATAGAGCGACTCACCATCCACCTAATAGTAATTGTCCAGCTCTCCCCTTAACTTTGCAGCCTTGGAAGGAGGGAAGAACTTTGCTAGAAATTTTGGGCCAGGTCCTGCCAGGTAATGACGGAGTTGGCAGGCAGTGAGTTCAACCAGCTTTTGGCTCTATCCCTCAGTGAGAACGGGAAGAGCCTCAGTCTAATGGCATCATCAATAACGACATTGTATTTGAAAGTGACACACAACTCCAAAAAGTTTGCAATGTGCATGTGGGGATCTTCGGATGGCAG
This sequence comes from Przewalskia tangutica, assembly GCA_029844215.1. Classification (NCBI taxonomy): domain Eukaryota; kingdom Viridiplantae; phylum Streptophyta; class Magnoliopsida; order Solanales; family Solanaceae; genus Przewalskia; species Przewalskia tangutica. The sequence goes on from CM056718.1 coordinate 144,244,035, forward strand.
TCCCTCAAATTGTACTGTGTTCTGGACCATGCTCAGGATGGCTGGCTTGATCTCAAAGTTGTTGGCCCCTATAGCTGGGAGCCTGATGCAATTCTGTGCACCTGTGACCTTGGGAAGAACATAGTCCCCCAAACTTCTCTCTGCTGGGACCTGTATTGGCTCCCCTGCATTCTCAGGAAGCTCATTGTCTGCCCTATTCTGATTTGGTTCGTTGTTCATGGTCACTGACTCAGATATCCTTTTGTTGCGCCTGTTTTGTTTGCAGGTTTTCTCAATTTCAGGATTGAAGGGAACAAGTGTATCTGCTCCTCTTCTTCTTCGCATACACTAGATTTCTGAAACAGATCAAAATCAAAAAACAAATCATGGCACACGATTCTGACAGTAAAAATAAAAATAAAAATAAAAAATAAAGCCAAAGTAGAAATAAAAACAAATGATTCGATATTAGATGTACGTCAGTCCCCGGCAACGGCGCTAAAAAGATGTTAGCGATATTTCGAATGCTCAAGCAAGCGTACGCATCGCTCACAAATAATATAGTCTGTAAGACCGAATATCGTCCACGGAGACTGGTTTCTAAGTACCGTTCATCTATTTTATGTTATCTTTTTGGCAATCGATATTTGATTGGGGTTTTTATTTAACTACTAGAATAATTGCAAGATTTAAACCAATAAAGTTGTAATCAGTTATGAATGAATTAGGGCTTCCAAAATCCTCGACTATCCACTTTATTTAATCCTTAATGCGACTAGAATGATTCTTCTTCTTCGTTAAGATATCGGTTAACTAGACTGTCTTATATTCTGGTTATGACATATAATCACTCAACCCCAGTGCAGAACCCTTCTATATTTCTATGATAGGATTTACCACATAGGAGGATTAAGAACAGTAACCTATAATGCTACACAAGTATCGAGATACTTTTATCCGCAATTTTAACCTATGTCTAGTCAATTACAACATATCCAAATCTCTCATTTTGGCTTTTGATTCGAAATCATATATGTTATGATAATTAGTGATCAATTAATTATCAAACATTCATACCAAATATTGACTAAATCTTAATCAAGTGAAGAAGAAATCAAACTACTGCATTAATTCATGAATAAAAGTTTCAAGCGATTCATAAGGAAAGTCCTAATAGAGTGTTTAGCTCCTAGTCATAGTCACGCTAAGAACTAACACAATATTCATACATAAACTGAATTAAAAATGAAAGAAAGAAAATTACTTAGAACAAAGTCTCCAATTGTAGCTCCAAATCCGTCTTGTGTTGTGTTGTGTTGTGTTGTAGATTGACTAACCTCCCTCATAGCATTAATTTTTTGCTCCCTCTATTGATAGAAAAAGGGCACTCCTGCCGTCCTTTCAGTGACTCATAGGGCTTCCCTCAGCTCAGTCTTTTTCGTTCTTGAGAATGGTCGCCACTTCTCCCAGGACCGGAATGATTATCCCTGCCCGATGGGTCTACATCCATCCCTGAATGTCGTCGGGTACTGTTAACTTCCCCGCCATCTTAAATATCCTCTAATTTTCATGCCCTATGAACCAATCTGCCCTTAGCCAATTTGCCTTCGGAAATTTCGTGGTGTCATGGCGCGTAAATTCCCGCACTTCTCAAGACAATTGTACCGCGGTGCTGAAAGTCCTGTGACTCTTTGGTAAATATGGCACCGCGATTCTGTATAGTGGCACTGCGATTCTGCCTTCTTTCGCTCTGAGTTGCCAACTTTCGTCCTTTTCGCCTCGGGAGCACCTTTTCTGCCAATTTCTCGTTCCTTTTTGCCTTTTTGCACCGCTGTGACTCAAAAGAAAGAAAAACAAACCTACTACTATATTAAACACAACAAAAACGAGTGAAATACCAACTAAAAAATAACTCAAAAGACGTATACAAAATACGTCTAACAAACACCCCCAAACTTAACATTTGCTCGCCCTCGAGCAAAGATCAAAACAAAAATAAAGACAAAAAAATAAAAGACTCAAATCAAGCAGCTGCATAAAGACTTAGAAACACATGAACGTTAGTTGGGATAATATGCAGGAACATATATAGCATGAATTCAGTAATCTAGAATTTCGAGTCAGATATTTCGCAAATTCATTTCAATCACAAGTAATGGAAGCATGAATATCTAACCTATGCATGTCAATTTCATTTAGTCTACGGGCATGTGTACTTGTTATTCTCCACTAATCATTAACATACATACTAGAGATCCTCATGACTTTTCAGGGTTGTAATGTAGATTTAGGCAGGGGTAGGTAAAAGTTGGCATTTTGGCTCGAATTACGTACCATAAGTATTGTTCTTATTCAACCATTTGGTCCTTCTTTTTGGTATTCTTTTTCAGTTCATACCTATCGTTCCCCTCTTCTCTTTTTGAGAGCATGAAACACATTCACATAGACACCCCCAAACTTAAGCTTTAGCATATTTATTTTTTGTTGGGGTGCATCAATTTTTCACTCTCTTTTATATTTATTTTTCACACTTCTTCATTCCAATTTTTTTCAATTACTGCTTATGGCACACAAGGGAATCATAGGGTGTCAAAGAAATAACTTATTTTAGGCTCAAATGGCTGACTAGGGATACAATTTATTGCAAGGTAGGTAATGAATTGTAAGAAGGGCTAACAAAGAAATGTCAGAATCATCTCCCTAACAAGTACATCTTAACTATTTCACCTTAAATAATAAGCAAGCAGACTTCACAAACATTTTTCAATTGACAACACATAGGCTAAGCATTAAATAATCAGATTTTCATGAATTTTTTGCATATCTAACATAAGCACACATATTTTAGCTTCTCATTCCATTACATTATCCCACTTAGTTCACTAGACATTCCAAATAAGCACAACATGCATGATATATATAAAAAAATTGCCTCACATAAAACACAAAAACAACAAAAGACTCACAAAAATAAAATAAAATGAAAACTCCCCCCCAAATTTAAACTACATATTGTCCCAAATATGTAAAAGACTCAAAAATTAAAATAGGACGACTTACAGACATACATCGGCTCAAAATGGTGGTGGTGGCGGCGGATACTGCATTGTCCATTGGGTGAACATGGAACTCAAATTATCAACACGCTGGGTCAGTGATCGGTGTATTTTATATACACCTTTTGAGTCATTTTTAGTTAGTATTTTACTCATTTCATTTATGTTTAGTATAGTATTAGAGTCGTTTTCCTTTCTTTTGTGTCACAGCGGTCAGAAATGGAGAAATGGCGAAAAGAAGAGAAAATGAGCTTAATTGAGATAGAATTGCACACAAAAGGGCCAAGAAATGAAGTCTAAGAAGTTCCGTGAATTATAGAGGAGATCAGACGAAGTCCGGACGAAAAAAAGGACGACGAAACGGAAATCCGCTAGAAAAAAGCCACCGGCGCCGCGGCGCCTGGCAGCAGCGCCGCGGCACCCAATGTTCTGCAGAGTCTGAAAGTTGCAGGTTTTTCGGCGCCGCGGCGCCAGTCTACAGGGCAACGGCGCCGACACGGGATTTCTGAGTTTTGGGCCGAATTTGACACATTTTCAGAGTCCAAAAGGGATAACTTTTCATACTGATCGGTGTATTTTATATACACCTTTTGAGTCTGTTTTAGTTAGTCTTTTGTCCCATTTTGCACATATAAATGTCGTATTAGGATAGGTTTTCTTTCTTTTGAGTCAAAGTGGTTAAAGTGGCCAAATGGCGGAGAAGGAGCAAAAAGAGGGCAAAAGAGGAGTTGCCAGAGCTGAAAACAGAGAAAGTGGCGAACAAGGCTAAAAATCCAGACCGGCCGCGCGCCTCGCAATGTTAGGCGCGCGCCATCATTCAGAAGCGCGAAGATCCAGCCGCGCGCCAAACTCGGCCGCGCGCCACTATTCAGAGAGCAGAGATACAGCCGCGGCGCCGCATGCCAGATAATGGCGCGGCGCCTCAACATCCGAGATGCTACAGGAATTGCAGCGCCGCGGCGCCCTCAGATAGCAGATATCAGGGCCGCGGCGCCAAAACACCCGACGGATCGCAGAACTTCCGGCGCCGCGGCGCCTATCTGCAGGGCCGCGGCGCCGACGCGGAAAAATTAGGTCTTTTGACGGATTTTTGGGCCAGGCCTGCAGGGAAAAGAAGGAGGCGTTTGTAAACCTATAAAAGGAGAACCCTAGGCGCTTTTGAGGTTCCTTTCTTCCACAACTCAATATTTTCTTGCTAGAGATGGAGACCTAAACATTAGTAATTTCTTTCCTTTTTCTTTTCTTTAATTCAGTTTTTGCATGATGAACTTTGAATTAGTTCTTGTCATATTCATGGCTAGGAACTAATTCTCTTATAGGGCTTTCTATGTTGAATTTCTTGAACCTTATGTTATAAATTAATGCATGCTTATGGTTATTATTCTTATTGAGAGATCTATCCAATAATTGAGTTGAATTCTTGGTAGCTAATTGACAACTAGTTATCACTATATGATTTCTAATCAGATTCTGAAAAGGGGATTGTGAATATCTTGTAAGTTGGGTGAGATATCTTGAATTGGGATGAAAATACCTCAATTAGATTTGTAGCGTTGATGAGGCTTAACAACCCTAATTTTGCGCATTGCGCGACGGCCAACTAGGTTTTTGTGCTTAATCCTCCTATAGAGTTCCCTTATCGAAAGTTAGGTAAGGAACAATCTGGGGTTGAGTGTTTATATAACCCTAACGGAGTATAAAACGATTTCAGAACCCGCTTTCTCCAAAAGAAGAATACCATAAGTAATGCATTAGTAAGTAGCATAAGCGGATAGTAAGGATACATAGAAGCCCTATTCTCATCACATCTGAAGTAAATCTATATATTTAAAATAGCTTTCATAATTCTTAGTTCTAAACAACCCAATCAATTGTTAATTCACCAAATAGATACAAAAAAATAGATAACTGATACTTGGACCCTAATCCTAGAGGACGATATTCAGTCTTATCTAAGACTATACTACTTGATACAATAACGTGCACTTGCGTTTAAAAGTGTGTGCATATTACGCGCATCACATACCTACATATTCCTTAACCCTTTACCTAAAGGATTCCATAACTTTTCCTTAACCCTTTATCTAAAGGATTCCATAACTTTTCCTACCTACATAATCCCTAACCCTTTACCTAAAGGATTCTTGGGCTATAAATAGTCTCTACATCATTAGAAGAATTCCATCCTACATCCTACATTCCATCCCACACTTGACAATTCCATTCTCCATCCATCATTCTAGCACATTCTATCTTGTAAATATTCCACAACACAATCCTTGGATGCTAGAAGGCTTGGAGACTTGTTCTTGAGTATTTTTCTTTTCTTTCTTTTGCTTTGTTGATTTCAGTTCGTGTATGGAGAGTATATTAGTTCTTAGCGTGACTATGGCTAGGAGCTAAATTACTTTGTTAGGGATTTCCTTGTGATTCTCTTGAAACTCTTATTCATGAAGTAATACATTAGTTGATTTCTTCTTCACTTGCTTAAAATTTATTCAATAATTGCTTTGATTGCTTGATAATTAATTGATCACTAGTTATCATCACTTATATGAGTTCTAATCGAAATTAGAAAGGGGAGATTGTGAATATGCTATAGTTGAATAAACATAGGTTTAAATCGTGGACGAAAGTACCCTGATACTTGTGTAGCTTAATAGGTTATTGCTCTTAATACTCCTTTGTAGTCAATCTTGTCACCGAAAGGTAGACGGGTTCTCCATTGGGGTTGAGTGTTTATATTACCTTAACATGAGTATAAAACGGTCTAGTTAACCTGCTATCTTAACGTAGAAGAAACAGTCAGTCTAATTGTATTAAGGATTGAATAGAGTGGATAGTTGATGATCTTGAAAGCCTAATTCTCCATCATAACTGATTTAAATCAAAGTATTTGCATAATTAGTTTATTTCCTGCATTATTAGTTTAGAATTCCAACTCAATTAACGTTTACCAAATAGAAACTAAAGGATAGATAATCGGTACTTGAAAACCAGTCTCTGAGGACGATATTCGGTCTTACCTAGACTATATTACATGTCACGACACGTGCACTTGCGTTTAGTGTGTGCATAAATCGCGCATCAAGTTTTTGGCGCCGTTGCCGGGGATTGGCGTACTTTCAATATCGATTTATCTATTCTTATTTCTAATTTGGTTGCTCCAAGCGAGCATCTTTTTATCACATTTTGTTATTTTTTTATTTTGCAGGTTAAATTCAAAAAAAAAATATCAGGACACATGGACTACTATTTCTCTCAAGGGCAGCAAATTCATCAACAGCAGCCTAACCCACAGGTTCTGGAGGAAGATCTAGATGAGTTGCAGGCAGGCATACTCAGGCTCACCAAGTGCCAGACTCAGTTTATGGATGAGACAAGGGTGTCCCTCAGCAATTTGGAGACACAAATAGGGCAGCTAATGGAAAGGATGAGCAATACACCTCAAGCAAATTTGCCTAGCGACATCATTGTGGGAAGTGATAAGCAAATTGAGGAGCCTGAACCACATCCAGTTGTTGAGGAATCTGACGAGATAGTTGGTGTAGAGAAGAAAAAGATTACCGAGATCCAATTATTCACCTTTTTGGATTCTGTGGAAATTCTTTTTACTGTACCTATTGCAGAAGAAACACCACCATCTTTCACTGTGGATCCCCAAATAGGAAGTCCATACCATCAAGGGCACCCCCTAGAGTTGAGAGATGTAGGGAATTTCACTAAACCCTACATTATAGAGAGCCTAAAAGACAAGCCGGTCTTGTGTACTTGGGGGATAATCTTATGTCTAAGGCCCTTGTTTGAAAAAGGTGTTGTAGGAAAAGTGAGACCTGCAACAAACACTGTGCGGATTGCAAGCAGTTCGCAGAAGGATCCAATGGGCACTCGTAAAGGTTAACTGCGTCCGGCTAAAAGACGTTAAAGACAACGCTTGTTGGGAGGCAACCCAATGTTTTTTTAATTATGTTATTTTAATTTCTATTTCTAGTTTGTTTTATTTTATCTTGAACAGTCTCACGGGCTTGGGTTCTTATTTTGTGTTGTTGGATGACAGGTGGACTAGGAGCAGACCCCGAACAGAATAAGGAGCAAAACGCTGAAAAAAAGGAAAAGTCGTCGTCATCGCCGCGGCGCCCAGAATCAGCGTCGTGGCGCTGGACTTCAGAGAGCCGCAGTACTTGGGGCGCCACGGCGCCGAATCTCAGGGCTGTGGTACCGAAGGTTCAGAAACCCAGATTCCGTGCAAATTCCAGAATTTTTCCTCTCAGACCTCCGTTATGACCGATGTGTTGTGTCAGTAAGTTGTCCCTATTTTATTTTTTTTTAGTCTTCACACATTGGGGACAATGTGTGATTTAAGTTTGGGGGGAGTTCTCAGTTTATTCTATGTGTTTTTGTTTCTTTTTGTTGTTTATTTCTATGTTTTATGAGTAATTTTTTTAGTCTAATTTTTTTATTTTTTATTTATTTTTATGATCAAGCATGCTGTAGATACTTGAAACGCCTAGTGAAGTAAAGTGGAATAATGTAATGAAACTAGAAGCAACCATCTGAACACTTAGGATAGATATGCCAAAAAATTCATGAAATCGAACTATTTGGGGTATCTTGCTTGATTTATGTATTGCTAGTGATTAAGCCTATGTGTCTGCTTGCTTGCTATTTGAGGCGAAATAGTTAGGATATGCATGTTAGGGAGATGATTCAGACATTTCTTTGTTAGCCATTTCTTACCATTCTTTGCCTATACCTGACATTACAATTGAATCCCTAATCAGCCCCTTTAAGCCAAAAATAAGATCTTTTCTTTGACACCCTATAATTTCATATTTGTGCCATAAGTGAAAATTGAGATGATTGGAATATAAAGTGTTGAAAAGAGACAAAAGAGAGTGAATAATTTTGATGCACCCCAAATGAAAAAATAATAATAAATAGGCAAAAGCCTAAGTTTGGGGGTGCCGGCTATTCATAATACACTTCATTCTCTCAAAACAAAAGAGGGGAAAGATAGGTATGAAGTGAAAAAGAAAATCAAAAGAAAAGGGAATTTAAAACAAAAGAGCTTATGGTACGTAAGTTGAGCCTAAAAACCTATTTTTACCTACCCATGCCTAAGTCTACATTACAACCCTGAAAAGCCCTGAAGATCTCTTATATGTGTATCCATGATTAGTGGAGAATAGCAAGTAAACATGCCATAAGATTTTGAAATTAACGTGCATAGTTAGGTATTCGTACTTCCATTGAGCATGATTAAAGTGAATTTGCGAAATATCTGACTTGATGTGTTTAGAATGCTAAAAATTCATTCCATATGTTCCTGCATATTATTCTGCTAACCTTTATACTTTTCTAAGTAACAATGATGCAGCAAAGTGATCAATGTCTTTGAGTCATTCTATTTTCTTTTTTCTTGTGTCTTTATTTCTTTCTTTTGATCTTTGTTCGAGGCGAGCAAAGGTTAAGTTTGGAGGTATTTGATCGGTGTATTTTATATACACCTTTTGAGTCATTTTTAGTTAGTATTTTACTCATTTCATTTATGTTTAGTATAGTATTAGGGTAGTTTTCCTTTCTTTTGTGTCACAGCAGTCAGAAATGGAGAAATGGCGAAAAGAAGAGAAAATGAGCTTAATTGAGATGGAATTGCACACAAAAGGGCCAAGAAATGAAGTCTAAGAAGTTCCGGGAATTATAGAGGAGATCAGACGAAGTCCGGACGAAAAAAATGACGAAGAAACGGAAATCCGCCAGAAAAACGCCACCGGCGCCGCGGCGCTTAGCAGCAGCGCCGCGGCGCCCAATGTTCTGCGGAGTCTGAAAGTTGCAGGTTTTTCGACGCCGACGCGGGATTTCTGAGTTTTGGGCCGAATTTGACACGTTTTCAGAGTCCAAAAGTGATAACTTTTCCTACCTACATATTCCTTAACCCTTTACCTAAAGGATTCCATAACTTTTCCTTAACCCTTTACATAAAGGATTCCATAACTTTTCCTACCTACATAAACTCTAACCCTTTACCTAAAGGATTCTTGGGCTATAAATAGTCTCTAGAAGAATTCCATCCTACATCCTACATTTCATCCCACACTTGACAATTCCATTCTCCATCTATCATTCTAGCACATTCCATCTTGTAAATATTCCACAACACAATCCTTGGATGCTAGAAGGTTTGGAGACTTGTTCTTGAGTATTTTTCTTTTCTTTCTTTTGCTTTGTTTATTTCAGTTCGTGTATGGAGAGTATATTAGTTCTTAGCGTGACTATGGCTAGGAGCTAATTACTCTGTTAGGGATTTCCTTGTGATTCTCTTGAAACTCTTATTCATGAAGTAATACATTAGTTGATTTCTTCTTCACTTGCTTAAGATTTATTCACTAATTGCTTGATAATTAATTGATCACTAGTTATCATCACTTATATGAGTTCTAATCGAAATCCGAAAGGGGAGATTGTGAATATGCTATAGTTGAATAAACATAGGTTTAAATCGTGGACGAAAGAACCTCGATACTTGTGTAGCTTAATAGGTTATTGCTTTTAATCCTCCTTTGTAGTCAATCTTGTCACCGAAAGGTAGAAGGGTTCTCCATTGGGGTTGAGTGTTTATATTACCTTAACATGAGTATAAAACGGTCTAGTTAACCTGCTATCTTAACGTAGAAGAAGTCGACTAATTGTATTAAGGATTGAATAGAGTGGATAGTTGATGATCTTGGAAGCCCTAATTCTCCATCATAACTGATTTAAATCAAAGTATTTTCATAATTAGTTTATTTCCTGCATTATTAGTTTAGAATTCCAACTCAGTTAACGTTAACCAAATAGAAACTAAAGGATAGATAATCGGTACTTGAAAACCAGTCTCTGAGGACGATATTCGGTCTTACCTAGACTATATTACTTGTCACGACACGTGCACTTGCGTTTAGTGTGTGCATAAATCGCGCATCAGTCAGGTGTTGATGGTATTGCATCATTTGCTCTTGATTCTGCAGCATCCTTTGTTGGTTCAAGAGCATCTGATCCATCATTGGCATTGGAGGCTCTAAGGACAGGGGAGGCTGATGGCTACTTTCGCCTGCTTCATTGTGTGCCTCTGGCTCTTCCTCATACATGGCTGCTGGGTCTGCTGCTGCAGGGCCCCTTCCCCTTGCTGCTGGTCTTGGGTAGGGGTCAATGAATGAGTGCACTAAACTGTAGATCACAGCAGACTGACTCTTCTCTAGGATATCAGTGGCGAATGTTGGGACTCCATGCCTATCACATAAGGAAGTAATGAGTGAACCATGTCCCAATCCGCCAGTAGTCGTCAGCCTACTAATCTCCCTTATGCTCTGCACTATTTCCCTCCCAACATCAATTGTCATGCCCGTCATGATGCCATAAATGAGCTTGATTCTGTCTGAGGGCACATTTGTAAAATAAGTTGACGGAATCAAGCGTGCACTTATGAAATATAGCCATCCTTTTGGATGTTCTATTGAATTGGCATCGGGCAAGTCTCCTGGATCCATTGCGGGCAAAACTAAACTCAGCGCCTGGGTAGCACAATGTCTGCGCTACTACATCCCACAGGATGTGGTTGGTGTCTCTTGACCAACTTCTGAAGTGGTTTGGATTATCACCTCGGTCCTCCACATCATAGGTCCTTAGTATCGCATTCACTGTTTCGGAACTGACAGACACATATTTCCCTCTAACAAAGCACCGCCCATCCTCTTGCTCGGGGTAGTTCGCATAGAACTCCCTCACAAGGCTAGAATTTTGAAGTGGGATCCTTTCTGGATTGGTGAACTTTCTCCACTCATTTGCCTTGATCATGACCATAATAGGCTCGTAGTCATCATCATCATCAAATGCCCTGGCCTGGTAATCCATGCCTCTTTATGGTATCAATGCCCTAGTGTTAATCTTGTTGTATCGATCATCCGTCTGTTTGTTGGCGAATCGAGTCACATCATATTCTGGGGCGGATGAAGATGTTGAAGCTCTTGAAGTTCGTTTCCTAGAGGCCATAGTGAAGTTTGTTGGGAAATTTTTCGACAGTGTTTCCTTTGTTTCCTTGAGGTTTCCCAACAATTCTCCCACCACACAACAGCAATAACCAAGCAAAAACCGGACCACAGCAGCAATACACAATAATTACACCATAATAAGCCTCAATTCACACAACTACACAACACAACAATACCCAGCACACACCCACAATCACACAATGCCCTACCACCACAGTACGTACAACCACCAAACTTGCAAGTTACTTTCCCTACTAGCCTTGAAATTGCAAGAACAATGATGAAAATTACCTGTTTGAAGAGTTATTCTTCACCAATTTCTTGACCCAAAGGGAGGGAATGATGATGGTGTAAAATATGACGGTATTTTCAATGGGGGTGGTGTGTAGGGATATTTGAAGAATTTGGTGGAGTTTGTGAGAATTTTTGTGGATAGAAGGAGAGGAATTTCAGAATTTGTAGAGAGATGAAGGGTTTGTTTTTGTGTGGGAAAGGATTTGGGGATTTAGGGCTTTAATTCAATCCGTTCGCATGCAGATCGCTCGACGGCACCGCGGTTCCAAAAGTACTGTGGCCCCTCTGCTCATGCGGCACCGTGGTATTTCATCATGGCACCGCGGTGCATAACTCCTGCGACCTCTCTGAACATTAGGCATCGCGGTCCTGCACAATGGCACCGCGGTGCTTCCCCGATTCCGTGTTTTCCATCCTTGTCTTCGTGCTTAGTGTCTCATTCCTCACCTGGCTTACAACACAACAAAAATATACCAAAAGTGAGACTGACCTATTAAATTAAATTACATAATTTAAAAATTGGGTTGTCTCCCAAGTAGCGTTGTCTTTAACGTCTTGTAGCCAGACGCAGGTTACTCATTAACTCATTGGGGTATTTTAACCCCACTACCTATCGATTTCAAAATCATCTTCTTCTTTCTCACTCTATTTTTCTTTTTCACATGAGGGGGTTCAGTAAGACTTACCTGTTCGACGGTTTCCATGTAATTCATTTTTGTTTCAGCATTCTTGCTGACCTGTGGGTTCACCGTTGTATGAATAATCTCCCTAGCTTTGGCCTTTGGCCGGTTGAATCGCGTGTCACCAGGCCGATCGCAAACACTTGTTGATGGCTTGAGATTCAATGGTGGAATTGAACACTTTGAACACCATCTCTTCCTCCTAAACCCTTAGTCTCAGTTCTCTCATTTCTACATCAATCAGGGCTCTCCCAGTTGCAAGGAATGGTCTCCCCAAAATGATGAGTATTTCATCATCTTCCTCCATATCAAGAATAAGGAAGTCTGCTGGGAAGAAGAACTTTCCCACCTTGACCAACACATCTTCTATTATGTCTCTGGGGTGCACTACGGTTCGGTCGGCCAACTGCAAATTCACTGTGGTTGGTTTGGCTTCTCCCAAACCCAATCTCTTGAAGACAGACAGAGGCATGAGATTGATATTGGCCCCTAGATCACACAGCGCCTTGTTGCATGTCACCTTACCAATAGTGCAGGGCAAGGTGAAGCTCCTTGGATCCTTCAGCTTAGGAGGCAGTTTCTTTTGCAGGATGACACTGCACTCCTCTGTCAAAGATATTGTCTCATAATCCGCTAGCCTTCTCTTTTTTCCAAGTATCTCCTTCATGAATTTAAAGTATGCTGGCATCTGTTCTTGTGCTTCAATGAAGGGGATATTTATGTGAAGCTTCTTAAACACCTCCAAAAACATAGAGAACTACTTGTCAATTGTCTTCTTTTGTAACCTCTGAGGGTAAGGGATTCTATCAATGTACTCCCTCAAAGGTGTTCGTGGAGCTGTCTCAACTGTAGGGCGGTCCCCAGTGACCCCCTCATTCTCGACCTCATCTGCTTTCTCACACTCCTTCTCACTTACCTCTGCGGGCTGGGGAGCAACCTGCTTGAACTTTTTTTCACTCTTCAACAACACTGCTTGGCACTGCTCTCTAGGATTTACCTCTGTATTACTTGGGAGAGTGCCCTGCGGCCTGTTAGTTGCCATGTTTGCCAGTTGTTCAATCTGCGTTTCTAGGTTCCTGAGAGCGGACCTGGTTTCATATATGAACTGATTCTGCGAATTGGTGAGTGACAGCAATGCAGCTCTCAGTTCATCAGGCTTCTCCTGTTGTTTAGGTGGTCTAAACTGCTAGGATGAAGTGGCCTGATTTTGTACCTGTTGGTTTTAGTAACCACTTTGATATGGTTGTTGCTGAGACTGATCGTTCCTCCACGAAACGTTAGGGTGATTTCTCCACCATGGGTTGTATGTGTTGGAATTATAAGGCCTCTAAAAGTTCCCCACCGCATGTACTTGCTCCATTGGCACATTATTAGGGTTCACCGATGTGCATCTGTCAAAGGAATGCGGTCCACCACAAATCTCGCAATTCACTGGCATCTGGACTGCATTCACAGACATGGTGTTCTGCTGTAGTTGCTTCATCAGAAGGGCCACATGTGCATTCAAGGCAGTGATGGCATCTATTTCATATGTGCCCATAGTCTTCCTGCTATTCACTGACCTGTCATCTGCCCCTTGATGATTGTTAGCAGTCATGTCTTCTAGTAAGTCATGTGCCTCATTGACACTCTTTCTCATGAACGCTTCACTTGCTGCAGCATCAATGATGGTACGAGTAGTACCACTCAATCCATTATAAAAAATGTGGACCAACATCCACTTCTCTATGTCATGATGTGGGCACTTCCTTTGCAAATCCTTGAATCGCTCTCATGCATCATAGAGCGACTCACCATCCACCTGATAGTAATTGTCCAGCTCTCCCCTTAACTTTGCATCCTTGAAAGGAGGGAAGAACTTTGCTAGAAATTTTGGGCCAGGTCCTGCCAGGTAATGACGGAGTTGGCAGGCAGTGAGTTCAACCAGTTTTTGGCTCTATCCCTCAGTGAGAACGGGAAGAGCCTAAGTCTAATGACATCATCAATAACGCCATTGTATTTGAAAGTGACACACAGCTCCAAAAAGTTTGCAATGTGTATGTGGGGATCTTCAGATGGCAGTCCCTCAAATTATACTGTGTTCTGGACCATGCTCAGGATGGCTGGCTTGATCTCAAAGTTTTTGGCCCCTATAGCTGGGAGCCTGATGCAATTCTGTGCACCTGTGACCGTGGGAAGAACATAGTCCCCAAACTTCTCTCTGCTGGGACCTATATTGGCGCCCCTGCATTCTCAGGAACCTCATTGTCTGCCTCATTCTGATTTGGTTCATTGTTCATGGTCACTGACTCAGATATCCTTTTGTTGCGTCTGTTTTGTTTGCAGGTTTTCTCAATTTCAGGATTGAAGGGAACAAGTGTATCTGCTCCTCTCCTTCTTCGCATACAATAGATTCGTGAAACAGATCAAAATCAACAAACAAATCATGGCACACGGTTCTGACAGTAAAAATTAAAATTAAATAAAAAATAAAGCCAAAGTAGAAATAAAAACAAATGATTCGAAATTAGATGTACGCCAGTCACCGGCAACGGCGCCAAAAACTTGTTAGCGATACTTCGAATGCTCACGCAAGCGTACGCATCGCTCACAAGTAATATAGTCTGTAAGATCGAATATCGTCCACATAGACTGGTTTCTAAGTACCGTTCATCTATTTTATGTTATCTATTTGGCAATCGATATTTGATTGGGGTTTTTATTTAACTAATAGAATAATTGCAAGATTTAAACCAATAAATTTGTAATCGGTTATGAATGAATTAGGGCTTCCAAAATCCTCGACTATCCACTTTATTCAATTCTTAATGCGACTAGAATGATTCTTCTTCTTCGTTAAGATAGCGGTTAACTAGACTGTCTTATATTCTGGTTAGGACATATAATCACTCAACCCCAGTGCAAAACCCTTCTATATTTCTATGATAGGATTTACCATATAGGAGGATTAAAACAGTAACCTATAATGCTACACAAGTATCGGGGTACTTTCGTCCGCGATTTTAACCTATGTCTAGTCAATTACAACATATCCAAATCTCTCCTTTCGGTTTTTTTTCGAAATCATATACGTTATGATAATTAGTGATCAATTAATTATCAAACATTCATACCAAATATTGACAAAATCTTAATCAAGTGAAGAAGAAATCAAACTACTGTATTAATTCATGAATAAAAATTTCAAGTGATTCATAAGGGAAGCTCTAATAGAGTTTTTAGATCCTAGCCATAGTCACGCTAAGAACTAACACAATATACATACATAAACTGAATTAAAAACGAAAGAAAGAAAATTACGTAGAACAAAGTCTCCAATTGTAGCTCCAAAACCGCCTTGTGTTGTAGATTGACCAACCTCATTCATAGCATTAATCCATAGGGCTTAAATATCCTCTAATTTTCGTGCCCTATGGACCAATCTGCCCTTAGCCAATTTGCCTTCGAATCGAATTTCGTGTGCCCAAGATCATGTTTCAGATACGCATGGTCTGCGAAACTCCTGCAGCTTCTCCGCACAAATGGCACCGCGATACTGCCTGATGGCATCGCGGTGCTGAAAGTCCTGTGACTCCTCGGTAAATATAGCACTGTGGTTCTGCATAGTGTCACCGCGGTGCTGCCTTCTTTCGCTCTGAGTTGCCAATTTTCGTCCTTTTCGCCTCGGGAGCACCTTTTCTGCCCATTTCTCGTTCCTTTTTTCCATTTTTCCTTTTTGCACCGCTGTAACTTATAATGCTACACAAGTATCGGAGTACTTTTGTCCGCGATTTTAACCTATGTCTAGTCAATTACAGCATATCCAAATCTCTCCTTTCGACTTTTGATTCGAAATCATATAGGTTATGATAATTAGTGATCAATTAATTATCAAACATTCATACCAAATATTGATTAAATCTTAATCAAGTGAAGAAGAAATCAAACTACTGCATTAATTCATGAATAAAAGTTTCAAGCGATTCATAAGGAAAGCCCTAATAGAGTGTTTAGCTCCTAGTCATTGTCACGCTAAGAACTAACACAATATCCATACATAAACTTAATTAAAAACAAAAGAAAGAAAATTACATAGAACAACGTCTCCAATTATAGCTCCAAATCCGCTTTGTGTTGTGTTGTGTTGTAGATTGACCAACCTCCCTCATAGCATTAATCCCTAGGGCTTAAATATCCTCTAATTTTCGTGCCCTATGGACCAATCTGCCCTTAGCCAATTTGCCTTCGGAACTGAAATTTTCCGTGTCGGCACCGCGGTGCCGAAACTCCTGCAGCTTCTCAGCACAAATGGCACCGCGGTGCTGAAAGTCCTGTGACTCCTCGGTAAATATGGCACCGCGGATCTGCATAGTGGCATCGCGGTGCTGTCTTCTTTCGCTCTGAGTTGCCAACTTTCATCCTTTTCGCCTCGGGAGCACCTTTTCTGCTCATTTCTCATTCCTTTTTGCCTTTTTGCACCGCTGTGACTCAAAAGAAAGAAAAACAAACCTACTACTATACTAAACACAACAAAAATGAGTGAAATACCAAATAAAAAATTACTCAAAAGGCGTATACAAAATACGCCTAACAGCGGCGCCGGATGTCCTGAAGCAAAAATCACACTGCAGTATATTGGGCGCCGCGGCACCGGCGACGTCCTTGGCTGGTTTTCGCGATTTTTCATCCTTTTCTCGTCCGGACTTCGTCAGTTTTCTTTCGTACTTTCCGGGACTTTAAGACTTCATTTCTTGGCTTTTTATTGTGCAATTATATCTCAATTAAGCTCATTTTCCTCTTCTTTTTGCTATTTCTCCATTTAAGACCTCTGTGACTCAAAAGAAAGAAAAACATACCTAATACTATACTAAACACAAACAAAACGAGTAAAATACTAATTAAAAATGACTCAAAAAGTGTATATAGAATATGTCTAACAACATTGTACCTCTCTAGATCGCCATTGTCTCGGTATTTGTGATGAAAAAAGTCACATGCATCGGATCACATTCACCCCCTTCGGTCTACGAACCAAATCTCAAGTGTGTTGTTGCGTTAAAGTATTAAATTCCTCACACATGACCGCATTCCAATTGGGGTCTAGTTTGGCTAATTTTGGGTTTTTGGGAATATGTGACACGATTTGGGTAGACAAATTGAAGTGAACTTTTGGTTTAAAAATACCATGTTGGGCATAAGTTTCCATAATGTGGGTTGGGGCAGGGGCATTTATGGTAGTCGGTGGCAGAGTGTGGGACTGGGTGTTGGTCGACGGGATCTGAAGGGTGTAAGTACAGGGTGTGACGATGGGGTGGGGGTTTGGATGACTGAATTGGGGAATGACATGGGTTGGGTTATCGATGTTGTGTTGAGTAGGTCAACTGGGGTTGGGTGAGGAGCTGTGGGGTACGACCTCGGCGGTGGGGTGGGTGTCGGAGATAACGGTTGGTGACTATGACGATCGGTAGATGGCGACAGAGATGGGGTTACTGTAGCAGTGGGTGGAGTGGATGCAACATAGTGTTGCTGTTGTAGAAACGCGACAGCGATGGGGAGGGGTACCAGTAAAGGTACAAAGATGGGGGGTCGATTTCCGGTGATGGTGTTGCTGTTGTAGAAACGCGACAGCGATGGGGAGGGGTACCAGTGAAGGTACAAAGATGGGGGGTCGATTTCCGGTGATGGTAGCAATCGGTGGTGACGGAGTCAGAGACCGGAATGACGATAGAGACGTCGGAGGTGACCTTATAGTGGGGCGATTTCATGTGGTGGCAAACGGTGACAGGACATTGGTGGTGGTGGTGTCACCACCGGTAATTGGACTGCTGGTGGTGGCAGATGGGGCGTCTACCGCCGCCTGACGGAGTGCCTGTTGGACCAGCGCTGATGGGTCCGAATCTTCGAGGAATTAGTAATCAGTAACTCGTATTTTTTTGATATTATCAAACGGGAAGACATATTCGACAAAGGTGACGTGACGAGAAATTATAATTTTGTCAGTAGAGAGCTCATAGCACAAGTATCCCCTATGATTTGATGGGAAATCTAGAAAGGCGCACGGAGTAGACCGGTGTGCTAATTTGTGAGGTGCCGTGGAAAGAAAATCTTATAAATAAAAAAGAAAAACAAATGTAGAGGGTACCACTGTTGCACCGCGGGGCACCACTAACTTGGATCTCGCCGGTGAAATTTTCAGTAATGATTGACAGGTGAGTAGTGATGGACTTGGTGGCATGAGAAACTGGGTAAGAAATTTGATGAAGGGTTTCTAAGTTTTTTTTTTCTCTATAGGGTGGTGATTGAGAATGATTTGAGATTTTCGAGGGGTTTAATTAAAAAAATATTGGAGAAGGGAAAAAACTAAAGTAAAAACGTAGGAAAAAAAATTTAATCATTGCTGCAGTGAAGTCTGTTCAAATCAAAACAAAAAAAAGTCTTAAGCAATGTGTGCCATATGGAGTTCAAAGCCAGGTCATTGCTAAGGGATCAAGCACCAGCTTCAACCAATACCCTAGGTTAGCCTTAGGTTGTTAGGTGTGCCTAATCGAATATATACTCGTTTTGCAAATTATATATATACAATAACAATATATCGAGTGAAATCCCACAATATAAATCTAGGGAGGGTAGAGTGTACGCAGACTTTATCTTTACATTGGTAGGTAGAGCGGTTGTTTTCGAGAGACTCTCGGCTCAAGACAAAGCACAAGCCTAAGCAAAGTAAGACAAACAAAGTGAGTAAGTCATGATAGAGAATTCTGAAAGAGAAAAAGAAGCAATAAATAATGCAAGTAAATAAGACAAACAAAATAAACATAGCATCATAAATCAAACGACAAGAGACTATAAGGTAATATTGTGCCTACTAGTATGATACGTTAAGCGACCCTACAATAATATTATTACAACTACCAGTTTGTAAGTGTCGGCATGACTACACTGGACTACCTACTACTCTTCTACCCTAATATGTGTCCTACATAACCCCCTATCTAAGGTCATGTCCTCAGTGATTGCACTTGCGCCATGTCCCGTCTTAATCACATCTCCCCAATATTTCCTCGACCTACCTCTACCGCTCAGGTACCCGTCCATAGCACACCTCCGCATTGGGGCATTTGTGTCTCTCCTCTACACATGACTGAACCATCTCAACATCGCTTTCCACATCTTATCCTCCATCGAGGCCAGTTCCACTCTGTCCCGGATATCATCATTTCTAATTTTGTCCTTCCTTGTATGTCCATACATCGATCTTAGCATCCTCATCTCCGCAACTTTTATCTTTTGGGTGTGCAAAGTCTTGACCAGTCAACACTATGCCCTATACAACATAGTAGGTGTAACCACCACCCTATAGAACTTGCCTTTAAGTTTTTGTGAGACATTTTTATCGCACATGACTCCAGATGCAAGCCTCCATTTCATCCACTCTGCCCCAATATGATGTGTGACATCGTCATCAATCTCTCAATTCCCTTGGATAATAGACCCAAGGTACTTGAAGCTCCCTTTTTTGGAATGATCTGAGTACCAAGCCTCACCTCCACGCCCGTCTCAAGGTCGCTCCCGTTACTGAACTTGTACTCTAAGTATTATGTCTTGGTCCTACTCAGCCTGAACCCTTTAGACTCCGGAGTCTGTCTCCAAACCTCTAGCTTAGCGTTCACTCCACTGCGAGTCTCATCAATCAGGACTATGTCATTTGCGAATAACATACACCATGGCACCTCCATTTGGATTTGTCGAGTCAGTCTATCCATCACCAATGCAAATAGGAATGAGCTAAGAGTTGATCCCTAGTGCAGCCCATCATCAATGGGAAGAACTCCGAGTCTTGTCGTATGCCTTGTCGAGGTTGATGAAAACCATATGTAAGTCTCTCTTCCACTCCTTATACTGCTCCACTAACCTCCTAATAAGATGAATGACTTCTGTAGTCGAATGTCCTGGCATGAATCCAAACTGGTTCTCGGAAATAGACACGCCTCTTTTTACCCTCATCCATTACTTTTTTCCAAACTTTCATAGTGTGGCTTAGCAGTTTGATACCCTATAGTTGTTGCAACTCTGGATATCACATTTGTTTTTGTACAAAATAATCATTGTACTCCACCTCCATTCTTCGGGCATTCTCGTCGTCTTAAAAATGACATTAAACAACTCTATCAGCCACTCCAAACCTGCCTACATGCGCTCTTCCAAAATTCAATTGGATCTCATCAAGCCCGGTCGCTAGTCCCCTTCACATCCTGCGAACAACACCCTGAACCTCCTCAATTTTAATATTTTCACAATAACTAAAATCCCGGTACCAGAGTGCTCCAGATCTCCCAGCACAATGTCTCTATCTTCTTTTTGACTCAAGGGTTTATGGAAGTAAATCTGCCACCTCCTCCTAATATGTGTGTCCTCCACCAGTATTTTGTTGTCCTCGTCCTTGATGCACCTCATGTGATCCAAGTTTCGTGCCCTCTTCTCCTTCACATTGGCTAGTCTGTACAACTTTTTATTCCTGTATTTTTCCTCTAATTTCACATACAGATGTTCAAAAGTTGTCATTTTCGCCGCCGTAACCGCTAGCTTTGCCTCCTTCCGCACCATCTTATATAATTACCTATTTGTCCACTTCTCCACCTCATCATTTTTTCTACCAATTTCGCATACGCCACTTTTTTCACTTCTACCTTCTCTTAAACTATACCATTCCACCATCAGTCCCCTCGATGTCCACCACGACTACCCTGCGAGATACCTAGCACTTCTCAAGAAACCTCCCGAATGAAAATCATTGTTTTGTCCCACATATCGGTCGCATCCCCACTACTCCCCCAAGCCCATTTGGCCATCAACCTCTCTCCCATCTCCTTTGCACTGGCCATGGTCAAACTCCCTCATTTGATTCTTAACCTGTCATCCACAACCATCTTCTTCTCCATCTTGATCTCCAAATCCATCACCGAAAGCTTATGTCGGGTTGTAAGATCTTCCTTCATAATAACCTTACATTCTTTACAAAGACCTTCGTCAACCTTCCTAAGGAGCAAAAAGTCTATCTGAGTCTTAGCCACCGAACTACGGAAAGTCACCAAATGCTCCTCCTTCTTCAGGAACCTCGAATTGGCTATCACCATCCCAAAAGCTCTAGCAAACTCTAAAAGTGATATGCCTCCCCCATTCCTGTCTCTAAGGCCAAAATCTTCATGCACGTCGTTATAACCCCCGGAAGTTCCCCGATATGTCCATTAAAATCCCCTCCTACAAATAACTTCTTAGTGGCTGGTATACCTCCTACCACTTCGTCCAATCTTCCCAAAACGCCTCTTCTCCCGGGGCTTTGGTGAAATCCACCACCACCATATTAACGCCGGAGCTCCGACCTCCGGTGAACTTCCTCTTTTTCTTTATATTTTTGCAGGTACCATAAGATCTGCCACGACTTACACCCGGGTTCTAACGCTCTGTTCACCAACCTCATCCGGGTACAAAAATTTCAGCAGGGAACAATGATTTATGCAGTGAGCAGTGTGTTCCGATGTGTGAACAATGATTTTCGGCGTGTGAACATGTTCTATTAGCATGGAGTTGGTACCTCCAGTTGCCCGTACTCATTATTTTTCTTTATCCTTGTAGTTAAATTCTTGCGTGTTGCGTTTTATTGAATCTTGACTTTACATTCTTGTATTTATTCTTCTTGTCCTTTGCTTTAGCATTTTGGTTTGTAGTACCCTGACTTACCTCTAGATTCTTGCTAACTTGTGCTTTAATATTGGTTCCCGTGTGTGTTAACCTTAACCTTTGACTAGCATTTTTTTGCTCTAGTGGCTTTGGTGAATGATGGTAGACTAGGGTCATGTTCTCGGTCGGGGACGGAGGCGAGGGTTAAGGGGGTAAGGGTAATACTAGGCTGATAATGAAGCTTTCTGGGCAATGATGATTTCTTCCACTTACACCGGATAACCAACATGCGCTGGCAGGGCGAATTCTCGCAGCCGCACTTGTTTAGGCTGTCCCACTTTATATTTTTTATATCTGAGCCCTCCGTGTTTAAAACTATTACTGTTTTGGCGCGGATCTGAAAGTTTTATTTATCTTATTATTTTTAGCAACATTGGCCGATGAAGGAATCTCCGTCTGATTTCCAAGGCCTCTCCTGTACAAAAGATGAGTTTATTTTTGGCTTTACTTATTAATTCTTGTTATTGTTTTTGATTGTTTATTCTATTACTAATATTTTTACTAAGTGTTTATGCAGGTACCTGGAGATCATCTTGTGCAGAAGGCCTAAAAAGGGTTAAAAGATGTCCCGAATTTTTATTTTATGTCGCATTTAATTTTAGTTTTGTTATTCTGTATTGCATTTTATTTTAATTGTAAATTATGTAAAATTCTTAGAATAGGTAGAATAAAAGCCAATACATAATTAACATAGGTTTGAACGGATAACCGCAAGTTAGCGGATCTTAAAGGATGCCTAACCCCTTCCCTTTAGGATAATAAAGAACCCTGATCCAGAATCTTATTAATTTCACAGACCATTAAATGGAGATCAATTGCAGTATTTTTATTGCAATAAATCAAGTGTCCTAATTCACTTAATTAATTAGGTGGCGACTCCTTAAAATAAATTTAGGAATCATACCATACGTAGTACTCCCGTTTTGACTACGGTTAAAATGGGGTGTTACAATTAGCACCTCGTACCACTCTATATGTCTTTTTGGGATTCCCGTAAAATCATATGCGGTACTTATGCTATAATGTGACCACATGCAAAATCACAGTCTCAAGACATGTCACGTTTGAGGAGAACGTTTTCCCATTTACCAATATCCACAAATTCTGAAACCACTGATTAAGGATTCCTGAATGACCCAGACACCTCACCTCTAGACCAAAATGCACTACAATATCCGCCACCTCCGGATGTACCTTCACTACCCCCTCCAATCTTCCAACCCCACACGTCCCATCGATAAGTTCCTCATCTGCCTCCCTCCCGTCGAGTCACCCACCACACTGCCACACTCCACTATCTCGCAACCTTCCCAGACACTGCCTCGCATCGCTGCCCCATCACACTGTCCGTCACCCTACCAGCCAATGCCTAGCCACACTGCCCCGCCAAATAACCCTTCGCCATCCAGCCCCTCTGCCCAACCAATGACCTTCCCCACGCATCGAATGGAAACTCATGCACAATACGGAATTTTAAAATCAAAAGTTCACTTTAACCTATTCACTCAAAATATCTCATCTATTCCTAAAAACCCAAAATTAGCAAAACTTGACCCGAATCGGAATACAACCATGCATGAGGCGTTTAATGTGTTAACAAATCAACACACTTAGGATCTTATCCCGAAATCAGAGAGAGTGAATGTGATTCATTGTATGTGGCTCTATCATCACAAATTTAGAGACAGTGGCGAGCTTGAACGCCATAAGGCGAGACTTGTGGCTAATGGTACTGGATAACGTGAGGGAGTTGATTATGGTGAGACGTTTAGTCCAGTGGTCAAACTAACCATAATTCACACCATATTAAGCATAGATATGGGGAAGAATTTGTCTATATACCATCTTGATGTAAAAATTCTTTCTTACATGATGATTTGAAAGAAACTGTTTATATGCATCAACCGCCTGTCTTTGTGCATCCGGAGGTTCCTCAGTATACCTGCCATCTACGTAAGTCACTATATGGTTTAAAACAAGCCCTCGGGGCTTGGTATGAGAGGTTTGCTACATACATCATACAGATCGGGTTCGTGTGCAGCAAGAGTGATCATTCACTTTTCATTTTTCATCGAGGTACTGACACAACTTACCTTATTTTATATATGGATGATATTGTTCTAACAACTTCTTCAGATGCACAGAAATACGAGATCATTGCCCTGCTCAAGTCTGAATTTGCTATGACATATTTGGGCAAGTTGAGTTATTTTTTGGAGATATCAGTGACCAGATCAACACATGTCATGTTCTTATGTCAGCGTAAGTATGTAGATGAAATTGCTCTACTAAGCTAAAATGGAAAATTGCAAGATCATGCCTACTTATGTCAACTCAAAGTCAAAACTCACTGCAGATGACGGGGATTCGATTAGCGATCCCTCTCTCTATAGGAGTCTCACATGTGCTCTTCAGTATCTTACCTTCACTTGGCTTGATATTGCCTATGTTGTTCAGCAGGTGTGCTTGTTCATGTCCGCTCCCAGGGAGCCTCACTTTACAGCTCTTAAGCGTATCATTCGGTACGTTAAGTGCACTCATAACTATGGACTACATCTATATCCATCCGCACCGGTTAGGTTGCTATCTTACACGGACGTCGATTGGATAGGTTGTCCGGACACCCGTCGCTCTACGTCTGACTATTATGTATTTTTTGGGGATAATATTATTTTGTGGTCTGCCAAGCGGCAAGCCACACTTTCTCGTTCGAGTGCAGAAGCAAACTATCAAGGCGTTGCGAACGTTGATGCAGAGTTGTATTGTCTTAAAAATATCCTTCTTGAGCTTCATTGTCCCTTATGTAAGGTATCTTTGGTTTACTATGACAACATATCTGTTGTCTACTCGTCTCATAACTCGGTTCAGCATCATCGAACCAAGCATATTGAGATGAATATTCACTTTGTTCGCGAGAATGTTGCAATGAGTCACGTTAAGGTGTTACATGTTCCTTCTTCGTATCAGTACGCATATATCTTCACTAAGGGGCTTCCTCAGCAACTGCTTCTTGACTTCCAATCCAGTCTCAGCGTTCGGCCTCCTTCCGCTCCGACTGAGGGGGTGTGATAGTGAATATATTACTATATATTCACCGTATATTCTGTAAATAATATTTTAGTGTAGTTATGTAAAGTAGAGATCCTTATTCCATTAGAATTACAAATGTACACACTATATATATTGTATTAATGAAAGAACTCAACTCAAGAAAATTTACACTATTTTGCATTGGGACCTTTGGCTAGTGAATCAGGCTCATCTAAGATGATTATTTTAAATAGTCTTCCTTCGACTCTATAAATTCAGTTCTTCCTCGAGAAATATCTATAATTTACACAACGCTACTTAATGTGTTGTATCTCTAAGAGATTTATTATTTTTTTCTGCACGAGCGAAGCTATGTCGTCCGAAGAAGATTCGCCTTTTTCAGATAATTATATTGAAATAGGGGGAAGAGTAATTTTTTGCAGAAGTGAAGCCTAGTGTTATGGCAAAAATGATTCAAAAATTACTTTAGTTAGGACCGTAGCAGCTTTGAATCCCGAATATAGTAGTATTCTTGAATTGCGAATCCCATTATTAGAATTTCTGATTAATCTTCTCATAAAAACTATATAAAGATCAATATTTTTTTTAAAGTAAAACCGTTAATAATCTGTCTTTACTTTGTTATTTTCTAACATATAAGTACACATATAAAAAGTCCACACGACATTATTAAATGAAAGATATCAAAACTACAAAACCCTTATCCTTAATTCCTTGTCATTTTTTATTACAATCATGCCAACAAATACATAATTTATACTTATATTTGGCTCCCCAATCCTCACAATATGGACGTGGGTGAAGTCCATTATAGTAATTATTACACTGCCTAATACAACAATCCATATTGCAATACTCATAATTGCATGGCCCCAAATTAGCTGCACATTGATAATCATAATCTATGTTGATCAAACTATCTTGTAAATCAAGTCCTCCTGCATCCATATTGTCCATCTTTGTGGGACCCAAGTTTGTCTCTCCCATGCCACCTAAGCAAGGTAGAAAAATCAAAATATTAAAAAAGGACGAATGAAATTTTTAGACGAGACAGTTCACATCGGTATCGGTATATGATTAAGATTCTAATTAAAATCTCATTATCTGATAACGTAAATTATATTTCATTATCAGCTATTAAGATTCTGAAAATTATAATTCAGAAAAATACCATATGTGTGTCGACAGAACGTGGGATTTAGGGGACGGGGTAAGGAGGGGTTGAGGCGGGGTTCCTACTCTTCCTAGCAAGTCATTTTCTTGATTTTCAAGGAATTTATTTTCCAAAAAAAAGTTTTTCAAAACATCTCACCAACCAAACATAAAAAAAAAATTGAATTCATACCAAACACACCCTAAAAAGAAAAATTTAGAAGAGAAGCATAACGAACCAGTTACAAGAATGAGAATAAAAATGGCACAAATTTGAGGAACAAAATAGAATAGCCATAATAAGAGTCTTGAGGAAAATAGGAGCTGGAAATTCATGATCTATTATTCACATGAATTCTTCATTTTAAATATAATATGTATTCATATCAAAATGTATTTGAGGGTTTTATATAGGGATGAGTTTTCTAACAAGGCTTAACTGATAGATCATATGCCATTAATTACATCGCATGATATTAATGTTACAATTAGATTTTGTTAATCTACAAGTCTTTTTGTACTAACAAAAGAGGAAGACCAATTAAATAAGCATTGACTAATTCTTGATTAGGGAGACCACAACTAGATTGAGAAATCGACTTAATAGTAATTATATGAAGTGGTATGATGATATTATTGAACCATTAACAAGCTAGTGAAAAATCTTTTACACCACCTTTAATTTATCCTCCCAAAAAGTGTATGAAAGTACAAGTTAATTATGCCACTCATTTTGCATAATGTATATACAACAAGTCAGCAGATCCATAATTTGAAGTTTATGAGTTCCTACAACGATTTTAACTTAATATTATAATTATAACTAGATTTATAGATAAATTGAAAGAATTAATCACTTGATAATATCATCTACATATAATAGTATGTAAACCATCGAAGAACTGCGACGATATATGAATAATGAATTATCAGACCTGCTCTGAGAGAAACCTATAGTCGAAACATACTCAGCAACCCTCTTATACCAAGCCCGTAAAGACCGCTTAAGCCCACACAAGGACTTCAACAAACAGACATGACTAGGATATCTAGTATCCCTAAACCCAAGGGTTGATGCATATACATTGTCTCCTTAAGATCACCATGTAGGAAAGCATTTCTTCACATCTAGTTGATGAATGAGCCATGATTTAGAAAGAGCCAAGCTGAACACAGTGCGTATGGTAGCCGACTTGACCACCGGGCTAAATGTCTCACCGCAATCCACACCAACCTGCTAAGTCTTACCATCACCTACAAGACGAGCCTTATGTCTTGCAAACGAATTGTCAGAATTTTTCTTATGAGCAAAAATCCACATAGACCGAATAATATTAACACCAGATGGACGGGGTACCAACTACCACGTCTTATTATCAATAAGAGAATTTTATTCTTCAGTCATGACAATTTTCCAATTACGGTCATTTAAGACAGACACGGGATTACGGGGTAAGCGTGACCTAAGAACATTAGAATTTAAATTAAAATGTCTTTTTGGTTTAAAAATACCCTGTTGACTGCGAGTGATTGGACCATGACTCAGGGTTGAATTTGGTGAATTTTGGGAATTTTCGGGAGATGGTACGAACTGGCCAGCAGACAGTAGGCCTGTTGGCTAATTTTTGAAAATTCCCGACGGAGGCGCCATGGCACTGCGATCCAGGGCCGCGGCGCTGACAACGAGGAAACAAACTCCTGGCTACTGAATGACTGGCGCCGCAGCGCCTCTCCTAAGGGTCGCGTCGCAGAAGACGAATTTGGGACAGATCCGAAAAATGAGTGAAAATATAAGGCGAGATATCATCATCCAAAAAATCATACGAACTAGGCACGAGAGTTTCTACTTTAGAAAATGGAAATTGGGACTCATCAAAGATAACATGACGACTAAGAATGATTCGTTTAGATGACAAATCAAAGCATTTGTAACCACGGTGATTTGACGGATAACCCAAAAACACACAAGTGGTAGAACGTGTCTGAAGTTTGTTAATTGTGGTGGCTGGAAATAGTGGAAAACACAAACACCCAAAGACTGTAAGATGTGTATACGAGGGAGTCTTATTATATAAAATTTGAAGAGGAGATTTTTATTCAGATCGTCCTTTTATCTTTAATTAATTTCACTATGCTTCTTAGTCTTAAAAAATCTCAAATAATTAGTTTTAATCTTTTTTCACTAATTACCGCATAATTTTGAAATACTGGATATTATATTTTATAATATAAACAAAATAATTTTAATATCTCAGCATTGACTTTGGTGATTGATTTTCTCTTAATATTTTCACCAATTACACAAGTAATCATTTTTCATATGAATATTATATTTTTTTACTTAAATTAAATACATACATTAAATCTTTTGTATCGTATTTTATGTGTGTGTGCACTTTTGGATTAATTAGGACAAAGAAGCATAATTTTATTAATTAAGAAAATTAGACTAATTGCCTATTAAATTATCAACATTTTAATTTCCCTTCTCCTCGTCCAAAACCAACGGTCCCCTCCATCATCCCCTCCAACGTCTCCCTGCACCCCTTATATTTTGTGTGTTTATGTGAATATCAATCATGTTTAGTTAGAACTATTTTTTTTTTGAGCTTATTGGGCTAACTGTTAAGCATGTTTAGTTAAAGTAGATGATGTTTGTGTTCATTAGATCAATGATTAGTTTGTTTGAATCACTGTTAGCGACTGATTTTGTGTGATTAATAGATAAATGGTTATCATTTTAGTTTGAGCTTAGTTTTAACCATGTATGAGTCTCTGAATTCACATAATTTATGTTTAAGCTGCTCATGGATTGGTACAGTATGTCCTGGTTGATTGAAATTATTGTTTGGTGTCCATCACTGCAAGCTATAAGCATGATTAGATAGAGAAGCGTTCACCATGATGGTTTGAGATTCTGTTTAAGCATATGTGGACTGTTTTAGTTGATTTAATTCTCACTTTTGATGGTTTAAGTTTTGTATGAGCATGTGTGATCTATTTAAATGATTTTGAAGTGATTAATCTGTTAAGTTTAGTGTGTTTTAACCAATCTGGGGCTGTTTAAGAACTATGTGGCCAAATGCTTATTGTGTTAATTTTTGTATTGTTATGGCTCATCACTTATTGAAATCTAATTTAAGTAAAGGTTAAGATGGGCATATGCATACCTTAGTATGATTTTGTCCTACTCATATGTGATCTTGCATTCATAATTCTTTTATCATTGTCTTGTTTTCTCTGTCATAAGCATGCAATCTGTCTCTAGGTCACAAATACCAACATCCTGCATATGCATCATCATTTATGTTCCCTAAGCTATATTGTCATACAGTTTCCTATATTTTTGTACTAAAATATGACTGTATACCTGTCTTTTTATATGGATAATTGAGTAAGTTTGTATCATAACCCCTAAACATGTCTTCTGTATCATTCTAAGAGTGTGCTTTGTTTTGTATGTATGAACCCTGCATGTGTGCCTTGACTATAAATGACCTGTATGCTTGAGATATCCTTTGTAATGGATGGTTTAGTCCATTTCTGTACATTGGTTAAGCTCCACTTAACCGAATGTGAGCTTATGATATCTGTGTAAGTGTGAAAAGATGTCTCCCCCTGGTATAAAAGGTTTTTGAGTTCTTTGTTTATTCCATTGGCTTACCAAGACAACTAAGGGATTGGTTTAGCCTCCCCGATAGCCTGTCATGCCTAAGGTTCTAGAGACCCTTTTGATCTTGCTGCGGCTTCGGAAATGGATGGTGGTAGCCCCCTTTGTTTTCTTATCTTTCAAATTAGAGGTAGTTTTATTAGTGTTTAATCTTATCTCTCCCTTATGCCTTTGCTCTATGATAACTACCCCAATGATTAACTACTAAGTTTCTTCTAAGTTGTTAGTTTGTTAAAGATGGGTAATTCTTGATACTCATTCTTTACCCCTTCTCCTTCTTTGCATAACTTGGGGGGAGTTCCAAATCCCAATATCCATACCATCTCGCAACCGCACTTGAGTTACCTTGATGTTCGTTTCTTTGCAACTGCTACCTGCTGTTATGGTGCTCTGAGCTGCTAGTTGGGTAAAGTTGTCACTCCCCTTTGAGGTAAGTAACTGCCTTCCTTGAGTGTTAATAAATTGCATTCTTGAGATATTGGGGCAAGCAGTTGTTTCATTTGGAACTGAGCCTCTTTAGAGCTTAAGGTATTGTTTGATTGCCTTGTTGCTGCTGTTTTACACTTCATTTCAGAGCCAAAGGGTTTGCTATTTATGGCCATTGTTTGCTTTCTCTTTTAAGGGCCAATGCTGTTGCTTATTATTACTATTTTGCTGTTGTGAATTATAATAAAGATGATGTTATATTTGACTGGGCAGATACTCTATTTTGACATTTGTTTTTGAGATAAAATTGTTGCTCGTGGCTATTGTTTCACTATGGATTGGTTGTCTCACTTTGGTGAATAAATATCTATATTAAGGGTTGTTGTTCTTTGGGGCCAATTTACTGCTGTTTTGGGGCCAATTTACTGTTTTTTTAGCCAACTGCTGCTATTTTTATTTTACTTGTTGCCACTGTGTTGCTGCTTTACGATGCTATTCCGGGATGAACCGCAGCCGCATTTTGACTCAAACTGTCTTCTTTTAGCACGAGGTACAAACACCTTTTGCATTTTTGACCTCAAGGAACAAACACCTTCAGAGTCACCTAAGGGAACAAACACCCTTAGAAGGATTTCAGGGAACAAACACCCTGTCTTCTTTTAGCACGAGGAACAAACACCTTTTGCATTTTTAAACTCCAGGAACAAACACCTTTAGAGTCACCTAAGGGAACAAACACCCTTAGAAGGATTTCAGAGAACAAACACCCCGTCTTCTTTTAGCACGAGGAACAAACACCTTTTGCATTTTTGACCTCAAGGAACAAACACCTTTCGAGTCACCTAAGGAAACAACACCCTTAGAAGGATTTCAGGGAACAAACACCCTGTCTTCTTTTAGCATGAGGAACAAACAATTTTTGCATTTTGACCTTAGGGAACAAAGACCCTTAGAGGCATGTAAACACCCCTCCCCATACTCACAAGTTTCTTTGAGTGCAGGTTTTTCACGTCAGCATCACGTCAACACAATGACGTCACCAGCATTCTGATCATGCATCTCAACATCTGCAACTGTGACATCTTCAACACTTTACGTCTACACAGGACATTATTCCTACTCACAGGATCACATTTCTTATATTCATGCTTTATCATATTTTATCGTCTTAACAATTATGCACTACCTTTTCTTAAGCTTTAGCCTACAAGTTCCTCAATTTACAGGAGCAGTTGTAGCGCGTCTGTGCAAGGACAACATCTCGGCATTCAGCACGTCTGTATGAGGATGACATCTCGGCATTTGCAGCATCCAACATGTCACATAGGGACGACATCTCTACCTGCAGAATTGCATTTCTTTCATATACATGCTCTATCATTTTTTATCTCAACAATTATGCACTAACTTTTTCTTAAGCTTTAGCCTGCAGGAACCCTAATTTACAGGAGCAGGAACACAACATTGAACTATCTCTTACGGTGAACCGAGGCAATTTGTACCTCGAACGTCGATCTGCTCTCCTCCAGCATCCCGCAACACCAATGGCCCAGTGTCATCATAATTCGACACTGGGACAAAAATTTTGAATCGGCGTCAGCCCGTCCTTAATTACCGTAACACCAACAACCCAGTGTAATCATAATTCAACACTGGGATAAATTTTGAATCCGCGTCAGCACCATCTTTGATTTTCTAGCATCACAACGACCCAGTGTCATCATAATTCGACACTGGATAAATTTTAAATCCGCATCAGCTTTGCGCTTATGTTTCTAGCATCAGATATCTTCTTTTACCTATGTATTTCCTAATACAATTAGGACAAAATTGGCTACAAGTCAACGTCTTTGTCCGAAAACTCTTTCATCGTCTTCAGTCAAAGAGGGACAAGTTGTTGACACTCAATTTCACTATGCTTCTTAGTCTTAAAAAATTCGCAAATAATTAGTAATTTTAATCTTTTTTCACTAATTACCGCATAATTTTGAAATACCTGATATTATATTTTATAATATAAATAAAATAATTTTAATATCTCAGCATTGACTTTGGTGATTGATTTTCTCTTAATATTTTCACCAATTACACAATTAATCATTTTTCATATGAATATTATATTTTTTTTACTTAAATTAAATACATACATTAAATCTTTTGTATCGTATTTTATGTGTGTGTGTGCACTTTTGGATTAATTAGGACAAAGAAGCATAATTTTATTAATTAAGAAAATTAGACTAATTACCTATTAAATTATCAACATTTTAATTTCCCTTCTCCTCGTCCAAAACCAACGGTCCCCTCCATCACCCCTTCCAACGTCTCCCTGCACCCTTTATATTTTGTGTGTTTATGTGAATATCAATCATGTTTGGTTAGAACAAAATTTTTTGAGCTTATTGAGCTAACTGTTAAGCATGTTTAGTTAAAGTAGATGATGTTTGTGTTCATTAGATCAAGGATTAGTTTGTTTGAATCACTGTTAGCGACTGATTTTGGGTGATTAATAGATAAATGGTTATCATTTTAGATTGAGCTTAGTTTTAACCATGTATGAGTCTCTGAATTCACATAATTTATGTTTAAGCTGCTCATTGACTGGTACATTATGTCCTGATTGATTGAAATTATTGTTTGGTGTCCATCACTGCAAGTTATAAGCATGATTAGATAGAGAAGTGTTCACCATGATGGTTTGAGATTCTGTTTAAGCATATGTGGATTGCTTTAGTTGATTTAATTCTCACTTTTGATGGTTTAAGTTTTGTCTGAGCATGTGTGATCTATTTAAATGATTTTGAAGTGATTAATATGTTAAGTTTAGTGTGTTTTAACCAATCTGGGGCTGTTTAAGAACTATGTGGTTCAAATGCTTACTGTGTTAATTTTTGTATTGTTATGGCTCATCACTTATTGAAATCTAATTTAAGTAAAGGTTAATATGGGCATATGCATACCTTAGTATGATTTTGTCCTACTCATATGTAATTCTTGCATTCATAATTCTTTTACCATTGTCTTGTTTTCTCTATCATAAGCATGAAATCTGTCTCTAGGTCACAAATACCACCATACCTGCATATGCATCATCATTTATGTTCCCTAAGCTATATTGCCATACAGTTTCCTATATTTTTGTACTAAAACATGATTGTATACTGTCTTTCTATATGGATAATTGAGTAAGTTTGTATCATAACCCCTAAACATGTCCTCAGTATCATTCTAAGAGGGTGCTTTGTTTTGTCTGTATGAACCCTGCATGTGTGCCTTGACTCTAAATGACCTGTATGCTTGAGATATCCTCTGTAATTGATGGTTTAGTCCATTTCTGTACATTTGTTAAGCTTCACTGAACCGCATGTGAGCTTATAATATCTGTGTAAGTGTGAAAAGATGTCTCCCCTGGGTATAAATGATTTTTGAGTTCTTTGTTTATGCCATTGGCTTACCAAGACAACTAAGGGATTGATTTAACTTCCCCGATAGCCTGCCATGCCTAAGGTTCTAGAGATCCTTTTGCTCTTGCTGCGGTTTCAGAAATGCATGGTGGTAGCCCCCTTTGTTTTCTTATCTTTCAAATTAGAGGTAGTTTTATTAGTCTTTAATCTTATTGTTAGTGTTAGGTTCTGTGTCCTAACATTTTCCGTAACATGTCTCTTTTTGGTGTTAAGTAAAAACAGGAAAATGTCATCCCAAATGTCGTGACATCTGGGAGGACATTTCTGGCAAGAGTTTTTTTCCTATCTTCACGGGCAGATTTCTGAAGCTGAGAAGATTTTATCACGTGAATGATTGGCTTGGTTAGGAGCTAAGGAAAACACGATAATACTCAACAAGACCAAGTCCAAGGAGAGTGCATAACGGAAGGAACATTCACAGGAAGACAAAGTCAAAACAGTTGAGAATTTTAAGGCTGAAGAACAGCTCCAACCAGCCCTATTCTGCTCAACCTCCACCGAGAATCAAGGAGCCTCTCGGGTGAACTCTCCACTATAAATAGAGGGTTCACTCCAAGGCTTAATCATCCAGTTTTTGCAGAACAAAATTCAGATCTGAGACGTCTCAAATATTGCCTCAAACACAGCTGGATCGAGCAGCCTGTTTTTGTGATTACACTTGTTCAAAATTACGAATTGCTTTCTTAGATCTATAAGTGTTCTTTCAACTCAAAGCAACTGTAATAGGGTGTTTTTCACTTCTATTTTAGATAGATTTTTCAGGCTTAGAAGTTAGGATTTAACTTCTTTTTAATCCCTTTTTGTTTTACGGATTACTATTCATTCTCAAGGGATTTGTAAGATTGTATAAGTTTTATACAATAAATTTTTGGTCATGAGACCACTATAAGTTATATACAAGTATATAACTTATGAAAAACAATCTTGGGTGTCCTTGATTTATTTCCGCTGCATCTTAAACTCAGTTTTTAGTTCTGCGTTTTTGTTAATGTTCCATTCATATCACGTAACATTTTTGGGAACATTACTTACTGTCTTTAAGTTTACCTCTGTTCTTCTGTGCTGAAATTATTTATTCCATAGTTTAAGTTCGACAATTCTCCATTTCAATTGGTATCAGAGCCGACACTTGACATAATAAGTGCTAAGGTCCTTTTACTTAACTATGGATCCGGCTAATCCAAATATTGGTAGACTTCCTATTTTAGATGGATCAAACTATCCTTATTGGAAGATTCGCCTACGTTCTCACATCAAATCCATTAATGTTAGAGCATGGAGATCTATTACTAATGGATACACTGTTCCTATGCTTCCACCGGACGAGGAAGGCGACATTTTGGTCAAGCCTGAGGCCGAATGGACTTTTGAAGAAACTAATAGTGCAGGCTTCAACGAAAAGGCACTAAATGCTATTTTCGGATGGGTTGATCTTTATATGTTCAAACTCATCCAAAATTGCTCTACTGCCAAGGATGCTTGGGATACTTTACAAACTCATTGTGAAGGTAGCTCAAGTGTTCAACGACAAGCTTCGTACTCGTGAGTAAGTATGAGCGTTTAAGGATGGAGGAATCGGAGGATATTAAAACCTATTTTGAAAAGTTGATTGATATCTCTAATGAATGTCAAGTTCTTGGTTCTCCATTGACCAACAATCAACTTGTTGAAAAAGCCCTTCGATCTCTTCCTGAAAAGTTCAACATTAAGATTTGTGCGATTGAAGAAGCACATAACCTTGCCACAATGGACCTACATACTTTAATGAGCATTCTCAAAACATATGAGATGAACATGGAAAATCAAAGGTCTTTATACAAAGGCAAGGATGTTGCCTTCAAGCAAAATCCTTAGAGCGGAAGTCATGAAGAGGATGAAACACTTGAAGAAATTGGGGATGGTGTCAACGTTGCTCTTCTTACTCGTAGGTTCAATACGATGTTAAGAAGATTCAACGAAGATAAGAATAAATCTAAGTCTAAAGAGCACCAAAACCAAGGACTCAATCCACGAATTACCAAGAATTTTCCCACCGCACAAAAAGGCAATCAACTTAGGAGAATAAATTCTGACCGATCAGTTCGATCCTGCGACTTGACATTCAATGTCATGCTGCTCGGGATGGCCGTTATGCCAACGAGTGTGCAAACACTCTAAGAAAGGTTGGCAAAAGTCTATGGATTTCCTGGTGATGATGAAGGTGAAGGAAGAGAATACGTAAATAGAGTCACAAGCAACTTGCATCGTTTTTGAACATTCTCTGTCGGATGATGAAGGTTTAGCCGATCGTGATACACTAAATGTCATGACATTTCCGAACATCACCGTAACATCTGCGAGATCTGACAGCAGGTGTATGAGTTTTTAATTCTTGGATGTCAACTGCTTCTGTGGTTTTATTTCAAAAAATGATTCTAATCCTAAGACTCAAGAAGACTCTAAGGATGATATGATTAAGGAATTGCAAGCCCTTTGCAAGGACTTAATCATTGAATCTAATCAACTTGAATCAAAGGTGAAAATTCTAACTCGTGAGAATGCAGATTTGATAAGTACCATTACCCGACTGGAAGTGACTCTTACCAAAAAAGATCTTGAATTCGGAAAGATAAGTGCAAAGTTGGATCTGGCCGAAGCAACCTTCAAAAAGCTTAACACAGGCACCTCCAAATTAGATGAAATCCTTAGTATTAGTCAACCTCAATATACTGGTTTGGGCTACAAGAATCCTATCAATACATTATGCTCCAACTTGTTTGTTAAAAATGGGGAAATGAACCGTAAGAAGGGTAGCAACTATGTGTGCAATTATTGTAATAAATCTGGACATTTAAAACCTTTTTGCTTTAAGTTACTAAAACTCAGAAAGAAAAGGTCTTCCAGAACGTCACAAGAACTTCAGACAGCACTCTAAGAGACTCCTCTATCTACAAAAATCGTAAGGTAACAAAAAAGGTTTGGGTTCCCATCAAGAAAACAAGTTGTAATGTAGCCATAACCGCACTAAGGACCAATATCTCTGGATCGTGGTACTTTGACAGTGGCTGTTCCCGCCATATGACAGGAACAAAAGACTGTCTAAAGAACTACGAAGCTCTAAATGGAGGAAATGTTACATATGGAGGAGGTGAAAAGAGTAAGATAATAGGAAGAGGAACTGTTAATGTCCCTGGAATTCCAGCACTAAATAATGTCTTGCACGTTGATGGTCTGATGGCTAACCTAATTAGTATAAGCCAACTGTGTGATGACAACTTAGAGGTAAGCTTCAATAAACATGCATGTACAGTGACTGATGAAACTAACAAATGCATAATGACAGGTACAAGAACAAGTGATAATTGTTATCTTGTCGGAGAACATAAGGTATGTAATAGTGTTAGGACTGATGACACAACATTGTGGCATCAAAAACTAGGACATGTCAATCTGCAACCTTAGAAAATTGATATCTTATGAGGCGGTAAAGGCATTCCTAAACTAAGTCCTATGAGTGAAACCGTGTGTGAAGATTGTCTCAAAGGTAAGCAAACCCGTGTCCTCACAAAGTTGTTCGAGTGATGGACATTTCTCGTGCACGCCTCATTGCTTTCAACTTTTACATATGGATCTTATGGGTCCAATCGAGGTAGATAGCCTAGAGGCGTGAGGTACTCCTTTGTGATTGTAGATGACTTTTCAAGATACTCTTGGATATTCTTTTGAAAGAAAAGTCTCAAACGTTTGACATGTTTAGAATATTGTACTCTAGAATTAGAAATCTATATCATTCCTCTATTTTTCGGATAAGATCTGATCATGGAAAGGAGTTTGAAAATAATCAATTTTCTACATTTTGTGAGAAAAAAGGTATTTTCCATGAATTTTCTGCTCCCAAAACCCCCCAACAAAATGGTGTAGCAGAGAGGAAGAATAGAACCTTACAAGAAATGGCTAGAGTCATGCTAAGTTCTAAAATCACAAACGTTTTTGGCGAAGCCCTAAACACCGCAAGTCACATCTCTAATGTAGTCTATCTTAGACCAGGAACAAAAATGACACCCTATGAGATCTTGAATGGAAAGAAACCAAATCTACGTTACTTTCATGTTTTTGGGTGTGTATGCTATGTTCTAAATGATAGAGATAATCGAGCAAAGTTTGACTCTAAGAGTGATAAGGGAATTTTCATAGGCTATTCTCAAAATAGTCATGCTTACCGAGTGTACAATCTTCGAACCAAATCCGTACAAGAATCATAACATTGTTTTTGATGATAATGCAGTTATGCAGAAATACACCATGAATCTGTCGTAACAATACGGGAGAGGCGGACCACGAGAAAATGCAGATGTTACACCAAATGTCACAACATCTCAGCAACACTCAGAATCAAGATGAGAACACCGCAGTTCGATGAGGATTCAAATCAACCGTGATTCAAGACGCAGGATCCTCATCCGTAATCGAAGAAACCATCCCACCGAGCGGTAATAGGATAAGTATTCGAAGGAATAAAAACAAGGAGAAAAGAGCCAAAAAATTACAGAGACATGGTGAAGTATGCGTGTATGTACACCATACATCACAAGGTAAGTCAATCTTGCTATGTTTCTACTTTGGAACCTAAAAACATTAATGAAGCACTAAAAGACAGTTGGTGGATACAAGCCATGCAAGAAGAACTAGAACAGTTCACCAGAAATGAGGTTTGGGATCTAGTTCCTCGCCCTGATGAGACTAATGTAATAGGAACTAAATGGATCTTTAAGAATAAATCTGACGAATCTGGAACTATTATTAGAAATAAATCTAGACTAGTGGCTCAAGGATACTCAAGTCAAAGGTATCGACTATGATGAAACCTTTGCTCCAAAGAGCTAGAATTGAATCAATTAGATTATTACTTGCCATAGCTTGTTGTTTAAAGATAACTCTTCATCAAATGGATGTGAAAGGTGCTTTTTTGATCGGATATATTGATAAGGAGGTATATGTTGAACAACCCAAAGGATTTGAAGATCCTCACCATCCACAACATGTATACAGGTTAAAAAAGGCCTTGTATGGACTAAAACAAGCTCGCGTGCATGGTATGGTCGTTTAACTCAATTCCTTCTTGAATTTGGTTTCCAACGTGGCGTAGCTGATTGTACTTTATTTATAAAACACCATGGATCAGATATAGTTATTGCTCAAATCTATGTAGATGACATAGTTTTTGGTTCGACTTCAATGTCTCATCTTAAGACTTTTGTCGGCTATGTCCTCAACATTCGAAATGAGCATGATAGGAACTAACCTTTTTCTTAGGCTTGCAGATAAAACAAAATGAGGAGGGTATCTTCATTTCACAAAGCAAATATGCCAAGAACTTGGTTAAGAAGTTTGGATTGGAGAACGCCAAACACATGAAGACTCCGATGGGATCAACCCAGACTATATCCAAAGATGATGTTGGGGAGAATGTTGACCCAACTTTGTATAGATCTATGATAGGTAGTCTTTTGTATCTCACCGCGAGTCGTCCAGATCTTATGTTTAGTGTTTGTGTGTGTGCACGATTCCAAGCATGCCCTAAAATTTCCCACTTAAATGCTGTCAAACGTGTCATAAGATATGTTGCCGGCACATGTGAGTTGGGAATTTGGTATTCCAAAGACACTAATCCTAATCTAATAGGATATAGTGACGCGGATTGGGCTGGGGATGTGGAAGATAGAAAAAGTACTAGTGGAGGATGTTTTTACCTTGGCAATAACTTAGTTTCCTGGTACAGTCGTAAACAAAATTGTGTCTCACTCTCAACTGCTGAATCTGAATATGTAGCAGCGGGGAGTTGTTGCTCTCAATTAATATGGCTAAGACACATGTTAGACGATTATGGTGTTTCAAAAAATATCTTAGTTTTGTACTGTGATAATATGAGTGCCATCAATATATCTAAAAATCCGGTTCAAAGACTCGCATAAAACATATAGATATAAGACATCACTTTCTTCGAGACTTGGTTGAAAAAGCAATTTAGTTAGAATCGATTATGTTGACACTTCTCATCAACTAGCTGATATTTTTACAAAAGCTTTAGATCATGAGAGGTTTTCAAACTTGAAAAACTCTCTCGGTCTCTGCTCAATATAAAAATCAACACTGCTGGGGTGTGTTATCCGAAATGTCCCTGACATTTGTGGTAACATTCATCCAGTGTAAAATCTGGAACTGCTTCTTGTCGGTAAAGGTTAAAATTATTTTGTGTTTCTAACGGGTCATGACTTCTCAAAGGAACACCTTTTTAAAAAATGATACCGTTCTCTGCGATGATATAAAAATCATAAAAAGGGAGTATCAAAAAATAAGGCAAAGCCTTAAATTCCTCGGCAATTGTAAAATGTTGGGCAAAGCCCACAAAATTGATACCGTTCCTATTCTA
Organism: Przewalskia tangutica; assembly: GCA_029844215.1. Lineage (NCBI taxonomy): Eukaryota > Viridiplantae > Streptophyta > Magnoliopsida > Solanales > Solanaceae > Przewalskia > Przewalskia tangutica. Next base: position 144,283,960 of record CM056718.1, read on the forward strand.
TAGGAGTATCAACATACTTATAATTTATATCATGATAGACACAAGATCTTATCTATTTGGACTCAATATACATTGTTCCACTAATTTAGAGACAAAACTCTATAAAGTGTCTTGTTTAGTTGCCGAAACTGCTGTTCCTATGAGAAAATGACTCCCGTGTTACACAAAATGTGCTAACATTTCTGATAACACTCAGATTTCCAGATTTTTCAAAAGACGTGTGTCGATTAATGTTGAGTTGGTTTTTGTTGAAAAATTTCTCTTGGTTTTGATGTCTATTTTGAAACAACCTCTAAACCTTAGGAACTAGTCTTTGTATAGAAATTAAACACTTATGTAGATAGTTTTTGCCAAGTGTATAAATACCCATTCACTAAATACTAAACTTCCAAAGAAACTTCCTCTGAAAACAAAAAAAAAAAAAAAAAAAAAAGGTGGGAACGAAATTTTCGTACATTACCCACGATGAATCCCTCTTTCAAGTCACCGACCTCACAAACTACTCCCATTCCTGTAAACCCCGAAAACCCTAACTTCTCCTTCTCTTCTTCCCCTTTCTCTCCAATGGATGTCTCACCCATGTCACCGAAAATGTCACCACCAGTCCCAGAACACTCCCCAATGAGCACAAGTCCACCATTGTGCACAGATTTGGCGATAAGTGACTTCCAAGAACCTCTGGAAATCGCCTATCCAGGGGAGACAAACAATCCTATCAACTTAGAGGAAACCCCGGATGTTTCCGTCCTCCCAAAGAGGACAAATCAAGCAACTTTTCCCACTCGCAGATCGGTCCGAAACTTTGAGAAGGCCTTTGGCAGTGGTGAATCCTCCACCAAAAGGAAGAAATCAGCGACTCCTCCCTCTTCAAGCTCCAGGTCTACTGATTCAGAGAAGACTCGTTCGATTGAGTTCCAACCGGAATCCCCTGCTTCACCTTCCTTCACGAATCTGCAAGAATCCAGTGAGGAAGATGAAATTCCAGACGACACCCCGCTGAAGAAATTTTATACCAAGAAATCTGGTCATGCTTCAGGGGAAACAAAATCATCATCAGCCCCTCAAGATGTCACAGAAAATGTTATGACATCTTCTGGATCATCTATCCACAAAACTTCAGATTCCAGTGTCCGAGGTCTCACAAGCAGTAGCTCTGAATCTGCGTCTGAGGTAAACCCTTTCTCTCCAAAGTTTTTAACAGCCAATCACTCAAAACATTGGTCTTGGTTCAACGGTCGAGCCATTCGAACCGAGAAGGTGTTGGACATTGTTTCTTGTAGTAGCCACGGTCTGGTGGATTTCTTCACTTCAAGAAATCTACTAGACTCGGTAAATAACAAATGTCCTTATGAAGAAAAGGTGGTGAAGTTATTTTATGCAAATCTAACAAGTAAAATAGAGAAACCCAAGTCAAAACACTTTGGGAAAGTGTTTCTCTATAACAAATTTTATGACTTCACACCGACTACAATTAACCAATGTTTGAATAGAGTGAATGATGATGAGAGGGCAGAACGGGAAGTGATAAATGATAGGGATGAAGTGATTTCATACCTCACCGGTGGAGTAGTGAAGAGATGGGTTTCAAGGTGTCCAACATCCAGACTCACTGCCTTATTTGCTGTTTTGCACAAGTTAATGATACACAATTGGTTGTGTTCTTTGAACAAATCAATTGTAACAATTGAACAAGCATTATTCCTATACAAAATAGGAAAAGGTCTTAGTGTTGATATAGGAAAAACAATCTTTCAACAGATTGTAAATATGGCAGAAAAGGACACAGGTATCATCCTTCCCTTTCCCTCATTGATCTTTAAGGTACTAACCTCACAGGGATTCCAAGCCCCTAAGCAGGATCTGCTCTGGAAAGAACCTGAAGTATATGTCGTTAATCAGACGATCCTGAAGAGCAAAAGCAGAGTCATTGATCTTCCATGGACGAATACAGCTGGAAGTGCTAGTGTTACCAGAAATGTCCTGCATATCTCCGAATATCTCACGATCGTCTTGACAATCGCTGGCTGGTGCAAGAGATTGCAAAGCTCAATGCCCGGGTCGCGAGTGGACCAGTGCACGAAAAGCCCCGTGGAAGCTAGGGAACGTTACCTATTTTTGCTTTCTTCCCAAAAAGGGGGAGATGGAGCTGGTCCAGGGGGAGCAACTGACAAGGCTGAATGCTCGAACCAGAGGGGATCTTGATACAGGGGGAGATGAAACCAGAAGACATCTGGAGATGAAATAGTTCTGAGGTTGTGTTGCTGTGTTTAGGCTGCTAAGTAGCAGTTGTTGAATACTTTTATTTGTGGACTGTAGTTATTTGACTCGACAGTTTGAGACATTTTAATTCTGTTTATATATTGCTATTTATTCTATATTGTTTATGTGTATATTGATGGTTTCAGTGCATTAATCTTTTAGATGTATACTCACATTTGCATCATACTCTGATTCGAGTAACTTACTGGCACATAGTGTATATATCGTGCTTTATAAATGTTTCAGGATGAAGGTTGAGATATTTGTCTGTGATAAAATCACTAACCTATTTAGTTTTGTGAAGAAAGGCAAAAAGGGGGAGATTGTTAGTGTTAGGTTCTGTGTCCTAACATTTTCCGTAACATGTCTCTTTTTGGTGTTAAGTAAAAACAGGAAAATGTCATCCCAAATGTCGTGACATCTGGGAGGACATTTCTGGCAAGAGTTTTTTTCCTATCTTCACGGGCAGATTTCTGAAGCTGAGAAGATTTTATCACGTGAATGATTGGCTTGGTTAGGAGCTAAGGAAAACACGATAATACTCAACAAGACCAAGTCCAAGGAGAGTGCATAACGGAAGGAACATTCACAGGAAGACAAAGTCAAAGCTTGAGAATTTTAAGGTCAAGAACGGCTCCAACCCTATTCTCGCTTCAACCTCCACCGAGAATCATGAGCCTCTCGGGTGAACTCTCCACTATAAATAGAGGTTCACTCCAAGGCTTAATCATCCGATTTTTGCAGAACAAAATTCAGATCGAGACGTCTCAAATATTGCCTCAAACAATTTGGATCGAGCGACTGTTTTGTGATTACACTTGTTCAAAATTACGATTGCTTTCTTAGATCTATAAGTGTTCTTTCAACTCAAAGCAACTGTAATAGGTGTTTTTCACTTCTATTTTAGATAGATTTTTCAGCTTAGAAGTTAGGATTTAACTTCTTTTTAATCCCTTTTGTTTTACTTGACACTATTCATTCTCAAGGGATTTGTAAGATTGTATAAGTTTTATACAATAAATTTTTGGTCATGAGACCACTATAAGTTATATACAATTATATAACTTATGAAAAACAATCTTGGGTGTCCTTGATTTATTTCCGCTGCATCTTAAACTCAGTTTTTAGTTCTGCGTTTTTGTTAATGTTCCAGTTCATGTCACAGAACATTTTTGGGAACATTACTTACTGTCTTTAAGTTTACCTCTGTTCTTCTGTGCTGAAATTATTTATTCCATAGTTTAAGTTCGACAATTCTCCCTTTCACTTATCTCTCATTTATGCCTTTGCTCTATGATAACTACCCCAATGATTAACTACTAAGTTTCTTTTAAGTTGTTAGTTTGTTAAAGATGGGTAATTCTTGATACTCATTCTTTACCCCTTCTCCTTCTTTGCATAACTTGGGGGAGTTCCAAATCCCAATATCCATACCATCTCATACAAGCTGAAGCAATTACCGCACTTGAGTTACCTTGACGTTTGTTTCTTTGCAACTGCTACCTGCTGTTATGGTGCTCTGAGCTGCTAGTTGGGTAAAGTTGTCACTCCCCTTTGAGGTAAGTAACTGCCTTCCTTGAGTGTTAATAAATTGCATTCTTGAGATATTGGGGCAAGCAGTTGTTTCATTTGGGACTGAGCCTTTTTACAGCTTAAGGTATTGTTTGATTGCCTTTTTGCTGCTGTTTTACACTTCATTTCAGAGCCAAAGGGTTTGCTATTTATGGCCATTGGTTGCTTTCCCTTTTAAGGGCCAATGCTGTTGCTTATTGTTACTATTTTGCTGTTGTGAATTATAATAAAGATGATGTTATACTTGACTGGGCAGATACTCTATTTTGACATTTGTTTTTGAGATAAAATTGCTGCTCGTGGCTACTGTTTCATTATGGATTGGTTGTCACACTTTGGTGAATAAATATCTATATTAAGGGTTGTTGTTGCTGTTTTTTGGGCCAAATTACTGTTGTTTCGGTGCCAAGTTACTGCTGTTTTTTTTAGCCAACTGTTGCTATTTTTATTATACTTGTTGCCACTGTGTTGCTGCTTTACGATGCTATTCCGGGCTGAATCGCAGCCGCGTTTTGACTCAAACTGCTACTGCACTGTGGACAGATTTAAGGACAGTTGTTGCTCTGATTTTTTAGTCTCATACTGCTGCATTTTTATTAAACATATGTTGTTTTCTTGGCTACATTAAATTCAGTTTATTACTGAATTTTCAAAACCGCTATTGCTGCATTTTTCTATGTTAAAACAGATCGCTATACTTGATAAAATCTTACTGATTTTGAACAGATATTGCACTTTAGGCCAATGAAATTATGCTACCGGGTATTCACTCGCTTATTGAAAATCTTGCCCTACCATATTTTGTATCTAGTCTGCACTCTTGTCCGTCGAGTACTTTTTCTCTCTTTCGAATTCTAAGGATTAAGTCTTCCGCTAACATAACAAAAAAGAAAGGAAAGCAGGGAAGAGGACTAAGCTCTGTCCGAGAAGATCGGGTAAAATTGAGGCAGCGTCCCTTCGGTTTTGGTTATTTACTGATTTGAACAAGATACTACACTTAGTCCAATGAAATTGAAATTGAGGCCGAGTCCATTCAGGTTTCGGTATAATACTGATTTGAACATGATACTACATGACCCTTTCGGAAAGGTTGTCCCTTGGTTTGCTTCCTTCGGAAAAGGGCAATGATGACACATATGGATTTCACACACATATATTAGATGCCAACATGCTTGGAGGGCGACTATATTGACTGACGAGTCCCTAGTTCGCAGCCATGACTTGTTTGGGATGTCCCTTTACAATAAATACAGATTTGAGCCCTCCGTAATTAAAACTCCTATTGTTTTATACGGGTCCGAAGGTTTTACTCGTATTTATTTATTTTACTAACTCTTTTACTAAGTGTTTTTGCAGGTACCCATCCCGAAGCTAAAGCCTGCGCAGAAAAGGAAAATAAAAGCAAAATACCGCTATGTTTTCTTCACTCCCTCTTTATACGATTTTTTGCTTTCGTTATAACCTTGTTAAATATATATCTTTTAAAAATTTCCATGCCTAGTTTAAATATCTTTTAGTTAAGTTTAATAATTGTAGAATACCTTTAGAATACATGTTAACATAATAATATCAACGTAAGTTTGACTGGATAACCGCAAGTTAGCGTATCTTAAAGGATGTCTAACCCCTTCCCTTTAGGATAATTTAGAACTCTTACCTAGAATCTCATTAAGTTTTGCAAACCTTTAATTGGAGTTATTTTAAGCAAATTTTGCTAGAATAGATGTCCTAATTTATCTTTAAAATAATTAGGTGACGACTCCTTAAAACAATCCAGGAATCACCCATACATCGTACACCGTTTCGACTCCGGTTAAAATGGGGTATTACCCATTTTGTTGTTTGTTTGGCCTTATTTTTTCATTCCATTTACCCTTTTTCCACTTTCATTCCCTTTCATTGATTCCCCCCACCCCACTAGGTATTTGGATTCCCTTTCCCCAACCCGGACCCCGAACCCCGGACCACCCGGACCCCCGACCCCGGACCACCCAGAACCAAACATGTAGGGACAATCATGTAATTTCTTTCCTTTCCATTCTATTCCATTCCCTTAATGAATTTCATTCTGTTTACCCTGCGCGAACCAAACGCATCCTAATAGTCACTCCGTCCAATCTTATCTAAGACCGTTGATGAACATGGTGTGTTTTAAATGTTAATTATACCAAATGGTCCAAAGTTTAATTTAATTGATAGAATAGCATTTTAAAAGTTTGAGTCCGGATGATATCTAAGAGTTGTGAAAATTGAATAAATTATTTCATTAATTAGTGTAATAATGGTGTCGATATATTATGAGATGTCATAAAACATGTAAATATTATCACATAAATTCAAACGAATGACGTAGAAACAAAGATGGCCAACTACCTTAGTAGCAAATGTAGCTTTTACAAAGAATTCAACCGAATCTAGTATTTTTTCACACGACTCACATATAGATGTATATATGATAAACACAATTTCAACAAATTTTAAATTACGAACTCGTACTTTAAAAGTATAATAAATTTAATGTTAAAATATTTAAAGATTAAAATTAATTAAATTAAAATTCTGAATATTCTATAAGTAACTTACCTAATACAAGAATGTGAAGAAGAAAAAGGCAAAAACGTCGGGGACGGAAATGAAATGGCCATCCTCACGATTTTAAGAAAATTGAAATCTTGGTCCGGTCTTTTCCTGGACTCCGTGCATAACGGGAGCTTAGTACACCGGACTGTCATTTTTTTGAAATTTTGGTGTTTTCTTAAAAAATAAGAAGTATTAATATATTTCTCTTGACAAAAGTTTGGCTATATATTGCTTAGAAATGTATTGGGTATTGAATGAATATATTAAGAAGTCAAATAAGGACTAAATTTGATAAGAATGCATTATATTTGTATTTACTTTCTTATAATTTTTTAACTATTTTTAGTCGTAAGTTTTTCAAATATCAGTTAAGTTAGGAAAATTATGTAATAAAGTGTTTTGTCATAAAAAAATCACCCAGCTCCTGATTTGTATGTTAGAAAATAAGGACAACCGGATTGTGTATTATTTTCCTCCGAAAGTCCTTGCTGACATTTAAAATTACTTCTTTGTATTCCACGTGGTATTTTACTTAGACGTTTAACATACAAAACACAAGTTAGAAGTTCTTAATGGGTGAACATCTATATATAGAGTATATCCGTTCTTAATGGGTGAACATCTATATATAGAGTATATCCCGTTAAAAGGTCTCTAACCACAAAATTTCTCTAAGCACTCTACACCATCTAAAGAGTGAGGTTTGAATGCTTAAAAGACCACCGGAGGAAACCGACGCCGATGACGACGTTAACTACGCTTCCATAACAATTGCGAGAGGTACGTCGACCCTATTATTCCGGTGTGATTTCGCTCTCTGTGTTTAGACATTCTGCATTTGTGTGAATGTCTAACAATAGTCAAATCAATATTATTGTCTGTACTTATATCATTGCTTTGAAAGATACAATTGTATTTTATCGGATAGAATTCTGGATATTAAAAAAATTATGTTAGGGAGCGAGTTTTCCTTAAATGGATCTTATACAGTGTGAATTCAAATTAGTGAATTTTAATAAAGTATCGAGCCACCATCGGAAACAAAAAATGCATTCTACCAACAAGAGTTATGATGAAATTAATAAGTATTCTTTCATCTTTAATTATAGGTTTCGGATTCGAGCCTTAGATATGGAGTCTCCCTTATTAGGAATGGATTTACCAACCAATTATGTGAGACTTCTCAGCGTGAATTTGAATTTAATTAGACTCCAATACGGATATCGGATACCAATTCGAAAAATAAGAAAAAATATACAAATGCATTTGCATGAACAATAATATCATTGTAACTACTTTATCACTCTATAAAAAAATACATATTAATTTATTTCAATAACAATCATGCCAACATATGCAAAACTTGTATGGATATCCAGGAAAATCAGTGCATCTTGGTTCTGGATTAAGTTCACTATAGTAATTGTTGCACGTTGCAATGCAACAATGTTCATCACAATAATGATGGTCGCATGGACCCAAATTCCCAGAACATCTATAACAGTAATCTACATCCAATTCATTCAAGTTTCCTTTAGCCATCTCCATATGAGCCAAGTTGCTATTTCCCATGCCAACTACACAATAGAAAAAAGAAAAATGTAAGGTGAAAATGAATAATAGAACTTCATTTTTATTGATATTCATCTAGAATTAGCAAGTCCTATAAAAAGAAAATGGGATTCAAGTATAGATACAAATATTTGCAAAATGAGATCTACCCTACAATCTGCAAAGCAAACTAGTTGAATTCTTAAAAGTTGTACGAGTTATGTAAATAACACCATTAATTAGTTTAATGATGTCAAATATTACGTGACGTCGTATAACAAATAAATTATCAAATAAAATTGGAAAGATGAACTAGAATTAAGGACACCTACCTGACACAAAAATTTGAAGAAGAAAAAAACAAGGAAATAAATTGGTCATCCTCATGAATTGTGATGCAACTGGTGCTGGAATTTGAAATCTTGCTGCTGCTTAATTTAGTAGTTTTATTTTTTCTTGGCAAATATATATTGGGGTGCTGATGGATCAAATTGACAATTTCCATACTAAATCGGAAAAAGCATTATATATATTTCTATTTTGTTAATCCTTATATATTCACAAAAATAAATTCGTAACTAATTTTGACTTGAGTTGTCTATTTACTCCCATTTTTCCAGATACTTTGTTGAGATTTTTACTACTCATTTAACAATTTCCATTTTACTTTTGTTTCACATTTGAAGCATAATCATAACTTTTCTATAATAGTATCGTTTGTTCCGATATTTTTTCTGTTATAGCAAAATGTTATTATAGAAAAACATATAATATAACAAAAATCGATTCCACAGAAAATATGATCAAGATAAAACAAGGGCTAAATTGGAAAATGCATCACACACACACACACACACACACACACACATATATATATATATATATATATATATATATATATATTACTATTTTTTCAATCTCTGTACATTCTAAAAAATATTAACTAATTTGACCGCGTTATTATAAGTGGACTGTTTACTCCATTTTATTAGAGCTTAAGACCGATAATGTAAGTAAGCTCGCATAGGTGAAATTGAGAATAAATTCTTTAAAAAAATCAGGTCCATACGTGTGAAACTAAATCATGACTAAAAGAATCCATGCGGATTTTACAGAAAAAAAGACATGTTATTTTAATTAATCCTCAACATGCTTTTACAATATAATATAGGAGATACCAATTAGTTGAGAATAGGAAATAGGAAATGCATTATTTATATTTCTATTTATCCTTGGTAGGTTCTTAAAAGTATTAACTAATTTGACCGAGTTATTATGAGTGGACAATTTACTTCATTTTTTCCTGATACTTTGTTGATATTTTCTGATACAATATAGGAGATAATAATTAGTTGAGAATGTATTTTAATTAATTTCGTGTTGGCACGTTCATTTTTTGTCATATGTAATGTAAGACTCTTCTAGTCGTATCAGAGGTTTCTATACTAGTAGAAAATATAGAGGACTTTTAGTACTTTTTATATTTATATTTATTTTACATAATATTGGCCTAAGATGAAAATAAATGAATAGACATCATCAGTAAGGATTCATATAGTATATTTTAATTTATTTGAGATTGAGATATAATTAGCAGAACTATAGGGTCATGATATTATTATAAATACAACAGAAAATTGGTAAGTGTAAGTGAAAGATTAACCCAAAATTTAAGAGGTTGTCAATATTTTTTTTAATTATTATTATTACATAGGGGGTAGAGGTAAGAAAAACGAGGGAGGAAATTATAACGTGGAGATTTCAACCCTCACCAACAAGATGAAAATTTAGATAATCAACCAACTGAGCTACTAAATATCTACAAAAGTTAAAAATTATGCTGGTGAAAATTATGCTGGTGGATGGGTTCGAACCCTCATCACAAGGGAGACACCTTCCACGTGGTGCCACTAGCACTATAACTACTTATTTCAACCAATGAGCCACCAAAGCTTATGTTTTAAAATGTATCAATTGAAAATTGATCCCTAATCGTCTAGGCAAACAACTCAACGTCCAATCAATTGCACCATTTAACATTTTTGTTTTTAAAAAACAAGTTGGAACCGCTCAAACACAGGCTCCCGCTGTCACAAATTATGACGTAGGCTCAGCCATTTGGGCCAACCTGAAGGATTTTGTCGGGTTCGTGTACACATTGGAATTTGAAAGTTTGTATTTTAAATCCAACAAACGACGAACTGTATGATGATTATGCAGTAATGTAAATACATGTAAACATATAACATGTATAATAACCGTAATGCATCGAAAGAACACTTACGGTTTTATTAAATCTGGAATCTTCTAGTAATGTCTGAGGGTGCGCACGCAATTGATCCTCGACTACAAGTTTCTAGAACTCCGATGTAATCCTCTTTCGAACAACTAGGAAATTCGGCAGAGGTTCGAGAGAATATTTTGATTCTAGGTTTCTAAGATTTAGAATAATATAAAGTGAATTAAGTGTATCGAATAATGAAATGAAGCCATTATTTATAGCTGCGTTTTAGGGTTAAAACACAACTTAGGGTTTTTCGTGGGCCAGGCCTAGAAAATTAGGTGCAGTGGGTCGGTCAGACTGGCCCACTGGCTTGGCGGCACCGCGGCCCTGTCTCGTCATTTTGAGAATTTACGGGGCTTGATCCGACTTAGGGATAAGAAGTTATGACTGTTTTAAGATTGTGTATCGTTCTGATAATAAATTCGGCGAAACAGGTCTTAATGTAATTGTTAAAACTGAAAAACTGAATGTTTAGGTGGGGAATTTAAAATTTTGTGCTGAATAAAAGTTCTAGGTTATTCTGTTCTCGACAGTTTGAGACTTTACGTACATAAATCCGACTTACGGTTTGAGAGTTGTAACCCATACAAGTGGGAAGGGCAGAATATTGAAAGAAAGAAATATTAATTGAGCCTTTTGAACATATAACATATACAAATACAAATAAATAAATGCAATTGTAAATGCATCGGATTGGGTTGCACGCCGCAACAAATATGTAAATACATTTATAAATGCATCGGATCGGGTTGCACCCGCAACAAATATGTAAATGCATTTGTAAATGCATCGGATCGGGTTGCACGCCGCAACAAATATGTAAATGCATTTGTAAATGCATCGGATCGGGTTGCACGCCGCAACAAATATGTAAATGCATTTGTAAATGCATCGGATCGGGTTGCACGCCGCAACAAATATGTAAATGCATTTGTAAATGCATCGGATCGGGTTGCACGCTGCAACAAATATGTAAATGCATTTGTAAATGCATCGGATCGGGTTGCACGCCGCAACAAATATGTAAATGCATCGGATCGGGTTGCACGCCGCAACAAATATGTAAATACAAAGGAATACCTTAATATGTACATGAGATAAAACAGGTATGTTGGTTAAGCTGAGTACGTCCTGAAACGAACTGAAAGAGAATATTATTGTGTGAATACTTGATTATGATACATTGAAAATGTTGAAGTTTGTTTCATAACATGGTTATTGTGTCTTAATATGTTTGTACTTAAAATATTGTGAGATTACTTTGAATTATAGGGTGAGGTTCTCACTCAGCCCCGGATGGTAGGGCTGACCCTTTTATTTAACATATTTCAGGGAAGCGTGATAGAGGAAAAACTCCGCAACAGGGCTAGCGATCGTCCCGCAGCCTCTTTGACCCACCAATCCATTATTTCGGATTTGGTGAAAGTTATTCTCATAAAGTATGTTTAAAGAACTAGGTTCCATTATCTCGGGGAATGCCCCACACAAGATTGTTCTTTGTAAGCTTTGAATTGCTTATTATTATATATATATTATTTCCGTACTTAAATACATGTTTAATCTAGGAAGAAAAGAAGTTAACGGTTCGCCTGGAAAATAAATAATTGTCCAGGTGCCATCACGCCTTAAGGAAAGACTTAAGAAAAGTTGGGGCGTGACAGCGTACCAAGTCGTCGATCCACTCGGAAGATTTAGTATTGCGATGCGATTTAAATAACTGATGATTATGCTTTTAAGAATGCTTATTTATTGCTCTTGAATCGCAATTTTTCGATACCTTTTTGCCAAATTTCTCCCTGCCTTCTATGTGTAATTGAACCCCTTTATATAGTCTTCAATCTGGGTTTTAAATTTAGGCGTGATATATCGAGATTTGGAGCCTCTGTAAGGACTCGTTTTTGCCAACCAACTTCGTTGATTTATTACCATAAAAATAGCAGTTTCGTATTGATTTCCTAAGATTTTTCCTAATTTGGGACCTAGGTTTAATTAGGGTGATAGAATTACTTTTAGGGTGTATGATTCGGTTAAGGAAGGTCGATATACAAGGGTGAGAAGATGGCAAGCTTTGATTCACAATTAATGGGGAAATATATGGTACGTTTTGGGTAAGTTTTGTTTTGATTAAAGGGGTATCCACAACTGCTGGTTTTCTAGGTTTAGGTTAAGGATATTTAGGTGGGTTTGGGAGAGAACGAGAATAGGGCTGAAATCTTTAAAGGGCCGAGGGGAGTGGGTCGCCGGGTTGGGCTGCGTGTTTGGGCTGATAATTAATTAGGTATTAGTTTTTGAGATGGGTAGAATTTAGGTATTAAGTGTATTATTAAATTATTTAAATACAACCCTAGGTGTTTTATTAGTTTTAGCTTGGATTTTTATTATTACAATAATAAATGCGGGCGTGCTATTTAATTAGTGCTTAATATTAAATGGGGTTTAGATTAAATTATTAAATTATTTAAATGCTAAATGCAGATATGATATTTAAGGATTGCTTAATACTTTTACGTAAAATGCGGCGCTATTATTTAGAATCTTATTTATTTAAATTATCTTAATATGACTTTGGGTGCTTTATTAATTTTTAGCATGGGTTTAAATTATTACAATAATTATGGGATTGCTTTGCGTATTAATAAATGCGGCTATGCTATTTGACACGACATCATTGCTAAATTATTTATTTATGTACTTATTATTAATTATCATTTAAGAATTATGACAGGACTTAAAATTAATAAATGCGGGCGCGAGACTTTAAGTGCTTAATATTCTACGTAAGACGTGGTGCCATTATTAAATTGCTTATTTATGCATGTATTAATGTTTTATTGTTGCATTTTATTATTAAAAAAATATTTTAAAAATTAGTGTAATTTTGTAGTTAAGGACTGGATGGGAGGGTCAAAATTGGGTGTCAACAACTTGTCCCTCTTTTGTATGGAGATGATGGAAGAGTCTTCGGACAAAGACGTTGACTTATAGCCAATTTTGTCTCGATCCTCAGAATTAAAATGTTGGGCAATTAAGACAAGGCAAAATTTGTCCCAGTGTCGAGTTATGATGACACTGGGCTACCATGGTCAAACACCAAAGCGGGCTGACGCGGAATCAAAATCTGTCCCCGTGTCGAGTTATGACGACACTGGGTTACCATGGTCAAAACACCAAGTCAGGTTGACGCGGACTCAAAATTTGTCCCAGTGTCGAGTTATGACGACACTGGGCTACCATGGTCAAAACACCAAGACGGGCTAATGCGGACTCAAAATTTGTCCCAGTGTCGAGTTATAACGACACTGGGCTACCATGGTCAAAACACCAAGGTGGGCTAACGCGGACTCAAAATTTGTCCCAGTGTCGAATTATGACGATGCTGGGTCGACATGATGTTAAAATAAAAATAAAAATAAACTAGCTTGAACCTAGGGGTGTACCGGTATCGTCTTATGATGATGATGAGTTTATTGGTGTTGTGGGATGAGTGGAGCGACGCTTGAGGCCGCTTCTGTCATTCGTTGGGAAGGTTGGTGATCGGTGTATTTTATATACACCTTTTGAGTCAGTTTTAGTTAGTCTTTTGTCCCGTTTTGCACATATAAATGTCGTATTAGGATAGTTTTCCTTTCTTTTGAGTCAAAGTGGTTAAAATGGCCAATTGGCGGAAAAGGAGCTAAAAGAGGGCAAAAGAGGAGATTCCAAAGCTAAAAACAGAGAAAGTGGCGAACGAGGCTGAAACCCAGACTAGCGCCGGCTCACGCAGCGCGGCGCCACTATCGCAGAGGCTCGAAGACTCGCGCGCGGCGCTCATGTCGCCGAGTGCGGCCGCGGCGCCTAAACATCCGAGAAGCTACGAGCCAGTGGCCGCGGCGCCAGCATGCAGAACTGGCCGCGCCAAATCATCCGGACGGATTGCAGACGCCGCCGCTCGCAGCAGCGCGCCGACGCTGAAAAATAAGGTTTTCAGACGGATTTTGGGCGAGCCCGCAGTAAAAGTTGAGGCGGTTTTCACTATAAAAGGAGAACCCTAGGCGCTTTTAAGGGTTCCCTTCGCACAACACAAGGCTTTCTTGCTTGAGATCGAGACCATAGTTTAGTAAATTTCTTTTCCTTTTCTTGTTTTTATTTCAGTTTTTATGAAGAACATGGGATTAGTTCTTGTCATGTCAATGACTAGGAACTAATTCCTCTATAGGGCTTTCCATGTTGAATCGCTAGAAACTTATGTTATGATTTAATGCATGCTTATGGTTATTCTTCTTCTTGTTGAGATCTATCCAATATTTGAATTGAATGCTTGGTAGTTAATTGACAACTAATTATCACTATATGATTTCTAATCAGACTCCGAAAGGAGGGGATTGTGAATATGCTGTAAGTTGGGTAGACATTCTTGGATTGGGGATGAAAATACCTCAATTATTTATGTAGCGTTAATGAGAGGCTTAAAAACTCTAATTTTGCGCATGGTGCGTGACGGTTAACTAGGTTTTTGTTCTTAATCCTCCTATAGAGTTATCTTTATCACCGAAAGGTAGGTAAGGTGCAATACTGGGGTTGAGTGTTTATATAACCCTAACGGGAGTATAAAACGATTTCGTAAACCTGCTTTCTCTAAAAGAAGAAGACCATAAGTTATTGCATTAATAAGTAACATAAGCGGATAGTGAGGAGACGTGGAAGCCCTATTCTCATCACCACTGAAGTAAACTCTTATAGTTAAATAGCTTTTATAATTCTTAGTTATAAACAACAAATCCAAATATCAATTTACCAAAAGATAGATAGTTGGTAATTGAACCCTAATCCTTGTGGACGATATTCGGTCTTATCAAGACTATACTACTTGTCACGATAACGTGCACTTGCGTTTAAAGTGTGTGCATCTTACCGCGCATCAAGTTTTTGGCGCCGTTGCCGGGGATTAAGCATAATTCAATATCAATTTTATCTATTTTTAATTTCTAATTTGGTTTTTTTATTTTTATTATTTTTAATTTATTTTTAGTTTTTTTATTTATTTATGTATTTATTGTGTGAAAACAAGGGTGCCGTGATCCGTTGTTGGTTTTGATGCATCTCAGGGATCCTCAAGACATGGATTTCTACTGTCAATATGATCGAGCTCCAACCATAGAGGAAGAGAGGGAGGAATTACGAGAAGCTATACTCAGTTTCACGAGGTACCAAAATCAGTTCATGGACGAAACGAGATTGGCCCTGAAGAAGTTGGAAACGCAAATAACAGAACTCGCGATCATATTCAACAACGAACAACAAATTGAGGAGCCTGAATCACACCCAACTATTGAGGAATCTGGTGAGATAGTTGGTGTAGAGAAGGAAAAGATTGCAGAAATCCAATTATTCACCTTCTTGGATTCTGTGGAAATTCTTTTTCTTGCACCTATTACAGAAGAAACACCACCAGTGATAGCTGCTGATCCCAAATTAGGAAGTCCACGCCATCAAGGGTACCCCCTAGAGTTGAGAGATGTAGAGAAGTTCACGGACTCCTACATTATAGAAAGCCTAAAAGACAAGACTGTCTTGTGTAATTGGGGGATAATTGTATTTTTAAGGCTCTTGTTTGAACAAATGGTTGTAGAGAAATTGAGACCTACAACAATAAATCTGCGGATTGCAAGCGGTTCGCAGAAGGATCCAATGGGCACTCGTACCGGTTAATTGCGTCCGGCTAAAAGACGTTAAAGACAACGCTTGTTGGGAGGTAACCCAACGTTTTCAATTATGTTATTTCAATTCCTGTCTTTAGTTTATTTTGTTTTGTCTAGAACAATCTCACGGTCTTGGGTTCTAGCGTTTGTGTTGTGATTAACAGGTATAGGCAAATACATTGAAGGGCGAAGAACTGAAGAAAAATGAGGATTTCCAGAAAAATGGGTAAGCACCGCGGCTCCGTGAGCGGTGGCGCGACGCCAAAAGAGTCAGAGGCGCTGAAGTTTAGCGCCATACGCCTGCGAGCAGGCCGCGAGTAAATCCGTAAAATGTGCCAAGTTTAGGCGCCACGGCACCAGAATGGGCGCGCGCAGAAAGTCCCGGGCGAGTGCGAAGATCAGCCGCGGCGCTAAAAGCAGGCCGCGCGCTGCGAAATCCAGAAACTTAAAACGCCCAGAAACCAGATCTTTCCCCCAATTCCAATTTCAAAAACCTAACTCTCCCTCTCTAAAAACCCACGAAATTCCAAAAATTTGCCCACAAATCCTCCACTAATCCAACCCAACCACAACCAAAACTCTTAAATTCCTAAAAACCCTTAGCTATCTCAAACAACAAAGCTCCATTCCATAGCTTCAAACCACCATTAGAAACAAGAACAGCTTGAATCTTCTCATAAAAAAGTAATCTTTTTCTGTTCTTGAGACCTTTACTAAAGTCACAAGAGGTAGTAGTCTGAAGGAGTATTGTAGTTGTGAAGTAGTTTGGGTACTGAAAAGTTGATTGTGAAGTTTGGAGAAAGAGTAGAAAAGAGGTGTGGGTATTGGGTAGAAAAGTTGAAGTTTGTGGGTGTTGTGTTCGCTGCTAGTTGTTGATTGTGTTAGGAAACATTTGTGCCACTAAGTTATAAGCTGCAGAAACTGATTTTAACCATGTCCACCAGAAAAAGAAGAGCCTCCACATCCACCCCAGCCCCACATTACGATGGTACTAGGTTTGTGAGTTATGAAGCCTTCCAAAGATACAAAACGCTTAGTACTAGGGCCTTAATCCCTGAAAGAGGAATGGACTATCAGAGGGAGTCGTTTGGGGAAGAGGATGTTTATGAGCCTATTCGGGCAATGATTGAGTTAAGGGAGTGGAGGAGATTTGTGAATCCGGAGAAGATAGCATCAATGAACACAACAATGGTGCGTGAATTCTATGCTAACTTTCCGGAGAGGGTGGCAAGGGGATGCTTTGTAAGGGGAAATTATATGCCTGTGACGGCGGAAGCAATAAATATGACTTTAAAAACAGTTGATGTTGAAGGAGGAATTGGTGATCGGAACCATTTTAGAACATGGTCTAGGAGCACCGACAACATCAACTGGGATACCGTCGCAAACACAGTGAGCTACCCTGGGGCCGCTTTTGATATTGCGAGAAATGGATCAAGAGCACTGAGCAGGTGCCAATTCAACAAAGCAGCCAAGGGTTGGCTATATTTTGTCAGTGCCCGCATGATTCCATCAACGCACTTCACCAGAGTGCCAGAAGATAGGATTAAGCTGATATATGGAATTATGAGGGGGTTGACGATTGATGTGGGGAAAGAGATAGTGCAGAGCATTGAAGAAATCAGCAGGTTGGTGACAACAGGTGGATTGGGACATGACTCACTTATTACCGCTTATGCCATACGAACGGGTCCCACCCTACCCACCGATACTAATGAGAAACCAACTGCACGTGTCCTATGGGATAGTGCACTCTTTCCTGCACTCCAAGCCCCCAAAGAGCTGACGAAGAGTACAACCAGCAGCAGCAGCAGCAGAGGCCGCAATGAACGAAGATGAGCCTGAAATAGGGGCTCAATATGCGGCAGGACCTAGCCACCAGCCAACCACAGAAGCAGAACCTCCAGTGCCTATGATGGAGCAAGTGCTCCAGAACCAGAGAATGATGATGCAACATTTCGGCACATTGATACAAGGACAAAATGAGTTGAGACAGGGACAACATGAGTTGCGACAAGAGCAACAAGAATTGAGGCAGGAGCAACAACAGTTGCACCAGCAGTATGACGAGATGAGTTCCCTGTTCAACCAATGGTCGATGCATTATCCACCGCCACCACCACCATTTTAGCCAAAGTCTGTAAGTGTTTTATTTCTTGTAGTGTCTTTGAGTCTACACACATTGGGGACAATGTGTGATTTAAGTTTGGGGGTGTTTTTATTTGTGTCTTGTTTTATTTGTGTCATGTTATGTTTTATTTAAGTCTTTTTGATTGTTTTATGTTTATTTTGAGTCACAACAAATTTTTTCTTTTTGAGTCATAATTGCCTGTCAAAGATCATGTATGCTGTAGTTGCTAGAAACACCTAGTGAATTAAGGTGGAATAATGTAACGGAATAGAAGCAACTATCTAAACACTTAGGTTAGATATGCCAAAAACTCACAGAATCTGTCTATTTGGAGTTTCTTGCTTGAATTGTGCATGCTAAATGATGAATACTTATGTGTTATGATTGCTTGCTATTTGAGGCGAAATAATTAGGATATGCATGTTAGGGAGATGACTCAGGCATTTCTTTGATAGCCAATTCTTACCACTCTTTTCTATCTCGTACTTTAAATATATCCCTAGTCAGCCCCATTGAGCCTAAAAGTTGAAACTTCTTCTTTGACACCCCATATTCCCACAAATTGTGCCATAAGTAAAAATATGAAATAGTGGAATACATTGTGTTAAAAAAAAGAGACAAAAAGAGTGAATGAGCTTGTTGCACCCCAATAAAAAAAAGTAATAAGAAATAGGCAAAAGCCTAAGTTTGGGGGTGCTTGTCATTATTATATACTTCACTCTCCCAAAACAAAAGAGGGGAAAGATAGAATCGAAGTGAAGGAAAGAACAAAAAGAAAAGGGAAATACTGAAAAGCTAAAGAACTTATGGTACACAAAATGAGCCTAAAATGCCTATTTTTACCTACCTATACCTAAGCCTACATTACAACCCTTAAAGTCCTGAAGATCTCTTTTATGCATATCCAGGATTAGTGGAGAATAACAAGAAAGCATGCCATAGGAATTCTTGAATTTATATGCATGATTTAGTATATTGACCTCCATTAAGCATGATGAATATGAATTTGCGAAATATCTAGCTTAATGTGCTGAAATTTCATGCTATATGTTCCTGCATATTATTCTGCTAACCTTCATATTTTTCTAGTTAACATTTACGCAGCAAAAGTGATCAATGTCAGTGAGTCTTTCATTTTTCATTCTTTGAGTCTTTATTTATTTCTTTCTATCTTTGCTCGAGGCCGAGCAAAGGTTAAGTTTGGGGGTATTTGATCGGTGTATTTTATATACACCTTTTGAGTCAGTTTTAGTTAGTCTTTTGTCCCGTTTTGCACATATAAATGTCGTATTAGGATAGTTTTCCTTTCTTTTGAGTCAAAGTGGTTAAAATGGCCAATTAGCGGAAAAAGAGCTAAAAGAGGGCAAAAGAGGAGATTCCAGAGCTAAAAACAGAGAAAGTGGCGAACGAGGCTGAAACCCAGACTAGCACCGCGGCGCCTCCTGCAGTTAGAAGCAGGGCCACGGCGCCCACTATCCAGAGAGGCTGCAGAAGACTTCGGCGCCACGCCGCCAGTGCAGGTCGCGGCGCTAAACATCCGAGAAGCTACGTGAGCCGCAGCGCGGCGCGGCTGCATGCCAGAATCAGGGCCGCGGCGCCAAATCATCCGACGGATTGCAGAATTTCCGGCGCCGCGGCGCCGACGCGGAAAAATAAGGTTTTCAGACGGATTTTGGGCCAGGCCTGCAGGGAAAAGTTGAGGCGGTTTTCAGCCTATAAAAGGAGAACCCTAGGCAGTTTTTAAGGGTTCCCCTTCTTGCACAACACAAGACTTTCTTGCTTGGAGATTGGAGACCATAGTTTAGTAAATTTCTTTTCCTTTTCTTGTTTTTATTTCAGTTTTTATGAAGAACATGGGATTAGTTCTTGTCATGTCAATGACTAGGAACTAATTCCTCTATAGGGCTTTCCATGTTGAATCTCTAGAAACTTATGTTATGATTTAATGACGCTTATGGTTATTCTTCTTCTTGTTGAGATCTATCCAATATTTGAATTGAATGCTTGGTAGTTAATTGACAACTAATTATCACTATATGATTTCTAATCAGACTCCGAAAGGAGGGGATTGTGAATATGCTGTAAGTTGGGTAGACATTCTTGGATTGGGGATGAAAATACCTCAATTATTTATGTAGCGTTAATGAGAGGCTTAAAAACCCTAATTTTGCGCATGGTGCGTGACGGTTAACAAGGTTTTTGTTCTTAATCCTCCTATAGAGTTATCCTTATCACCGAAAGGTAAGGTGCACACTGGGTTGAGTGTTTATATAACCCTAACGGGAGTACAAAACGATTTCGTAAACCTGCTTTCTCCAAAAGAAGAAGACCATAAGTTATTGCATTAATAAGTAACATAAGCGGATAGTGAGGAGACGTGGAAGCCCTATTCTCATCACCACTGAAGTAAACCCTTATAGTTAAATAACTTTTATAATTCTTAGTTATAAACAACAAATCCAAATATCAATTTACCAAATAGATACCAAAAGATAGATAGTTGGTAATTGAACCCTAATCATTGTGGACGATATTCGGTCTTATCAAGACTATACTACTTGTCACGATAACGTGCACTTGCGTTTAAAGTGTGTGCATCTTACCGCGCATCAGTTGGCCCCCCAACAAATTGCTCCGGTTCGCTGTAAGAGAAAATCCACGGTGTGCTCCTGCTCCTGCATGCTAAGACTTAAGCAAACGGTTAGTGCATAACTGTTACGGCAAAATGATAATGCATGAATTTATAAGCTATGTAACTTTGTGAGTAGAAAATGTTATCTTGTAGAAATGTGATGCTTGTTGTATTGATGTGATGATGCAAATGCTGTGATTTTCGTCCTTGCACGGACGTGTTGTGATTGTGAATGCGGATGTGTTGTCCTTGCTGCGACTGACCCTGTAGACTAAAGCTCAAGAAAAAGTTAGTGCGTAACTACTAAGATAGAATAATAAAGCATGAATATATAAGGAAATGCAATTTTGAGAGTAGAGAAATCGTCCTTGCGTAGATGCGATATACTGATGACGTCGTCTTTGGACGTGTCGTCGTTTTCGTATGGGCGTCGCTTTCGGACTCGGTGTCGTTTTCGGACTCCGTGTCGTTTTCGGATTTGGCATCGTTTTTGGACTTGACATCGTTTCCGGACTTGGCGTCGTTTTCGGACTTGACATCATTTTCGGACTCAGCGTCGTTTTCGGGCCCGGCGTCGTTTTCGGGCTTGGCGTCATTTTCAGACTCGGCCGCTTTCGACTCGCATCGCTTTCGGACTCGGCCGCTTTCGACTCAGATCGCTTTGGACCGCATCGTTATGCGGACGCCAGGTCGACGACGCCGTTATCCGCCGTGTTGTCGACGACGCCGCGTTGCGGGCGTGTTGCATGACGATGTCGCCGGACGTGTTGTCCGATAACGCCATTGCTGGGCGTGTTGTCACGACGCCGCCGCTCGGACGCGTGTTATGCTGGTGTCGTTGCGTAGACATGATGTTGATGGCATCATTGCGTAGATGTAATGCTGATGACATCGTTGCGTGGACGTAATGCTAATGGCGTCGTTGCGTAGACGTAATGTTGATGACGTCGTTGCCTGGACGTGTTGATGCTGACGTCGTTGCCTAGATGTATTGCTACTAGCGTTATTGCGTAGACGTAATGCCGATAGCGTCATTGCGTAGGCGTGATGCTGATGACGTCATTGCGTAGACGTAATGCTGATGACGACGTTGCGTGGACGTAATGCTTATGACGTCGTTGCGTGGACGTTATGATGATGACGTCGTTGCGTAGACGTAATGGTGTTGTCGTCGTTGCGTAGACGTATTACTGCTGGCATCGTTGCGTAGACGCAATGCTGATGATGTCATTGCGTACACGTAATGCTAATGGCGTCGTTGCGTAGACGTAATGAAGATGATGTCGTTGCCTGGACGTGTTGATGGTGACGTCGTTGCCTAGACGTATTGTTGTTGGCGTCGTTGCGTAGACGTAATTCTAATGGCGTCATTGCGTAGACATAATCCTGATAACGTCGTTGCCTGGACGTATTGTTGATGACGTCATTGCCTGGACGTATTGCTGCTGACGTCGTTGCCCGGACGTATTGCTGCTGGCGTCGTTGCCCAGACGTATTGCTGCTGGCGTCGTTGCGTAGACGTAATACTGATGGCATCATTGCGTAGACATAATGCTGATAACGTTGTTGCTCGACGCAGCGCGATAACGCCATTGCCTAGACGTATTGTTTTGGCGCCGCGTAGACATAATCGCCGATAACGCCGCGTTCGGACGCAGTCGATAACGTCATTGCCTAGACGTATTGTTTTTGGCGTCGTTGCGTAGACATACGCCGATAACGCCGCGTTCGGACGTGTTCGATGCTCCTCAGAGAATATATGCTCCTGCGAGCTAATCTTGAGAAAAATTAGTGTATCACTGTTAAAACCAAATGATAAATATATGAGAAATGCAATTATGTGGGTAGAGATGTCATCCCTGATATGCAAGATGATGTGAATACTGAGATGTTGTCCTTGCATGAACATGCTAAATGTTGCAATTGATGAATTGTCATGATTCCTTTGTTGTGTGCGATGTGTGGGTTGCAAATTTGACTTTTATGCCGGAGCTGATGCGCTAGACTTTGTTGCGGAATTTTGAATTTTGACTGTTGATTGTCGATGCCCCTTTCTGTTTTTGCTGCTTCTAGTGCAGACTTTGAACTTTGGATTGTTGTCGTATCCTCTGCCTCACGCTTCTTTCGCTTCGCTAATATGGAGGACTGCGCCAAAGAAAACTTGTGAGTTTGGGGGTGGTCGATTCAGATTTGATTTCGCCGCTTGTTTCTTGACATCTGCGCTACCGACTGTTGGACTCGCAACCCCGCTGCTTCCTACCTTGTCCCAGTTTGAATATGCGAAGGGCGTTTGGCCTAAAGTGGATCTCAATGGGGTTGCTTGTATATTATGTGTATTCTCGTTATTTTCAAAACGAAGGGAAAGTTTCCTAATGGTGTGACCGAAGCCGACTTAGGCCGCCTACGTATCCCCATGAGGGAATCAGATCATGACGTAGTTCATTACAAGCGAAATTGGGTAAAATTAAAATTTCTAAAGGTGGGACCGAAGCCGATATGGCCGCCTACGTATCCGCCAAGGGAATCAGGTCGAACGTAGTTCCAATTACAAGAAAAAGAGAAATTGGATTTTCTAAAGGTGGGACAGAAGCCGATATGGCCGCCTACGTATCCCCACGAGGGAATCAGGTCACACGTAGTTCCAATTACATGAAAACTTAAGCAAAACATTATTAAAACTTAAATATGAGTCTTAAATTATTCTGCTAAACTAAATTGTTCTTTCCTATCTAGACTCTAGGCGGACCAGAACAAGGGTGCAAATCCAATCTACCAATATGCCTTCTTGCTCTGCATCACGGCTGGCTGGGTCTTCATGCTCTGCTATCAGTATCTCCTTCTTTTGACTTCTGCGTGGTGCATGCTTGGATAAATGATTGATTCAGGCGGAGCAGGTTCTGGTCAGGGGACACCTCTCTTCCTTTGGGGTTCATTGTACTCATTGGGGGAGACATCCTCCACCTGAATGATGTCGCGCCCCTTTTCGACCGCGACTTTAATTAGCGAATCTCCTGCTTAAGTAAAATGTTAGAAAATAAATAAAAGTGATAAATGTTAATAAAAGGTTAGAAAAATAGAATAAATGCCAAAAGTTTAAAAGGGGTGTTAAAAGGTGCTTAAAAGGTAAAGGGTTCGCGGAGTCGCCACCTAATTATTTTGGGTGAATTAGGACACCTAAATGCTGACTATGTTTAAGTCAACGTTAACTCCATTTTTATGGTCTGCTAAACTTAATGAGTTTCTGAGTAAGGGTTCTTTATTATCCTAAAGGGAAGGGATTAGGCACCCTAAAGGATCCGCTAACTTGCGGTTGTCCGTTCAAACCTAGGGTAATTAAGATGCATGTTTTGAAAAGTGTAAGTGAAGAGATGCCTGCAAATTTTAAAAAAAAGGGTATAAAAGATGCACTCTTTTATAACCTAAAAAAATTTATAAGATTTGTTTATAAAGTTAATTTTCGAAGGAGATCATATAAAATGTTATACATAAGAAGTTTTAAAAATATAAATGCGCATAGTTGACTTAGTGATTAAAGGTAGGCCTTTGTTTGCAAAGTCGATGGATAATAAATTATGTAGTATTAATGAAAGAGTTATTAATTCTTTTAAGATGCATTAGTCTCGTGATTAGATGTTCAAAAATATTTTAAGCAAACTAGAATAATTAACTTAATGAGGAGCAAATTTCTAGTGTTGAACTATTTTCTAATAGCGACTTAAAGCTTAGGCTATTCTAAATATATATTAATGTTAGAGTAATGTTAGACAAGTAATTACAACAAATGAATGGGGAAAGGATATGAATTAATAAGGATGACTCGAAGAATGGCGATGTCCTTTCGCCGCGGTTTGGAATTTTTCTATGCGAGGTGGATGCACATAAATGCAGGCCTTCATTTGAAGTAGCTCAAGATGAGTCTCGCCGTGAGACTTTTTATTGCTCCGATGCATTTCATGTAAAAAAAAGAAAGATAAGGATTAGTATATGTTAAGCCCAATAAACGATTACATACTCAAACATGCTTATAATTTAATTATTAAATCAAACGAGATGACAGGTCCAAATTATAAAGCCCAAAAGGTAATGTTCAACCCAGACATTGGGCTTTGGAGGTCCAACAGCGGACAAAACAGAGGGAAGGTAATGTCCAACCCAGACGTTGGGCTTTGGCGGCCCAACAACAGACAAAACAGAGGGACAACACTGAAATATGAAGCAAGCCCAAATATGATAATTATCAAGTTTTCAGGGGAGGCAGAGTATAAAGAAAACAGGCCCACCACAATATTATCCTAACTCTTGAAATGTAGGCTTGTTTATACATACAAAAGGAACTGATAAAAGATTTTCGATATACATGATATAAAGGAGACTATGAGGGATATCACAGGTTGCCATGCCAGCAAACAGAGCGTATGAGTGATTGAGTTGGCAGAACACAGAGGCTATAGATCCTATGACACGGTGCCAAAGCAGTCTCGAGTGACACTGATTCAGATGTCACTCAGACCACTTAACAAATGGACGCGACACAAAATATATCTTAAGAGGTATTACATAGTAATATGGATACATTTTAACACTTAAAAGGGACCTAATGGGTGTCGACACTACCTGATCTAACAGGATCTGCTCATATTTCGATTCAACAATTATTCATACTTATCAACCAAAGAAGCATATAACACAAGCTTCATGATTAAGCATATTAATCTAAAGGTTCAAACCAAAGCATACTTAATTCTCTGGGATGTGAAGGAATGGACATAGACTCTCAGGTTAATACTTGGACGCACAGAGAGAGATATGCAGCTGTTTTAACAGACAAGTGGGCTAAAGCAACTATAAAGAGATGACATTTCAAGCACAAGAACTGGAGCCAAACAGGTATACTCACATATGACGTGCATCATGGCTGATTTAGTGGATGCAACCGATATAAATAAATGGACCAGCAAGCGAGAAAGAATAACATTTTTTAGATGGATAGCGTCATCTAATCTAAGCTTATAATCATGCTCAAGACGTATATCATGCTCTTCATTTAGGAAGCACTAAAACATCACATAATTACAAGTATGGATGCAACACCGTATACTTAGATATAAAAGTCTATTAATGACATCATAGAGTAATTAGCTAATAGAACATCACAACCCGTAGGAAACAAATGTTCCAGAGACGAAAAAACAAACTAGATTTTGAAGTATATGGATTTTACTAACTAGGCATAGAGAGCAATTACAAAGCAGGTGTTCAGATTTCTAATCACACAGATTCTCCCGCACATATCGCGAATGCGAGTAAACCATTCTCAGATTGGTATCAACATTACAGTGTTTTGTAAATGTAGTTAAAAGGGTACTTACAACATTTATGGATCAATCCTAACATGCTTCATATTAGTTTAACCCACAAATTACACCAACATTCCGCAAGCAACAAACATCGTACAAAATCATAAAAATGCAAACTTAAACAGAAAGTTGGGAAAAAGCGATGAGTTTTACCTTCTCCGGGCAGCGAACTGAGGCAGCGTATCAAGTCGTCGCTCCACTCGGAGGTTTTGTTATATGAATTAAATGGAAAGAAACTTTGGGTATTTCTGACTTGGAGAGTTTTTCTGTCGGGTTTATTGCTTTGAGAAAAGAAAAGTCTGAAGGATGGTTCGAGGGGTGTCGACCTCTTTCAGGGTTCTGGTTTTAGAAATTTTTTCTAGGTTTTCGCCCAGTTGCATGCCCAAGAACCGACACTTTTCTCTCGGTTTCTTTTCGCAAATAAACTGAAATAGTGTGAAAATTTCTCGAGTTCTTACCCTCTCCCTCGATGCCTGTCGATGTTCGGATGGATCTTTCTGGATTCAAAAGGTACTGGGTTCTGGACCATAGCCGATGATGCCTACTGCATGTATAAGAGGATTAATTTATACTCTCCCTTTTGGTTCTAAGTTTGGTATGGTTCTTAAGGTTTGATTTTGGCTATTTCGTGACAGATTTGGGGCGATTTGGTTCCTAATATGGTCAGTTTCGAAAGTGATTTGAGAAGATTTGGGGATATTAATTCTGGTACACGATTTGAGGAGAAGATGTGCGATTTGGAAGGATTTTGTTTAGGATTCGCCGGATTCTCCGACGAGAATCTCGGTTAGGACGATGGAGTGTGCGAGGGTGAAGGCGACGACTTCGTTTTTTTTAGGTTTAGGTTTGCTGGTTTGTTCTTTCTGCGCTTCAGGGCTGTTGAATGGGGGGAAGAAAGGACTGATAAGGGAAAGGGGAATAAGGGCCTGGGGCGAGTTGGGCCTGCGGGGTGGGTAATTGGGCCGTGAAGTAATGGGGTTGTGAGGGCTGCGTTTTTAAAGGTTTAATTTAAGTGGGTTATTAGTTTTAGGAATTAGTTTTAGGTATTAGGTATTTAATTAGTGGTAAGTTATTTAAATAAATTGTGATTAAATTATTTAGGTGTTTTATTAGTCTAAGTTTGAATTTAAATTATTATATAAAAAATAAAGACAGGCGTGCTATTTAATTAATGCTTAATATTTTAGAATGCGGCGCTATTATTAAATTGTTTATTTATGCATGTATTAATGTATTATTGTTGCATTTTATTATAAGAAATTATAAAAAATTATTTTGCAAAATTAGTGTAATTTTATAGCTACTGTCTGGACGGGAGGGTCAAAATTGGGTGTCAACAGTTGTCCCTCTTTGTATGGAGATGATGGAAGAATCTTCGGACAAAGACGTTGACTCATAGCCAATTTTGTCTCGACCCTCAGAATTAAAATGTTGGGCAATTAGGCAAGGCTGATGCGGACTTAAAAACTGTCCCAGTGTCGAGTTATGACGACACTGGGCTACCATGGTCAAAACACCAAGGCGGGCTAACGCGGACTCAAAATTTGTCCCAGTGTCGAGTTATGACGACACTGGGCTACCATGGTCAAAACACCAAGGCGGGCTAATGCGAACCTAAAATTTGTCCCAGTGTCGAGTTATGACGACACTGGGTATGTGGTGCTAAAAAATAAAAAATAAAAAATAAAATAACTGGCTTGAACCTGGGGTGTACCGGTGTCGACTTATGATGCTGGGTTTTATGGTGATGTGGAACGAGTGGACCGACGATTGAGGCCGCTTCTGCCATTTGTTGGGAAGGTTGGCCCCCAACAAATTGCCCCGGTTCGCTGTAAGAGAAAATCCACGTTGTGCTCCATCTTTTGCAGTTCCTGTAGATTGAAGCTAAGATAGAAGCATTAGTGCATAACTGTCAAAACAAAACAATGTAAGAATGTGAATTTTGTGTTGTGGTTGTAGTCAAATCGTATATACTATATAATGAAATGGTGTGATGATACGCCGTCTTGTATAGGCGAGATGCAGATGACGCCTTGTGTGGGCGTTGTCGTCTTGTATGGACGAAATGCAAATGACGCCTCCTAAGGTTTAGATAAAAATTGTTCTATATGTGGAGTTGTGTCATAATTCATGCATAATCAAAACTAGATGAAATAATTAAAATGTAAATGATGTAGCCTGAGTAAAGAAGATGTGGTTTTTTGCAAGATGTATTTGATGTAGACTTGTTGCAGTTTGACTTTGTGAGCGAATCTGTTGTATTGGAATGTTGCTATTGGCGTCGTTTTCGGACTTGGCGTCGTTTTCGGACTTGGCGTCGTTTTTGGACTTGTTGTGCTGATGACGTCGTTGCCTGGACGTGTTGCTGCTGGCGTCGTTTTCGGACTTGGCGTCGTTTTTGGACTTGTCGTCGTTTTTGGACTTGTTGTGTTGATGACGTCGTTGCCTGGACGTGTTGCTGCTGCCCCTATAGACTAAATCTCAAGAAAGAGTTAGTGCATAAGCTTGCTAAACGAGAATAATAAAGCATGAATGAGAACAATGCAATTTTGAGAACAGAGAAAATCGTCCCTGCGTAGATGTGATATGTTGATGATGGCGTCGTTTTCGGAATTGGCGTCGTTTTCGGACTTGGCGTCGTTTTTGGACTTGGCGTCGTTTTCGGACTTGTCGTCGTTTTCGGACGTGGCATCGTTTTCGGACGTGGAGTCATTTTCGGACTCGGAGTCGTTTTCGGACTCGACGTCGTTTTGATGGCGTCGTTTTGACACGTCGTCATTTTGAACTTAGCGTCGTTTTGACGTGGCCGTTTTGACGTGGCGTCGTTTTGGACTTAGCGTCATTTTGGGCGTAGCGTCGTTTTGACTTATGCGTCGTTTTGGACGTGGCGTCGTTTGACGTGGAGTCGTTTTGAACTTGAGTCGTTTGGACTCGGCGCCGTTTGACGTGGTATCGTTTGGACTTAGCGTCGTTTTGGACGTGGCGTCATTTTGGACTTGGCGTCGTTTTGGGCGTGGCGTCGTTTTGGGCGTGGCGTCGTTTTGGGCGTGGCGTCATTTTGGACGTAAATGCGTTTCCGGACTGGTCGCTTCCGGACCGGCGTCGTTTTGGGTGGCGTCGTTTTGGGCGTGGCGTTTTGAACTTAGCCGTTTCGGACGTGGCGTCGTTTTCGGATGTGGCATCGTTTTCGAACGTGGCGTCGTTTTCGGACGTGGCGTCGTTTTCGGACGTGGAGTCATTTTCGGACGTGGAGTCATTTGGACTGGCGTCGTTTTGGCTGGCGTCGTTTTCGGACGTGGCGTCGTTTTCGGACTTAGCGTCGTTTTCGGACGTGGCGTCGTTTTCGGACGCGGCGTCGTTTTAGGACGTAGCGACATTTTGGAATTCTTTGTCGATAACGTCGTTATGCGGGCGTGTTCTTGATGCCATCAGTATAATAAATGCTCCTGCAAGCTAAGTTTGAGAAAAATTAGTGTATAACTGTTAAAACACGATGATAAATATATGAGAAATGCAATTATGTGAATAGGGATGTCATCCCTGTATGATATGTGGGGTGTTGTGAATGCTGAGATGTTGTCCTTGGGCGGACATGCTAGATGCTGCCACTGACGAATTGCCATGATGCCTTTGTTGTGATGCATTTGTGAACCATATGGATTGCCATGATGTCTTTGTTGTGCGTTTGTGCACTGCATGAGTTGCAATTTGACTCTAGGCCCGAGCTGATGCGCTAGAATTTGTTGCGGGATTTGAACTCTGATTGTTGATGTCTGTCTGCTTCTGAAGAATTTTGTTGTATTTTCTGCTTCTACTAGTATGAAGAACTTTGTTGTACCTTCTGCTAATATGAAGGACCTGCGCTCAAAGAAAAATTTGTGAGTTTGAGGGGGGGCGGTTGATTCGCATTGACTTTATAGTTTTGACTCTTGATGCCGGACGTCTGCCTTGTTTGGGACTCATAACCCCTGCCCGGTTTCCTGCCTTGTCTCAGTTTTGAATTTGCAAAGGGCGTTTAGCCTAAAAGTGGGTTTCCATGGGGTTGCTTGTATATTATGTGTATTTTTCGTTATTTTCAAAAATATGGAAGGTTTCCTAATGGTGTGACCGAAGCGATTTAGGCGCCACGTATCCCAGAGAGAATCAGGTCATGACGTAGTTCATTACAAGCGAAATTGGGTGAAATTAAAAATTTCTAAAGGTGGGACCGAAGCCGAGGCGGCCGCCTACGTATCCATCAAGGGAATCAGGTCAAACGTAGTTCCAATACAAGCAAAAGAGAAAATGGGGATTTTCTAAAAGGTGGGACCGAAGCCGATATGGCCGCCTACGTATCCGTCAAGGGAATCAGGTCGAACGTAGTTCCATTACAAGCAAAAGAGAAAATGGGGATTTTCTAAAAGGTGGGACCGAAGCCGATATGGCCGCCTACGTATCCGTCAAGGGAATCAGGTCGAACGTAGTTCCATTGGTTTGTGATATTTCGGAGCCTTTCTATTTCGGCTTGCATGACTTCCATTTGCTGCAATAGTTTGCCGAGGTGTTGATCATTTGTGTTTCTCATTTCTAATGCCTCTGCATCCTCTATGGGAACGGGGACGAGTCCTAAGTTGTTTCGTTCCGGTGCCTCTGGATTAGTCATTTATTGGATGATTGTGCTTCTACCAGTCAACGCGAATCAATCTTTTGGGGATAAGTTAGGCAAAATAACCTTCTAACAAATGAAGCAAACCAAGTTAGTATAATCAAAAAGTTGTGAGCAATATATAATAATAAGCAAATTGCAAATCAAGGGCGTGTTCTAACATGTTTGGGACCTCTTTATGCCAGAGGTAGGCCTAAACGTCACATCTGCGAGGTTATGATGGATCTGTCCAAGCCGCCCAACTGTAATGCTTTCGTTGGAAATGGCGACCAAATGACGGTGTACTTTTCCTAATTTTGGCATGTCATGATTAGGTTTGGATTTGTCTATCATTGTCACGCTACTCATAGTATGCTGGTTGGTCGTTGGGTTGAGAAACCCGTCGACAAGTTTGGTGTCTTCCTAATTGTGGTGTCGATGCCAGGGACCGACCCACCTAAGGTAAATGCATGCATGCCCTAAAATAAAGGGTGGTATAGCTCTATCTTAAGTTTCTAAGATTTGGCTTTTCTAGACGCAAGGTTCCCGAGCGGACTACTCGAGTGAGAAGGCTACGCGACCACCGGTTGGACCGGATTCTCCGCGCAAAACACCAACTCTCTTAAATTTGGGTGTTTGAAAGAAATTTGCAGGTGCGCGAAGCACACCCGCGTGTTGTGTGTGATAGTGTGAATTTTCCAGAGTGGAAGAAATATGAGCGAAATGCCAGTTGAAGGAAAGCAGTAAAGCAGGTAGCAATTAAAGCAAATAAACAAAATACCGTATGCAAAATAATGCCAAATAATAACCCTAGGTTTGTTGTGGTTAAGAGCCTTAAATCCCCAGTGGAGTCGCCATTCTGTCGCGCCCCTTTTCGACCGCGACTTTAATTAGCGAATCTCCTGCTTAAGTAAAATGTTAGAAAATAAATAAAAGTGATAAATGTTAATAAAAGGTTAGAAAAATAGAATAAATGCCAAAAGTTTAAAAGGGGTGTTAAAAGGTGCTTAAAAGGTAAAGGGTTCGCGGAGTCGCCACCTAATTATTTTGGGTGAATTAGGACACCTAAATGCTGACTATGTTTAAGTCAATGTTAACTCCATTTTTATGGTCTGCTAAACTTAATGAGTTTCTGAGTAAGGGTTCATTATTATCCTAAAGGGAAGGGATTAGGCACCCTAAAGGATCCGCTAACTTGCGGTTGTCCGTTAAAACCTAGGGTAATTAAGATGCATGTTTTGAAAAGTGTAAGTGAAGAGATGCCTGCAAATTTTTAAAAAAGGGTATAAAAGATGCACTCTTTTATAACCTAATTTTTTTTATAAGATTTGTTTATAAAGTTAATTTTCGAAGGAGATCATATAAAATGTTATACATAAGAAGTTTTAAAAATATAGATGTGCATAGTTGATTTAGTGATTAAAGGTAGACCTTTGTTTGCAAAGTCGATGGATAATAAATTATGTAGTATTAATGAAAGAGTTATTAATTCTTTTAAGATGCATTAGTTTCGTGATTAGATGTTCAAAAATAGGTTGAGCAAGCTAGAATAATTAACTTAATGAGGAGCAAATTTCTAGTGTTGAACTATTTTCTAATAGCGACTTAAAGCTTAGGCTATTCTAAATATATATTAATGTTAGAGTAATGTTAGACAAGTAATTACAACAAATGAATGGGGAAATGATATGAATTAATAAGGATGACTCGAAGAATGGCGATGTCCTTTCGCCGCGGTTTGGAATTTTCCTATGCGAGGTGGATGCACATAAATGCAGGCCTTCATTTGAAGTAGCTCAAGATGAGTCTCGCCGTGAGACTTTTTATTGCTCCGATGCATTTCATGTAAAAAAAAGAAAGATAAGGATTAGTATATGTTAAGCCCAATAAACGATTACATACTCAAACATGCTTATAATTTAATTATTAAATCAAACGAGATGACAGGTCCAAATTATAAAGCCCAAAAGGTAATGTTCAACCCAGACATTGGGCTTTGGAGGTCCAACAGCGGACAAAACAGAGGGAAGGTAATGTCCAACCCAGACGTTGGGCTTTGGCGGCCCAACAACAGACAAAACAGAGGGACAACACTGAAATATGAAGCAAGACCAAATATGATAATTATCAAGTTTTCAGGGGAGGCAGAGTATAAAGAAAACAGGCCCACAACAATATTATCCTAACTCTTGAAATGTAGGCTTGTTTATACATACAAAAGGAACTGATAAAAGATTTTCGATATACATGATATAAAAGAGACTATGAGGGATATCACAGGTTGCCATGCCAGCAAACAGAGCGTATGAGTGATTGAGTTGGCAGAACACAGAGGCTACAGATCCTATGACACGGTGCCAAAGCAGTCTCGAGTGACACTGATTCAGATGTCACTCAGACCACTTAACAAATGGACGCGACACAAAATATATCTTAAGAGGTATTACATAGTAATATGGATACATTTTAACACTTAAAAGGGACCTAATAGGTGTCGACACTACGATCTAACAGATCTCGCTCATATTTCGATTCAACAATTATTCATACTCATCAACCAAGAAGCATATAACACAAGCTTCATGATTAAGCATATTAATCTAAAGGTTCAAATCAAAGCATACTTAATTCTGCAGGATGTGAAGGAATGGACTCGCACTCGTGTTAATACTTGACGCCAGAGAGAGATATGCAATGTTTTAACGCATGTGGGCTAAAGCAACTATAAAGAGATGACATTTCAAGCACAAGAACTGGAGCCAAACAGGTATACTCACATATGACGTGCATCATGGCTGATTTAGTGGATGCAACCGATATAAATAAATGGACCAGCAAGCGAGAAAGAATAACATTTTTTAGATGGATAGCGTCATCTAATCTAATCTTATAATCATGCTCAAGACGTATATCATGCTCTTCATTTAGGAAGCACTAAAATATCACATAATGACAAGTATGGATGCAACACCGTATACTTAGATATAAAAGTCTATTAATGACATCATAGAGTAATTAGCTAATAGAACATCACAACCCGTAGGAAACAAATGTTCCAGAGACGAAAAAACAAACTAGATTTTGAAGTATATGGATTTTACTAACTAGGCACAGAGAGCAATTACAAAGCAGGTGTTCAGATTTCTAATCACACAGATTCTCCCGCACATATCGCGAATGCGAGTAAACCATTCTCAGATTGGTATCAACATTACAGTGTTTTGTAAATGTAGTTAAAAGGGTACTACAACATTTATGGATCAATCCTAACATGCTTCATATTAGTTTAACCCACAAATTACACCAACATTCCGCAAGCAACAAACATCGTACAAAATCATAAAAATGCAAACTTAAACAGAAAGTTGGGGAAAAGCGATGAGTTTTACCTTCTCCGGCAGCGAACCGAGGCAGCGTATCAAGTCGTCGCTCCACTCGGAGGTTTTGTTATATGAATTAAATGGAAAGAAACTTTGGGTATTTCTGACTTGGAGAGTTTTTCTGTCGGGTTTATTGCTTTGAGAAAAGAAAAGTCTGAAGGATGGTTCGAGGGGTGTCGACCTCTTTCAGGGTTCTGGTTTTAGATTTTTTTTTTAGGTTTTCGCCCAGTTGCATGCCCAAGAACCGACACTTTTCTCTCGGTTTCTTTTCGAAAATAAACTGAAATAGTGTGAAAATTTCTCGAGTTCTTACCCTCTCCCTCGATGCCTGTCGATGTTCGGATGGATCTTTCTGGATTCAAAAGGTACTGGGTTCTGGACCATAGCCGATGATGCCTATTGCATGTATAAGAGGATTAATTTATAGTCTCCCTTTTGGTTCTAAGTTTGGTATGGTTCTTAAGGTTTGATTTTGGCTATTTCGTAACAGATTTGGGGCGATTTGATTCCTAATATGGTCAGTTTCGAAAGTGATTTGAGAAGATTTGGGGATATTAATTCTGGTACACGATTTGAGGAGAAGATGTGCGATTTGGAAGGATTTTGTTTAGGATTCGCCGGATTCTCCGGCGAGAATCTCGGCTAGGACGATGGAGTGTGCGAGGGTGAAGGCGGCGACTTCATTTTTTTTTAGGTTTAGGTTTGCTGGTTTGTTCTTTCTGCGCTTCAGGGCTGTTGAATGGGGGAAGAAAGGACTGATAAGGGAAAGGGGAATAAGGGCCTGGGGCGAGTTGGGCCTGCGGGGTGGGTAATTGGGCTGTGAAGTAATGGGGTTGTGGGGGCTGCGTTTTTAAAGGTTTAATTTAAGTGGGTTATTAGTTTTAGGAATTAGTTTTAGGTATTAGGTATTTAATTAGTGGTAAGTTATTTAAATAAATTGTGATTAAATTATTTAGGTATTTTATTAGTCTAAGTTTGAATTTAAATTATTATATAAAAAATAAAGACGGGCGTGCTATTTAATTAATGCTTAATATTTTAGAATGCGGCGCTATTATTAAATTGTTTATTTATGCATGTATTAATGTATTATTGTTGCATTTTATTATAAGAAATTATAAAAAATTATTTTGCAAAATTAGTGTAATTTTATAGCTACTGTCTGGACGGGAGGGTCAAAATTGGGTGTCAACAAATGACTCCCTCTTTGTTCAGCTCTCTTACTTTGTCTCTGAGTGTATAACACCTTCCCATGTCGTGTCTGATGGCTCCAGAATGGTATGCACAACTTTTGTTCTCATCATGAGCTTTGGACTTGGGATTGGGAACATTCTTTGGAATTGGCTGGAGTATCCCTGCAACTCTCAACCTGTCATATAACTGCGACAAAGGTTCAGCTAAATGGGTGTATATTATGTCTGGCCTCTCTGTGGCATTTAGGTGGGGTGTGAAGATGTTTAGTGGACGGGCTTTTGGTCGTGGCGTATACATGGGTGGGTATCGCAAGGGGTTGTCGTATTTATTGTAAAAATAGGTTTGTGGTGGCCTTTTATCTTGGTTTGTGTTTGGCTGGGGTATGGTAGGCATTTGGTTTTGCGTGGGATATATGGGTGCATTGTATATTGGCTGAGTGTGGTAAATGGGATATGTAGTAAGAGGGTACTAGTAATAATTTGGAGGATTTTTTATTGTTTTGGTTATTTGCAGTGATGAGTGCTCTAGTGAGGTTTCGGAGCCTTTTGATTTCGGCCTGCAGGGTTGCCATTTGTTGCGGTAATTGGGCAAGGTGTTCGATCGGATCTATGCTTCTTTTCTTTTCTGAGACCTTTGCTTTGTCTATAGGAAGCAAGACGGGTTCCGACTCGTTCTGTTCAAATGCCCTTGAATCAGTCATCACTGGATCGTGCCTTTGATCTTGTGAAATATCGATGCTCTGTCATTGCTTAGTCAAATACAAATCGATCTTTGGGGAAGATGATACATTCTTTTAAACAAAATGTAGCAAACCGCGTTAGTGTAAAGCACGTGATTTTGCAAAGGTGTAAATAATATTTAGCAAGTATATGTTGCACATAAATTGTCACAT
Organism: Przewalskia tangutica; assembly: GCA_029844215.1. Classification (NCBI taxonomy): domain Eukaryota; kingdom Viridiplantae; phylum Streptophyta; class Magnoliopsida; order Solanales; family Solanaceae; genus Przewalskia; species Przewalskia tangutica. The sequence goes on from CM056718.1 coordinate 144,320,094, forward strand.
TGCAAGCGAGTCCTAACATGCGTGGGGACCCATTTATGCTAGAGGTAGGCCTAAACGTCACATATGCGAGGTTATGATGGATTTGTCCAAGCCGTCCAACTGTAATGCTTTTGTTGGAAATGGCGACCAAATGACGGTGCACTTTTTCCAATTTCGGCGTGCCATGACCAGGCTTGGGTCCGTCTATCATCATCACGCTACACATAGTATGTTAATGGGTCGTTGGGTTGTGAAACTCGTCGACAAGTTTGGTGGATTTCTAATTGTGGCGTTAATACCAAGGATTAACCCACCTAAGGTTTATGCATGCATGACTTAATAAAAAAAAGGGTGGTATAGCTCTATCTTAAGCTTTCTAAGATTTGTCTTACTAGATGCAAGGTTCCCGAGCGGACAACTCGAGTGAGAAGGCTACGCGGCCACCGGTTAGACCGGACACTCAACATATATTACCAACTCTCCTAAACTTGGGTTTTGAAGAAAGAATTTCGCTGATGCACCCAGCGCACCTCGCATATGTAGTGTGTGATAGTGTGGATTTTTCAGAGTGGAAGAAATATGAGCGGAATGCCAGTTTAAGGAAAGCAGTAAAAACAAATAGCAATTAAAACAGTTAAGCATACAAAATTAAAGTAAGCAATTTTAAGGCATTTAAAATAAATAAAGCCAAGCAATAGTAAACCTAGGTTTGCTATGGTCAAGAACCTGATTATCCCCAGTGAAGTCGCCATTTCTGTCACGCCATCTTTCGGGCGCGACCTTTATTTTTAGCGAACCCTACTTTATAAAATGTTAGAAATAAAAATAAAATGCTAAAAGTGCTAAAAGTGGTGCTAAAGGGTTCGCGGAGTCGCCACCTAATTAGTTTGGGTGAATTAGGACACCTAAATGTCAACTAGGTTGAAGTCAACATTAAATCAATTTTAATGGTCTGCAAAACTAGTGTGAGATTCTGAGTAAGGGTTCTTTATTATCCTTAAGGGAAGGGGTTAGGCATCCTAAAGGATCCGCTAACTTGCGGTTGTCCGTTCAAACCTAGGTTAATTATGCTAAGAAATGCATGTTTAAAAAAAGAGTATTTGAAGTAAAAGAATGTTGTAAGTGTTTTATATAAAGCAAGGAAAAAATGTGTTCTTTGATGACATAAAAGGTTTATGGTTTTATAAAGTAGAATTAATTTTGGATGAAAATATATGTTCATAAGATACTTAAAGAACATATAAATTTGCTATATTAGATAAAATATATATATTGCATAGTATAATGCAAAGGTAATAATGCAAGAATCAGTTTCTTGATAAAAATGCATTTACGAAAGTAGGCATGACATAAAACATAGTATAAAGTTCCAAAATATGCATTAATATTATTTATAAAATACTCTTTTCGGCAATGGAAAATAAAGGGAAAGTTAGTTGTTTATGAATTTGCTTTGTTAATTATGCAAAAATATAGTTTAGTTTTTAATTACTCTCTTTGCAATGATAAAAAAAAAATCCGACATGCGTGACAATCCTAAATGAGCAACTAGGGGAAGACCAAATTTCTAATACCCAATTACTTTCTAATTATTGATTCAAGGTTTAACTATTCTAGGTGTCCTACTAATTAGAGTAGCGTTAGTCAAATAATTGCAACAAATAAATGGGGTGAGGATATGAATTAATAAGGATGACTCGAAGAATGGCGATGTTCTTTCGCCTGTGGGTTGGAATTTCCGACGTGGATAGAGAATGCACATTGATGCGGGTCTTCATTTGTTGTAGCCTGTGATGAGTCTCGTCATGAGACTCTTCATTTTACTCCAATGTGTTTCATGTAAATAACAGAAAAGATAAGGATTAGTATATGCTCTATATCATCTTATCACATAATAAATAGATGGGTATCAAATCTAAACATACACAGTCCAGTTCAAGCATGGGTGTGCATAAATTAACTATGTGTATCGGCAGATTAACAAACAAATGAGAAGCAGGCATAAAAGGCTCAACCCAAACATAAACTCGCAGGCCCAACAGGCAGTACAGAGGCATATATATGACTATGTAAAGGCAATACGAAAATTGTCTAATATGGGTTGGGCCCAGTAGGCATACGCAGGATACCCAGATGTGAATATTGCAGGGATATGCCCAAATATACATTTAGTGTACCTAAACTGGGCAAGTGTATTAGTGTGTATTTAGAACAAAATAGATGATGCCCATACTTATATTTGAACTCAGAACACGCCACACAACAAACAGTACACGACTCCCCTTTGTGCCCCAGGTCCACATTAATATATCTGTTTTAAGAGGAAACGAGATACGATACCAACAACTTAACAAACGTCGGGTTGTTCCCCACTAACTTATCAACTACAATGGAGTTTACACATTCTTAAATACATTCTGATATGTTTCAGACCTCTGTTTTAGAAATGCTATCTTTGGGTAATCTGATGCGGTCAAGGTTCCCAGATGATTAGATTCATCGGGATTAAACATGGACAATCATATAAGATCTAAACCCTGCAAAAGACACCAAACAGATGCACCTGAACCACCGAATCTACGACATAATGCCAAAGCAGTCTAAAGAAGCTGGATTAACCATTACATCAACTTAAAACTAATAGAATGACAGGGAGGCTAACACAACATTAAGACACACACAACTTCACATTAAGCTTGGCATGGGGTAACATATCTGTCTTTTAGACAGGGTATATATTAAATTCTCGTTGGCGTATAACAAATGTATGAGGGTTAACATTAAGTCCTCAAAACAGTAAGGATGCCTTAAAACCAAAACATGTCACCTATTCTTGATAAACATCATATTAGTTAATGTTTTAAACCACTTTTCACCATAGGTAAACTTTGAAATAAATCCCAGACACCTTTAGGCATTCAAACATGTATAACATGACATTTCCAGATTATCTATCCAACTAGCATTTTCGTTATCTGATCTCAGGATCGATTTAGGATAGATTTCAGTGATATTAAACGTGTTGCATATATTCATACTAACTGGATATAGGAAACAACTGAAGAAGCAAGTGTTCACAAGTTTCTCATATATGTCGGAAATACAAGTAAGCTATTACAAAGTTTGCAAATATCATTCATGAATCGACCGAAAACGCTTCACATCAGTCGAACACACATATATAACAAAACAATATCATACCGACATATGTCTCAAGCAAACATACATCATATAGATCCTAAGAAATGTAAATCAACATAAAATTGGAAAAGTGACGATTTTACCTTCTCCGAGCAGCGAACCGAGACAGCGTATCAAGTCGTCGATCCACTCGGAAGATTTAGTATTGCGATGCGATTTAAAGAACTGATGATTATGCTTTTAAGAATGCTTATTTATTGCTCTTGAATCGCCATTTTTCGATGCCTTTTTGCCAAATTCTCCCTGCCTTCTATGTGTAATTGAACCCCTTTATATTCTTCAATCTGGGTTTTAAATTTAGGCGTGATATATCGAGATTTGGAGCCTCTGTAAGGACTCATTTTTGCCAACCAACTTCGTTGATTTCTTACCATAAAAATAACAGTTTCGTATTGATTTCCTAAGATTTGTCCTAATTTGGGACCTAGATTTAATTAGGGTGATAGAATTACTTTTAGGGTGTATGATTCGGTTAAGGAAGGTTGATATCTGAAGTGAGAAGATGGTAAGCTTTGATTCACAATTAATGGGGAAATATATGGTACTTTTTGGGTAAGTTTTGTTTTGATTAAAGGGGTATCCGCAGCTGCTGGTTTTCTAGGTTTAGGTTAAGGATATTTAGGTGGGTTTGGGAGAGAACGAGAATGAGGCTGAAATCTTTAAAGGGCTGAGGGGAGTGGGTCGTCGGGTTGGGCTGCGCGTATGGGCTGATAATTAATTAGGTATTAGTTTTTGGGTTGGGTTGAATTTAGGTATTAGGTGTATTATTAAATTATTTAAATTAAATTATTTAAATACAACCCTAGGTGTTTTATTAGTTTTAGCTTGAATTTTTATTATTACAATAATAAATGCGGGTGTGCTATTTAATTAGTGCTTAATATTAAATGGGGTTTAGATTAAATTATTAAATTATTTAAATGCTAAATGCAGATATGATATTTAAGGATTGCTTAATACTTTTACGTAAAATGCGGCGCTATTATTTAGAATCTTATTTATTTAAATTATCTTAATATGACTTTGGGTGTTTTATTAATTTTTAGCTTGGGTTTAAATTATTACAATAATTATGGGATTGCTTTGCGTATTAATAAATGCGGCTATGATATTTGACACGACGTCATTGCTAAATTATTTATTTACGTACTTATTATTAATTATCATTTAAGAATTATGACATGACTTAAAATTAATAAATGCGGGCGCGAGACTCTAAGTGCTTAATATTCTACGTAAGACGCGGTTCCATTATTAAATTGCTTATTTATGCATGTATTAATGTTTTATTGTTGCATTTTATTATTAAAAAATTATTTTAAAAATTAGTGTAATTTTGTAGTTAAGGACTGGACGGGAGGGTCAAAATTTGGTGTCAACAATAGTCTAATCTAATCTCTTCAGTCTCCACCATCTCCCTGAGTATGTGATACTTTCTTGGTACATGTTTGTGTTTGTTGATCTTGGTTCTTTAGCCTGTGCAATCGCACCAGTGTTGTCACAATAAATAGTTTTTGGACAATTGGCACTCAGAACTACCCCTAGTTCCTTTAGGAACTCAGAAATTGTGACAGCTGTAACACCCCATTTTAACCGGAGTCGCAACGGGAGTACTACTTATGGTTGATTCCTAAATTTATTTAAGGAGTCGCCACCTAATTATTATAGTGAATTAGGACACTAAAAATGTAGCATAAAATACTACGAATGATCTCCATTTTAAAGGTCTGTGAAACTATGTGAAATTCTAGGTAAGAGTTCTTTATTATCCTAAAGGGATGGAGTTAGGCATCCTTTAAGATCCGCTAACTTGCGGTTATCCGTTCAAACTTAGGCTTAATATTATTGTGCTAACATGCAATCTACAATTCTAAAGGTGTTCTAATTATTAAACTAACCAAGAGATATTTAAATTAGGCATGCAAATATTAAAAATTAGATATATATTTAACAAGACTGTAATGAAAGAAAATAATCATATAAAGAGGAGGTGAAGAAAACTTAGCGGTATTTCGCTTTATTTCCTTTTATGCGAATGCTTTAACTTTGGGATGCGCCTCCGGGTACCTGCAAAGACACTTAGTAGAAGAGTTAGTAAATAATAAAATAAATTATCAAATAAACACAACGTAGTGTGTGTGTGTATATATATATATATATATGTAGAAGATATTTTTTTATATAGTGTGAGCTCAGCTAGTGTTATGACAAGGATACTAAGACATGAGAAGCCAATATCGCTTCGGCTGCGGTCGACTCACCTCCCAGTGAACGATACTATGCATTCTCGTCTAATCTTTTTACTTTCCTCCTTGCCCACATATTCTGTCTCGCTTACCATGGAGGCCTCCAGATCGACGGATAAATCCTTCTTCGGCCAGTGTAGTATCAAGTTCAAAATCAATAAAATACCAAGTGTAGTATCTTGTTCAAAATCAGTAAAATACCAAGTGTAGTATCTTATTCAAAATCAGTAAAATACCAAGTGTAGTAACTTGTTCAAAATCAGTAAAATACCAAGAGTAGTAACTTGTTCAAAAATCAGTAAAATACCAAGTGTAGTATCTTGTTCAAAAATCAGTAAAATACCAAGTGTGGTATCTATTCAAAAATCAGTAAAATATCAAGTGTGGTATCTATTCCAAATCAGTTTAATAAAGTAGTAAAACGGCAAAATCGTCCAAATCACTATGGAACACCAAAAAGCAGTAATAAACAAGATGAAACATAGCCCAAAATGATTAGCGAGACACTACAAGCAGCAGCAACAATTCCAACCCAGCAAAACAGTAGCTGGATCATAGTGAAACGAGCAACACAATTGTTCATAAAAGGGGTATAGCCAACAGAACGTTAGTGAGCAAGACCGTGAACAACAATGGTCCCCAGAAGTGGGAATACCATCAACATAGCAACACGACAAGCCAACTGATCTGTGGGACAATGGAAAACAACAAAACAGTGACCCACGAATCGTCGAAGCGATGGGCGATCACCAGAATCCGCAGGAGTTTTAAAAAACTCCGACGGGATAACAAAATCAAGAACAGTCCAAATAACCGACAACAACGATAAAAATGAAGCCAGCAAGGTCGTCGGAATTTTTAAAACGTCGCCAGAGTCTTAAAACTCCGACAGATGCCCCAAATGCATAAAATCAGCCCATTAACCAAGATAACAACCGATGCCCGTAAATGCAGTCAAGAACAAGGTCGCCGGAGTTTTTAGAACTCCGGTAAGACACGATTCAAAATCAGAAAATCAGTTAACCCAAATCACAATATATAATAACAACAAAAAAGAAACCAACAACGTCTCCGCCAGTCGTCGGTGGTCGATTCGGCGAGACGACAAAAAGGATACGGTATGGGAGTTCAACGAGAAGCGGTGAGTCGATGGGTGCAAAGCGATGGCGATGTGGGTCGATGTGATGAGAAGTCCGGCAGTGGGTGTGACGGGAGAGCAAGAGGACGGTGGTTCGCCGGTGGGCAGCGGTGATGTGGGAGCAGTGAGTTGCTGTGTGCGCTGTGATGCAGCGATGAGGGTTTAAAGGGGGTTCGCCGGAGCTTGGAGCTCCGACGAAGGGCGGCGACGACGGGAAGGTGAGAGAAGTGAGGAAGATGGTTAAAATAAAATAAATGAGGGAGGGCTGATTTGAAAAAAGTCACAGGGAGTTGAGCGGCTGATATTGTTATATGGGGGCTGCCCCCTTCTCTCTCCCTCTTTTTTTAATGTGGGTATTGTTTATTATATAGAGGTAGGATTAGGTTTAGAGTTTGGGTTTGATTTGGGGGGGGGGGGGAATGGAAAGTGGTATTGAAATTTAAAAATGGGGGTAAATAAAAGAGGGTGTTTGGATGAAATGATTCGGACTGGGTCTCGTACTGGACTGGTTTGACAAAATGCAAAGCGGGTTAATTATTTAAAGGAAAAATTATTTAAAAAGATGCCAGATTATTAAAATGCAAATGCCGATGCAATAATAATAAAAATACGATATTTAACAAATGTTTAATGTCTAATTAAAATTAAAGCGGGATGTCAATTAATTATTTAAAGAGATGCAAATATTATTAAAATAAACGACGGTGTAGTAATAATAGAAACATAATATTAACAAAGACATAATGATTAATTTAAAATAAAAAGATAAAAATGCAAAAATGATGATTAGAACGCGGTGTCCTAAAACACATAAAATTGCAACAAATACACGAAAAACGGGTCAAAATTGACTGTCAACAACAACTTCTTTACCAGCTTCCGATCCAAAGATTGTACTCGACACATTTGTCGAATTAGCGATTTAGCTTGTTTGGAACTTTTCGATTCAACTGCTCGCATTGAAAATGAACGTGTACCAAGACTGAGATTTGAAGTCATCAAGATCCGTCTGGAAGCTAGCATCAGTGTTGTCACGCCCCTTTTCGACCACGACATTTACAACTAACTCCTGCTTAATAAAAATTTTAGAAAATAAAATAAAAAGCTAAAGGGTGCTAAATGTGCTAAAAGATGCTAAAATGCTAAAAGGTGCTAAAGGGTTCGCGGAGTCGCCACCTAATTAGTTTGGGTGAATTAGGACACCTAAATGTCAACCAGGTTAAAGTCAACATTAACTCCATTTTAATGGTCTGCAAACTAGTGTGAGATTCTGGGTAAGGGTTTTTTATTATCCTAAAGGGAAGGGGTTAGACACCCTAAAAGATCCGCTAACTTGCGGTTGTCCTGCCAAACATAGGGTTAATTATTATGGTGTAGAAAATGCATTTTTAAAGTAGGCCTAACATGTAAAGTGTCAAATGATTTTTCTATATGAATATTAACAAAAGAGTTTTATAGAAAGTGGGTTAGGAGTCTTGCAACAACTAATATTCTGGCTACATGAGTAATTATGCGGGTGAAGATTATTAAGTGGTTTATTATAACTATTAGACAATGTATGACAAGCCTAAATAATTAACTTAAAAGGGAATAAAATTCTAATGTCTAAGTTATTTTCTAATGGTGATCCAAAGCTTAAACTATTCTAAGTATGCTAATACTAGTGTAAAGTTGGATAGTTAATTTACAACTAATGAATGGGGATGGGGGAGGAATTAATAAAATGACTCGGGAGTGACAGTATCACTCAGCTTGTGGCTTCAGAAATTTCTGATGCGGACGCGGATGCGGGTCTCCATTTGATAAGAGGCGTGATGAGCCTCACATTGAGACTCTTCATTTGCTCTCATGCATTGGGGTTCATGTAAAAAATAAGAAGAGAAAAGGATTAATACGTGCTAAGGAAGAATCATCAATACACGTAGATAAAAATGCTCATGTAATGTCAATGCATATATGTGATTTAATTCCCACTCAATTTATAAAATGAACAGCGAACCCCACACGATCAACTTTTTCATTAACAGCAAGAGAAAGAGTAAGGGTATACGTAACTGTTCTATGACTTTAGCAAATAAAGCATGATATTGGTAGACTTAAAAAGGTTTTCTATATACTTATGGAGATCATTCTAACATAGTTACAGCTAGAAATGCAGTAACCAATCGAACTTAAGAGACACTTAAGACATGAAAGGGTGGGAGCGAACCAACATACATTAGTCCATAGGTAATTAATACTTAACGAACCAATCGTAGGGACCAAACAAACATGCTTTTTAGCATTTTCAGTTTATGGGGAATCCGCAAAGTTTCACATCTGATATTCCAATAAAACACAACAATGAAGATTTAAAGGCGAACCATGTTATATACCAGTCTCGAATCACGTTTGTCATGGTAAACACAGATATGAATCTCTCTATGGCTAAATTCTGTTACCACCTAATATACCGCTTAAAACACTTAGACTAGCATGAATTACGACTTCTAAAATGGACAAGCATTCTACTTCACAGACTCTATCATACAAATATTAAGGTAGTGTGCATATCACATAGTTCAGAACTAATTCAAGATTAACAGTCGTTTTAATAATGCAAACAACAGGAGCAATCACTCGAACATCCCACCTACACAATCAACACTTAGCGACAGTGTTTATAGACATTAATGACTAACACAGAGTAGACATCCACAACCTGAATCGCCATTACATTATCATTTAATCCACACTAAGACACATAAAGACATAAAGTAATAAGACTAAAGGAACTTGATTATTTTTTTTACATCAACATAACACAAGGCAGATGCAAACAATTTTCTACCCATTTTTGAAACTCATGAGAGCCAACATTTCCATCAAACAGAGTCAGGCAAAATGACCAGACAGTATTACTGAGTTTAATAACCCTCGCGTATTGTACTACAGATGAATTTAATCCATAACTTAAAGCAATACATACCCAGATTAATTAAAGAAAATTATTCAACGGTATATTCATACGTTAATGAACAAAAGCAATATGAATGAACTAATTAACACATTTAACATATGAAGTGAACTGAGAGGAATTTGAATTTACCTTTCGTGGGTAGCGAACTGAGGCGGCGTTTCGACTCGTCGCCCCACTCGGATTTACTGCAATGCGATTGAAGAAAGTGATGGCTTAGGTGTTTTCGACTGCTGGTTTCAGATGAAAAGTGTAAGGGGTTTTGGATGGTCATGACCGATTTTTGATTGTCGATTGATATTTTAGGGGGATTCCTTTTGAAAATACCTGCCTTTGAAGTTAATAAACACTCGTATATATAGCCCTCTCATTCCCATCTCTGGGATTTTCCAAAATGGTAAGGAACCGAAAAGTATCGACCTCGATTTCAGAAGCTCTCCAGAAGCTCGACAGAAGCAAAGTATAGGAGTTTGGCATCTGTGGTGGCTGAAGTGGTATGGATTTCAGGCTTATTTGCTGAGTTGAATGTGTGCTTGAAATTGCCTGTTCCTGTTGGCTATGACAGTAAGTCAGCAATTCAAATTGCTGCAAATCCGGTGTTTCACGAATGTATGAAGCACATCGATATCGATTGTCACTTTATAAGGGAAAAGGTTCGACATGGTTTGGTGTCTCCCATTTACGTACGTACTGCAGAGCATCCAGCAGACATTTTGACGAAAAGCATGGTACATAATCAACATTCTTATTTGTTATCCAAGCTAGGTGTCAAAAACTTGTTTAGCACCTAGCTTGCGGGGGGATGTTGAAGTATACAGGGATATACATCCAATATACATGGATATAAGATTTATGTAGTTAAGGATATATTTGTCTTTTTAGCTGTTAAGGGTATTTTAGTCTTTACAGTTCATTTCCATTTTGTATAAATAGCACTTGTGCTATTCTGTTTGGGTTTAATGAAAAATTAGAAAGGTTCCACAAACGACTTCCATTTTCTCTTCAATTCTTCTATCTTCTTCTTCCACAATCACGACTGGATCCTGTCCAGGATGAACATGCAGGCTCGGATTGAGTATTCTAACAGATATAGTTGTTGACATTTTCTGAAAATATGGTCTGTTACTTCCATGGTATTACAAACTCATCACCCATTATGTAATGTACGTAACTGTTATGTTGTCCATAACCTCCTAAAACTGCTGCCCATTTTGTTTATAACTGCTATTAGAAGTTCTTAATGGGTGAACATCTATATATAGAGTATATCCCGTTAAAAGGTCTCTAACCACAAAATTTCTCTAAGCACTCTACACCATCTAAAGAGTGAGGTTTGAATGCTTAAAAGACCACCGGAGGAAACCGACGCCGATGACGACGTTAACTACGCTTCCATAACAATTGCGAGAGGTACGTCGACCCTATTATTCCGGTGTGATTTCGCTCTCTGTGTTTAGACATTCTGCATTTGTGTGAATGTCTAACAATAGTCAAATCAATATTATTGTCTGTACTTATATCATTGCTTTGAAAGATAAATTGTATTTTATCGGATAGAATTCTGGATATTAAAAAAATTATGTTAGGGAGCGAGTTTTCCTTAAATGGATCTTATACAGTGTGAAATCAAATTAGTCGGAATTTTAATAAGGGTATCATACACTGTAGGAAACAAAAAATGCATTCTACCAACAAGAGTTATGATGGAATTAATAAGTATTCTTTCATCTTTAATCATAGGTTTCGGATTCGAGCCTTAGATATAGAGTCGCCCTTATTAGGAATGGATTTACCAACCAATTATGTGAGACTTCTCAGCGTGAATTTGAATTTAATTAGACTCCAATACGGATATCGGATACCAATTCGAAAAATAAGAAAAAATATACAAATGCATTTGCATGAACAATAATATCATTGTAACTACTTTATCACTCTATAAAAAAATACATATTAATTTATTTCAATAACAATCATGCCAACATATGCAAAACTTGTATGGATATCCAGGAAAATCAGTGCATCTTGGTTCTGGATTAAGTTCACTATAGTAATTGTTGCACGTTGCAATGCAACAATGTTCATCACAATGATGGTCGCATGGACCCAAATTCCCAGAACATCTATAACGGTAATCTACATCCAATTCATTCAAGTTTCCTTTAGTCATCTCCATAGGAGCCAAGTTGCTATTTCCCATGCCAACTACACAATAGAAAAAAGAAAAATGTAAGGTGAAAATGAATAATTTTAATATAGAAGGTAAGTGGAAACACTAATATTGATAGGACAGAGTGTTTATGATATAAACCATTCAGTATGGCCTCGGATGAATTAATCCGAGTTTGTGAGGTGAACTGCACAAATAGTCTCCTTTCAGCCTCCACAACTGAAAAATGATCACTATCCTTTACAGGTGAAATTTTCATGATTTTTTGGGTTTCACTTGTGATATTTGAAATTTCATAACAGTGAGTCGGTGACTATTTTTTACACACACAATAGAAAAGTGTAATTTCTACGAATTCGCGCTGCGTATGACTTATTAAAGGGACTAGAAATCTCTTCATTCATCTTCATCTATTCCAGCACATCCCTTAGTGATGTAAAATTGAATCTTAAAAAGCGGAATTATGACAAAAGTAAAATGCTACATGTGGATTGTTTTTTACCTATCCGTCACTTGCTCCTCCTAATAGAACTTCCTTTTTATTGATATTCATCTAGAATTAGCAAGTCCTATAAAAAGAAAATGGGATTCAAGTATAGATACAAATATTTGCAAAATGAGATCTACCCTACAATCTGCAAAGCAAACTAGTTGAATTCTTAAAAGTTGTACGAGTTATGTAAATAACACCATTAATTAGTTTAATGATGTCAAATATTACGTGACGTCGTATAACAAATAAATTATCAAATAAAATTGGAAAGATGAACTAGAATTAAGGACACCTACCTGACACAAAAATTTGAAGAAGAAAAAAACAAGGAAATAAATTGGTCATCCTCATGAATTGTGATGCAACTGGTGCTGGAATTTGAAATCTTGCTGCTGCTTAATTTAATTATATAGAAATGTTAATGTGCAGTAGTTTTATTTTTTCTTGGCAAATATATATTGGGGTGCTGATGGATCAAATTGACAATTTCCATACTAAATCGGAAAAAGCATTATATATATTTCTATTTTGTTAATCCTTATATATTCACAAAAATAAATTCGTAACTAATTTTGACTTGAGTTGTCTATTTACTCCCATTTTTCCAGATACTTTGTTGAGATTTTTACTACTCATTTAACAATTTCCATTTTACTTTTGTTTCACATTTGAAGCATAATCATAACTTTTCTATAATAGTATCTTTTGTTTCGATATTTTTTCTGTTATAGCAAAATATTATTATAGAAAAACATATAATATAACATAGCCTGAAAAATCAATTCCACAGAAAATATGACCGAGATCAAACAAGGGCTAAATTGGAAAATGCATCATATATATATATATATATATATTACTATTTTTTCAATCTCTGTAGATTCTAAAAATATTAACTAATTTGACCGTGTTATTATAAGTGGATTGTTTACTCCATTTTTTTCCTGATACTTTGTTGAGATTCTTACTATTCATTATAAATTTTCCATTTTACTTTTGATTCACACTTGGAGTTTAGTTTCCTTCACATTTTTGCAAAATTACACGTGTCTTTAGGATTGTCATTAATTGACTAGTTTTATATTAATTATTAGTGTAATGTAATTCTGCTATTTTATTAGAGCTTAAGACCGATAATGTAAGTAAGCTCACATAGGCGAAGTTGAGAATAAATTCTTTAAAAAAATCAGGTCCATACGTGTGAAACTAAATCATTTTCTGATACAATATAGGAGATAATAATTAGTTGAGAATGTATTTTAATTAATTTCGTGTTGGCACGTTCATTTTTTGTCATATGCAATGTAAGACTCTTCTAGTCGTATCAGAGGTTTCTATACTAGTAGAAAATATAGAGGACGTTTAGTACTTTTTATATTTATATTTATTTTACATAATATTGGCCTAAGATGAAAATAAATGAATAGACATCATCAGTAAGGATTCATATAGTAAATCTTAATTTATTTGGGATTGAGACATAATTAGCAGAACTATAGGGTCATGATATTATTATAAATACAACAGAAAATTGGTAAGTGTAAGTGAAGGATTAACCCAAAATTTAAGAGGTAGGATTAACCCAAAATTTAAGAGGTTGTCAATATTTTTTTTAATTGTTATTATTACATAGGGGGTAGAGGTAAGAAAAATGAGGGAGAAGATTATAACGTGGAGAATTCAGATAATCAACCAACTGAGCTACTAAATCTCTACAAAAGTTAAAAATTATGTTGGTGGATGGGTTCGAACCCTCATCACAAGGGAGACACCTTCCACGTGGTGCCACTAGCACTATAACTACTTATTTCAACCAATGAGCCACCAAAGCTTATTTTTTAAAATGTATCAATTGAAAATTGATCCCTAATCGTCTAGGCAAACAACTCAACGTCCAATCAATTGCACCATTTAACTTTTTTGTTTTTAAAAAAAAGTAGGAACTGCTCAAACACACGCTCCCGCTGTCACAAATTATGACGTAGGCTCAGCCATTTGGGCCAACCTGAAGGGTTTTGTCGGGTTCGTGTACACATTGGAATTTGAAAGTTTGTGTTTCAAATTCAACAAACGACGAACTGTATGATGATTATGCAGTAATGTAAATACATATAAACATATAACATGTATAGTAACCGTAATGCATCGAAAGAACACTTACGGTTTTATTAAATCTGGAATCTTCTAGTAATGTCCGAGGGTGCGTACGCAATTGATCCTCGACTACAAGTTTCTAGAACTCCGATATAATCCTCTTTCGAACAACTAGGAAATTCGGCAGAGGTTCGAGAGAATATTTGGATTCTAGGTCTCTAAGATTTAGAATAATATAAAGTGAATTAAGTGTATCGAATAATGAAATGAAGCCATTATTTATAGCTGTGTTTTAGGGTTAAAACACAACTTAGGGTTTTTCGTGGGCTAGGCCTAGAAAATTAGGCGCAGTGGGTCGGTCAGACTAGCCCACTGGCTTGGCGGCACCACCGTGTCTATCTTGTGACCCTAGTCCAGTGTAGGACGTCGTCTCATTTTCATTTTAATTAAATCTGAAATTCAATATCGACTTAATTAAATAATTATTATTCATTCAAATATCTCAATCATAAATCGAACATTTATATTCTCTCATTATATCCTTAGGTCGACGGAACAACTCACATAGTGTTACCCTACATGCCTTTACATATCGACACTAATCATATTAGGGTCTACCCGGAACTCCTAGACGGCACCGGAAGACGGACTCAATATGTGAAGTACATGTACTCGAATCTAGTAAATTGAACCTCTATGTGGGAAGATAATATTATTTCATTCACGGCACACTCGATCAAGCTTAGGATCTGCCAAATGTCTATCTAAATGGCTTGATCATTATATTTCATCTATATTAGTTGACAACAAGACTATATGCTAGATATGTTTATTGCGTTAGCCAATGACTTAGTCAACCTAATATCACTGAGAATCTGAGTGCTCTGTCGAATATACATTCGAGGAATGGATCCTAATCTTGACTCAACTACCACCTTTAATCCACATCGTAATGTTCCCAATACAAGTCGTATCTCAACCTATAAGTCATTTGAGCTTAGGACATGATCAAAGTACATTACTCTGTAGACAAGGTGCGTATCGACCTCAAGTCTAAGGACTTCTGTCTCCCACACGTTGATCATACTTTAGACATGTATAACAAACATTATATCAACACGGTATACCAATACTTCTAAAGTATCCATGTGTCCATCACGAGTATCTGTAACTTGTAGAAGGTGAGACATACTACATCCTCTAAGGATATGATGCATACCATATGTTGACTTATCACATATCATCAATATCTCATTATCGATGATCATTAGTCCAGGTTATTTTAAGAGTTACGTTATAATATTAATATCTCACACTATTAATAACAGCGTAACCTCTAGGGATGCATATTATAGAATATTATAGACAATCAATTAATAGTTCAATAATTGCATATGCCAAAATATTAATTTCCATTAATAACAATACGAATATGTATAAAGTATATTTGTCCTAATAAAGATTGTCTCTAGGACATACATATACTTTCAATCTCCCACTTGGCCTAGAGTCAATCTCCAACATATCTAATGTCCATATTCTTAAAATGACTATTATGCTTGACTAAACTTAATGGTATAATGAATGGGTCAACTAGATTGTTGTCTGTGGGAACATAGTCTAATCTAATCTCTCCAATCTCCACCATCTCCCTGAGTATGTGGTACTTTTTTGGTACATGCTTGTTTCTGTTTGTTGATCTTGGTTCTTTAGCCTGTGCAATCGCACCACTGTTGTCACAATAAATAGTTTTTGGACAATTGGCACTCGGAACTACCCCTAGTTCCTTCAAGAACTCAGAAATTGCGACAGCTTCTTTACTAGCTTCCGATCCAGCAATGTACTCAACTTCTGTTGTCGAATTAGCAGTTTAGCTTGTTTGGAACTTTTCCAGCTCACTGCTCCACCATTGAAAATGAACGTGTACCAAGACTGAGATTTAAAGTCATCAAGATCCGTCTGGAAGCTAGCATCAGTGTACCCAGTAGCAGCTTGGTTTTCTTCCCCACCATAGACTAAGAAGTAATCTTTAGTTCGTCTAAGATACTTACGAATACTCTTGACTGCTTTCCAGTGTTCTTCCCTAGGATTCTGCTGGAATTTGCAAGTCATACTAAGTGTGAAGGCCACATCTGGCCTAGTACAGGTCATGACATACATGATTGATCCTATAGCCGAAGCATATGTGATCCTCTTCATGTGCTCAAGTTCTATAGCATTAGAAGGACTTTCCTTCTTAGATAACTTGATGCCTTGACCCATAGGTAGACCGCCTTTCTTGGAATTTTCTATAGAAAAATATCTAAGCACTTTGTCTACGTAGACTGACTATGACAGCCCAACAATCTATTAGGTACATCTCTATAGATTCTAATTCCCAGAATGTAGCAGGATTCACCTAAATCCTTGTTGAGTCTATTTTATATATACTTTTGAGTCCTTTTTAGTTAGTATTTTCCTCTTTTCGTTTGTGTTTAGTATAGTGTTAGAGTTATTTTTCTTTCTTTTGAGTCACAACGGTCCTAAGGGAAAAAATACCGAAATGAGGATGAAAGGACTTATTTGGAGGATGAAAATGCATAATCAAGGTCCAAGCAATCAACTAGAGAAGCTCGGGAAGCAATTTAAACAGAATTACACTGTCAACCACATGGGGTCTACAAGGATAATTTGCAGAAGTTGCTCGAAATTAGAACCGCAGCGCCGAGGCGCCAGAATTTTCTCATCGACAGCGCTGCGGCGCCGAAACTCCTGCAAGGTCTGATTTTTTGTGCCAAGGCAGCGCCGCGGTGCCGACGCGTATTTTTGCTGAAACTAGGCCGAGTTTATTAAGGGTAAAAGGGTCCGAAACGCAGTTTTGCTCAGTTATAAAACCCTGAAATCCTTTCATATTTTATATCATACTTTTGGAGAGGAAAACGGATGCTACAGAGCAATATTGGAGACTATTTTTGTTCAAGTTATTTCTTTTCTCTTTTATTTAATTCAGTTTATGTTGGATATTAAATTAGTTCTTAGAATGACAATGTCTAGGAGCTAATTTCTTTATTAGAGTTTTCCGTCGAATCGCTTGAAACTCTTTCATACAGTTAATGCATAGTTATTGATTTCTTTTTCAGCTATATTAAGATCTATTCAATATTGTAGTGATTGTTTGATAATTGACTGACCATTAATTGTCATAACTTATATGATTTCGAATCGAGATCTGAAAAGGGAGATTTGAATATGTTGTATTTGTTTAAACATAGGTTAAAATCGTGGACAAAGTACTTCGATACTTGTATAGTATTTAAGGTTATTGTTCTTAATCTTCCTGTGTGGTAAAATCTATCATAGAAATATAGAAGATTTCTGCACAAGGTTGAGTTTTTATATATCCTAACCGGAATATAGAACATATTAGTTAACCTGCTATCTTAATAAGAAGAAGAATCATTGGTATTGCATTAACAAGTGAAAGCGTGGATAGTTGAGGAGATTGGAAGCCCTATTTCCTTCATAACTGTTTTAAACCCGAAGTATTATCATCATTAGTTTATTTTCTGCACTTTACTTTAATTGTAGTTCTTAGTTTAAAATCTCAAACAAAAGAACGTTAACCAAGTAGATACCATAGATTAGATATTCGGTACTTGACAAACCAGTCTCTGTGGACGATAACTCGGTCTTACAAACTATATTACTTGAGCGATACGTACACTTGCGTTAGCGCACAGAAATATCGCAACAATCCTTCATCGTGAAGGTATTGGACAACCACTCCTTGACTGACTGCAAGAGAGTTTTATTGTCTCCCGTTATCAATATGTTGTCTACATATATAATAATGAAGGCAATACTCCTATTCTTGTGTTTACTATAAACACATGGATCCTCTTTGCTTCTGACGAAGTCAAATGACTTGATATCCTTGTCGAAGTAAATGTTTCAACTCCTCGAGGCTTACTTAAGCCCATAAATGGACTTCTGTAGCTTGCATACATCATTTGGTTTGGACTCAGATGAAAAAATCCACAGGTTGTTTCATATACGCTTCCTCAACTAGATTACCATTGAGAAAAGCAATTTTGACGTCTATCTGCCAAATGTCATAGTCATAATATGCAGCTATTGCAAGTAAAATCTGAATGGACTTAATCTTAGCAACAGGTGAAAAGGTTTTATCATAATCGACCCCAGGCAGTTGATTATAACCTTTAGCCACCAACCTTGCTTTATAAGTCTGTACCTTGCTAAATACATCGATCTTCTTCTTGAAGACCCGTTTTCATCCTATGGGTTTAACCCCAGCTGGAAAATCAACCAAGTTCCACACTTGATTGATGTACATAGATTCCATCTTGGATTTCATGGCTTCTTGCCATCTCTTCGAATCAATGTCCAAAATTGCTTTGCTATAGGTTGTAGGCTCATCGTTATCAGGAATATCTATCTCACTGTGTATTTCCACAAGTAGATTTAGTCTTTCAGGAGGACGATGAGTCCTAGTGGACCTACGGAGTTGATTATTTTGCAGTTCAGTGCTTGGTATTTCTGACTGTGATAGGGTTCTTGTGCGTTGGATAATCCACCAACTTGAGAGCTTTCAGGAATATCATTTTCATGTATTTCCTGAATGGGAGGAGGTGCAACCATTGCATCTATTCACAAAGGCTGTGTAGGAGGATCTTGCATTTCTGCATTGTTCCTCGTAACACTCCCACTGGCCGAAGGGCATACTTGAAGTACCCAATATTCGCCAAATACTCCCACTGAATTCTTACCTTGGTCATTCGGTAAGGATTCAGCATCTATTGTATCTTGCGGTTCTTGAATTTTTTCAATTTCTATCTCTGTGCTACTCCGTTCCTTGTAGACATTATCTTCTTCAAGAAAAGTTGTGTTCTTGGAAACAATGGTCTTATGTTCTCCAGGAATATAGAAGTAGTATCCCTTAGTTTCCTTTGGATACCCCCACGAAGTAACATTTCTCACTTTTGGATTCCAACTTGTCAGTGAGCATCTTCTTAACATATGTCGGGCACCCCAAGGTCTCATATAATTAAGAGTTGGCTTCTTGCCACATCATATCTCATAGGGTGTCTTTTCTATTGACTTGGAAGGAACCCTGTTCAGAACATATATTGAGGTTTGTACAATATGTCCCCATAGTTATGTCGGTAGAGCTGAGAAGCTCATCATGGATTGAACCATATCCAATAAGTTTCGGTTTCTCCTTTCGGCAACACCATTCATCTGTGGTGTTCCAGGAGGTGTCCACTCTGATTGGACTCCATGTAGCTTTAAGTAATCTAGAAATTTCTTGCTCAAGTATTCACCACCTCGATCAGATCGAATGGTCTTGATACTTGTTGCGAGTTGTTTCTCTACTTCAGACTTGTACTCCTTGAACTTTTTGAAGGCCTCGAATTTGTGTTTCATAAGATACACATATCCATACCTTGTGAAGTCGTCAATAAAAGTAATGAAGTAAGGGAAACCTCCCTTAGCTTGAGTCGAGAATGGTCCACATACATCAGTATGTACCAACTCAAACACCTCCTTGACTCGCACACCCTTCCCAGAAAGTGGCTTGTTGGTCATCTTACCTTTCAAACATGATTCGCAGTTACCACAAGACTCCAATTCAAATGGTTCGAGGTAGTCAAGCTTCCTCAACCTTGTTATCCTTGTTTCGTTGATATGACCAAGTCTACAATGCCATAGGTAGGTAGAGTTTCTATTACTTATGTTAGCTCATTTATTTTATACATTTAATATTTCTCTACTACAGTTTAGTGTATATAATCCATCCACAAGAGGAGCAATTCCATATATAACATTATCAAAAGATAGTACTTGACTGCCATTATAAATATATGAGGAAAACCCCTTCATATCCAAAACAGGGATAGAAATGATATTCCTCATTAACGAGGGTACATAGTAACAATCATTTAACACTAGATAGCCAGAAGGCCAATTTAATATATAAGTTCCTACGCACTCAGCATCCACTCGTGCTCCATTTACCAATGCGTAGGTCCACCTCTCTTGGTCCAACCTTCCTGTTATCAGTCAATCCTTACACATTTGTACAAATGTGTGAGCCACAAGCGGTATACAATACCCAGAAATGAGAGTTATTTATAGTCATATTTATTTTAATAACGTACATACCTTGTCCACCAGAGGTAGAAGCACCTGATGTTTTTCCTCCTCCTGGTGCAGTGCAGTCCTTATTTCAATGCCCCTTCTTGTTATAGTTGAGGCATATATCCTTGCCCAGATTTACCTTCTTCTCCATACCTCCTTTAGGCTTCATAGATGAGGGCGCAGTGACTGCTTTGCCCTTCTTCTTCTACCATTCCTTACCTTTCGGCTTGGGCCAGCTAGTAGAGCTCACCATGAGCACATCTTTGCCTTTGGTAGTTGAAGATTCAAAGATCTTGTGCATGTTGTGCAGCTTCAGCAGACTCGCCTTCATTACATTCATATTGTAGTTTACAATAAAATTCTCGAACGAATGAGGGAGAGAGTTCAGGATGAGGGTGGAAGCGACGTTATTCTGTAGCTTTATACCAATCGAGGCCATCTTTTCTATCAGCCCTATTATCTTCAACACACTTTGAGATACTTGACCCCCTTCATTTAGCTTGAACTTGAAGAGTTTTATTAACAACTCATATTCCATAGTTTGACATAGTGTTACCCTACAGGCCTTTTCATATCGACACTAATTATATTAGGGTCTACACGGAACTCTTAGACGGCGCCGGAAGACGAACTCAATATGTGAAGTATATTTACATGAATCCGGTAAACTGAACCTCTATGTGGGAAGAAAAAATCCTTTCATTCACGACGCACTCGATAAAGCTTAGGATTTGCCAAGTGTCTATCCAAATGACTTGATCATATGTCATCTATATTGGTTGACAACAAAACCATATTCTAGATATGTCTATTGTGTTGGCCAATGACTTAGTCAACCCAATATCACTGAGAAACTGAGTGCTCTCTCGAATATACATTCGAGGAATGAATCTTAATCTTAGCTCAACTACCACCTTTAATCCACATCGTATTGTACCCAATACATGTCGTATCTCAACCTATAAGGCATTTGAGCTTAGGACATGATCAAAGTATATTACTCTGTAGACAAAGTGTGTATCGACCTCAAGTCTAAGGACTTCTGTCTCCCACACACTGATCATACTTTAGACATGTATAAAACTGACAGTATATCAACAGGGTATATCAACACTTTCAAAGTATCCATGTGTCCATCACGAGTATCCGTTACTCGTAGCATGTGAGACATACTACATCCTCTAAGGATGTGATGTAGACCACATGTCGACTTATCACATATCATCGATATCTCATTCCCGATGATCATTAGTCGAGGCTATTTTAAGAGTTGCGTTATAATATTAATATCTCACACTATTAATAACAACTTAACCTCTAGGCATGTATATTATAAAATATCATAAAAATCAACTAATAATTCAATAATTGTAAATTCCAAAATATTAATTTCTATTAATAACAATACGAATGTGTATAAAGTACATTTCTCCTAATAAAAATTGTCTCTAGGACATACATATACTTTCAACAACACTCATTAATCAAATGTTGCAACATTTCTTGCTGCTTTGGCCCATCAAAAATATTGCTGGTCAAGTGCTGCAGCACTCAGAAGTGGACCTCTTGCTGGTTCTTCATTTAGTCTTCTTCAAGTTTCCTTTTCCTCAACTTTTGCATCTCTTTTCTTTGATCTTTGTGAGGAATCACACAAAAATAAAGATTAGAAAATCAATAATTAAAGCATAAAAAAGGATATAACTGATGGTTAAATATGGCATCATTTTTTGCGTGTAGTGTCAAGTACGAGATTGGATTTGAGTAGCTGAGAGGTTAAAGAAAAAAAGTCAAGTCCATCAACTAATGAAGAGAAGAAGGAAATGCATGTCTCTTATTCCGTATTCTTCTAGTTTGGTGTATGCCATGATTTGCGCTAGGCCAGATATTGCATATGCTTCACGAGGTTCTACCACTACAAGGCCTAGTTGTCATTCCCTCATTACTCCTGTCGTTCAAGACAAAAGATCCCAGATTTGGTGATGAAGGGATTCGGTCTGTTTCAAAAGAAATAAAGGATTCCATCAAACATTTTCCTATATCAAAGATTTATTTACTTGTTTTCATTTAATTTTTGTTTTTGCTAAAAATTTGTAGGCATGAATCCAAATTGTAGAACAAGTCCTACAAGAGGTCAACCAGACACCTCTAGATGTTGTTGATCAGTACCGAATTGGAGTAGATTCTTGTGTCAAAAATATAGAGTTGCTATTGAAAAGTGGATGCGAAGATGAAGTATGCATAATTGTATATATAGCATTGATGGAATCGGAAAAACAACTGGCAAAAGCTATCTACAATCGAATACTTCGACACTTCGATAGTAGTTGCTTCCTTTCAAATGTTAGATCAGAAGCTGAAGCATTTGGTTTAGTCAAGCTACAAGAGAAATTTCTTCATCAAATTGTCAAAACTAAGGATTTCAAAGTGAGCAGTATTGCCGAAGGCATCAATTTAATCAAAGCAAGATTTCAATTAAAAAAGGTTCTAATTGTTCTTGACGACGTGGACCATATAAGACAATTAGAATCATTAACAATAGAAAGAAGTTGGTTGGTTCATGTAGTTTAATTATAATTATTACCACCTGAGACGAGCATTTGCTATGTGGGCATAGAGTAAGTGAGAGATACAAGGCCCAACTATTAAATTACAATGAAGCTCAACAACTTTTTAGTTGTCAGGCTTTTCACAATCTTTTTGCACCACAAGAATATGCTGAGCTAGCAAAAGACATAATCAAATATTCAGGTGGGCTACCATTAGCTCTTGTAATATTGGGTTACATTTGCGAGCAAGATCTGTAGAAGAATGGAGATACGAATTTGAAAAACTATGAGGAATTCAAGAGATTCTCAAGATAAGCTTTGATGGACTTGATGGCGATAAGATAAAGTATGTCATCTTATGTTTTGATGATTTGTCAACTGTTGAGGAACCAGATAGGGATTTGGTTTGCAATCTATTTCTTTTGCTATTATACAGTCAACGATTCTGGTGTAAAGTCAGTATTGTTCATCGATAAATACATCAAGATCACTTGATTAGTAGTGGTCAAACCAAGAGATGAATTATCCATATCTCCTCACACATGCTCCCTAATATTGTTAGTTGTATTTTGTATACACTTTTTGAGTCATTTTTAGTTAGTATTTTCTTTTTTCGTTGAAATTAGTGTCGTGTTGTTTTTCTTTTTTTTGAGTCACATCGATTCTAAATGGCAAAATGACAAAAAGAAGCTAAAAGTAGGCAGAAAAGGAGCTCCCGAAGCAAAAAAAGACGAAAGTTGGCAGATCCGGACGAAAGACTGCAGGACCGCGGTGCAATTCTGTAGTACCGCGGTGCCAAGGCGGAAAAATCACGTTCTGGGCCGATTTTGACACGGGTTTTAGGGTCCGAAATCCATATTTTCTCAACTATAAAATCCCTAAACCCTAGCCTCATTATTTATCTGGGATCCTACATCCACATCATACTTTGGGGAGGAAAAGGAGGCTACAACACAAGATTGGAGACAACTTTGGTTCAAGTTTCTTTTTTTTTTCTTTTTTTTTATTTCAGTTTATGTTAGTTTGTATTAGTTCTTAGCATGTCTATGGCTAGGAGTTAAACACTTTATTAGAGCTTTCCTATTGAATCGTTTGAAACTCTATTTCATGAATTAATGCATTAGTTTGATTTCTTCACTTGATTAAGATTTATTCAATATTGGTATGAATGTTTGATAGTTAACTGACCATTAATTATCATAATATATATGATTTCGAATCAAGAACCAAAAAGAGAGATTTGGATATGCTGTAATTGAATAGACATAGGTGAAGTACCCCGATACTTGTGTAGCATTGTAGGTTATTGTTCTTAATCCTCCTATGTGACAAATCCTATCATAGAAATATAGAAGGGTTCTGCACTGGGGTTGAGCGATTATATGCCCTAACCGAAATATAAGACAGTCTAGTTAACAGTTATCTTAACGTAGAAGAAGATGTCATTCTAGTTGCATTAAGGATTGAAAAGAGTGGATAGTCGAGGATATTGGAAGCCCTAATTCTTTTATAACTGATTTAAATCAAAGTACTATCATAATTAGTTTATTTTCTGCAATTACTTAGTCTTGGTTATTAGATAAAATCTCAAACTACAGAACGAACACCAAATAGAAACTAAAGCTTAGATAATCGAACTTGATAGCCAGTCTCTGAGGACGATATTCGGTCTTACCAGACTATATTACTTGTAACGATACGTACACTTGCGTGAGCAATTGGAAATCGGCTAACAAGTTTTTGGATCCGTTGTCGGGGACTGACGTACTTTTAATATCGAATTATCTATTCTTATTTTTAATTTGGTTTGTATATATTCGGTTATGTTATTTTATTTCTAATTTGGTTGCTCCATGAACACGTTTCTAACTTGTTATGCGAGCATTTTTTTTATCACTTTTTGTTGTTTTTTTAATTTTGTAGGTAAAGTTGAAAAAAATATATATAAAAAAAATGGACTACTACTACTATCAGGGGCAGTGGAATTAGCAACAACAGCTTAACTCACAGGTTCTACAGGAAGATCAAAATGAGTTTCAGGCAGCCATACTCAGGCTCACCAAGTGTCAGACTCAGTTTATGGCTAAGACAAATGTGTCCCTCAAAAATTTGGAGACACAAATAGGGCAGCTGATGGATATGGTGATCAATGTACCGCAATAAAATCTGTCTAGCGACACAGTTGTGTTGGGTGATAAGCAGAGTGAGGAACCTGAACCACAATAAGCTGTTGAGAATAATGAGGAATTGAGAGAGATAGTTGGTGTAGAGAAAGAAGAGGTTACCGAGATCTAAATTTTCACCTTTTTGGATTCCTTGGAATTTCTTTTTTCTATACCCGTTGCAGAAAAGACACCACCAAGTATCATTGCTGAGCCCCAACCAGAAAGTCCATACCCTAAACGGCACCCCCAAAAGTTGAGAGATGTAGGGAGTTTTACTGATCCCTACATTATAGAGAGTTTAGAAGACAAACCTGCCTTGGGTAATTGGGGGATAATCTTAGATATGAGGCGTTTGTTTGAAAAAAGTGTTGTAGGTGAAGTGAGACCCACAACAATAACTGTGCGGATTGCAAGTCGTTCACAGAAAGATCCACTGGGCACTAGTAAGGATTAACTGCGTCCGACTAAAAAACGTTAAAGACAGCGCTACTTGGGAGGCACCCCAAGGTTTTAATTATGTTATTTAAATTCTTGTTTTAGTTTGTTTTATTTTGAATTGAACAGTCTCACGATCTGGTATGTTGAGTGTTGTGGATGACAGATAAAAGCAGGGATTGAGGAAAATGCTGCAAAAACGGGAAAAAATTTGGCACAGCGTTGCGGCGCCCGTTGATAAAACACGACATCTCCAGATATCGCCTCAATGCAACATCCGCCGCCACCACCACCATTTTGAACCGCTGTTTTGATGTCTGTAAGTCATCCCTTTTTAATTTTTGAGTCGTTACACATTTGAGACAATGTGTCGTTTAAGTTTGGAGGGTACTTATTTTATTTTTGTGTTTCTGTTTTTGAGTCGTTTTGATTGAGTCTGTGTGTCTTTTATTGTGTCTATATGAGTCAATTTTTTTTATGATCATGTTTGCTGTAGTTGCTTGAAACGCCTAGTGGATTATGTGGGATAATGTAATGGAATGAGAAGCAAAAATTTGTGTGCTTGAGTTAGATATGCCAAAAATTCATGAACATCTAATTATTTGGAATATTTGTGCTTAGCCTATGTGTGTCAATGGTGAAAAGAATGATTGAAACATGTCTATGAAGTCTGCTTGTTTGCTATTTGAGGCGAAATAGTTAACATGTACATATTTAGGGAGATGATTCAGACATTTCTTTGTTAGCCCTTCTTACCATTCAATATCTACCTTGTAATAAATTATATCTCTAGTCATCCCCTTTGAGCCTAAAATAAGTGATTTCTTTAACACCCTGTGATTTCCTTATGTGTCATAAACAGTAATTGAAAAATTGGGATAAAAGAAATGTGAAAAAGAAATACGAAAAGAGAGTGAAAAATTGATGCACCCCAATAAAAAAAGTTGTAAAAGCTTAAGTTTGGGGGTGCCTATGAGAATGTATTTCATGCTCTCAAAAAGAGAAAAGCAGAGTGATAGGTATGAATTGAAAATGATACCAAAAAGAAGGACAAAATGATTGAATGAGGAAAACGCTTATGGTAGGTAAATTGAGCCTAAATGCCTAATCTTACCTACCTCTGTCTAAGCCTACATTACAACCCTGACAAGTCCTGAAGATCTCTAGTATGTATGTCTATGATTAGTGGAGAATAGCAAGTAAACATGCTCATAGAACTAAATGAAATTGACATGCATAGGTTATGAGTTTATGCTTCCATTGATTGTGATTGAAATGAATTTGCGAAATATCTGGCTTGAAATTCTAGATTTCTATATTCATGCTATATATGTTCTAGCATATTATCTCAACTAACATTCATGTTTTTCTAAGTAACTATGTGCAGTTGCTTGATTTGAGTCTTTTTGTTTTTTTTTTGTTTCTTTGATTTTGTTTTGATCTTTGCTCGAGGGAAAGCAAATGTTAAGTTTGGGGTATTTGTTAGGTGTATTTTGTATACACTTTTTGAGTCATTTTTAGTTAGTATTTTTCTTATTTTTGTTGAAATTAGTGTCGTGTTACTTTCTTTTGAGTCAGCGGTTCTAAATGGCAAAATGGCAAAAAGAAGCTAAAAGTTGACAGAAAATGAGCTCCCGAAGAAAAAAAAGACGAAAGTTGGCAGATTCGACCGAAAAACTGCAGGACCGCGGTGCCATAATTACTGAGAAGCCGCAGTACTTTCGGCACCACGGTGCCATTCTGCAGTACCGCGGTGCCGAGGCGGAAAAATCACGTTCTGGGCCGATTTTGACACGGTTTTTAGGGTCCGAAATCCATATTTTCTCAACTATAAAATCCCTAAACCCTAGCCTCATTATTCATCTGTGATATTACATCTCACATCATACTTTGGAGAGAAAAAGGAGACTACAACACAAGATTGGAGACAACTTTGGTTCAAGTTTCTTTTCTTTTCTTTGTTTTTATTTCAGTTTATGTTAGTTTGTATTAGTTCTTAGCATGACTATGGCTAGGAGCTAAACACTTTATTAGGGTTTTCCTATTGAATCGTTTGAAACTCTATTTCATGAATTAATGCATTAGTTTGATTTCTTCTTCACTTGATTAAGATTTATTCAATACTGGTATGAATGTTTGATAGTCAACTGGTCATTAATTATCATAATCTATATGATTTCGAATCAAGAACCAAAAAGAGAGATTTGGATATGTTGTAATTGAATAGACATAGATTAAAATCGCGGATGAAAGTACCCTGATACTTGTGTAGCATTGTAGGTTATTGTTCTTAATCCTCCTATGTGGTAAATCCTATCATAGAAATATATAAGAGTTCTACACTGGGGTTGGGAGATCATATATCCTAACCAGAATATAAGACAGTCTAGTTAACTGCTATCTTAACGTAGAAGAAGAAGTCATTCTAGTTGCATTAAGGATTGAAAAGAGTGGATAGTCGAGGATATTGGAAGCCCTAATTCCTTCATAACCGATTTAAACAAAGTATTATCATAATTAGTTTACTTTCTGCAATTACTTAGTCTTAGTTATTAGATAAAAATCTCAAACTATAGAACGAAAACCAAATAAAAACTAAAGCTTAGATAATCGGTACTTGATAACCAGTCTCTGAGGACGATATTCGATCTTACCAGATTATATTACTTGTAACGATACGTACACTTGCATGAGCAATTGGAAATCGGCTAACAAATATATATACAATATGTTACAAGGTTTAAAGTAACACTTGAAAACCTAAAATTACTTTGAAAGTGCAGCCGCCACAAGTTTCCAAGTGCTCTCAAGAACAAAGTTGTTTGCAAACTGAAGGATCAGATCCCCACTCTGAAGATGTCTTAGTCCTTTAGTCTATTTTGCGTCTTTGTCATTTTGTTCTTTATTGTAATCCTACACTAATTTTAAGAAGTGTCATTGTAGGACAGATTTCAATCTTTGTTGGTTTGTGCACTGGGCTAGAGTTAGTCAAGTTTTGTAGTTTTGCAATAAAATTATTGTAAAGGGCTTACAATAAAGGTATTGTAAGGGGTGAGAGATTAATAGTTTAATTTCTAGGTTGCAATAGATTGTAATATAAAGTTGCTAAATTAGTGAAGTTGGAAATCCTACTTGGTAGGTCGTGTTTTTAATCTCTTGAGAAAAGAATTTTTCACGTAAATATCATATGTTATTTACTTTCTGCTTTGCTTAAGGGAACAAATAGAGAACCTTATTCTCTATACTATTTGGTGGACTCTTAGTTTCTATCAATTTGTATAAGAGCAGGTTCTTTCTAAAAGGTTAACACCTAGAAATAATTTCTCTCATGGCTGCTCCATCAAACTTAGAGGATGGACAATCTAACACAAGACCACCAAGATTCAACGGAAAGTACTATGGGTGGTGAAAGAGAAGGATGCACGATTTCAGCATGGCTGAAGATGCTGAGTTGTGGGACATCATTTGTGATGCTCCTCATGTTCCCATGAATACAGATCTAGTTGTTCTTACAACTAATCCAAAAGCAAGGAAGGAATACAATGATATGGATAGGAAGGTTGTTGACAAAAACTTTAAGGCTATGAAGATCTTTGTTTGTGGTATTGGACCGGATGAGTACAATAAGGTCTCATCTTGTGTATCTGCTAAGGAGATCTGAGAAGCTCTCCAAACAGCTCATGAAATAACCATTCAAGTTAAGGAGTCCAAGATCGATATGCTCACCACAGAGTATGAGTTGTTTAAGATGAGAGAGGATGAGTCTATCCAAAATATGCATATCAGGTTCACCTCTATAATCAATATGTTTAACAAGAGAAGTCATTACAACCAACAAACTGGTCAGAAAATTGCTTGGTGTCTTGCCAGACTCTTGGGATAGCAAGGTGAATGTCATATGAGCTGATTAGAAATATCAAGCCTTATTAGATGAAGAAAGCAGGAAGAAACTAGAAAAGAGTGAGGCAAAGTAGGAGAAGAACCTGGTTCTCAAAGCTGCCTCGAGTGACTCAAGTAGTGATAAAACTGATATGACATACCTCACTCGCAGGTTTCAAAAGATAGTTCGAAAGAATAGTGAGGTCCCCATAATAGGAAGCTCCAGTATTAACTTCAAAGGAAATGAAAATTGTTGTCATAAGTATGGAAACCTGGTCACTTCATTAAAGAATGTCCTCTTCACAAGCAGGACAATCAGAAAAACATGATTGTTAAGAGGAACTAGGTCTCTGATAAGAAGTCCAAAAGAGAGATGTGGATGGTGACCTGGTGAAGCAAGCTATTGCTACTTGGGGAGACTCCTCAAGTGAATCTGAAGATGATGATGACCAGGGTGACAAATCAATTATGGCCACTGACAATGAACCTTATGAATATGAGTCAATCTTTGCACTGATTTTATTCATTACATTAGATAAACATATAATTCTGCTTTTAACGGTTTTTCTAGATCAACTGTTAGACGAGACGTTTTTAACTTTGCACATGAATATCAACAGTATTTACGTTATGCATTATATCATTTTAATGGCAAAGTGGTTATCACTTCTGATATAAGCCATAATATTAATGGTAATGATTATTTAACAGTTATATGTCATTGGATAGATCAGACTTGGTCTATGCAAAACATATATTAGCATATAGATATATTGATGATCGACACACTGGATCTTTTATTGCAAGAAATATTCATGAAATTTGTAATATTATGGAATTACTAATAAAATTATGATTGTTACATTAGATAATGTTAATTCTAATGATTATGCTGTAAACCTTTTAAACACTCGATTTACTCCATCTTTTCTTGATATTTTTCATATTTGATGTGCATGTCATATTTATAACTTAGTTGTAAATGATAGCCTAAAATATTTTTAAAATATTCTTGATAAAGTACAATTTGCTATAAAATTTATTTTTAAAGGTAATAAAATATAAAGATGCAAAGTGTATAAAATTTTGTCATGATTGTGGACTACCTTATAGAAAAATTCCAGAAGAAGTTTTGACTAGGTGAAATTCTTTATATGAACAACTACTTGTTGCTCACGATTATAAAAGAACTATAACTTTATTATTTAACGCCATAATTAAAGTCCATCGGATATGCTAGTAGATGATGATTGGGAAAAAATTTCGAAACTTATTGCATTTTTAGAGAATTTTTTCTAGCTACTAAAGAATTTTCTGGAATTTATTATCATACAATTTCAACTATGTTATTTTATATATCTCTAATATTTTTGTTACTTAAGGAATATATGCAAAAATCAACTTACAAGCCAGCTATTAAAAAATGTTTATAAAATAAAAATAAAATAAAAATTATATTCCCACTATATATAGTATTGTATTAAATCTAACTATTAAAGTAGACGGTTGTAAAACACTTGTTGAAACGATTTATGAAAGCTTAGAAACACTTCCAACAGACCCAACTGAAGAATCAACTAACGAACCAACTAAAGAAGATGTTAAGTCTAACATACACAATGAATGCAAAAAAAAATATATATGTATTACCAATAAGAAAGTGCAAATAATCAACCGATTTCGGTATCATCTTCTTCTACTTCACTGCAACCTAATAAAAGACATGCGGTTTCTGCTGCTAGTGTTCAAGGCCTTAAAAATAGAATGTTTAGTGGTTCAACTTCTTCACAAGTTAGCGAATTGCAGGGTGTTGTACCGTATGAATCAATTGTCAATGAAGAAGGACGTGAAGACTTGATGAGATACTGAAGGGAGAATGTGAAAACATTTTTGACACTATGAAAGATGCCCGAGATGTGTTGAACATTCAAGCGTCATCAACAGCGTCTGAAAATGTTTTTTCTGTTGGAAGATTTCAAATAGGAGAGCACAGACACTCATTGGCGGGAGACAACTTGGAGATTGCAGTTTTATTCAGAGATTAGATTAGAGCGGAGCATAGAAGGTGCGGTCAACCGGAGATCAACGAAGAATACGACTACAGCTACAATGAAATCTTGTCCGAGGCAGCAGGAAGCAACGTCGACCAATTTGACCAACAACATCCAATTCCAACCGAAGATCCTCAAGACATTGTGAGGAAATTAGAAAAAGTATGGTTAACTATGTAATTTTTTTAATGACAATTTTACTATTTGATTTGCAACTTTTGAACAACGAAACAAAGTTGCAATTTTGAACTTGTATTATAAAAAAATTATATTTCTATTAAATAATATAAGAGACATAAAAACATCATTGAGATGTTTTATTACACTATGTTGTTTAATTATTTTAGTGTTTAAATATATTTTTTTTAAATTAAGTCTAAAAAAAACAAATCCCGCAACCCGGCCCGTCCCGTCCCATCCCCCCAAATCCCGACCCCTCTTCCGGAGGGATGTGGGACAAGACGGGACCTTTTCCCGTCCCGCCGATCCCGGCCTGCTAATCCCATCGGAGCCCGCATCCATAATATTTATTTTTATTTTCTCCATGTCAGAAGACAGTTATTTACTCCATGTTTCTGTTTCTCTTTTATATTGAATGCTACTTATGAGTCATTCTTTGGTTCATTCCTCTAATCAAATGTTGTTTCCTCATGTCGTTTTATTGAAAGTTGACATTTCTCTCTGATGAATGGCTTCTTGTAGAGGAAATAATGGATGAAGTGCGGCTGCCACCGAAGTCATTATGGCAATATATCTCAGCCTATTGGACCATGCTTTGTGAAATGTATTACAACAAGCCAACTTCACAGTGGATTCTTCTGTTTTGTTAAATATACATGGGCCAAGCCCATATTTCATTTATGATATATTTTGTATTACACTTGTATATTAATTATTAGTCTTGTAGTATTATCATAATTGTATGATTAGTCTCCATATAGAATAGGGATTTAGATGTAGAATAGAAAAATGATTTTTCTATTATAACTTGTATATATACACCTTTTGTTTTTATGAAAAGATAAATGTGTATTAATAATCATCCGAATGTACATGTTTTGTGGGCGTGCCCACGGCATAAAGACGATGTAAATCTAGTGCGTCCCTGCTAGGCAAGTCAACACAAGATTTCGGCTCGTAACAAAAGCTCAAGCTAGCCCACAAGCCGGGTAGTCGTGAGTGCCCAAGCTAATAAAAAAAAAGATGTATTGTCCTATACTATGGCAATTCCCTTATGTAGAGCATAAGGTTGCAGCCGTGGGCCTCCTTAAACCCTTGTCATGGTAAACCCAAATGGGACAAACCCACGGTCAAGGGAAGAGTACCTATTCGGACATGGGTAAAAACACACCCTCATCAATGAGAATAATCAAGAGATTATTTCTTTCATGGTATCAAGAGTATAGATTGACAAACTCCTCTCCCAAATTTTTCTTTCTCGGCAAAAACTGAGGGTTCCTCTCTCGGCATTCTCAATTTTTTCTTCTAAATCCCTCAATCACATATTGTTCTATCAATATGTCTACATCAAAAAACATGTTCTATCTTGCTCTTACAGTTTCTAACATCAAGAATCACATCCCTCTTGTTCTTGAAATAGAAAACGTCCTCTATGCGACGTGGGCCAAACTGTTCAACATTCACGCACGCTCGCATCAAGTCATACATCATATAATCCCCGCGGATCCTGAGAATACTGAGGTGCCAAAATGCGAGGATAATCCAAAGGTGTGGACGACGCTTGATGCCATCGTACTTCAGTAGATTTACTCCACTATATCTACCGACCTGTTGCAAATGATTATTGAGCCAGACACTACGACAAAGGCTGCTTGGGATAGACTGCGTGACATATTCCAAGATAATCAGAACTCTAGAGTTGTTACACTTGAGCAGGAATTTTCCCACGTCAACATGGAAAATTTCCCGAACATTTCAGCTTATTGAAAAAGGTTGAAAGAATTGGCGGACCAACTCCGCAACGTTGGGGCGCCCGTTAGTGACGATCGTCTTGTTTTACAGATGGTTATCGGCCTCTCCAAGGTCTATAGTGGTGTGGGGACTCTATCGTCAAAGTAACCCTCTCCCAAAGTTTTATCAAGCTCGCTCCATGCTTACTTTGGAAGAAGTCGGCTTGGCTAAAAAAGAAGCTACCGGCACTAGCCCCGTAGTCATGATGACATTCTCCAAAAATTCTCCAGATTTCTTTGATAATTCGGGCCAAAACCGTGCTGACGGTGGCGGCAAAAATAATCATAAAAATAATAGGAAAAATCATGGCGCCAAATGCGGCGGTTCAGGTAACAGGAACAGTGGGCCCCCGACCCACTGGCCTCAGCAGTAGTGGGCCTCATGGCAGTGCGGTTGGGGCAGTGGGTCGTGGCCCAACAACCCATATTTTCGAGCCCATCGTGATGGCGGCGGTGGATACCATCTCGGTTCGTGATGGGCCCAACCAACCAATCGATTCGGGCCAGCCAAGAATCAAACATTGTCTCGGTTGAGCACTAGGCCCAGCAACCACCCCAGCAGGCAGTTCAGGCCCAGCAATTAGCCTTCTCGTTTCTCCACGGGGTTGGGGCAGCAGGGTGGACTACTTGGGCCCCGACCCACACAGGCATTCTCGGCAGAGGGACCCACATAAATTGATATTGAAGTCGCGATGCACACACTTGGATTAAGTCAACTGGACCTGAATTGGTACATGGACACCGACGCCACTACCCACATGACATCCGACCAAGGTACTCTCTCGTCTTATTCCAATTTGAGCAGTAATCGTGGTATAATTATTGATAATGGTAATTCAATTCCAATTCGTGGTTATGGTCATAAAACTTTGTCTCCTCCCCATCCACCACTTGTCTTGAAAAATACCCTTCATGCCCCAAAATTGATTAAAAATTTGTTGTCTGTTCGTAAATTCACAACTGACAATTGGGTATCTGTTAATTTTGATCCTTTTGGGGTTTTGGTGAGGGATTTCAAGACGGGGGAGTCCTCTCATGAGGTGTGATAGTAGGGAAGATATTTATCCAATAACACCAAGTCTCGATTTCTCGTGTCAAGTCATGCCTTCAACTTTTGCAGCTCTTGCTCCTTTCTTGTGGCATGCTCTTCTAGGTCATCCGGGGTCATCTATTTTGTCTATCTTAGATAAAAATAAACTTATCTCTTATAAGGGTACATGTGGTACTCTGAATTGTCAATCTTGTTCCTTATTAAAAATTGTTAAGTTGCCATTTGTGGGCTCTATCTATTAATTCAATGTCATTTGATATTATTCATAGTGATTTATGGACATCTCCTGTTCTTAGTTCATTGGTTCATCGTTATTATGTTTTGTTTTAGATGATTATTCTAACTTTTTATGGACGTTTCTTCTAGCAAAGAATTCTCAAGTTTTTTCCATCTTCAAAAAAATTTAGAGCTTTCATTAAAACTCAATTCGAACGAGAAATAAAAAATATCCAATGTGATAATGGAAAAGAATATGACAATAGAGAGTTTCGGAAATTTTGTGCTAAAAATGGGATTAACTTTCGTTTTTCTTGTCCTCATACGTCTTCACAAAATGGGAAAGCCGAACACAAAATTCGTACCATTAATAACATTATCCGAATTTTTTGGTTCATGCTTTCATACCTCCGTCTTTTTGGCATCATGCTCTACAAATGACTACCAATATTCTTAACATTATTCCTTCCAAAGGTTTGACATATTCGTCCCCCTCTTCAAATTTTATGTACTAAAACTCCCTCGTATACACATCTTAGAGTATTTGGGTGCTTGTGTTATCCACTGTTCCATCCACCACAATTAACAAACTTCAGGCCCGTTCTACTCCTTGTGTGTTTTTGGGTTATCCGTCAAATCATTGTGGTTATAAATATTTTGATTTGTCCTCTAATCAAATCATTATTAGTCATCATGTTATTTTTGATGAGTCTCAATTTCCATTTGCTAAGGTAGATAGTCCTGTGCCTAGTTCATATAATTTTTTAAATGATGGTATATCCCCGTATTTAATTCACTATTTTTCAGACATATCCCGCGCCCCTAATGCACCAGTGGGCCCACTTCCACGATACAAACCTTAACACCTACCACTAGACACGGTAATGGGCCAGTCTCAACCACTGGACCAGTTTCCCAGCCCAGTACTATGACTGGGCCAGTTCCAGCATCTCCCGATGTGCCCATATTGGGCCAACAAGCCCACTGCCTGCTGGCCCATCCGTCCCGTGTCCCGGTCCTGCCCAAAATTCACCCAATCCAGCCCCGTGTCATGGACCAGTCACTCGAGCCCAACATGGTATTTTTAAACCAAAAAGACATTTTAATTTAAATTCTAATGTTCTTAAATCACTATTACCCCGTAATCATGTGTCTGCTTTAAATGACCCGAATTGGAAAATTGCTATGACTGATAAATATAATGCTCTTATTGATAATAAGACGTGGGAGTTGGTGCCCCATCCATCTGGTGTTAATATTATTTGGTCTATGTATATTTTTGCTCATAAGAACAATTCTAACAGTTCATTTGCAAGGCATAAGGCTCGTCTTGTAGGTGATGGTAAGACTCAGCAGGTTGGTGTTGATTGTGGTGAGACGTTTAGCCCAGTGGTCAAGCCAGCTACCATTCGCACAGTACTCAGCTTGGCTCTTTCGTAAGCATGACCCATTCATCAGCTAGACGTGAAAAATGCTTTCCTACATGGTGATCTCAAAGAGACAGTATATATGCATCAGCCCTTGGGGTTTAGAGATACTCGATATCCTCATCATGTTTGTTTATTGAAGAAGTCATTGTATATGCTTAAGCAGTCTCCACGGTCTTAGTATAAGAGATTCGCTGACTATGTTTCGACTTGGGTTCTCTCACAGCAGATCTGATAATTCATTATTCATCTATCATCGAGATTCTTCCATGACTTATATACTATTATATGTGTATGATATTATCTTAACTGCCTCTTCTAATGCATTACGCCAGTCTATTATGACAATGCTCAGTTATGAGTTTGTCATGAAAGACTTGGGCCCATTGAGTTATTTTTTGGGGATTGCTGTCGCTCGTCATGTAGGTGGACTATTCTTATCACAGAGTAAGTATACAGCTGAGATCATTGAGAGGGCTGGGATGTCATCCCGTAAGTCCATTTCTACTCCAACCCAAGTTGGGTGCTGCAGCTGGCTCCCCCTATGAGGATCCGACCCGCTATCGTAGTATTATAGGGGCCCTTCAGTATCTTACGTTCACACGACCGGATATTACATATGTCGTATAGCAGGTTTGTTTATTTATGCATGACCCCGGGATAGAACATATGAATGCGCTCAAACGCATTCTAAGGTACATTTAGGAAACACTTGATTATGGCTTGCATTTGTATCCTTCGTCGACGTCTATGTTTGTCTCCTATACAGATACTGATTGGGGTGGTTGTCCGGATACCAGACGATCTACGTCTGGCTATTGTATGTTTCTAGGTAATAATTTGATCTCATGTTCTGCCTAGCGTCAATCCACGCTATCACGTTCGAGTGCAGAGACCGAGTATCGAGTGGTAACCAATGTGGTTTCTGAGTCAAGTTGGTTACGTAATCTTCTTTTATAGCTCCATTATCCTATTCAGAAAGCTATCTTGGTGTATTGTGATAATATTAGTGCCATGTACCTTTCTGGTGATCCAGTTCAGCACCATCGCACTAAACATATAGAACGCGTCTGTCATATACCTTTCTGGTAATCCAGTTCAGCACCATCGCACTAAACATATAGAACGCGTCTTTCATGTCCCGTCCAGATATCAAATTGCAGACATCTTTACAAAGGGTCTTCTCTCGGTCCTTTTTGAAAATTTTCGAGTCAGTCTCAGCGTACGAAGATCGTCCGCTATGACTGCGAGGGTGTGTTAAATATACACGGCCAAGCCCATATTTCATTTATGGTATATTTTGTATTACACTTGTATATTAATTATTAGTCTTGTAGTGTTACCATAATTGTATGATTAGTCTCCATATAGATTAGGGATTTAGATGTAGAATAGAAAAATGATTTTTCTATTGTAACTTGTATATATACACCTTTCATAAATGAGAATAATCAAGGGTTTATTTCTTTCATGTTTCTAAGTACCATCGGGATGCTAGTCGCGTTCCCTGCTTCTAGCTTCTTGTCCCGTATATATTTCACAAATGGTGGGAAAAGCAAGTGGATAATTGCATAGGTTTCAGTTGCAGGATGGGCTCTAATCGCAATAGTCTTAATTACTTCCTACTTGTTTCTTTTCCGACCCCACTTGGCTTAAAACTATGTTGTATTGGGATTCTTGAGTGCGGCCGACAACCTCATGTATGCATACGCCTATGCCTACCTGCCGGCATCAACTGCTGCTCTTTTGGCCTTGACTTCGTTGGTGTTTTCTGTTATGCCCTATGTTCAAAATCAGCAAACGGAAACCAACTACTGAAAACGGAAAAACGGCGAAAAATAATGCGAAAGTGAGAAAATATCGAGACCACGAATTCAGCATGCGTCGCTTGAGAATTTAATCCCCTCACTGTACCCGAGGTTATGGATTACTTCCTCCCTGGATAAAACGGATATACATGTCGCAGGAGTGGCGGTACGTCAAACGCCTACGACTTCGATGAACTCAAATTTGGCAACTAAACACAGTAAGACTCGATAGTTTTATTTCTGGAAAAAGAATGCAGAATTTGCAATGCAGAAAAAAATCAGTGATTGAAAAATAAGACATTGCCTCAGTTTATATAGCCTCGAAAGTGTCTGTTCAGAATAGGCAGGTTGGTGATTGCTCGGAAAGGCCTTTTGCCTTTTCAGGAAAATAAAATAAAAACGTTGGGAGTTTTAATTTATTCCGCAAAAATTTAATTAATTACATAGTCAATTGTGATAATTCCACTAGAGAGTAGTTGTCTAACGGTATTATGTCTTCGTCGTATATGACGAGACTTTCCGTTGTACATAACGCTCACGATCTTCCTTGCGGCAGCTGCTCGCAATGTATGCATATAGGAGCCAACGGTTTGGGCCAAAATGGAATATTCCAAGAAATTTCGGAGCCATTCAGCTTCTTCACCGGCTTTGTCTAAAGCTATGAACTCAGATTCCATTGTAGAGCGGGAGATACATGTCTGTTTGGATGACTTCCAAGACACTGCTCATCCACCTATGGTAAAAATATATCCACTTGTGGATTTAGTTTCAGTTGAACCGGTGATCCAATTTGCATCACTGTATCCTTCAATAACTGCAGGATACCTGTTATAATGCAAAGCAAAGTTTTGAGTATGTTTTAAATACCCCAAAACTCGTTTCATTGCCAGCCAATGATTTTGGTCGGGATTACTAGTGTAGCGACTTAGTTTACTTATAGCACACGCAATATCAGGTCGCGTACAGTTCATGATATACATCAAACTTTCCAACACTCTGGCATAATCCAATTGAGAATGACTTTCACCTTTATTCTTTTCAAGGACAAGGTTCATCTCAATTGGCGTCTTTGCAACTTTAAAGTCCAAATACTTGAACTTTTCAAGTACCTTTCAATATAATGAGATTGAGACAATGCTAGACCTTGAGGAGTCTTATGGATTTTAATTCCCAGAATTAAATCGGCAACTCATAACTCTTTCTTATCGAACTTACTAGCAAGCATGCGCTTAGTAGCATTTATGTTAGCAATGTCGTTACTCATTATCGACATATCATCCACGTACAAACAAACAATGATGACGTGGTTCGAAGTGTTCTTAATGTAGACATATTTATCACACTCATTTATCTTGAATTCATTTGACAGCATCGTATGGTCAAATTTTGCATGTCACTGTTTGGGTGCTTGTTTTAGTATGTAAAGAGACTTAACAAGTCGACACACCTTCTTCTATTTCCCTGGAACTACAAACCTTTCAGGTTGTTCCATGTAAATTTCTTCCTATAACTCTCCATTTAAGAAGGTTGCTTTCACATCCATTTGATGGATTTCAAGACCGTACACGACGACTAACGCTACTAACACCCGAATAGATGTAATCCTCGTTACCGGTGAGTATGTATCAAAGTAATCAAGACCTTCTCTGTTACACTTCGTAAGTTTAAGGCGATAATTAGAGAACGTAATTAAGGAGGTAAGATTTGAACATTGGATATAAAGTATATTTATATATGCTAACCCGAAAAATTTGAATTCAAGGGATGTGATTCCAGAATAATGTTGGAGTACAAAACATGTGGTATGAACTTAGTGCCATGTATATGTGGTTGGACATGGAATTTTCAGATTTGATATAAGATGGGTTATGTGGGAGTTTGATTATTAATTGTGGGATTAATTTTAGTGGAGAGAATAATAATTAAGTGGATAAAAATTATGAGAACCGTGCCTTTTTTTCACCCCACGCGTGAACAGCCCAATAAGGCTAATAATTTTCAGCATTTACTCACATTTCCTCACTCTAATTCAAGACCCTTCTTCAACCTTCTTCTTCCCACAAATCTCAACCAAATCCATAGCCAAAAGAGGAGACAAAAATCAACTTCCCTACAAGATTAATCCCTCTACAATAGAAGCCAAAACACACTCCTAAGCGTTGGAGTAACGCCATTTCTTTGGGCAAAAAGTTGGCAAGAATTTCCAGTTTCTAAGATAATAATTTGGAAGAAAACATAGGGAATGGTGGATTAAATCTATAGAATATATGCATGTCAATTGGAGTTAAAGAAAAGATTAAAATGGTGCAAAAATAGGGGCCTTTTTACCGTGACCAGTGGACTGTTTTTGGGCTCCATTGTAAGGTAAAATTCTTCTTTGCATAGAGTATTTGGAAGATTAAATGATGTTGTAGTTAAGGGATAAACTCATGATAAAGATGAATTGTAAATAAGAAAATGCATGTGATTGTTGTTGATGTTGTTAAGCCGATTGGAATGGTGTGTGCCGATTTATGGAATGTTTTAGTCCCTCGAATTTGATTATTGTTATTGCTATTATCGTTACTAATCGCGTGTTGGAATTGAAGGAAATTTTGATATTTAGATTATAATTGTTTATATGAAAGTATTGAAATATGAGTTGGAATCTAAGAAATTAAGAAAAGAATTGGTTTTGTGGATATTGTCGCGTCGAGTTAGGGGCTGATTTTGTGGAGTTAAAATGTTAGAAATCTGATTATAAACATGTATATATGTTGTGGTAATTACTAATATATGTCTTAAGGAATTAAAGTGTAAAAAAAAGTGTTAGCAAATTATAGGACTCGAACTCTTGTTGTTGTCGCTAGAATTGATGGACTATTTTAAGGTTGTTTTAATATGGTTAAAGGAGCTAGATTAACATGAGAAATAGGTGTATAACTCACCTTGGCTGATATAGTTTTTGTATTACATAAATGTAAAAGAGAAGAAATGTATTATGGTGGCGTTTATGGAGTATTTGAGATTGTTATGATTATATCCTTACGCTATGTTTGTTATTTGGTATTGATGGCTTGGTTTGTAAGTTATGGATAGGCACATAAATAGGGAAAGTGCTGTCCGAATTTCTATAGAAAAGAGAGTCGTCTTTCGATATAACTTACGCTAGAATCATAGAATTGAGGACGTATTACCCTCTATTATAGGTTAAAGTATTAGACGAGATGCATTCTAATAGTGAGTTGGATAGTTTGACTAAAAGGTATGTGAAACTCTTCCTTCTTTCTTTTTGACATGATTTATTGAAAGTATGGCAGACGTACATGATTTCTATACAGTCTATTTTCTAAAGATGTTAGTCATGAGAAGTGCCTATGATTTTTCAGTAAAGAGTTTATTATAATGATTTCATTGAGAGTCAAAGTGATGATTTAAATTGTATAGTTATTCATGATACTCTATTTGTGCTGGATATGATTATAAGAATTCACCGAGTCCCTCACTAGAGGGCCGGGACACGTTATACGTATATATATGATTATCCCATGGACATGTATCCATGATGCGGGTATAGATACCCATGATAGTATATATATGATTATTCCATGGACATGTATCCATGATGCGGTTATAAATACCTATGATAGTATATATATGACTATTTTATGGACATGTATCCATGATACGGGTGTAGATACCCATGATAGTATATGTATGATGATTCCATGGACAGACAGATATGATGCGGGTATAGATACCCATGATAGTATATATATATATATATATATATATATATATATATATATATATGATTATATGAACATACATTCATGGTTTTGATATGACTCTCATTTTTTTATAAGGCGACTCTCATATTTTTATATATGACACAGTTGGATTCGGTATTTGATTCTCTCACTTGTCTCCTGTACGTTCTGGCCAGTTATGATTATCTACTTGTACTTTACGTTTCATATACTCGGTACATTCTTTCGTACTGACCCCCCTTTCCTCGGGGGGCTGTGTTTCATGCCCGCAGGTACAGGTACTCAGTTTGGTGATCCTCCAGTCTAGGATTCATGTTCAGCTATTTGGAGAGCTCCATTGATTCGGAGCTTGTCATTTTGGTACAGAACTTTATTCTGACTTATGTTTATATTTAGGGGCATGACGGGGCCCTGTCTCATCATATGTCATTGTCCTCATCATAGATGTCTGTAGATAGTCGTGGGTTGTACGTATGTGGAGTTGTGAACCTATTTTTGTATATGTGTTGTTGTACTCCATTTTGGGATGTTCCCGTATATAGTGGCTGCCATTTCGGCTCTCCTATTTGATATACTTGATTTAGATGTGACTCCTCATGAGACAGGATATTTATGGGTAAAGGCAGCCTTGCCGGCTTGCCTAATCGATCGTATGTTATGATTACATTGTTATGCTGCCGGATTCTATATTGTCTTTAATGTCAGTCTGGTTACGTGATATGTTAGTGTAATGGCGTCATTAGGGCGCTTAGTCGCGGTCCGTCGGGTCGTGACAAAGTGCTATCAGAACAGTTAGTCATCAGAATGTCTACAAACCGTGTCTAGTATAGTCTTGTGTATGGGTATGTTGTGCACCATACTTATACACAGGAGGCTGCCGGACATTTAGGATTGGTTTCTACTCTTTCATCTCTTAGATCGTGCAATAAAGTTTTGTTATTAGGATGATCCCTTTCTGACGACTTAATATGTTTACAGCTATGCCTCCGAAGAAGGAGACAGCGGCCCAGAAGGGCAAATCTACAGTAGGGGATACTAGTCGGATTCAGAGAGTTACCAGGTCCCGTACTCAATCTATGTCGGAGACTGTACCCCAGTCGACGAGCTCTGCTATGTCACAACCTCCAGAGGCTCCGATTCGGCAGCGTCACCGATTTCGAGACCCCAACACTGAGCCTCGATTCCTCGGCCGAGCGAGAGGGCGGCCGTGGGGATGCGGTTCAGATGCTAACTAGATTAGTGGCAGGGCAGACTTATAGATAGGGACCAGGAGTTAACC
The DNA here is from genome assembly GCA_029844215.1 of Przewalskia tangutica. NCBI lineage: Eukaryota > Viridiplantae > Streptophyta > Magnoliopsida > Solanales > Solanaceae > Przewalskia > Przewalskia tangutica. The sequence continues at coordinate 144,363,085 of CM056718.1, forward strand.
CCAGATCTGATAGTTTGAGGGTTCGTGATTTCTTGAGTTGTAGCCCTCCAGAATTTTTCGGGTCAAGGCCCGAAGATGATCCACAGGAGTTCATCCGGCAGATACAGCGTACGTTGAGGGTAATAAAGGCTTCTGAGATTGAGTCGGTCGTGTTGGTTTCATATCGGTTGCGTGATGTCACTATTAACTGGTATGAGTCGTGGGAGCTATCTAGGGGTGAGGGTGCTCCTCCAGCCGTGTGGGATGAGTTCGCATAGGCTTTCCTTGACCACTTCCTACCTCCAGAGATGAGGAGAACCAGAGTTGATAGGTTTCTAAACTTGAAGCAGAGCAGTAGGAGTATTAGGGAGTACAGCCTTGAGTTTGATTCATTGGACAAATATGCACCCACTATTGTAGCAGATATGGCAGACAGGGTGTATCGCTATGTGATGGGGATGGACCACTATTTGATTGATGGTTGTATGGCAGTGGCTCTTCTGCCGGGTATGGATATTACTAGGATCCAGACGTATGCACAAGGGGGTTGAGGACCGACACAGAGGGAGGCATCCAGACAGAGGTCATGATGGGGACCAACATAAAAGGGCTAGGTCGGCAGGTTATTCAGGTGAGTCTCGAGGCAAGCAGCCTCAGCAACAGGATAGATATTCTTCCCAGCCAGCACAGAGTGCTCCCCTACAGTTCACAGGTAGGAGATTTGACCGTCCAGGGTATTCAGGGGCTGGTTAGAGCTCAGGGCTTCAGGTTCACAGAGGAACAGGGGTTCTAATCAGTCGAGGCCACCTTTGCCTCGGTGTTCTCGGTATGGTAAGCATCATGTTAGGGAATGTCGTCTTATTACATGTGCTTGTTTCTTTTGCGGCCGTCAAGACCATATAATAAGAGAATGCCCTTATGAGAGTGGTTTAGGTGGTATGGCTCGGCCTACTGGATCGGTTGCTGGTTCATCATCATCCATAGTTATGCGCCCCATAGGGCAGAGTATTCAGATGCCAGCATGCAGTGATAGAGGCCATGGCGAAGCTCCCAGTTCTAGCGGTCCTTTGAACCGCATATATGCTTTGGCCAGAAGGCATGATCAGGAGGCGTCACCAGATGTGGTCGCATGTATATTTTTTATCTTTTCGAGACGTATATGCATTGATAGATTAAGATTCCACCTTATCATATATATAAACTTTCCCTTGTTGCTAGTAGAATCTGAGTTGATAGAACCATTTGAAGTAGGAAACTGCAAAAACAATATTGTTCTCATGTAAGAATAAGAAGGGGCTATTACTTCTTGAATAATAAGATTGATATAAACGAATGAAAGTGCCTTTTTTATTTTTGGACCGAGTTCTGGGAAGTATTGGACATAGAGATTATTTGAGTTCTTTCACAAATGATTTAGAACTTGGGAATGATGAGCATACTATTAGTGTATAGTTGTGTCAAACATTTAAAATATCGTAAAGAGTAGTGTTCAGCGCACAAAAAAATTGAAAGAGCAAAGCAAGAACGTGCATCGAACCTCTGGACTTCATATTTTCAGTTAAGAAGTTATCTGAAGGATTGGTAACCGAGGTATGCATTCTTGCACAGTTTTAATGCATTGGTTCACGTAGAATGCCAAGATGGAGTTATTTGGTCTCTTGGAACCAAAGGTTAAAAGGGAAGAAGCTCATAATGTCTCTTTTAACTTGTGTAGTGGTGATCTTTAATACTAATCTTACTGAGCGTCCAAATGAAGGAATATGATTATTGTGGAAGCCTCATCTCTATGAGGTAGATATTAAAAATTGTACAAAATAATTGGAACGCTGCGGGGTGACACATAGGGGTAGAAAGAAAAGTTTTCATATGACCTTGGTGTATGCGTTTAATGATGTGGCTCTTAAAATGGAACTGTGGATAGATATTGGAAGGTTACATGGCCAGGTACAAGGACCATAGGCAATAATGAGTGATTTTAACTGTGTATTAGAAAGAGATGAAAGGGTGAAATGTCCGGTTACTATGACTAAGATAAGGATTTTAGCAGTAATTATTAGAATATAATTTGACAGAACTAAGATCATCAGAGGCATATTATACATGGCAGTGGGCTAAAAAGTGTTTATAGCAGTACTTACTAACCAAGGAGGGGTTGATAATCTACATGATTCTAAAGTGCATTTCATGAAATCAGGCCTGTATGATCATTCTCTTGGAATAATTATGTGGGAAGGAGGCATAGAGAATCAGTACAGGTTAAGATACTTTAATATGTGAAGATTGGATCCTGAACTTTTACAAACAGTAATGGAAGGATGGAAAACAGATAAGAGAGATACAAAGATTGTTACACCCCGTAATTCTAGGACATGTTTATAAGAACGTACGTAAGAACTAAAAAATGTTAAGATTTGAGACTAGTAAAAATTTATTGGAATTATGGAAATGTCGAGAAATGAAATATTGCGACGAATGGGAGGGTGACACGTGTCACCCCCCCTTGGATGGTCTTGGTCGAATGGACCAAGGATAGGAAGGTCATTTGACCCAAGCAAGGATGATCAAGTCTTGCTAGGCTAGAGCTTGATAATATTGACTAAGTCAAAGGGCCACTTGACTAGATTTTTTAAATGAATTTCATCCAAACCCAACATGTGTTGTAATCTTGACCCTCCAAGTTGTTATATAACCACACTAGTAGCAAGACACGCTTCCCACACTTAGAAAATTTTCAAGAAAAAAAACTTGTTCTTGTTCTAGTAGCTCTCGGGTTTGCCCTCCACTTAACAAGAATTTTTTTTGTTTGTTGTTCAATAATCTCCAAACTTTAAACCAAGATTCCTAAGGGTATCTCAATAGAAAGATCCCGGAAAAGTGTCGTTTTTGCATTAGTCGCAAGGTGAAAACCTAAGTCGCTTTCATAGGTTTTGGATTGGAAATTGAAGGAAAGTTGTTTGTGAACTTCTAAGGGCTTCAAGTGGCGGATTGGAGTGTCAAGGAAAGGCGCTAAGTTTCTAAGGAGCGACTTCAGATCTTGAAGTTGGATTAAAGCTCGTCAAGGTAACAATCTTGTTCTCTTAAGTGTTATAAGATTACATATTGATTGTAGCTCTACATTTTAACAAGCATGAGATATATGTATTGGAGATTCATAAGTGTTATGGATATTGGAAGCCTAAATTTGAAATGACCTTGGTAGCCATTTGAAATTGAAATACAATTTAGTCGATAATTAGAATCGTCGCATGTTATCTAATTGAAGATTGTAGTTGTTATAATTGATTGCGGCTATATAACATGTTAGACTAAACAAATTGGATTGAAAAAGAATTGGAAAAGACTTTTTATTGTTGTACCTCAATTGCCGAGAATGACATTGTTTTTTGGACTAGTTTGATATCAATTGTGGGGCGGAATTTTACACGTCTTATTAGGCGTGTAATCCCCTATTGTTAACTACATTGTTGAGCCTTAAATGTGGCATGTTTGGTTATTGAATTCGGGTCTTGAAAAAGGTGGAAAAGTACGTAGAAACAAAGGAAGTGCTGTCCGATTTTCCGTAGAATTTGGTGACTTTACACTTAGAATATTCTACGTTTGAAGTTAGAAGTTAATAGAAGTATTATGGTCATTATAGGTTGACATACTACGTACGACATATTGGACTTAACAAGTGGATTGAACCGAAGAGGTATGTGGAACTTTCTTATCTCTTGAGCATGAGTAGTTATAAATGTATAGTACGGTAGACGTACGAGCTTTAAATGAATTCAGTTTCATTTGGTATCCTTGACTTGTTTTAAGAATGTCCAAGTTGGTTGAGTTAGAGAATTAACTCACTTGTTTTTAAAAGGATAAGAATGCCTTGTGTCTAAAGCATAAAGTTAGTATAATGGCTTTATGGGAAGTTGGTTATAATAACTTTATGGGAAGTTAAAAGAATGTTTGCTCTAGTAACGTAAATAAAGATAAAATGACTTGAAAGGAAGAAAGGCAAATTGATTTGAAGGCATCAATTGCTTAAAGTTTTAAAGTAAAAAGTCACTTGATTTAGAAGCATATAAATGTAATTCTAAAAGGTATTGTTACTTGTCTTGAAAAGTAAATATGTCTTGATACTACGGTTATTAGTATCTTGGAGTTTTATATGAAAAAGAGTCATTTTAAAAGAATAAAAGTACGTAATATTTTGGGTTAAATTCCCGGATCTTTGATGATACGATAGTGCCTTAAAGTTAAAAGAAATGAGAGTGTATGCTAATTAAGTCCAATGAGAAGTTAAGGGGTTTCTTAACTTGTTAATGTTATCTATAGTAGCCGGTTGTGCTTGTGATATATTGTTCATTACGGGGTCATTCCCCGGGCTTGTGGCATTTGCATATTCCGTGGATTTGCTACCCATGATGCGAGAAATACCTCATGCGAGTCCGTAGGGCTTATGCGGGTAAATAGACCTATGCGGAGCGGACCAGTCCTATGCGAGGAAGTTACCTCATGCGGGTCCATACGGCCTATGCGGGTGAAATAGTCCGAGGAGTAGGATTGCGTGATAATACTACGGGGGGATTGATCGGTGTATTTTATATACACCTTTTGAGTCTGTTTTAGTTAGTCTTTTGTCCCATTTTGCACATATAAGTGTCATATTAGGATAGTTTTTCTTTCTTTTGAGTCAAAGTGGTTAAAATGGCCAAATGGCGGAAAAGGAGCAAAAAGAGGGCAAAAGAGGAGATGCCGTGAAAGCAGAGAAAGTGGCGAACGAGGCTAAAATCCGGACCAGCCGCGGCCTCCTGCAGTAAATGCAGGCGCGGCGCCACCATTCGAGAGGCTGCGAAGACTGTGCGCCGGCGCCTCGAAGACCAGATGCAGGCGCGGCGCTAAACATCCGGAGAGCTCTGAAGATCTGTGCGCGCGGCTCGAACAGCGAATATCGGGCGCGGCGCCAACACACCCGAAGGATTGCAGAACTTCCGGCGCGCGCTGCGAGCAGCGCGCCGCGGAAAAATTAGGTCTTTTGACGAAAATGCAGGCGGGCACGAAGGAAAAGAGGAGGCGGTTTGCGGCTATAAAAGGAGAACCTAGGCGGTTTTAAGGGTTCCTCCTTGCACAACACAAGACTTTTTGCTTGGATATTGGACACCATTAGTTTAGTAATTTCTTTTCCCTTTCTTGTTCCTTATTTCAGTTTTGCATGATGAACATGGAATTAGTCCTTGTCATCTTTATGGCTAGGAACTAATTCTCTTATAGGGCTTTCTATGTTGAATTTCTTGAAACTTATGTTATAAATTAATGCATGCTTATGGTTATTTGTCTTATTGAGAGATCTATCCAATAATTGAGTTGAATTCTTGGTAATTAATTGACAACTAATTATCACTATATGATTTTTAATCAGATTCTGAAAAGGGGGGATTGTGAATATGCTGTAAGTTGGGTAGACATTCTTGGATTGGGGATGAAAATACCTCAATTATTTATGTAGCGTTGATGAGAGGCTTAACAACCCTAATTTTGCGCATTGTGCGTGACGGTCAACTAGGTTTTTGTTCTTAATCCTCCTATAAAGTTATCCTTATCACCGAAAGGTAGGTAAGGTGCGATACTGGGGTTGAGTGTTTATATAACCCTAACGGGAGTATAAAACGATTTCGTAAACCTGCTTTCTCCAAAAGAAGAATACCATAAGTTAATGCATTAGTAAGTAGCATAAGCGGATAGTAAGGATACATGGAAGCCCTATTCCCATCACATCTGAAGTAAATCTTTATATTTTACATAGTTTTCATAATTCTTAGTTATAAACAACCAAATCAATCATAAATTCACCAAATAGATACCAAAAGATAGATAGTTGGTACTTGAACCCTAATCCTTGTGGACGATATTCGGTCTTACCAGGACTATATTACTTGTCACGATAATGTGCACTTGTGTTTAAAGTGTGTGCATCTTACCGCGCATCAAGTTTTTGGCGCCGTTGCCGGGGATTAGGCATAGTTCAATATCAAATCTATCTATTTTTAATTTCTAATTTGGTTTTTATTCTTTGTTAATTTTTGTATTTTTCTATTTAGTTTATTTTATTTTATTCTTTTTTTCGTTTTATGTATTTATTGTGTGAAAACAAGGGTGTCGTGATCCGTTGTTGGTTTTGATGCATCTCAGGGATCCTCAAGACATGGATTTCTGCTGTCAATATGATCGCGCTCCAACCATAGAGGAAGAGAGAGAGGAATTGCGAGAAGTCATACTCAGTCTCACTAAGTATCAAGCGCAGTTCATGGATGAAATGAGATTGGGCATAAAGAAGCTGGAACTGCAAATAGGAGAACTCGCGATCATATTTGGCAGCGAAATGCAAGAAAATCAATCAGCACCTATGGGGGATGGCAAGCAACTTGAGGAGCCTGAACCAAACCCAACTATTGAGGAATCTGGTGAGGTAGTTAGTGTAGAGAAGGAAAAGAGTTCAGGGATCCAATTATTGGCCTTCTTGGATTACGTGGAAATTCTTTTCCGCACCTATCACGGAAGAAACACCACTAGCTATCACTAATGGCCCCCAAATAAGAATTACATATCATCAAGGCAACCCCGAGTTAAGAGATGTAGAGAATTTCACGATTCCTACACTATAAAGCCTAAAAGACAAACTTATCTTGTGTACTTGGGGATCCGTATATGTTTAAGGCTCTTGTTTGAACAAATAGTTATAGGAATTTGAGACCTATAGCAATAAATCTGAATGCAAGCGATTCGCAGGCGGTCCAATGAGCACTCGTCTTGGTTAATTGCGTCCGGCTAAAAGACGTTAAAGACATCGCTTGTTGGGAGGCAACCCAACGTTTCCAATTATGTTATTTTAATTTCTGTCTTTAGTGTAGTTTATTTTGTCTAGAACAATCTCATGGTCTTGGGTTCTTGTGTTTGTCTTTGTGATTGATAGAGAGGGAAATAAACTGAAGGACGAAAAGTCAACGAAGCCGATTTCGAAAAAATGGGTGGCCATGCGCTAAAAGAATGAACAGCGCAGAGTTCAAGCGCCGCGACGCCAGAGCGGTCGCGCGCCAAAAGAATCGAACAGCGCAGAGTTCAAGCGCCGCGCCAGGCGGCGCGCCAAAATTTCGTAAAATTTGCCAAGTTTAGCGCCGCTCATGCGGCGTAGAAAATCGCGGGCGTAGAATTTAGGCGCGCGTAGAAAAGCGCTACGCAAAGCGGGAATTCAAACTTAAAACGCCCAAATCAGATTTTCCCAATTCCAATATCAAAACCTAACTTTCCTCTCCAAAACCCACGAAATTCCGTAAATTTGCCCACAAATCCTCCACAAATCCAACCCAACCACAACCTAAATTCTTAAATTCCTAAAAACCCCAACTATCTCAAACAACGGCTCCATTCCATACCTCAACCCACCAATTGAAACAAGAACGACAAGTTCTCATAAAAGGTAATCCCTTTCTTTGTTCTTGAATCCTTTTATTGAAGTCATAGGAGGTAGTAGTTTGAAGGAGTATTGTAGTTGAAGTAGTGTGGGTCTTTGAAAAGTGATTGTGAAGTTTGGAGAAAAGAGTAGAAAAGGAGGTTGTGGGTATTGAGTAGAAAAGTTGAAGTTTGGGTGTTGTGTTCGCTGCTAGATGTTAATTGTGTAGGAAACACCTGTGCCACTAAATTGTAAGCTCCAGAAACTGTTTTAACCATGGCCACCAGGAAAAGAAGAGGCTCCACATCCACCCCAACCCCACAATACGATGAAAATAGGTTTGTGAGCTACCAAGCCTACCAAAGATACAAAAAGCTTGACACCAGACCCTTAATACCAGAAAGGGTAATGGACTACCAGAGGGAGTCATATGGGGAAGAAGACGTTTATGAGCCCATTCGGGCAATGATTGAGCTAAGGGGGTGGAGGAGATTTGTAAATCCGGAGAAGATAAGACCGGTGAATGATCAATGGCGTGAATTCTATGCCAATTTTCCGGAGAGAGTGGAGAGGGGATGCTTTGTAAGGGGAGTTTATGTGTCTGTGACAGCAGAAGCTGTAAATGCACAAGTGAATACGGTTGATGTTGAAGGAGGAATTGGTGATCGGAGCCATTTTAGAACATGGTCTAGGAGCACCGACAACATCAACTGGGATACCGTTGCAAACACCGCTACCCGAGCCGCTGAGATTGGAAGAAATGGATCTAGAGCACCGGCGGTGCCAATTCAACAAAGCGACCAAGGCTTGTATTTCGTCGATGCGCACGATCCCATCCACGCACTTCACCAGAGTGCGTAAGATAGGATTAAGTTGATTTATGGAATTATGAGTGACAATTGATGTGGGAAAGAAATAGTGCGAGCATTGAAGAAATCAGCGAGTTGGTGACAACAGTGGATTGGGACACGACTCGCTTATTGCCTATGCCACGTGAATGCGGTCCCAATCCTACCCACCGACACTCATGAGAGAAACCAACCGCCGTGTCCATGGGATAGTGCACTCTTTCCTGCACTCCAAGCCCACCAAAGAAAGACGGAGAGTACAACCACCAGCAGCAGCAGCAGCAGAGGCCGCCATGGACGAAGATGAGCCTGAAATAGGGGCTCAATATGAGGCAGGACCTAGCCACAGGCCAACCACAGGAGCAGAACCTCCAACGCCCACAATGGAGCAATTGTATCAGAATCAGATGAGGATGATGCAGACCTTGGGCACAGTAGTACAAGGACAGCAAGAAACAAGGCAACAAATCAACGAGCTGAGTTCCTTGTTCAACCAATGGTCGATGCATTATCCACCGCCACCACCACCATTTTAACCAAAGTTTGTAAGTGTCTATTTCTTTTACTGTCTTTGAGTCTACACACATTGGGGACAATGTGTGTTTTAAGTTTGGGGGTGTTTATTTGTGTTTTGTTTTCTTTATGTGTCATGTTATGTTTTATTTAAGTCTTTTTATTTGTTTTATGTTTATTTTGAGTCACCAAAATTTTTCTTTTTTGAGTCATAATTGCCTGTCAAAGATCATGTATGCTGTAGTTGCTAGAAACACCTAGTGAAGTAAGGTGGAATAATGTAAAGGAATTGAAGCAACTATCTAAACACTTAGGTTAGATATGCCAAAAACTCACAGAATCTGTCTATTTGGAGTTTCTTGCTTGAATTATGCATGCTAAATGATAAATGCTTATGTGTTATGATTGCTTGCTATTTAAGGCGAAATAGTTAGGATATGCATGTTAGGGAGATGACTCAGGCATTTCTTTGATAGCCAATTCTTACCATTCTTTTCTATCCTGTACTTTAAAAGTATCCCTAGTCAGCCCCATTGAGCCTAAAAAGTTAAACTTCTTCTTTTGACACCCTATATGCCCACAAATTGTACCATAAGTAAAAATGTGAAAAAGTGGAATATAAAGTGTTGAAAAAGAGACAAAAAAGAGTAAACAATTTTGATGCACCCCAATGAAAAAGTAATAATAAATAGGCAAAAGCCTAAGTTTGGGGGTGCTTGTTTTTCATAATACACTTCACTCTCTCAAAACAAAAGAGGGGAAAGATAGATATGAAGTGAAGAAAGGAAATCAAAAGAAAAGGGAAGAATTGAAAAGCAAAAGAGCTTATGGTACACGAAATGAGCCTAAAATGCCTATTTTTACCTACCTACACCTAAGCCTACATTACAACCCTTAAAGTCCTGAAGATCTCTTTTATGCATATCTAGAATTAGTGGAGAATAGCAAGTAAGCATGCCATAGGAATTCTTGAATTTATATGCATGATTTAGTATATTGACTTCCATTAAGCATGATGAATATGAGTTTGCGAAATATTTAGCTTCATGTGGTTAGTGTGCTGAAAATTTCATGCTAGATGTTCCTGCATATTATTCTGCTAACCTTCATGTTTTTCTAGTTAACATTTATGCAGCAAAAGTGATCAATGGCAGGGAGTCCTTTTATTTTTCGTTCTTTGAGTCTTTTTATTTTATTTCTTTCTATCTTTGCTCGAGGGCGAGCAAAGGTTAAGTTTGGGGGTATTTGATCGGTGTATTTTATATACACCTTTTGAGTCTGTTTTAGTTAGTCTTTTGTCCCATTTTGCACATATAAGTGTCATATTAGGATAGTTTTTCTTTCTTTTGAGTCAAAGTGGTTAAAATGGCCAAATGACGGAAAAGGAGCAAAAAGAGGGCAAAAGAGGAGATGCCAGAGCTGAAAACAGAGAAAGTGGCGAACGAGGCTAAAATCCAGACCAGCGCCGCGGCGCCTCCTGCAGGCAAAAGCAGGGCCGCGGCGCCCACCATTCAGAGAGGCTGCAGAAGACTCAGCGCCGCGGCGCCCTCAGAGACCAGATGCAGGGCCGCGGCGCCTAAACATCCGAGAAGCTACAGAAGATACAGCGCCGCGGCGCCCTCAGACAGCAGATATCAGGGCCGCGGCGCCAAAACACCCGACGGATTGCAGAACTTCCGCATGCGGCGCTGCTGCAGGGCGCGCGCCGACGCTGAAAAATTAGGTCTTTGACGAAAATCGGGCCAGCCCGGGAAAAGAGGAGGCGGTTTCACGGCTATAAAAGGAGAACCCTAGGCAGTTTTTAAGGGTTCCCCTCCTTGCACAACACAAGACTTTTTGCTTGGAGATTGGACACCATTAGTTTAGTAATTTCTTTTTCCTTTCTTGTTCCTTATTTCAGTTTTGCATGATGAACATGGAATTAGTCCTTGTCATCTTTATGGCTAGGAACTAATTCTCTTATAGGGCTTTCTATGTTGAATTTCTTGAAACTTATGTTATAAATTAATGCATGCTTATGGTTATTTGTCTTATTGAGAGATCTATCCAATAATTGAGTTGAATTCTTGGTAATTAATTGACAACTAATTATCACTATATGATTTCTAATCAGATTCTGAAAAGGGGGGATTGTGAATTTGTTGTAAGTTGTGTAGACATTCTTGGATTGGGGATGAAAATACCTCGATTATTTATGTAAGCGTTGATGAGGCTTAACAACCCTAATTTTTGCGCATTGTGCGTGACGGCCAACTAGGTTTTGTTCTTAATCCTCCTATAAAGTTATCCTTATCACCGAAGGTAGGTAAGGTGCGATCATTGAGGTTGAGTGTTTATATAACCCTAACTAAGTATAAAACGATTTCAGAACTCGCTTTCTCCAAAAGAAGAATACCATAAGTTAATGCATTAGTAAGTAGCATAAGCGGATAGTAAGGATACATGGAAGCCCTATTCCCATCACATCTGAAGTAAATCTTTATATTTTACATAGTTTTCATAATTCTTAGTTATAAACAACCAAATCAATTGTCAATTCGCCAAATAGATACTAGAAAATAGATAGTTGATACTTGAACCCTAATCCCAGAGGACGATATTCGGTCTTATCAAAGACTATACTACTTGTCACGATAACGTGCACTTGCGTTTAAAGTGTGTGCATCTTAACGCGCATCAGGGATTGTCCTAGGTTAATCACAGGCTTCCTATTTTTAAGAACCGGAAATGTATATTTTACTCTCATTGTTAGTAAGGCACATTATACTGTTAATTTGATTATCATACATGTCTCCAGCTTTATTTTAGACTTATGATTTAAATTGCAGTATTTTCCAGTTTTAGATACTTGGTACATATTGTGTACTGACCCCCTTTCCTCGGGGGGCTGCGTTCATGCCGCAGGTAGGGGTAAGCAGGTGGTGGATCCTCATTCTTAAGATCACTGATCAGGTGTCAGAAGCTCCATTTCTCCGGAGGCTTGTCTTTTGGTACGGTTTCCCTGATGTTGTAGATTTATGTACATTTAGGGGTATGGCGGGGCACTGTCCTGTCACAGTTGTTATTCTTAGAGGTATGTAGTCATATTTGTGGATTGGGTTGTAAGAACAGAGATGTGTTATTTTATTTTTGGAGTATGTATATTTCACGGAAGGTGGCCTTATCGGCTAGTCTGTTGATATTTGCAGTCTAATTATTTTTATGAGTTTGCGTATGTTCCGCTGCTATTCTCTGATGTATACCTGAAAGGGGTGCCCAGGTAGGGCACCAGTCGCGGGCCCGGGGTCGGGACGTGACAAAAGTGGTATCAGAGCAGTTAGTCCTCGGAAAGTATCTACAGACCGTGTCTAGTAGAGTCTTGATTATCGGTGTGTTGTGCACCACATCTATAATCAGGAGGCTGCAGGACATTTATGATTGGTTTCCATTCTTCTCTCTCTGAGATCGTGCAGTAGAGCTGTCTTATTAGGTTGAATCCTCTTTCATCTATTCTTATGTATCAGTTATGCCTCCACGGAAGGCGACCAAGGCCCAGAAGGCAAAGCGTGAGAGGCTAGTGGTACGCAGAGGGTTACTATGACTCAGCCGAGACTATGCACGAGGTTATGGCTGGTCGGCGAGTTCAACACGCCAGCGATTAGAGGCGAGCGCCGTAGCCAGAGGTTCCGATACCGAGCCTCCATTCGCGGCGAGGCGGTATAAGATTACGGAGAGCGGTCGGGTTATTGACTAGCATAGTGGCGGCGGCGAGGAGCAGGTAGCTAACCCTAGAGCCGACAGTTTGAGGATTCGAGATTTTCTGGGTTGCAACCCACCCGAGTTCTATGGTTCGATATTTGAGGAGGATCCTCAGAAGTTTATTCGGCAGTTACAGCGGACTATGCAGGTGCTTAAGGCCTCGAATACAGAGTCGGTTGTGTTAGTTTCTTACCGGTTACGCGATATTGCGTTGAACTGGTTTGAGTCATGGGAGCTGTCTAGAGGTGTGGGTGCTCTTCCAGCTGTTTGGGATGAGTTCACAGAGGCCTTCCTGGATAACTTTTTACCTCCTGAGATGAGGAAGGCCCGCGTGGATAGATTCTTGACATTGAGACAGAATGGGAGGATTATCATAGAGTACAACCTGGAGTTTGACTCATTGGTCAGGTAAGCGCTCACCATTGTGGCTGACATGGCGGATAGAGTTCATCGTTATGTGATGGGGCTAGATTGTTATATGATTACTGCATGCCTGGGAGTGGCCCTTCAGCCAGGTATGGATATTGCCAGGATGCATGATTATGCACAGGGGATAGAGGACAGAGAGAGAGAGATCAGCCGCACCGTGCCATCCCAAGAGGCCGTGACAAAGAGGTTCAGGTAACTTTCGAGGCGGACAGCCTCAGCAGCAGGCTAGGTCCATATTTCAGCCGGCACAGAGTGCTCCTTCTCTGTTTTCTGGCAGGAGGTTTGATAAGCCGGGTTATGCGAGAGCAGTCGTGCTCCAGACTTCGGGTTTGAGAGGCAGATCAGAATCGATCGAGACCGCTCATTCTTAGTAATTTTCTTTTCTTTCTTTTACTTTATTTCGCTAAATTTAAGAACACGAGACAGTTCTCGTCATATTTACGGTACGAACATAGTTTCCAATTATGGCTTTCTATGGCTGAATTATTGAAAACTTTTTATACGCTTTAATGCATGCTTTTATCTGTTTTTTCTCTAATCGAGATCGCATCCAATTGAGCTGAATTCACTAAGCTAATTGGTTACAATATTATTTCTATATGATTTCTAAATTCATTCTAGGCGAGGTGATAGATTACTGCAGTTCAAGTGCATCGCCTCGTAACGGGATGAAAATACCTGACCAGATTTTGTAGCGTTGATGAGATCAGGCACAACAATAATTTCATGCACAAGGCGGACGGCCGGCTAACAGGTTTTTGTGCTTAATCCTCCTATGTGAACAATCTCTGTCGATAAAGCAAATAAACACAATCGGTCGAGTGTTTATATGAAACCCGTTTCTATAAGCAAATTTCAGAAACCCGCTTTCTCCAAAAGAAGAATTTGACAGTAACCATAATTAATGAGTAGCTAGTAGCATTACAACTATATGAGTTATATTATTCTCATTAAGCAACTCAAACCAATAAACAAACATTTTAAATACTTTTATAATCTATATTATAAGATAACCGATATCGTATCTCGGTGTGCTCGATGTGGTAGATCTCACCCGAGCGAGTGTCGTACTGCTTCGGGAGATTGTTTCTCTTGTAGCCAGCAGGGCCATATGAAGATGGATTGTCCGACCAGAGGCAGCGTGGGTGGTATGGTTAAGTCGGCGGTCGATTCTTTGTCTTCTTCTCGTGGTTACGCGCCCGAGGCGGTGTTAACGGACCGACAGGCCGCGGCAGAGGTCGTGGTGGAGGTCCTAGTTCTAGCGGTCCGCAGAACCGCATATATTCCTTAGCCAGCCGGAAGGATCAGGAGGCTTCCCCGGATGTCGTCACAGGTACATTATTGATTTCATGTTGTGACGTTTATGCTTTGATAGATCCCGGTTCTACCTTGTCCTAAGTGTCCCCTCTTATTTCTGGTAGAATAGGGATAGAGCCGGTGTCGATAGAGCATTTTGAGGTAGCTACGCCAGTGGGTGATTCGGTGTTAGCTGAGCGGGTGTACAAAGATTGCCCGGTGTTTATATACAGTCGTCAGACCATAGCAGACTTGATAGAGTTGGCGATGACATATTTTGACTTCATTATGGGTATGGACTGGTTGGCTTCTTGTTATGCCAATGTTGACTGTAGAGACAGGTTGGTCCGATTCCAGTTTCCCGGTGAGCCGATTATCGAGTGGAAGGGCAACACAGCGTCGCCGAGGGGTAGGTTTATTTCTTACCTCAAGGCTAGGAAGATGGTGCAGAAAGGGTACATCTATCATCCGTTCGTATTCGATACAGGTGAGTGCGCTTCTTGATCACTTCCGGTGGTTAGAGAGTTTCCGGATGTATTCCCAGATGACCTCCCGAGTATTCCTCTCGAGAGGGAGATAGAGTTCTGTATTGACACGTTGCCAGACACTCGGCCTATATCTATTCCGCCGTACAGGATGACACCTGTTGAGTTGAGGGAGTTGAAGGACCAGCTGAAAGATTTGATGGAAATGCTTTATTAGGCCTAGTATTTCTCCCTGGGGAGCGCCGGTTTTGTTTGTAAAGAAGAAGGATGGGACGCTGCGTATGTGTGTTGACTACAGGCAGCTGAATAAGGTAACCATCAAGAATAGATACCCCCTCCCCAGGATTGATGATTTGTTTGACCAGTTGCAGGGTGCGAGGTGTTTCTCCAAGATAGACCTGCTGTCTGGTTATCATCAGGTGCGAGTTAGAGAGGCAGATATCCCAAAGACTGCATTCAGGACCCGGTATGGGCACTATGAGTTCAGGGTGATGTCTTTCGGTTTGACTAACGCTCCAGCGGTATTTATGGATTTGATGAACCGGGTGTTCAAGCCATTTTTGGATACGTTTGTTATATTATTCATTGACGACATCCTGGTTTATTCGCGCACAGAACAGGAGCATGCATATCACTTGAGGACGGTACTTGGGGTCCTCCGGAGCCGGCAGTTGTTCGCCAAGTTCTCCAAGTGTGAGTTTTGGTTGGCCTCAGTGGCATTCTTGGGGCACATTATCGGGGCTGATGGTGTTCAGGTTGATACGGCAAAGATTGAGGCGGTCAAGTCTTGGCCGAGACCTACTACTCCGACGGAGGTGCGCAGTTTCTTAGTATGGCGTGTTATTATCGTAGGTTTGTGGAGCAGTTTGCTTCGATATCAGCACCATTGACTAGGCTGACTCAGAAAGCAGCTAAGTTTCAGTGGACAGAAGCTTGTGAGAAGGGCTTCCAGTTACTGAAGGAAAAGTTGACGACGGCTCCAGTTCTTACTCTTCCCGAGGGGTTAGAGGGCTACGTGATTTATTGTGATGCCTCGAGTATCGGGCTAAGTGCGATTGATGCAAAGACGGCAATGTTATAGCCTATGCTTCCGGCAGCTACGGAAGCATGAGAGGAATTACCTACTCACGACTTAGAGTTGGACGCAGTTATTCATGCCTTGAAGATTTGGAGACATTATTTATACGGGGTTCATGTGGATATTTATACAGACTACAAGAGCCTCCAGTACATCTTCCGGCAGAGGAGCTGAACTTGCGGCAGAGACGGTGGTTAGAGTTGCTGAAGGATTATGATGTTGATATCCTATACCATCCGAAAAGCCAACGTGGTTGCGGATGCTTTGAGTCGTAGATCTACGGGAGTGCATCGAGTGCGGCAGGATAGATAGGACATGGTCCGTCAGATCCATCAGCTAGCGAGCCTTGGGGTTCGGTTGGTCGATACCGATGATAGTGGGGTACGGGTTCGTGAGATTGCCGAGTCTTCCATCGTTAATGAGGTGAAGAGGCGACAGTATGAGGACCCAGTTATGATACGGTATCGAGATACGACTCTTCGAGAGGAGAAGAGTTTGTTTGACGTAGCGCCTGATGGGGTGCTAGGATTCGAGGGCAGATTGTGTGTTCCCGATGTTGCAGGACTTCGTCAGCAGATTCTGGGGGAGGCACACAGTGCTCGTTACTCTATTCATCCGAGGTCGACTAAGATGTACCATGACCTCATATGTATGTACTGGTGGGATGGCCTGAAAAGGGACGTGGCAGGGTTTGTTTCTCAGTGTCCGAATTGTCAGCAGGTCAAGGTTGAGCACCAAAAGCCCGGTGGTCTATTGCAGGCGATTGATATTCCGACATGGAGTGGGAGTTGATCAACATGGATTTTGTTACAGGGTTACCTCGTACTCAGATGAAGTGTGATTCCATCTGGGTTATTGTAGACAGGCTGACGAAATCAGCCCACTTTCTTCCGATCGAGACTACGATTCGATCGAGGATTATGTTAGATTGTATATCGTGAGATTGTGAGATCGCACGAGTTCCTATATCGATTATATCGCATGCAGGAGCCCGCTTTATGGCTAACTTCCAGGTCTTTCCGAAGGGTTAGGGACACAGTGAGTCTCGATCGCTGCTTCATCCTCGCATCGACGGCGGCAGAGCGTACTATCCGCATACACTCGAGGATATGTGCGGGCCCGTGTTATTGACCGTGGGTAGCCGAGGATCATTTGCCTCTTGTGGAGTTTGATTATAACAACAACTAACATTCTAGCATCCAGATGACGCCATATGAGGCTTTGTATGGGAGAAAGTGTAGGTCGCCGATTGGTTGGTTTGACGTGGGCGAGGTTCAGTTAGTTGGCCCAGACTTGATTCAGCAGGCTGTGGATAAGGTGAAGCTTATCCAGGAGAGACTGTTAGCAGCTCAGAGTCGGCAGAAGTCTTATGCAGATAATCGACATCGACATTTGGAGTTTCAGGTAGACGATTGGGTCTTCTTAAAGGTATCACCCATGAAGGGTGTGATGAGGTTCGGAAAGAAGGGGAAACTTAGCCCAAGGTACATTGGGCCTTACCAGATCATCCGTAGAGTAGGCAAGGTTGCCTATGAGTTGGATCTGCCATCGGATTTAGAGGCGGTACATCCGGTCTTCCATGTTTCTATATTACGGAAGTGTATCGGAGATCCATCGAGAGTTTTCCCAGCTAGCGAGGTCCAGGTGACAGAGGGGTTATCGTATGAGGAGAGTCCCATAGCGATACTCGATCGCCAGGTCAGGCGACTGCGGACCAAGGATGTGGCTTCCGTCAAAGTATTGTGGCGGAATGATAATAGAGAGGAGATGACTTGGGAAGCGGAAGAGGACATGTTGAGGAAGTATCCTCACTTATTCTCTACACCTTCAGGTAATTCATTTCCCTTACTTGTCAAGTTTTAATTGAAGTTTGATTAAGTGTTATTATTTGGCCACGTAGGGCATTATTGGTATGTAGGGGTTGTAAAAGGAGAACTATGTCGCTATTTATAAGATTGACTCCGAAAGAACATTCGGAGACGAATGTTTCTAAGGGGGGAAGAATGTTACACCCCGTAATTCCAGGACATGTTTATAAGAACGTACGTAAGAACTCAAAAATGTTAAGATTTGAGACTAGTAAATATTTATCGGAATTATGGAAATGTCGGGAAATGAAATATTGCGACGAATGGGAGGGTGACACGTGTCACCCCCCTTGGATGGTCTTGGTCGAATGGACCAAGGATAGGAAGGTCATTTGACCCAAGCAAGGATGATCAAGTCTTGCTAGGCTAGAGCTTGATAATATTGACTAAGTCAAAGGGCCACTTGACTAGATTTTTTAAATGAATTTCATCCAAACCCAACATGTGTTGTAATCTTGACCCTCCAAGTTGTTATATAACCACACTAGTAGCAAGACACGCTTCCCACACTTAGAAAATTTTCAAGAAAAACTTGTTCTTGTTCTAGTAGCTCTCGGGTTTGCCCTCCACTTAACAAGAAAAAATTTCGTTTGTTGTTCAATAATCTCCATACTTTAAACCAAGGTTCCTAAGGGTATTGTAATGGTATCTCAATAGAAAGATCCCGGAAAAGTGTCGTTTTTGCATTAGTCGCAAGGTGAAAACCTAAGTCGCTTTAATAGGTTTTGGATTGGAAATTGAAGGAAAGTTGTTTGTGAACTTCTAAGGGCTTCAAGTGGCGGATTGGAGTGTCAAGGAAAGGCGCTAAGTTGCTAAGGAGCGACTTCGGATCTTGAAGTTGGATTAAGGCTCGTCAAGGTAACAATCTTGTTCTCTTAAGTGTTATAAGATTACATATTGATTGTAGCTCTACATTTTAATAAGCATGAGATATATGTATTGGAGATTCATAAGTGTTATGGATATTGGAAGCCTAAATCCGAAATGACCTTGTTAGCCATTTGAAATTGAAATACAATTTAGTCGATAATTAGAATCGTCGCATGTTATCTAATTGAAGATTGTAGTTGTTATAATCGATTGTGGCTATATAACATGTTAGACTAAGAAAATTGGATTGAAAAAGAATTGGAAAAGACTTTGTATTGTTGTACCTCAATTGCCGAGAATGACATTGTCTTTTGGACTAGTTTGATATCAATTGTGGGGCGGAATTTTACACGTCTTGTTAAGCGTGTAATCCCCTATTGTTAACTACATTGTTGAGCCTTAAATGTGGCATGTTTGGTTATTGAATTCGGGCCTTGAAAAAGGTGGAAAAGTACGTAGAACAAAGGAAGTAATGTCCGATTTTCCGTAGAATTTGGTGTCTTTACACTTAGAATATTCTACGTTTGAAGTTAGAAGTTAATAGACGTATTATGGTCATTATAAGTTGACATACTACGTACGACATATTGGACTTTGCAAGTGGATTGAACCGAAGAGGTATGTGGAACTTTCTTATCTCTTGAGCATGAGTAGTTATAAATGTATAGTACGGTAGACGTACGAGCTTTAAATGAATTCAGTTTCATTTGGTATCCTTGACTTATTTTAAGAATGTCCAAGTTGGTTGAGTTAGAGAATTAACTCACTTGTTTTTAAAAGGATAAGAATGCCTTGTGTCTAAAGCATAAAGTTAGTATAACGGCTTTATGAGAAGTTGGTTATAATAACTTTATGGGAAGTTAAAATAATGGTTTTCTCTAGTAACGTAAATAAAGATAAAATGACTTGGAAGGAAGAAAGGAAAATTGATTTGAAGGCATCAATTGCTTAAAGTTTTAAAGTAAAAAGTCACTTGATTTAGAAGCCTATAAATGTAGTTCTAAAAGGTATTGTGACTTGTCTTGAAAAGTAAATATGGCAAGATACTACGGTTATTAGTATCTTGGAGTTTTATATGAAAAGAGTCATTTTACAAGAATAGAAGTACGTAGTATTTTGGGTTAAATTTCCGGATCTTTGATGATACGATAGTGCCTTAAGTTAAAAGAAATGAGGGTGTATGCTAATTAAGTCCAATGAGAAGTTAAGGGGTTTCTTAACTTGTTTATGTTATCTATAGTAGTCGGTTGTGTTGTGATATTTTGTTCATTACGGGGTCATTCCCCGAGCTTGTGGCATTTGCATATTCCGTGGATTTGCTATCCATGATGCGAGGAATACCTCATGCCAGTCCGTAGTCTCATGCGGGTGAAATAGTCCTATGCGAGGCGGACCAGTCCTATGCGAGAAAGTTACCTCATGCGGGTCCATACTGCCTATGCGGGTGAAATAGTATCAGGAGTACGATTGCGTGATAATACTACGGGCGGATGGTCCTAAGTTAATCACATGCTTCCTATTTTTAAGAATCGGAAATGTATATTTTACTCTCATTGTTAGTAAGGCACAGTATACTGTTAATTTGATTATCATACATGTCTCCAGCTTTATTTTAGACTTATGATGTAAATTGCAGTATTTTCCAGTTTTACATACTTGGTACATATTATGTACTGACCCCCTTTCCTCGGGGGGCTGCGTTCATGTCGCAGGTAGGGGTAAGCAGGTGGTGGATCCTTATTCTTAGGACCACTAGTCTGGTGTCAGAGGCTCTATTTCTTCGGAGGCTTGTTTTGTTGGTACGGTTTTTCCCTGATGTTGTAGATATTATGTACATTCAGAGGTATGGCGGGGCCCTGTCCCTCCACTGTTGTTATTCCTAGAGGTCTGTAGTCACGTTTGTGGTTTGGGCTGTAAGAACAGAGTTGTACTGTTTTGCTTTGGTTATGTATAGTTTATGGAAGGCGGCCTTATCGGCTAGCCTGTGATGTTTATTATCTAAACATATTTATGTGTTGTGTATGTTCCGGGGCTATTCTCTGATGTATACCTGAAAGGGGTACCCAGGTAGGGCATCAGTCGTGGGCCCGAGGTCGGGTTGTGACAAAAGTGGTATCAGAGCAGTTAGTCCTCGGAAAGTGTCTACAGACCGTTTCTAGTAGAGTCTTGATTATCGTTGTGTTGTGCACCACATCTATAATCAGGAGGCTGCATGACATTTAGGATTGGTTTCCATTCTTCTCTCTCTGAGATCATGCAGTAGAGCTGTCTTATTAAGTTGAATCCTCTCTGACCTATTCTTATGTATCAGTTATGCCTCACTGGCGCGACCATGGCCCGTGAAGGGCAAAGCGTGATAGGGAGCTGGTAGTACGCAGTGGTTACTAGGACTCAGGCCCAGACTATGCCTAAGGTTGTGGGCGGGTCGGCGAGTTCAGCCACGCCGGCAGTATTAGAGGAGTCGAGAGCGGCCGTAGCTCCAGAGGTTCCGATACCTGAGCCTCCAGTTCCGCAGCCAGAGGCAGAGTATAGAGATTACGGAGAGCAGATCAGGTTTTTGACTAGCATAGTGGCAGGGCAGCTCCGACAGGAGCAGGTAGCTAACCCTAGAGCCGACATTTTGAGGATTCGGGATTTTCTGGGTTGCAATCCACCCGAGTTCTATGGTTCGAGATCTGAGGAGGATCCTCAGGAGTTTATTCGGCAATTACAGCGGACTATGCAGGTGCTTAGGGCCTCGGAGACAGAGTCGGTTGTGTTAGCTTCTTACCGGTTACACGATATTGCATTGAACTGGTTTGAGTCATGGGAGCTGTCTAGAGGTGTGGGTGCTCTTCCAGCTGTTTGGGATTTCTTGGATCACTTTTTGCCTCCTGAGATGAGGAGGGCCCGCGTGGATAGATTCTTGACATTGAGACAGAATGGGAGGACTATCAGAGAGTACAACCTGGAGTTTGACTCATTGGCCAGGTATGCGCTCACCATTGTGGCTGACATGGCGGACAGAGTTCATCGCTATGTGATGGGGCTAGACCGTTATATGATTACTGCATGCCTGGGAGTGGCCCTTCAGCCAGGTATGGATATTGTCAGGATGCAGGCTTATGTACAGGGGATAGAGGATAGAGAGAGGATCACCCGCACCCGGCCACCAAGAGTGCGGGACAACAGGGTTCGTGGTAACTTTCGAGGCGACAAAACTCAGCAAAGCTAGGTCCATATTTCACCGGCACGAGTGCTCCTTCTGGTTTTTCGCGCGAGGTTTGATCGGTCGGGTTATGCGAGGCGGTCATGGCTCCGTGACTTGAGGTTTCAGGAGGCGGATCAGAATCGTCGAGACCGCCCATATCTCGGTGTGCTCGATGCGGGAGATCTCACCCGGGCGAGTGTCGTACTGCTTCGGGAGCTTGTTTCTCTTGTGGCCAGCAGGGCCATATGAAAAGGTATTGTCCGACCAGAGGCGGCGTGGGTGGTATGGTTCAGCCGACAGGGTCAGTTGCTGGGTCTTCTTCTTCTGTGGTTATGCGCCCCGGAGGGCAGGGTGTTCACGGACCGACAGGCCACGGCAGAGGTCGTGGTGGAGGTCCTAGTTCTAGCGATCCGCAGAACTGCATATATTCCTTAGCCAGCCGGCAGGATCAGGAGGCTTCCCCGGATGTCGTCACAGGTACATTATTGATTTCATGCTGTGATGTGTATGCTTTGATAGATCCGGTTCTACCTTGTCATATGTGTCCCCTCTTATTGCTGGTAGAATAGGGATAGAGCCGGTGTCGATAGAGCCTTTTGAGGTAGCTACGCCAGTGGGTGATTCGGTGTTAGCTGAGCGGGTGTACAAAGATTGTCCGGTGTTTATATACAGTCGTCAGACCCTAGCAGACTTGATAGAGTTGGATATGACAGATTTTGACGTCATTATGGGTATGGACTGGTTGGCTTCTTGTTATGCCAACGTTGACTGTAGAGATAGATTGATCCGATTCGATTTCGGTGGCGGTTATCGAGTGGAAGCGGCAACACGCCGTGCCGGTAGGTTTATTTCTTACCTCAAGGCTAGGAAGATGGTGCGAGAAAGTACATCTAGCATCCGCTCGTATTTGATACTGAGTGAGGTGCGCTTCTTGATCGATTCGATGGTTAGAGAGTTTCCGGATGTATTCCCAGATGATCTCCCGGGTATTTCTCCCGAGAGGGAGATAGAGTTCTGTATTGTCACGTTGCCAGACACTCGGCCTATATCTATTCCGCCGTACAGGATGGCACCTGTGAGTTGAGAGAGTTGAAGGACCAGCTGAAAGATTTGTTGGAAAAAGGCTTTATTAGGCCTAGTATTTCTCCCTGGGGAGCACCGGTTTTGTTTGTAAAGAAGAATGATGGGACGCTGCGTATGTGTGTTGACTACAGGCAGCTGAATAAGGTAACCATCAAGAATAGATACCCCCTCCCCAGGATTGATGATTTTTTTGACCAATTTGAAGGTGCGAGGTATTTATCCAAGATAGACCAGCGGTCTGGTTATCATCAGGTGCGAGTTAGAGAGGCAGATATCCCAAAGACTGCATTCTGGACCCGGTATGGGCACTATGAGTTAAGGGTGATGTCTTTCGGTTTAAGTAACGCTCCAGCGGTATTTATGGATTTGATGAACCGGGTGTTCAAGCCATTTTTGGATACGTTTGTTATATTATTCATTGACGACATCCTGGTTTATTCGCGCACAGAACAGGAGCATGCATATCACTTGAGGACGGTACTTGGGGTCCTCCGGAGCCGGCAATTGTTCGCCAAGTTCTCCAAGTGTGAGTTTTGGTTGGCCTCAGTGGCATTCTTGGGGCACATTATCGGGGCTGATGGTGTTCAGGTTGATACGGCAAAGATTGAGGCGGTCAAGTCTTGGCCGATACCTACTACTCCGACGGAGTGCGCAGCTTAGTATGGCAGTTATTATCATAGGTTTGTGGAGCGGTTGTTTCGATATCGCACCATTGACTAGGATGACTCGTAAATCAGCTAAGTTTCAACGACGTAAGCTTGTGAGAAGCGGCTTCCGCCATCAAGGAAAAGTCGACTGTTCAGCTTCTTACTCTTCCCGGCGGTTAGAGGGCTACGTGATTTATTGTGATGCCTCGAGTATCGCCAGGTGCGTATTGATGCAAAGACGGCAAGGTTATAGCCTATGCTTTCCGGCAGCTACGTAAGCATGAGGGGAATTACCCTACTCACGACTTAGAGTTGGCCGCAGTTATTCATGCCTCAAGATTTGGAGACATTATTTATACGGGTTCATGTGGATATTTATACATACATAAGAGCCTCCAGACATCTTCAGCAGAGGAGATGAACTCATGCAGAGACGGTGGTTAGAGTTGTTGAAGGATTATGATGTTGATATTCTATACCATCCGAAAAGCCAACGTGGTTGCGTATGCTTGAGTCGTAGATCTACGCGGAGTTCGCCAGAGGTGCAGCGGATAGAGACAGACATTGTCCGCCGATCCATCACCAATGCGAGTCTTGGGGTTCTGTTGGTCGATACCGATGATAGTGGGGTACGGGTTCGTGAGATTGTCGAGTCTTCCATCGTTGATGAGGTGAACAGGCGACAGTATAAGGACCCAGTTATGATACGGTATCGATATACGGCTCTTCGAGAGGAGAAGAGTTTGTTTGAGGTAGCGCTTGATGGGGTGCTAAGATTCGAGGGCAGATTGTGTGTTCCCGATGTTGCAGGACTTCGCCGCCAGATTTCGGGAGGCACACGTCGCGTTACTCTATTCATCCGGTCGACTAAGATGTACCATGACCTCGGATGTATGCATCGTGGGATGGCACGGTGCGGACGTGGCGTGGTTTGTTGCTCGCGTCCGAATTGTCGCCAGGTCAAGGTTTAGCACCAAAAGCCCGCTGGCTATCAGCAGCGATTGATATTCGGCATGGAAGTGGGAGGTGATCAACATGGATTTTGTTACGTGGTTACCTCGCACTTAGAGGAAGTGTGATTCCATCCGTTATCAGAGACAGGTGACGAAATCAGCCCACTTTCTTCCAAAGACTACGATTCTACCGAGGATTATGCTAGATTGTATATCGTGAGATTGTGAGATCGCACGGAGTTCCTATATCGATTATATCGCATGCAGGAGCCCGGGCTTACGCTAACTTCTGGAGGTCTTTCCAGAAGGGGTTTAGGGACACATGTGAGTCTCAGTACTGCATTTCATCCTCAGACCGACGGGCAGGCAGAGCGTACTATCCATACACTTGAGGATATGATGCGGGCCTATGTTATTGACTTCAGGGGTATCTGGGAGGATCATTTGCCTCTTGTGGAGTTTTCTTATAACAACAGCGACCATTCTAGCATCCAGATGGCGCCATATGAGGCTTTGTATGGGTGAAAGTGTAGGTCGCCGATTGGTTGGTTCGACGTGGGCGAGGTTCAGTTAGTTGGCCTGCACTGATTCAGCAGATCGTGGATAAGGTGGCTTATCCAGAGAGATCATAGCACTCGTAGTCGCGAAGTCTTACGCAGATAATCGGCGTCGACATTTGGAGTTTCGTGACGATTGGGTCTTCTTGAAGGTATCACCCATGGCGGTGTGATGAGGTTCGGAAAGAAGGGGAAACTTAGCCCAAGGTACATTGGGCCTTACCAGATCATCCGTAGAGTAGGCAAGGTTGCCTATGAGTTGGATCTGCCATCGGATTTAGAGGAGGTACATCCGGTCTTCCATGTTTCTATGTTACGGAAGTGTATCGGAGATCCATCGAGAGTTTTCCCAGCTATCGAGGTCCAGGTGACAGAGGGGTTATCGTATGAGGAGATTCCCATAGCGATACTCGATCGCCAGTCAGCGATCGGACGAGGATGTGGCTTCCGTCAAAGTCTTGTGGCGGAATGATAATAGGGAGGAGATGACTTGGGAAGCGGAGGAGGACATGTTGAGGAGGTATCCTCACTTATTCTCTATACCTTCAGGTAATTCATTTCCCTTACTTGTCAAGTTTTAATTGAAGTATTTTGCTTAAGTGCTATTATGTGGCCACGTGGGGTATTATTGGTATGTAGGGGTTGTAAAAGAAGAACTATGTCTCTATTTATAAGATTGACACCGAAAGAACATTCGGGGACGAATGTTTCTAAGGGGGGAAGAATGTTACACCCCGTAATTCCAGGACATGTTTATAAGAACGTACGTAAGAACTCAAAAATGTTAAGATTTGAGACTAGTAAAAATTTATCGGAATTATGGAAATGTCGGGAAAAAAAATATTGCGACGAATGGGAGGGTGACACGTGTCACCCCCAACCCCCCTTGGATGGTCTTGGTTGAATGGACCAAGGATAGGAAGGTCATTTGACCCAAGCAAGGATGATCAAGTCTTTCTAGGCTAGAGCTTGATAATATTGACTAAGTCAAAGGGCCACTTGACTAGATTTTTTAAATGAATTTCATCCAAACCCAACATGTGTTGTAATCTTGACCCTCCAAGTTGTTATATAACCACACTAGTAGCAAGACACGCTTCCCACACTTAGAAAATTTTCAAGAAAAACTTGTTCTTGTTCTAGTAGCTCTCGGGTTTGCCCTCCACTTAACAAGAAAAAATTTCATTTGTTGTTCAATAATCTCCATACTTTAAACCAAGGTTCCTAAGGGTATTGTAAGGGTATCTCAATAGAAAGATCCCGGAAAAGTGTCGTTTTTGCATTAGTCGCAAGGTGAAAACCTAAGTCGCTTTCATAGGTTTTGGATTGGAAATTGAAGAAAAGTTGTTTGTGAACTTCTGGCGGCTTCAGTGGCGATCGAGTGTCGTGAAAGGCTCTAAGTTGCTAAGGAGCGACTTCGGATCTTGAAGTTGGATTAAGGCTCGTCAAGATAACATTCTTGTTCTCTTAAGTGTTATAAGATTACATATTGATTGTAGCTCTACATTTTAACAAGCATGAGATATATGTATTGGAGATTCATAAGTGTTATGGATATTGGAAGCCTAAATCCGAAATGACCTTGTTAGCCATTTGAAATTGAAATACAATTTAGTCGATAATTAGAATCGTCGCATGTTATCTAATTGAAGATTGTAGTTGTTATAATCGATTGTGGCTATATAACATGTTAGACTAAGCAAATTGGATTGAAAAAGAATTGGAAAAGACTTTGTATTGTTGTACCTCAATTGCCGAGAATGACATTGTCTTTTGGACTAGTTTGATATCAATTGTGGGGCGGAATTTTACACGTCTTGTTAGGCGTGTAATCCCCTATTGTTAACTACATTGTTGAGCCTTAAATGTGGCATGTTTGGTTATTGAATTCGGGCCTTGAAAATGGTGGAAAAGTACGTAGAAACAAAGGAAGTGCTGTCCGATTTTCCGTAGAATTTGGTGACTTTACACTTAAAATATTCTACGTTTGAAGTTAGAAGTTAATAGACGTATTATGGTCATTATAGGTTGATGTCACTACCCGACCCCGGGGCCGCGACTGGTGCCCTACCTGGGCACCTGCCTGTGCATACATCGAGAATAGCAATGAACATACACAACATAAACATACGTAAATAAAATGTCACGAGCCGATCGATCGCTTTCTATAATATAAACATAATAAAAATACAACTCGGTTCTTTCAACCACATACGTGAATACGCACTTAGGAATAACAATCGAACAATCGTATGGACAGGCCCCGCCATACCTGAATATACATGAATCCCATCGCTCGTGGAAACTGCACAAGAGATAAGCCTCCGAGCAAATGGAGCTTTTCAAATCAACCGAGATCCTATGAGCAAGGATCACCAACCTGGTACCTAAAACTCGCGGCATTTAACGCAGCCCGGCGGGCCGCATAACAAAAATTTAATATGGAATGAAATAACGTCTGATAAACACACCATAATCAGATAAAAGAATGACAGGGACAAGTATAAAAAGTACATACCAGATCATGTCGTGTCATTACCACTTATGAACTTAATCGTACCTTATTATCTTTTCCCATTTTCAATAAAAGTTATAATCACACTCTTATGTACATGATTAGGGAAATCATAAAGTTCATTACCATAAAACTTACTTATCTTTCATAACACAATCCGTCCCTTTTATGGAGGTACGCATATACTACCCGGCCCAATCCAGGACGCGATCAAGTCACACAAAATAGCAAAGTGTGGCCGTGGAATCCCCCATCACTGCCGGCAGCTATAAGTGTAAAATATAAACATGGGTCTCATGCCCATAACATCAATCAAGCAGGTGGTATAACGTCTTGGGGGTTACCCCTCATTTATACTCTTACCCCGAGCAGGGGTAAAGCGGTGGTATAGCGTCTTGGGGTTTACCCTCACTTATACTCTTACCCCGAGAAGGTGGTACAACGTCTTGGGTTTGCCCTCATTTATACTCTTACCCTATCTCAACCGGCCGACAAACAACACATAAAGGTGTGGTACAACGTCTTGGGGTTTACCCTCACTTATACTCTTACCCGGGAGTAGGTGGTACAGGCTCTTGGGCTTGCCCCTCACTTATACTCTTACCCTATCTCGACCGACCATCAAATAAGACATAAGCACTACTATGTCTTTTATAAAAATCCGGGAATTTAACCCAAGTACTACAAATAACGGAAGCGTACCCGTGGAATCCCACATCACCGCTTGCGACGCCCAAGTAACTTACAACAAGACAAATGACCTTCCAACCGAGAGTCGCGAACATAATAAAAAATAATACTTGTACTCAAAGGCTATCACCAGCACACATAGGTTAATTCTCAATTAACCAAGCCAAAGTACTAATCAAGGCACAAATAGAATAGTTCTCATTTAACAAGCCAAAGTACTTATCAGGGCGCACTTAGACAAATTCTCAATTTATCAAGCCAAAGTACTAATCAAGGCACACTTAGACAAATTCTCAATTTATCAAGTCAAAGTACTAGTCAAGGCACACTTAGACAAATTCTCAATTTATCAAGCCAAAATACTACGTACGTAGATTCTTTTCAAAAGACTCCTTTCCAAATAAAACTTCCCCGATACTAACAACCGTAGTATCAAGTCCTATCTACCTTTCAAGACAAGTCACAATACCTTTTTAGAAATACAATTACCGGCTTCTAAATCAAGTGACTTCTTCATTAAAAACATTAAGCAATTGGTACCTTTAAAACAATTTGCCCTTCCTTAATACAAGTTATTTCTTTGATTACATCATTAGAGAAAACCATTCTCTTAACCTTCCATAAAGCCGTTATAACCAACTTCCCATAAAGCCGTTATAACCCTTTATGGTTTAGACCAACACATTCCTTTTATAACCAAGAGACTTCTACTTTTTGAAACCAAGTATTTTATACTTTCAAATCAATTCTCATAACTTTCAAAAATACAATTAGTCTCTTAACCTTTAGAAAACAAGTGACTCCTTTTATTATAAAACCTTAGGCAATTGATGCCTTAAAAACAAGTTGCCTTTTCACTAAAAGTAAGTCATTTATCTTTCCATAAAGCAAATATAACTAACTTCCCATAAAGCCGTTATATTCACTTTATACCTTAGCTAATAACAATTTCCTATCCAAGGGACTTATACGTTTAAAACGGAACAAGTATCACATACTTTAAAACTCTTCAAGTCCCTTAACTTTAATAAAACATTAGACATCCTTAATACTCCGAGAGTGAGTTAATCTCCTAACTCACCCGACTTGGCTCTTTATAAAACTAGTAAAGGATATCAAGGTGTTGTACGTCTACCGTACTACATACGTGCAACTAGTCATGCTCAAAGATAGGAAAAGTTCTACATAGAGTAAATCACACAACCACCTCTTAACTTCTAAGAGTAGAAGGAAACATGAAATGATACCTCAAGTATATTCCATACATTGAATCATGCCAAAGGAAGGAAAAGGTTCACATACCTCGCGACGATTGTCGACAAGTAGCAAAATGCTCCAAAGTACTTCAACCTTGAGCTATTCCATTCTTCAAGTAGGATACGCTATACTTAGTACTTCAACCTATGATGGTCACAATACGTCCATTAACCTCTTACTTCAAACGTAGAATATTCTAAGTGCTAAGTCACTAAATTCTACGGAAAATCGGACAGCACCTCCTTTGTTTCTACTCACTTTGCCACCTTTTTCAAGGCCGAATACAATAACCAAACACGCCACATTTAAGGCTCAAACAATGAAACCAACAATAGGGGATTACACGTCTACTAGACGTGTAAAATTCCGCCCCACAATAGATATCAAATTAATACAACTTACTAGGCCAATTCGGCTAACTTGAAGTACTACAACATCAATTCTTATCCAATTTCCATTTCAATCCAAATTGGTAGCATAATCATGATATCGAGTCGCAAACGATTAAAACTACAATAATCTCCAATTAAGTAACATGCGACGATTTCTAATAGACGACCAATTAGTAATCCAACTTCAAGTGGCTTATATAACATTTCAGATTTAAGCTACAAGTAATCCATAATACTTATAAACTTCAACTTAACAACTTCATGCTAGCAACATGTAAAGCTAACAACAACAATTATATATATAATCTTGTAACACTATTAAGAGACAAGATTATACCTCAACGAATCTCAAACCAATCTCCATATCCGAAGTCGCTCCTTAGCAACTTAGAGACTCTTCAAGACACTTCAATCCGCTACTTGAGACCCTTAGAACCATACCAACAACTTTCCTTCAAACTTCCAATCCAAAACCTAGAAAGCCACTAGGTTTTCACTTTGCGACTAATACGAAAACTCTCCTTTTCCGGGATTTTTCTATTGAGATACGCTTACACTACCCTCAAGAACCTTGGTTTAAAGTGTGGAGTTGAATGGACAAGGAACAATTTTTTTTTCCTTTTCAAAGAGAGGGAACCCGAGAGCTTCTCCAAGAGTTCTTCAAATTTTCATGAAATTTTCTAAGTGTTGGACACACTCTTGCTACTAGTAGTGTTATAAAGGGACATTGAGGGTCAAGGTGTGGACAAATGGGTGATTTGGATGAAGTCTTAATAAATATCAAGTGTTGTGGTCCCCTTGACCAAGTCAACTTTCTCAAGCTTTCAAGTTGCAAGACTTGTCTTGCTAACAAGGGTCAAATGACCCTTGTGCCCATGTATTTCATCCAAGACATCACTAAGGGGGGGTGACACATGTCGCCCTCCCATTCGTCACAATAATTCGTTTTCCGAACAAAAATTCCATAATTCCGATAAATTTTTACAAGTCTCAAATCTTAACACTTGTGAGTTCTTACGTACGTTCTTAAAACATATCCTGTAAATACGGGGTGTAACATTCTTCCCCCCTTAGAAACATTTGTCCTCGAATGTTCTTTCGGAGTACAATCTGATTAACACGCGACATAGTCTCCTTATACTACACCCTTCTTACAACATATGCCACCCATGGTCACATAACAATATTTATTCTAAGTCACAACCTCGCACTCACGGCCAACTAGCCCATACTTATAATGACCTCCAATTCACATAATCCTCTCTACTAGGTCTACTAGTGGTCCGACGATCAGATCATCACCGGGAAAACCTCATATCCCCGCTCAGCTACCACCCCACACACTCACGGGTGTAGTTACCTCGAAAGGTTCTTATGGATTCAGGCTCTATTCCTTTACACTTGGTTGTTATTTTTCTTACTGGTCGTACTCTTTCCGTATTTCCAACTCACACTAGTATACATAACTTCCATACCGATGCTGGCCTCCAATCTTTGGAGTCACTCTATAAAACAATATAAGGCCATTTCCGGCTTTCACGACCTGGTTCCGGTGGAACGCGTCCACGAACCCGTAAAACAATTAACTAGACTTGGGCCTTGAACCCTCGTGACCCTGTCACGTAGCGGAACTACTACCAACTGATCCCACTCCATTCCAGGCCATGGGGAGACCCGTGAATGTGTCCTCAACTCCGACTCGTCGCGCACTTAACTCTTATCCTTGGTCTGACTTAAAATCTTATTGCCAGAGAAAGCCTTATATACCTAAGGTCTCGACAGTAATCAATATTCTTAGGCTCGCAATTTCCATGCTCCAAGCCTTCCTTACCAGTCCCCCAGTAAACGGGTACAAAAACTTCTCATAAAACCAAAACCATGTTGTCTCGATCACAACAACCATTACTTACTCTATACGGACCTCATCCGTACAATTCTCTTAAGCCTACTACGCAGCTTAATCTATTAACATGACATTCCGTTAGGTTCCTTAACATGGCTTCTTAAGGGTTCACTACCCTATCAGACAGCTCATCCCTTCCCAATTATCTCGAAATAAAACACAAAACCTTGGCGAAAATTCATTAACTATTCCATACTTTCCCGGTATCTAGTTAGTCTTTACCAATTCCTGGAAATCTAAAATCATTCTAGGCAACACGCGTCTGACCCTCATACATAACTCCGTATAGATGTATGTCACAATACCAACTATACTATAATCCTTACCAACCTGGATACGCAATCCACATAGTCATTCCTGGGTCGCTGCTGCCTTTCTCGTAGCTGCAATCAACATAACTCGTTAGGGAGGGACGACCCTAACAACACAGCTCTATCGCACGATCTCAGAGTGAGAAGAATGGAAACCAATCCTAAATGTCCTGCACTCACGATTATAGATGTGGTGCACAACACACCGATAATCAAGACTCTACTAGACACGCCTCAGACACTTTCCGAGGACTAATCGCTCGATACCACTTTTGTCATGACCACCCCGGGTTACGATCGTGCCCTACCCGGGCACCCTGCCTGTATACATCGAGAATAGCAAATGAATATACACAACATAAACACATGTGTAAATAAAAACGTCACAAAGCTAGCCGATCGATCGCTTTCTATAATATAAACATAATAAAAATACAACTCGCTTCTACACCAACCACATATGTGAATACGCACTTAGGAATAAGAATCGAACAATCGTGGTGGGACAGGCCCCGCCATACCTGAATATACATGAATCGCTCAGTGGAAACTGCACCAAGAGATAAGCCTCGAGCAAATGGAGCTTTTTCAAATCAACCGAGATCCTATGAGCAAGGATCACCAACCTGGTACCTAAAACTCATGGCATTTAACGCACTTCAGGGGTCGATAACAAAAATTTAATATGGAATGTAAATAACGTAAGAAATGCACCATAATCAGATAAAAGAATGACAGAGACAAGTATAAAAAGTACATACCAGATCCTGCCGTGTCATTACCACTTATGAACTTAATCGTACCTTATTATCTTTTCCCATTTTCAATAAAAGTTATAATCACACTCTTATGTACATGATTAGGGAAATCATTAAGTTCATTACCATAAAACTTACTTATCTTTCATAACACAATCCAAATTTCTTTTACGAGGGACGATATACTACCCTACCAATCCAGACGCGATCAAGTCACACAAAATAGCAAAGTGTGGCCGTGGAATCCCACATCACTGTCGAC